>OY757216.1:15946713-18346713 GCA_963583965.1 Nomada ferruginata
CCTAAGGACAATTTATATCCTTGCAACAATTTGCAGCCGGTTTCGCAATTATTCGTACCCTCGCTGTTCATGCAAGACATTCGTCGTAATTAAATTTTTAACACGTTTCTTCAAATTTACGTATTGTTTTGCCGCAAAACTATTCATTGGACAACTTCTACGCCGCGAGGGTACGGGTACTTAAATTGTTAAATTAAACGCACGTGGCCCTAATTCGACGACCAGGTACTGTTTGCCAATGGAACCGTTATCACAGCGATTCTCTTGTCGCAAGGTATCGCCATACAGATTTCGTCTCGCCTTGATACATACCTCAGTCACCTGCAACACTTTGACCTCTGCCACGCGGCGATACCGTGCAATGCAACACCAGTACCGCCGTGTGGAAGAGGTCTCATAGGTAGATCCCGATGTCCCGCGGTTCGTTCATTGTGCAATGGAGTCGAAGGTGCAACCGCGTCGGGCGTCTCGACAAGCGTCCATCGATTGCTCATACTCGAGATAAAAGATGAACACATTTGCATATAGATTGAGTTCGTCCGTTTCCAGAGACGTCGCTTCTTTTTTTTCGTTTCCCCGGTGCGTAGGGCGATGTGGCTTTGCTAGGCACTGGATCAAATGGACGGGCCCGTTCGTCGAGTTCTCGCTATACCGCGAAATTTTGAATAATGGGCGACAAGCTCGATGCCGGGGTTCGTACGAATTTCTGTGTACACGCGATGTCGACAGATTTCGTTAGTGATAGATCGTTCCTTTTTTATTTAAAATTCACCACCCTTACGGACACGTTATTTGTAGAATGTAATATTTGTGAGGTGTGGTAATAGATGTGAGATGAATGTGAGTGAAACGTTGTCCCTCGCGATTTGGGAGATAGAAATTAATTGTCGAATAATATAAATTTGTAGACCAGTTATTCAACGAATTAATAGTTTTTATTTCTGTTAATTTCTGTATAATTATGAACGAAATTTCATTCGAATTTGTTAAAAAGTTTTAGTTGAATTTCTGTGGCGTTCGTTATATTGCTTGATTTCAATTGAAACATGAAGAAGTTGAGTTCATACTTATGTAATAATAATTATGTATAATTATGTAAAAAAGTTATGGCGTGGAAGAACTTTAACGTATCTTGCGTATACATACGTGCGAACCCTTGAAGCTTTACAGACTCTGTAAAGTTCAGGAAATATTGTCGATATTAAAAATTAGATTAAATGAGAAACTGCGGGAACTGGTCCAATTTGAGTTACAGAACTGACATATATTCCCAGGCAATTTTCGTACACGTGAATTCATGCATATATTTAGAACGGTGAGAAGCTAAAGATTATCTTCAATTCTAACGAGGACCCGAACAATTCCGTCTAGAAGATGTGCCACTTAGGAGAACGGGTTTCTTCGAAATTACTGAAAATGCAGCACAGAAATTCATTGCCCTCAAAATATTTCCACGCAGCAAGACGTTTTGTATAAAAATTGGAACGATGCCTCCCCAAAGATTATCATAATTTCAAATGCAGAATTTTTAAATTTCCATAAGGGAGCGATACTTTGCATTCAAATACGTAATAACAAAATTGCCCCCGGTTTCCACGAGGACGTTTTCTCGTGGAGGCAATCAAACGAGTCGACGAGTTTTATCGCTTATGGCTTTCCACGGTAGATACGCGCAATGTTCATGTACGTGCGTACACTCGTTGCGCAAAAATAAGTACTAACACAGTCCCGACAAGATTTTGGAGAACGAAAGCGTAAAGTGGACTCAAGTAAACAATTACAAATGAAGCATTTCATTTCCGAACCTAATGAAATGTACAGCTTTTGTCGTATCGATAATAAAATTTGTTCAGCAAGCTCATTCGTTTTGTATAAAACGTCGAGAAATGTTCCGGCCCATATCAAACAGCTCGTGCGACTGAAACGTCAAAAATAATACGAAACAAAACGTCCACAAAAGTCCATTCATTCTATGGACATTCAGATATTTCAACGCCGATAGAAATCTGTGAAACGAGCATCAATGTACTGTACGAAAACAGTGCGCTAACAAATTCTCTTGAAAAAAAGTCATTACTACAGAATTCTCAGTTCAATCATTTTTCACTACAATAAAACCAACAGTTATCAAGAATAAAGGGGAATTGTACGCAAACTATACTTATAAAATCTCCCCAACTATTCTCTGTCTAACCAACAATAACTTTATTCTATCGCGATACGTAGAGCCAAATCGACAGAAGCGTATCTACACGGTTGTACCTCGATCACCCGGAAGCGGATCTCGAATATTTCAGATGCGTACAGACGATAGCCGTCTTTCTTAACTTCGCATA
Source organism: Nomada ferruginata (assembly GCA_963583965.1). NCBI lineage: Eukaryota > Metazoa > Arthropoda > Insecta > Hymenoptera > Apidae > Nomada > Nomada ferruginata. Next base: position 15,949,050 of record OY757216.1, read on the forward strand.
CAGTCTCGAGCACGGGCTGATCGATACCAGCCACGGTAAAGTCGACGTTCTCGAAAAAATGCCGCCTTATCATCGCAACTGGAACTTAAAGGGAAATTGTAGGCGCGGCGGCGGGGAAAAAAGCTGCGCCCGATCGCTGAGGGCGAAAGCGGCAATCGCGTGAAAGGGTTGAGACACTCCCTGGGGCGAGCAGCGAATCAATCGTGCCGATTTATCGGCGGTGGAACCCACAATTTTTCCCCGGCTTTCCATTTAAAGCGCCGCAACACACCGAGGCGTCTACTGTCGAACGGTGGCGACGATCGATCGGCTAAATCGACCGCTCTCCGTTATCAGTCGCTCACCAGAGTGATACGAAGCCGCGAGAAATGACAGTGATTCGTTTGGAAAAGCGTAATATCGTTCGCCGGATGCGAAGTGTCGATGAATCTTCGAAACAATCGATTTTTCTACTATTCTCTAGAGATTACTATCTTCCATGCGAAATTTCCATTTTCTAGCTAAGCACCGGAATATTAAAAGAACACAATCTTCAATCTTATTATTCAAAGAGATGACACATTGAACAGTTTAGAATTATCTGCAGCAGTAAGAATGATTGGAGGGAAAGAAATTAATCACAAAGATGAGGAACGCGAGAAAATGAGAGTGCAATGAATGCCATTAAGGGGAACGATTTGTCTATAAAAATCGCCGTCGTTTGAAACTCGCGTTTCCGGAATGAGTGCAATGCCGGTGAGGGAGTATTTTAAATTCTCTTAACTCCTTCGTCGCGCAGGAATGGCGCTGAGGTAAAAAGATTTTCAGGCGTGCTTTGAGAATCTTAAGCCCAACTCATTAGGATAACGAGACAGGCATCCACTGCCTGTGATACGAGACCTATACCCGCGCAAAAGTACCTGTTTCGTATTCACGATGCACAGAACCGACACTTCGTTTGTATGTGCGTGACTGTGTGTGTGTGTCTTTTTTGCGTATGCGCAAAATACACAGGACACGTGGTACGTTGCGTTAACTGTATATTGGAATTGATTGAGAGATTTCGAAACTCAGTTCCTCCATTAATTCAAGGATCACGATGAAATAATAAATGTAGATGAAAATTTTCGTCGGTGTTGGTTACAGAACCGAATTCCTCCCGCTCGATTATAATAATATTACAGAAGAATGAAAAGACGCTGACGATAATAACTATCTTTCATTCGTGCTGTTATAATTAATCATTAATCCTTTAGCGAAGGGAGATATAATAGTGCGTGAAAAAGTGTGTGAATTTATATATACATACATGCCATTGTTATTTCTTGATCGAACAATGGGCAGCGCAAGACGATTATGTGGTAATAAATGAAGACGCAAGAGAATAAATGAATATAGCATGCTTCTGTTAATCCGGTGATCAAGTTTAATAGCAGTGCAGGCGATAAATGTAAACTGCGCGAAATAATCATTAGCAAGGGACAGAAATGTGCACAAAGAAGTGGCTAAAATAGCTATTACACCGTCACGCTTATTTATAATTGTTCGATCATTTTAAGTGTATCATTGTAATGAACATTGCAAGTTTTCGCACGTCCATATGTATACGAGAATTCAGTGAACTGAGCCTTCTCTTTTTTAAATACAGTATCCCACAGATATTTCCATGAGACAACATTATTCAATATTCTAATGGATACGAAATCATTCGTTAAACCAGCGTTCTTAATTCATCGTTGTTGGAGTATCAAATAAATTTTACATCACTCGTCCTATCCCCTTTCAATTTCCCGTCCGCCTTCTTAAATTTAAATCTCAATCGTTCGAGATCTACGCTTCAATGCAATTAACATATCGCGTCGCCATAAAAGAAATACACAGCAAAAGTATCGGAATCAACGATCGCGAAATATTTCTTATTCATAACATCCCGTGATGCAAACCCAGACGCGACAAAGGAAATTACGCAGGACATTAATTATAATATTATATAATATCACGTACCCTCTCCTCTTTCTCTCCCTTCGTTCCACCCTTCGGAATAACACGCCAGGGGACAAGGATCTCTGTCGAGCACCGTCGTTCACGACGTTCGAACGATTGAATTATTTGTAACGAGACGTGTATACAACGGCGCGGTGTCGCGGCGTGTTAGCGGACTACTTGCTGCAAAGATAAATTCAATCTGCTCACCTTGTGATCTCCTCGATGAGCTTGCAGGGGTCCGCGGCGTAGAATTTCACACCGAAGTAGAGGGTGTGGACATCCGAGCTTGGATCTCCTTTTTGGACTTTCAGCTGTTTTCCGATCTTCTTGCTCGGGTCGAGCCATTGCTGTAAGGGTGTGCGAACAACACGGTCGAGAATTACTTCTAAATAATTAATCTCTGGATGGGAGGCGCGTTACGACGGGGCTGTTGATCAAGCAGACCGGAAATTGCAGGCAGCTCGACATTTCCCGTGGATAATAATCCTATCCTCTTATGGCCCGAGGCCCGATGCAATCGCCCCTCCTCCCCAAACCCCGTTCGCGTCGTCGTTTCCCCATGAATTTTTCATCGCAGAAATCTAATTAACGGTAAACTGCACGTTATCTCGCCGCGCTGCATTGAACGCGCTCCTGTTCGCGCAAAATCGCACCAGCGACGGATCACTGACTATGTACATGCAACTCGGCTTTGAATTATGACTGCAGAAAGGTCCGCCGGGTCTGTCGCTTCTGCGATAATTAGAGAAGCCTTTCGCACAAACGCCAACTGAATTTTCAACTGATGCTACTTTGATTTGAAAGGGGGGTGTAAAATTTGGACGGCTCTCGAAATGCTGGCGGAGATGGTAATTTTTATGGATGCCTGTGGAAAATCGCCATCGGATTTTGCGGACGACTTGATGCTCATGGAACTTTGAATTATTTTTCTTTTTTTTCGTGGGAAATATATCAGTGGGAATGTATTGGCAAGGTTTCTTGAAGTAAAAGTATTTTTGGAAGAAGAACAATTTGAATGTACTTCGAATTCAACTCAAATTAAACTTGTTGCCCTGAATATTGTGTCGCATGTGGAGATACACGGAGTTGCAGAATTTATTTGCATATGCATCTATCTTTTATAATATTTTCGAACAGCGACAAATATTTTACACGTATCTGAGCCTAATATATTGACACGCGTGTAGCAAAATAAACATATTGAATATTAAAAAAGAAGATATTACAGCATAACAAATTCAGCATATTAATCTCGAAATTTCAGTAATCAGTTTTCGGATACTCCTTTGAAATGAACAAAACACGATGCAAATGCATTCCACGCACATCCTAGGCCCAGCGAAATATTCATTTATGTAATCGGGAACGACAAACTTACCGTCTGACTGCCGTGATCCAGGTAACGCAGCCCGAAGTAAGCGGTCTCCAATAAATTCAGGTGCCTGAACACCCTGTCCAATAATTCCTGGCCGAGGTTCGAGCTCTGCGAACAAAAAGAAATCGTCGTTTGATTCACCGGCTCAATAGCATCGCGGACGATCGCGACACAGGCAAAATTACTTCCTGCACCAAGAGCAACATTGGTATCGAAGCGACGACTTTCGATCCCCGCTCGATCGAGCGCGTCGATTTAAAACGCGACGCGCACGCGTCATTGAGCACGTCGTTTCAACTGCATTACAATACGAGTTTCTATGCATTTGCTATCGCGGGCCCAACTGTACACCGATGCTTTTATTCAATGGAGGTTCACGCGACACGTTTCGTAACGGTTCCACTTATGGCCGCAGAACCGTTTCCATCTGCCGCAATCGTAGAACACGCGCAATGTGTCATTACGCCTGGCGGATTTGTGCATTTCGCACATTCACGATAATTAACTTCGCCTCGCAGGTGGAGGAACGACAGTACATATGAACATATCGGTGTGCATGGTGTACACGTAATGGAAATACAGATCGAGTAACCTCGATGTTCTCGGTATCGCGATGACGCGTGACTCGTTTTTCCATGATAAATCGCAGTCTGGGTAGATTGGAACACTTCTTCTGCCGATCAATCTATCTTTCTTATCGATTCACCGTGCTTCCCATAGGGTTGCTTATATCTTCGGAGCATTCCCTATTGCTATGAATCATGTACTTTTATGAGAAGTAGAAAATGGTTTACTGTGAATATCGATGGCAGAGTGGAGATTAATTCACTATTTGTGTATTCGTTACATTTTTATTACGCGCTCTTGCTATTAACCCCTTCGCTCGGGTACGTTGAAAACTAACGAAACTCCTAAAAATTTTGTATTCATATCGAAGAGCTTACACGTATGTATAAGCACTTCGATACTCGAGGTATAATTTATATAAATAATTGTAACAGTAATATGTTATTGCAGGGAACGTTTATATAGATTTTTAGCGAACAATTTCTGACTATTTTAAGACGTACATATACGTTCAAGAAAGACGAGGAAAAATGCAAAGGAAAAATCAGCGGAAAGCCCGAGAAGGCAGGGAAATCTCAAGCACAGAAAAGAAAAGGGAAAAATCGGTGAAAAGGCATCGAAGGCAAACGTGGAGCGAACGAGAGAAGAAGAATATCACTGAAAGGGCAGAGAAGGGTGTGGAGAACTCGAGCAAGCAAAGAAGAAAAGGAAAAATCAGTGAAAATGCACAAGGAGGAAGAAAAAACTGAAGCAAGCAAAGAAAAAAAGGAAGAATCAATGAAAATGCAGAGAGGGAGGGAAAAACTCAGGCAAGCAAAGAAGAAAAGGAAAAATCAATAAAAAGTGCAGAAAAGGAGGGAAAAACTCGGGCAAGCAAGATCGAGGAAGAAGTCAACGCGAAGGCAAAGGAGGAAGGAAAAACGCGAGGCAAGATAGTCGGTGGAAAATAATACGAGTAGGTTCGCGATACTTCGCAATATCGACTCGGCGTCGATTTAACCGCGGGACATCGAGCCGGCGAACTGAGATTGAAATCGCTGGTTTCCGGTTCCCAGTTCGCTCCGTGGCGAGCCGTGACGCTCGTTCGTTCCCCTATGGGGGAAACTAACGGATAGATCCACGATGCGTGTTTTCGTGCCCGATCGTTTGTTCCTTCGAGATACAGCCTGCGCATACGCGTTCCCGTGCGCCCGTGAATATACGAAGGGGGAAGAATATCGTCGAGTTTGCTCGTAATTAGCGTAGCCGCGTTACTACCTCTCATCCTTTACCCGAGACTAACACCCTTCGCTCTGTATTCCGCGCCTCTGTCTTCCTTGATCCAAGTTGCACACGCCGAATGAAAGTTCTCTCCGTCCCCCGTACGAGAGACGTTTCTTGCGGCTGGCTTCTCTGCCTCCCTCGATCGGCTCGTCACGACACAGAGGGCCGTTGGAATTCGAGGATGATAATTGAAGCTGTGGCTGATGTCCCTAACGATCTTGCGGTCGCTCGACTTTGACAAGTTGCTCGCGATATGTATTGATCATCGCCACGCTGTGCACGTATCCAGGGACAATTGTTAGTTTGCGCTGGCTGCGACACGCTCCCGTGATTTGTCGAGGGGGGAGGTGTTTCGGAATCTCTAGAGTCTAGACGAAGATACGGGGCGGAGTCTTGGCTGGTGCCCGTTGAATAATTGCCGGAACGATGGTAGATTTTGATGTCGCGGTGCTGAAGAACATGTATCTGGCAGGGGTGTCCGATTTTTGGCTTGCTCGTAGAAGGGGTGGAAGCAGAGTTTCAATAGGGGGATGTTTGCATTTACTTGCAGCTTTGAATGTTTTTGAAATATATGCGTAGACTGGTTGATATTTTTAGTATTATTTCTTTCGTGGCTCTGTAATTTGTTTTGCGATGGCTACGTACGGTGGTTTGTTAGAATTAATGGTTTATTACTTTGGTGGAATTTTCTATTATTCCTTTTTGGATGGAATGTTTGATCAGGTATCACTTTGTTATAATACCCATCTCATCTTTGCTAAGTGTCTTACTTAAAGCATTGAGTAAGTTGCTAAACGACACAGTCATTTGCGTATCATCATTTTCACCACTCCTTGCGTATCATTTCCGCTTCAACTGCTTGCTACGGCATGAACGTTTCAAGGAGTTGCACGAGATGCAGTGAACACGTTGTGAACATGAAAACTTATTTACTTTATTAATTGCTTCAATTACTTCTTTCATACTTAAAAGTATTTTTTTTTAATACCTAAACGAAATGAACATTTTCTTTGAAAATCTATTAATCTATCTGCAACGAAGAAAGCTGGTGGTAGGTAATATATAATTTTAAATAAATTACGTATTATATGGATTCATTTTTGTAGACATACAAAATGCTGCGCTCAAGAATACACCAGATGCAACAAAAAGTTTAAAGGTGCATCTAACGGAGCACAAACTAATGCCGCATAATAACGCACCGAAGTTCAAGAAAATATTAACCTGCCAAGAAAGCCGTAGGTACGTAATTAACGACCCTGTGTCAGGCGCCGTTGGTCAACCAAATAAATAATGCAGCACTGCGAGAACTTTGAACTGCTTGAAAAATCGGCAAATACCACCCTGCCAAGAATCCACCGCCATATAATAGATGAAACATGAAGTCGTCTTCTGTTCTCGCGCAACATTAACCCTTCTTAACAAGAACGTAAAAACCTTTTATTGCCTTAAAGAAATATCCAAATCGGCACATCTCGATCGACAACATCGGACTAAAACGCTGTCTAAAATATAATAAAATACCGTTGTGGAATATTAAAATAGAACTCCTCCGAGCAGAATTATACCTATTCGCTAGCTCTTAAATGCCAGCACTAATAATCAGGAAAACAATGTCCAGGCCCGAAAATTTTTCTGCGGATTTCATAAAATCTTCGTCCGCCGATATCAGGAGGAACCGTACAAAAGCCTCTGGCCGGCGAATGGCCAACAAAAGAATTCATTAGGCAAAATGAAGTAATGATTTTCGATAGCCCCTTTTTCATTCCTCCGGATTTAACGACAAAGCTCTCCCTAGGTATATTCGAGCAGTGAACGGGGGGAAAGAGAGGGCAGAGATATAGAACGCGGCGTTCAAAAGTTTTGCTCCAATTTTTCTTCCCTTCCCTTCCTTCTACTTCTTCTTCTTCTTCTTCCTCTTTCCCTTTCGACTCTGCCCACCACTCGTATCTGGATCGTGGCGTCATGAAATTTATTGTAGGTGCCGTGAACCCATCCATGGCTCCGGCATCTATTCTTACCTGCTGCACCTGCACTTTTACCGCGACGAGAGGTGGTTTGCGCCTTCCACGGAACGGGCCAGTTCTTCTCCTGCCAGGGACAGGCGTAATGACATTGGAATCGGTGCAACGAACGAATGCACAACGATGCTGCGTAATTTGTTGCAAGGACAGGGACGTATTCCCAGCGAAAAATCGCGATTACTGCTTCGCCATGCTTTCCCTAGTAGGCAGTCGATTTATTAAGGGACAAGGATCGCAATTAATGTTTCGTCGTCAACGGTGCAATTTTCTGGTGAGTTAATAAATGTTGTGAATTCGCTGGAACGAACGAGACGACTGTCATATTCTCGTAGACGGATTTGGAGTTATGAAGGCGGGATCTGTTATCAATTGTACCCTTTAAATGTGTCAGTCGGTGTTGCACTAAAATTGATTTCCCTTCCGCGAAGGATTTGCAGAAGGCAGTGTGCAAGTGAATATTATTTATATGCATCTATCTTGTACATAAGAATATTGTTCAGTAGTATAGAAAATTTCGTTTGGTTGCTCCTGGTTATTCCAAAAATGTATACAGCAATATATTCGTATTACGTCAATCAATGAAGCAACGGGAAACGAATAATACATTAATGTATCTGTCTCAAATATATCTGTGTATATATTTGATAGAGCAGAAGCTCCATTTGCGAAATGAAATCAGAAGGGACAAAACTCTAATACGGCCGACATGAAAGGTTTCACTAATTGAAAGATAAAACTTCAATTTATGAAAAATCCGTTCCAACGGAACCCGTAAACTTCAACTCCAATTAAAAACGGAACCAGTACACAGGGGCAGCCTGCTCCTTTTTCCCTTTATTAAAACCCGAACGCAGACAGAAGTAATTCCCTTTACGACGCGCTACTCGCGTTGAATAGTACGAGTAATTTTATTAAAATGTTCCCTTATCTTCCGGCACACTCGTTGCATCTCCCGCAACGAGTATGAACGCGCGATCCAAATGAAATATAGCGTTCGCTGATCAACGAAGTGTATCGCGATTTTATCGGCCAAAATAAAGGAAGAAGGAGGGGAAAAAAAGAAACGAAAACGCTACCACGATGCACGGCAACCGGAACAATGTTATCATAGGAACAGAACGGAACAGAGACGTAATCTGTGTACGTGAAAGGGACAGAAGTTCCAGAAGAGGAAGAAGAGCAAGAAGAAGAAGAAGAAGAAGAAGAAGGTGGAAAGCAACAGAAAAGAAACGTTCAACGTCGATGGTCCAAGGTTTACTGCCCATCTCGACCGGTTACTCTCGCGAGTCCTTTTAAATCTCGATAATCTATATGGCCGGCACCGCAAACAACGAAACTTTTCGAAAACAGTGCTCATTGTGGAAACAAGGAACCAACCAACCAACGATTGCTCGCAGTCGAGAAAGCTTTCGCTGTGTCCACCGTCTACGTGATCCGCGGTGAGCACGCATGGCTTCTGAATATTTCGGATTTCGTGAATCAACCGATGCCTCCGTGGAATCGCAAACGAGGAAAATAAGGGGCTGCATTTCTCAGCGAGATTTATGTACCCCCCCGTGTAACGTGGCCCTCGAACGAAACAGCCGATGTCTGAGGCGGTTGAACCCAAGTTACGATATTATACAGTATTTCCCTTTCACGTTCTTATGAAAATTGGCACTTTCTACGGAAAATTTGATTGGAATGAATATGAATTTTTGTTGAAAATTCTATATTCATTAGGTCGTAGGGTATCTATTTATTTAACTATCTCATTTGTTGTTTTCGGTAATTTTTTCACGAAGCGTGGACTTATGTTAATGCAGTGGAACCGCTGTTTATTCGAACATCGTGAACGCAACGGTTCTGATAATAAAGACTCAGTAGGTCTTCTCTCTGCCTGTACTCATGAGTTTCCATAAAAAGAGGCGAAATTAAAAAAAATGGACCATGCTGAGTTCATGCATTTTATATGTATCGCATTTTAACTGTTCTTTCCTCGACGTATATGTATATGTTCCTGCAACGAACAGAGGTTCGTTTGTATGAATTATAAAAATGAATTGGCACAACTGTATCCGATGCTCGATCGTAATTCCAATAACAAGACCACAGCCACACACTGTTAAATTAATTTTACACCAGCTTCACAGTACCACGGAAGAATTAGAAATTTTTTACTGATTTTATAATCATGCAATATATTTGGAATCGAGCATTAACTAATTGGGACAAATGCAGGACAGGCGAAAGCAGTTCTACCGCAGATATCTTCACGAGTTACCGATATTGTGAATTCTGAAAATATTATACTCCACTGATATATTGTTAGATAGATTGTTTAACAATGCCCCAATTCCCAATCGGTAAATCGATAGAAGGGAGGAGTATCGCTTCAATGTCCGCGAGAAGGATCGACTGGAATTCTCTTTGATTTCTTTCTGTCCCAGTTCGTCAGAGAAGTTCGTCCAGTCGCTTCCAGGATGCATTGTCTTCACCTTCTTTTTTTCTGTACTCTGACATCCCTTCCCGCAGCTTTCGAACGCCAGCGGCTCAGTTTCGATGCACATACGACGAGGCGTCGGAATCGGTGGATCCTTATACTGGGTGTTCTCTGACCGTTGCAAATGTACGAAAATTCGCCCGTCGTTTCGAAGGACGATTTTCGATACGAATCTCCTATGGCGTTTTAATCTAAGCCAGACATTTAAAAATATATGTTTCTAAAAAAAGCTAGTAATTCAGACGCCTTTCGTAATCTTGGAATTGCGTGAAATAATTTCTACGCGACAAGGTGTAAATCACACCGGAACAATTGTTTCTCTCATTTGAATAAAAAAAGAAGCAACTGTCTGCATTATTTTTATAATACGCCTGAAATATTTGCGGAGCAATTTCAATCATTCATCACTATGTAAAATATTCTGCAGCTCTCATTGATTTACGAGTACCTGCGCACTTTTTCAACGGAAAGGAATTGCACACCGAACCAATGCAAACCCGAGTAATGAAAACAAATAAAACGACGCCACGTGCTAATAATAATTTGCAAGATCAAAAAATTCGCACGTCGACTTTCTTCGCCAATACCTCCTTACTATTGAACCATCGATAAAAACGCAGCGGGACTTTTCTATCGCGCCACAGAGTCCACCGAAATTTTTCTTAAACTCGTCAGAAGGTACACACCGTGCGTCTGTATGTACATACGTGTACGTATAACAGAGCGAAGGTCTATGCCCTGATGCTGCTCGCCCGATGTTCGGGCTCGGGGGTACAGGAACACGGGGCAGTCAGAGGAGCAACAGAAGAAGAGGAACGCGCGGGAAGAGAGTAGAACGAAGGGACGCGGCTCGATAGAATCTGGTGGGGCTTATTCCACAAGCCTTTTTTCACCTTTTGCTTACATAATGTATTCTCAAACGTACATACGGGCCTGGGTACTCTGCTACCAGTGAACCTTTACGTATGGCATCCGCATGGTCCCTGTCGAGCAATCTGTGTCCGTGTGTATGCTTTCTAAGTATTACGCCGCGCAAGTGTACACACTGTGCATTGGTACAAGCGTCCACGTACGCGCGCACCCTCTCTCTCTCTCTCTTTCTCTTACCACGATCGTGTGGGTGTACGTGTGAGTACACCACATAGGGAGACACTTTTATCGTTGTCCACCAATACGTCTGCCTAGAGCTCGTTGGGCCGTGGTCGACGTTGTCGTCGTTGTTGTACGGCCGTAAACGTGACGGAGGCGTGTCACATCGGAATACAAAAGGTATAATACCCACATACCGATGCCGCTAACTCATACCTACCGGGGAATACCAATTTTCGAGCTGCGAGCTGCCCAACGCCGCGGCCTCGACGCGTTGTCGATCGCCCGCGATCCGACCGCATGCGTCAAGCCACAGGTGAATTAAAGGGTTAAATACGCTTATGAGCGGCGAGGAAAATCGTCTTTTCTTCGTTACTTTAAGCGTTAAATGTTTGCTTCCTCTTCGCTTCGTACATGTATGCATGTTTTTTAGGAATTTTTTTTAAATATTTGTTAAAAAGCTTTTAATCTTGCTAATGTAGGAATCGTGGATGAAATAGGTGAACGATCAATGCAAATCGATGCAAAGATGCTACAGTGGTCGCCGGTGACTAAAGGGTTAATAAACTTTACGCGCCCGTATATATTCAAACGATCCCTTGTAAATTCCGCGAATTTCTTTTCACCCCCCTGGCCTAATTTACTCGTCAGCTTTATCGAAGGAGAAAAAAGGAAATAAATAACGCGGTCTCCGCTGAAACTTCAGTATCAATAAAACAAATTGCCAACCGGCCGACCTTCGTAATAAGCAGCAATTTCTCTTTCATGTCACGTAACCGGGCAACGCGTCCCCGCCAAAAACACCACTCATCGGTAATAATCCCCACGGAAGCCCTCGAAATCAATCAATTACCGCGATCGATCACAATTAACGGCCCGCATCGCTTCTTCATTCGGAACGATAGACGGGCACACGAGGCGGGCGGCGTGCAATCAGCAAAACGAAATAAACGGGGGATCGCAACGGCTCGTTACGCGGCGAAAATAAATTACACGTTTTCGTGTCGGCCAAGGTAATCGTTAAGCAATTAGATAAATTAGTTAATTAAACGGGCGCGAGAGAGAAGCAGGTAAACGCCGACGGCGGTGCATGCGCTAATGCGCTTCTTGCCGTTCGTGGAACGGTTCGGCCGCGAGGACGATACCTCTCCAGGGTTGTTTGTCACTTTTTCCAAGCGTTATGCCGCGCGGCGAACGGTGCCCGGCCGCCATACGATCGACGCGTCTCGTGTAACTTATTGCTGGAAAGAAGCAACGCTTCGGTAGCCCCTTGGTTCACGCACACGTGAGCCATGCAATCGCGTGTGTGCTATTCCTCCTTCGCTTTGGTTCTTGTCGGCCAGCCAACAGGCGGCTATTACCATTTTTCATGCACAAATCTATGGTTACATTAACTCGATATTCTCGTCGGGCACGGAATTATGAAAGATTCATTCGGCGTTCGAACAAGCGACGGTTGATTAGCGCGGGCCGGCGGTTCTATTTGGTTCGTTCGCGAGGAAAGGGTGGAGGACAGGGGAGAAAAGAATGGACAGAGGTTTTCATTCTCCGTGGAAGCATTTCTATCACGACCGGTTGGCCTGTTGTCTATAAATAGTTGCATGGTGGAGGTAGCCCACGGAGAGAATGCGCGGCACATACTTAATATGCCTATGGCCGAGGGGGGAGGTTTCGATGACCGCAAGGACAAGCACTTCGTCGGGCCATTTGTCACTTTTTTTCTAAGCCACGCAGCTGAGCTAGACGCGAAACGTTGTGCAACTTTGCCGTTTATGCCCCGCGGAGTGCTTAGGATCGATTGTAACCGAGAGTTACTTAAGTGGATGCAACGCTTCTATAGTTATTACGTGGACAAGTCGATAGTTCTGTAGTTCTTGTCCCTTTCTCTCGCTGTTCGGGCAGCATTCTTTTCTCTCACTCGCGAGGGTGTTAAAGATATCTCCGCTGTCTCGTAGACTGTGCTTTATTTGCTGGAAGCTCTCGTCCACCGGTTGATAGGTATCAAAGGTATCGTAGAAGAGCCAGGCACAGCGATCGCCGAGGTAAAAAGAGAATCGAAAGTAACGTGGATTGGAAATGAAATCAGAGAAGTCTGCGATAAAATGTTTGCCATTCAAAGCTTCTTCTCCCACCTTTGCTTTCATTATCGTCAGACTGAAACTATCGCTTGCCCCAACCACTACGCGATCCACGCCGAGTTAAATTAAACAGCCCGCAATCCTGATCCCCCGGCGAATCTCGAGTAATACACCTAATAGCCGAACGCTATCAAGTCCCTCGTCTGTTTCGAACATCCACTCTTCCACGGGCTACCCAAGGAAACTTCGCCTCTCAGCCATTCACCCGTCACTCCGCGAAGGGGGCAATCGTCTAGAAATTCGCCTATCGATGAATGCAGATCGCGCCAAATCCTAGATCGAAAGAACGAATTGCCGGAACAACAAGGTTTCCCTACGCGAGACGATAAGCGGGAACGCGAAAGGAAGTTTTCGACGCTATCTCGAACGGGAGCCATTGTGCAACTTCGACGGCTCGTACCATTTTAGAAATGGCAGCGGGTAACTGTTAGAGACGGGGTAGCTAATGGATGGAACGAAATGAGAACGGGCGCCGAATGCAGCCGGGTAAATCGAGAGGCCCGCGGAAAGAAAATTGCACTCTTAGAGAAAGTCGCGTTGCCACTGCAAGGGCAGCACGGCGAGCGGGCGAACTGGCATTCCTCGCGTACAAAAGATACGCGCCGCAGCAACGTTTCACCTGCAACAGCCCCGCGCGCGTAGGCTTTCAACGGAGAATGCATCCCCCGTTGCACGAGGAACACCATCGACGTCCACGGGGGATGAGGCGAGAAGCGAGGGAAACGCCGACGATTTTACTACGCTGGCTAGTAACGAACAGTGAGGGAATTGGTTTAAGTTTCACGATATTTTATTGATATTCTTGTGCATCGTTTTTGCCGCGATTTCTGGGTAGAAGTGCAGCAATAATTGCTTCGAAATTTTGCGATCGTGCTGGGAAATATTTTTACTACAATTCTTCAGTTGAAATATGTTCGATCAATTGTTCCAAAACGTGAACTGTTGTGGAAAATTGTAGATCTCTGTGGAAATAAATTGCGAGATATCTATGTAGGTAGCGTACTGTCTAAATATTTCTACAATTCGATCTTGTTTTATAATAAATTACCCGGCGTACGAATTGAAAAAGTTACACTTCCTTAAATCAGTTACGGGTAATCGAAAAGATGCTGCATTATGATTATGGAGCTTCTCATCTACAATTTTATAAGATTTACAAGGTTATCAGCTGCGCTACTTATCGCGCAAGATGCAAAACGGTATGGAAAAAGAAAATATGTAAATATCATTCATGCGGGGACTTACTTCGCTGATTGCTGGTTATTCCAAATGGAAGCAGCGATCGGCCAACTCAGCACACGATTCAAGGGAGTGCTTTGAAGATAAAGCAGAAGAAATATACGTGATGTGAAAAAAAAACGAGCCGGTACGCTGGTTACAGAGCGGTTGAAAGGCGGGGATAAAATAGAGTCGTAATATAATCAAACGAGGAGGAGAGAATTCAATGCCTCGAAATCAAAGGAATACGTAAAACAGTATTTGAATAACATAGTAACGAAAACTTTATGCTAAACGCGAGGGGGGACGAATATGTATTAAAAGAAGAAAACAGAAAAGCACGATTACAGGCACAAGTGCATGCACATTCTCGCCGAGGTACAGAGAAAAGGGTATAAACGAAACAGTAAGACATTATTAAATGACAAGCCTCGCGATACCACGTCCCGCAAAGTTCCTCCGCTCGGCTAGACCATTTGCCAGCTAAATAACACCCCTTCAGCCTCGAAAATGCGAAAAATAACAGCAACAAAAAAGACAGAAAATAGAAGAAGAAGCAGCTCTGCCTGATCTCTCATTTTCCTACCGGCTCCCTTTAACCGCAACGAAGTCGAGACAGCTCAACGCGATTAATAATTGTGGTCCAACGTCGTCCTACCGTGCCCGGTGCACGACAGCGTGGACTTACACGATAAGCACTTAAATGCTTGCTGCGTCACGAGGCCTAGAGAAAGCGAAAGATCGAGCGGAACGTGCAACGAGTACAGACGGTGTAATAAAAGTACAGAACGACCAACGTCAAACTTAGGAGCGAACGAGAAGCAAACACTCGTCGAAGATCGTCGAAGAGGAAGACAACAACAGAACAAGAGGAACGTCCACGTCTCTCCGCGTGGTCTTCCCTCCCCGTCTCTCTTCTGTTCTGGCCCGAGGCCGAATGGACCCGGGTATAGGTCCAGGAGGTAGGTAATCATCTTTAGGTTGCGTGCACCGAACGACCTCTCTCTGTCTTGGCCCGTATCCTTTCCTCCTCGCCCGTTCACCGGTCACTACGATCGTGTTTCTTTCATTTTTCATATACGGTGCAGGCAAACCGTTTATTTAGGCATACCGCCCTTCTTTCCTGCCTTCTCGTAGCGGCGCTACTTTTCAGCACCCGGGGGCTAGGGTTTGTCGTGGGAATCGGAACAACGCACACCGTGAATCAGGGTCCATCGAAAACGGCTGCTCTGCGAGCGGGTAGCCCGCGTTTCGACCGCGAAGGCGATACCCACAGGGTTCGAACGTTCGCGGAGATTGAAGAGGCCCGATACGGTTTTATATTTTTCGAGCGATATAAAGACTGCCAGTATAGAGAAAGTAGTGACCACAACGGCAAACCATAGGATAAGTTTGAAAACCACATTTTTTTCTATAGCCCTCTCGTCCCGATCAAGGAACACACACAATTTCTGCAACCGAGTTCTCCTCTCTAACGCATTCTGAAGCTTTTAGCCAGCTGCATTTTGCCAGTCACATCCGATCAGTTGCATCGAATCGATCGTCAAATGTATACACACCGCCAGCACAAAAGTCTTTTTTGCTTGCAACAACGCAGTGTACAAGTAAAACTTTTGTTTTATTTCACTGCACGCGAAGATTGAGCCACTGTACTAGAACTAACAAGGGCCGACTGCCATCTTCTTAGCTCTCAAGTATACCTGTTCGTTTAAACTACTCGAAGGATCGGTATTCCCCCGGATCTATAGCCTATGGACGAAAGAAGACATTCGTTGCAACGCCGACTGGTCGAGATAATTCTACCACGGCGATAATTGACCCCGGCGAGCATCGGCCGCGCTGTGTTACAGTTCGTTGGGGATCATTGACGGTGCCCCGAGAAAAAGTGCTGAACGCTGCCCCCTCGCCTCTGGCCAGGTCCAGAAAACGAGCAGGTAAGAAGAGGGACAGAGGTATCTTCGGAGAAACCAACGAATCACCGACGGCCAACGGGCCATGAAGATTATTAGAGGATTTAATTGTGTTCGAGGCTGACAATTAGACTCCTCGTCGATACTTTTTTGATTGCTTCGCTTCGGTGAACTCTACTTGCTGGAAGACACGTCGCGGTTTGTTAGGATACCCTCGATATTATTGGGTCTCGAACTCGACGACATCGGGATATAAGAGGAAGATGCAGAAAGGACTGGAGAGAATATTTTTCGTGCCTTTTTCGCCAGGTTTCTGCGGAATTGGATACTTGTTGGAATTATGGGAACGAGAGTATCGATATTACGGCAAGGACAAGATTGTTTGAATTATCTTTGAGAATCGTGAGTTAGATTTAAGGACGAGGACTTTTTGTAGATTTTGATTTCTACAAGAAATATTAATATTATATGTGTAGCAGCTGCATCGAAAGTATGTGGATTCTTTTTTTAACGTAATACACAATTAGAGACGATCAAAATAAAACAACTTGTTAATCCATTTTAAATTATCTGTAGTAACATGAATATTTTTCCCTTTTCTCGCTGTGATCTTATGAGTGGCGGGAGAAATTTTTGGAGTCGAAAAAATCAGTCTCTCTCTCTCTCTGCGAATGGAGTAGAAGCTCGCAGAAGGCTTGTCACGTTTGAAAACACTGCTCGCGACTGTCATTTGACACCTTTATAGAGCGATGGTTTCAAAGGTATCAAAGACCTCAAGGGAGGAATGGCAAGTAACGCTGATAGTACTTCGAGGCACGGTTCAACCTTTCTTTTGCTTGGATATTCATTCTCATCTAGAGGACGATCTTTCATCGGCAAAAAAGGCCATTCGACTACAGCACCCCTTTTCTGACGAAGTATCGCGCTCGGAAAGAATATTAATTCGGTGATAAATCGAGAAAAAATAATCGCGGCAATTATGCATAACATTTCATTTTCACATTAACGGTGCTGTAGTCATTAATGAAAGTATCACGTCAACTAATTAGTCCCTTCTCCACAAGATGAACAAATGTAATGCTTATCAAGGATTAATTGTAAATCGTAAACAGTTATTAATTCTTCCGTCTTCAGGAATCAAGAACTATCTTCTCACTGTATCCCATTTCACTTCATCTTATTTTATTTTATTTTATTTTATTTTATTTTATGTTATCTTATTGCATTATACTTTATCTGATTGTATCTTACTTTATTTCAAATTGTCTCAATTGTTATTCTTTTCCGAAATTCTGTTCAACTCCATTATTATTTTACTGTATTATTATTTTATCCTATTTCATTTGTTATTCTTCTCTCTAATTCTGTTTTTACTTTATATTGTATATGATACTATTATTCTCTATGTGACACAATCCCCTGTATACTAAAGGGTTCTCTAGCCCGTTGATTAATGAAATATGTATTATTATTATTATTATTATTAACGATAAATGACTAAAGATAAATGAGAAATGGTTTGTAGTATAATGAAATATCAGTTTTTGTAATATTTCTAAATGTGGGCCTGCTTTCCAAGAGAACAATACCCTCCAATTATGCTACAATGGAATTGAATAGGCACACTTCACCATAAACTTTTGCTAATGACTCTATGATATTACGAAGAAAAAAGGGAAAAACCATAGGATCCCAATGTTCGAGTGCTTCGTTACAGTTTGTTGCGTCCAAGAGAAAGAGAATTTTCGTTAACGACCAAACTTTCCACGCTGCTTAACGGCAGAAATAAAGATCGGAAACTTTGGAAACACTCGAGCAACGAGTGCTGTCCCGTAAACGGCGGAGTTTACTCGGATGCGATCTTTATTCATAACGAATCGGAATCTGAATAATCAATACGACGTCTCCATAAAAAGAAGGAACAAGGCTACGAGCGAAACGGAGGTAGAATGGAAGGAGTACAAAAAAAAGAGGGGGGAGTCTTTTTACAGGCTGTTGTAAAAACTATCCGAGGCAGCGATACTGCTATCGTTTGCCAGCAAAAAGGACGAAAATAAATAAAAGCCTCCGGCAGCAAAGTAGAAAATTCGAAACTGGTTTCTCTCTCTCGTTTGCCTTCCTGCTACTGGTTGCAAATAAGCACGGGACCGTGGCTGATAAGCGCTACACCAAAAGTACCTGTTCAAATATTACACCCCTGGTAAATCAGATTAATAAACGCTATTTATGTCCAATTGGCTGGGTAAAAAAATTAAAATAAAATAATCAAAGGGGATACAAAGTTAAGTGGGAAAGTGAAAATTACGAGGGATCGTTCGCAAGAGAAAACACTGCTTTCAGAAATCTCTCTAGCGTTCGTTCTTTTCATCATCCGTGTTTCATCTTCGTGAATTTCTTCGCCCGTTTTGCGGCAGGGACTTGCCGCGAAGTGGACGCAGCTCTTCTAATCAGGTCTCGTTGAGGGCATCTCTTCTACGGATGCCACAGAACGCGGTCGTAAATTGCAGATGGATGTCGTAGGAGGTAATTGGTCGAAGCCTCGGAATGCTTGAACTTTATTATAACAGGCGAACGAAACTTCTCTCGAACGGACGTGTCTCATAAAAATGTAATGGTCGTTTGTAAAATACTTCCACTTCCTTCATCGAGAACATTAAATTGATATAATCGTCCCTTTTGTTGCTCATTTCATTGATATCCTCAACATTTCATTACGAAGAAAAAAGTGTTCACGTGTTTTCATTGAAATGTATTCGCCCCCAAATATCTATATTAGTCTTACGATATATATTTCTGTATTATTCCTTATCTCTTTACCTCTGTATTATTCTCTATCTCTTTACCTCTGTATTACTCATTATCTACTAGTCACTTAAGGATTCATACGTACAAATATTTTTAAGTCCCGACATCACAAATACTCATCATGGAACCTTATCACATCACCGCTTCCAAAACAACTAGTCATACTACCTACAATCCCTACCCATCCGCAGTCCTTTGGAATTCGCCCTCACCATCCCTACTACATCCTTTCCAACACCCTTCAAAAACCCAAGGTTCCCCGACTCCTCGGATCATTATTATCATACTCTAAGTCCAAGCTCACATCATACAAGTTATTATTATCATACAAGTCCAAGCGCATTCATTATAATTCTTACAAGTCTAAGTGTTAATAAAATCTCTTAAAAACCGAAGTTGGAAGTTCAAATTTTCTCTGTGTCCATTACATCATTTTACCCCAGATTATTCTTCAGATCCACGATATTTTGATCACCATTTCTACAAATTGTAACTTGCTTACATACCTGTACAGACAGTATCGCTTTTGTATTAATAAAAATAACGATGCTTTATACATCAAGAACGATTCACGAGCAGCGTATCGAACGGTTTAAACGTGTTGCTTCTCCCTTTCGTTCATAAACAGTCTACATCGGCAGACAAATTTATAGAGGCTTAAGCTCAATCCACTGGAAGTGATACAAACCAAGATACGCCGAGACAGGATTTGCACGCAGCTTTCTATACCTTTACATAATACCTCGCCAACCTTCCGCACACCGTGCAGAAAATTATATCCGAAATAAATATATGTATAACCAGTCCAAAGTAAATTGAATGGCTCGATACGAGTCGTATCGCTTACTCCAACACGTTGTACAAACTTCCACCATCGCCTCCGTGTCCAACAATAAAAGAACCGGTCAACCGTTAAACGATATCCAACCGCGAAACACCATGAAAGCCACGCTTCCCGACAATTTTCCAACAAAGTTTGCCGCGTGAAATCGAACTAACAGTCTCGCCAATGGAATCACGATGATAGGGAAACAACGTAACACGTATTGCATTCGATTCTATCCCCGTAGACGTTCCTCTTCAACCCTCGATCAAGATCACGAAATTCGCCGGCCGCTTATTAACCATCGCTAATCCCCCGACAATCGACGAATAATCGTATGCAAATTCCGTGTAATCGAGGCACTAGAAGAACACGACGGATAGAAGTCGCTAGCGACGCTAGCCGAGCGGGTTATCGGCGATATCTGGTTCTGCCGGAAAGGGTTACGTTTATCCGGTCGCATTATCTTGACGCATGGCCATTCTTCCAGGCTGTTCGGTTACGCGAGACTGGTTCTATGACCGACGATATAAAACCGGGAAGATACTGGGCCGTATACCGGTATATCGATGGCGAGAAATAGTGCCTATAAGTATCGTGGTTACTAACCGAACAAGTCGGCCGTTCCGCCTCTAATAATCTCTGATATCGCTGCCGCCCTTTTCTCAGCCTTTTCCCGCCGTAACCCCTATGCCACCCCTTGACTTTCGTCCTTTTGCTCACGCTCTCGATTCTTGCCCCCTTCCTCTTCCTCCCTCTTTCTCTGCGGTGTACATTTTCCCTCGTGCATCGAGTTTGTAAATCGTCGAACGTTCCACGCGGAATAGAAACTACATACTTTGCAAACGCAACAACGACGCGCGATAATTGATACCGATGAAATCACGGTGGCGCTCCGAGCAACGACATTTTTCCAATCTGCCCCGAGTGGAGCTCTATTAAAACGCGCAAGCGTTTTACGCTCGACTACTATGAGCGAGATGAAGACGGAGGCAGGATACGCGTGTCGCGGTTTTTCATCGGGCGGACAGTAGGTTGCTGTGTTCCGGCGACATACTGCGAGTTCCATCGCGTTCGACGCTCGCTGGGCACCGTGAGTAAGCACGAATATAAGCTCGTAAATTGATTGCGGCGGCATGGCAACGACGGAATCCCGATTGGCTGGATCGTTCCTTTCTTAGGACAGATGTCAAGATAGCCGCGGGTTGAATGATGAGTGGTAAAACGATCGATTTCAGGAAGTGCTAGGTGATTCAGAGATTCCCCTTCGTTTGCTCGATGTGCGATTTTTATTATTATTTTCATCGTTTTCCCTTTGGTTTTTTTTTGTCGTTTTATACCCGTTTTGCGCGGTGTTCGCCTCGGTCGTTGATTACACCCTGGTGACCGATAGCGACCGTTTTAATTTGAAGCCCCTTTAACACTGGAACTACCGATAGGTTTGCGTGCTGTTTGGACAGTACATTGTGGACAGATCATGAACACGAAAGTGGTTGTATGGACATTAAATAGAGACATATAATTGTTATCATAAATTGCTGCAACAATTCCTTTATGTTAATAATTTTAAAGCCAGAAATCTGAAACCAGTCATTTTGACTGGCTTGGCAGTTATAGGGTTAAAGTACTGTGTACAGTGAGTAATGAAATTATTAGAGCCAATGCATTGCAATGCATCGGACAACATCTGATTAACAATCGTCGATTAAAAATACATCCAGAGGAATTCAACTTGGCTCGTGTGATTATAAAAATAATAATTGTTTCGCTCTGAAATCGTCGATTGATACAGGTGGCAATTGTTCAATATAGCCTATGCTCGAATTGAACGAATTTCCGTGCGCGTATCACTTTCATTTCGTTCGCTCGTTTTCATCAAAATGTCGCAAAATATCGGCTTCGATTAATCCTCAGGATTTTCATCCTCGACCAGCTATCGCGCGGAGGCCACCCATGGGCTACGAAAAGGAGAAAAACGGGGGTCGGTGCGGAAATCGCTAACTCGATTTCACCCCGAGCATCCCTCAATCAAGTGATTCAACTTTAAAATTCATCCGGCATGTATAATATAACAGTCGAGGAACGGCGTGGGCGTAACGAAGGAATTTTTATTTAACGACCCTCTCCCCCTACCACGACAGATTCAGTCGGAAAACAGTGAATTCCCTATAGATTGTATACGTATAACCGTGCATCGATAGCGAAAGGGAAAGGAGAGAGGATAACGGAGCGTGATGAGGGTCCCGACTCTCCAGATTGAAAGGGAGACGAGAAAACGAACGATCTACGGTATAATTAGACTGGTTTCAATTTCGCCGTGGAGAGGAACTTTTATCGGGATCGTCGCTCCAGACGTCACCCGGAAACGGAAAGGGACGAACGAGAGAATCGCATCGAAAGTTCGGCCCGAGAACGGCCGCATACCGTCGCGATTTCAGAAACGACGTCCCCCATTGTCCCTAATTCGCTTCGCGCTTCGTGCACCCCTATCCCGCCTCCCACCCTCGCCACCACTCCCCAAATTCTCTATTGCTACGGTTGCGACGGTGGTTCGCGTGAGAGTCGCGACGGAACTTCCGTTTTCTGCTGAAACGCGACTCCTCGATGACTTTCGCTAGCCGGGCCGGATTAACGCAGTCAAATTGAACCCGAATCGCGACTGATTCAATTATGCCCCACCCACTACTTCCAACCCCCGCCCCACCGTCAGTCGAAAGTCGATTCTATTATCCGACCGATCCCCTCGGTCGAATTTTCTCTTGTTGACCGTCGCTGGGCGGCGAAGGGTGAATGCTCACGGCTTGGCGGGTGGGGCGAGTTCGAGGATGATAATAATTGTCGAACGGAGCAAATAACGTCGCGGTGGTTCCGCGCGATTCCGCCCGTCCCGAGGCGGAACCAGCGGCACGAAACTTCATTTTCCTCGCCCGCGGCGGCTGTTTGCGTTAACTGGCGCAAACAATGCCGCGAAACAAACGGGGAACGCTGTCTGCGTTTGCCGCGCGCCGTTTTCGATCTCCATTATTCGCGTTTACCGCGGCGGAAAAAACGTGAACGACTGCGGCGCGGATGGGGGCAGGGTGCACGATAAGTTGCGCGGAAATTCGCACGGCGTGCAGCAATTAAGGAGTTTCGGAGGGAAATCGCACAGGGGGTTGCACCGGGTGTGTTTGCTGGCGAAAGGAGGGTCTCGCGTTGTACCGCTGTTGGATAAGATATTGGCGCAGCTTGTTCGTGCGTAATTGTAAACGGGCGCTTGTTACGCTGCTGGTTTCAGCTGACGAGCACGGAAACATCGTACAGTAACTCGTTCGAATTAGCGGCGAGGTAAGACTTTGCGATAGGTGTAGATTTTTGTGAAAAGAAGAGGCTGAGGGGTGCAGGGAACTGAAGACGTTTAGTTTGTTGAACGATAAAGAACGTTGCGAAAATCGAATCTGTAATAAGTAAGATGATTTCAGACCGACGTTGCTCGACGTTAGAAAATTATTTTATTCTTTCCAGCAGAAACACCGGTTGAGGTTTTTTTCAAAAGCAAATACTGCACTCCAGTCGCATACGGCTGTGCAATGGTCTTCTTTAAAACTTTATAAGCAGTCATCGTCCTCGGGAACGAACGTGGGAATAAGATGATAAAAATCCCATAAAACAGTATAAAAAGTACAATGGGTGTTTAGTCTTCCGCGCACTTCACGCTTGGAGTAGCCGACGAATGCAGAGATACACAGGGGTAATGAAATATTCATGAAACTCGATGTAACGCATAATATAACGTATTTATCCCATGTAACGTTTAAATTAGCCGTATTTCCCACTCGAGAGTGAAGCTGCTTCGGTTCACATAAATTAACGCCGGCAAATACGTGAAACTTGTTCACCCGGTACCTATCCAGTTGTAAGCGCCTTCTATAACTTCTTACCATCGCACGTCAGATCAGACTATGTCCTTTTATTATCTACGAATGACTCAATACGCATGTAAACTCCTAGCAAGTACATTTTCTCCAAACAGACGAATCACGCTCGCTTCATTTCTTCCCTCCGTCCGAAAAATTGTCGACTATTCAACTGAAGTATATACATAACTTCGCGAGAAAGAAAATATGAACAGCGTCGTTAAACGAAAGTGAAAATCCCGAAAATTTGGATCGAGGAACCGGTGCGCCAAAAATATCGCGCGACACGTTGAAACAAAGTCGCTCCGGATATTTTTAACCGATCCGAATTCCGCCTTCATATTATACATCCCGTAATTGGTGGGCCGTTTCAAGGTAGAATCGTTCGCCCGCGAGAGAAGGTGGGAAAGGGAGAAAAAATCGAGAACGAAACGAGGCAGAAAGTTAAGGCGGGGAGAAAAACGCTCGAGACCGTCCTACCCCCTTGCCGCCTGGCAGTGGAAGTTTCGTGCCGGTCACGGGACTTTATTCCCGAAAAATTAGCTGGCCGAACGACAAGATTACCCTTTCGAGTCAGGGATCGCCGGTCGTACGGGTGTTTCATTCTAACAGCCCGAGGGTTCAGGCATTCCAAGGGATCCCTCCTTCAGCGGGGCATTCCGAAAGTTTTCACGGTCGCCGTTAATCGCCACCGGCCCCCGTAGACGGCGAATTCCCTCTCTAGGCAATAATTTCCATCGTTCTTAATGTTTGGCGGTGGACTCTGCCCTCGGTTGCGCGTTTACACGAACGCGCGCGTGTCCGTGTTGGAATCCGCGCCGGCTACACGAGAACAGGATGTTCGCCAGGAGGGGCAGAAAAGGACGAGTCGAAGGGAAGGAGCAAGAAGGGCGAAGTTAAAAGCCGCGTGAATTGGTGTGCGCAGGGTGGTTGGGGGAGTTACGGGGTTACCCCCATGGGGAAGTGGCCCGCCAATTTTGGTATATCGCCTAATAACAGAGCAGCCGGAGCAAGGTACCCCCACGATACGTACGCCCCCCGTCCGTGGATCGCCACTCATAACCCACCACCGACGTAGCCTCCGGTCACGAAAAGCTCGTCGCTCGATTCGAAGGGACCCGCTGGGAAACGACACGCTGTTTAAATTATAACGCGGCGAGGATTGAGACCCCCGCGCGGTTCACGATCTGTCGAACTTGTTGCTAACCGAGGTGACAGCGGAATGGGGGACGCGAAGAGATTTTCGAAGTTGTTTCTAATTTGTATGGCATAGCGTGCTTGTTACTTGCCACATTGCTTCCAGTTCCCGCACATTTTTGAGCGCGGCAGAAACAGTATTATTGGCGCAATATTTAACAGACTGATCTTCGATTTTTTACTGCCTTACTGTTTTAGATATTATTATTTGTAGTTTATGGGACCGTGCAACCGTAAGACGCGAAATGGCGTCTCCCAATGTACGCAATGTGTTAAACGATCGAGGGTCTGTTTTAGGGTTGCGAGAAAAAAATTAATCGTTGCATATGAATATTTACTTTCACACGAGCCACTCACTGGTCAAATCGGTTAGCTCCGTAAAACAAAAATATGGAAATTTATTTTAAATGTAGAAAGGTAAGAACCAATTTGGCAATTAAGTTTGAAAAGCTTCAAACAGTGGAGTTAATCGATTTGACTAATTAATTTATAAATACTATACAAGATACGAGGGGGCGAAATGTAAAGAATATTACCTATATTTAAAATCGTGTCTTCGCACTCTATAATTGTTCACAGAAAAAAGGGTGGTACTGTTTTTAGTTAAGCTTTTCATTGCACAATCGGGAAATATTGCTTTCAATTATTTCTCTTCGGATATTGATATCCTCCACGTGTATGGGTCGCGATTCATTTTTTATCCTCCAACAGTCTGTTCTACGCTGCACGGGAAGTCGTTTCGTTTCATTCTAGACAGGTTTTTATGCCCATGTAAAATTTCAACTCGTACGCGTGTCTACATGTTACACGTGCGTGTAGGTGCACTCGATAGACGGCATTTCTGTTCTGGCGAGGCGCGATTAAACTTGTGAACGGCAGACATAGTAGAACAACTTTATTATCTCTCAAAGAAGGAAACTGTGAAGAGAGTTGCACCGGCCCCAATGTAAATCCGATTGAACCGAACGTCGATGGGGAATAAGAAATTTGTGCAATTGTAAATAATCGTGTGAAATTCCAGAAAAAGTATTATGCTTGAATCCACAAACATTCCAGTCGCGTGATTAAACGTGCGATTAACTACCGCGTAATTATTTACCGTAGAAGAAGAGGGTGATTAATTCATCGAATTATTATTCATTCATTTCCCTCCACCATGATAAGACCCGTCCCATAATGCAAATTTCATTTCACCCGCTGCATAATTCCCACGATTACCAATTCCCTTATCATTAAAATGCATCATCCCAGCGTTTCCCCATTTCTTGCTTTATTTATCGTTCCGATCATGGAGACGCAGTTAAATCGTCTCCCCGCGTAGAAATAGAGGAACGCGGACTCGTTCGTTTCATCCGGTCACACCGCATTACGCAATATTTTAAAGATGCTCAGAACACCCTACCCGTTCCCGCGAGGAACGCGTTTCTTTCCTGACCTTCTTGGAACCGCACGCGAGTTCAATGAAACTGCACGTCTTATCCTGCCAACCGCGACTATCCGCTAGTAATTATAGGTACAAACTTGCGCGGCTGCGATTTTCACTTGCGCAGCCGTTTCGTCAATTACGAAAATAAACCGATCGTGATGAAAAATCTACTTTCCATCGCGCGAGACACTACGAGCCCTTGTGTGACAATACTATTTCGTATCGAATTTAAATACATTCTCGATTCCCCTTTCAGAGCAACATGAACTTTCACAGATTAAAACGCTGCGCCAAATATCCACTGTTCGCGGACTAGAAACTTGTCATTGATTATGATAAGAGAAGCCACCACAATTTTACCATTCCTACCCACTGTAAATGACCGATTCCAAGTCAAATGTACGCTCACCTCTAATCAATTTACCGTTCGTTCGAGAACTCAATCGATCCATTCGATACCATAAATACCCCGCGACAAAATCTCGTTCTCACAATACAATTTCCATCGCGTGCGACGCGAACGTCGAAGATTCGCGCCGTCACGAAGGCACCGCCGCAAGAAAGGGCGGCCTGGTAATAGATAGCGGGCACATACGGCTTGAACCGCTGGTAATTGGAATTAATTAGAGGCGTTTCGCGAGCCGCGGCCTAGCAGATCCTTTATACGGGACCAGCGGAATCCTCCCCCGAGCAGCAACTGCGAATATCGATCTTCGAGCCCGACGATTTAATGCGGCTCGCTACCTGCGAGATACCGGTCACGGTCGCTTGGCCAGAAGCGGGAAAAGCATCGCAGGGGTTCCGGCTATTTCGCGTCAAATTCCATCGGATCTGACGCAGTTGGACGGTTGATTTAGTTGCGAGCTCGGGGCGTTTAACGGGAGTGCGCATGTACGTATATACAACCCATTCCGGCGTTTAATTGATGCGATTCGCTTTTTTTTTATAAATCGCAGGTAGAATGTAAGATCGGCTGGAGCGGCGCGTAGTCACGTTGGAACAGCTTTCAAAGTGGAGAAATGGAAAAGAGTGGAATAACCGAGCGGGGCTCGACTGTTGCTTTGACTAGCGGGGACCGCAGAATCCGCAGTGTTGGATATATAAATTTTAATTATGTTCCTTTTAAAATTGTTACGCGTTCGTTTTATTTTTATCGGGTTGGTGGATCGGGATCAAACGGATTTGTTATTCCGAATGGTGTAATGTAATTGGCGCCGTGAAAAGTTTTACAATCTCGTAAATATAGCAATCAACGTGTTTTCTGGACGATCATTCCAGGGTTTATAATGGTTTAGAACTGTACAATAATTAGCAAGCCTGTCTGCTGGAGGAATGGTAAAAATAAGGGGGCAGTAATTGTATCGTAAGTTGGATATAAAATTGCTGGTGGAATAATTCAATAAACTTTTTTCGGTGATGTAATTACGACGCGTACCCGATTTCTTTATTCTTCTTCTAAGACGCGGGAGAGTCTCAAGATGAAACTAAGTTCAATGCGAAGCATTTTCTTTGGGAGAATTTATTAAATCAAAAGCGACGGCCTCGAGCCAATGGAAAATGAAGCGCGTTTCCTGAAATTGTTTGCAAACGAAGAGAAAGTTACAAATGAAATTTCCATATATTTTAAACTGGCTCCCGAACTGGTTTGTGCTCGATATCAACATGCTCGAAGGGATTGATTTTCGGTGAACGTTACAATGACATTCCCTTCGCATGTCCAAGGTTCGAACGTGGGCGTTGCGCAAGTATTCGAGGAATCGAGAGAAAGTTGAAAACTCGCGTGAAGAAGTTGTCGGATTCACCGTTGTAAAGTTAATTGCCCTGGCGTTTAGCATGGTATAAAAATGTTAAATTAGGAAGAACTGTGCGCGTGTATGTTTAACTCTACAGAGGAGTTCCATTTACAAAAAGAGACACAAACGCCTGGGCCACAGTTAATTTACCCAAAAGTTTCTTTCAGGCGAAGTTTGCTATAGAATTAAAAGAAGCTAGAACACTTTGTGTGTTTGGTATTAAAAAAATAAAAGATTTTTTATCATTTTATTTTTAACTCGTTAATATTACTGAATATGATCGAAGATATAGATGATGTTAAACTTATGCGCCTCGCTGTCTATTTAACGCATCCATCTTTTTTATGCTAGCTAACTAAACCCTCCCTTTGACGTTCCTTTTAAAACGTCCATATAGAGAACGAACCTTTCCATATTCAGAAAGGCACCCTTGTAATCATCTTTGCTCGGAAGCGAGACAGAGGGAAATAGAGGTCTGGTAGAAAGTGGAGTTAATTACTTCTAGATTTTATATACGTCGCGTCGTATCGCTTTCGAGTAACCAGAGATGGAAAGTCAGAAGTCGGTCTTTACGCGAGTGAATAATGAAGCGCGTAGGCCGGTGCATTTTTTCCTCATAATTGCACCGTAATACACCGCGGTGTAACGTAGTACTTCCGGATGGTAAGTAAGTAACAGTTTGTCCGCGGCAGCCGGTGTATTAGTG
Organism: Nomada ferruginata; assembly: GCA_963583965.1. Lineage (NCBI taxonomy): Eukaryota > Metazoa > Arthropoda > Insecta > Hymenoptera > Apidae > Nomada > Nomada ferruginata. The sequence goes on from OY757216.1 coordinate 15,977,727, forward strand.
GTAGTGCAATACATGTTTGCGCCGTCGTAAAATGCTCGATTACTGTTGATTGCTAAGAGCTGGTTAATTCGCGGTATAAGCGCGCCCCCCTTTGAAGAATGTCGATGCACGCGCCCTGAATTGCTGAATATCAATTTGAGGATGCTCGCTTACGCCAGCCGGCAATTAGCCGGCATCAATGACCACAAATTCCTCTCTATATATTATAAACACTGAGCCACTTATCAACCGGCCGTTTCCATCGCGGAAATCTCCACTGAAATCCCAATTAACGGAACTCCCTGTCATAATATTCGTCGCGCCGAGTGAATATCTGCCGCGACTGTCGGCCGATTCGCTTGATCTGTCAATCAAACGTTGTCCTCCGCGTGGAAATAATTGCACGGTGTTCGAAGCAAGCGTGCAGAAGTATCAATATGAAATCGTTCAGCGGGATGAGTAGCAGCCACTTGATGCTTCGGAGTACACCTTCCACGTTTCGAAGACATTCGTTTCTAACACTTTGGTCGATTACACCGTAGACTTTACGATACACTATCTGTCCAACGATAAATCGTCACGAATATATTGAACACCGACAGATACCTCGGGGTGGAGAATATATCTGGCCAGTTCTAAACCCGTCGCGTCGCGTCGCGTCGTTACAAATTGGCCGGCCGTCGTATTTCGACGTTGGACTACTCGAAACGGACGTTCGGCCATCCGCGATGCCCCACGACCGACGATCCTTCCACTTTTGACGTTTCGTACCGCGACATCTAATTAAAGGTAGTCGCGACCACGAGGATAATTTACAAGCTACGCAATTCCCTTTGGTAAACCGAGCTCAACGGCTGATAGACAGCACCGGCTACGATGAATAATAGGGCCGTTATAGTGCGCAAAGTGTCTTGGACTTAATGACCCGGCCGTATGGTCGCGATGCCGCGAGCTACACCGTGTTTCGCATTTACATTTCGCGAACGACGCGTCGAAGTATCGGGGTGTGTGCATGTTACAGTTGATTCACATTGAAAGGACCGCGTATATTTAACAGGAGCAATGAAATCGATTTTTCCAGCTTCATTTATGTAGGATTGGAAATATTGCATGACTGGGTAGAATGATTCCGATGTATGAAAGGTACGTTCGGCGCTAAGTACCTGAGAAGGTCGTGTGCATGGAGGGTACAGCGGCCCAAGGGTTCGGGTGGTCAGGACCGACCACCACCGAGGAATGACTGCGGGGGTGTGTCCTAAATGAGTGAGAGCAAATGAGGAATAGAATGACAGAGATACTAAGAGTGAAAGAATATAAAGAATGAATGATGCGTGCAAGGGTCAGATCTAAGGGAGAGTTGGAACAGAGCTAAGGGAGAGTTAGGGAAGGATCCAAGTGAAGAGTATCAAGAGAAGCGTGTGTGAGTCGTTGTGTGTTTTAGTAACGTCGTGTGTGACGTATTTTATAATAACGTTAGTGTCTCAATGAGAGTAACTGAAGTCTTATTACACCACCTGTCCTCTGTTCCAAACTACGTGAGGTTTACGAAAAATAACTTCTACATTTATAAGTGTGAGGATTGTCAAATTACATACCCACGAAATTGTATCATGCAATTGAAATTCAGATAGTAAATCGTGTGATCCGATTTCTCAGCAATTTTTTTCGACGATAAAAAAAGAATCGAAATCAAATATAACTAACGATCTCAAGCATAGAGTCGCGCGAAGTTAAAGTAGAATTGAAATCGCGAGACGAGATCACCTCGTACGATATAAATCTATTTGCACGGCAACAACGAAATCCGCGGAACGTACTTGCACCTGGCTGAAGTAAGTACCTGCGCAGAAAATTGCTGCACGGCAACGTAAACCGGCACGTAGCAAGATCACTTACGGGGGAATATCCACACCCGACGGAATATCCAATCGCGGGCTCCCTTTCAAATCAATTTTCGCGAGACAAGGAACGTGCCCTCGTTGCCGACCAAGGTATATCCTTTTTGCGAAATCGGGCTTACGGCTCGAGCATCGATCAGTCGCAAAGTAATAGCCAGTTCTACAGTTGCCGTGATCAAAGGGGGGCCACGAGTGTCTCGCGTGCGTCTAATAGCTGACGAGATGAGAAATTGCGATCGCAGGGTCATGGAATCGCCGTGAAGACAAAAGGGGAAAAAGAAAGGGCCACGTCCAATACCGTGTAAGTTGGCAGAGTTGCTCTGACATCGCGTGATAGCATCGTCGAAAATATGCCGGTACCGGGAAGCAATGGGAATGCTTTAAGGGGAAACGTGGGCGAAAGGGTGTCCTTTTGAATGCAAATCATCGGTCTGGCGGATATCTGGCATAGATTGGGGCGTATGAATGAATTTCGCAAGCGGCCATCTCTTCCGACGACGAAGGCCACCGCTTATTATTATTGAACGAAACCTTTGTGCGTTACGTGATGCAATATATCTGTGCGGTCCGTTCTACAATATTACCACGGCCCTAAATCGTCGGGGGGAACAAACAACGAACTGCCAGAAGCTTCGCGAAGTTATCATCGTTATGTACATGGCATCGCGATAGTTACTTGTGGACTGGTGAACAGTGAACAAATTGAGGGGCTACTATTGTCTGGTCCACTAACTTAAAGTTCTCCGGCTTTCAACTGAATTTGAACTCCGTACAGGGGTTCGTGGTTTAATGGTATTATATTTGAAATTAATTTTGGAGTGAATGGATTAGAAAATATGCTCGAATGTAAATGAACAGTTCAACCTGGTGAAACTTGGTAGTTCCACCTGACTGTATCTCAATTGTGATTTTCATGGAAAAAAGCAAGGTTATTTGCATGGAACGTAACTATTATATAAAATGTCTGAAAATGTTATCTAATATAAAAAAAAAGAACTCACAAATCATATGTACACAGTTCATCGACTGTTCCGGGCATAATAATAAAAAAGAATCCACCCTGACCTGTACCTACAGCAACACAAACATGGACACAAAACGTTTCCTTAAAACGTGCACACCGTGTGTACTGCGGCTAACTAAGAGCAGCCCTGTATCCGTCACTTAAAAATTAAAACCTACTCCGCTTTACATTCAACCTGGGCAAACTTCTTCCACGACGTAGTTCCATCTTGATCAATCGCAAAATCAACGTTCGAAGGGCGTGCGGAACCGCGCAACCCCCGGTCACCAATTTGAATCACAAAGCCGAGCCAAAGAGAGGCGGCAGTTCGTTCGAGATTAACCATGAATATTTAACCGGTCTGAAAGCATTAAATGAAAAAATCTAACGTCCGATTACACGGCCGCGCCGCGGCGTGCTCGCCGATACAGACATCAATGAACCTGTAACCGTCAATAATCGAGATCGATCGCGGCGATCTTCGTAGCAATTAAGAAGCATATCACGGTGCGTCATTAAATCATAAACCTTCGTCGGCCAGTTTATCCGCGGGATTTTACTCTCCCACGCGCCAAACAGCCGTTAATTTGCCACCGAATAAAAACGAGGTTGGCCGTCGGGCCTTCGCTCTCGATCGATCTACCGCGAGCACACCGACGAACAACGATCCTAACTGCCCACCGTGGCCTTCCATTAAGCCCACAGAGGTGGCCAATTACGATCGGTAATTTCACATTTTCTTTGCGTACAATCGACGGCGGTTCGTTGCCTTGCCCCTTTGATACCGGGGCACGAGACGCTTGTTGCACGGAGCACGGATGGGATTTAAGGGGAATCCGAATATGTACTTTGAATGTAGCCGAAGTAAACGTTTCAAGAAATTTTTGGGCGAGGATAGGCTCTAGACGCGAGGCGGAGGATTTTAGAATTTCTGGGGTAGTAAATGGAATTCTAAGGTTGCGGAATTATTATTACTGCGAGACGATTATTACTTTTTACTGCTGCACTTCGTAAGCCTATAAAGTATTTTCTCGTATCTACTGTTCCTAAGTGAAATAAAGCTCGAAGAGTGAAGCGCAATATGACGTTTCTTCGCAAAGTTTCGTCGTAATTGAGACATTATTAAATGGACGTGCTCTGTCGAAAGATGCGCCAGTCATTTCGCTCCCCTTAATGAGCGTACGTGATGAGCATGTCGATAATTATCGATACAACGCACGCAACGCGATATTTAATCACACTAGACGCTTGTACGTTCTTGTTAAGCTATAACTGAATATCAATTTCCAATATCACTATACGTAACGAAAGATTGACGAGCAGCTAAATAAGGGGAAAATAGGTAAAATAATTTTGCGAAATTCGTCTTACGACTAACACGATAACGCAAGCTTTTTATGGATACATTTAATTCAATTTTTATGAAACAATATATATATATTTATATAGATGTATGTACCATCGAGACTTTATATTATTACGTGGAGAAACAGTTAAATAGCGAAATATCTAGTAGATGCAATACTGTTAAATTCCTTTCTAATGATTAAATGGGGTAATAAAGATAAGAATAGTTACGTTGAATGCTAATACCAATAAATTTATGTCGGATAGTGTGTACAACTCTTTTATGACTACTCATGCAATTAAAGTAATCTGCACAGGCAGTAAGACATCTGTTGCCTACTTAATAATCTTGACCTTTTGCAAGATAACATTAAGGTCTGCAGAATACCTGCAGAGCATAATTCGATTCACGATGAAGAATTATCTCAGACCATGTAACAAGAAATAAATAATTTCATTTTCCCCGCTGGTGCATTGAAGAAATTTAAAGTATTTCGACTGCATCGACTGCAACTATCTTAATTTGCAACATTTATCCTAACAGAACGGTAAATAAATTTGATCACATATTTCGGATCCTTTTCTTCCTAACAACATTTCTTCCCCGGCAGAATTATAAGTAATCGAACTAAAAAATATTCCCACCAATAGTTATTTCCTCAAACGAACAATTTAATCGTCGCGTGGCAAAGAAGTAACGACAATTTCGTTAAATGCGTCGACGGAAGATATTCGCAGCAGATAAACAATTACGAAGACAAGAATGAAAAACCTACGGGCAAAAGCATAAATTAATTATTTTAATTCATAAAATATTAATTCGACTAGGAATTAATCAATATAAATAAAAAAAAACAGGATGCTCGTTGCGGGACGCGACTACACGAAATTGCCCAACGAACCGACAATCATTCTAAGACAGACGATCATCGTCCACTTTCGGTAATGGCAGTCTCAACTGGCCGGCGAAAGTGAGGCGTTGTGAAAATCACTTACCAATTTTGTTTTAAACGCACACGCGTCGCCGTCTGCGTGTAGCACGCGAGAGAAATGGAAACGGGAAATGCGCGGACGGCAAATGAAATTCCATTCTGGCTTTCGGAAATTCGTGCAATTTGCTTGAAGCATTCCGCGTAATATTAAGGAGATAGGTAACATGAAGCTACGTAATTTCATCATGTTACGTGGAATGTTTCGTTTCTGTAGCTTGTCGAAAGATTAATGTTATACAGAACTTCCCTTGCTCGTATCAATCGTGAACAAAGTCGTAGGATAATTTCGATATTTGGTATTCGGAAATGAACTAAAACGAAACAAGGTGTGCATCGCTTCGTTTGCAACATACTATCGTTATTTTAAAACAGATAGAACGATTACTCCGCGTGTACCTAATTTTTTAGGAGCAAGGCAATATTACGTTTCGAAGGCTCATAAAATGCATAGTCAAAGAACGTGGCAATTATGTATATACAATTATTATTATATGCCTATCGCAATAATTTCACTAAGCACGCGAATTTACCTGGTATCACACTCAACAATTTTGTTGTATAAGAATAAAAGCTCGGTCGGAGCGTATGAACAGCCCGGAAAGTCTTCTATTTACCATAAAATTATTGTTAGGGGAACGCGTGCACGGAAACACACGTTCGCGACACAAGTTCGCCCACATCGCCTGCCCACCTTTTATATTCTTGATTTCTATAGCCAGAAAAGGCCTAAGCGTGGGCGTGCAAAATTTCAGCTCGTTGTTAGTAGGCCGCGCGTACAAAAAAAGGCGAAATCAATTTCACGCAAAAATGTCTTAACGATTGTGTTGCAACACGTGCGAAACAATAGAACATATGTTCGCTATCGCAAGTGGATTAAATCCAGGAACGTGGATCTTGAAGCGTTTATTATTAGCCAACAATGGTACTACGACCTAAAACTATCTTTTCTAGGGATACATTTTACGTTTTAGCGTCAGAAAAGTTAATGAAGAAACGAGAATCTGTGCAACTAAATCGTAGAAAATAATTTTAATCGCAGGGTACTTCAAGTCCCACGAAATTCCTACACTTCCGTGGAATGCAATTAACAATAACGTGTGCCACGCTTCTGAATAAAAAAAAATTATTTCAATTTTCTTACGGGAAAAGATATATTAACTCGAATTCAATACAAGTTCATAAACAGTATTGAATATACCAGCATCGTTTATATAAAATCTCTACTTTTGCCCTGTTCTATGCCAAACATTAAATTACAAGAAACTGAGTTTCGTGACTCACCAAGACATCCTGCAACAGTTCGTGCTCGTCGAGAAGTATCACCTTGCAATGAAGAAGACGAGGCCTACGGCTTCCGGTCGGCCTAAGTCCTGGACAGAGCCACTCTACCACCATCTCTTCCGTCAGCAGCCCTCGTTTCCCTTGTGATTCCTTCCTGGCTTTACTCGTTCATCCGCTCATCGGTTTCAGTCATCCTGAAAGATGAGGACGACACTGTAATCCGATCAAAACTGTCGCCGTTCCTGCCTGTGCATAGTGATACAGGCGAACTCGATCTGGACACAGGCTTGTCGATGGCTAACAAAGACGAAACCTGGTACACCCCGTTTTACATAGGGCATTTATCTTTTTTCATTCAACAAATGAACGATCTTTCAGTGAAATATAAGTTTCACCTCGAACGTGGTATAGGGCCATGCATAATTTATCATTTTTTGTTAATGCCGAATAATTATGAATAATATAGAATGCATCGTATATGTTCTAAAATTGTTAATTAAGTGTTGAACATTTATTGTGCTCCAATGTATTATGGTATGCTAGATAGTACGTATATTTTTCAATTATTAACTAATTTGAAGTAGAAAAAGAATGATGCGTGCCTGCGATATTTTTAAATGAGTAATGTAATCCACTAGATTATGCACGTACGCGTTCACTAATTCAATTAATAATAGCTACCTGTGTTGAGTATATTGTTTGATACTATTACAGCTATTTACACGCGTATTTACAAGCTAATAAAACTCACAAAAGCAATGAACGTCACATAATTCGTGTTCCAATAAATTGCTTTACCATGAAATTCAATTTCTCTCCACTGCCAGCTTCCTGTATCATAAATCTCTACCATATTAATATCCAACCCTCGAACAACTAAATCCGCCACGTTCGCCTAGCCGATCACGAAGTAACAACCTAATTACCGGCAACGTAAACTGTACACGTCCCACGGCACTTTTCCAACCGCCACTCGTACAAGAAAAGCGAAATTAATCAGCGAAACAAAGTATCGTCATTAATCCAGTGTCCCACGAACGACTTGCCACGACCCTGAACGGTGAATGGAGTAAACCTGAACACATTTCGAGTTCCCCGAATGCCGGTTCAATGGGACCAATTAAAATGGCCCTGCACAATGGCCGAATAAACGGCTGAATCAGCCAATGTCTTTGAGCCTAAGGGAGTTATGCATCCGTCGCGGTAATAGAGCAATGAAACGCCATAAAAGAATCGCGAAAGCAACAGGCTGCGTATAATGGTTCAACGATTCGTGCAATAGACCGATCGAAAAAAACCGAACTGCCTCGCTAATCAGTCAACAGGAGGATACCCCTGGATCTGATCGTTAATCAGACAGATATCTATCTCGTGTCTTGCACGAGATCCACGGGCGGGACACGCTTGTGCGACTAATAGAGTGGACTCTCTGTCAACAACAAGAAGCAAAAGGCGGAAAAACTGGCGGTGGACGAGGGGGAGAAGCTGAGGAAGGAAGGGCACGAAACGAGGGTGAATTATCTGGATCTCAGGCCAGGCCGTCGTCGACAAAGATACGTAAAGGAGTAGAACGATTGGCTTGGCACAATTGATTTCGTGATTTATGATGTCTAGCGCAGCGAGACGGATTGACAGTTGCTGGAAGAGTTGCTTTTTAATCGATCCCACGTTCGATCGGCGACTTTTCGATCCTGATCTAACCAACGCGTTCGTTGGTGCGTTTTTTTAAACATTGCGACCAGCTGGAATCCCGAAGAGTCCTTCCGAGAAAACGATATCGAGAGCGTAATGAAAACATGACGTGCAGATTCGAAAAGGTTGGTTATTCCGCTCTGTTGGACGCTAGAATTGCCCACGTGTTTTACGCGACAGGATACGAAAATGAAGGTGGTCGAATAGAGAGTAATTAGGGATGCGGTCAGTCACCGTGAAGAAATCGTGCGGATTGTATCTGTTATATTAATTCTGATTATAAATGAAGCGAAAGAAATATAATAACCTTTTAATATCATTAATATGTTCTCTTTACCTAATTAAATGTGACATACTTTATATCAGAGGGACGGGGGTGTGCAAGTTATTTGAATATTACAAAAAGGGCCCGCGACTCGGGGAAGATTGGGAAATATTGTTCTGGCGTTAAGTTGTACAGATATGTACCAACAGCGCGTGCTAAGCACGATAAATGATATACGACGCGAAATTCCTCTGGTGCACAATTGCCAAAACAGCCCGGTCCATCGACGCGTACATTTTAACCGCGCTTTAAGTATAATCGAGAAAATTTATGCACGCCCCTTTCCCGCGCATAATTACCACGCTATGAGCATTATTTACATAACGAGTTTAAGGAACAAACAGCGGGGCGACGCGCTCGCGAAATCCGCGCAGCGGGCGTACGCTTAATTTCCTGGCGGCACATGTCACGTCGACGGTATCCGTTTGCCGAATGAACGAAGTGCCGAAACGCACCTGTAGAGAGTCGTACGCGTCGCTTCCGGGAACGACCGAACCACCGACACGCCCGACGCCTTCGTTTCGTTACAATTCACCAGAAACTAGCCGAGGCAAGTGAGAAAACGAAAGCGTAGCTCGGGTGGAAAGACATTTGGCCGCGGATTTTTCGGATCGCGAACCGTCCCGGAATTCCTATCGCGAGCTCGTTCAGAATGTTTCGCTAATCGACCAGACGGTCGCCAATTTATTTCCAACGCCCCGAGCAATCGAGCACGTTTCCTGATGGAGTTTGAAAAATCGTAAACAGCTAGGCTGCTACCCGCTGCTCGGTTACTCACCTGTACCGTTAGCTCATAGTTCGGACGTAACATCTCCAATGCGATTGCCTGACTTCTATTCGACGTACGCCTGTCCGTGTGCTAACGCAGTTACGTATGCACGTATGTGTGTGCGAGTGCTACCTGCCACTTAAAATACCTTCGCTCGGGACCTGCTGGTATGCATCTAAGCTGTGGCCGATGGGGGAAAAAAAAAGGGTAAGGGCGAGGAAAGTTTCGTCGAGACAATGAAATCGATATGCAGATGCTTGCGGGAAGCTGCGTGAACGAGATGCAGGTGATATTATATGCATTTGTCGATGCAGCACGTTTAATTCGAGATGTTAATGTACAAGTAGTAGAGGTATATACTTGAGTGAACAGTAGATAGGGATGCAGTTGTTACGTGTATGCGTCCGACTGTGCGATAGAGAGAAGCAAATTTTTGGCAAAGCCATGTTCAAGGGTACAGGTGAAACGTGACTGATCGGTGGCTCGTGTTTGAATATGTTATGATTCGTTTCAGCAGGAAAGTTTCGTCGTACTTTCAGGCGAATTGATGGAGAATGGTGTTAGGTTAATGGAACACGGATGACCCATCTCCTTTTCGTTGTCTTGTTTTAATTCATAGGTATTCATGAATACCTCTGCAGTTTCTCGTATAATCAATTGTTCGAATCATTTAATTATTAATCTTGGTAGGAAACCTCGGCTACTCCAAATAATTTTGTAAGCTTTCAAATATTCGTCTTAGTAAACTCGAGAAGAAGACAGGACACAGTGGATGGTATTTATATTTCAACAAAGTCATATTAACTTAAACATACATTGGAAAGCCTGTAATAATTGCTATTCTACGAAATTGAATCTTCCGCAGAACGCAATAGCTATTTCACTGCGATTACAGTGAAACAATAAATTGTATTTCCACAAGTTTTTCACCACATCAATGTTCACGTCTAAACAAAACTATTCCTTCACCTCTTGCAAGAGTCTTCTAAAATCCCGCCCAACAAGAACCCCCGTGCTATCTCAACCCTTTTTAAAACCCACACGCTCCGTCAAATCTTATCCCCATTAAAAGGACTGCGTATTCAGAACGAAAGTCGCACCACCAATAACCCTAAACCGCAGACTATTGTCGCAGTTCTTACAGAATATATTCACGATACGGTATCTCATTGTCTCCGGCTATTTATAACGCGACGCGATTCGTGTAGGTCACGGCGAAGCACGGCCGAACGAACCGATTAAAAAGTGAAGGTAGCCGAGAGTGCGTGCGAGAGCACCGCGAGAAGGATTCAAGGGTGTACTGATAAATGCGCCGGTATATAGGCGAGAGTAAATCATCGAGGGACTTATTTCCCGTCCGTCCAAGCCCGTCGGTGCAATTTAAATATTTAAACTCATTAGCCGACGCGAAATTACGGAGCGCCGCGAGCTCAGACCATTTTACAATTCGCCGGGCGGTACATAAGTACTTCGATCACGGCGATTCGCAATTGAATATTCGGCGGTTTATTTCACGCATAATATCCGAGTGTCTGGCTAGAATTTTTGCGGGCGAAACATAATAGCGACGGAATGCAATTCGTTCGCAGGATTTTGAGGGAATTTGACGGGAGGATAATTGTTCAGAATTGCTGGGTATTCGAGCTGCATTTAAAGTTGTGCAATATTTGTGAAACATTGGGAAGGGTCTGGCGATTTTGTATAGGCGAATGAGGATATTTACCAAATTATTTCCAGAACTGAACGCTAGCTGTTCATTTGGTAAAAAATCGATGTTTTTTTATATGTATATTGGTTTACAAGTGTCCATTACTTTCGAAACTAATAAAATTAATGTGATTTATTAAAAATTGTGTTTAGTACAAGCGTTTAAAGATCAACATTTTATAGGTACCATTTTTCACACGAAGAATTGCTTTTTTTCTTTTTAATGCCCTGGTGAATCTATTTAATATTTTCTGGTCATGTTTGTTTCCAAATGAAGAGTGTTCTCTTGCGCTAAGAATGCACACCTCGAATTTAGAATTACCGGTTGCGGCGTATTCAGTTCATGTGAAATCCTCAAAAAAGGGAAACAGGAATAATCTACTGCGAACTATCCGCAGTTAGCAATTCCACGAGTGCCGATCTAATTTTTAGAACCACCGCTGTACATTTAATTAACAAGTGCATCGTTAGAAAAGGACTCTCGTTGCCTGTACAAGGGCTATCCCCCTTCCTCCCCTTGTCCAACCCCACAGCGAGGCCGGACGCAAATAAAAATCGCGCATAAACGTTGTCCGGCGCGGCGAGCAATATATCAAGTCTTGAAAAGAATGTCCCTACGCTCGACGAATCGCTAAGAAAATTAATGGCTCGTGCTTTGCATTCTCCGGAGAAGCTTTGAATGCCGAAGGTATCCTCGTCCGGAGAGTAGCCTTCCAGGTTCTGGCAGAGCGAACGCGGAGTCTCGGCTCCTGGACGCTACACCCCCGACGCGTCCACCTCCTGGTGCACAAGCCGCGCCGCGATCGTCGCGGTTTTGTGAACGTGTTCGCGTTTTATTCATTAGCCGACGCCGTTCACCGCTGTCACACTGTCTGATAAATTATTTTATTCGTTCGTACACGCCGCGCGTACGCGCGCCACTATGTCGAATCCTAATCGAACACGTCTGAAACTTGGCGTATAGCTCGAACGCGATAAATTGTCGCGCCATGCGAAGGTTCCTTTTGTACAGGTGCAACGACAGGGTTGTCGCCGTTCCGCTTAGTTTCGGGTGAAACGTCGGGGAAGATTATTCTCGATGCAACTTTTTTTCGGAGCCATCAATTTTAATAGAGCCTTCAGACGATATTCGTCGAGATATTGATTTTAAATATTTCGCGTGTGACATCATTGATAAATATAAGCGAAGTTTCTAAACCGCCAGTCGAACATCCTTGACAACTGGCTATTCTCATTCTAGCAACTCCTTCGCCAAGGATTCAGAGATGAACAAACCGTTCCGAGCCATTAAAATTCCTATCAAGAAGGCAGCCTATTAATTTTGATGCTATCGCGATCTACCCTAATCAATCAGCCATCGTTCACTATTGACACCCGGCTATCCAGATCGCCATCTCTCTTTCAAGAAACTCGCCCAAGCTACCGTATAAAAGCCATCCTCATTTTCTCCAAGGACCATTCGGTGATCCAACTCCTTCGCATAGCCTCTAATCACTTCCCCGTGTTAAACGTTTCGCCCACGGAGGACAAACGTAATTCTTTCTCCCCGCGTAGCAGACCGTAGTTTCGAACGATAGACGGGGCATGTCGATCCAGCAAGAGGTCAAGGGACCAAGTACACGTACATACACATTTTGCCCTCGTGCCGTTGTGAAAAATGTGTCTGCCCAATGTGCCGAACTGTGGCGAGTGCCGTTGAACTCGCGAAAGCGAGTACGAGCAGCGGCTGCTCGGTGCATCGGTGAAACAGGTTTCGTCTCCAGAATCCCTGAATCTGACCCGGGATAATAGAAACCGACGGAGCATAGCAAATTGCCATACGGTTGGCTCTTATTGCGGAATTAATTGCAGACAAGTCTGCCTTGCTCGATTAACGCGTTCGTTTGCTATTCGACCGTGACACGAAACGATACCCATCGAGAGGAACGAAAGAGAAAAGGTAAGGAGAGGACAAAACGAAAAAAAAAGGGGGAAACGAAAGAGGTAACGAGCGTTCGAATCGCTCGTTCTCCTTCTCGATTCGCGAAACTCTGCTCGGCCAATAATGCACCGCCAGCGAACACCACGGTCACGATTACTTTGTCCCATGGTTACGTCGTCAGACGTGCCGCGGAGTAGTTAAACGAAACAAGCTTCTCGAAGGCGATACAGTTAACCGATATCGGGGCAGCAATTTCCTTGTGCAAATATCAACCACCGTCGTGCTGTCCTCGATTCGCGTTTCATGGCCCGCGTTGCCCCTCTGAATTCGCGACCGCGCCGAAGAGGAATGTTCGTACAGTGATCCTGGATGATGAACGTATGAATACCGAGAGTAATTTTCGTAACACGATGATAGGCGTACTGTTAATCCTGGTACGACAACCTGGGGCTGTTAGTTACCCTTTTTGTCTGACCTGCAGACGTGACATTTGCATTTAAAAGTAATTTCAAAGTTTATGTTTCCAAGAAGAATGAAGAATGAATGTTTCTAAAATCTTAGACAATGTTTAACATATTAGGATTCCTTTTTAAATATCCCGTGGTGTCACGGTGTTATTGACGCAGAAAATGAAAAGATGTTGCAGGGTTAAACGAAAATGAAATTCAAGTGGAGTGCTCCAAAGAAGTGGCTGGTCTAACGAGTACAACAGGTAGAACCAAGGCATCTAATTAATCCAAGGGTCTGCGCGACAGTATCCTTACGTGACAGCACGAACGAATCGAATACCTTTGAGCCTCCTTTGAGCCTGGTTTCCGGTTTCGTCCGTGCCGCATCCCTTACGGCCGTCGACGGAGGGCCCGACTCCCGTCTACCCGGCTCATTTTATTCGCGTACAACTATCCGGGAAAAGAAGTGCACCCGTACAGCCCCATAATTGGTGCTTACAGCTAATAGCCCATTGTCTGCCGTAAAGAAGCAGGAAAAATGTTTCATTTATCTGAGACGTTTTCAGAGGCAACCATCGGAAGAAACACGATCGTCCACGTTGCGTTTCGGAATACAATACAAAGTGCGCTCTCGTCCCACATTAAGCATTCGTCGATCGGCTATAAGGAGGCATTCAATTATACCGACGATAAAGTTTTCCCATTGCCCGCGCGTCGAGCCCTCTATCTCTCTTTCACGTCGACGATACAAATGGCACAAGAACGCTCTCCGACGAAACGGTAAAAGAATAAATATCGCAACGGCGGATAAAGCGATCCCCAATTATTTCTGGCGCCGATCGAGATCAACGGAAACGTAGCTGCCCTGATGTAAACACTAAACAATCTGTTTACACCCCCGAGATATGAATTGCTCCGTCGAACGCCCACGACAAATCAAATCCGCCCGAACACCGTGCGTATAAACAAACGAAGCAAACAAAAAAAGGAAAACAGGCCGAGAAAAGATCTTAGACACAGACAGCGAGAAGAAAGTTCAATGGTACGCACCTTGACCGCGAAACTCAGATCCCAGATCGAAGGCACGTTGTCGCCGCGTTGATCGTTGCAGCACGTCTCGCTGGAAGGGTCATCACACTTCCGGTGTGGCGTCGTGCAAACGATGGATCCACAGAAATTCCTCCCCGTTCCACGGTGTTTACCACGAGTATGCCACGCGCACGGGTCACGAATCGTAAATACCAATCGCCGCTGCGATATCTACGGTACGGGCGGGCAACGGGGCGAAAATAAAACCGAACAAAAACTGTGCCGCGCAGTGCCGATGAAAAACTTGCTACGAGTGAGACCGAACGGCGGAGGAGTCCCGTGCGTGTTCGCCAGCTCACTGGACGCGAGTGTACCGATCGGCACGGTGCTGTGGCGTGCGGTGTGACATGTCAGGTGGTGATTTTCGTCTGTCCGGTAGAACACGACGGGAACGGAAACTCGCCGCGACTTGAACTGACCGCGCAGCGTGAACCGACGCGGAGGAAGGAAGTCGGATCGGCGATCGATGACACCGCCTGGATTAGAGCGGTGTCAGGAGCAAGAAGAAAGAGGAACGGATCCGAACGCGGAGAGAACGAGGAACGCCGGATCAGGGCAGTGGCTTGGCTCGGATCAGACTGAGCCGAGTCAACCGAAGGATTCAGATGTGCCTTTACCTTGCGCGCCTTCCTTTCCTTTCCTTTACCTTTCCTTCGTCACACGCTCCGTCCCGCTCGCGCCCCCGTACGTCTCGTGCTGTTCACTCTGTTAATCGTGATAGTGTGGACAGTGGCGTATCATGCTATTCGGAACACTCTTCCTTCGCATGCGCTCTCCTCGTTGAGTTTGCGGCGCGTCAGGACGATAAATGGAATCGTGGGAGGTTGATTTTTCGTCGGCGTATCGATGGGATTTTTGGTTGAAGCCTGTTGAGAGGAAAAGACAGATTGGTTATTAAAGATTGTTCGTTTATCTGTGATGGAACTGCTGTTTTTATTTAAAACATCATTCTTTTTTAATTCTTTCGGAGTGCTCGCGGTTTTCTTTGTGATTCAGGGTAATCGTACGATTATTGATAATTATGTATCTACCGAAATCGTCGTTTCAATGTGCGTTTGTTTGAATAACTCTCCGATTGTATTAATTAATCATTTCCCCTATTCGAATGAAAACTGTTATTTTATTCGAAGCTGCAGATCATTTGAGGTTTATGCTTAACAGTATGTTAAGCACTGCTTTAAAATGCGAATAATGAAGTCAATTGATGCGTCGATTTAAAATACGAGAAGATAATTTTTTTTAAACTATGCACGATAGAAACTTATGTTTAATGAGACGACTTAAATATCATCTCACTAAATATTCTATTTAATCGTAGAAAAATATGTCCCATTTATTGACAAAAATTCTTCCTTGTTACTTCCTCGCGAATAAAATTGAATTGGAGCCAGATAGCTTTTTATCCCCGAGTATGTGTACCTTAAAAAGAGAGGATACGGCCCTGCGTGTGAGCACAGTATGTATAGCCAAGCGTCTGTCCCTCTCTTATCCACTACTCACCTTCCTCTATTGAGGAGGACCCCGGCCTCGTGCCCACCATTCTTCCTAATACTTTCGTACACGCCACAGAGAAAGAAGTCCCGTAAAAAGGTGCTGCCCCATAATGCCCATGCAATCGAGTTGACTTCCTAAAAATAAAAGGAAACCGCGCGACACGAATTAAGAGGACGAATACAAAAAGAAAGGGGAGGGAGAAAAGAGCAAAGCAAAAGATGGTCCCCGTTGAATCACCTCTTCGGTGGACATTTAAGCCAGTTTTCTGAATGTTGTGCCACCGCTCCTGTTTCAAAGGGTTTTTTATTCTCGAATTACAAGTCACGAGAGAGGATAGAGAAAACCGGGCAATTTATTTGCTTCGGTGCAGGGAGTAAATTGACGCGAGAGCGTCCCATTTAAAACAGGTGTTACAGGTGCGTGTTTCGACCAACAACCGTGGCGTTTTCAAACAACGTCCACAATTATTCGCTAGTGTCTAGTATGATTTAGTGCATTAATTGCTCCTGTTGGTACGTTCGACTACGCGTTTGTAGCGTGCGTGAAACGTTGGGGCGCTTTTGTGAGTTGTGAATAGTAGGCTAAGTAATGATAGGCTAAGTTCGTAAGCGAAATTGTCGCTTTGGCCCCGACAGTGCATGCTTAGCGTTAGAAATGAGCAATCAATTGTTGTCGCGACTGGTTTATAATTTTGACGAATTGTAAGATATTAAATTTGTAATCACCTTGTAAGTATTTGATATTACCTTGTTAAATGCCGCTACGCCGCCAATTTGAAATCTTGCGGGCAAAAACCATTCGAAACGATCACTGTTCTTCCGAAAATAATGGCGGCCTAAAGTTATCAGGGCTGCCATCTGGAGGAGTGTTGCATAGTTAAAAATACGTCAGCGCCGAGGATAAGAAAGCCATCTATTCAATTACGTTCAAGTGAAATTGAATAACTGCAGTTAGATTTAAATAAGCTCTATATAAAGCCACTTTGATCAAATGTATTGCAAATTTTAGTAGAAGTCGCTTTCTCTTACCAGCATCTGGTATAGAAACGAATAAACGGAAAAAAGTCCCGGGAAATCTAGTAATATTTTTTATATAATGTTGCCCACAATGCTCACAACTAAACTTGTATATGTATTTTGTGAAGGTTACTACGTGGTTCCTGTTAGTTGATATTTTTATGCCGTTGACGTGTGTAGTTTTGCCAAAATATGCAGTGCGTGTAACCTAAAAAAACAGTGCTCAAATAGTCATTAAAATACAACGTTCAGCGATAAGTGTCGACGTGTAAAATGGCGTGGTTCGGTGACGGGCTGCCCAGTTTGTCGAATTTAAAGGGACAGATAACAAGTTTTACAAAAGAGGTCCTATCTGAAGGAATCGTAGAAGAAATAGGTGAGTACCAATATCTCTGAAACGTACAATCAACGCGAACCTGTGTATATTGTCGCATAACACAAATTACTGTCGACTGTCAATATAAGGGTCTGTTTTATCCACCAAGCATTACAAAGTGGCGGGAAATTTGAAACGATAGTGCGCTCCATATTAGACTTTACATTCGATTGCATACAATGGCTTGAATATTGTTTTGTGCGCAGATGAACGATCGAAATCATTGAAGGAAGCGAACCAAAAGTGCGTTGAATTGCAAGAAATACTTAACTCAAAAGATGCTGAAGTAAGTATGATTTTAACTTCGAAAACATTAATTAATAATTTATTAGCCTTCAGTTTTCACTGTTTTCACCTTGTATAATAACGCCGTTGAAAATATAATTCTAGATATTTGCATGTCATGCATTTCAATGATCACACATGTAACGTAATATTTTCCACTAGCGAATTATTTTCGCGATACCTTGACTTGTTGATTTGCAAAACATGCCTCGATCCTACCAGCTTCTACGTTTTATTAAATTTATTTCTCTCGCGATATTTCCCCACTTGTACAAACCATTCTATTAATCGTATATCACACCTTATTGCAAATTGTCGTCGCACACGCAGATGTCCACTGCTTCGATAAGGATAGAGTTACCCTGCGGTCAGGAATGATTTTAACAGATGTTGCTTTCCATAATAAACGTTATTGAGTGTAATGCAAACACGTTTACCTTATCTCGTGTGACACCAACCCCGAATCCTTTCAACCCCCGGTAAGGAGCGATAGGAATCGGTCCTTTATTACATAAGCCATCAATCATACGTTCAACATAATCAACCGATATCACTTTACATAAAAGTTTCCCAGAACAAATCCCAATATTTCAACTTCGCCCTAATAATTGAAATAAAAAACGAGTCATACCTACCGATCATTCAATTTTGTCGCCGATCCATTTCGTAGTAATTAACGGTTCATTTTCTGCGTTAAAAAGTCAATGAACATCGTTCCATCAAAAGTTTCGAAAACCAATGGATGGTTTAAGTGTATCCCATTTTCACCGATATCGCAAAACGCTTCGTTCATAAAATATTGCACGCTCGACCTTCGGATCTGCAATCGTTCCACCGTGCAAAAATAGTTCCATCGGGGGCGGAAGGAGTAGGAGAGAGGAGGGTCATTGAAGTCTGCACGGTCACGTCGTTCCGGTTTGTTATCGCGGACAATTTGTGGAAGCATAAGAGACCGAAAGCGTACGCCACGTTTGTTCGTGCTTTTGTGGTGAACCTCAGTAACGTGCCCACCGTTGTTCTATGAACCGATAGATAGCGATATCAAAGCCTTTCGGTTTCTGCATTAACAATGGGCATGCGCTCGACCCTGCCTCCCTTAGAAATGCATATAACATTGCAGCGTTAACGGACCAATTGACTTTTGACCCACCCCGTCAGAGATATCGTGTATTTGCCACGAAACGCGAGCATTCCGTAAATTGATCGGGGTATTATGTACATATATAAAAGCTTTAGAGGGGGTAAGATTTGTTAGGGGCGAAATGAATTGTGTAATTAATCATTCGTAGACAGAACGAATTTGATCATGGATTTGGATATACCTGCGTTTTTGTGTACGAAAGGCGATTTTCGTGGAAAGACGGATTTAATTTTTATGTAAATCCAGGTGAGAATTTATCATGGTTGATCATCTCTGTGGTATACATTTTCCGAGATGAAAAGAAAGTAGTGATTGCTCTTTGTGGTAATTGTTTAAATGTCACTACAGGGGATGGTTGGTTTCGAACGAAGTAGTTTCAGATAGTCCTATCTTGGCTTTGTATTAAAATCGTCCTATCGTCATAGTTGGACCAATAAAATTGGACAAATCTTCAAGTACATCTGTTAATCGTGTTATCAACCTGCTGGAATCAGAATATCGTTCTCCAATATGAACGTTCGATATCCGTGCCAAAATTCTTGCAATATAAATCGCACGATATAGCAAGAATCTGTGATCGAATCTAATATTAATCTCAAGACCCGGATTTTCAGAGATCACGGATTTTCTGTCATCACTTTTTCACCATCTTTTACGAAACTTTATATGCGCTGTAGTGCCTCAGTGGTAGTACACTCATTAAAAGTTTCACCGAGTTTTCCTCTTAAAAATACCCTCCACTGCTTCCGCAGTATTTTCTGAAATTTGTTCTTTCGTACTGGAAATTATTCATCAATTCATCATTTCACCGCATACAAAAATCACTCAGAACTTTGCTTACACGATATTCAAATATAAAACACAAACAGCAATCAACAATTACTAAAACTTTCTAATACATTCGTCCAATTTCCCCCCTCAGCACACTTAAGATATCCCACTACTGAAAATAAAAAAAACAATAAAAATACTCCACTCCCATCCAGGATATTGAACAACATTTTATTCCACAAGTCTGTAACTTATCACCCTCGACCCCCATCTGCATCGCCTCATTATCTCTTTCAAAGTAATCCACCCTAGGAACCGTTACCGATCCGAAAGTTTACAAAGGTTCCAGAAAAAAGGTCCCTGGTCAAATATTCAGCCGTATTATCGGTGGTGGATCTAGGTAGAACGTTTCGAATCGTTTCGCTTTCGTTGCACCCAACGTCCGTGGCAAGATGGTGAACCGTATACATAAGTGGAATTACGTTTGGAGCAAGGGAAGGGCGGTTATCGCAGCGCAAACCTGAGATAAGGAAGACAAACAGAAACGCGCATCGCACGGTCCGTATGCCCACGGCGTACCACCGGACTTCCTTCTGATTATGCTTACCAATATTTAAGCCCGTGGCATGATTACCGCGTTCCCCGTGTCAACGTTCATTTTTTTCCTCCCGCTATTTTTTTTTTTTGTCACTCCCTTTCACCTTTTAGTAGATACCGATATTTCCTTACCGTCCCGACCAAAATCGCCGACTTCCACGAACACTGTCAACGCCATCGTAACCATCGCAAAACTCCATAATTCCGACTGCTTAATGTTTCTTGGAAACTTCAGCGTTCTATTTTATATGTATAAAATCAGAGTTATATATATTTTACATGGTATCCAACTTTTTGGACGGTTTTATGTTCTAGTTAATTTACTTTTAGTAGCGTAGTAGAACAAATTTTCTTTTATGTTGTATAGATTTCGTTGCTACGCCGTCAGAACTGTGAGCTCCAGAAGGTTGTCGTTGAACTAAATGCGAAACCAAAGGATTCGGTAAGTTTTCAGCGTTTCATATTCCTTCTAATACGAATCACCATACGTTATGCAACAGTCATGCATGTTATACATGCAATGGAAAGAACGGGAAGGGACGCTTGTTTTTCTTTTATCCAAACGTGAATATTCAACGCTCATACAATGGTAGAATTTTATATAGGTACGCTCATGACTCAGTAATGGCACGTTGTTAGTTTAGTTTTAAAAAAGTAGAACACGATAAGGCTGAATACCAGTCCTGAGCGCTATGAACGTTAATTAAGTACTCACTGTGCATAGGCAATTGCAATGTTAGATAGGGGAAAGATTGATTCCATTGTGCGGAATTAAATTTTACGGTGGAGGAAGCTTTTCGAAAAGTTTTTACTCGAAATTAAAGAAAGTTATTAAAAGAATGGAAAAGATAATTATATGAACGATAATATACCGAGGTGAGTCACGACACGTTCATGGTACATTTACGTACTCTGAGAGATTGCAATTATCCTCTAATGTTTAAAAATATATTATCTATTTTTTCCAGCTTTTGTATATAGGTAAGTGCGCTATAAAATGACTTTATCTTTAAATAATCTAGGAGTAAAAAGAGAGCATAATACATTTTCAAGCTGGACGATACAATTTTTATTAAAAATAAGCAGCGCTGTAGCTCGCCCCGAAGAACACGGTTTTCGACATTAAATACTTTTCAACTTTATTTAGGAAAAGGCCAAACATTTGTTTGATTCCAAGCAGATATATTTACACGAAAATGTTGCGATGAAAAATCGGGATACGTCCACTCCATTTATCGTTTTCAAAGAGTGCCCATAAGTATATCCCAAATTTGCAGGATATTATTGAAGAGTCCTCTGTGATCGTAACATAGAATTTCCCGAAGCCCATGCGTATGTAAATTTCGTTCCCATTTCGAGGTACAATATCAATTTGTCACGGTCGTAAGATACCATATCGTTTAGGAGAATAGAATTCTTTTAAAGTTGAACATTCTTGGAGCTATTGTTACAGTTGAAATATATTTCCGTGGACTTCCGTCCCGTGTAATTAACCGGTCGCGATTGGTTCTCTTTCATAGCTGTGTACGCTGTAGAATGCTGAGTAGCAGCTGATGAGGCAGATACAGAACTGCTAAACACTCTTTCCTCCTCGCGTCAGGCTGTTATAACGCTTGCACGCATTGCCAGTAATATACAACTCTTAAAACCTCGCTAAGTATGTACTTTGACTTACAGACACCCCTCACACACGCGAATAATCTCCTATCTGGTATATTACCAAACGAAGAGCCAGCGATTGTGCCAGCTTTTATTTTAGCACCTTTTACAGGGAGCTTTCTATTTCCATTGTGACCATGGATTGTACATACCTTTTTATGTCTTGACGGAAGTATTCAACAAAATATCGGAGCATAAATTGAGAGGTCACAGAGGAGGCTTATTTAACTAAACATCGAAACAAATATATAAAAAATTGTTGTCGCCTCGAACATGGAATGGTAATCTATATTTCAAGCGATCCCAAAGATTTGACACAATCACCGTGCTTCACACCACCGCATATCTAATATATTAAACTTTCAGCCTTAACTCGCAGTAAGACCGTCTATGCAGAAGCATGGAAATAGCATTTCACGCATCTGAATGTTGCTCACCGTCTCATCTATCAATGGAATAGCAGGCGGTGCACGGGTTCCGTTTTCAAACGAATTCCTGAATAATATTCATTAGCTTCCTGGTGCGACGTTCCACGACGATCGACCCGTAACAAACAAAAAATTCCGTTGCAATAGTAAACGCAATTTCACGTGGTTTTCGCGGCAGCTGTTGGCCGCAGTACCATTTCATTCCGAGCTCGCCAGAGAGTCGAGTTCCCTGAACCCTGGCGACCACCGCGTTACGTAGAAACGAGCGTGCACTTACGAACACGTTTCTCGGGCGTTCACGCTTTGACAAAATGGAAACAAAAGGGTCGAAAGGGAAAAACTTTCATCTATAACAAAGAACACATCGTGAAGAATTGGCCGCACGATCCGCGAGGCACGTAGCTACGTACCATACGTACCCCGCTCCGACGAGTAACTTTTACCCTGTTAACATTCGAGAGGCGATAACTCATTGTTAGGTCATCGCAATAATAATCCGCGATCGAGTGTCATTAAATTGCTTGCCGCGGCGCGTTATTAAGTTTCGAAAGTGACGCAAGCATTTAGAAGCGGGTGTAGCGCGTCGCTTGCAACCTGAATGAAGGAACAATCAGCCTTGCGCTATCGTTTTCATATGCCAGTTTCGATTTTTTCTATTTCTTCCTCGTTTTCTCTCTCGCGTGTCGTTTTTTTCTGCAGCGAAACGTGGATCGAACGTCGCAAGTGGCGGTATGGAAGTCGTGGTTCACTTGTTGCTTTTATGGAACGGAAGTTACTGTATGTGCATGTATTTCTTCCTCTTTTCTTTCTGTCGGAGCTAAGCTGTCGCGCGGTGTTTAGGGAAATTGGAGCACAGGGTTTCTGAATTCTATTCTCATAAACAAATTAATAGTCAATCTGTTAATATAATTAATTATTTTAGCTACTTCTCAGACCGGGGCCTCGAAACTAGAGGCTTCGTAGGAGGCTTCGAGCACAGGTAGATTCTTATGCAATTTTGTTTCACAAAGTTACAGCAAATTGAACAACTCCACAGTTTTGTCGTCGAAAATTTAGCGGTCCTCCAATCTTTTGGAGCAGCGTATGTTAATTCTCGATCGTAATATCAAGCTTACAAATAGAACAATCTAAATCCTCATTCATCCGGACACCACAGGTAAAATCATCGTGTCCGATCATCCTTCAAAATAAAAAATACCCCCGCAATTCCCATACCGCATCAACTTACAGGACAGCGCGATAGAACCGTCCGAAGCAAAAATGACGAAAAGAATAACAAATGGAAAGGCGAGGGGGAACGACGAATCCGCGTGCGAGCAGGCAAGATCAAAAAGAAAATGCCGTCGAAGGAAATAGCTGAAGAAAAGGCTGTCCCGATATTCCACCGTGTATCGTGATAGGAACGTTCGCTAGGAACGTTCGCTAGGAATTCGAGATAAGCTCGGCAACCATAGCCTCGCACTTTATTTCATATCTTCGACCAACAAAGGATCGGTCCAATATCTTCCCTCCTCCCCTTCGTCACGTCGTCGTTGGACACCGTTCAACGAAACGTTTTTCCCCCCGCTTTCCCCAAGCATTTAACAAATTCGTCCCCAAAAGCGTCCATTCGAATTTGAAATTACCCGTTCAACGTGGCGACACGTGACACATGCACCTTCGACGGAAGACATTGTGACATTCATGAGCCTCTGCACCGGATGTAACCGGTGACCTCCGCCACGGCAGCTTTTAATAGCTAATCAGGTGCTGGAGAGTCGCGCAAGTACTCGCCTCGAGTGAGATAAAATTCGTTGGAATGACTCGATTCATCGATGACTGGAGAAACTAAATGGGCAGAAGTGCCGTTTTTCTTTCTTCACGATCACGGGTGCCTGGCGAGCATCGCGGTTAATGGATCGAAAATTACTTGATGCACTGCTTGTCGATGGCTCGTTGGAAATTGTTGTTGGGAACGGAGTTTCATTTCGCTGTTTTATGTTTGGAATTGTATAATTTCAGGCAGTTTAAGAGCATTTAGTTAGGTCGCGCTTAGGCTAATTCCACCGAATATTGGATAACGAAACTGAATATTGTTAGTTGAAAGGGAATTCAGTTAGCAGTTCGGAATAAAGCATTGGTGAAATTAAACGCGAATGTTAATAGTGTGTAAAAGATATTCAAGGAATATCAACCCTTTCGCTACGGTAGCATGAAAAACGAAACTGTCCTCGATGTACGAAATTATACAGATTTTATTAATGCGAGGGGCTATATGTGTGAACACTTAGATACTCTGCTTAGTTACCTAAGGTTCAATTTATATAAATCGTTCGAACAATGGTATACTGTTGCACAGAACGTTTACATAAATTTTTGATTCGCAGCGAAAGGATTAATGGTAAAATATGTGACAAAAATAAAATAATTCGTTGATTACCATTGCAGCTACGGGCCTTATTTTGTTGGCCGTGATATACTTTGTCGCAGTCACGTTTGCGCTAACTAAATATTAACTCAATAAGATCGCGTTAATTGCACCGCCACGGTGTCATTTGAACTTACATTTAGCGACTATGTGTTTTCAAACGAAGTTCGATAAATAGCCTCGTCCCACAATAGCTTTGCGAAATAGGAGTATGCGTTATCGTAACGTGACGTTGAGAAAAGGAACGATTGGTGTTGTTGTGCAAGTGGTCTGATGAATAGCGTTTACATTCGATCGTAAAAGATTTTCGAAAGAAAAAAAAATAGGTAGCACTTCGTAGACGATGAATATTGAAAATGGTGTGCGTATATTCCACGATTATATTATCATGAAATAATTTCGCGCAGACGAGAATTAAATGAGAGCAAAACATTCAATGCCGAATGAAAAGTTAATTTGCAAGCAACAAAGACTTTCGCGTTACATACTCCAAAAGCTTGCGTTATTAAATTCTTATTGAATGGAGCGGGCAACCTGCATCGTACACGAAATATTATACATAGTGCTGGAAAGTAAATAGCCGAGGGAAGCATATCTAAATTTAGATTATTAATGTGGTTTCTATATCGCAAGGTAAAATATATTTCGTAGTACATATAGCACAGCGTAACGGTGTAATTTTATTGTACTCCGTTCATTTCTCCAAATCATCTCCTAGTTCATTTCTCCGTTCATAATCTCCTAAAGTGCTATTAGACAATACCCAATTGAATTAAAATATTAAATTTACATATCCTGCTTTCTCTGATCTTACACGAGTTGATGCCCCTTTCAAACAATTAACCAAGTTTCTGCGGTAGATATTTTCCGCTCGTCGCTAAAATTAATTTAAAGGAAAAAAAAACCAAAGGTTTGATCTCCCCACCGAGAAGAATGCATCGATACGATTTAACCAGCGTGTGCGATCATTACTGCTTCATTTTCACTGATAACGCATCGGAATATTATAGGCTGAATAAAGGGTGTGCTTAGTACTCGGGGGTGATAGTGTCTATGACTACCCCCCACGAATGGCTATAAATGTAGGTCGAGCGAGCCTTCATTCCGCTTACGTGTCTGCTGCTACATTGTTCGTCTAATTAAGAATTTCGCCGAAAGGTCAGTAGAACAAACCCTTAAACGTTATTTTTATTCGTTAATGTATAGAACCTTTCACCCACCCCGTCTCTTTAACGTCGTTTTATTTGATAGCTTTTAATAATACCATCGCCGTGGCACTTTATATGACAGCGCCGTGTTAAATCGAACGATTTCTTCCCTTGGTTCGCGTAATTAGTCGGTGGTAACTAATTGTAACAGAAAATTTTAAAGGGCCCGGCACAGATTTCTTGAACGAACTTGAGCAACAAAATTGCTGGCGAAACCGCGATGACGTTTATCGTAATTGTATCGATAAAGTTGAACGAAAGTCAGGCAAGGTAACAGTCACTAGCGAATGCACCGGGAAACAGAAATTGTGGTGCTAATTCAATTCAGTGATAAAAAAGAAAATCAATCGGCGCATGGCACTTGTGCAGTGACACGGAGATTCTAAGTTAACCGCTGATGCACTTGCTAACCTTCATTCGTTTCACTCGCGGCGAATGTTTCAATCCATAATGAACATTAACAATCCAGATTTTATTCAAATCTTATTCATGCATCCTCGCCTGCTGCTCTGCAGCGTAGCTGCAATAACTATCACAGATAACGCTCGCGACATATCAGCGCGATCGATTTGTTTCATACATCATTCACGGCATACGAGTGTCCGCCTCGTGTCCACTATTTTGGAGCACCGAGGTACGCGTTTAATAATTATTGCCAGTGTGATCGAAACATCGAACGTAGTTAATGCGCGTACAAAAATACATTTATATAGTTTTATCGTTTGAGTAATACTTGGACGCGACTCGACCAAATTCCCGTAGGTGGGCTCGTGCCCACAAAATATATGGCGCTGGTTACGTTTACGGTGGTGACGGGGGAGGAAGAAGCTGAAGAGGGCGACCCTGCGATTACCATAATGTCACCGGTAATGTACCTTTTCCACTCTGGTTTCCCTCAGCTGCGCCCGCAGCACCCGTTCGCATGGGGGCCGATAAAAATGTCCTGTCGTTAACAGCGACGCGTTGTACATTCGTACACAAACATGTCCCAGCGGAAAAGGCGGCAGCCTAGCCTAATTACATTATTCATGACCGTGTCTGACGATGTTTCTCTGTTCGAACGACGCGTTTTGCCCGGCGAACGGAGAAAGAGAGGCGTTCCTTTCTCGGCTTCTTCTTCATTTTTTTCTTTTTTTCAAATCAATCTTTGCGCGCTCGGCAGAATTCATTCGCGAATCTTGTCCGACCCGCGAAAACCCTGAGTGTCTACCAGGATGAGCGTTTCGTGCAATTTTGGCCTGTGGGTTCATCGCTTTTCTCTCGATTTCATTTCGTCGGTAACCGAAAGTGTTTCGCATGGTGCACGTATATTTTCTCCCCTTCTCTTTCTATGCGAGAAGGAAATGTTTGTGCGAATCTTATTCCCCGGATGGAAAGATGGGAAGGGAGGTTTTAGCGAGGGAAGTTATACTTAGGGTGGTTGACTTGAAGAATGCCTTCGAAGTTTTACAATAGACTAACAGTGAACTTGTTCAGAATTCTTTAACAGGGAAGTGTGTATAATGTCGTAATTCGTGGTGAATTTATGGGACGCATAAAGTTCATTCAAAGTGGTAATAACGTGCATTCGTCGTGAAGTTCATTTCGCGAGGAGACATTTCGATATAATTTTTCCGCTCGAAAATTACTTTGTTTTTGTTTTGTTTTACCTTCAAGTGCAACCTGTTTACATTTTTCACGCGGGCATGAGTTGTGCTGTCGTATTCTTCCGCTGTTTCTCCCGAGTCATTGTAATTTCTGAAATCTTGGAATTTCAGTAGTGAATCTTTCTTCGTGAACTTGGATATATTGGAGTTAAGTAAGTCGTTTAGTAAGTGCTTTCGTTAAGTGTGTTAATTATCAGGTTACCACACGTTAAGAGAGAAATTGGAAACTCCTTGGGCGATCGTTATTATGATCTCCTTTTTACAACATTGACGTCCATAACAACGAAAGGGAAATATGTTATGCGCACGAGCTATTAATATTTAATTGCTTATTGACACGTTCATTTTGTCTAATAATTACTCTTCGAACTATACTTCCAATTCATTGACTACGAACTCCATAGAACTCCAATTATAGTCACAATTTGGATACTGAAAATCGACTTCAAAGTTGGTTAAACGTGTAGGACCTTTATATATAATAATATATTGTATTCGAACCTATACGAAATAGGCAGACTGTACAAATTTGTTTGGTTTTGATTAAAAAATGTCGTTTATACTGTCCATTCCTCGACCCCTGCAACGCGTACATTTGACTTATTCAATTAATTTAAGGGTTCTGTAGCAATACAGTCAATCGATAGGAAATAAAGCTAAATTAATAACGATTTTAATTCGTAGAAGTAAATTTTCCAAGTACAGACAACTCTCAAGGATTACAAAACACTCATTAGCGTGCGCCATTAGCAGTAGAGCATACGTTTCTATTAAATATAAGCCATAAACTGAACACATAGACTCGCTGCAGTACAGTCATTAAAGCAGCTCAAATTTTCAAAGAGATCCAAGTCATTTCTTTCACTTCAATTCGAGCTGTGCAAACATCCAAGTCGTTCGAGTTATTCAAAAACGTCGAATGACGTTACCACTAAGAATATATTTACAATTCTACCCTTCCACTCTGAAACTATTTATTGAACGAAATAGATGGTACTGTTTGCATGTCAGTTTGTCTAGCCTGGCTGTCTACCGATTAAACCGATTAATCAAGGTCCTGCTGTACTCGAATACTTCCAACTCTTGCCTAACTTCAACCGTACTCCGAACGATCTTTATCAGAGTGCCCGCAGAAAACTTTCCAAGTATGGATTCTCGCGTGCACACGCGACAAGTCATTCGTCTCCTCGATACGCTTGCGTTTGTCACAAAAAATTAGATTAATCGTTCCACGGCTCAATATCCTATTCGTTGCATTAAACACTAAAATTATAAAGCTGGTCATACCGACGGTTTTCAGACTTCTTACGTTGAAACTGTTAACAGTTTTACAGAGTGTCCGACGTTACTATCGCCATTAAATTGTAGAGCTTCCCTTAAACTTGACAAGAAATGTTGCCCATTGTAAAGTTAAGCTACATATAAGTCAGCAGAACTTCTATTAACCACAATTTTCTTATCCTAATTTTTATAAAATAACATTCGTTTAGTATTTTTCCTTCAGCTCCATTTAATCGAACAAATTCATCATCCACGTCTACGAAAAGAATAGAGCTAAAGCAATTCTGGATTAATTGAAATTCAAGGTTCATTTCAGACAATTTCTTACAAAACATAAGAAAAGCCGACTTGTACCAAAATATACTAAAACCCATCACTAGTACTACCATCGGCGTTCATTAAAGAAAAACAACAAAAAAAACGGAGTAACTCGAAGGCAACGTTATCTAGCCAAAATTCGCCTGCAACACGTGCCCGCCGGTGTGCGTATGCATGCGCGTTCTATACCTGCATTTCTTCTCGCTTCCCTCCTCCCTGCCCGGTAATGCGCTCTTCATTTACACATGGCCCGGCTGTGTGCAACGGAGGAGCGTGTACGCACACCGGTATCTACCTGTACACATAGGTGTCGGTAGAGGAACACGGGTCAGCCGTATGTGCATACGTATCTTTGATATCTGCCTGCCTGCGTCGCGGCTGGCGCGAGCGTTTGTGTGTCAGCAGTAGAACGTGGCCTCTTGGTGCGTATGCCCACCACTCCGCCCCGCCGCGAGGGTTGCTAGGTGGTAGGAGGTAGAGGAGCCGTGAACGCACAGTCGCTTCTCGACGGTCGGATGGTGAACGTGGTCTGGTTCGTCTGGCACGTGACGGCCGCCTTCCTCTGGTCGTGAACTCATCCGCGCCTCAGCAACCCTAGGCTTTCGAATCGTCGTTCTACCCCTAAGGATTCGTGTGTGGTTCCAGTCGGCTAGAAGCCTTCGAAGAAAGCTCTGCACCCATTGTTGGTCGGGCGAGTAGTACTTGCACAAGTAAGAGAACTCACCTTGTTTCCTTTTTCTTTCTTCTTTTTTATATCTGTGGTCACTTTTTTCGCGGCCCTTTTACTTCGGCCAAGTTTTGTAGGCTTGGTCAGGGTAGTTGCCGGACGATTCTATCAGAAACGAGTTGTCTCGTGTCGTGTACGTGTCCGTCTGATACACGATTTTTGATAGACGGGTTTAAAAGACTACCGTGCATTTGCGCGCGGACTGCATGCAATACGTGCACGTATTCCGGGTAAAAAGATACCCGATAGGTGATGTATTTTGCCGGAACGGATTAAGCGAACGGAACGGGGCACACCGTGACAAGATTATCGTACCGAGCCAGGGCTGTAATATTTGTAACGCTCCGCGATAAGACTCGCGTTACAATGTTACGTATCGTTGATTCCAGGCGCGTTTAACTAGCTGCAAAAAAGAATACGCGCGACACACGAGACGGTGGAATATTGCGAACTTGCAGTATATTACGTTTCCTTGAACGGTGTACCCCGTGAACGTTAGTAACGTTCATGCACGTTAGTTCATGCGTTCATCCGCGATGCTCCATTCGAGAAACGTGCAGGCACAATAAGGAAAGCGCCGCGTGATTTGTAAATATTTTGCTTGTGCTCGTCACCCGGCGAGAAAAATTCATTGCACTGGTGACTGGTTCGATGCTCGGGGTGCGCAACAAGTTTCCACGCGGGGCGCAATTTAACTTCGCCCGGTTTAAATTGGCAAACAGTCTCCCGCAATAATCCCCGGCTGATCGCGAACTTTTCGGAGCGACTCGTCCCGACGCAGACTATTCGTCAACTATCCCTCGTTCTCCCTTGAACGCTCAGACGAATTTGCGTCCCACTTCTAATCGAACTTTGGAAATTCTTCGTCGAACCTCGTGCGTCCTTCGTTCACAGCTTAAACGAAATTCATGGAGATTGGACCTTTAGAAACGAGAATAAACGAAAAGAATGGATTGCCGCCGCTTTATGTACACGAATGCAAATCATGGCGGTAGACGGCGACATTTTTCACCGGCGTTCACTGTTTCTCTGTCTCTGAAAATTGCTCTGGCAAACGACTCGCAGTACATTCGCCGCGACGACATTGCTCGTCACGCCGTAACAATCCGCTCGCAACACGTCGCGAATATTATGAACAGAATTAACATTCGTCGTGCAGATAATCCTGCGAAACGATTTTTCCGTAAACGCGTCTCGAAACACGAACGATGGTGCATGATGGCAGCTGAGTAATTTTTTATGAAGGGTACGGAGATTAGTTAATGAGCATTGGATCGGCTACCTGCTTGATAATTAAGGAGTAATCGAGGGGGGGGGGATAGCGGGAAAATGAAAATATAACTGGATGGTGGAGAGATTGTTAGTAAAGGGGTCAAATTTAACTGAATAATATTTTCCATGAGTTCCATGGAAAGTTTCGTCCATCTCTGATTATTAGCTTACATTCACATCCACATTTATTTCGTGAAATTTTCCGGGTACTCTAGATTCATTTCTTTAGAGCGGATATTCATTTAATGCAAATATTCTCAAGAAATGTAATTTGGAGCTGATAAAAATTATCGCGCAGTGGCCATTTAAATTGCGCGCGAAGGGAAAATTTTCTTGCGCAAACATTTTAACTACCTGATATTTATGCGCAATTTACAGGTCGAAAGATAAACGATATTAGCGTATTATATTTTCTGGACTAGGTGGATACGACATTGAAATTTTGTAGCTTCGCGTAAGTAACGAACTCGGGGAATTCACATAGTCGAGGTGAACAAAAATATATGGAAACGGGCACGCAATCGTTGAAACGCTAAGTCGTTCCATTATCGGTAGATAATAGACGAAGGACGAATTTACCTATGATTACTTAACGAACATGCCGAACGATTAGCCGCATGAGCATATATACCTGGGACGTTCGTTAACGTCGTTCCCATTGTAAAACTCGGTGTGTCGTTTGCGGTGTGATAAAAATTCGCGTTGCAAGTTTATCTGAACGCGGTATTGCTCGCGTGCAGCAATACATATCTTGAAATTTTGCATTCTTCGACTTTCAGTCCAAGCGTTTCAATTACATTGCGACCAAAATTTTCGCAGGATCCATAATGATTTTTCGGGCCAGAGGTGATACTAATTTTAGTGACAACGCTAACGGGGAATACGAACGAATTTAATCTGCAACTAATTACTAATTAAGTGACACGCGCATCCAGGTTGAGGTTTATTAAAGAAAGAAGGGGTACAGTGATTGAAAATGTATGGAAAAAAAAATGCGGTTCTCGATTCACGATAATTAACACAACGGAGAAAAATGGAACAAGCTGCGTGACGCCAGAACACGATGTAGTATTTTTCTGCTCGGCTTGCCATCGCGTCGCTACGCTCTTATAAGCTGCGACTTTTGTAAGATTGCGTATCGTATGATCGATAGATTAGCGCACAGGGCCCAATTTATCAAAGATTTATATAGATGTGACATTATTTTCGTCGTGCTCGAGTCGACGATTTTTCTTTTTATCGCGCAATAGGAAATGTATTTAAAAGAAAAAATGATAATCCTTCGAATACGACGATATACTAGATATGACGTTCAGGATGCAATGATTTTGTTTTTTGTTCTCGTTCGAATAAAAGTAGATGGCTAAAACTCGCTTTCTGGCGGATGAAACGTCTTTTTTTACATTCTCACCTATCGATTAATAATAATTAATGAATAATATCGCCGCGGTCTCGGTATGCTTAAACGCATCAGATGCAGTAACTATAAAAACATACCAGCTGCTCGGTACATACATGCATTACTTGCCGCTAATTAAATCGAGCCTTGTACTTTGACCTTAGAAACAATGCTTCTGGATCCTTGGTAGCATGCAGTTTTACCTGTGTACGTGTTTTGCTTATCTATTTTATGCCCGTCGCGTTTCAAATATATTATGCGTTTGCAAACTGATAATAAACTCGTCAATTACCCGAAGTTACATGAATCCTCGTTTCCTGTTTTCATTCGATCTTTGATTCTGCATTTATTACGTCAGCTTTGTTCCACATGACTTTCGTTAAACCGTACAATCGAGATCGTGCATTGCCGGCGACGAATCGATCGAACGAAGCGACTGTTATCAACGGATATCCAACGAAACAATCGGACGAGCTATGTTTCCGAATGAAAAGGAAAAATTTGTGCACAGTTGCATGCCGGGAAACTAAAAATATCCGTAAAGGTGCAAGCGCGATCAAGGCCTGCGTTCACCGATCGAGTTGCGCAACACGAGTTTCCAGGATTACCGTACATTCATTTTTCTTCTTCCCTTCTTTTTTCAAGTTTCACTGCTCGAAAAGATATTTCCAACTGCGCGAAGCAATGCCATACAATAATACCCATGTGAAAGCGATCAGAGATTTGTTACATTACCATTAAACTGCTATGTATTTTTCATCAGCGTTTCTTTAACGAGTTTCCCACTTTTCAACGTGAAATGACTGAAACAACCTCATTGTGAAAGGAACAGGAACCCCCAGCCGTGAAAACACTGTGCTCCAATTACTAAATGGACATTTCTGCGATTCCAGTATTTCTCTCTCCGACAATTACACGTTCGTGGAAAATACCTTGTCGCATGCTCCCGTCGTCATTCTTCTCGGTTACGTAAATCTGTGGCAACAAGTAACATCAATATAGACTGTAAACTATTGCATCTACTGATTACGATAAAAACTCCGCTCTAACATCGGAACCCCGCGGGAGTTCCATTGATTGCAGAACAATAGAAGAAAACGAACACGCGTCGTAGGGTAAATGATAGAGAAACGAACGTCGCGAGCTGCTCCTCGTGGAACGACGAAAACCGGGGCCTCTAAGAAGGTGCAATCGCAATCAAGGTCCCTGTCCAGCGATCCAGTTGCGCAATAAAAAACGTCACGTGATTGCCGTGCTATATGGTCCACGGTTGCAAGCCACGGCAACGTAACGAGACGAACCGAGATTCGCAGATTTGGAGTAACGATAGGTGAGCGCAGAATTCAGCGTAATTTTTCCCGTTCGTTTAATTCAAGAAGCCACGTTGCAACGGTGTGTCACGGCTTTACGTAAGTAACGGCTGACAATCGCGACAATCGCGACGAAATAAGAAAGGGAAACACGGGTCAGGTCTGTGCAGGAAGATATCCGTCCCTTTGCGAATTTTCACGGGGTCTCCGTGATTGGGAAAACGAATGACATGTGTAATGCGTGCTGATTGAAGTCTGAATAGACATTAATATGTTCCGAAGTGGTGTGTTTGCGTTTCTCGAAGGTCTGAATGGAGATATATGGTTTAACACTGTTTCTACCAAGAGGTGTCTAAAGACACTTTTCCAATATTACCTTTAAATTATTCTACAAGTATAATCATTTGCCCACAACCGATTTGATGACTTTTAGTACAATAGTTTAATTAATTCAGCGATATAATTTTCCCCCAGCTCATCCTGGATCTAAAAATATGCGCATGGTATACGTATTTCTACCATGAGGTGCCCTTTGACACCTTAAGGATTTCATAACAAATTCTAATTTTAATCCATTTTACAATTATAATCATTTTAGAGAATCCCGATTTCTGTTGTAACGGAAAATACAGGTGTTGCTGCATAACTTTGATCTTCCGCCATGTTGCATTTTAGTGTAGATCATTGCAGCGATTAATTCTACAATTTACAACCTAATTAAATAATCTCTAATAAATATGCATCAATGTATCAATAAATATATTGCTTAAATTATCTATATTTAACTGATAATTTGATATCTCGACAGTTTTGTCAATTATTTGCATACAAACGCAAAGGTATCGAAAGACACCTGTTGGTCGAAATAGGTATACACAAAATCGTGGTAGAAATAGTGTGATGCATTTATTTGGGTGGGAGGAGGGCGAAAATTTGTTGGGGAAACACCAAATTCATTGATAAATTCAATTGACTCTTTCATGATAAGTATAGAAGAATATTTTCTTTCTTTTTTGGAAATATTCTGTCGAAAATTCTGTTTGTCCGAAAGGCTACTGACGTTTAATATATTTCGCTTCCGATAGAAGTCCCGTACACTTGTTTTATTTCATGCTCTGATATTTCTAATACAAACTCCATACATCGCGATTAAAACACGTTTCTTTCAATTAAAATTGAATTAAACATTCTTCCCTAATCGCGATCCTCCTTAAAATCTTATTGCTTCCCTATCAAAAACTAATCGGGACGCTGAAAGTGGAACGAATATTCGCACACTCGCACGCCAATAATAATATTCTGATCTCCGAATTCACGGTTTACGACGTCGCGAACACACGCACCGTTCGCCGTTATCTCGATTCTAAAATCCACTGTTATCAAATATAATTACAAAATCCCGCCGCGCATTCCGATCAAAGACCATCACCTTTTACGAATAAACAATTTATACGAACCACGGGGGAAACCACTGTGCAACGATCGTACAAAATAGAGCGTGTCGAGTCTTCGAAAAATCATCGGACGTACGAATGAAATCGTTGAATTTACCGAAGTAAAATTTCACGCTGGCACTTCTGTAGTATACTGCAGAAAAGAAAACGCACACCGTGTACACTCGAGCGTGTTCTGTCGTTTTCGATGCTCGTTGAACGTCAGTTCGTAGGGGAGAAACTTAGGCGTGAATTGAAACACACAACCCGAGGAATGTTGCAAACTCGAGTAAATTAACACCGACCGTATTTTCACTCTACGAAGAAAAAGCAAGAAAAAAAGAAACAGCACAAAAATGCAGAACGTAGAAAACGAAAGGTATAAAGAGATAGAGATAGAGAGAGAGAGAAATTGTGAAACATTTTTGGTTTCGACGTGTTGACAGCATGTTGCATTGCGCGCGAACATCAACGTCGACCAGCTAAATGAGAAGTGACAGGATGCGTGATTTTTCAGTTGTTTTTGTACTTTGAAGATAACGCTAATGCCCTATTATGGTGCACGTAATCTTGGGCGGGGATCAAACCATCGTACCATTGCAGAGTAGCATGTACACGTGTGTACGTAGTACACAGAATGATGGCCAAGGGAAGCAAACTTTCGAAGCTCGAAATTTTTACCAAACGCAATCGCCTTTATAAAAATCATTCGCTTTAATATTGCACGATAATAAACAGTGGCGGATAGAAATATGAACGATTAAAAGCTCTTCGAGAGAACCTAAACCTTGTTCGCACTTTTCTCCGTGGATTACGCAAAAGAACAGAGCGCATAAACGAATCGGTGTCTGTATCTGGTACGCGCGAAAAGACTACGAAACTCCGTAAAAACTTGAAGCCATCGAAGAAAAGGAACTTGTTCAATTGCTTGCCGCGTATGGAACTCGTAAAATATCAAACAAATCGTCTCCTTTTCTGTACTACACCGCGCCTTTCACGGTCCACGAGGTGTCTAAGTCGTGCCATAACCGAAACGATTCCCCCCGTACGGATAAAAATACCAACTGCGCGAGACCATGGAAAAGATACAACGAATAAGTTCTAAGGAAAAAGAATGCAATATTTCTCGCGTACGTGCAATTTCGATACTAATCGCCTCTCAATCTTCATCGGCAATCGTTGTTCAACGATAATAACGACGGCGCATCACCACTATTAATAACAATAATCCATACCGATTGAATCCGTCCAAACCGATCGACGCTTCGGAGCGGCACAAGAAGTTTCAATCGGGCGTCTATTCGCCGCGACGAATTAATTGGATCGGGGCCCTTAGAAAACGGGATTCGCTGGAAATTCTCTACGCGGACAGAGACCGCGAGTGAAACAGCGAAACGTTGCTGCAATTATCGCAGATTTTCCCTGGCGAACGAGCCACCGGTCGTCGAGAGCAGGCGGAATGCGGGTTTAACGAATTCTCGTGAAAACGAAACTTCACCCGCCGGCTCGTTTCGATTTCCCGGGTGTTCGGCGTAAGGGTCGTTTAAGTTGGAAACTTTCGTTTTCACGGGTGGCAGGGGGCACGAAATCGACGGGAGTTCGAACGAACGCGAGTCACAATCGACCTGAAACGGGTGGTCGGGAGGTGTAGGCAGAGCAACGTTACGATTTCACGGTAGCGGAACAGAGAATGAGATTACCAATGTACCGCGAACCGCAAATGCGGCCTGTGGGCTCGTCGTTGCTCTCGATGGAGTCGATTTTTAGCGACGCGACGCGTAATGCGCGCCCTGATTTACTGGTCGATGACTAAAGATCGATAGGTGACCGTGTATAATTGATACCGGAGAAAGTATCACGCTAGCAGTCCGGTGTAAACATTATGTTTTGTCCCGAAGTCTCTTGGAAAATGTACAGTGGACCAAAGGAGTCTGTAAAAGGGTAATTGATGTGCTTCATATCCATGTACAATATTGTATTAAGAATAATTGTCTCGACTCCAAAATAATGAAGGTGCAAGTGAAACTAATGCACTTTTGCACGAATACTTTTTAATCCACCTTGGTCCCACTTTTTTTTATTATTGATTAATTGATTTGATCTGGAAGTATTCCGCACATTTTAGACGCACAGAAGTTGAAAATGCAGAATTTAGACTATTACACTTAATTCTGTCGGTCCCAACCCCTTTCTGGCCGTATACATACGTTCGTACCAGAGAAAGTGCAAAGCGTCTTACCAACACATTTCCCAGTAAGATGTCTTTAAATCTTCTCCGGGTCGTATATGATACACTGTGAACGAAAGGTGTTAAGGTTTGGAGGATACTATATTTATTCTCCGTGATAAATTTATTAAGTTTTCAATAACTTCGTCAGCAATGATCACTGCTAGATTGTTGGGTTTAGATTTTTACCTAATCGTGAAGCGTTAAGGGTGAGTTTGTATACGCTAGTCTTCGATGTATGAAAGAACTGAGAGGATTTTTTTGGACCTTATCAATTCGCTTTAATGTAAATTATTGCAAAACAATAATTGTACGGTACAACTAACTTCAACGATACGAACGACCATTTCTTTTCATAAATTCAAAAACAACCTCGCATGTAACTTGAATATCCGCCGAAACTTCGCGTACCATAATAATTGACAATTTTCCATCGTCTCGTTGGGCATACTTGCGCACAATAGTTTTCATGGCTGTCCAAGCTGGCTCGATCATTGCAAATCAATTACGCGCGACAATCATAAACATCGGCGCAGGTAATCACGCAAGTTCCAGCACTCCCCTCGTTTGAATCAGTCTCAGATGACCGTTTCAACTTCCATAAACATTATAAACTGCGCCGTGCGGGAGGTTTGCAATAGCAGGAATTGCATACCCTGCGTCGCAGAAGGGTTCGTTGCGATTGAGTTCTACAGAAGTTGCCATAGTTATCCGGTGAATTCGCTGGTTGCACCTTTACACGGGAGAGCGATAATCCATTAGTACGTGATTGCGACGACATAATAATTAAGCATGGCCGGAAATTAGTCGGTATTTTGCAGCAACGTCTACCTTGGATATGGACAAAGAATGTTGTTACTTTTCGAATACTTTAATTGCCACCCTCGTTATAAAATTGTAGTTACAAAACAACCATTACTTGTACATCGTGTACAGCGAATAAGAAATTGTAGAATTTCGAGTGAAGCTGTCTAAATCCATAAAAGATTAAGAATAGTTCGGTTATTTTCTTCTTTTTTCTGTTTAATCGTTGCGAATAGACAGTAGAAATGATAGAAATGTTGACTTCGTCCTTGCTGCTGTATGCTCTTGTTACATTTTCGTGAATAATAAACCGACAGTACCCCTTTAACGGCTAAAATCTCGCAGTTTAATATTTCAAGCGTGGCAAATAAAATATTCATAGCAATCGATAGTTTCCTGCATAGAAACGTGTACGAGTCGAAGAAGCTTGAACGATCGACACGGTTCAAGTGAACTCGGCTCTACTAATTTTCGTTCATTTCTTCTTCTTTTTTTACTTCTCTAACTAAGGACGATACTTCTCCCGGTTTAGTGTTATCAGTTTTATGCACTAATCTGCACCGAATGAATACTGCCTGGCTAGGCCGCCGATTCTAGAATATATCTAAAGGTTTCATAGATAGCGATTATCGCTGGCGACTGAATTTTTTATTGTCGAACGGTTTAGATAGGGTTATATCGCACATCGCGCGTAACCACTAATAAATGTGCATACGAAAAATGCGCCGACCGCTATTCACGGCTTTTACAATCGTCCTCATTATCGGAAAATAACGTTAAGCCTCGACGTCCTCGCGTTAACAGCAAGAACGATTGTTTGCGCTTACGTACCGGCTCGTGGAAGCTTCTATTTGTCGTGACAAATTTTTGCGCAAATTTGTTGTTCGTCGAAACTTCCGTGATGGTTGTTCCAGAACTTTGACGCGGAACTTTAATCATAGATAGAAGTAAGTTGTTTGGTGCGATTTTGGAAATGTCGTTGTTTCCATCTTTCCGAGTTATGGAAGCGTGAATTTTTCCCTGATATCTTCCGAAAACTTGTAACTTCTTTGTAAAATTGTTAGACGTACTTGGAAGTTTATGGAAATATCCTGGAAACGATATAGCACCTTGTTTATTAAATATATCGTCTGAAAAATGATAATAGAAATTAATACAAAATCTGTTACCACTTCGTAATGCTAAATATATAGTTTGTCTAATGTTAACATCGAAAAAGACAATTTAATATTATTTCTCGTGTGAGAAACATAAACGCTGCAAGTCATATTGATGCAAAGAGCATGAGAATTTTTTGTAGTAAGGTATACTTGTTCCTGACATTGAAGTATCGCTTACGCTCCTAGTGCATTGATAATCATGCGGAGAAAAAACAATAAATTTTCAATCATTTCAGCAACCAGCCACTGTTACTGGAATCAGTATTGGCACTAAACATTTTCCTAGCGTCACCTTGTACTATTTACACTTTCTCATTAATAGAGAGAGAAGCTTTTTTTAGGGCGACCGGGTATACCAAAGATCAAGAACAACCAGTAAGACCTTTGCCTGTTAT
Organism: Nomada ferruginata; assembly: GCA_963583965.1. Lineage (NCBI taxonomy): Eukaryota > Metazoa > Arthropoda > Insecta > Hymenoptera > Apidae > Nomada > Nomada ferruginata. The sequence continues at coordinate 16,017,533 of OY757216.1, forward strand.
GAAACGACTCTTGCATCAATAATTTGCATTCAGGCACACTTTTTGCACGGGAAGTTAAGAAACTGCTATTTTATAAGTACCTGCAGATGACGAGCGTCACGGAAAGTGGAAATGCTGTATCCCCGTCTTTAACCATTCATCGTGATCGACTAGATATAACATTTTAAAGGTATAACGTGCACATGCGAACGAGCTAAATCAATCACTTTTTAGAGCACCGGAATTAATATTCAAACGAGGCCTCATTCTGTATTTTTAGAAGAAAATTCGATTAGTTTTACTTTAAGGTATCTCAAGTACAAGATCGAATGAAGGAAATGCTGTCAAGGGTAGTTGCAGGGTGCAATGATTGCGCGCCGAAAAAATTGATACGTGCATATATTAATTAATATAAACGAACATTTACAATCGTGAAGTGGAAATTTATATTTAAAATTTCTTTGGAAATTAAATGAGTATTATAAATTGAACTTAGTTGCATGGACTAAATGATGCTTATCGAGAATCGTTCTACCACTCAGAAGATCAACTAAATTCAAGCTAAAGAAAATACAAAATTGCAGGACTTACTTCTGTATGAAAGCAGTACAATAAATATTTATCTGATTAATTAAAATTGAAATTAAAAATTAATTAGAAATGCATGAAGTATATAATACTGCAATTTACATACTTGTCAAAGAGCAGCTCATAATTAAGCAGGTTCCAAATTTCCACTTTATTTGAACCCACAACGCTAACGCGTTCCAAGATCCTATGATACCAGGTTCTTTACCAAAAACCATTCGAAACCTTTTATCGAGTTCGACCGAACACCGCGGTGTGAATTTCCAAGTCGTTCATTGTTTAAGGTTTTACGAATTCCATGAACTGGATGCGGAGTTTCTTTAAGCTCTTTCACACATGTCAGTGTGTATTTTCGGTGCTATTATTTGCCCAAGAATTACGAAACGAGAAGAGGACTCTCCTCCCGGGAAGAAGACGAAGAAGAAGTAGAAGAAGAAGAAGAAGAACCATCCTTCCGGCGGTGCTTGGATATCGTTGGCGAGGAGCTCGCCTGGAGTTTCAACTTGTACCGAATTTCTTTCAAACAGTTTCGCGACGGTGCACGACATATGAGATTTTTCCGTTCGCGTTACGTGACGTGAAACACAATGGCACGTGTCGAATGAGTAATACACTTTCTGGAACGGGCACCATTCTTTCTTTCTTTCCTCGATTTTTCGATGCGTCACACCGGGAACGTTCTGTTTGCAAATGTGCCAGAGAAATATGCATTCGATGAAACGGAACTTAAGTGGTTTAAACGAAAGCGTGCAAACATTCGTGAGTGAATATAGAAATGAAGAGGATATAGGAAATGTATTCGCGTTGCCATTGTTGTTAAGCATTTAGCATGCAGGCAGATTCCATTGGGAAGTTAAGAAACGTCGAGATTCTGGGATCGAAGATTCCTTGGTATTTTAGAAAAGCAACCTTTAATTTCTTTATATCGTTCCACCAACGGACATCGTCTTAATTAAAGCAAAATCGAGGTGGTCTCGAAGTAAGCAGTTTTGCAAATTTTTGTTAGCCATGTTTCCTTATGTTTCAATATCATTGAAGTTGCCATTTGCACGACAGATTCGAACAGACAAACAGAAGTACCAAACCGTAACCAAAAAAATAAATTTTCTACATTTCTCCGACAAATTCGATTATGAATCAAATATTTATTTCCCGAGCAAACTGTTTTTCACGACAGTAAGTCAAAAATAAAAACTGCCTCGTCGACAGGGTAGTGAAAAAAATGCGATCCCGTGGCTGTGGCCGCGAATCCAATTCCCTTATCACGCGAAGGAACTCGCTGAATGTTAACTTCTTGGTATCAAACGCGAGATACGGTGTACCTTTTCTGTCCTGCTCGATAGTGTCGCGACAAGAGGGCGAAGACACCGGTGGACTACCCAGAACGAGCTGTGATGGCAGTAGAAAACGAAGAACAGGAAGAACGCGACGATGGGAACGACGAGTCTCATCGCAAACACACTTGTCGCTTTGCTGACTAATCGTCGCCTGCCTCCTAGCTCTGATCCTCTATTTCGCGATCGTGTGACCTGAATGGGAATATTCCCGCGTCCGTTCGCGAAATATAAGAGTTCGAATTCGCTTGTGTGCCCACTGATAAAGCGAAACGTCGAAAGTGATAAGGAAATAGAAAAAGTCTGGAACGCTATGGAAATGTATAACTCGCCTTATCGGCGGATTGTTTCTGCTGGACGATTGTTGTTTATTCATTTCCATTGATGCACGATGAACGTTGAACAATTTGCAGTGACATACACTTCTTTGGATAGTGATATACAGAATTTTATACACTTGTCCTGATAGTCTCGGATGTTAGTCTATTGAGGTTTTTCAAGTTCTTTTGCATTTGTTGTTTATTCGTGTTCCCCTTTCGAATTGGCCGCTTTACTGTAGGTTAACATTTCATTTGATGCTATATTATAAGCGTGGAATTGATTCTCTATTAATTGGAAATTATTTTACATCAAGGACTTGCATTCGATTTGTAAAATTTAATTCAAGGATATTTATCATTTTTTCTTTTATTAGCACTTTTCTATTTTTTATTTGCAATAAGAAACATAAAATCGGGTGCGTATAAGGAACCAGTTGAACTTGAATAATTACATTTAGAAAGTATCGAGCCCTCGCTGCAGAAGAATAAAGAGAACCGTGCAATTATTTTGAAACGGACATTCATGAAGTTTGTTGCTGCAGAGAGAGGGTTCAGAAGTGAACAAAGCGTAAAACTTCCTCTTTGTGACTCGATTCATCGAAGACGATAGAACACTGCAGTGCTGACGCAACTTGGTGACCAACATTTATTATTATTATTCAGTGAACCTTAAACCGTCATTGTGGCACTTACGGCTACGCTCTGTTCCGTACACGGTGTCTGAATTTTAAACGTGCAGTTGTCGAAATCGCATTTATCTGTTGTGGAAAGCAAAGGGACTAATAATCATTACATTACGAAAAAGAATTATACTAAAATAAAATGTAGTATTTTAGTAATTAATGTAGTATTATTTTACCAAAGGATTAAGAGCATGTCCTACATGAATCTAAAGTATCCTTTTTGTTAAAAATACTTTGCCGGCAGGGTACTGTTTCTAACAAATAAATCTATTCTAAGAATTTGAATAATTTCGAGAAAGCAATATTCAGAAACACATCGTTTTTATAATTAAAATTTTGTCACCATTTTGCGCTTTATTTTACGCAATTATATAAATTTCAATTTAAAGTCAGTGCAAAATTTTCCCTTTCGTCTTATTTACAAATATGACTGATTAAAATTCAAACACCCTGTAGAAACGTGTATGGTGGCCATCATTGAGTTACGTCATTGGAGTCGTGCGACATTATTACGTCCCGTGCCGGTACAGGTACAATGTACCTGGCAGGGTATTAGGGCAGCCCGTGTTAACCTGAAATATTGTACACGTACACGCACACCGCGACACCGGAGCGCTAAGTCTGTTTCATAACGTTGCAAAACTTGATAATTCGTGAAACGCTTTGTACAGCGGTGTCCTTCTTGAAAATTACACTCGCAGAAATTACCAAGCATTTTTTCGCCCCGAAGATAGCATACTTTTACGGCACTCTTTTTATTATTTCAAACGCATAGTATAAAACAACTATAATTCCTGACATTATTCAGAGCAGTACAAACTTTGGGCATTAAGGACCAACGAGAGAGAAGTTATTAACACGAACGAAATGAAACGAAACACAGGATTAAAAAACTGAGATGATTAATAGCTTAAAATTATTACTAAAAATAATCTTACTTTTTTGCCGCATATTTTGATAGAAAGTTTTCTTCTCATAGCAATTTTCTCATATTGGAAAATTCTTCGACAATCCCTGTCACTTCGCTTCGCAATTCAAGGAACAATTGTATTGTATAAATTCCATTGAAAATTATGCCAGTGCGAATATTCTTTCGCAATGCTTGATGTTAACTTTTGATTTTAATTGATAACACAGTAGCCTATGTCTAACAACAGCATAGCGGTATAAAGGTCGCTGAATAGTTTTTACTTAAACTCACCGATTTCTGCAATTTCCAACAAACAATCGCGTCGCGGTTCATATGTTCCACGCACTGTCGATACAGGATGGACGGCATCAGAATTCTTTGACGATACCGTGCAGCGCGTTCATGCACTAGCTGCATTTTAATTAAAGAGCTTAATGCAACGCGATCGATCCGCCAATGCGGAGCAATTTCACTGATGTAGATGTTTGCGTTGCCCATTGTTTCGCTTTTACAATAAGCCTCTTACCTGGCGCTTTTTAGTTTCGAACATGTATTGTGTCACCTTACGGACACGTGTTTTCGATATGTACCCAGTTACGCAATACAATTAACCTACATTCACGACCATGAGTAACAAAATTTTGCGCGTTTCATTTTAGAAATAATTAGTTAGGTAATAACTAATAACCCGTTCGATTATCGCCACGGACCGAGCATTAGCATTTACGTTTGTTTTATCATTATTTTTCGACAACAGCATTTCGCATCGATGCGCATCGACTGTGCCAATTTATTCGCCTATTTGACTTTTCATCTTTCGTCGCACGCACTCGTCGCGTATAAATAATTTGCCTTTCTTTCAGAGTAAAGTAACAAACCCGCATTGTGTGTCGTATAAATTCCCTTCATTTTGCAATCTGCCTCGCGCGTATCCTTTCGGTTTCAACGATTTCACGGTTTCTACCCGGTTTCTCTAGTAATTCTGTATTAATCCTCGAGCCGAATCGCTGCTGTTCGAATAGACAATATACTATCGAGTGTACCGTATTTTTGCATAAATTTCCATCCACCGACAGCGTCCACTGTGTTTACGAGCAACAACGCAATAAATACGGATATGTTTTACGCCCTCTTCGAAGACGTTCAAACGTTATCCAGAACCTTGCGACAGTCTGAATATTATTTAAATTAACGTTGTCCATCGTTGCGCCAATTTATTTCCTTCGCCTATTTTGCACAATTTTACTCTTTCGCCACCTTTCCTCTGTTAATTTTAATTAAGTGAAATATTAAAATGAAGTTACTTTTGCCAGCTATAGTTTTCCAGGTGATTTCCATCCCCCGAACGTAAATAATTGCTAATAAAAAAAAGGAAGAATATATGCATGACGTATATTTTCTTGAAAAATTTAATCAAAATTTAATGGAAGGAGCCAGTTATCACTTTGCAATGGTTAATAATTAGGATTCTAATTTAATATTGCGAATCAATGCAGAAGATTCATTAGAATCACGATTTGTCAGAAGATTTCACGTGAAGAACTAGGTTTCTAAAGCAGATCTACGCGAAGACCACCAGCAGATTGAAATATCACGAGAGGCACTCGAGACTGCAGCTAATATTTGCAGTGTGAACAATGCATCGAGTGGTTGAATGCTCGAACGTTCGTTATTCCTAATAGTGCCTGGACTGACATATCTAGGTGGAGGGAACGGGGAACCTTTGGTTAGTTACCTGCTTCTTATCGTGACCTCCTTGCGTTGCTCGTCCAGTCGTTCGGTTGGTAATTCCCTTTCCTTTCCATTTTTTATTCGATACCGTTGCCGGCAGCAAGGTGTCTCGTTTGCTTGACAAACGCACTTCCACTTTGTAAGTTCAATCTAAAACGTATTCCAATTTTGCGGAAATTTTTGCGGAGTTTTGGTGTTGCATTCTGATGAAGATTTTTTGTATAGCTCGCAAGAAATTATAGATTATCAAATTTTGATTTGATGTAGTGACAGTACTTCAAAAATATGATATATTTTATTATCTGTTCTGTGTATTTATTTCACGTCGATAATGAACAAATAATAAAAGAGTGGCAGACGAAATAAATACCAACAAATGGTCTTTCAAACAGTGTTTAATATAATTTCCATAGATTCCATAGATAATTAAATTGATGAACGTTAGCACTCGCCTAAAATCCAGCTCACGAGAGACGTAATTGCTCCTTCAGCGGCAATCATAGAATGCAATTTCTAACCCGACTAACATGTTGCTCCAATCACATTGCGCAAGAGATAATCATTTATTATCAACTGATTACACAATTTAATTTTCAATTAGCTTTGCCCATAACAAAGCAGCTTGAGAAGTGAACTATTATAGGTCTGTACAAGACTAATATTCATTTCTATATTGAAAATATCATAATTGATACTTGATAGACGAATGCAATTATAATTGTAATCTACAGCCACTTATCACCTTTCTACTTAAATTAATTTACTATATAAAAATCAGATTAAAATAGTGATATCGCGAAATTGTAATATCCTGGCAAATTCACGAAATAGAAAGATTCGGTAAAAATAAAGTCATGCTCAAATACAAAAAGCGTCCATGCAAGTAATAATAGATTTAACCACTTCGAATGCACCTATAAATCTGAAATAATATCGAAAAATGGCAGTGCATCTCGTTACGATTGCGCGTGTACATTGAATGACGAAATATTTAAACGATAACTATGAAGGCACACATCGATGATTCCTATAGCTGTATCGAACCACGCTATCTCCCACGGGGTCGTCAAAATTTTGATTTCTCAACCAGGCGAAGAATAATCCGTGACGTAACACGGTGTAAATCCGCTGCAAACCGAACGTTTGCTATTGACAGATCGAAAGGAAGAGCAAAGGAGTCAAACGGGGTGTGGACTTAACGAAATCTAGCGTTGCAAAACTGATATTGATTTACGTGTGCAAATACGCTGTCGTTGATTTCATAGAATCGTCCTTATCCGCGGCGTTTGTATCGCCGAATATTTCAATTTTTATCCGATCCTCGACGAAGATGGTCAATTAATAATTTGCATCGTATCGGATTACGAAAACTTTTCATTTTTTCAAAACGACAATCTTTATTCTGAACACCTTAATTTTTCTCTTGTGCACATGAGTGAATCGAACGAGTTACCTTTAATTAATTTCGTATTCACATATTCCGACGACTCCACGAGCATTTCAACCGCTCTAGCATTCTACCGATTAGACCGATCTTTTAGGCATACGACCACATCCTGGAACTTTTTACGCAACCACATCCTGACACTTTGTTTCCCTACTTTTCTTTTCCAAATCGATGCACATAATCGTCCGCCTTCAATTTTATCTTCGTCGTTTTTTGTCTTTCTCTTTTTTTACCCCCTTTCTCCTCTGATTGCGTGGAATAATTCTCCACGTGTCCACTGTTAATCCAAGGATAACTCGATCCTTCGAATTAATAACAATATACATACTTGCCAAAACTTGCTAGCATCGAGTCGAACGATAACAGACGAACTCGCTTGGCCGTCCACGTGGAGCATAATAAGTTTCCATCTATCATACATTATACAGGTTGAGAAACAATTTTCACCACTGTCAATTCTTGTCTGACGTTCGATCGGCTGCATCGAATAGAATCCGTTCGTATTGCACAAAGAATCGCGCGGTGCAGTCCCGTGCGATTAAAACAAAGCACGTGTACACGTATGTACAAACGTTGTAACGCAAGTTTTATTGCAGCCAGTGTTGACATAGCTACCGTTTGAATATCGAGTAGCATCTGCGTGGTCTAAACGTCTCGGTTCAATCGCCTCGCGACTGTTCTCGTCTCGGCGACATCGAAACAGAATTGATCATTATTCCAGCAAAGGTCTAAGGGGCTGGAATTTTAAACGTTCTTTTCTCGACACCTGGACACCTCTTTCATCACGATTGATCTCCGTTCGCGACGATATCATTGGCCGGCGAGACGCGCCTAATTCCTCGACGCACACCGATACATCCGCATCGAACTAATTAACGAAGATATTAATATATTCCGTCTGGTCGAGATTAGGATAAAACTACGTTTCTGCCAGCAAGCTGATAGGAACTTCCTTTCCCACGGTTGCTATCAGTACCTGCAGCATATAGTTCCAGCACGTCACATCGATAAGATGGCACGGTTCCACGTGAACCATTTCGAAATAGGACTGCAGGGGGTATTCGTATTCTCTTTACGAACGAGAGGATATTCAGGGATACGTCGGGAGCGGTGTAAGCTTTTTATGAAAATTAATTTTTCCCCGCAAGCGCTGTTTCGTTCAATCTGTACTCGTTTGCGGGCTTCCGTTCCATTCGAACTGTTCAGTGCCATACTCTGATTAGTTAACTTCGATGCAATTGCTGGTAGGATTTCAATGGTTTCTAATATATTTTGCATTCGTAAAAATAGTTTTCCTACCAGGTATGTGAAATGTGAAATAACAATGGTGTTTCGCGTGTTTTCACAAATATTCTGCATTATCGTATGTCGCGATGGTACAACAGAAATACTGCAGTGATTAAATTTCGATTACTGTTAATGTTTTCCATTTAGGTTCTGTTCAATTATCTTGAAACAAAGCTTCAAGATACCATGCTTGCCTATTTAGATTGCTTCCGTTGAAATACATTTCGTGTTCTACAACACAGAGTGTAAATTATTCATTAAAAATTCAATCCGCAAAGTCCTCGAGGAGGAATGCCGCTTCTTATGCAATGAACAATGTGAAAATTGATTGTGTTTGGTAATAATCCATATTAGCACAGAACAATTATTATTTGTAGAGTAAGTTAGGATACACGTGTCCTTGCTTCACGTGATTCATTGCTAGTGTGGTGATCAATAACCATTTAGTGGTGCTCGAATGACTCGTCACCATGTTTGAATTTCTATGACGTCATTTATCTTTGCAAGATTGTAATTAGTGCTTAGAGGCCTCGGAGTATATCTACAAACCGTGTAAAACAAGGTTTCATTCTCCGTGTTGGACATATTTGTTTATAATCCTTCGATAGACGATCTTGGCTTATTTCTAACGAGCAAGTTTACTTAGATTCGTACATATGTCACTGCCGATACAATAAATCGACGAACAAATGAAATGCAATTGCAATACGAACCTTTAAACAACACTTAATAGTTTTAGTTTTACTCCAATTAATAATAAAAAAGCATTGCAGATTTATTAAACCAAAACCATCATTTTAAATTAGAGCAAATTTTAATTAATTAAAATTTCGATAACAGTACAGAACATTCATGTAAATGGTATTATTTGGTATTCACTTCTCTACCTTTTTCTTTTCTTCCTAACTCGCGTGAAGTAATTAATGTTAATTCGATAAATATGCAATGAAAGAGGCAAGATTGTTAGACTGAACTGGAAAATGTTCACCACTAAAATATATTCTATAAGGAATTCACATAATCTGTATCCGCCATATGATGCAATCAGTTCATTCCTTATCACTGTGCACAGAATTATACATGGATATGTGTAGTATGCTCTCCGTACTGTTTCAATAAGAAATGCATGCGATAAATGATTAACTAGATAACACAATTAATATTTAAAAAATTCGTTTACATTAACACATACTCGAACGCGTTGAATTAAATTGAAAAATCATTTCAATCTATAAAAGTTCAGAAAAACTATTACATATCGCGATAATACATGCACTTCCATAATTTAATTATTGCCAGCTCATCGTCGAAACATATTACACTTAATAATAATTATAAAAAAGTAATTATAAAAAAGAAAAGGAAAAAGAAAATTATTCCTATAAGAATCTATTGTCCATTTCCACATTTTTATTGAAGACAAAGTACTGGATATATTTTTATCTAAATCTTCAGGTAATCCTTCGCCTATCAACAGGCTACGTTATCTCGATCTGTCAAAGTAAGGACAGGAAATTTACCGAAGGATATGAGTATAAAAGTGCTTCCTGAAAAATCCTATTTCCTTATCCGAAAAGGCGCGGCAAATGCAATACGTTCATTACTCGCTGATAATTTCTTCAATGTGTTTATCGTTTCAGATAAATTACTGATTTCTGCTCCACTCTTTTCTTGTTTCGCTATTAATTGCTGTGCTCGAAAGAAACAAACATCGTAGCAAACAGTGCAGGAAATCTCTCGTATCGCTCTGCACACATGTATCAACAATTGCGTACATTTTGCAACTTAAACGCGTTTAAACATTCCTTTCCTACCATACGCAACTATACGTTCTTGCGCTTCATATTTTCAAACATTGGTATTCGAATTATTACAGTGAACCATTTCGACTCGGCCAATAAATTTGAGATTTACCAATTTCCAAATTCATGAAACTCCGCTTCTAGCAGTATGCTCCTTCTCATTTTTGCTACCTCGATTTACATTAATTATCAATAACTCCCACACCCTCCTTTGGAGCATGCACATTTATATATCTGTGTCATTGTGAGTATACACTCTCGACCTGTGTTAGAAACTGACACAATAGATAGTAACCATTTTGTTCGAAACATATATACAGCGAATAGATTGTCAGCCACCAGTGCCACGGTGACGGAAAGCAAAAAAGCGTTTATCGCAATTGTGCCAAGAATGCGGACAGTTTGGTGGAATCGAAGAATTATTACTTCCTCTTGTGATATCGCGACGAATAATGTGAAAATTATTTTCAGGTACGCCCACAGAGTGATATTTTTTTTTGCATTTTTTCGCTTACGTTTGACGACGAGCCTTCTGTTATAACACTACCCCTTTACGTTCACAATAAACTCTATCTCCGTTAGCATAATGTACTTAGCTGCAATGAAATAAAAAGAATACCTATTTGGTGTCCTTGTATCACTTACAAATTAAACAGCTTTTTATTCCTTAGCCCCGAGGCAATTATTTCGCCCGTGAATCGAAGAAGGAAACTTTAGTAACGCATTAGCGATTTCATGCATGTTTCATTTAATTTTTATTATCCGGCTAATTAAAATCTGCTTAATTGCGGAACTAAAGTGTTAACAAGAGCTTGCTGCAGAGCTTGAACGACGATCGCAAGTCAATCAACGTGCAATCTCGATCAGCAATATCAGCGATCTCTTTCCATGTACCTTGTAACTTCGTAGGTAACATGAAGCAAGTGTCATGCGATCGTATCGAGACACCGCGTTCATTTCCTCCGCTTTCAGTACGCGAACGATACACGCTAACGTTTTTAATGGATTACACGCGAAGCATCTTTCCGCAAAGACGGGGCCTTTCATTTAGTAGTCGTGTGTTTGCTATCGTACGAAAAACGTGCAGAGAATAAACTTCGTCTGGGTGTTCTTTATTAACATTTCACAGTATTCCCTCTTTTGCTTGCGGAAGCGTGCCATTTTGTTTATTACCCTAAGCTTCTAACAAAGAATTAATAGCTCAACGAATTGTAATATCAGGAAATTAATAATCGCATTAAGAAATAACATTTATTTCTTAGATATTGAATATCTTGGCGTTTCAGATTCGAGAAAGCTAACATCTGACGTAAGATTTTTATTCTGTTAAATATTATTTGTTTTCAGTTATGTCTGAGTAAGATCGACCAGTGCAATTCGGTACCTTTCGGTTCAGTTTCGTTCCGGATTATCGCGAATCGTTCGGACTCTTATTGTGCATCGAAGAATGCAAAATATACAAATGCATCCGTGAAAGTTTATGTGACACTTTATCGGCAGCTCGAATGCTTCGCGTTATCAGAAGCAATTTTTACGGCAGCGTGATAAATAACGATACGAATAATACAATGACCTTAAAATTAGCATGTAATGAATTTCGTTGCTTCTTCGGGTGTTAGATAAACTTGCTTATAAACGACCTACATTTCCCTGCATACGGCGTTGCTTTTTATAGAATTTGGACATTGACCATCTTTTTCACCGATACTGCACCGAGCGATCGAAATTTAAAGGTGTAAAAATACGATCTGCCTACGTTGTAATACATGCAGCTTAACAAAAACACCGACGGAAAATTATACGATAACAATTACCATTCCCCTTTCAGCTCGAATAGAAGCGATATTATTTAAAATTCAGACACCAGAACGGGGATCTAGTACTTCCACAGAAGTGGGAAGGCCTTTCGGTAATAGATGTATATTAAATACGGTACACCGAAGAATGTATGCAAATGCGCAGTGATCAAATAGGGGTCACCGTCGTTTCCCTTTCAACCCTTTAATATTTATTCAACGAAATCAAACAGAGGCTCTGCTCCCTGCTCGAAGGTTCTACAAAATCACGCGAACGCATCGTTCCAAACGGAATGCTGATCTCTTTCGACGTAAATAGAAAATTGTGTTAATCGCGATCGATCGAAAACGCACAGTCCTGAAAAGGAAAGGTGTAAGACCAATAATATGGCGGGCTGTCGCATTAATTTCTTTTGCTTTCGAATGACCCTGGGATCGTGAACCTTCTCCGTGTCAGTCCTAAGATATCCGAGTGTCCAAGGTGAAGTAAACGTATAAGCAGGCCGCCAATGGAAGAAAGAAAGAAGGAAACTTTTGTCGTTCAAGCCTGTATGCAAGTCAAACGATGCATTATTCCTTGACCTGACCTAACGGAGGCTCCTTTCATATTCATTAGAATTGCCCCCTCTTGGGCCACGAAAGGCACACGCACACATACGACGCCTCAAACCGAATTCTTTTTCTCAAACTGTCTACATATTTATCATCGTCCACCCTATGTAAGCGGTTTCCATATTTTCTTTAGAATTCGGTTGCTTAATATTTGTAAAAGTACTGTTGGACAGGATTAATCGTAACGCACGTCGAGTTCTAAACAATTAATGCGGGTGAACACAGTAATACGGCATGATTGAAGAAGCTTCACATTGAGTATTCAAAGAACAAACCCTTTTACCATGACAAACATTTTAATATTTTTAATCGCCTCGTGTTAATAATATTATATAGTACATGTATCCTTATTTATTTATATTTAATCTCGTCGCAAAATAGAAATTGCACAGCAGCCGTTCATATTTCGCTGATGCTCCTGAATGTGTATTAATCTTGACGTAGCAGGGAGGAGAATAATTGATCGCCAGGGTGTGTAAGAGTAATGAACAGGAGAATAATTCTACGATTTTCCTTCCTTTCGTTCGTCTGCTTCTACTTTTCAGTAGAAAGTTCTCCAAAGTCGGAGTTGCCGAATAACGAGAAAAGAAGGACAGTTTATCGCGGGTAAGATCGATTGGGAAGAAGAAGAAAAAAAGCAAAAAATGTCAGCCAGGTCCGGAAACAGGCAGATGCATAACGCGCGTGCATCGATTAGCATTTGGACACTGTGCATCGAAAGCTTTTCGGTATCGGTCGTATATCTGAAGGGGTCGAATGAATAATATGGAACGATACCAAAACTGGCCGACCCATGCGTCAACCGGTGAATTTTTCTTCGTCTCGTTCGAGCTGTCCCGCGAAAGAGAGTTGACGAGACATTTTATATTCGTGTCCGTTCTAATTTCTCGTAACGAACCGTGAAAATTGTCCGTAGCACTAGGATACGATGATAGGTAACTATAACGGTAACGCGTAGAACGAATTTCAATTGAAGGTGATGCCGTGAAATTTGCCAAATAATTGATCTTCTTCTTAATCGTTCTGTCAGCTGCGATAAAAACCGAATCTTGTATTTCACGGCGTTAAATTGAGCTTCCTTTCTTCTCCCTTCGTCGAAAGCGACAACTGTGGGTGGATGAATTTTAATATGCACGAGAAGCATTAAAAGGATGCACCTCCGTCAGAAGAGAATCGTAAAGTTGACACATTTTTTTGGTCTTTTTCGTATTATTTGTCACGAAAAGGAAGCGGACGATCTGTTTGGAATAAGCGAACAATTGACTTTTAGATGAAAGCACTTTGGACGAGCATAAAGCCTGGTCGAAAGGTGAAACCCCCCCACGATCCCCCATCAGGTGAAACTTATGGCAGATTAAAAACCTATATTTGTAGTCTTTTGTGCGGACGATACGTGTGGCCACAATAACAGCTCATTGAATAATTTGTATAGAAATTATGGTAATGGGTAACGAGGGACTTTCGAATCGATTGATAGGCCAGAAAGTTATTTCTCTATTGACACAGACCCAGAAGTATTTTTACCTTTTCGGAACAATTCTTTCTCAGGTGTGTAGAATTCTTCTCTTGTTGTCTTTTTTTCACGCATAGAACCTGTTCTTCTATTTGCACTTCGTGTATATACCATTTGCTGGTTAAACTGCCATGGGCAGGGGAAAGCTTTTCTTCGAAAGAGTAAATTTAGCTATTGGTTCGTTACGAATATTCTTGAATAAGTGTTTTATTAACTATGAAACTGTTTTTGCCCCCTTTTGTAGCAGATATTTACAATTATTCTGTGAGCAAATATAATATATAACTATAATACAAACAGGTGTGCACAAGCATATACTTCAAAGAAAGTGTAACCCAAATATTAAAAATTCGTTGATTTTATGACAAATATTAAAAAAATTAACGTTTCATAATTACATTAAGATAGACTTTAAATTTTTCATTAACAACAGATTATGAGTTAATTTCCCCTTTACCCCTGTATAATTTTCTGCAAAAATGTTCGGATACACTCCTGACCAACTTAATTGGCGTTTCTTCTAACAGATCTTTACAAATTCGACTCAGTTGCAACACTACAACCGTACAAATTTCAAGCCACCGATCTCCAGATAACGAAACGGAAAAAGTATATGTAATAAATAAAAAATGAAGAAACAAAAAAAACATAAAGGAGACAAGATTGCAATTTATCCAAGCTCGCGTTTCAATACGAAATTCAATTTACTCTTCCGTATCAACGGCGCGAATTGAATTGAATTGAATTGAGATATCCGAGCCGGCTCGTCCCCGGCTCGGCCGGCTTTTGCATCGATAAAAACAACAGGCGAAATACGCACGGGACACGTGAGAGAGCCCACGAAGGGGTTACATAATCCATGCAATTTCTATGGAATGACAAGGCTTTTATAAGGTCTCAATTCACCGTAAAATCTTGACATCCTTTCCATCGGGCGCGTGCAATTCGAAAACCGAATACGCCGACGAGCCTTCGATACCGTTTTCTTTCCCTTCCTCAAAGTGAGCCGCGGCCAGTCGTATTTTCGATTGCGCAAGTGCCACCCGTCCCTTCCACTCGCTGGTTTTCCACGTTTTTTCCTTTTTTTCTTTTCTGTTTTTCCTTTCTTTCGCGCTCGTGCGAGCCCGCGTTGAAACATCGCCGCGCTAGGTGCATTGTTCACGGCGCACGGGATACTTATGTAAACGTGCATAACAATACTAAGTTACTAATCATACACTTACCAGTCGGTCGCATCCTGCTTACAACTCCACTCGAACTTCGAAGGAACGACAACGATGCACGCGTGTTTCGCTGCGAATCGTCGTTCAGTCTGATTTCGTTTAAACGAACATAATTTTTCGGTTTTTCTTTTGGAGAATGATAGTTTAACAGGGAGGCAGATGTTTGGGGGGGAATTAATATATTTGGAGACTTGTAATTCATTTACAGCGGGGGTTGAAAATATTTGTGCGGTTGAAATGTTTCAACAGATAGGTCAGTCGTAATATTAATTCGAGATGATTTAATAATTTAATAATTTGTTTCTCGGTAATATCTTCTTACTACGATATTTTCATTCAATTAACTTCCGTGTTCTGATTTCTAATTTCAGTCTAGTCCCGTGAAATTTGTTAAACTATTTAAGAAACGTCTCGTATAGATGTAGATTTATATATTCGTTATAATCGACAATTCGATTCCCGCCAGCCTAACATTTTCTTCAAATAACACAACTTTCTTCTTCAACGTTGAACAAATTTAGTCGCGACCCTTTCAACAACCTCCGCGCATCAATCAAATCGATTAACAGTGCCTGAATTTTCCTCTCTGCAAAAGCAGCTGACACATAGATTAACAACTGAATCCTTGTCGCGCGATGATTGAATTTACCAGCTCAATTTATTTCTCAATTCGAAAAAATCAACGCTGTGTAACCGAATAATCGTAAGTTTCCTCTCCGGCGAAAATTACCCGCATCCGACATGGCCATTGAAACGGCAGGACACGTTGCGTATTTGCCGACACTCGTTCCGATAAATAATATTTTTCCTATGCGCACATATCGCCTTTTCCTTTGCTGTATGAACGATGGTTCCCCTTCTCGGCCATTGTAACGAAAGTAATCGTCCAAGGAGTTTCCCATTGAACGGAGGTACTTCGCGTTTTCGTTTTTTTCTCTTTCTCTCTCCGCAACGATTCTTGCCGCCCGTATAATTTTATTATATCGATACTTTACATAATAAAGGGCAAACACGTGATAAAATTGCTACCAACGAAACGCTCGTCGAGCCGCCTGCAACTCGTGTACGAGCGTGACGAGTGTAAAATAAGTTGCGCCCGGCAGAAGGTACGGTATTTACGAATTTAACGCACCGAGAATCGCGGTGAAAGTGGAAGCTTCGCTTATTATTTTTCATTCCATATTTCACGGTAATTGCCGTGCGCAACAAAATTTCTCGACCAGTATTCTCACGTCGAATTGATTCAGTTTCGTTGATCCGCCTGTTGCAGAGCGACCATAATCACGATGACGAGGGCGAAGTGTTTTTCTGGGATCCACCGAGCGCGAAAGGCCGAAGTTCGAAAAGCCAGAACCACGCGAAACAGCTGCAAGAACAATTGGCACAAGCCACCGTGAAGATACGCGATTTGGAGACCGAGCTTAAACGTATTCAAAAGGTAAAGTATTGTTCCTCTTTTATGGTGTAGGTAAATAATTTCAATTCAGACCACGTTTCAAATTTATGTGTTATATTTTTGGAGTTGCAATGCAGTATTACATTTTTTGCTTGTACAGCGAGTTTATAATACATGTATATTTTTGATCAAAGAATTCGTTCATACAAATAAAGCACTATTATTAAGAATAATTAAATATATAATAACGGAACGATAATGCTACTACTACCAATAATAATAATGATACTAGCTTGGCGTTCTTTTCATATTAGTTCAAACCAGAGCGAAAATCTCCTCGATAGAAATTCCATATAATGATAATAACGTGTAAATTTGATTTCGCATCTCTGCGTTAATAATAATTGTGAATATTACGATGCAATAGGCTAATTGACGAAAAGAAACAGCCTATTAGCGCGTTCCTCGAAAATCGTTGGCGCTACATGCACGTAATATTTTCGTCCGTTCGTGTACCTAATTATGTTCCCTGTCCCACTGAGCATAAAAGGGATAATCACCGCTGCAATTGTTTTCAGCTAATTGCCTTTAATTTTAACTGCACCGGCCGTCAGTTTCACGCACATATACACGTGACAGCACGTGTCATTACGCGTTATATCCGATCAATAATCTATCAGAGCCATCTTACCGGATGAAAATTTACGCGTAACGTAATCAATCTGATATTACCGTTTACTTTTTTTTCCTCCAAATTACGTAACATAGTTGTTAACGAATTATCACGAGCCTTGCGGGAAAATCGACATTTTCCCGCCTCATCGCTTATAATGTGCAATGACATTTCACGATTTCATGATAAACTTCCTTCTAAGGAAATATTTCTTACGAAATCTCAGAATTTTCATGATTTCTCTCAGGTATAAATGTTTGCAACCGGTAAAGTTGGAACAAAAAGTTTGTTTAAACACAGAGAAAAGAGATGAAAAATCATCATTTCTATTGACTATAGGTCAACAGTTCATCATTGAAGGAAGAGCTTACCGATGGACACCAGAAAGCAGAGTTTCTGAGGGCCAAGCAAGATATGGTGAACCGTATAATACAGATGGAAGAAAAGGTACGAAATTGTTTCTTCGTAGAAACGAAACGAAAGGAAAGCCTGTTTTTCAAGAATTGCATAAATGGTTGGAAAACGAACGAATCGATTCTCTATACCACTACGTGGAGTGTGTACTTTGATCTCGAAGTGCGATAGCATGATAGATTGTAAAAAAAAAAGTTTTCCAAGTGAATCACCGTGTTTAATTGAACAAATCTGAGATTACCGAGACAATCGGCCGATGCAACAGATGGCCGCGAAAACGAAACGTTTCGAGCATCGTAAAAGCCATTCGTCATGGCAGAAACGATTTATCGTGAAATTTAATTCGAGAGCCATTGTACTACCTGGCGTACTTTATTTTAAACGACGGAGTGTATTTAAAGATTTCTACCTGTGCGAATAACGCAAACGATCACGCGGTAAGATACTTATTTTTGTCAACAGTTAACGCTGTACTAATGAATATTGCACACTATGGGCATCAAATTCGAAAGTCAAACATGCGTGGACGTTCTAGTAGGCGATTGCATGAAAGTCTCGTGAAATAAAAAAAATCCCCTTTAAAATTCCTCCTAATATTTCGATGCTCTTTAAAAAAGAACAATTTGCCCATCTTGATAAACGATCAATAAATTTTCTCCCTCCGTTAAATGAAAGAATTAATTTAAGAAATAGCATCAGTGGTAACAGATTTTGTAGAGCGTGCAATCTTTATCTTTCGAAAGATTGAAGATATTTTAGAATTGAGTCACTTCAAGTTTCTCTGCCTTTAATTAGAATCGAGAAGCAGAAAGGAACACCAGGCGTTTACAATCGGATGAAAGCGCGTTGGTCAGCGATTTTCGCACAGTGCTGTCCAAATTGAACTCGCTCGAGAAACTGGACATAGTTCGAGGCGCCTTAAAAGCGTTGGAAACCGAGAACGAAATATACAGCGAGGCCAATAAGCAAGAAAAGTCGGACTTCGACGAAAAATTGAAGGGCCACGGCCACGACGAAGACGAATCTATTCCGTTGAAGCCTAATTTCGAGATAAACTCGGAGAATCACAACGATGGTTTCCACGAAGTATCAAGCAACAGAGAGTCCAAATTGTTCGAAAAGATCGAGCAGCTCCAGGAAGAGAATAAAAGACTGTTCACCAGCATCGAAGAATTGGATCAACAGCACGAGGAATCGCTAGGTAAATTAAAGCAATAACGTGTCATTTAAAATAAACGATCGTTTCTATTTTCCCTTATTTTTTAAAAGAATGTTGAGTGGTTAACGATCTGAGAGTTTTTGAGATATTTTAATAAAACCGCGTTCGCCGATATATTATAGAATAACGATACAGAAACGTTTCAAATACATTGATAGAATATTTGGAGATTTCCTTGTTGGCTTAATAATTATACACGTAGAACTTGTGCCGAAAAAGAGGAAGAACCATTCTAAAGAAAAAACATGTACGTTCCCATAGTATAAAAAACTTCTGGAAAACAAATGTTCCAAGAAGACAACAAAAGTCGTCTCTTTATTCCATTCTTTCCATCGAAACGTTCTCTCCGATTGCGTTCAGAGAACTGGCGCAACTTAATCCAGCCGCAAGAACCTATAGTGAACTATAATCCCACCCGATTATTCTTTCCAATAAAGATCAGACGGTAAAAAAAGTTGCTTTCGAATTCGCAGAGAAACTGTTGTCCCTGAAGGAGGAGAGCGAGAAGAAACACCAGTGCCTTCAAAGCGCCTACGAGCAACTCTACGTAGACTACAACCAGGCTCAGGACAAAGTCGTCCAGCTGGAAGGTAAACTCACGGAAACCGCGGCGCGAACGCGCCCAGAAATTCTCTCCTGTTCCGTGCAAACCGACACATCTGGAGTCGTGGACAAGCACGCGCAGACGAATGACACAGAAGCAGCCGCGGAAGAGAAAAACGAGGGCAACAACGTCGACGAACTGACCGACAGGGTTAAAGATATTTTGAAGGGGACCGCCGTGGAAACGAAAGCGAACGAGACGATCGTCGAGGCGGTCGCGAAACAGTACGTCGACGCGAAATGGAAGAAGGACGTGCTGGAGAAAAGGGTGACGGAGCTCACCAGGGATCTGAACGGCGCCGTGGAGATGAAGGAGAACCTGCAGGTAGAGTGCGACGTGATGCAGTCGCACATCGACTCGCTGTTAATCGAGATACAAGATTTGAAATTGAATCTGCCGTCCATACCGGAGGCGAGCGAGGAGCGCGTCGCCTCCCTCGAAACAGAAACGGAGACGCTGCACGAGGAGGTGAAACGTCTGGAGGCGGAGAACTCGGCCCTGCGAAAGGAAAACGGTGCGCTGCGCGACGAGGACCTGGGCGAAACGCGATCAGAGAATCGGGGTACCTTGGGCGTTGCTGGTCGGTGTAGAAAGCCGACGAGATTGGAGGACATCCCCGAGGATATCGAGGACGTGGACGGCTCGCCAGAGAGTTTCAGTCGAAGATTCCGCACGGTCCTGGACGAAAACGAGGAGCTACGGAAGAAGATCGATTTACTGGAGAACTCGCAGCGGGAGATGCAAGAGCAACTGACGATGTCGCTGGAGAAGTGCAAAGGGTTGGACGAGAACATCGAATTCATCGAGGAACTGAAGCTCGACCTTGAGAACGTGAAACTGAAGCTGAAGACGTCCACGTCGAACGCGAAACAGCTGGAGAACAGCCTGGCGGCTGCGCGGGACGAGAACAACGAGGTCCAGAAGGAGAACGAGGAGCTGTGTCAGAGGAACGAGCAATTGGAGGATGAAATATCGAAGTGGCTGGAGAGGTATTCGGAGGCGGAGGGCAACGACGCGTTGAGGAATCTACAGGAACAGTTGAATAAGATCACGCGGGAGAAGAACGACTTGGAGTATGATTTGCTGAACATGAGGAAGGGATTGGACGAGGCTATCGATCAGATCGACGCGAAAGAGATTTATATAGCGAAGCTAAGCCAGGAGAATGATGGTTTAACGAAAGAGAAGGGTTCCTTGATGGAACAGCTGACTGCCATTCAGGACGAGTCCAATGATAAAATAGACCTGGTGAGCACGGAGAAGTCTTTGCTGGAGCAAGAGCAGACGGAATTGAAGGAGAAGGTAACGAGCAATGAAAGGGAGCTGAATGAAATTCTGGAACGATTACGGGAGACGGAAGAGAGGTACGGTAATTTGGAGAGAGAATTTCTTGGCGCAAGTGAGAGAACTGAGGAACTGCGATCGGAGAACGAGAGTCTTAAGAACGAATTAAGGAAGCACGAAGAATCGAGGGACGAGTTGGAGCTCGACCGTTTAACCGAGCGATTGAGCTCCATGCAAAACGATCACGCTCAGCTGTCGAACGAGGTGGAGACTTTACGTTTAAGGGAGCGGGAATTGGCCCAGGTGCGAGAGAATCTTTCGAAAGTTTCAGAAGAGAACAATATTTTACGGAACGAATATGTTGTTGCTCAGGACAGTTGTAAAAAATTGGAACGCGACCTGGCGTGCTTAGAAGAGGAGAAGAGGGAATTACTGAATCGTGTGAACGAAGACGTCTGTGATAATGAAAAGCAAGAAATTGTAGCCCTCTTGGAGGCAATGGCGCGAGAGAACGATGCCTTGAAATCGGACAACGGTAAACTAATGGCGGAGATTGTTAATTCGCAAAAGAAACTGCAAGAAGCGATCGACGGCAACACAGAATCGTCCCACATGGCTAAAGAAACAATAGAAAGCCTGTCTCACCTTATTAGAGAAAAGGACGAAGAAATCGGTGGTCTGAGAAAGGAGTTGGATCTTGCGAAAAGTAGTATCGAAACGTCGGACCATTTTGCGACTGTGAAGAACGAAAGGGACGAGCTCGTAAAGCTTGTCACCATTAAGCACAACGAAAGCCTCCAATACCACGGGGAGATTCAAAGGTTGACGCGTCTTTTGGACGGCCAGACGTCGCAGTTGCAAAGTATGATGGCCGAGAAGGACGTGAAGCTGTCCGAATTGAGGGACAAAGATGCTGAACTTTTGTGGGCCAGGAACGAATTGCTCGCGGCACAGCAACGTTTGAGAAACGTCGAGGAATCGAGCAGCCGCGAAACATGCGGGATCGTAGATCATTCGACGCAGAAGGCTGAACTTGCGATTCTTCGCGAAAAATCCGACGCTTTGGAGGCAGCTCTGATACAGGAGCAATCGAACAATAGAATGTTACAGAACCAGCTCGGCGAGAGCCAAAACAAAGAAGGGAACGCGGCGAAAGACTTGGAAAGGCTACGAACGCACCTGGTCGAAATGGAATCGAGCTACACCGAAGAGGCCTTGCTTGCTGAAGAGACGCGCAAAGAATTGGAAGCAAAGTTGCAGCAGGCTGAAGAAAAAATGAAGAGCAGCTCTACCGCGTATACGTCTGCGAATATAAGAACGAATCAGCAAGTGGAAACGTTGCAGCAACAAGTGGCACTAATTGTGCAACAAAGGGGTGATATACAGGGCAAGTTGGCTGCCGCTGAGGATAAGATCTTGTCGCAGACCGCGTCGTTGACTAATTTGCAGATTGTCCTGGAGCAATTCCAGCGAGGTAATTAGAAGTGTTTCACCTGGGTTTTTTCTAGCAACGGAACAATTTTTTTTGAAAATACTAACCAGTGTTTAACACTTTCAGATAAGGAGAAAGATATCGTAGCTGCGACAGGAAGAATTCGATCGAAGCTGGCCGAGTCGTATAAGCATCGTGAGCAATTGGCCAATGATATTGCGAATACTAGGGTACGGTTATATTCGATGGGGCAGATTTTAAAAGCAAGAATCGTTCTTACGGTGAAATTGTATTTAACGAATTTTCTACGATGCTTGTTAACAGGAGGAGTTGTGCGAAGCAAGAGAATGCTTGCAAGCGGCGTCCAGATTAAGCGAGGAGCTTGATAAAAAAACAGAACGTATCGAGCAACTAACGCAAGAAGGTATTCAATTGAATAATTTTCTTCTAGTTTTATATTTGCCTGCATCTTGTTCCTTTTATCTCTCGCATGGCTGGCGTTTATTTATCTACCATTTGGTTTTTTTTTTCTTCGCAATTAAAATATTTCTTGGATCATTAAATATCGGACTCAGGTTCATGCAATTTCAATACACTCACGAGGTAAATCAAGATTCTCGAAACTTCATGTTGTATATCATTAATTTTAAAACACGTCAGCTAATGTCATGTTCGACACGTGTCGCTGAACGTGAAGTAATTAATATCCGCACGTGCTTCCTTTGGTGTGGTTACAAGTATCGGGGGTGTTTATGTGTTACTTTTAATACGCCTTATTTTAATGAAACTAGAGAATGGTAATAAGCCAAGGATATTTTGAATATTTTTACTTTCTTACTCGCTACTTAATTATCGAGATTCGCGACATACGTTTGCTATGTAACATTGTATATTAAATATCATTATGCTGAGAATAATTCATTCATTTTTTGTACTTCCTACTTTTCTTTAACTGAATACTCTACTCTCGTTGATACATTGTCGCTCATAACAATTATAATGTATTAAACAGAAAAATGAATTATTCCAGTGTGCATCCTATATATTTCGTAGAATAAAGCATCTCTCAGATTTAATAATAAATATTGCGTAGCGTGTTCTGGTATATTGGCTAATATATATACAAGTTTGGGACTAATTTGCATAAAGTTTGCATCATTCTGCAGTGTGGAAAATGTACGGAGCATTAAGTACATCGACATTCCGCAAACATATTATATTGGATCGCTTAACATTGCCCCCCGTGTATGAAGTATTTATGAAAGAACATGCGATGAATTTTTGCAAAGATGAATCTGGTGCAGTAACAGCTTGCCTATTTATATATTTATATATCAATACACGAATGATATCACACGTTATAATTGACAATTTGTGCACTGGTGACATGGTTAAATCTGTAATCATCAATTTTGAGTGTGACCTGTGACTAATCTGCAAAAGCAAAACACATAGACAATCCGGTTGCGTAGTCAAATATCAGCTGGTAATTCTGGGATTTTCACTATAGCCCAGGATTCTTGCTGGTATCCGGCTACGAACTGGACGATCGCCTTAGCGCACTAAATCACATCTTCGTTGGCTCATGCATTGCCACTGGTGCTGGTACTATCTTCTCCTATTTTTGTTTTTTTCTGAATACGAAATCCACTTAACTGACATAAAGTACTGCTAGACAGCACAGCAGCTCACAGGATTTAGTTGTATCATTGTCTTCCCTATTTCTGTATACAATTGAATTATCTTCTTTTTTTTTTCTATCCGTTAGGTCCCAATTGTTGACACATTATTAAAAATTGTATCGACATTGTTGCCGCTCTTTTATATGCTGGGTTTATTCATGCAACTTACACATCCGAGTTTTTGTATGTATGCACAGTAGGAAAATTGTATGCTAGATAACATTGCGAACGTTTCGTAATCCTATAATGGGGAAAAAAGAATGCTAGTCAGAAAAAATTTGCAATGCCACTGATACAATAAAATGAAGCTGCTATTACGTATGCATTTGTGAGAATGAATTTTACTGCATCCGAAATAACTATGTTAATGATACGTAAACGTGGAACAAGTGACCCCGTGTATTCCTCTAATCTTTATTATAATATGCCTGTGGAGTTTGACTAAAAGATATACATATCGCACTGATAGACGATTATATTCAATTTCGCGGTATATTTCCATTAATATGTAACGCATATTATTAGCGGTAGAGAAATAAAATTTGGTAGCGTTAGAGTGGGTAATCTCATGCGGTAACTGTGAGCGTGTAAATTGTAAAAGCTCATATTACCTCGTGGGGTTTCCCACCCGTTACCATTATCCTTCAAGAATGAAAGTATGTACGTAGTTGGAAATTTTTACATTTTCTTATCCGCGACGTATACTTTTGTTTCGCCCGTTGCCATTCATAGTTACTGAATCGTGAATTGTTTGATTCGTGCGAGAGTATCGGATTCAAAATTGATATCGTATTTTTGCCTCTCGTTGTACGCTATTATTGTAATACCCTATGTATCAAATGATAACACTTTGCGCCTATTGTAGAGCAATTTCGAACTACTTTAATTCGTGAAAAATGAAACAGACAATTTAATTTCTAAGCAATCACAAGATTGTGATATTAGGATTTTACCTATTACACTTCAATGCAACTTATTGTAACATACTAAAGTACTTTGGTACTATTATTAATATAGCTTTCTTACTTCTAGTGGCATGTGTCATAGTTTGCTAGTATGGCATGATAAACGAAGAATGCAGCATGAGCAATTAAGACATGGGTGTGAGTATTGCATCAGGTACTGGTGTGATATTCGGACAACCAGTACTTGTGTTATACTTACGCTCATATCTTTTCAGCCTTCGAATCTGCCGACTTTACAACGCTGGAATGCACATATTAAAAAAGAAAGAAAAGAAATTGAATGCGAGCCATCCAATACGCTAAAACTTTTTCTGAAAGACTTAGCAATTCCTATTGCAGTAAAATTTTCAAGCATAATACTATTGAATGATAATATTGTACAAATTGCTCTTCCACATTATTCTTACCGGTTCCTTTTTATTCCTCTGTTCTTTACATGTTTTATTGTATATTTCTAGTTGACCGATTAACGAACCTTGCAAACACCGCCGATCGCAGGGTAGAGGAAGCGAAACAAAGTGGAGAAGGAAAAGTTGACAAGTTAGTATGTTAAATGATTCCCTCTAGATGACATGATTTCCAAATTTAAATGTTGCAATAAACGTAAACAAGAAAAATCGTTTTGATGTTTCAGAACTCTGATTAAGAATCTTGTACTGGGTTACCTGTGCTCGTCGGCAGCGGACAAATCTTCGGTCCTCAGAGTATTCTCGACAGTGTTGGATTTCACGGAACCAGAGAAGGATAAAGCCGGATTGAACAACGCAGCGGCTCAAAATAGTTGGTTCTCACGTTTAAGTAGTGGATCTATCGTTCCTAACAAGGTAATCCAATTATTCGTCTTCCCCGTAATTACACTTGGCGCATCTCCCTGATGCACAATGTGCAGGTACTTTAAATGATTGTGCTTTTTAGGATCAAGAAACGTCCTTGTCAGCTGCGTTTGTAAGGTTTTTGGAAACGGAATCGAAACCCAAGCCACAGTTGCCCGCATTACCGATACAAACATCGGTGAGAACATCTCCTTTCCATTTTTATTTAAAACTCGAAAAATTCGCCGCTTAACAAATATTTCTACTTTGCAGCCTTTGCCCCGACCGGGACACAGTAGACAGCATTCCACGTCATCGACGCAATCTACTTTATTGCTGTCCAATGTTAATTTGCCGACATTCCCGGACTTCGTTCCAGCTAGAAACACAGGATCTATTCTAAAGGAAGTATTAAAGGATAGCTGATATTAACATTTCCCATATATTATATGTTTTGTAAATTCGAAGACTGTAGCGAAAAGCAATGTCTAAGTTGACCCGTCTGTTTATTCCGTTCTCTCCAACAAGAGTGCAGGAAGTAAACTACCGTGAGATTAAATCAAGTTAATTATGCTTTTATATATATTAAGAACAAAAGCAGTGGCATCCTAAAAATTTGATATTTACAGTGAATTCATCGTTGTATTATCATTTATATTCATACTTTTTTCCACGAAATGATCAAAACTTTTCGCAACGAACTTTTCGCCTCGACAATAACTGAGAAATGTAAGCTAAAAAGACACATTACAATAGTAACCGTAAAGGGTAACAAGTTTCATCAATTCGATATAATCGGCAACTACACTGTTTTCTTAGAAGTATTAAGGCCAAGAATATTTTATGTCAAATTGTATAACGAATGAAATAGTAAATGGGATATATTTGCAGTATTACAATCTTTCGCACATGTGCTATTTAATGTGATCGTATTCTTATATGGTTGCAGTTTTTCGTTCGCTCATCCAAATATCGCAATTTGGATGTAATCTAATTAGGTGGTGATTAAGTATTATCCGCAAATTTGATTCACCCGTTTAATTTTAAACACGTTAAAAAAATATGAAATGCTCCGGAAAATAAAATGTCTATACTCTATACTATTTCATTTTGTTTTACATGAAATGTATATAAAATAATGTACGAATAATAAACACAAAGTGGTGGGCTAGCAATAAATAATAAATTAAAAATTAATATTAAATATAATGTATTCCTTCAGTTGTATTGACTACCTATTTTTAATAAAAATTGACGAACCTGCGATCCTCGCGTCAGACTTATTGGACTTGTACGTTTTCTGACCAACTTTTTGCTGAACCTAGGACTCTAGGCACAGACATTAGGTGGACAGAGTCTTAAGTTCTTATTGCAATTACTTTTGAATTTTCGTTCTTATTTTTGAATCAATTTGTAGTTGCAAATATTATGTATTATTTATTGTCCCGATTCTTATGTAGATTCTTCTGTTTTCTCTAGAGATAATTCTTTTGTAAGATAACTCATATATGTTTCGCCTTGAGAATTACATTTTCTTCTTCATCAAGAAGCCTTGTTTTTATAAATGAAATATCCATGTATATATTTTAATTCATAAATTAATTAATATCTGTAAAGATATGCTTGAAACTACGCGGGTCTCTGCCATATCTACAGTACCTCCTCTGGTATCGCCATCTATACGGATCTCCTTGAAACCACTCGCACCTGCTATGATGTTGCCATCTATATCGAACTTTGCGAAACTACTCGCGACTCTTACTTACCTTAAGTGTAGATATGGTAGAGGCCCGACTAGTTTCTTTCACATCTGTATAGATGGCGATACTAAACCCCACTATGGGGGTAGGAAAAAACAGGGATGCAACGGAACCGCCCGAAATGAGCATGAACCTTCAAATAAATACAAAATAGACATTTATGCACATATTGTATATTTAAGAAAGTTTTTTTACACCTCATTCAAATTAAATATCTATAATCCCATCAGTCTGTGAATCTTATGAAATGGAACGACATAAACAATGAATTAAAATGCACAGCACTTCCATTCCTCGATCAAAAAACAAGTGTCCACTAATCTTATCTAGTCCTTCATTTAGCTCTCTTTGGAAGCCATATGCCTCATCAAGTTTCCTATAAACTTTTCCATCTTTTGTAAGTCCTCTGCTATCTGTGTTTTGTATTTTACGCACTGTAAAAGAAAAATGTCAGCGTGCTATTTAAATAGAACTTTAACAAATTTATAAGGTAAGTTGTATAAGGGCGAATGCTTACCGTTTGATTACCTGTAAGTTTTATAGATAGAACACCTTTGTAATGGCAATAATACATTGAATACCGGGCCTGAAACAAGAAAACAATAAATTATAAACTTATTAAACTATTTATAAATACAACTATCTGCAAATGTCTTCCATTTTAACTGCAATCTAACACTGAAATACACTGTAAGTGTATATATTATTTTATATGAACTACGCTTACTCATATACTATTCATGTTGTTGAAATTTAAGATCTGAAATTTCTTTTGCACATAGAATAGAATATTAGTTTTCAATACATAAAATTTGTTCAAAGAGAATTTGGATTTCTAAATTTACGTGATCTGTCATGTGCTAATGTCAATGAAGCTTTTTACGAAATTTGTGCAAAAGTATTGAATGAAACATATTTATAAGGTAGCGTAGTTCAAAGACTATGAAAATTTTAAGTATTTCGTAAAGAAGAAATTATGAAATTCTTATTAATTTAATTGAAATATACCTTCATTGGATCCTGAAAATATAACCTCTCAGCACCTTTCTCAAACTCCTCCCATGAACTTGAATTTGGCATTTTTACGAATAATAAAATAAATGTAAAGAAATGTTCACTATCCCTAACAGCCAAGCCTGTTGCGTTAGGCAGGTTTACTAAGCTGAATGGCCGCAAATTCGCTGCGTTGTCTGTCAAAGGCTACGTTTACGGTGGATGCGAATTCGTAAGAACGGCGTTCTGATGAATACGTCTGAACTGTTTCAATGTATTAGTTAGTTCAAACAGTTCAGACGTATTCATCAGAACGCCGTTCGTACTAATTCGCATCCACCGTAAACGTAGCCTAACGCAGTATATCGGCGGCAATAAATGCAACAGAACCCGAGCATATTAGCGCCCCAAACCTAGCAGACCCTGCAGACGCTCGTGGATGGATAATATTTATTTCGCCTTGGAAATTACATTTTCTTATTTCTCAAGAAACCACCTTTTCTATAAACGAGATACCCATGTATATACTTTAATTCATAAATTAATTAATATCTGTAAACATGTATTTGAAACTACGCGGGTCTCAGCCACATCTACAGTGCGTGCTATGATATTGCCATCTATGCAGCACTCCTTGAAACTACTCCCTTCTCTTACTTACCCTAAGTGTAGATATGGTAGTGGCTCGAGTAGTTGCAAGGAGTTCCGCAGAGATGGTGATACCATAGAGGCGCGAGTAGTTCATGGAGTTCTGTGTAGATGGCAATACCATAGCTGGCACGAGTAGTCCAAGGAGTTCCGTATAGATGGCGATAATAAAGACCACTTGGGTGTAGATAAAACAGGGATATTAGTGGTACGATATTTCAAGTACTTCTTTATAAATAGTTGCACGATAAACGTAATGAAATTTGGTAATTTATGTCTTCATTAATAAAATTAAGTTTATAGTGCTCTAAAATCGTTTCGTATTCTCATTTACATATCAATAAAGTGTTAGCCGACACATACATTAATATGTATAGTGACATTGTGACTTCCATAACCCATTTTATTCTACGACGATCGAACTCTTTACCAAAAGTAAATCTTTTTGCGAATATTTCTTTGTTTAAATAAATTTCCAAGCATGTAATAAATACATACTAATAGTAGTATTATCCTTTATTTCGGTCTCGCAGCCTTGAAAGTTGGGGTTAGTGTACATATAACCTATCTTTGCAATACGATCTTAACTCTTGCAGTCTCATCATCTGTTTTGCTCTTCCTTTTAAAACCTTCTCTACTTTACGTATTACACTATTCTTATCTCTTTATCGATCTCTGTTTCATTTCAAATTCTTAAATCATTTTTACCTTATTAACCGTTTGACTGCAAACAGCGCCTTTAGGCACTCAGCCATAGTCGCTCGCTCTGAGCGAACAGCGCCTATATGCGCTCAGCCAGACTCGCTCTCTCCGAGCGAACAGCGCCTTTAGGCGCTCAGCTGGAGTAGCTGTCTCCGAGCGAACAGCACCTATAGGCGCTGTGCATTTGTTATAAATAATTGCCCAATAATGTACATTAAATTGTTTGCTTTCGACACACTGGCAGCATACGTTACGATCCGCGCGGCCGATCTCCCACGGTCACGCTGGCTACCCAGAGAGCAATTCGTTTCTGAGCACCCCGCAGCGAAAGGATTAATTGCTGACTCTTTCCTGGTCCCTCTTTACTTCGGTACTGTGGTACTGTTCCTGTTTCAATATATTTAAACCTTTCATTATATCTTGATTCTTTTATTTTTCTTTTAAGGGTCTCCGTTAATTCCTTTACTTCTGTTCTCATCAAATTCACTATTGTGAGACTCGTTCCATTCCCTTTAAATGAATTCCATCTTTCTCTTATGCTTCTAGTTTGGCCCTCCCTTCTTTTCCATTCCACTAAATATCCTTTAACAATCTTTCCCTCTCCTGTTACATACTTACTAATATATTTTTTGTGTGTGCAGGTTATCGATGGCAAAGAATAATGGGCATTCTCCTGCACTTATCATCATGTATAAAAGCAAGAAAGAAGAAAGAATAACTCTTGCCACATAGTTTAGTTATAGTAAATTGGTTTATAAAAATAGTTTGTAACTATTAGTGCCTAACATTAATTTAGAACAATTGTGCAATTAACTGTTATTTTATATTCAGTTTATTCAGTAGATTTTACATAAACTTCAATATTGCTTTTACTAGAAGTTCTACTGAATCTGCTAAATATAAAATGAAAGATATAGTAAATACTTTACATATGCACAAGTTACACATTTGCTGTGATTTCAAATAGGCTTCAGCATATAAAGCACATAAATTTTAGTATAAGTTTTATCTGTAAGATATATTGTAAATTAACTTCATAGAATAGCCTATAAGTATTAGATTATTTATGTTAATAGTATTTTTAGTACTACATAAATGTTAGTTTAGAATTTATACAAAATTTAATTGTACAATGTATTGTAAATGCATATAAAAGAATAGTTCATAAGTATTATCTTGTACATATGAATTACAACATTTTTGTACCTTGTATCTTCATTGATTAGTTTAAATAAATGTTCAATGAAAAGAATTCGACTGCTCTTCTTAGTTTCACTCCTTTACAATCCTTAAAAAAACCTAATTCCAATTCCTTATACAAGAAGTACCGTGGACGAACTTTAAATGCAAAGTTCTAAAACGAGAAACTTGTCAAAATGGCCCTATACGTTATTAAACTTGGCAGCAGGAAATTCTTAAAAATACATCATTTTCAAAGTCTTCATTTCTGGCACAATTGGATGGCCAAACTCTAGAAAATTAAGCGCTCGGAAATTCCCGGAATGTGACGTCATATCCAAGAACTGCTGCGATGAAAGACCTCCTCGCTTATCATATTCTCCTGATACAAATCCACGATTTTCAGCGAGATATTTTTGCCAAAAACTCGGAAATTTTGCGGTCGGAAATTCCTGGAAAGTGACGTCATTTCTGAGAACGAATACCTCCTCGCATATCATATTCTCCTGATACAAATCCACGATTTTCAGCGAGATATTTTTGCCAAAAACTCGGAAATTTTGCGGTCGGAAATTCCTGGAACCGTGACGTCATTTCCAAGAGCTGCTGCGATGAAAGACCTCCTTGCATATCATATTCTCCTGATACAAATCCACGATTTTCAGCGAGATATTTTTGCCAAAAACTCGGAAATTTTACGGTCGGAAATTCCTGGAACCGTGACGTCATTTCCAAGAACTGTCGAGGTTCAGATACCTCCTCGCACATCATATTCCCCTGATACAAATCCACGATTTGCAGCTACAATTTTTGGCAGAAACCGAGAGAATCAAGTCCTCTAAATTTCTAATATTTTAAGCACTTTAATTATTTGTGACGTAGGTTTATTTTTACAAGTTTACCGGTCTAGAACATTGCATTGGAGGTCCAGTTACGGTAAAACTTGTTTAAGGAATAGGAATTGGACACTGTAGTATCAAAGGAATTGTTAAAAAACAAAGGCAGTTAATTTCCTTCATTGAATATTTATTCAAACTAGTTCAGAAAGCACAAATTACACAATTATTTCAATTACAGACTTAGAAGCTAAGCTAATATAAAAAATACAATAAAAGAAGTAGTGTAATAAATTAGAAATTATTGCAGATCAAACTTATACTTAGTTTTACATAGTTTACAAGTAGAAGCTAATAAATTTAAATTGCCGCAATTGTGCCACTTATGTATGCGTAAATTATTTTAACAAGATGGACACAAAAGTCCATAAGGTGATAGGTCTATTCTACATCTCGTCTGTGACACTAGTAAAAACTTGCGAACAGTGGTGTTGCACCTCTAGGTAAGCTACGAGATTCATGGTTATAGTTAAGCTTGCTTGCGCGCCGCAAATTCGTGACACGAGCGTGACGAACGCGGAGTGAGTGCGTACTGAAAATAAACAGAGAGTAGTGGTGTGGTGACAAGAGCGCGGGTCGAACGATGGCTTCGCCGAACAAGAAAGCCAAGGAATTAGAGGATCCAGGTTCGGGTGAGGGTGTTGAATCGCGAGATTACGACATTGAAATACAGAAGACACTCGAAGAGATTGACGGGTGTCAGAATCAAATCGATGGCCTCAATGAGAAAGCCAGCGATGAAATCCTCGAAGTCGAGAAAAAGTATAATAAGTTGCGGAAGCCGTATTTCCAAAAACGGAATGACATTATTAAGAGGATACCAAATTTTTGGGTCACCGCTGTATCCTTTTGCACGATGACATTACGTTCACGTTAACAACAGTCGTTAATATACCCTTTGACGTTTCTCGGCAATGCCGGCGTCCACCGGCGCTTGCCGCCATCTTGCTTACTTGTATACGTATATGAGCATGTATAAACTACATGCGGTCACGCGGAATGCAATATAAATTTATTTTCATGAAAATTGCTTGACAAAAGCGTCGTTCTAGCAACGCATCGTGATGCCTTTTATTCGGGCTTATCTTACTTTTTCCCTGTAGCAGATCTATCGTGCACGTTACAAAATCGTACACCACGTTACTCGGATAACGTGAATCTCTATTCTCTTTCCATATTATTTGCCTATTTAGTTACGATCGTTACGTGTTGAACAGTCGTTCATTTAGATCCCTTTCTCTATTTTTATTACGTATCGTGCATGACATATTAAACGTGTTAGATATCGGTACAAATGTTGAAACAATATTTAGTATTTGCAGTAACGATAGATGTAACTGATTGATGTAATTAAGTGGAGAGACCGGGATGCATATATTCTAATTGTAGTTGTACGCAAGGTATACTTATTGCCGTATGTTATTAATCATTGAGGGCTATATATGATGGTTAAAATAATCGTTGGCATTGATTACGTGAAATTTCCTTAACGTACCTGTAGTTTGTAAACAATAAAGAAATAGCAGAAATACTGGAAGAGGACGAAGAGGATGCGCTTCGATTTTTAAACAAACTAGAAGTTGAGGAATTCGAGGACATCAAATCTGGTTATAGAATTAATTTTCATTTCGATGAAAATCCTTACTTCGAGAATGATGTTCTTACAAAAGAATTTCATTTAGGTTCTTCTGGTGAGCACATTTCTGAATGTAAATGCTATGTGGTGAATTGTTGCTATATTAGCTACTTTGTTGTAAATTGTATTAGAAATTATATTATATATTTAAATTAACGATATGGAAGTATAACTTGCATGCGCATGCAAGTACATATACCGATAATTACATATACCGAGAGGATAATTTTTAATAATTCTTGCTTGAGTATATGTCTCTAATGTTATAATTTTATCGAAGTATTTCTGGATAAAGATCAAGATCTTTGTTCGATAATCATAGTTTTGATGTATCTCCTGCTGTTTTTGCAGGAGATCCAGCATCTCAAAGTACACCTATACGTTGGAAGGATGGTGCAGATTTAACGAAAAGAGCAAAAACCAAAGCCCCATTAAAAGGCCGTAAAAGGCCATTAAAACACAGGTCATTTTTTGACTGGTTTACGGATCATGGAGATCCCAGTTCAGATGAAATAGCAGAGTTAATTAAAGATGATATGTGGCCTAATCCATTGCAGGTAGTTGCATTATTATTATTCTGCACTATTCGAGTCTCAATATAATGATAGCACGGTTCGTTTTTATTAAAAAAAATTAATTTGTTTGCAGTATTATTTAGCACCAGATATGGATGTTGAGAATGGTATTGAGGGAGATGGTGAAGATTGCGATACAGAAGAAGAGGAAGAAGAGGAAGACGGCGGTGCAGATGACGGCGATGAGGCGGGTGATGGTGATGAAGGCGACGATAGTATAGTTGTTGTCGAGGACGATGTAGATGAAGACGAAGAGGAGGAAGAGGCTGTGAACGATGAAGACGATGGGGTAAACGAAGAGGATGATTTATTGGTCGATGATGAAGTGGATCGCGAAGGTATGCATAGTTCCTCCACTCGCTTGCCGTTTGTTCGTTTTGCTATATTAGAATTCATTTCTGCGAGGGTATGGAAAACGAAAAGAGATTATGATGTTACAGATGGCGAAGGAGAGGAGCCAGAATAGAATTTAAAACTGGTTTTCCATAACATGGGTCACAGTCATAAACGTGGAGAAGGAATCGCTGGAAATACACATCAGATTGATCGAAAATAGCTGAAGTTTGCAGGACTGAAAACATTGGAGCCATATGAATAAACCTCAGGACAATTTTGGTAAAATAAAGTAGGAAACAGAATTTTAGCAGATCTAATCCCTTTAGGCACAGAAGGGTAAATTGTGTGTATAAAAGTACAATGTTTGTTCGATCGTGCTGGAATGGAACGGGGGACGGTCTGAGATAAATTAGATAGGAGGTTGCGTGCTGCACTTCGTTTTAAAACAGTGCCAGAATACAGTACGAAATCCTCAGTTGTATTCATATGGCCTAGTCATTCGCTAAATAGTAGGTATACGATGAAGAACACCTGCTCAGCTTCATCGTGTTACAATTACATTAAGAGGAAAATAAATTATAAGGTACGGCGGGATAGTGAACAGGTGTTCTTTGCGTCTTGTTTCGTGTCACGATAAGCTATTCCATCGCATTACTTCCAGAACGAGGTCTTTTAAGTACTTTTGAGGGTGACAGTAGGGTAATTGTATGTTCGAATATGCATTTGATTCTTGTCCCAGAGATTTATTTTTTCAGAAAAAAAAGGAAAAAAAAGTGAAATTGTACATTTTTATAAGGGATCGTAACTTATTGCTAGAATACATTTGTGAACTACAGTCGCACGTTTCAGTTATACTTACGATTTGTTTAGTATTTCGGTAATGTAAAAGAGGTGAAAACATATCGCAACACTCAATGTGTATAAAAATTATATAAAATTCGGGCAATTAATTTATATTTTTTACAATAACTTTATTACAATTTTGTTACCTTCACGATGTAACATCACGAGCGTCTATTTTACTAAATAATCTATTATTTTTTTTCAGTTTTATAATAATATTAACATGTACGATACATTTAACATTCTGTATATTATGTTTAATACTATCGATTAAATTGAACAAACATTTTAAGTTCAGTCTGAAATTTTTACTTTCTTCGTCGTATGGATAGATATTTTAAGATATCGTTTCCATTCTTTTAAAATGTCCCATAGTGTAGTGATGTTACATGGTATAGTAGATCGTATTCTATTATGTTAAACGCATAAGTATGTGTATTAAAGTGCGGTTGTCATTAAACTCGTTACGATCTAATGACTTGGTAAATATAAAACAAACAAAAATCATTTCGACGATTACTTATTTCTAATTCATCTGTATAAAAATTAATTAATATTCGCACAGTAGAGTTTGTCGAGCATCTAATGTGAATATAACAATTGGAAACTTGTCACGCTCAAAATGAAGATCGACTAATGAAAGTCACCTCGTTCTCATTCTTCCAGATTATACATCGTAATCTTTTCACATTCGCGGGGAGGAAATGTATCGCAAGCGTTTCTCATTCGTAATTTCGACATGCGCTTTTAATTCTAACGCCACTTTTTTTGGATTACTGTTGCGCGTCAAAGGTGATGTTCGAATTAAGAGTAATCATATAACTCTGTTATATCTAACGCGATGTGCCAATGAAGAACACATTGCGATCGATTTTAGATTTCGGTGCAAATAAAGGTTCCCTTCAACAAACAAAAAAAGATTTGATCAAGCATTTCCTCTGGAGTCTAGGAAAAATCAAATAATTACGTCGCTCAAAATAGATAACGTTTATAATCTGATTTAATTACACAAAACTATCCAAGCCACATGTTTTTTCAATAAAACCTGCTTGTCAGCTCTTGGATAAAACAGTTTCGAATTTAAGGAATGATCTTTCGATTAACGTAAAAAATTATTATGATATTGAAATGGTCTTAGTGTAAGATTCCTATTTTTCTACTGAATATTTAGCAAACTAAAAGAGATTATTTGATTCCTCCTAGAAAACTACGAGAGGTAGAGCTCATCCATCGACGTATTCTGTCATCATTAATATTTACCAAACCACTGTCCTGAAGTGAAATATTCGAATGCTAAATGAAAGATAAAGAAATATGTTGTGTATTAGGCGTGACGTATTAGTCCTGCGTCGAAATTTGCATGCGTTCGCACAAAGAGGGACACCAGCGGTGCCCGAGATGAAGTGAGTGAACATATTAAAAAGACGGGGGTTGCACAACAACTGGGTGTAAGAACTTTTTCGAATCGATCGACGTAACTCGTGTCGCGCAATCATACAGCAAATGATTGAAATAAAGTTGTCAGTTTTGAGATAGGAATGAGTTTTTATATTTGAAACTACTTATAAATATAAATACGCGAATATAAGACATTTTAATACGAAAAGGAAACTGATTAAACATTTTACCCCGAAAGTTTTACTTTATACAAGTCGTCGTCTGAACGGAACACATGCAGCATTGTTATATCAATTTTTATGTATAGTCTTTGCACCAACTATCGTTCTATGTTTCGTCATTAAATTCTTCACGACGAAGATCCTTTGGAAGAATTTCGATTCGTACTCTTCGCCAAACATCCCTGATTTTCTTTTTTTCGTGTGAGATCGAACCTCGAGCTTTTTTTTTTTGGTGAAGTTATTATAATTATTTTGTAACCGTACAGTTCGAGATTCTTACGTTTTCAACTTACTGCGCCCTTTTCTATTATCCTTTTCACGACATGAAAAATTGTGGAGATTGAAAATTGATATGACAAAGGAATATGATGAAACGATCGTAAAAATATAATGGTTACCGTGAATGTAAGACTCAAGTACCCATTACTCTATTCTATATGATACTTGTAAGATGTAAAAAAAATTCGTTGAGAAAGTTTTAACGGCATAAAGTTTTATTGGTGCAGGGGAATCAGGGATGTGAATCAAAACGACGATTATCCGAACCAATTTCGGAAATTATTTTCGACAATGAACGTCTTAAGTATTCGATACGAGAGTGAACAGGGTTCAAAAAGCATATTATCTTCGGCAAAATGCAAAAAAGATGGAAGAAAGTTCCATTATGAACATTACTTATATTTTTCGTTACTATACGTGTAGTAATTATTTTATGTAGCGAGACATAGTTAAAGAAATTGAGTCAGATAATGCACTTTTATTGCATAGAAACTTGCATACAAATAGTATAAGTATTTAAACGAAACAAACAGAAAAGAATAAACCTGACACAGTGAACAGAACAAAGTTCAGATATTTTTATTTGGTGTATGTCTTCGTATATATTTTTGTACATTTTTCTTTTCTTCTGTTTTTTTTTTTTTAATGAAATTCAAGATATTTTTCATTCCGTTAATGAAGGAGAAAACAAAATATCTCCCATGGATTACGATTGACCTCAATAGTATGTCGATGTCACATTTTTAACTATAATTGTTGCGTTTAGAAAGTGGTTTTAACTGTGCAACATTGATTTTTTCCCTCGTGTACTTATCAATTCTAAATACTTAACGATCCAACTATAATTTATTTTTATTTTGGATTCGAAATAGCGCCGAATAAAATGTTTAACAGTAACGTTATAACGCCCAATAGAAGACGTTACCTTGTTAAACAAAATACAGTAGGGAAACTAGATTCTTGATATAAATAAGTCAGGTCGCTTATAAACGCTGTATATAATTATCACAAATGCTGTATTAAAGTAACATTGGAACATTTTGTTTGGATAATCGACGTTTTTTTTATATCGTATGAAAATGTCTCAATTTTCAGTCAGGTTTACCATTTATTTAGGTAAGTTAGGTTTAACAATACTTTCGGATTAATCATTACATTTCTGTAACAAACTTGAGGACGATTACTAAGCTAAATTTAAAATGTATTTAATGTTATTATGTAATTTTTATAAGGCTAAACAGGTCTCGTTTTATTTTCCTAGCAATTATACTGTACAAAGGATCCTCTAAAATTATGTTCCCCGAATGGTAATAATTATTATTACGATACAAAAACTCCACCGTAATTCGTTTGTCATGTTGTTCTCTTCCCGAATATCTCTTAATTTAGCTGTGTATATAAAGTAATATTTTATTATCTATTAAATTATCGATTTAAAATGAAATCGAAAACGATGGTTGCATTTATCATTATATTATAGCGAATTTAATAGCAATTAAATTAATTATTCCTTTTAAGCAATTGTATCGAAATTTAAAAATTATATAATATTTTACAAATAACAAATTAGTTTTTATTGCAGTACGTAGTAAAATCTGGAAAGGAAATATTCTTATAGTTTGATTCTTCTTTCGAAAAGTATCCGCACGTTTTGCTAGTTCAAGCCTGTTACTTAAATTCAATTAATTAAACCAAATAAAAGAACGTAATTAAAGTGTGCTCGTCTTAAATGTTGAGCACAACATTTCCACAAAATATAATTATCATAAAATAATACGGGAACGCTAAAGACATCGAAAAATTAACAAATAACCGATCCGAAAAAGCTGATGTTTACAAATGATGGAAAGAAATTCCTTACCTTCCTCATGTTATATCATCGTTGCGTACAGTTTGTCTCGACTTCTCGGTTCTTTCGTATGGCATAAGTAGATCATCCACATGTTGCCATTCAGCAGGGCGCAAAAAAGGTACTTCAGGTTCGACGACGATTCGTAAGCACGCAGACGGTCGACGTGGATGGCGAAATATTCGATTTTTTAACAACAGTAGACACTGTGACCCGGGTGTTACACGATCATCACGACGTTGCGCGTGTCACGGTCACATCGCAACCTCGTTATCCCGTTGACGGTTCTCGGTCTACTGACTGTTGTGCCCCTGTTGTATGTTTCTCTTCTCTGCTGCTACTGAAATCCAATTGATAGTCATTAATAAGAAAAGGGGTATAATCGCTTCTAATTATAACATCCTCCATTTTATTACAACATTCCCACTCTGCTTAATAAATACAATTAGCTTGGCGTATCTTAGTATTTCTCGTAAAATTGTTTCCATACTCTTTCGTATTCAGTTAACAATTCGCCGATCGCAGTTTCCCAACTAAAGTTTCGTTAAATGTGTAGGGAGAGTAAACGTAACAATGCGGTGGAATATATTCATCGTAATACCGTGCTTTCTGTCTCATTTATAATTATTTTGCCTGAAAAATATTTCAATGATAAATAAGGTACAAAGAAGAGATACTGGAAATGATTTTAAACTGGACGAAGAGTGAATGGAATCAGCCCCCTGCGGGTTGTACGGAAATTCGCGAGATCAACAAGGCGGCTACTGTCCATGGAGCGCCAGTAAAAAAAAGGATCTTTCGCTGACATCGAGCAGGGAACACATGCCACGGAAGAAGTCACCAGTCCTATGATCACATGCCCTCGAAACTCCTGGAGGGGATTTTCTTTTGAGACCAGAAAGAAGTACATACGTATACATACACATTGCGGAGTAGCGATGGCAATAACGTTCTCTAACGTGTTATCAATGTTTAAACACGCATGCATCGTGTATATTTGAACGTAAAATAGTTTTATAACTGCTTGAAATAAATAAATAATATTGTACACAATATACTTTTCACAGATGTATTAAATAGCTTTATATTATCTTGGTAATCGAACTGTACGAATATTTACAATGTTTCAATAATAAAACTGTTATATTAAAAAGAGCTTGCAATTTCTATTGACCCTTCCATTTTTCCATATAAATTTACTATATCAATAATTATTATTACCAATCTCCAACCCTTTCAATTAGACTACTTGAAATATTACATTTTGAATGAAATCTGACCAGCAGAGGCATTCATGTCTCTTCCAAGCATATTAAATGGTAAATAATCAGCGACCGCACGCGATACGTACAAATGGAATGAATCATTTGTCACGTGTGATGTAATTTAGGCAATGTCCCGCGAGAATAAAGGCAAAAAGGCTCAAGTGCGGGGCATGAAAGTCCAAGGACCTTATCGGGGTTGCGCTTTAATAAGCGAGTTTCGGATCGGTGCCATTGCTGATCGTGAGATCGTTCTAATATCTATGCGCGCGCACGCAAGAGATGGACAGAGCGTTCGAGGGTAATGGAAACGAGTCGTTGGATGGACAAGGACAATTCGAGAAATGAGATGCAGATAGAAAGGTGCAGAAGAGAAAAGCGGAGTACCGGCAAACCGAACGTTTTAATACACGCTGAGCGCTCGAACGGAGCGCAGCTAACAAAAGGGAGAGACGATCTTTCGTGAACGGTTCCCCTGTTTGCACGTTTACGTTCTGTCTGTTACGGGGCCGGATCGGGACGAGGAACCGATCTTCCGGGTAATCGCGTGGAAAAACTATTGTGATATTCGTACGCAATTTGTTGTTCGCCACACGGATGCTTTTAGACCGAAGATGATCCGATTCAACGATCCCCGTTCGATATTGGTCCTGCTACTGGTCACCCAGTTGGACCAATTCTATCTCCACAGACGAGGTATTTCTTTTTATTTTACAATAGAATATATTTTTTTTATACCTTTTAAGTGAAAAAACGGCAGTTTCGGGAAATGGGAAAGTATGTTTGTCGCGCGGTTCGTGTTGGCTTTCTTATGTACCGCAGAGCGGCGGAGAGTTGAGTACTAATTAGAGGAATCGGTTTCGAAGAATTGATAATTGAAGTTGGTACGCATAAATCAGCATATGTTTGTTAGCGCATGGTAATTTGTTGCTCGAGAGATTGCAAATGGATGGAATAATTAGTTTGAAGTTATTAAATGTGTAAATGAATATAATATGTTTTTAACGGGTGGAAGAATTTCTTCTTATGTTAAATTAACTTAGGAATCAATTTTTCATTAGACTCTTTTACTTTTAATAATGAAAATTTAAATCGGGGAAGATAAATAGTAATTATTTTTTATATTCATTTATAAACTATTAAAATACGCTCACTTTTAAACAGAGTTTAATTTCTTTGGTTAATTAAAGTTGTATCAATTACTTGAACGGGTTTTAAATTAGCGACTTAATTCCATGTTTAAACGTTACAACTTATGGTTCAGATTGATATGCTTTAAGTAATACTTCACTTCACATGTTTTTTAATTAATGCATCGTCCATGCGATTGTCTCTCAACAGAGATTTAATACAGGAGAACTATTTTTCATCCGTCGTGCGAGTAACAATTAATTTGGAATTCAATAATGCTGCAGTAATGCTGATTATTATTTATTTCAATGCAGCCGCTCCATATTCTTAAAATTACAATCGGTTAAGTGGAATTATTTGTTCTCTCGCATTCGAATTTGCACATTTATTTATATTTATACAGTTTCTAATAATTGAAAAGGGTTGCGTAGATTTTGAATCGAACAATATTGCATACGTGTTTGTCTCGTCCTTATCGTTTAATCAAATATCGTTTTCCGTTTAACTACTCGACATGCACACTCTTTACTGATTTATAGTAGGCACTTCTAGTTAAACGTTCAAGCAAAATCACTGCCACAGATACACTGTATGCATATTAGTGCACATACTAGTCTCTTATATCACCACATTACATTACTTCTCCTTTGAAACTGCCATCTTTTTATTGGATAAATCGATCTTGGTCAAGGATTCAAATTATTTAAGGGTGCAACAGAACAGAGAACCATCGTCTACTCTTTACATATCATAATGGTAATAATGTATGAATAGTTTAATGAAGGAAAGAAATTAGTGCGCAGATAATAGCTAAAAATGTAAAAAGTTTTTAAAGGTACTACGCTTTAAGGGTACACGAGACGTGGATGAAAGTGGAATAACAAATATTATTTAAAAAACAACTATCTGCAAACGTTCTTATCGCGAACAGCGACAGGAAGGATTTCACGAGGGATTTAAATTCTGCCGAGAGTTTGTTAAAACGACAAATGCAAATAAGATATAACTTTGCGTCACAGAGGTTTATCGTTAGAAATAGCTAGTTTATATGTCCTTGCCCAGTTTCTTTCCATTGTAATTGTAAAGCATGCGCCACCAAATATGATACAGCAATACAGTAATAAACAAAAAAATTTGTATGTGAAAGATCGCACGGTTTACTTTCTAATCAGTTCTTTTATTACAATTTTTAATTGAAAAAGCAAACTACTCACCAGGTGCGATAGAGGAAGGATTGATAACGTTATGCAATTGTTTAACAGGGGTATTGTTCAGCGACGCCAGAATGGAGGCGCAGTTTGAAAAATGCTGTGGGCTTGGTACTTCGTGGGCCCTGGAGGGCCTCGGCTGTGAAAAGTTCACAGGGCCTGTGTCCGGGGTGCCCACAGTGGAGCAAGGTCTTTGCTTGGAAGCTGTGGACATTTGTTGCGTGAGAGCGTATCACGAGCAGCAATGCAAGAAAGGGAAATCGGATGCACGTGCTGGTTTAGCGTGCGTTACCGGTAGCAAAAGTCGACGTTCGGGACCAGGCGATTACCATCGTGACTGTTGCGAAGCTTGTAAATTGGGTAATTCTCACAGTAGTTAATAATATTTCCTTCCGTCCGCGTTTTCCAAAGAATTCAATATTTATTTGTCTATTATATGCAATGTAATGCAATGGAGAAAGGGTCTTTCAAGTAGCAAAATGCTGTTATACGTATACTTGTATTTAACTGCACTTTCCAGTCTGCTTTGAACAGTAATTATGTGTTCTAGTTAAAATTATTGTACAATCGTACATAGCTTTGAACCATAGACTTTTCCCGGATGTTTAATGCAAAACATTTTGTATAATGACTAAAAAATGAAATAGAAATCAAACGAATTGAATAAGACGCCGAAAGTATTGTTCCTGATATTAAGTAAAATATTGTGAATGAATGTATTTTCGAAGATGAGGAAATTTTCTATGATTCCACTTGTTTTTAGGAACTTCGATGAACAAATAAGTAATGTGAAACTCTGTTAAAGGTATTTTAACTGGCTCTATGGGCCAAGGGTGCGCTTTTAAGAAATTCACCTTTGGAAATCCATGGGATCCAGCATTTTTGGAGTGTTGTCACGAGGCCTCGCCGAGTACAACACCGTCACTTACTACAGACTCTACGAATGCTACTTCCAGCGAAACAACCGAAACTGACTCGATCTCATCCGACTCGACACTCTCGACCTCGTCGTCGTCGTCTTCCTCGTCGGCTAGTGACACGGCAACGTCAACGTCCTCTTCTCCATCCCTACCTACTCCTCGTAAGTAGTAATCGATTCTAAATAATTCTTTGTTAAAATAACCATACAGAGTTACGGTTTGATTTTAACGTTGCATTCATATTAAAACATCAAGGGTAATCTTGTTTTCTGAATAACAATTTGCAGCTTTAGATGACATCTGCCAACTAATGAAAGGTATGCTTTGCTCGGATATCTGTGTCCCTACGCCAGGATCTTATTACTGCAAATGCCGAGAAGGTTTCACCCTGTTAGAGGATGGAAAAACTTGTACACAAGATCTGCCGACAGATAGGTATGACAAATTTTGTTTTTCTACATTTGAACTGTAAAACTGACGAATGTATTTCTTATTAATACTGTGTATAATTCTATAAATAATGTTGTTTTATTATTCTGTTCTGTGCGACTTAATTGCTCAAATGGACATCAAGCATTCTCGATAATTAATTAAACACGTCGAAAAGAAAATACAAGCAGAATGCAAAATGATA
The DNA here is from genome assembly GCA_963583965.1 of Nomada ferruginata. NCBI lineage: Eukaryota > Metazoa > Arthropoda > Insecta > Hymenoptera > Apidae > Nomada > Nomada ferruginata. The sequence goes on from OY757216.1 coordinate 16,061,709, forward strand.
AATGCATTATGTAAATAATACAAAATATATTCTCACAACATTTCCATGGTAAAATAGTTTGCTGTCTAGAATTCCTCTTTATTTCTTTGCAATTAATAATATGACAGTAACGAAATTCTACATACACCGCTACAATGTAAGTCTTTGCTGATAATCGAAATGTAACATCGTTAGATCTCTGTGTGTCTTGTATAATTCAGGTGCAAGTCAACTAATCCCTGTGAGCAACGTTGCACGGACAACGGGGTTGCGGTTACTTGCAGTTGCGATCCCGGTTATGTATTGGCGAACGACAAACGAACGTGCACCCCCAAAACACCTGAAAACAAGAGCACCGTTCCAGAAGAAGAAGACGAATTTGCACCGCTCTGTCCAGCTGGTTATCGTTATAATGCTACCAACCAGGTTTGCGATGGTGAGTGATTGAAATAATATCAAGTATATATGAGCCGCACATTAGCCAATTCGGATAACGCCACCATTTGAACTTGTTTTAAATTTCAACTCGACTTTAACTTTTTACATTTAAAATAAATTTCCTTATTTTCGTTTTGTGGTGTTAATCGATTTAGCCAACGGACTGCTCATGTATCGCCACGACGGAGGAGAACAAAAATGGAATAAACAGAATCTTTTATTCTCTCCTTACACAAGACTCTTGAATAACTATGCAATGAACGATAGAATAAATCGTCATGGCTCGATTCAAGCCCTTTTATATCCTCGATTGTTTTCTTCCACCATGTCTTATCGACGAGGAATTTGTTTAGTCTACCGACACGACCAAACTATGGTGACAATATACGTATAATAAATAGTTTACGCATGTGACACTGAAAGTGTTTTGTCGGCTAGTTAATAGCGTATCAGGTTGTTGCATATGAAGCAGATGAGACTTGTTAGTGTACAGTAATTTAAAGCTAAATGAATCCGATGGATTTTAATTATAAAAGTATTATTCTTCACATAAAGGAAGCCACTTTTTCTGCGACAGCCTAGTATGTATATACATATGTACATATTTATTATACGATGCACGTTAACACTGTTGATCCTGTTAAAAATCTATGACTATGCATTTGACTAGCTCAATTGCCTCCAACACTTCGTTTTCGAAACGTTCCAATATCATCGAAATAATATTTATTCATTACATTTATAATTTTGTTTCAAGTCTGCTTTTCCAGCATTTATTGTACCTGCTTTACGGCACAAGCTTCATTCTTGAGCCTCGCGTTGCTTATGATTTTGCGCTGCAATTTCGCTTACGTCTGTTGTTACCTTTGTTGGCATTGTGTGTCCCGCTGCTTAGACGTGAACGAGTGTTTAGAAAAAGACGTTTGTCCTGATCGTTGCGAGAATACCATAGGATCCTATGTATGCACGTTGAAGGGTAATCTGAAAGCTGTTCCCTACGATCACTGCCCACCTGGATACCAATGGGAACCTGCTACGGGTCTGTGTACAGGTGCGCGATTTTATTCAAATCTACATTTTTATAATATTTCCACGCGCTTTAGTTCATTTACTTTATATCGCTTATTTTCTTCTAATGTAACTACTTGGATTACACCTAATCGTGTTTGGAGCCTGTGTTTAATCCTTTGAGTATATCTTTAAAAGATCACGATTAGTAAGAAGTCTCATTATCAATAATGATTAAGTAGTTATCGTTAATAGAAGGTTTATGTAACGTTATTCTAAATATAATTTCCCATTAAAGCTCAAGTATAATTTTTCTAGCATTTATGATGTCAAGAAACAACGAATGGACTCGTATTTAATTCATCCAATCCATTTCTAGATATCGATGAATGTCTGACGCTGACCGAACCGTGCCATGGGAGGAAAAATTTTTGCGTGAATACGCAGGGCAGTTTCAGTTGCCTCGAAATGAATGGAATGAAATCTTGCCCGGCTGGATTTAAATTTAACAAACTCGCGCAACAATGTGAAGGTACTTACTTGTTATGGATTTTAAGTCGTAATGATCATAATTATCATTAACTATGTCATTAAGTTATCTAGAAACAATATCAATTATGGAACGACTCGACATCTACAAAGAACTTCAATGCAACGAAATGCAATTTTTCTTTAGGTTCGTACAATTTTGCAAAAAACAGTTTACTTTTTGTTCCTATCTAGATGTGGACGAATGCGCGGAAGAAATTCACAGTTGTTTAAAGGACACGGAAGAATGTCGCAATACCGAAGGTGCTTATGAATGTGACGTGAAATGTGGCAAAGGGTTTACGTACAATGTTAATTTCGGCACCTGTACAGGTAAATATATTCGAATATTGTTTAACGATTGATTGAAGTCGCTGTTATCGAAGAATTTTCTACATAAATATGTTTTACGCGTCTAATGACGATTAGAATTGCCTGTTACAGTGAACGAAATTTGTATTCCTTATTTTCTGATATTCTATGCTTCTTCTATAGGTATGTGCATGCATAAGAGTATGCTTACGATTGAATACATTCTTATATTTCAACTAGCTTCATGCCCAATGTTCGGAAATAATTTAATTTAAATGTTTCGCAAATGAGTCTACGTCGAACCAGCATGTATTCTTATCTGCATGTGAGTAAGAAGACCTCTGAATTTTCTTCTTTGTACATGTCACATCTCGAAGTTACGTATTTATTTGTTAACTATTTCTAAATGGAACTTTACACGAATAACAATCTATTATACAATAACTTCCACGATTCTGCATTACATGTATCATAATTGCGCTGCACGTGTCACTATTCTTTCATCATATTTTAAAGCAACTATCCGTACATTGATATGTGTGTGCATTGCGATAATTCCACGTATATCCGTTAAAAGAATATAAATAATTCATATTCGTAGACGTGGATGAATGCATCGGGCCAAATAATCCTTGCCAAGGTTTAAATAGCACGTGCAGAAATTTAATAGACGGTTACGAGTGCTTACCCCCGAATAATTCGACAACTCAATTCTCGATTGACAAGAAAATTTCGACACCGACGTGTCCTGCTGGATACAAGCCTACGATCGACTCGATAGACGCGTGCATCGACGTAGACGAGTGCAAAGAGCAATTGCACTCGTGCGAGGCAAACGAAGGATGCGTAAACGAAATTGGTAGTTATAGGTGTGTCTCGATAAAGTCCGAATAAACGCGGTAGTATTAATTTACTTATTTATTTTTATTCGCCTGCATTTAAATCGCGGTGCTTAATTACTCGATGCCATTATGCGGGGGCGTGTCAGATTCATATTATATGTTATTAAACCAGGTGCGATCCGCTGAGTGACAGAGATACCGGTTTGAATCGAAAGATCGAAGAAGGTTCCGATTACTCGTATAATACAGAATACAAGACACAAGCATCGATCTCTCCTGCTGTCAATCGATCGGTGATATGCGAGGGGGGATTTATCTTTGATCACCGAACTTCCGACTGCATTGGTACGATAGTAATTCAAATAAAATGTTAAATATTTCTAATTGTTCCCAATTTATTCGCAACCTCTATTTTTACCAAACTTTCGTTGCTTCTTGCGAGGAATTGCTTTTCTTTCTCTTTTTCTTTTAATGACTATTTCGGATCACATCAACTATTTCCTCCCCTAATTTATTTACTCGTTCCTTTCGGTAGATATCGACGAATGCAGCCTTGGTTTGTCAAATTGCGGTGCCGGTGAACAATGCACAAATTTCGAGGGTGGATACAGTTGTTCTCCAGTCTGCCCACCTGGCTTCCATCTGCGCAATATTAGCTACCTCAACGGAATTGAAGCATCCTGTCATGATGTAGACGAGTGTTCACTTGGATTACACACATGCAATATACCGACACATTATTGCATCAATACGAACGGGTCGTATTCCTGTGAAAAATTGATTACCGGCACAAGCGCGACGACGAGCAACAGACCCTTAACTGATAAGAGGAACAGTAAAATGCAGGTACTAAAACGTATACTTACGATCTACCTATTTAATACTGATAGTTACCGATAAATACTGGCATATAAAATATAATAAAATATAATTCACGGGGGACCACTAATGATCGATACAACTTTTCACGCGCACCCCATTTGCTAATCGATCTGATTAACGTTATAATCCGTAATTAAAATAACAACAAATGTAAACGGAAATTTCGCCATATTTTATAATCAATCGCATTCCAATTGAATAACAGTTTCCACTTTATAATTTTCTCAGTAGCAATAACAAGAAATATTTCTTCTTCTCAACCCTCTACATACTCGTCCCTGTTATATCATTAGAGGAAAAGTAATAAAAATATTCATATAGAATAATAATTCAAATAACGTGTGCGTACCATTCCTATCGCAGAGCATCGATCGTTACCTGCTCCTGGAGCCCTGTAATCAAGGATACAAAAGGGATTCGAGAAGTGGCGAATGCCTGGACATCGACGAATGCGCGGCTGGCCCGGGTTGTCGGGACCACGAACAATGTCACAATATTCCAGGTGGTTTCGAGTGCTCGCCGCTTTGCACCACCGGCTGGTATTTTAATACAGCGACGAGGGGTTGCCAAGACGTCGACGAATGCCTTCTGGGAAGGCACGATTGTCCGCAGGTTACTCACCAATGCGTGAACACGAACGGTTCCTTCTTATGCGAGGTGATACGACCGTGCACCAGCGGTTACAAACGTTCCTTCAACGGTAGCTGTATCGATATCGACGAGTGTTTAGAAAATTTGCACACCTGTCGATTGGACTTGCATCAGTATTGCGCGAATAAAAACGGCACCTTCGAATGCCTGACCAGATTACCCTCTTGCCAGGCAGGCTACGAATATTCCTTGGCTACGAAACGTTGCGAGGATATCGATGAATGTCTGACTGGCCAATACAAATGCGACTCCAGATTTCCTGAGAAGTGTGTCAATCTACCTGGCACCTATAGGTATTAATCATTTAATTAATAGTTCTTTTATTTCATTTCGTTTAATGTTCTGCAAATCACTCGGTCGAAGTTTCTCCTTCTTTTTCATACCTTTGCGTATTTAGATGCGAACGACCTACAACACACGGACAACGTCAACGTCAGAGACCGGCTTGCCCTTCGGGTTTTCGATATCATCCTCGACTAAGGAAATGCACGGGTATGTTTTTGCTGATTTGTTATCTGCAATCTGAAATGCGTTCATCCGGTAGTAATAATTGTGGCACTATTTCAATGTAGCATTAACTTTGAAAATGTTAATGAAAAATCTGCACTTTAATTCTCAACAGTTTGTAATGTTTCTTTTCAGGATGGAATCGAACGATTATTAATCAGACACTTATATAATGAACAATTAATTGTGAAATGTAATATATTGTTTGTCATAGCGTGTATGCTGGTTTATTGCATGCGAGATGTATTGTATCAATTGTATGCTTTTTGTTCTCGTTGTTTCGTTTTTTCTTTTTGCTAATAAGCACTTGCTGCTTAATTGTTTTCCTTGTTGTTGCAATAAAGCGTGCTACGTTTTTTGTTCTCGTGCAAATGCTATATATATATAACACATTAAATATCATTTTATAATTAGAATTACAATATTTGAACGAAAAACGGAGAAAAGTCATTTATGCGTTAGCAAACAAAATTATGTTTTGCCTGTTATTAAAAACTTTTCACATACGAAGTATAAAATTTGGAAACACTTAACGCCGCTTAAATTAAACGAAATTGAATTGCTATTACATAAGTTATAGAGTTTAATCTTTCTTTAAAGATTGATTAACACTTTCGACAGATATCGACGAGTGCGCGGAAGGTCTGGACAGTTGCGAAGGTGAAATCTGTTACAATCAACCAGGCGGTTACAGCTGCGTGAAACCACCGAAACCAGTCACCAGGAAGCCGACCACGACGTCCCTAGTGCCGTCGTCGAATCAGAAATGCGTTGCCGGAACGAAATTCGTGAGAAATCGTGGCTGCGTCGACATAGACGAATGTCGTGAAATCGAAGATGCGTGTAGCAGTAACGAGGAATGCGTTAACACCGTGGGTAGCTACACGTGCAACTGCAAAATTGGATTCAGACGAGAGAATTTAACGCAGGCTTGCGTGGATATTAACGAGTGTCAAACACAGGTAAAGACCATTTTTATGCTCACTTTCCTTTCTAGCAGGTTTTGTTACACTCTTGCCGCCGATCTGCTGCGATAGTTGGAGATCCCGCTTCAAATCTGTAGCCATACTGTGCACAAAACCTGCAAGGAGGAATTGGACATTAGATAGTAATTTATTGCTGTTCAAATAATGGGGGCGAGAAACTTTTCCTTAAAAATTTCCGTAGAAACTAAATATTACGGGGAAGGGACCGATCTTCCGATTTACGTTCGTTAAACATTTCTTGCGCGTGTAAATGTAAACGCTATTTCTCACAGACAGACAGTTGCACGCACGGTCAGAGGTGCGACAACACTATAGGCAGTTACACCTGTACTCGTTACCTACCCTGCGGCACCGGGTACACACTAAACGCCGCCACCGAGATTTGCGAAGACGACGACGAGTGCCTGCTCGGTACACATGATTGCGGAGGTGGTTATCACTGCAGGAACACCCTTGGCTCTTATCGGTGCGATCGTAATCGTGCATCAACACCGCAAGCCAGAATCGGTGTTACAACAACTACAACAACGACGACGACCACAGCACCAACGCCCACGTCCGCTGTTTCGACTTCGTTAACTTCACAAGATCCTTACAATAATTGCCCACGTGGATTCGAAGTCGGTTCTGGCGGAAGATGCTCGGATTTAGACGAGTGCCAAATGAGTCCTAATCCATGCGGCAGAACGATGCGGTGCATGAACACCCTCGGATCTTACAGGTACGTGGTCGGAATTTTCTGAAGTGGTAGTATGATAATTGGGCCGGTGGCGTAAGTCTAAAATTATGGAAGATGAATTAGGATAGAAATTATAGTAAGTGTTAGGAATATTTATTTCATTTAACAATTTAATTTAATTTCGTTTGATAAAAATCGCGATGAAAATTTGCATTTTTGCCGATTTTTTAATTGTTAATAACTTTTGCACAACATACGCCATATTCTTGAAACTGTTGGAAAACAAAGCTAAGGTTCTCAGCTTTAATTTAAGACCAGTTCGGTTAAAAAATACCCGCTGGAAAGCGACAAAAACGGAATTGTTTAAATTAACGATGCAATCCAGAAGTTTTGAAGCTGCTCGAGGTGCGGCAAACGCGAAATGCCGCCACGTGTTTTCTTCTTTGAGTAAAATTATACATTTTTTATCTCGGCTCCTGGTGGTTATTTTTTAATCCACGAAGTGTCAAACGAAAGGGTAAAGAATAAGCTGGTTACCTGTAATTATCTTATTGCTGTAACTTTGGCGTAAGTTTCCAGTTTGGCGTAATTATAAAGACCGTATCGTAGTTCCTAGTTTTGGGACGCTTAAATGAAAGACGTTTCAAATGAAGAAGTACTAAGGTGTTGTTTAAAGCAGGTAGCGAAAAGTGGCAAAATTTGTCAGCAAGATGGCCAGGTGCAGGTGGTCTTTTATTGTTCTATTGTGAGGTATCCTCGTGCCAACTTTCACCGGCCGTAACATCTGTGGACCATTCAGAGTTAGTCGTTTCACTTTGGTCCCATGGTTTTATGACTCCTAGGGTCACATCTGCGGCTAAGCGTGGAGGCAAATTAGTTTTAATCATAACAATGAAGTAAATCATTGTTGCAAGCACAACTCACGATAATTCTGATTTTAATGAACACTTGATAGGAGATATATTCGTTTTGTCATAAAATCAAACTATCCGGCTAAAGTATTTATTAAAAGCTCTGCTAATCAAAGTAATCAAAGTAAAGAGTAGACTATTATACACTACTATACATTTTTACCCTTAACATAAATCTCAGCCAACTAATCTTCGTTCCACATAATTTTTAATACTTCTGAATATGAATTTATTTGCGTCTCAGTTAAATCTTTCAAGGTAGCGCAATGATGATATTCGTATTCCTATGATACTTCGAAAAATAATTAATATTAGTTTAATTAACTTTTGAAAATTGGAATAATTGAAAATTGACAATTGAAAATTATTTCGTTAGATGCGTGTCCAGAGTGTTGTGCAGCAATGGATACACTTTGGATCCAGTATCTGGACAATACTGTGTCGACATAGACGAGTGTTCAGACGGTACTCACAAGTGCACTTCTGATCAAACCTGTGAGAATAGATTAGGTGGTTACGTTTGCACGTGTCCACCTGGACATGTCCCTGGACCGAATAAGGACTGTGTCGATATTGACGAGTGTAGCCTGTATGGTAACGTATGTGGACCAAATAGTAAATGCGAGAATACCGTTGGCTCTTTTCGATGCATCTGCCAAGAGGGTTTTGAAAATATTGGTGGCACTGCAGGTGGCAGTTGTCAGGTAGAATTTCATTAAATATTTTATTTCCATTGAGTATTTTCTTTAAGAATCTTTTCAGCATTAACCCTTTTTCCACTCATTTCTCTCGATACATTTCAGGATGTCGACGAGTGCAAACGAACACCCGGTTTGTGCCAGCATAACTGTCACAACGTATGGGGTAGTTACAGGTGCAGCTGTAAACCTGGATTCAGACTAAACTCTGATAATCGATCCTGCACAGACGTCGACGAGTGCACGGAATATAAAGAGAATAACTTGTGCGTAGGAATATGCGAGAATACGCCAGGAAGTTATGCTTGCAGGTGTCCCGAAGGTTACAAACTTGGAGTAAGCGGCCGTACCTGCGAAGGTATGCATTATTATATTTTGTACACAAACTTGTTATATTATAATCATTTACTTATTTCTTGATTCTACACATAGATATGTGTATATTGAATTTTCACAAGAATGCAAATATTTCTTTGGAATGTAATAATATATTTTATTATTTGAAGTTATTTCTATTATTATTATTATTACATTCTATATCCACTGTATTAACGATGCAATAATCGTTTAGCTTCTACCTTGCCCGATTTAAGTGGTAAAACGTATAACATAAACTGCAGTCGCTGTTAGAAATTGGATAATTGGCGCTCCACCTCCACTATCCAATTATGTAGTACAATCTGTACTTGACCCGGTCTTCGACAATCTAGGCCACTGCTTGACTATTAAACGTGTCTGGTGCACTTGACTCTCTTATGTTCATAACGCAGGGCAGGTGTTATTATTTTCCTTTTTTTCTTGTGAACGTAACGATCCTTCTTCTTTCGAAGATATCGACGAATGCAGGGCAGGAAATGTCTGCAGAGGGTCGGACGAAATGTGTCAGAACACCAGAGGCGGTTTCCGGTGCAACAGGATAAACTGTCCTGCAGGATATCAAAACGATCACGAGAGAAAGAAGTAAGTTTCATTATCGATCTTTTTTCCCTTCAAACGTTTACTTCTCGCCAAACTTATAATTATTTAAGAGAGGCAAAGAAAGCCTCGAGTGGCCCTTCGAAAGGTCAGAACATTTTTCATAAAAGTCGCGTCCCGATTGCGGGTCCTCCTGAACCGAACGAAGACCGCCGAAATACCGGGATACTAAAAATATTGAGACACTAAAATACCGAGGCACTAAAATACTGAACATTTCAGCCGATGCGTGAGATCGTGGCCTTGTCACATCAGCGATTCAGGCTGCTTCAGGCAACCGTCCCATTATTCCTACAACTTTATCACCCTTGTGAGCATGCTACCAATTGCCCCTAATAAGCCGGAGGAGCTGTTCAAAATGAAAGGATACCACATGTCAGACTCGACGATGCAATTCAGCATGGCCTTCTTGGAAGCACGTGCACCACCTGGGATACAACGCGCCACGGAATCATGTTTCGCTTTGAGAAGGCCTGCACCTACGCAGGCTGTTTTGGTAATGACACGAGGGATACAAGGGCCGCAGGAAATCGAGCTCGATTTGAACATGGAAGTATATCACAAGAACATATTCGCCGGAAGCGCGGTGGCGAAGATTTTGATTTTCGTCTCGCAATACGAGTTTTAAGGGGCACGGAAGAAACGTGGAACGACTGGCCTTGATAACAAGTGGAAGCTAAAAGAAAAAATAATGCAACGCCAATTTCAAGCGAACGAGAATCTTTTCTGTTGTAAATAAAATGCAGAAATCACCACGCGTTATGCGTGTTTAGGCGGATAAGTTACCGCGGCTCGCGTAACGAGATTTTCAATATCCTATTTTCAATTATGTTAAGAGTCGACCGTGCGCCCTTCGTTAGTATTTTTGAATGTACAATGTAGGAATAGAGTTAACGAATTGCAATGTGCGACAGCGTCAGCTACGCATATTTCCTCCGGGACGAGCAGGTACATCCGCGAACGAGTTTAAATAAACATTAGCGAATGGAGCAATTAACTTTTATATTGTATTTTCGGCAGACAAGTCGATTAATATGTACATAGGGTATATTTGTGTGTGTACACGTGAGAAAATGAAATAAAATCACATTAATCGTTTGAAATTAACGGGTTATTGCGTTTCGTGAACGTGTTACCCTTATCGAAACGGATCGCAGCTCTACGAGACGCTTCCATAACGAAACGTTCGTTGCCAACTGGAACCGAGTTTATTGCCAACGGCCATGCTTCATGTATGTATTCAATTTTCTCGATAGTATCCATCGTTATTGCTTTATTGGTAGAAATGAACAGTATTCATGCGATCATTGCAAGACTTAAGAACAAAAATTCTGCATAGATACACAGGATGAGTGTATACGTGAATGTACGTGTATTTTCGATGAGTAACTAAATATTTGATTTTTTTTATTATTTTGTAATATATATAATATATATAATATATATGTATATATACCTATATACGTATATATAACTTAACGAATTTGAGATCCTTAGCATCGATTGCCGTCTAGTTTCACAATAATTAATCGCAGCGCACGTTGCGATCGAAAATATCGATTAAAAGTAAACTATAAACTAACAGAAAATAAGTCGCGTCGATCTGCTCTACGCGTGCAATGTTCTTTCGCTGGAGAACCGATTTTCTGACGAGCATGTCTGTACGCCTAAGTAATCGTCTTGTGGTCATTGCACTAACAATTAATTGCGATCGAGCAAGTACGAATGGCGTTGTAACAAAGCCGAACGCATCGAGATTCGCCGCGGGGCTAATCAGTAATGATAATTAAAGAACAGAAAGTAGCTACTAATAATCTTGGCAGCTTGGCTATAACGTGCATCGCAATAAGTCGTACAATTTCTTGCGATGATATTATAGACTGATCATCGCTTACTCGTATCGCCGAGCAAAACGAGCCGTCGAAAAGTAACGCGAGTAATTTATTAACGATAAGAACCGTCGCACAAGTAGCTGAGCGCGGTAGAAATGTTGGAATTTCGAAATGATTTCAATCGGGGGAACTGATCGCTCGAAAGGGTTGAAGCGAACGGAAATATAGTAACTAAAAAGGCAGATAACTCTTGTGTCAAATTTAATTTCTAGCCTGCACTCGCTTCACTTATCGCCGTTGCTGGCGATTTGATGATAATATTGAACAGATTTAGAATTACTGAAGGGAATATTGAAAGATCTTTGCCCATTTCATCGAATCGCAGATTATCGTAACGGTCAACCAAATGAGCTCCCCGTTCATTGCAAACACGAGTTGCCTTACAATATCAACCACACATCGATAACACGAAATATTTAATACAATATATTATATATCTGGTGAGCTATTAAGTGAGAAATGAGGTGTGCGTGTTCCATTTAACACGCCACGTCATGGAAGTCGTTTTTCGAGCCGCAATACATCGTATAATATTTCCCAAGAATTTCCATACCGAAAAAATCATCTATCCTCGCAACATCGCTCGCTTTCTTTCTTTTTTATTCTACGATTATTAACATTGTTTATGAGATCCGTATCTGACGAGTTTCTACGACAGTGATAGATGCTTTCCATTAATCGATATAATGTTCGTCAAGATATTTTCATAGGAATATGAAATCGTAACGCGTTTTCCTTTCGCTCTGTAACATGCTTTTCATGTAACGTTTAAACATTTTTTTTTATAAAAGATTCTTAAAGCATACACGCGTCTATTGCGCAATTCCGCATCGAACTTTTTCTGTAGCTTTCGTTTAAATGTATCTTCTGCTATTCTTAATGTCGCTGTATTTTCATAAATGCATGGTTCTTCGTGGTTCATTGGTCGACGAATTTAATGGGAAATATAGACTTCCAAGGAAAGCATCCGACGAAAGTCTTTAGAGATATTGCCAATAATAATATTAGCGCGCGACGATATTATTAACCCTTGCACGGAATTCGAAAGTGTGCCGCGGATGAGAAATTTTTGTGTAAAAATTGCCACGATCTCACATATTTACGGAAAGTGTATGTAAAATGAAAAATATAATGTTTCCAAATTAATTAATTCGGTTTTCAATAAAAATAATGAAAGAGTCCAGGAAATGTCCAAGAAAGTCCAAGGAATTATCATTTCTTGTCACGGTTTATGAATCTCAGATTCATCCAAATTTTTGTGCAAGGGTTCACAAGTACATCTGCAATAAAAATTAAAATATTATTACGCTACTAGAGTATAACACTACGATTAATAAATAGCGTTATCTAATGTAACAGCCTGGATACGGCAACAACGCGCTACTGCGGCGTTAATCGTTGACAGTGATTCGTAGATACTTTTTTTTTCGTTCCTGTGCTATCGAAACGAAAATTGAACTTGACTAGGATTACCGAAGAACTTTAGACCTCTTAATTAAGAAGATGCGAATAATTCGAAAAGTGGGCATCTTTCTCTCGATTCTCGATTAGATTGGCCCAGGTACTTTAGAAGGGATAAATCTGGCGATACAAGACAACGCGTGCTAATATTTAGTTAGTTTGGTAATTTCAAAAGAAGTTTATAAATTTATATTAAATATATTAGGACTTTGATGTGCCTGAATTGTGAATAACTTCTACAATTATCGGTAGAATAAACGTTGAATGTATTAAGGAAGAACTTGAAGACTTTGGCACAATTCATGGAATCGAAGACTTGGAAGGAAGTTGATAGTAAGAAGATGATATCGTTCCTTTTCGCAAAGACCATGAATGCGCGCATTATTAACTTTTCTTTTTAATAAATGAACCGGTCGAATGTCTTTTCTCCAATAAAGAATTGTGCAATAATTAAATTTTGAACTGCAATGTTTGTTGAACCACATTTTCCATTCAATTTACTCCAATAAATTTATCGAATCGTACTTTCATGTTATTAGCACAAAACGAACGATATCACAGTAGCGGCAGTTAACTAATTCCCTTATGTTCTTACGTGAAATAAAATATGATCGTGAAAGTTCATCTGAATATTGTTTGGTACGTTAACTAAATTCCATATTTCATTCGCACTAGCTTGCTTTTTTCTTCCAATTAATTGAAGGGGCGTTAAACGAGAGTCGATTACGAACAGTTAAGTATCGAACCGTATCAAAAACATGTTAAAACGGCACTGTATAAATATTGTTCATATTTATATGTATATCGTATACGCAACTATATATTCGCTATAATTTAAACGTGTACCGCGCAAAGTTCTCGTTTTCATCGAATACAGTCTATGAATCCAACGTTTCTATTTCTCGTATAGTAACGAAATTTTTACAAATCTGCTTTACACTCATTTTCTCGTAAAACATCTCCAAGATTATGTTGATAACATAAATCGTACACTTTCAATCGATCTTCGAAACAATATGTCGCGGGCGTGAAAGACAATTCTAACGACCATTCTTTTGTGTGAACGAAACACATCAATGAAATAGACAACTTGGCATTTATTCATTAATTCACGAAATTATATTAACTATTCCGCATTTGTTCGTTCAAATCGGATAATATAAATGCGCGGGAAAACGCGGGAAATGCTGTATCAGTCAGTCAGACGGTAAAACGAAGCGTGCAAATGTACAATAATGTTTAAACAATCACACGGTCTACGATTGTCAAGCGAATTAACAAACGTGCCGCAGATTTCAACGAAGATATTCTTGTGTCAACGATAAATGGGGCAAAATAATTCACCATTGAACTTATCAAAATCAATGCTGTTAATTCTATGGACACTTGGATCCTGTAATTGTTTAAACGAATACCGAATAGATGGACGTTTGTGAATGATACTATAAATATTGAAACGATGTGTATACTCAGGGGAATAGATGCTAAAATGTTTAACAATGGAAATAGTCTACTAGATTAATTAATAGAAACGTGTAACAGCTATGTAAGGTTTAAACTAATTTTTGTCGGAGAACAAACAATCGCGCGCAAGATCGTTTGGAAGCCAATTGAATTGGTCCACTTGACGTTATACTCTAATTGCCTCAGCATCGAACGACAGATGCAATTTGAAACATTTACGTCAGGGTTGTCCAACCGGTGCTCTATTTTATTTGCACTAATTCACGGTTTCTCGATAAATCAAACACTTTTACAACAGATCAATCCAATCGCTTAATTTACATTACAAGCAGACTTGTTTTACTTATTATAGGCACTTAGAATGTGAACGTTTGGCATTTTTGCTGTTTCATTCAATGTAACGCGTTTGCACTTGACAATGCACTTGTCCTCCCTTTTCATTTTTTTTCTTCTTTTTTTTTGTCGTTTAATTTTTCATTATTACAAACTATTTCATTATTGCAATGTGTATTAAAATAAATTCTTATTACTTTTCATTCTCATACAACTCGGGCGTAGTTTTCCATTATTTTATATTTATAGATGATATTCATTCAAAAATAGTAGTGCAGAGCACAATAGTTGACCAATCCTGATTTCATTTCATCGCAAAGCTAACGTTACTTGCACTATAATTTTGTCGTTCATTTGAGGGGCAAGTTACTCCAAAATGCTTACGGTATATCATCGATGGGCAAAGGTATTTTGGAAGCATATCGACTACTTTTTTTTCCATTATTAGATTATCTAGATTAATTAACATCGATATACAGAATAATGTTCAAGCGTTATCACACAAATTCAGCGTTTTCATTCGTCGTATTTGACAGACAACTAAAATCGAACTTTCGTCCCTTGAACACGGATCTAAAATAAAATATTTATAATTACCTCTGATATCGAGTTGAGTTAATGCAGAAAATAATATTAACAGCATATGAATAGTATTAAAAAGGTATTGCGGCAATTTCCATTCACGTAACAAGTAGAAGAACCGTAAAAATAATAATAATATAATGAGATTATTGTACTGAAATATTTTGCGAAACAAATATTAACTATTTTTGTAAAGTATTTGCATGTTTATACATTGTTCACTTGTATGTTAACACTCGAGTATTCCCACTGCACTAATTCCTCTAACAATAATAATAATAATAATAATATCAGTCACGGAATTTGTTAAACTAACACATGACTCTAACAAGGGTATACACAGTAATTCGTCTGACTTTACATTCGCCGATCGTTTTTTAATTTAATTTTAATCTACATGTGCGCACGTCGTCAACAATAGAACAGTGAAACGATTCGAACCAAACATAAACAACGCGAATGTTTGAGATAAAACGTCGCGTTTATTGTTCCTACAGCTTGCTCGCAGCTAGAAGTGTACGAAAATTTTCTACGGTGCTTGTAAAAATTTGAAGGATTAAAAAAATGAGGTAATAATCGTGGACCTCATTTTTTCTAGTCTGTATCAACGTTTCTACATGCGATCTACTTACCCATTTTATCTACCCATATACAAAACCTAATATATCACAACTTTGTTATATCTTGTAAATAAAAAGATAAGGTAAAGAAAAAAAAAGAGATAATCAATCGCAGCTATTCAAACATGGTACACCATCCACGTTGATAAATCGACTTAACAATTGCCTTCCGTTCAGCTGCACTCGAAACCAATTGCGTGCCAATTCTGCTAATCGAATTGATTAAAAATAACAAATATAAACACTTGCATACGTGAAACGATTTAATAATTGCTAGAACCTCCTTTGTACAACAAGGAACGAGCTTGTTTAAAATTCTAACATTTCTCTTTTTTGCTTTTCAATTTATTCATGAAAAAATATCGACTACAATGTAAAATTAGTGTTCGTTATTTTTATATATTCTTCTCGTTAACGTTGTGCACTAATATACTTCGAGTAAGTCGTTCAATAGTCGTTCACGGTAAGAAAACAAAATTTCCTACGATTCGATGCTAATTATAACGTTTGCGCAAAGAAATGTAAATACCTGAAATCGTATTTTCTTATTCAACATTCTATGTCCACTACATTCCCCCCAACCCCCTAAAAAAACTAAATTTACTAACAGAGCACTTTGTACACAAAGTATATTCGTGTAAAAATGAAATTCGTACTGAGTATGCATCGTAAAGCTTTACCTACGTACACTTTTACATAAGAAAATAAATGTACTAAAATAACATGGTGATCCTTACGAAAGAAATTAACACCCTTACACTGAATATTACTATACGCGACGAGCTCGCGTATCTATTCGTTACCATTCAGTTCGCGAATAACAGAAACGTAAGTTGCATGAAGATTTATGTTTGAATGTATACCTCTTCTACATTCAGCTTCTACTACAACTTACAACGGAATCAACGTTCTAAAACGGGTTTCTACAAGTGAATAATAAAGATACGAGTGACGAATTGTACGAGTGCAGCTAACGAAACGGGCGTAGATTTCTGCGTGAAGCGGGTACTCCAATCCTTAAACGTGCAGTACACTTTGCTTGTCTTCGATGGTCAAGCAATAGTGTTACTATGCATCTCGGCGAACTCTCTGGACACTTTGTAAACGTAATACAAACGTTCATAGAGATCTGCTGTGCAGCCGAAGTCACGTATATCGTTCAACCAGTACGACGATGTACGTCTGCTGGTGTCGATATAAGTGAGCAGGTATCCTTTGTTAGGGGACTCCTGAGAGACAACCAATTTCGTGTGATCCTCGAAGAAATTCACTTGCAGAAGGGGCACAGTCAGTTCCATCACGATGGTTTTATCAGTTCTTAACCATCGTCTCATTCGTGGTACACAAACGTTCTTTGTGCTCTTTGGGGCCGCACGGAATTTCTTAATCTCGCCACCTTAAACGGAATAGAGGAAGGATCTTCAAAATGGAGTTAATTAAGCCGCGGAATCGTACGAATAACCGAAAATATTTCTCGTACGCTGCTTTTGCAGACAAATGATATATATTTTTTTAAATATTACGTATCGTCTCGGTTTTGTACTTCAGCTCGAGAAGTAATACGGATTAGTGTATTTAATAAATGTGTTACTATGGTTTTTATTTAATACGCTAAATGGTAAGATCAGCTGTTCAGAAATCCTTCAAAAATGCAATTTTCTCGTACCTTCAGCTTATCTACGGAACAATAACTTTATAGCAACTGAACAGCACTCTACTAATTATAGTAAACACAACGTATTTAACAGGATATGCTCGCTTGCAAATGTTTACCAAAATGAAATTGATTTTTTTGGACAGTCACCCAGAGAATTTAAAAAATCTATCCGCAGCATGCTATCGCATTATGGATAGCAAATATAATTACTATTATTATTACTTTTCTTATATATGTACAATCTACTGTAATTGTTGTATGTAATGTCCTTTATTATAACTGTTTATCATGTAATCTAAAGGGGCTATCCCCGTAAATAAATTTATTAATATTATTATTATTATTATATAGAACGTGTTGGACATTAAAATGTTACGTGAAATTTACTTACCCTCGGTCATAAATTTATCCATATACTGAGTAAAACGTTGCAGTAATACAAGTTTCTTCTGCAGGGCTGCGGGGACATCTTCTTCCCTTTGATATCTCGTTACTTCATCCTCTGTTGTCACATACTCCACCCTTCTTTGCAAATGTAAAGACGTTTAAAATGTATTAAGACTGAACCAGGCAAAGAAATTGTTAACCCTTTGCAGTGTGGCTCTGTGCATTATCGGAATATTGAAGCTCGTGTATCTTTTAATTTAAAGATTCGGTTAATCAAAAGTTTTAGTTAACGCAACGTTTCGCTGTATAAAGATTTATTTCGAAATACCGGCGCCACTCCAAAGGATTAAGAAAATATAGATGCACATGGAATTTTTACACCGACCTTCTATCGTGCGTGTAACTAATTTTCGTATGATCGTTGAAGAGTATGCCGACAGATTTGTCGGAGAGTTGAAAACCTAGGCCGTACTTGTTCGAATAATCGATCCATTTAGTGATGAACAGAGGCACAACATCCTTCACAGGCGGGTGATTCCGTAACTTGTTCTTGCATTTTATTTCCCTAATACAGGTTTCTAACGCTTGGTGCATCTGCATGCTCTGAGCCACGTATCCCATTTTCTTGTGATCCGGGCATAGAACGCTGCTCAGCCTGTGTCGAAATTTTGGAACCTTTCTAAGCTTCCTGGCCAACCAGCTGATCACTCTCGAATCTTTTCGCAAGCTTTTCTCGGACAAGTTGGTTGGACAGTTTTGCTGCTGTTGCTGGTGTTGTTGCTGCTGTTGGTCTGCAGGTAGCTGCTGGGATTGTTGAGTCGCATTAACCTGCGATGATAAACGAGAGATAGATAACTTTTTGTAGTACAAATATAAAAGATTTTTTTCACCGAAGTACACTCGTCTGGTAGGTAAACTAATTTTTATAAGATATCGATAGATAATATCTATCTATAGAGAAATACTGCAAGTGATAAATAAATATTGCAAAATATCGTTTAACACGCTCGTCTTATTTATATCTTGGTACGTTGGTCTTAGATAAGGTATAAGCGAGACATTAAGCATATGGATTTTTTAAATGTAGTAGTAGGTAGTATACAAACAATGTTTGCCTCGGTTCGAAATCATTTAAAGTACACACTCGCGAACTTTTTGCTAACGCTGTCGTAGCGCGGTCAAATGTATGCGACTGGTAACATGAAATCGCTGGTTTTATTTTACACGTAAAATAGAACCTCGATTTACTGGCTGGATCGGGCAACGAACACGCAACGAATAAATTAAGATTCGAGGAGATACGATCGATATCTTTATGTTTCTAATTTATGTCAGCGATTTTATAATCGAAAGATGGGACTATAAATATTTTTAAACTTGCACTGCTTATACAGGCGGATGAAAAAGTAATAAACGATATTCGTATTTCTTCTCTTATTGAATATTTGTTAATAAAATTCAATATACATATAATAACTGACACTTATCTACGCATGACACCCAGTACGAATATAATTCAAGCCCCTAATACACCCGGATCAACCTTTCGTAACGCCCCTGTACCTACATCTCCGTTTTAAAAATAGGCAAGAATTATCGATCGGCGACCCACCTGAGCTTTATTAAGCTTCTGGTTCCTGGAGATTGTAGAATTCGAGGACGGGGACGACACGGGGTCGATTATGGAGGCGCGTGGCATTTGGAAGCAAGAGATACGAGGCAATGTGACTGGCACGTATTCCTTGGCGAGATAAGCGTGCCCTTTCACCCTTTCCAGGGACGGCCTCAGCTCCGGATTCGGTTGTAACAACCATCTGATCAGATCCTGCCCACTTTTCGTTGCTAACGAATCGTCCGGCTCTCGATAATGATTGTTACATATCCTTGCGTATGTCTCCTTCAGTGTCGCCGTGTCGAAAGGTGGTTGCCCTACGAGCAGGGCGTAAAGTATGCATCCGAGTGCCCAAACATCCGCTTCGTAACTGTACGCTTGCTTATACAACACTTCCGGCGCGATGTAATTCGGTGTACCGCATATTGTCCTGTGCATACAAACGAATTCACTGAGATTCTGTATGTTTCGAAGTCGAAACTCTTTTCTATCATTTGCCGGGGGTATCGAAGCACGCGTACGCGCTGTGTGTACATACAGGTCTCTGTTATCTGAACGCGTGTACACTAAACAAACACGTTCGGCACATTGAGGACGGCCAAGGTTTTGTGGAAATCTATAGTACAGCTGTGTACTATATTTACGTTATACTATCACAGATTACTATGTATTATATTATTGGAAACGTCGAAGGTTTTTTGTTTATTTCAGTTTTAAAGCAGCTTTCAGGAAATACGTTTGGAAACGAGATCTTTCATTTCCCGGTGGTGATTTGTCCATTTGTCTATCGGTAAATAGAATTGGTAGAGAAATAGTATGTTGCTTAATGGCGCGCATAATTGTAGAATGATTACTCGGCAACGATGAAGGGAAACTTACACTCGTCTGCACTGGCCGTCGAGTCTGGTCGCCAGGCCGAAGTCACCGATCTTGACGATCATATGGTCCGACAGGAACATGTTGCCGGGCTTCAAATCCCGATGAACCACCTTCTGGGAGTGAATATACGCCACACCGGTTACCATTTGTTTCATATAATACCGTGCTTCCGGCTCCGTGACTTTGCCACGGTACTTCAGCACGTGCATCAGGCTCTGCCAAATAAAAGTGACACAGTTTCACAGTTGATTCCCCTAAACGGGATCAGTTATACAGAGCCCTACGAGATCTGGGTTCACCTTCGGATATCGAACGTGTCATACTTCCGAGAGAAACTTTTCATAGGGGTGAACGTTCATCTAGATTTATTTCTCATTTATTTCTCATCTCACTACAAAATAATAGTTGGACCTTCTTATTATTAATTTAAGTTAACCAGTATACTATTTTATCTGAATTATTCCAATCGACGTAATTGCCCGAGAACCCGATTTAACTCACGGCTGTGTATTAATTGGAGGGATACTCTTCAAAGAATTTAGCAATAAGGATTGCGTGCATGATGATCGTTATCAGGCTATTGTTCCTCGAAGGCGAATAAACGAAACACGTACATATACACATATGCGCGCGAAACTAATTCCCATTAACCGTTCGAGGAAACAATATTACAGAGATGTAAGAGCACGTCAGTTCGCGTTACGCTTAACGACGCCCAGCAGAGGTGTAAATTAATTTAAAAGTGGCAATTCCGGGAGAAAAAGAAGATTCACTTAACCCTTCAGAGTCAGGCTCGAGAATTTACGACTCGTCGCTGTTCTGTTTCGAAGGAAATGTCGTACGTACACATCGGGAGCAATTACTGCTTCGATCAAGGTTGTAAATTTCTTGCAAATCCGCCGCTTTATTTTTATCTGCCCGCAGAAATTCATTTACCGCGAATTTTCGAACGGTTCTCTCAGAAGTACGATACGTTTTTATTCTCTTTTTGCACCTTGCAACATTTATATACATATATACGTATATTATGGCAATCTATAATACAATTATATATTTTAGCATTCCACAAAGATGAGTATGTAGATGGCCAGGAAGCATTAAGGAGCTACTGGGAGACGAAGGAAAAGGGAGAGAATGGGGAAAGCAGCTGGGGAGGAGAAGGAAAGAGAGGAGGATAGAGTTGGAGGTAGAAGGAAGTCAAGAAAAGCCAAAGAAAAAGCAATAGAGATAAGAATTAAAAGGAACAATAAGAAATAGAGATATAGATATTTATATTAGTATGTAAGTTAGGAAGTATGTATTAGTAGTTTTATTATGTAAGTAAGAGATTTATGGAATTATGGAGATGTAGATAAGGGGTGGCCGCAAAGGCGAGAGGCAGGCGGCAAAATAAAGCATTATTATTATTATATTTTAGCATTCAATATTTTTTGGGGGCGAAATAAGGGGACGTCGTGTAATTTTTCAAGATTATTTCAGTGACATCCGCGGTATGCCTGTAAGAATTTTCGAATGATTTATCGAAGGACGAAATTACTGGAAGCAATGTTAACGACTCCAGAAGCTTTGGATAATCGAGGGATTAGTTGCTGGACCAGCACGTCCTAACGGTACAACGAGTGGACGATCAGTCATGGAGAGTGCAAGTGCTCGTTCTCTTTTCCGGTCGCACGAAAATGTGTTGCCGTGATTTCATCACCAACCAGCTTATAACATTACGTGGTAGAAAGGCTGGTAAAAGTAACAGTACTTCGGATCTTCCTTATCGAAAACAGGGAAACGTATCTTTCATTCCTCCCAAAACTCACGTCGTTATTTCCACTTAATATTCGTGCAGCATCACTCTCGTTTCATTTACAACATCACCACATCACCGGTGTCTCAAAAGCGCAACCAAATTTCCCATTCAGAATGAACGTCGATTAAAAATTATCTGATCTCGGTAAAAAGACAAGAGGCAAGCAACAATTCGTTTCGAACGTGACGTTGACGAAGGTCTAACTGGGAACGCGATGATTCGGAGCAATTCTGTTTCGTAGAAACGACCTGCACATTATTGCAAGGATCGGACGTGAAAATCTTAAGAGTGAAAGAGCTCTTGGGTGATCTCACTGACGGTGTTTCCTTAGGATAGCGAAGGCTTTATCCAACAGGTATGCGAGCTTCTCTCCATTCTTCGAATACAACGGGGATCGGCTAGACTCGAAAGGGGACGGCTGGGAAATTCTTGCGAACGCACCGAGAGAATGTATCGTAGGAAATTGTGCAGGCAGGTAGATACAAGACACACGATACCTTTCGAGGACAGGCTTCCAGAAGCATGTAGACGTTAAGGTTATCCTCGAAGTAGTGATGCAGCTGGACAACGTTCACGTGATTCAACTCTTTATGGATCATGATCTCACGTGCGATCTACGGGAGAAACAGATTATTATTGTATTAGCAACGATCGATTCGGGCCACCTGTGAAATCCTTCGAACGATACATCTTACGATCGATGCCAAGAATCTTCGTGTTTTAAACTGTTCATTCGTTGTACTTCGACTACTATATATTTTCTGTTTTTTTTATTGACACATATTATTACTTATTGGACAATGAGTAATAGCTGGCAGGATAGGTACTTTCGTACGTATGACTTTCTAAAAAGTGAAAATTAGGATATCGATATGTTTCCGCAACAATACTGGCTGGGAAATTATTGTTCATTTTGAGACAGGAATGTTATTATCACTTTCGTAATTGAACGACCGACCACGCGTGTATTTGCCTGAGAGGTGTTCAGTGGACTCGAAAGAATACTTTGAAGCGAAATCGAACGGCACTTTTACGCATGTGCGATTCTTCCGAAGGAATATCAATTTCTTTTTGGGTGAAGATCCGGATTTTCGAGAGGGGGATGTTAAATTGAATAATTGCAGCAAACTGCGCAAATTGGTTTAATTTATGTAATTACTCAGGGGGTGAATACGGTGTAAAGTCAAACAAGAATTTTGTCGTGGAAACAGGGGTATAGGGGAAAGAAAAAAATGAACCAAATGGTATTCGTGCACCGGTGATTAATTAATAAATACGAACCTTTTGCATATGAATTTTCTGCATTCGATTCTTCCGAATAATCTTGCATGCATACTCGCTTCCATTACTGACGTCAGTCATTAGGAACACTTTTGCAAAGCCACCCTGAAAAAGACGTGAAAACATATAGATAACAATTTCTCCTGCCACTTATTATTTAATAATCGTTATATTTCTCTCGTTTTTCAGCGAGGAAAATTTGTCAAGCTTTATCTTTGGATTATCTTTGTGGATCTTACAAAGTATATAATTGATAATAAAAGAACTCGATGACTTTGTTACGAACAAAAAATTATTGGAGGAAAGGAAAGACGCTGCAGAAAGTGGGCAGAAGAAAGCAAAGAAGGATTGTAATGATACGTCTCGAAAAGGAAAAATCTCGCAACTAGTTTCCACAATTTCTCCGGCAATACATGCACGTATACATATATGTAAGTTCGAGCTTGGCAGAGTGAAAGGTTTCCTCTTTTGCCAATGATTGCTTTCGTTTTTCGAGGGCATCTTTAAATTGTCGTTTATTGCCTTGCCATGGTAGATTCAACGAGGACGAAAGTAAAAAAGAAACAGCTTCCACGACTTTTACTGTCTTCCATTGCTTCTGCAAATCATTTTCCTTCCCCCCGGGAAACTTTTACTTCAATCGAACGAGACTACAGCTCTGGGCGACTCTCCATCCATCCTTTGCCTTTTCGACAATGCAAACGACGCGCTTGAATCTTTTGAAAAAATTAAAATATCATGTTATTTGTATTAATTCATGAAGTCGTTCAATTTCTTTTTGCAATTTCCGTGACATCCCTTGTTCCTCCAATTATGCAGTTTCATCCCCCCCAAGCTGAGTTCTCACGGTAATTCTATTAGAATTCCAGCTACAATCTTGTCTCTTCTACATCGCTTCTATCAGACAAAAATCACGTCAGGTGCAGATAAAATCGATAGAACGTCCAAAGACGCCAAGAGAAACGAGGACTGTTATGCGGTACCTCGTAAATATGCGGGGCATCGTTGGTGTTTTCCCGGTTGGGAAGGGCTCGAGTATTGGGCTGACTGCCAGAATAAACTCGCTCGAAAATATCCCCGACATTACGAAAACTTCGTTTGACGCGTCTATGTCGTCACAGGATTCGAAGCATGTGCAGATTGGAATGCAATTCGTGGTAGAGTCGAAGGGGTCGCGGATAAGGGGATGATACGTAAAATAAAAATAAATGAAACATTAGGTAACATTCTTTTCTGCACGAAACTTCGTCTTCGAGAAAACGATTTAGAAATTCGACCCTCCCGATTCTTACCGAAGATATAAAATACCGAAGTATTCTTACCGAATACTTACCGAGTACTGAGTACTTACGTCTGCAATAATGTTCACGATATTGCAACCATTCGGCGATTGTTAGTAAAAAACAAATAGATATTAGTGAACCAACGTATAAATGTTTGGCAAATAATATTGAAAAGAAAAGTTGCCAGTTATCGAAAAGACCTTTTCCCTGACGATTGTTTCGAAATTACTTTCACGGCTCTTTGCAATAGCAATTAACGAAGACCTTTCTTATCACGCAAATATTGCGAGAATTAAGAATGTACATACTTCCTTATGTGCGGAACTGAAATTAAATTGTATGTACACCACGTTGCTGTACGTACGGTAAGCATTTTGCACTTAGAATCCTTCCTCCTTGGTTTGCGTAGAAACGAACTGGACGACAATAAGCAAAAGTGAGGATGCTTTGATAAAGGAAGAAAGGCGAGCAGTGTTGATAAATTCGCGGGCGGGAACGAAGTTGACAAATGCCGTGGGATATCTTGGTGGCACAGTAGGGAAACGAAGAAATGGCGCGGGAACAAAAACCTGGAAACGTGAGAATCAAATGCACGAGAAATTCACGTAGCGTCTAGCCACGAACGTCACGCGATTTAGATTATCTTAAGCGTGTTGCTGACGTACATATACATATATCCACGTAATATTTGGTCTCTGTTCACGGTCACAAAACGAAACGGTTTCGACCACGTGAATTCTTGTTTCTTTCTTCTCTTTTTTTCATTTCGTTTTCTGGCTACGTCGAATCGCGGCGAAGACGAAGCGAAACGAATTGAATTTTCAAAGCCGCGACAGATACGGGTCCATTTTCATTTTTCATTCGGCGCTTGCACACCTGTGTACGTATTTCGAAGAATTTCGCAGAAAATGAAAGAACGACGGCAGGGAAGGTCGGGGCACGTTTACCTCGTGGCATTTGCTTTTTCTTTTCGAGTTGCGAACGCGCTTGTTCATTTTATATCTGTGTTTATTCGCAAACGGTTGGAATTCTTTTAGATCTCGCGCGATATCTCAGGTGTCTGTTGGGCATCGAGTGCGCAAATTATTTCGGAGCAACATTCACGAAGATGTTATTCTGATCGATGTACGGAATTAAATTGTCTCGTTATCTTTAATGCGAATTTTCTGCGAAAGGACGTGTTTCGCATTCATAGAGAATTTGATATTTCATTAAAAACAGAGATTAATTTGTACCGCCCTTGTGTTACATTTGTAACCATGCCCCATTTCAATATACGTATTGTCCCACTTTTCAAGGGCCGGAAATATTTTTCCCAATATTTAATTAGTCCAATACTATTCTCATCCAATTTCAATGCCAGACGTTGCATAACAGAGGACAGGAATTGTATTTTTATCGGAACAATGTTCGCAAGAAATGATCTCCGCGAAAAGCTTCTATATTAATTTAGTGCTCCATTAACCCAGATAAGCCGCATATCGTACTTCTTTTGCGATTTCGCAATTCGCAATGTTTCGTTAGCCCTGCTCATATTTAATATCGGTGTTCCTTTTTTTTGTCTAGACAGATAAAGCATATATATAGAAAAATTTCATTAACATACTCCGTTTAAACCCGAAGCAAAAGGAAAATGGTTGCACTTTGGAGGAAAAAACAAATGTCAGAAGAATAAAAATTCAAACGAATCTGGGTTAATATTCATCCGATATAAAAGATGTTTAAACGCCGAGGACAGGTTTCGTGCGCTAAGGTGTGCGCGTGCAAATTACAGAAATTTAGGTCGGATAGATGCACTTTTTTTAGTCACTCTTCGGTCTCGAATTGCAGGTAAAAGCGTCTGCAAATGAGCAAACGAAAATAAACGGTCCACTATTCTAGTTTAAACGGGTGGCTTTACTATTCAAAGGGGTAGGTATTTTTGAAAACAACAGATCCGATTCGTTGCTCGGTGTATATTGTCCGGAAAGGGAAACGAAAAGCGGGAACCTAATAATAGGTATCGAGGAAAGATATCTGACGATACCTTGAATGTTAATAAACTTACAAGAAAATTGTGGTATTGTAATGTATGTACGTTTGTAACGTTTGTGTGTTCGTTATGAGTGTCGATTAGCTATACGTTTTTTGTTAATGCTAACTAGTTAATTTATTTATTCTTCTCTTAGTAACGCTGTTGAAAACAGCAAGCCTCAGATTGCTTCTGGACGTAGATAGCAAAGGATGTAAAAGTTTTCATATAATTAATAAAAGTTTATTTAAAATTGCCTACAAAATAAAAATATATTATTTCAGACATTTACGAACACATATTATGTGCACATACTTTAAAGGTTTTTTTTAGCTGAACACTGTTCAGTCGATCGTGAAAGCGAACGGCGCGTTTTTAAACCGAATGATTAACCTGCCTTAATTCGAGCCAAAAATTCTTGAACGACCCTAACAACCGTTCTGATCTATCTTTCTAGCAAGTCCAACATCTTTATGGGAAACCCCAACACCGTTTCGAGAATAATTCACTATAAATACCAGGCCAGACTAAACGGTGTGCAGCATTTATAGTTAGTACACAGCGGCGCGTTTATTTTCGAGTATCCCCAGCAGTCTGTTAAAAGTATATTCTCTATGTGTTTTACACAACCGTAGTAAATTCGTTGCCGTTGCAAATGGTTCATTGTCTCCCATTTCCGTTTAGCAAAATGGACCACCATGAATTTAAAAATAAATTACCGCATAACTTGTGTTGGACAACATGTGCAACAGCTGCAAGAAAACGGACGCGATGTTTGCTGCAGTAAAAATAAACACTAACGTGCTTTTCTCTGAGTGTTCTTTATATCGAGACATTCTTTTGCAATTGCAATTTAAGAGTTTTTGGAGGAATTTGCAAAGGAACAGTCATAGCAATGAATATATCTTATAGACTATAGACTGATGCAGTTATTGTTTTTTTTGTAATTTTGTTATTTATAAGCAGGTACTTAAAATTTGCAGAATATTGTGCACTTACAATTAGAGTAGTGAAACGATACACCTTGCATAAGTGCATAAGTGTATCGTAAAATGATCATACAATGTGAGTTTCAATATTCCACTATGAATCTTTTTTCTTAATCATGTTCTTTCGATCTCTTCTTGATTATGCGTCTCATACTTTTCTTTTATAGGTATTCTAGATATTCTAGATATATTTTCTAGAATAGGTCTAACGTGAATAAAAAAAAAAAATTGTAAATCGTTTCGAAGATATCAGTGCCTTTTACATTGAGATAAGACTGTGGGAGACGTTTCTACTTGTATACTTATCTAAATATACGTATCCATTTGACATGCTGCCAGAACAGTTTCTATTTACTGCTAAATAAGAACAGTACAAGACCGCGATCGCATCCTGTCTACCTCGTATATTGGAAATGCCCTAATTTTCTATCCTCGTCTTCGTTTTACCTTGGCCCGATTTTCACCTTGACTTTCATCTCAAAATTACCTTTTCCTCTCTCACGATAACGTGCATGATAATTAATGTATCCATCAGATGGTTGGATTCTGTATTATCACGAATTTGATTATCAGCGAGTCCACTTTTCCAGACAGCATGCACTTTCTAAGTTGTGCAATTATTAATCTAACACCATGTGCATTAGTACACGATAGAAAGTAATAATCTTATTTACTTTCGTTTTATAATTCGAATCTTTAAAGATTCTTAAATATACTTTTATCATATATTTTATTATACACAAATAATTTAAAATCGGATCATTGTTCGCTTCAATGAATACACGATCGTCTTTAAAGTAACACGAAGTCGAACTTCATTGATTGTAAATTCATGTTTCGTATTAAACTGTTAGATAGAATTTTATTTATATCCCCATAAATAATGTTCTGGAGAAAAACCGCGCGATTACCCAGAAATCAAACAACTTTAACGAAATCGACTCGTATTGGAAAGTTTTGTTACAATTAAGTAATATAACCAATGTTATATTATTCCATTCTCTTGCGTATCTATATACCACTGTTTACCAAATTTGTAATCGCTTAAACGAAGAACCATCCGACCTTTTACTTTAACAGACCAAAACACGTTCTCCACGCATTGCATGGAAAATTTACATCTACAACTTGCTTACGCTTCTGTTAAAATGTATGCACATCGGTCCGTTGAAAAAACGAAGCGGTTTTTACTGAACAATCAAAGTGCAAAGGCAAAGGGAAACATCGTACAGCAAAACGATATAGAAAAAGTGAATGGACCGTGGATGAAGTGATTTCTTTACAATCGAATCAATGAGGTACACGCATTCCATAGAAACCGGTCGCAGCGATTTTCTCCTTGTGGCTCGGTGCATATAAACGCTGATCGGCATCTAAAACCTTTGCACCATCGATAGAAACCGCGACTTACCAAGTGGACACGTGAAGCCAAATTGGCTTCATATGACAACTTGTCGCCCCAGAAATCGAACAAGGTTAACGAATCACGATCCTCTTTGCATTGCGCAACACAGTCTATACGTTCTACGTAACATCTATTACACGAATATCATATGATTGTTATAATTAAACTTCATAATCGAACAAGTGCAACAAACCGTTGCTATGAAAAGGAACTTATCGTGAATATAGTTGTTTTACCTTAATACAGATTATCGTTAAGCAGAGAGATATACATATACAGCTTTGGTAGAAGCGTAATTCGGTTCTTTGGATAATGTATTATCTTTGGCAGAGAGTAATTTGATTAAACAAAATCACAGGATATCGATTTAAAAACCACAGACACATAACGTGTTCGATGTATTATATGTTATTTTATATATTGAACAAAATAGCGTAGCAAAGTCGTCGGCACCTCAGAATACATTGAAAGATATACAATTTAAATTCGTATAAAAACGTCGACGATCGAAATACGACGTGATTCCATTGCAAAGGGGTGCTCGAAATCTTAATCGACATATTTTTAAAAATCTCCATGATATAAAATACAGATCTACGAAAGTTACTTCCCGCTTCGTCGCTAGATTCTCCTAAAGGTTAATAAACGCAAATGGTTCGCGTTCGTTTCATATCTCCTCCAACATGCACCGAAAATTTGGCATGGTCGCGTGCTTGTATTTAAATGAAACGAAACGAAGAAAGCCTAAAAACAGATCGTTACAACATTACGATCGCCGCGGGCAGTAACAAACGTCGTGCACATTCATTACCGACTTATTGTTTCATTGCACGCCCGTGATATTATCGAATCGTGTTCAATTATTGTCCCCATTGATTCTAATACCGTGTTGTCCATCGCGAAGATTCACTTTCGGGCGAACTTGAAGAAATGAGAATTAAATGTCGATTAAATTCCATCGTCGTTGATAGCGTACATAGGATATAAGTTTGTGTACTTAAACGTTTCGGTACGGACCATGTTCGTGGTCCGTTTAATATTCCAACGGTCTTTGAACAGAAGCGTTCCTTTTCCTTTTACATTTTCTTACATTTGCATCTTTTTCTGCGCAGATTTTTTACTTTCTTCATGAAATACATCAAAAAGCACAATGCAAATGTCACGGTTAAGGTTATCATAAATTCCATGCAATTGGCATTCGTCCGAACATGAAACAACGCCCACAGAATTTTCATACGAACTTCAAGCCGAGACCGTGCGGCGACGTGTATTATTAAACGCACCAAAAGCGCTTTTCATTTTTTCAATTATCGATCGCAATAGCCAATATGGGGCAGACGTTTACGTAATTGGAGCAGAATAAATTACGGTCAACGCGAGCTCTATCGTTAATAGCCGAGAAGATCGCTCGATCACTTTAGACATACTATTTTTATTCCTGCCGCTCATATTTGTTTAAACTAGGCAGTTCATTAATGTACACGAGAACCGACTTTAGACTGGCCTCCAGATTCTGTATGGTTTTTCTTTTCTCATTTTTTGTGTGTGCGTTGGAATAATGTACGTAGACACGTCTGGAAAATTATGTAAAGGGTAATTCTTTTTTTTTTAATATTTTTCTGTCTTTCAGAATAGTAACGAGTTGAATTTTTTATGAAAAAACTAGATATGTGTAGACCGCGATGTAAATCATATACAAATGTGAAGAATAAATACATAACTAGAAGTACGAAGCATGAATCACAAAGGCAACTTGGCATCTAGCAGCTTGCCTACTGAACTGGTTGTCATTTTATGAATCAGACAATGTCGAATGTAGCTTTACAGCTTAATTATAACATTTGTTAGAAAAAAGTAAAAGAGGAATAGAAATGGAAAGTGCACTTCCTCGAGGATGAATTTCACAACTGAATAATGCCATACAGAAATGACATTAACATACCCCTTAGATAATAAACTGTAGCAAATTTAATTGGATAATATACGTTTGTACCCTTTGTACAATTTAAAGTGGAAAATGAATTCCCAAGGAAGTACCATCTATGAAATGAATTTAATAGACACGTGGAACTCCGTCTTGCATAGAAATTATGTGAACCGCATATTTTATCCATGTGAATCGCCTATGAATAAAAAAAAGGGAAGCACACGAGAAAGGGAGGAACAGGGAGGGACAGAGAAAGGAGAGGAAGAGGCCCATCCGTTGAACTTATCCTCATGGTTGCGCTGTACACACGAGTACACGGCGAATCAGTGAAAGGGGCAAGATACCATTGACACGTGTACGTACGTACATACGTATGCAAGTGTGTACGCGTAGACAAAGGGTTATATGCTGGGTTACAAATAATTACTACGATTTGTGCTTTAGAAATGGAACGCAATATAAGTAGGCAGAATTTTCTGCAGCTAGGTGATTTGTCTGAGAAAAATGTGGCAGGGATCATTGAAGTGAAAATATGTTCGCAATATAATTGTGAGAAAAATGCTAACGCGTTTACTGTTAGAAATATTTGTCTTGCCAAAAGTTGTACTCTCGATTGTCTGAAATCATTCGTAAATTATTAACCCTTTCACGCACGAAGACGAAGAAACATTTTAACACTACTGATGGAAAGAAAAATGGTTGAACCTGATTTTTTCTTTTTTTTCCAATATTAGAAAAGAATGAATAACAATTACCAATGTTTCTACAGGAATATTTATACTGCTGGCGCATTTATACGTGCATACAATTCTAAAATATAAATGATACATAAATCGTATCTGAAAGAACTCAAGAGATACCTTGTACAATTATTACCTGAAATAAGTGAGCACTTTTCAATATCCTTAAATAAAAAAGAGCTACACCACACCGTTAACTCGAGCAGACCCATAAATCAAACATGCAACATCTTTGATAAACCATTTCACCTAGGTACCAGCTCCAACGATCAAATAAAATGAACCAAGATCGTGAATCTATGAAACCTGCCTATCGTATGAGATTAAGTTCCATATGCACATAACTACCGTAACAAACCATATAAACTCTGGAGCCCTGGACCGGACTGTTAATTCGCAGTCGATCGAAAATACTCGCAACACTTGTTAGCATAACGACACGGACCCTGTTACGGGCAGGCAGGCGCAGGTAAACGTGGAATTATCAGAGGTGAGTTTTCGACGGAGCATCTATCGTTGAGCGTGTATAACGGAAAGCTCGATTTCTAACATAAAATGCAAGTCAGAAGGAGTAACGTCCGAGCAACCTGGTGCGGATAATCGGGATGACGAAACGACGACCGGTTTTCTCGAGCAGAGGATACAGTTTGAGAGTACATCCTCTGAAATTATCCATCTCTCTCTCTACCTTTTACTTATATACTGACGAGAAGCCCCGCATCTTGCTACCGATCGATCGAGCCAGCCAAAGACAGAGAATACTCCCTACGAGCCGTGAATCGATACCGATCGATACGCGTCGATGCCTCTGAGATATTTCTGGAATCTCTACGAAAATGTCGCTTGCCAAATGTCACGAAAACATTTCACCAGGCAAACGGGAAGGATCGCGTTGCGTAAATGATCCGTACAGTGGATGCAACGCGAAAAAGGAGCCTGGTTAATTAACTTTTCTCGCCTGCAGGTATGGGGACACATTTTTACAGCGATTTGTATGCTTTCATTTTATCGCGGTGAATCGCATTTGCAATTTGTTATTTTAACGACGTTGCGGTTAATTCTGAACGAAGAAACTTTTTGCGTGATCTGCCTTACAGGGGCGCGTGTATACACGTGTATGGTTGCGATACCTGTGTATCGTTGAGGAAATACGTGAACGTGTTTCGTCGTATAATTATGCAGGAGGATGTACAGCGGATGAAAGTGCAATAACTTTGTTTCTAATAATTCTTTGAAGATCATTATTTATTTGTAAATAATCGAGAATCTTCTAAGATTCAATGTTCTCCTTTGCAAGGCTGTGTAAGAATCGTTTGAATACGGTTATTCTTTTAATATCAGGTTCGAATTTATAACTGTGCTCGGTGTTACGAGAAGTTCTGCATTGCAGATGAATGAAAATTGAATCGAACTTTCTTTCACGATTATGATTAACTGCTAATATAGGCAAGGGGTAAATATTACCTCACATTATTACGCGCTCGAATGATAATGTTTATCGCGTGACGTTTCTCTTTTTCTGTACGCCCGTTGATAATTGGCATCGTTTCTTCGTTGAACGAAAGAGAAAGAAAAGAAAGGAATGCATCGATATCGCATTGCAATTAAAGATACTGTGCTTCCTCGACAAAGTCTCATGGGAAACATTCTATTGTTAATTTAACTGTTACAGATTTCATTCCCCCTTTCCCACGATCCATTGTTGGCCGTAACTTTTCTTCGAAATTGACATGACTATGGCGACAGAACATTCCCTGAACGTTTCACGTCAGAATTCGCGGTATGCGAAAACGAATGGCAAGTGATTCACTTCCTACACTTTGATTTCCACGGGCGTTACAAATGCTATTATACGCCAGTAAACAGGCGCGCAGCTGCGTTATTCGTTATAACGATTGAATAAAACGGAGCAATAAGTAAAACAGTTTCACGACCATCGTAAGACTTGTAAGAAATGAGAGCGAAGAATAAAAACGTTCTGTTCTAAATGGATCAAATTATAATGACTGGCTTTGTTACTAAATATTACCATTAATGTGAAAGATAAAAATGATAGCAGTTAATAAAAAGGGATTCTACAAAGAGTACTGTAAAATAATAATAATAATAATTGTACTACTACCAAAAGTGAAAGTAATGTGAAAATACTTTCGACAATGAAAGCAATTTCCATTTTCATTTGGAAACAGTGATGTAATAATACCGATGAGTTAACCGGAACAAATTCTGTTGTTTACAAGTAGATAAAAGACGGAACAAATGGTGGACTGCTCATCGTCTTGGCAGCGCAAGAAATTAGTACAAAAAGGGACGAGGAAAATAGAGGTATAAGGGTAAGATTGAGTCACCAGATGTGCAAGATGTTCGAAGCTTATTTGAAATGACTAATACAATCTGTACACTTGGTACCGCGGCGGGCCGTAAATCAACATTTCCCAGGTAATTTCTCCTGCTTTTTCAGGCGTTGCTCAGTGTTTTCTAGTAGTTTGAATGATAGCAATGAATTTTTGGACGCACAACTAAGGTAATATGAAATGTTGACAAATTGTAAATCACTCAGGTAATATTTCTGTTCCATTGGCCGTTACTTCTGGTGCTTGCGATCAGACTGAGATAATTGTAACTAAATTTTTGCATTACAGAAGTAACGTAAAATGTTGACGATACGTTTAGAAAAAGGTTGAAATTATACGACAGGCGAATATTTCGAAATCGATCGATTTAAATAAGAGTTATTATTGACAAATCAATATCGTATCATATTTATGTACTTGTTATTGCAATAAAGGATGAACCGTGAACCGAGCATAACTTTCATACCAATTAGAGCAAATAGCGCAGGTAAACAGTGACTAACCTTAATATCACATGATATAAATTTAAATATAATAATAGCTGACAAGAAATCCTATACATACAATTACTTCATAGTTTCGCTGTTACTGAACGGTAACAAGTGTTATGACACGAAATATATTTTCGCGCGTGAAATCATTACCAGATGTTTCTAGCTGTTTACAAATATCCACATCATCTTCTTTACAAAATTATGAATTGCATCTCAATCCGTTTCCCTTTACCTTGTACAAATCCTTAATTATTCTTAAATTATGTCGAACAACTTAGATTGTCGATATTTCATTCCCAAACACGACTTGAGATAAAAACGATTTTCGGGAACAGATGTTTCTCAATTTGGTATTCCTAATAATATAATTATTGCCATTGCATTATGTTCTAAAAAAAAAATCTACAACCTTTAATCAGTAGAAATATGTAATGTTATCACGAACATAATACAATCTTCTTATTGAACATACAGAATCCAAGTATTCCACACGTAGCATAATAATTTTCCAAACTGTAAATATTCTATAACTTTAAATGCGTTTCATTACATTTACATATTCAAACTAACACCCGTTCACTCTTGCACGAATTATTACAGCATATAAGCGTTATGGTCAGCAATTAACAGGGTTATCAAGCTGAGCAATAAAGTTCATTAAACGTAGAGATATTATAACTATTGCGAATTGCGTTGAACGGTCAGACAGTTAACAAAAATAAAAATAATTGAATAAATATCCCATTGGCCTCGATTTATTCGCTCGCATGGGCAATAGCAAAGTTGTATTGGTAACGTATCGGCAATAATTTTTGTAGAAAGGCAAATGAAATGTTTCGTGCGATAGGATAATAACACGGTAAGTCTTCGATTATCTGAACACCAATTATCATCCATAGCGTACGATTGTTTGAACGTGGATTGTTGGAGATGATAAAATAATGTAATATAACAAAATAATAAAATCAACGAGATCATCCAAATTAATAAAGGATCTCCACAAAAAAAAAGGATTGACGAAAAGGAAGAGCAATAAAGAGTATTACAAAAATAAGTGTATGTAAGATTTCCGAATTTTCGGAAATATTTATAGCTAATTGTCAGTTGATACGAAGCATAAAAAAAGAGTAATCCCACGGAATTACTAAATGTAACGACAATATACAGTTTATCAGCTTATTGTCAGAGAGATTAAGAAAGGCAAGGGAACATGCGTACGTAACAATATGTAATAAATGACGCTACATCTTTCACGCGAAATTTTAATTTAATTATAACGCGAATCGTTTCATCGTCCGAAAAATTCGATTATCCGACAATTCTGTATCTACGTTAGTTAAGATAATCGAGATCCCATTGCAACATCGGGCAAGTAAAAAAATCTTTAATAAGTCTGCAGATCTCGGGTTCTCAGATGGCATTCCTGCTGCGAAAAACGGGACCTCCGGGTGACTCTATAAACTTCACTCGCGCTAATGCGAATTTTAGCGCGTATACAGTGACCCTTTTAAATATGCGAAATCAGGAAAATATGTAATGTACAATATCAAATAATTATCCGATATGATTAGTAATTTACAATTTCGATATTCCAAACAGGTATATGTGTTAAACGCGGGCTGAATATGACAAACGATATAGATACGTATTGTAAATTGTAATCTACTTTCTTGTTAGGAGATATGTACATTTAAACCAACTATCGTTGCATACAATTATAATATCTGGCGAGTTTAGTATACTTTATAAAACCACGATTGAGTGATTTAATCTGTGTAATATTGTTCAATAGTATTGTAGTATTATTATTTTCATTATTAAGTATTAAGGGTAATTTATTTTCGACCAAATTCCTTATCATATAATTCTACCCATGTCCACACTTCTTACGACACGGCCTATGCGATTTGCACTGTATAAGTAACTGTGCATCTCAATCTCGTTTCCCGCAATTCGATCGAAATCATTACACCTCGTCCCAATGCCAGAAACTTGGTCGCGAAACGACAGGTGGCCGTCTATTAGCTTACGTATCTTACCTTGCCAAGGAGTTGTCCCTTATAATAAGCATTTCCTTGAACCGGATCGACGACGTAATCCAGCTCCTCCTCCGTGGAATTGTTCCACGAGGACGTAGACGGTCCTGCCGTGACCACGCTCGTAGTCCTTATCAAAGAAGTGGCGGTATTAGGGTAGCGGCTTCCGTTCATCGATGACGTAACATTGCTAGCACTATTGGCTGTGGTGACGGTCGTGGCGACATTATTAGTCGACGAAGATATATCCTGTGCATTATTTTC
The DNA here is from genome assembly GCA_963583965.1 of Nomada ferruginata. Taxonomy (NCBI): domain Eukaryota; kingdom Metazoa; phylum Arthropoda; class Insecta; order Hymenoptera; family Apidae; genus Nomada; species Nomada ferruginata. Next base: position 16,098,574 of record OY757216.1, read on the forward strand.
TCCCCGAGACGATAGTTGCGCGGATGAAGCGTAAATAAGCGTAGACGTGCGCGTGGTCATACAGGCATTAGGTTCTTCGTCGTTCCTATAAACGCTGTTAACACAGTTCTCCTTCGGTGGGTCCAGAACGCAGCTAGGGTGCGACGAGTACGAAGAGATGTCTACGTCCAGGGGTAACGACGAACCACCGTGTTTTCGGCTCTTTCGGCGCACGAGACTCTGCAGGGACGCAGAACTCTTCGAAAAACTTTGACGCGGTCGATCGTTCACCGATCTGGTACTGCTACCAGCCGATTCGATCTTCCTTTTCGTGCATTCCGATTCTGGACAGAAAATTCTACTCGTCTCGTTACCCTCGTCGCCGTAACACCGACCAACGGCCATCGTTTCTAACAGGCAAGATGCCGTTTCCGTACGCGACTCACCGGGCATCAACTCCAAAAGGAAATTCTTGCCGGTCGTTCCATATTCCCTAGCCGGTGACGAACTACCAACATCCATCTCCAATGTATTCGTAGGTAACATCTCTGATTCTGTATTCATGTAACGGGAGCCACGGGAATGTATCGTGTATCTTAGCGGGATATAATTCTACTTCCCTTCGAGAAATCAATTATTTAGCGCACCCTGAAATAGAGTAACACTCGACTCCAACCACTCCTGCTCCGTTTCCCGTGACTTGTTCCACCGACGACTTATACACTATGATCCCGCGTTTCGTCGTCTCGCGGGATGTCATGTTCTAGCTAGCGAGACTTTAGCATTTGACACAGACGACGCCTACCACTTGACATCCATCACACATGTGCACCCCGTGAGATCGTTCGATAAAGGCGTCGTGATTATTAAGCGCTCCTTCGGGTTTAATTTCAGTCATTTGTTGTCACAGAAGATACGGAGTTCCTTCGTTTTTAATTGAACTGTGCGAACGGGCGTAACGTGGGTGTAGAGTTTGAGGAAGGAAACGCAGGTATCAGTGTGTAAATGTTTAACGGTGAAACAAAATGAACACGTTCCCTTATCGTCGATAAAACAGAAACATTCACTAACCCCTACCGCACGACCAGTCGAATCGTCACTGTTCCGCGCGCACAAGTTCGAGCGACCGACACCCTCGGTCTCTATCCTCCCCACCACTTCCACCACCTGAGCTCTCAGTGCCGTCGATACAGATTATTATTCGACATTCTGTTGGATATAGGCGAATTTTCAAATCTTCCCCCTGCATTCACGTATGCATTTCTATACGCAATAGAATGGTCTTATATATTTCGATTGCAATTAATGGAGCATGAAATTATTTTGAAATAATTTTAATTAAATATACTCCAATCGATATTAGCATTTTTTTTTGTATCTATCGACCATTTTCCCGACAAATTCTGTATTCACATAGTATAAAACTTTGTAAGCGACAAAATGCATGAAATTTTGATATCTTTTAATGTAAATCGTTTTTCGTAACAGCCTTGTTTACGTACTGACTACCGATGGAACAGTAAAATTGGAATATCCAACAAGCGATTGAAATATTTCTAACGCCGAAGAAGAAATATAAATGAACTTGGATAGTTTTTACCGAGGTGTTTCATGTGAAAGTATGTGTCGCATGCAACACGCTTTTCAATTTATATATCGTGATGTAGATAAGGAGATAGTATACTGCACGGGGTGTAAAATGACGATCTTTTTACGCTGTTTATTCGTGGTGTGCATCTAGACGTATTGAAAAGGACGATAATGGCTATTCTATGCAGCGGTAAATCGTGGGAAAGAGTATTGTTTCTAATGTCGTGTAAAAAAGAAACGCGAACGTTGTTACACGGTTCTTTACTTGCAGAAAGGAAGTCGCCTAATTCATACTACATACACATTCTCATGAATGTCTGAATCATTAATTACTTTTCTTCGATTTCCCATAACATTTCCGGAGTTTCTCCAAAATATGAATTTAAAGGACAATAATTGTAAGGAACAGAGTATAGATCGGCGCCGATTAACATTACACGCTACATATACACAATACTTATTATACGGATAACACCCTTCGGCAAGTGGATAGAGGCACAAAGAATTTGCGTAAAAATTGAAACAGCTGTAACTTTGTAAACAGCTGAGCTGCAGTAAGGACGATAATCATTGGTGACGTGCTACGGCCCTGATTCTACTATTTGCTTCGTTGTCCTCGTGTTCAATCTGCCTACTTCTTTCCGCCCGTTTGCTTCTGTTGTACTTTCTCCGTCTCTCCTCTCTTCCATACCAGAACTCTATCGCCGTCAAACGGGGAACACGCATCGTCCCATCATGCGTATTCGGTCATTCACACAAGGTATACCTGTTCCAACATTTGAGATGCGTTAAGTGCATATCTAAATATAGGAACGGTATAGCAAGGTAGACTTGCACGTAGAATCCGAAGCAACAACTGTCATGTATTTCACAAATTGTTTCCCTTCTAGGATGTACAATTTAACGCTTCCTTCGTACATATTTCAAAAATTTGCTCCGATCACACGGAAGCAAATGGCAAACGTAGGGATGGAACGCGAAGAAAATTGTGAAAATAATGTGCGTAACGCGACTGATTTTATGTATAGGTACCAAATGCAACAAATTTAATCTATAATTGCTTATTTTGTATAGGTGTATTATTTATTTATTACGGTATTATTTTATTTTATAGGAAAATGTATTTATTTGATGGACCACAAACTGTTTTACAATTCATTAATATTTATCCACAATTGCGAGGTTTCAATTTTATTTAGGGATTGTAATTCAAATGGAGTATGTATATTCAGTTTAAGAAACAATTTCAATTTGTACATATATTCACGATGAAACTTGAAAAAGCATAGACAACTCAAGCATATATGTATATTTAGTCAATTATATCTTTATCAAATTGTTTACGTGATAAATGTGAATAATGGTATGTTACTAGTGGACAGTGTGTAACAAATTATTGATAACACGAGTTTAAGTAACCAAAAAAAACTTGTCGCGATAACTAATTGGAAGATATCTCATTGGGCCAGATAATGTCTATTAAATGCCTTATAATATAAAAGGGTCAAACTATCTTTGATCTAATAATTCACGATATAATATTAAGGCAATTATTTACAATATTATATGACTGACACAAAGTCTATTTATAATCACATTTGTATGATCATCTCTAAAATAGTACGATAATGAATTTGTGGAAAGCATAAAAAATCAAACTTATTCTCTTTCCTGAGTGATCTGTGACAATTCGAATTTGTAATGAAGCTACAAGGAAAAAGTGTGCATATGTTTAACACATTTGTGGAAGGAAATCGGCATTGTTCAAGCTATTTTCAATCGTTGACAACGTAGACACAATAATAGTATACTTTACTACTTTACTTTATCGCTGGCAGAAAGGACATGCATCACGTTACACATGTGCATTGAACAAAGAAAATACATACGGTATAAATCGAAATTGTATCTATAGATAGTATACTTATTGAAATCAATAAACGTAAAACCAAACGCATGAGTGCTTTCAATACTTAACACGCATATATATTATAAAGCGCAAGATTGAATAGAAATTTTTAATCAGAATAATAATATCAGTAGTTAAAATATTGCAAAGTAAAACTACTTATGAAATCATAAATTTAGATAAAAGATTATACTACAACTATTTCTACATACGAACTCTCCTAATATTGTAGAATACCATTTAAAATTGGATCGAACTAAATAAATCGTAAAGTATTATTTAACAACAAATAATCAAACATCTGATAGCGCCTTTCGCATCGATATATATCGCAACGCGATCTATCGTTTCGATATGTACTAATCTCGTGGAAAAATTGTAAGATTAGATTTACGGGCATGCTGTTAGATTGTAGCTTACGTGTAAGGGAGGGAGTGTTACGAGTGTCAAAAATGACAGTCATTTCTTCATTGACAGAATCGAAGGATTCGATTTTTTCGTTAATTTAGGCTTACGTAAACGTTCAAAAATATTAAAGTTAAATCCATTATTGAGGTGGTTCGAATGTTCTATTTCTCTGTAATGTAACCTATTTCACGCTAGTTAAACCAGAGAGGGAGATAACATAACGTTGACATGCATCGTTACTGGTTCGAAGTTCGCATGCCTTTCTTATCGCATCGTAATTTATATTCCTTCTCGCTGTACTTCCTTGTTTCTTTGTCAGTATCAGCGTAATGTTCGAATCGTGCGAACGTGATTTACATAATAGTATCTTCTACGCCTTGTCAAAACTGTTAGCGATCGAAACGAGTTACCTTGAGAAATTTAGGTAACTCTATTTTAATCAGAATCACGAAGATGCTGGAAAGAAGAGACTATAATAAAGCGACTGTAGCACTTGCGAGACATCAAATTCGGAAGGATGAATTCGTTTTTGAAAACGGTAAACTCCATGACGGGCAAGAGGAACGTGTTGATCAGAGACTCGTTGCAGAAACAGTTGAATACCAGTGTGATAGAAATGCAAGGTGCGCCAGGCGTGGAAGCAAACAGTGCAGTTGGCGTTTGCGAGGAAAGCATGACTCTGTGTTCAGTTTTGGAAGCAATTTTTCTACACGGCTTGAAAGACAGCATTTTAAATCGAGTAACGGAGGCTCTAAGTGGTCCAGACTTCGACGCCGTTCCACAACCAAGCTTCTGGGGCCCTTTGCTGGTGTTCTCCCATCGACAGATCATAGATCAGATACAAGCGTTCACACAGCTTACCACGGAGGTTGGATATTGCAGAGCTTGGATACGATTAGCTTTAAACGAAGGCCTTCTAGCTAGCTATCTGTGTTCTATAGGGAGGGACAATTCGGCATTGAAGCTGTATTACAATCGGTCTGCATTTATCAGAGACTCGGACCTCGTGGAAGTTTCGCAGAGACTAATTGAAAGCTTAGAGTACAGCAATATACGCTTCGAACTTGTGTGCAATACAAGTTTATTAAATTTTTGGTCCAACACTCCCCTTCTATTGGCTGGTATATGGTCACCACCCATGAAATCCTGCCCGGTATTTAGTGCAGTAGATATAGCGAAAACCATAACTACAGAGCTAACAAACGGCGAAAGTTTCGATGAAGTTGAAACTGCTAGTTCTATTGGTAGTTTAGGATCGTTCAATTCGTCACAGTCTGCCCTTAATAATATAGCTTCTATCTCGGAAGACGATGCTTTGAAAATTATTTTAGCTAACAAGAAATCGAATAATATTGATATAGATCATGGAAAGAGTAACTCAAGAGATATGCAGCCTTCAAAGAAGGAAGAACGGCAAAATGTACAAGACAGAGAAGGAGAATGTAAAGTACTACAAAGTAGTACTCCAAAAAATGATACAGGGCTTGATGCAACATGTGATACCGAAGACGCAGCAGTTGAAAATATTGTACAAAATAATGAGGCTTCGCAAGATGTAGCTGTACCGGCTGTAGGAAATTCATTGATTGGAAGACTAGGATGGTCTACATCTTTTGAAGATTGCGATTCTTCTCTAATTTCATCCGTAATATCGCACGATTCTGGAGCAGATCCACCCCGTACACCGGGGGACCGAGCTACGTACGATTCGATCATTCAAAGCTATCATAATGCTGGAAACACATCGGTCACAGACCTTCATGAATTTTTAAAAAGGTACCCCAAAAAAGAGCCAGCTGATGATGGAACTAAAGTTCAGTCAGAAAATAAGGTATACTTTATCTAAATATTATAAATTTTCTTTGACCTCTTGTTCGTTTATATGTAACAACTAATCTACTCTATTTCTTATTCAATTCTAGGCTGTAATCAATTTTGATGAGCAACTAGGAAAGCTTCCCAGAGAGGAAGGTTTAGATGTACAAAATTATAGTTGCTTTGAATGTGGACACGCAATTGGCATGACATTTTCTAAAGCACACGTTTGCTCATATTCTGGGAAAAGCTACTGTTCAAAGTGCATGTCGGAAAACGAATTTATTATTCCATCGAGGATCATTCATAATTGGGATTTAAAGAGTTACCCCGTTTGCAATAAGGCCGCTGCATACTTGCAGGATTGTTCTACATTATTGGACCTAAAAGTTTTGAATCCACGAATTTATATGGCTGTTGATAATATGGCTCAATTGCAATCATTAAGAATTCAATTGAATTTATTGAGAGCATACTTGTTCACATGTCGTGAGCCTATAATTGAATCTTTACAAAAAAAAGTTGCACCTAGAGATTATTTGTACGAGCATGTACACCAATATTCGGTTACCGATCTTCTCGATATACCTAACGGAATCCTTGCCCAACAACTGCAGAAAGTAGTTGAATTTGCAAAAAATCATGTTATAAACTGTTGGCTTTGCAGCCAGAAAGGTTTTATATGCGAAATTTGCAATAATCCAAAAGTCATTTATCCATTTAATATGGAGTCGACGTACAGAGTAAGTTAATTATAATTTTTTTAATCCGATTATTCATTAGTTATAAGATAATTCTTCAAATTTCATTCCACTATTTATTTCATAATAACTGATTTTAGTGTGGAGCCTGTAATGCAGTATTTCATGGGGCCTGTTTAAATGCCAACAAACCATGTCCAAAATGTGAACGCAAACGTAAACGAATGGACCTCCCACTTTTAGATGTGGGATGTACAGATTTATCATTAAATGATGCACCAACACTATCAGTGAATGAAAAATGAATAACAAAAAAATTCGCAATAAATGGAATATTTGTAAAGTATTCATGATATCCGTTTCTTATAAATCGGTTATTTTAACGGAGCTATATTTTTATTAAAACTTATTTTTATAAAATTTGATAATTAGAGATTTCACGAACACGCATAAACCTTAAATTATGTAATATTTACATGTAAATAACTGTTTTTGTTTTTTAAATATTTCTGTATCGTTACGTTTATAATAGCCAATAATGTAAATTGTATAATCAATCTCAATTGCTTGTTTGTATATCTCTGTAACACGTTAAAATTACAGAGTTTTTATTTTGCGAGGACGAATCTTTAAATTTGTATAAGAAATACATATATTTATGTAACATACATTTTATTAAAATTTTATGTACAAAAGATAGCAAAATATATAAATCATTCATCAAGTTACGCAATATTTATTGTACTTAATACTGTTTTTAGATCTATGTAATGTCGTACATCACTATACTTTATATCCAATAGGCACACAAATTTGCACGTACAAATTCCAAAGCTTACTTCTATTGTCTTAAAACTGTAAATAGAAGTTGAAAGCTGTATATACTGACTTGCTGTTTCTCTGAGATTATATTTTCATTAATGGTGTTCGAACAGTGGTATTTTACTTATGAAAATTTAGTATTTTACGAACTAAATAGTTACAGTTACTGTTACCTATAACCAGTATATGCACAAATTTACTTTAAATTAATGAAATTTGATCATTATATTATTAATGGAAATATATATCAAGTACCTTTTAGACTAGAAATAATTCGTGCATCTAAAAAGTCTAGTTCAAATTTGTACAAAAAAGTCATGCAAGTAAAATAAAACAGAAAGTTAAACATATTTGAGAACAATGCATTGCGCATACTTATAATTCCTACATGTTTATAATATATTTACATATATAATTGTCAAAATTGTATAAATTTGCTAAAGCTTCTCGTTTATATTGTCTGAACTAATACCTTGATATTAAAATAAAGTAGCTCTAAATTAAGAATGTGTAAATATACGAAATATTATGCTAATAAACCATATCTTCGAAATATTTAAAAAAATAGTTTATGGAAAATGCGCACATATTATTCTTATTTATAATATTTATTCTAACAATAAGAAAACATTGTCACCTTTTTTAACTATAAAGAAGTTTTCCAAATCAACTTCGTTAGAAAAATATGTTGATTTCTTTGACTTTAACTATTTAATACTATCGTTTATTTTATCAAAGTTTTAGTCAAGTAATTAAAATATTTATATATTAACGTGTATAATACGATAATTTCCAGGTACTTATTAAAACAATATTGTAATCTTATAATCTGTGATAATAAATTTCAAGCAATATTTCTTTATAATTTATAGATCATTGTGCCGATTGAATCTTCATATGGCATTTGACACGTTCAAATTTTAAAATGCATAATAAAATTACGAGATAATATGTTGGCAAGTTTAAAGTTATACAAATGCAACGACCATTAGATTGACATTATATTGTCAAAAATATTATGTACATGTAATGATAAACATAAAGTTCTATAAATTTTTGATAAGAGTATCGAATATGTAGATTTACATCTTTCGAATTTAATAATATTATCATAGTAAACCACACGAACAAATCATTTTTCGAAACGTACACTAATAACATTAATACTAATTTATTTAGCAGTTCAAATTAGTAGTTATTGTGTGAAAGAGTAGTAAGTTTTTCACAATTGCTACTAATATGAATGTTGCCTGTAATATTTAAATGTGAAATGAAATATTTAAATGCACTTATCATGCTCCTACAATACATGCACATAATTCGTAAAAGCAATACTTCATAAATGTATAATTAAGTCTTATTAACGCTACTTATTATTTTGCATAATTACTTTGTACTATGTTTGACCATCGAAGTTGAATTATTAACCCTTTGGACTGGAAAGCCGACTCTCACTCGCCACTTGGTTTAACACGAAAACACGAATGGGGACTGAGAGGTGACCGTAACTTTTCTATCAACGGGTATCTTTCCCTTTATATTTTAGACGTTTAGCCTACGCGAAATTCATAGTACGGCGTGGTCATTAATATTATTATTTTAAAGTTTACTCTATTTCGAGTTAACACTTTCTTATACCAGAAAAACGACTTTCGAGTGCAAAGGATTAACGATTTGTTTTACATACAAAGTGTCTTACTCTGATATGTTTTGTACGACATTAATACAACTTCAATGTTTATACGTTACTATTTTGTGCTGAACTGGCAATCTCACTCGTATATATATATATAAAATTAATGTAATGTTTTGGGAAAGTATGCAGATGGCAAAATTGGTTTATCAGACAAACCTGCCCTTCTTAATCCACCCTGTAGCGTAAGATTTGCATTCTTCGCCTTTATACCATTTGATGGTATAGCTGAATTATTATTTTCAATAATCGCTGGCATCGATGAAGAACCTGCGACACTTAGAGGCAATTTATTCAACGAATTAATACGCTCCATTGGTGTGCTGGTGCTTGAAATTTGTCCACTCTTATTAAACGTTGATGCACCCATTGTACTATCGGTGATACCGACACCCATTGATCGTGGTGTCATGCGTGTAGTTTGATTAATATTCGGATTTTGTACGATGGGATTTCTCAGTGGCAGCCCAGATAACGTACTGTTTTGTACTGTATTCGGTGCGGGTGTACGTGTTTCATACTTATTAGTTATAAACTTATTCGTTCTCGGTAATGTCAATTGAATTGACGGTGGTACAGTAATTGGCGCTGCTACAACAGCATTTTGTGCAGGCGATTGATTGTCCGCTAATCGTCTGTTTAGCCAATTAATCACTGCAAAAGTATAAGATTAATTAGAAAAGAAAGAAATCTTAAAATATTTTTGTTACTTCAAAATTTGTAACAAAGAAAAGTTATACGCGCTATCAGCAATTAAAGCTTTTATAACGATATACACTGAATGTATTCTATTACCATTATCATTATTTTTTATTATTTTCTCCTTTTCCTCCAACTGATTTTGTTGAGATCTGACTTGTTCCTTCATATGTTCCACTTCGGTTTTTGCATCTCTCGTCTCTTTCATTAGATTATCCATTTTACTTTCTAATTGACCAACTTCTTTTTGCTTAGTATCTAACAACCTTTCTTGTTCGAGTGCTATGCTAGTTCTTAATTTTAATTTGGACTTCGTCGAAGCAAGCTCGTTCTGCAATTTTGTCAGTATTTCGTTAGCTTTGACCAGCTCGTCGCTTAAATTTCTCAAAGAATTTTGTTTACGTTGTAACTGGCCATCCTTATCAGTTAGGAGATCTTCAAGATGCTGTTTCTGTTCTTTTGCAGTTTTTAACATTTCCGTATGTTTGCCGATAAGTACAGTTTTGTCCTTCAATTCTTGTTCGAGTACAGCAACCTTTGTTCTTAAACTGTTTACCGTATCATCCTTTTCGTGGTAATCTGTATCCAGTTTGGAATTTTGTTTCTTCAATAAATTCAGATCCCTTTGAGCAACGCTAAGTTCCTTCTCAAAATTTTGCAGCTGTTTGATTTGTTCAATATTCGTTGCTTCTAAAAGGGACAATTTATCTTTGTATGTTAAGTTTTGCGTTCGTAATTCTGCAAGCTCCGTATGGAGCTGCTTTACAATTTCTGTGTGTCTACGTTCTACTTCTAACTTTTCTTTTTCATTCTGGCACTGCCACTCGAAGCGAGCTTTGGAAAATCTACGGAATATTAATACTTTTTAGAAAAGAATCCATACACCAGATGTTGTACAATGTAAATAATCTACGTACCTGTCTTTTTCAATACTCATTTGCTCTGTGGAAGATATTTGCATCTGACTTTTTTCTGTCATGTACTTTTGCTCCAATTGTTCCAATTCTCTAGTCTTTGTTTCTATTTTACTCGATAAATCAGTCAATCTTGTTTCAAGCGCAACCGCATCTCTATTCTGTTGCAAAATATTTTCCTTCAACTGCTTTATCTTCATCGCCATATGTGTTTTCAAATCTGAATCGCTCGCAGGTGATATGTTCAAACTTAAATGGCATAAATGCTTGAAATTATTCGTTTCAACTAATTTGAAAATCCATTCTCCGCCTTCTTCTGCCAGCAGCAGTAAAAATTTCGGCGGAGTTTTCGATAAGTTTGCAAGAGGTATTTGGCATTGTTCCAGCAAACATATTAATTGAGTCGCGAAATTATCGAAATCGACCAACAATCCTTGCTGCGACTTTAAAACTTTAAAATCATCCTCTGTGATAAATAAGGAGTATAGAAAGCAAGGATCATTGTCATCCGCTAACAAAACGCATAAACTCTGTAACGTAAACATGTAACATATTAAATTCACGAATAATTCTCGAGAACATCGTAAACGTAGATTTTGAACCTTTTAATGTATACTATTAAACGAATGAGAAACGTAAACGTAAAAACTATGGTTAATAAAAAGAAGAAAAGATTAATTATAAATATAGGTGCGCATAGTATTTAATGTCAACACAGGATAGGTTAATGGAAACACTGGAACTATCGGTTACCTTGCGACACACGGGGCTAATGCCCGCATGAACTTCCACGTTAACCCTTAATTCACGTTGACGTTCTTCCTTATGTTGCGGCTTAATATAAACTCTTTGCACTCTAGTATATAACACATCGACATTGTTCAATTGGAGACCAGAATCACCAGTCACTCCGCTGCCTATTGAATTATTCAAATAATTCATTATTTTGCTATACGTTTAACAATCATCTGTCAGTCTTTGATCACCCGACACATCGGACAGTGACAGTGACGTCTCAATTTTCGTTTCATTTGTCAATCTTTCGGTAATTACAAAAAGTATACGCGAAAACTTTCAAATTCTGTAATCTGTACATGTTACTCTCAAAGCACGCGTCCATCAAGTGCTGCCATCTTAGCGTCATGCGTTACTATTAATGCCCCTCCATCGAACAAGTTTTTAAATTACGTGCCATTTTGTGTGTTCTTTTTATCCGATTTATAATAAGTGATTTTATGCAGATTAAATCGAATATATTATGGGTGGGAATTTTTTTATTACTACGTAGTGTTGATTAAAGCTATTAAAATTATAGATTTTAACAGCTATTTATATTAATTATTGTCTATCCATATCTTGTAAGGTATGAAAATCGTAGTGCAATTATTCGCTTTGCTCGTCTTCGAAACAATTGATGTAATTCTTATTATAATGTGACATAACCACAGACGAGATATAGGAATAGACAGGACATCTTATGGACTTTCGTGGCCCAACGTGACGGCCATTCCGACTCAGAAATCCGACACTGATTTGAGCGTCCCCTGCTCGTGAACAGTGATCACTTGAACAACTATTATTTGCTGAAGTAGTAGGGCAGGACTCATACGATTGTGTGAATATATGTGAATGCTTTATGCTTTGGGGGAAATCAGGATAGCTATTTCTCGGTCAAAGTTTCGGTAGGAAAATTGTGCTACGGTCACAGACGAGATATATGAATTCCTATATCTCGCCAGTGAAATGATCTCTTATATCTCGTCTGTGTGAAAAGATGCTAGAAAACTATCTGAACGCTCACAACGGTAGGAATTGTAATTTAAATAAAGTTAAAGAAAAACAAATATTAGTTTGACGGAAATAGTTTGCTTATTCTATAGTGCAACAAACATTACAATCATTTGATTACACAGATGCGTTTGTTATTACTAATAAATATATTTGCATCCTACTATTCGACTAATATCCATACTGTAACACTTACAATAAAAAATATTCAGTTCGATATGATATTCAAAAACACGCGCCGTAAGGAAAGAACAGCACCCCCATCGCCCAATCAGCTACCAGCCAATCAGCGCAATCTATTTCAAAATTCTGCCTCTTTCGCCCAACGGATCGCGTAGTGATTAGACGTGTTCAGAGTGTCCGACGAATTAAGGTATGTCACATAGTCTAACATATTCCTAAAGGCATAATATTATATCAATTGTTTTCATTTCCCGTCTCCTGAGAGTTCTGTAGTGTTTTTTGTTACTGTTAAGTCATATTTTAGTAGAACGTGAGAAAAAATTGCGTAGCAAGTGGACTCGCCCAACGTGCATTTTTTGTATCTAACACTACTCCTACGTATAGATATACATATTCAGGCCCCAAATTTCATTATCTTGCAATATATTCTGCAGTTTCTAGCAATATTATTATGATTTTGGTTATTCTTAATACATTTATTTGAAATTTCAGTTCGATTCTGTTCCATGGCGTCTCTTTCGCTTGGTTCGAATCAGAAATGGCGCGAACGCGACACTTTCAAACGGGAATGCGCAGGAGCAGAGTGACGCGGCGCCATATTGTTAAATCAAGTTTTCGCTGACAGGTAAGCGTTCCTCAAATTTCTTGTGGAAATAAGTAGAATTTTAGCAATATGTCTCTATTAAATTATAATTCGTACCACGTATAAAGCTTGTATGATATACAGTCGCGTTGTAGATAAGTAGTAACATAATGCAAGTCATTATTTGCGGCTATTTCTTTGTACAAAGAATTTCGAACAAAGCATGTTCGAGGACTTTTGCTTCAATACTAAATCTTTTGTTAACATCGCGTGCTTACACGTTTGCAAATCGAATATTCATATTTGTTATAGAATTCGAGATGAATTATTGCTTTAGTATATCGCAATTATCATTACCTTCGTGCACTTGTTTTATTTCTTTGTTCCTCTTTGTTCCAGCAGTATGGAGAGAGTAGACGAAATAGAGTAAGCCAATAGCCACAATGATGCGAAATAATTCATTGCAACTAAGGTGTTTGTACGTGAGCATTTTAATCATTTTTCCATATTGGTTTTATATGATCTGAGACGTTATGATATTAAGATGAAACAACAACAATTAAAATACTTGTAAAACAATTAGATTTTCAAACACTCGACAGGATGAACATGTTTTCTTTCAGAAAATTTTTCTGACCGCGCGCAATGCGGTCGGTTGAGTCAGTGTTTGCTCCGAAGTTTTCTAGGTTTTTCAGAGCAAGTGGCTCTGCTTAAATTTTCGATTACGCTTTAGCTACACGCGATTGCAGAGACAGTTTTTTTCGCGTACTAGTTATTAATACTATTATCAGAGCACCGGTGCTCCTTTGCAATTATTTCAATCGGAAAAGTAGAATCTTAATTTGTTCGCCGATATAATTTGCGGTCGCGCACATAGTTTCTTATTTAGATTTTTTTCTTATATTCGCTATCGGAGTAGAGTCAGTGCATCACTGAAGGGGATGTTTTAGGCGACACTGACAAAGTGAGAAATGTAAGTATCTTTTAAACAATTCTCAGTTTTCTATGAAGAATTAAATTATGTAGAGTTAGCAGTAGATTTTAATGTTCTTTGCTTTCTTGTTTAGTTACAGTTTGCATACTTCCTGGCGGTTGAGTTCAATTGGGCTGCCTCGGTGATGTTCCTGATGTCCTCCACGAGTACTTCCTTGGTACCTGCAATCGACGAAGTAGTGAGTCGCATGCGTTTTGGTTCCTCCGGTCCCCAATCATGCCGTAGGACGATTGGTCCAAAACGGCACGGTGACTGGTTGTATTTTTTAGTAGTTTTGCGAGCATAGTGACCGCCATTATTTTCTTGTGTATTATTTCTTATATGAGGTTATATCTGCCTTCTTGTACACCGCGTCTTTTAATATAAAAAAATCAAGAACAATAGAAATATTTCTTACTCAAATAAATATTTGGTCCAATAAGCACAGTTCACGTATGTTCCTCTATTTTAATAAAAATATATCATGACATTAATAAATACATTGAACAAATGTATGTATATTGAGGACCTTGTATACTAAATTCATAATTGCACTTATAATCAATTGAAATTTGTATTCACTGTTGAGCAGTGCAGAAGTCGGATACCCTCTGACTTCGTTACTGCAAGTGTTTTATGATTATAGTAATCATGCATTGAAATAAATAAATATAACGATACGTATATTAAAATCAGCATTGAATATGCATAGCCAATGATGGCATTTGATATTAATTTTCATATGCTATAGTCGAGCCCTTTTCGTATGAAATTTATTACACATTATGTACAAGAAGGCACTTTGTATACGGGTAGATTTTCAAATCGGAGTAGCTATCTTGAACACGTTGCTTCGATTAAGGAATCACCCGAGGTTTATTTAATAGCTTGTCAATTTTTCAAGTAAATATTTAATTGCATTACTTATTCTAGTAAATTCAGTTTCAATGACAGTCATTTCCCTTAATAAATACATTATTTATGAGCCATTTTCGAGTTTTTATTGATATTTCATAAAGTACAAAGTCGAGTCATTTTTGGAGAGTTTGCAAATAAAATATACTATTAGTATACTAATCACCTTTTTAGATCAGGATTTTCAGGTTTAACCCCTTCCGTGTTCATTGTCAGGAACTCACTCACGTGCCCAGGTGCTACTTGGGTGAGTGAAAGGCAATGGGCACGATGATCATATAGTTTATAAATTTATAACAATGTTTGGCGGCTGACATTTGCTAGCGTACCGTGCACGACGCATTTTCCACATTATGTGTGTGTGTGGTTAGGCCGTGGAATTGCGTCGGCTCGGGAGTTTCATAACAAATTATAAACAATTGCAAATATGCATTGAATACCATAACGAATTCTGGAAATATGACAAACAATAGAGTACTATACGAACGTACAATATATTTTAACAATCAACATTTTATACGAAAGTAATGCACAAGCATATACGTTTGCGCAAATTTACGCAATGGTCGGTAGCCTTTGTCAGCCGATTTCAGGAACTGGTACGTACCCTTAGAGTGTGAATGATTGTATGCCAAGCTCGGGTGTCGGAGGCGTCCCGGGACGTCTCTCTAGTGTAGGTTCATGCGCCCGAGTGTTTGATTGAGAAACGTTGAATGATGTGTGTTTGTGTGAATGCTTTGCCATTTTCTAAATATAGGTCTAGGTAGGATAGGTAGTATACCTTCTGGTGTGCCTGATAGATATAAGTAGGTAGGGCCGGGCAGGTTGACACAGTCTCTGATCGGGTAGGCAATATTTCGCGTGTTCAACCTGTTTCAGGAAATCTGATTTGAAAAGTCGACGGCGAAACTGTGGCGCGTACGAGAATGCGTTCGCCTCTGGCTTTGCCTATCGATTTTTCGAATTTTTCGCGGTCGCGATCGCGATTTGGTCTCGAAACGAACGTGTCACGTTATGCTCGAGGCTGCACGTGTAGGCGATGATCGATTACAATTTTAATCGCAATCTTTACGATTTTCTGTAATCGCAAATTTTACGATTTTATTTGGTCGTGATTCGTCCACGTGTGTTCCGTTTAGCTACGCGATTTAGCCTTTTATTTAGTTTTGTTTGTTTGCGAATAGAGTCTCGAGCCTAGACTAAGTTTCAGCGAGCATTGCGCCCGAAGAAAAGAAGAGGCTAAAAGCCGAAGAGGCCCGACAAACTGTCGCTCAAGAGGGCAACTATCAATGGCTCTGCATCCTTCGGATGGAGAGTCATTCTTTGTTACTATTTTCTCACTATGCTCGCTTTTGCATGCCGTAGTTGTAGCTTATTGTTTGGCCGGCAGTATTGCCTGGCCCACCGTCATCGCATTGGGCAAATCGCGATTTTTATTAGCGTCGCGTACGATTGAATACGGTTTGCATTAGAGTTGCGAATAAAATCACATCGCGATTGCAACTAGAGTTACGGATAGACCCAGGTCGCGGCATTTTTTTTACAGGTGCGGTTAAATATATCGTTGTTTGAATTAGAGTTGGGAATTAATACAGATTGCGGCTTGAATTAGAGTTGCTTTTGTATTAAATTGTACTTGCGATACGTACTTGCTTTTAGCGTTGCGGCAATAATTTTCGCGTTCCTTTCCTACACAGGTTTCAATTAGCACTTACAGTGCTGCGATATCTTTCTATCGCGAATATTTTTCTTAGATTTTCACATAGTGTTGCGATGATAAATGGTCGCGATTTTTAAGTAGCGTTGCGACCACAATGAACTAACTAACTATAAGCTAATGTGTTTTATAACCTCTATTTTTTACTTCAAAAGGTTTAACAGAATTTTTATTTTCAGCTTTCGTTACAATTATTTATTTTAATAGGTATTGATATGATAGCGATTTGAATCCAGTAGAGAGCAATGGCGGTGATAATTTGCAAGTGTGTGCGTGTACATTATTCCATTTCTGCTAACGTCTGTCACTTCTGCGTTCAGCTTTTGCAATAAACATTTTGTTTGTATGGTTATATTTTATTTTTCAATGAATTTCTTTAAACATTTCAATAAAATCAGCATAAAATCCATGCGGTATTTGGTTAATATGTCTAATAGAATTTACTTTAGTTTCCCGCGTAGTAAGAAATGCATCAATCCAATTGGTCGATATCTTCGTCGTTAGCCAATCGTATTCGAGATCAAGGACGTGACGTACCGTTTAAAACACCGTATATGTCGAGTTGTAACCGCGGTCGCCATGCCATGCGGTTGTTTCGCGATTGACAATTTCGTTCCTGAATATGTCGTCGATAAAGTGTTTGAGAAATCGTTGTCTTTGCTTTCGAAGGAGAAATTTGCGAGGTGACAGTGTCGAGGAAGTGAGTGTACAATTATTATGAGGCGACAAGTGATGTTCCCTTGAAAATTAAAACCTCGAACCCGCACTTTGTCGGTTAGAGGTTTGGATGCGACAGTTGCAGTTTGAATTTAATGATGCATTCCGTGCATAAACGGGGAAAGGTAAGCTTTCACTTTTTCATCGTATGCGCTCTGTGCAATATCTTGGTCAATTTTACTATGTTGTTTTCCAAAAATAATTTTTTTTATCTATTAAAAGTCTCGTGTCAAGAACACGTCGACCGGTTTTGCTTGCAGCGCTACTTTCGTTCATTCTATCATTCCACTCTCTGTCTTGTGCTGCCCTCTAATCTCTGCATGCAAACCTCTTAATGCAATATCAACATGTTTATTCGAATCGATAGTGATTATGATAACAATTATTTATAGGGATTAATATTATAAACTTTGGGTTCCTTTCGTATTTGTAGTTCGTATAATCTACAATATTTCAAAATGAGTTTTCAAAGGCGAACTTGACGTAATATAATCAGGAAAGTGCATTCGTTAATGAATGTGTATTTTATATTTCGTCTATTGGAGACATGAGAACATGTACTTTTAATTACTTTAGTAGTGCAATATCTCAAGTAAACTTTTTATATGTTCTACCTGAAATATTATTTTGCCTTTTGGCAATAATTTCCAAAATGTTCCTTCGTTGCTAGTGCAAAAAAATTCGACTGAAATAGGAGTTGTATTTACCTGGAAACGTATGTACATAATATATGTACACAGACCGGTTTGACAAAAGGGTTACTTGTTTCATTGTCATAAATGCTATCACTTTCTTATGTTACTGTATCTTGCACGGCAAGTAGAGTTCACTGCACTCCATTTTTTACGCCATACATACGCTAGCTGCACAATTTGTGCAATATTTTACTACTTTTTCTAATCTTATTATAAATACATAAATGTCTGTTTACAAATATAATAATTGTTCAATAAACATACGGTTATGCATATATGCATATGTATATCAAAGATAGATAAAAAATTAAATTATATCGTTTTATTTTTATACCAGATAGTCGTTACGCAATATGTATTTCAATTACGTATATCGTATTATCAAATAGCACACAGAATAATATATTGCAATCGATTCTATATTATCGAGTCCTGGTTTTACATTAGTATAACTCTTTTAATTTAAAACTTTTCAATTCAAAGACACTTCAGAACTCCTCAATTTTAAACCTATGTATCTTGCAAAAAATTCATCATGAATGTGTTGAATTTAAAACTTTTAAAGTTTTAGAATTTACATATATGTATCTGAATTAAACAAAAAGGGTATGTCAATCTAAAGTCCGATTCGGATCATACAAAGACCTGAAGCCACAATATGTATAAAGTTTAAAGTAGTTTAAATTCCATATCGTAACAAATATATATTAATTCCACTCCGAAATATAAAATATCCACTTTCCACGGAATCATTCATACGTTTTTACGAAACTATGAATCATCCAGACTTAATGCAACATAACTGCAAGAGTAAGCTTCTTTTACGGGTATTTCGTAAAATGCAAAAGTACTTTGTGAAGACGTTATTGCGTTGGCTATTCTCGCTTCACGCCATTTTCTAAGTTGTCGTTGAAGTGCACTCCATCCTTGGCGAATAACACGTAGAAAGATTTACAAGAAACACTTTAGTCTGAGGAAATCGTGTTTGTTCGGAAGCAGAACATTGCCATTTCCTTCGTAGTTTTCCTCTTGAGTTTCGTTACGCATTTTTTTCTTCATCCTTCCGTGTTTGAGCGTCCACTCCTGCAACCACCTGCCCTTCTCACAAAAGGGAAGGAGACAGGCAAGTGGACAGGTTTTACCTGGCGCAGCTTCCTTTGGATGCCGAGAACCTATGCTTGCCAGTCTTAGCTTCTGAGAATTTTCTTTTTCTTCAGCCGTGGCTTGAAAATTCATCGTATTTTTAGATGATTTGTCAGATATATCGCAGTAAATGAACTATTATTTTATTCAACTATATTTAGAAATAATTATCTGCAATATTTTTTCCGAATATTAAGATTTTAAACGAGATTTATTAATCAAACTTATTGAACATTTCACTTACCCACACAAGGGTTAAAGGTTAATAGTGAATAACGTTTGCTCGATTTATGTACGTATGTATGTATATCTAGTTTTTACCACTTGCTAGGCCATGTTGTTCTCTGCCTTAAAGAGATATGCTCATATCTCTAACGTCGCCTTAAGATCTGCCAGTGGTGTACTATACATATAGCCATGAATTCGTTGTTGTAAACGTATTTGGCCGCTGTGTATGTACATATACACTGAATCAAAATGTGGCAACGGAGTATCTACATACACTACACGTACAGATATATACATCTTTCATGCGAGAGGCCACGGCATTGTAAAATTGCCGATTGGCTTCGAGGTCATCACGCTATCGACCTCCATTTCGTACAGGCTCCTTTTTTCTCTCTTTCTTTTTTTCCTCAACATGGATTTGTCGAAACTGCCCACCGCACCATTCTGTATTGCTCCATCGATATTCTTGTCTCGATATGCCAACGACATTAACAGAGAACAGTCTTTCGCGTTCAGCCCTTCTTTTTATAGCACCATCGCTGTGTCGACGTCATATTGATTTCTCTTTACGTAAAAATCGTCACGAAGAAATTCCGCAAAGTTGAGTGGTCTACGCTATTTTCTATCTAAGAGACACATAGGTTGACGTCACTGGCTATTCTTTTCCCCTCGGGCGAGGATATACGAGTGCGCGATGTATATAACTGAGAAATGGACGTTTTTATGGGGGGGAAAATAAGGAAAACAATTTTTGTATTTAGGGCTGTGTTCGAGAAAAATTACATGTAAATATATTTAACCTTAGTTGTATTATTATACCTTAGTAAATTGACTGAGAATTTAATTCGAGTTCGAGTCGCAAATCAATTTTACGCTTTCAAATTTTACTTCGCAATTCAGTGTGCATGAACCAATGGAGAATAATAAGGTGCTGTATTGTTCGTTGCTTATTTGGACCTTGGAGATATACGGGAACTGGCATTGATTTTCATTTATTGATGGAATACAATTTATCTAGGGAGTGCCCTTTCATGCGACATACACGTGCGCTGGAAAAAGAATTTCCATTGTTCTCTTGGTGTTTTATTTCTCCGTCGAAAATAACCAGCGTAGATTCGTGGGTTTATATTTGTTTTCGAAAATTCTTTACAGATACATTGTATTTTGGTACACTATTTCTGAACGACGTGCACATTTACCTATAAAATACTGTTCATGTGCAGCCTTAATTGTTAAATGTTTATCCTTCGAAACGTTTCCGACAGCTGTTGCTTTTAGTGTCCTGCAGTGACCTTATGTTCGCATAGGAAGCGCAATAATATTTCTGATGGTTTGAACATTTTCAAGGAATACTTTTACGGAAATAAATTTATGAATTTTTTTTTTTAACTCCAATTTTTTCTCTGTAAGCAACCTTTTTCTAAATATTTATAGTCTTCGTGATTGATTTTTGTATGTTTTGTCTATTTACATTTTTGTATTTTTTGTATATTTATATTTTTGAATGTTCTGTATTGTAATGTTGCTAACATTTATAAACGTATTTTAATTTATTCGCTCGTTAGGATGTGGTTTCGTTAAAATTCTACTCTCACTGGCTTCAACGTGTATCAAATAACGAACACGAGGAAGTCCGGCTATTATTTTTGTACAGTTGAAATTCTAATCACTTCCTACGAAACTTTGTTCCGCACGCATTCTTCTTAACATCAATGGAACATAAGGAAACATGAAACAATTGTTGTAGACTATTAAGGAAAACTGTTCACCAGTATAATCCAATTGATTGGGCTAACAAAAGCATAGTTTCACATGTGCATTGTTAAATATTTATAATAATTGAAATTTCTAATTTGCCGGAGATTGAATTCACTTTTATTGAGTCAAGAATATAGTGGAGAACGTGGAGATGTGATAATTGGGAATATTTTATTCATCTTAGAAAATTGTTTAACGATTTTCAGACAATTTGTAATTAAAACTTTTCTTCCTTATCACGAAAACGTAATATTGGTGGATTAACCGTTAAACCGTTCAATATTTCCATTATTATTTTAATATCATACATGTCGCCTTGTTATCGATACGATGAACAATGTAAAATTTGTTTATTACAGTTGTTTGCCAATCTAAAATATAACATTTAAGATTTGATCATTACAATTTCCCTGGACCCTTGTAAAACGGGTCGTTTATCAATATCAGAGTAGCAACAGTGAAAGTGTTAGTATTACTTTCAAATTTCTGTTGTTCCTGAATTTCACTTTTTACGTTGGATCGATCAATGAAAGCAGATTCAGTTCATATTTTACAGCGTTTCAGTGCTCCAATATAACCCCATATACGTTGATATCAAAATATCAATAAAACCATATAAATCCATTTCATTAAAGAAAAACTACGCTAAAATGGTTCACAATCATTTTATACAAATTCAAAACAATACACTTGATGCTTATTCTGAAATCGGAGTAAAATTGTTTTCGAGATACAGTCAATTATTATTGACTTTATAAATATCAGTGGGTTCATCGTAAATATCGCAATCAATTAACAATGTAGTTACTTTAATTAATTGTTGTGTATAAATTTTACACGGTAAGGGAACGCAACGTGTCTTCATGAAGGAAGAAAATGCCGCAGGTCTGTGATTTCCGCTTGGCAACAGCGCAGCTGGTTGGTCGTGCTGCCTCGCTGGGTCGAGCCAGTGGCGTAATCAGTAGAAGGGAGCATACGGTCGCTCGGTCCCCTTCTCGAGCATTCACAAAAAAAACCCTCGCAGCAGGATGAACGAGGACTTCTTTTCAGTAGCACATACATACATGTGCATACATACACTTTTAATCTGTTGAAGAACAGTCCGCCCGCAGCTATATGTATACGTGAAATCTATACAAACGAAACTTTGATCTTTAGAAATAGCAGTCGATTTTGAACCATCATGCTGGTAAATCTTTTGCTAATAATATGGCTTATCCATATGCGCCGTTACAAAAGAAATTGTTGAAAATCTTATGAATTATAGGCCTGCGAATACATTGTCATGTGAATACATTGAATAGCAATGAATTGAAACGTTGGTGTACACAAGTATAATAATGACAAGGTGTTGGGAGAATACGTTCTATATGATATTAAAATTAATTCGAACACTTTTGTTGAGTTCTGTACGCGACCCTAGTGCGGACGAATTATATTGAACATTAATGTTGAATTCATGAAATACATTCGTATTGAGTATAGTTTTCTGTTCCATGGGGAAATCCTAAATTTAATTTAGAAGTTGTGAATTACATCCAGAACATATTCGTGTTACCTTCGTCATTACTAATTGTAAATCGTTTACTCAGAAACTAGATTTGCTAGATTCCATTACGTCTCCTGTATTCTTGCTCCGTGGTTACGCTACTGGGTCGAGTATCCTCCCCTTTCATCTTCCCCCCTCCTTTGCACACAGTATCAGTGGCTTTCACGCGTCTCTCTCACAGCTGCTTTCGTCTCTTTTCTTTTTTCATCTCTCCCTTCTTTTCTCTTCGTATCGCCTCTCTTTCCTCTCTTTATGCTTGTCCCTTTTTACCCCCTGGTTTCCTGAGTCCCTGTACGACGGCCATTTTTCTCTACATGATAGAAATTCGGCAACGCTGTATGTATATACAACATACTCACGTTGACACACACACATGTATACATACAGAGGGTGCCGAAAGCATTGATATTAAATTTTGCTTGATAGCAAGCGAGGCTTGAGGTGGATAGGAGTATGTATGTATCTCTTCGTCACGAAACGTCTGTGCGAATCGGTAATGAAACTTGGTCATCGCTAGAATTTCTCTGTTTTATGGAGCGAACACGAAGATCTAGTAACATGGGTAAAAGCTGTCCCAGTGTTGGTTCTGTATTCAGAATTTACACATGCGTCTTCTTTATGCTTGCCATGATTCGTACTTACGAAGATATGTGACGACAGATGTTAATGATACATACCTGTACTAACGATGTTGATACGGTAATAAAGTATCTGGGCTTATGTTAACAATATTTTCCAGTTTCGAGTGTACAATATGATTTCTTCTTTTAATACATGTATTGGGTTACATCTGACGAGAGTACTTTAATTTTGTCAAACAATCTCGTTTTGAGATTGAACAAATCAAAATTACTCCAAAATCGCTAGTGCCGTATTAGGAATAATTTACTCCAAATTATATATTTGCACAACTTTGTAATCCACAAAACAAGTTCCTGCGTAGGTTCTTCTTGATTTATGTATATTCTGCCATAAAACAGTCTCTAATAATGTTCGCATAAATATCCGCAGTCTAGCGACAAACTTTCAGTTCCAAATTCGCAAATGATATTCCTTCTGATATTTCCATTATTCGATTCACGAAGGTTATAAGTTCACCTGAAGTCATAATGCATACATAACGTATGCACAATATTTCTGAACTTTATTACCCACGCGCAGTTTCTCAACGGTATTACTTAATGTTAATTCGAGACGCGGCGAAATTGAAACGATGTTGCCTTAGCGAAGCGTTCAACCTGATAGCCGATCAATAGATTTTATAGTGAACGCAATAAAACCGTATATAATGTAAACACAAGGAAAAAAAGATAAAAAGTCGTTAGTGCCGTGTTTTAATATTTTATACTGACACTTGTACGATTTATGCAATTTTGTGTCGACTTTCCGACTGGTTTGCGAGCGGACGTTGTTTTTTTGAACAAAAAAGTCATGGGGTTATTACGTTGCGTAACGGGCCTTAACCCTCAAGCGCTGGAGGTAGCACAGGCCTGGCCCGTATCCCCACCATGCATCCTTCGTTCCATGGTGTTTGCCATCTCTATGGTGCCCCACTCATCGTGAAAGACCCTTCGATTCCCGACCCAGCTAGCCTCTCTGAGCTTCAGCCAAGCGTCCAACGACTCGACGTTCCCTTCTGTCCCTAGTTTCCCCTCCAGCTGTGAGTCTGGGTCCTTCTGCGCAATTTTCCCATGCCTTCCCACGCTGCGCCTATATACCAACGACCAGGCACACACGCTTGTATATATGTACATGCAAGTTACACATCGCATACGAAACAAGTTTTGCGCGTGGTTGGTGATATTTTTGTGACTTGTTGCAGGTATTTTAAAATGTTTGGTTGTATTTTTAATTGCGCGTGGCTGGTACAGGATATCATTAGTTTCACTTTGAGGCCTTGACTTCTATGATTCTTTTCTTTTACACTTTTAGTTTATAATAATTGGATGTGTAGCTAAAAGTAATCTCGAGTTTGAATGTAATATGAGCGCTGCTTTTTTTAATTTTTTTAGTATTTACGTGAAATCTATAGCACAAGTGCCTTTGGTTTATCGAGGCGGGGGGTTAGAAAAAAGAATTACATACCCACTTACGGGGCGTGGAGGACTTACTAATTGAGCAAAAAATGCTTGGTAAAAAGGGGGTAATCCTTTTTTTCAACACCCCGTATGTGCAGGGCAGTACTTTGATGATTTATGTCAATAGACTGTGAACTCCAGTTTGAGGTTTAATTATGATTAAAAGCGGGTCACAGTTGCAAATAATATTTCATGTTCAGTTTTAAAGTTAAAATGAAATACAAGACATCAAATTTAAGAACAATATTAGATAAAATAACCGGAGTGTAAAAATGAGTAGAGAAATTGTTGATAGTATTTCGTTAATAATATTGTTTTTAAATAAACTCGGCGAGAAATCAAATTAAGTCCAACGCAAAACATTAACAAAATAATATTGTTTCTACGTTAGAAATACCTTTACGCTGTAATATTTTTTTTGCCGGTCTATATTACTTTTTCTTGAAACGAAATATTTGTTTGCAAAAAAAAAATATGAAAGGTTTACGTTGATTGATCGATGCGTTCCACAGACGTCGTGCTTGCCTGTTTCAAACGTGAAATGTGAGTCGCGAAGAGAATCACGTTTCAAATTTGAAATGTACATTTTTCACACTGGAGCATATATACAGTTCTACCAAAAAGCTTGCGATACAATCAATCTTTTAGATTTCCAAAAAATCCTTTCACACCGATATTTCATAGTTCCCGGAGTACAAAAACAAACATACAAAAAAGAATCCAACCGTTTCAATTGTACAGAACGAAACCTCATCTTAATCATTTCAATTCATGTTTAATTGCATGCAATTTACGATACACGAACATGAATAAGCTCACTTATTTTCCAAAATTAAAAACTGTAATCTACACGATGGAACATTATAAAAACAAATATACAAGTTATATACATGCGTACAGATATTTTGCTAATTATTAAACAAATTAATGATACGTCCGTCGCTGGGAAGTAATTGGAATAAATTTAATATTCACCGGATAGGAAAAATGATTATCGGTGTGAAATGTTTCACGGTGTCGATCACGAAGAAACTAGTTTCAAAGTCCTGTTCCTTTGATCAGATTAGAGAGCGACGGTAAGATTCGCGGTCGATTTGATTGAAATGAGCTATTGAATGGATAGGAAGTAGATGTATATGAAGAACCGGTTTGTTCGTAGCGTGGGTGTGTGATAAATCGGCGAACCTCTTCGTTCTGCCCGGCTTTTCCTCGTTATTATCGGCTAAGATCGCAAAATGGATTCGCGGAAATAACGCTACCGTGTCGGTTACACTATGATGAATCATTGTAACACGTAACGTTGTTCTATCGTGAACTTTATATGTTACCAGCATAATGTACCATGCATCCCTTAACCCTTTTTGCAGTTCAAATCTGCTTCGCTGATTTCCAATAATCTTTACGGAATTAATATTTAAATATCGACGACATGCGTATGTTACATACATGTACGAGAGAGGAAGTGTAGCGAGGGAATGTTGATTTAATTATATTAATTTTGTGAGCAAAGAAAACAATATCGAGTCGATAGTGATTGTGAGCTCCAATGGATTAATTGGTATTTTAAAGAGTCGATGAGCTCAGTATGAAATGCAATTGAGCGGGTACCTTTTTCGCTACGTTCTCTTATATGATTACACAATATAATTAACACGTCAGTTCGGATTAATTGATTAAAATTGCTCAAATATAAAAAAATTAAAATATTAACTGAGAGGTTTGACGAATCTGTAAGTCGAATAATTTAAAATTAGAAAGTATTCCCTTCGTATGGAAGACTCGCAGAAAATTATTTATTGTTTGTACACGCTCGAGTTTGTTATTATATATATTACCGTTTCTACGTGGGAAAAAAACAGGTGTATAAGAAAATGAGAACGAACTACGCGTTGCGATTCCAGCGATCACGCGAACCCTGTGCATTTGTACTCAGTATTTCTAGGATTAAAGTGAAATTGTGCAAAAATAGCGGACGGTATAATGGAAACTTTGATGAAAAATTGAGAAAGTAAGGGTGATTCATATTGACGCGTTGGTAACATTACCTGTGACGAGTTTGTTGTAGAAAACGTAGTAGTGAGCTGGCAATGCGTAAAAAACGAGAATGAAGTACTTTACTCTTACGATTACATTACTTCCATTCGCCGAATTATAGCTTTCTTTAGGTCTCTCGTACAATTGCCAGCAGTTTATAGTATTTTCCTTAACACGTTTGAACCGAATAGTTTCGCTTATAAATATTATATTAATTTCAATTTGCTATGCTAGATGAAAGGTTCTTGCTAATATATCTTATATTTGAATGATCACAAGTGTTTTATTTAAAGCATAATAATTTCTATTACATGGTTTAACAGTATGATCGCTGGAAAGAAAGCCCCATGGGTATTTACTTATTTCCAGCAAATTCACCGAAAATACACGTCTAATAATATGTGCTTGAAAGTCTCAAGCTGAGAATGAGCACAGAGGATGTGCTCAGTGGGAGAGATACGTGTACCAAAAAATTCTGATCCTTTCTCTAGCAGATATTTTTTGCATACAATTATTATAGATATCCTTATTACAAATTACTATCGAGTGATATTGAAACTGAAATATTTGTGCATTATATTATTTATGCTCTCTGAAATCGTGTGTTACATTATTGGTGTTGATTCCAGTTTCACCATATCCGAAACTTGATGCAAAATTGAAAACAAGTATAGTTGAAAGAGTAGAACTTCGATATCTGCATGCTTGTGGTATAAGGTATATTATATTTAGAGAGATTGCATTACATTGCAACTTTAAGTTACCGAAGCGTATCTCTGCACTATGTACTCTTAACTTATCCTCATACATGAAAATAATTTATTTTATACGCCATCTTTTTAATTTAATGGGAGACATGTTTTTTTTCACTTTGCCAGTATCAGATGCAACGTGCATAATTGTAAATATTTTTTATGAGCATCTGTTGTTATTAATCGATAGGGGAACGAAACCAATTTCGTAATCGTATTTATCTCCAAGGAAATTAACACATCGAAGTGTTCTACGTAAAAATTTCTACGTAATTTTATAATATTCAGCATAATTCATTCCAGTCATTGCAAATAAATGGATTGTGCAATTAATGTTTCTCGACTAACTCTATTTTATTTCTCATAGTATTTATTTCCCTGTAGGATACTTGTTGTCTAGTTTTCCTTTTTTCATATTTCTATAAATAGTATATTATTTACCATCAATTCCTCTAAAATAATTTATTCGCGCTCAAAGCATTCGCGTTGCTGTAACGCTATTATCAGATTTACATATTGCCATGGCAGATTTATTACCTAACGTTATAAATAGAGACTGGTTGTTTATGGCGAAACACCGTGAGAAAGTATTGTGTGATGTTCAATAAATGCTGGAAAAAAATCGAAAGGTTGGATTCGTGGAGAGGAAAGGCACGTTTGTAGAGCATACCTCTGATTATGAAACTCTGTAATTAAGTAATTGAATAACGTATGTGTTCTGGCAACAATGCACAATTGATAGGAAATAAAGGAACTTTTATCACTCGTATCAATACATCTACTCATTTTTAAAGAACGTTGTTTTGGACAGCATGTGAGATTATATTTCAATCAACAAAATTATATTCAACCTAACATATTAATACATACATCGCTGTAACTTATTTACTCCAATTTTATTATCTTTCGTGAGAACGAGCTGTAAGTAGTTGGAAGACTGTATTTCATGTTATAGTTATATATGCTGCATAGCTTTAAATTGCTGTGTATCAGTAATAATCTGTCGAAAGATGAATTTCATTTCCATCCTTTTTCATTCCCTTTAAATATTTTAATTGATTTATGTATTGATGTCGCGATTATAAGAAGGAAGAGGTGATAAATATATGGACTATTGTATGCAGATAAAATGAGGAGAAAATAAATTAATTTATGTGAACTGGGTTCGGTTAGATACTACTGTATAAAGTTTCATGCGAGTGAAAGCGACGGAATGAACTGGTGGTATTGTAAAAGAACTAGAGTGATTTTGATAATTGACGTAATTTTAGTTTTCTCTTTTGAAATAAATTCTCATAACAAGACGCATGATACGCTGGCTTGAACTAAAGAAAAAAAAAGTAGAAAATTAAACTGGATTCATAACGATCTCTAATTGTAGGATAAAGAATTGGTAGCTGTAGCTAGGAATTAAATTGCTAATGTCAGTAGATCGTATAGATCTTTCAGTGCAGTTTTCACATTGCAATTACTACTGCGAGCATACCACTTATCAATTCTACACTCTTTCTTTGTCTTGAACTACTATATAATCTAGTAACTTAAATCATGTAACTCGTTCTTAAAAATGTAGTTATCTTTATATACGAGATTGTTTAAAATATATACACAAATAGATATCGCAGAACGTATTATTGAACATATAAGACTATCCCATTCATTAGAAATAAAGAAATAATTTTATAATGGAGTTAATTACCATGCCCCTTGCAATGAGTTATTTATTATTCAGCGGTAATACATTTCGCCTTGCTTTGATTAGAAACAATTGATTTTACTTGCGAGGAGTTAGGCCAAACAGGGATAAAATATTATTCCATTTTGAAACGCGTATGCAGCTTATACATATTTTCATGCCGTTTAGTAACGACGTTCGTAACATAGTTATTAATAATTTTCTTCAATTGCTTACTGTTTCCAAGATAGACGTGTTTATATTTCCGATAAAGCGTTAAACCTTGAACAAAAGAGTACTTGTCCTTAACATTTTTATTTCGATAGGCGTATACGTGCCTACTTTGTTTCCACTGTTATCATCTTTTAATTGTGCATTTATTACACGATGAACTGCATCTCCGACCCTGTAACTATTTATGCTTATTGACGTTGGGTCCATACAAGATTTCAATCATGCGTTCTGTCTACCGTACTCGTCAGCCGACTAACTTCTACGAAAACATACCTTCAATCGAAGTTCATCAAAGTCCACCGATTGATTCGTTAAACGCTTCTTTATGTAACAATTGTGTTACGAAATATGCTCTCAAGTGCTGTTTGCTCCATTGAGAGTAAAAGTATTCCATTTTCTATTCTACAAGTGGTTTCATATCAGTACATTGGAGTTTGTTTTTAATCAGCTCATCGAATAAAGGAAGGTGCAAAGATTCGAACTTGAAATACGCATATTCTGAACCGCAAGCTCCGAAGTACAAACATGGATGAAATATGCATATGCACAGAGTGCGAATTAAATGAACTGTACGCAGTTGGAGATATCGAGAAATTATTTTTACCAAAGTTGCTATACGAAATAACAAAAAAAATGACGAAAATGAAATAAAAGTTGTCGGAATTGAATAGAGCTACTCGAAAATATGAGAATGTATGCGGCACTGCGTTTAAGAAGATAAGGGTACCCACTTTGTCTCACCCCATAGGGGTTTCAATTTCAATAGTCCATTGTCAAGTATCCATTGTTAAATGTGTACTGAAAAAGCAACGAGGAATAAGAATTTAATAAAAAATTCTTGCTGGCATCTGTAATAGTGTCGGTGGAAACTGGTTGTTGAACGAAACTGGCTGTAACTAAAAAAAAGCACTTTGCGCAGCCCACCCTGTAGAATATTTTCGAAATCTCGCGGTTTGACCCCGTTTCATTACACCATTACTCATGTGCATGGCGCGCCCTCGTTCCCTGTGTTTTCTTGTTTTCTGTCCAAAAAGAAAAGAAATAAAAGTCCGCCAGACACTTTTCCCCCTTGCAAGACGTTGTGGGTTTTAAGCTCTTAAAGCGATGGAAACGGAAGCCATTCAGCGGCGATCGAAGCCTGACTCGCACTTAAAACATCTACCGTATTAGTGGTTTGCCTACTACATACATACTTGGACGGTTTTAATACCAGCCAGACATACGATTGTAACGTAAATTAGTGTACTTTAGAGGAGACAGTAATTCCTGGGTTAGCGTGACATCGTTCAGGACAGCATATTTACGTTCAATTGGGATAAAGTTAATTCCGCGGCTTAAAAATCGATTTGAAGGTGCAGAAGTAATTTTTTGTATTATTTAATGCCACTTTATATGCGACAATGCTGAACTGCAGCTTCTGCGGTTGTTCGAGTTTTTCCATCTTTTATTAAAATGTTACCATGTTACTTAATTACATGTTACATGTATTGTTACTTAATGACCAGTAAGACTATATTTTCATTTCTGTTCATTTCACACCTATTTCATAAGAATTGAATAAACAAGATGCAATATTCTCATTTTTCTTTACAATTA
Source organism: Nomada ferruginata (assembly GCA_963583965.1). Lineage (NCBI taxonomy): Eukaryota > Metazoa > Arthropoda > Insecta > Hymenoptera > Apidae > Nomada > Nomada ferruginata. The sequence continues at coordinate 16,129,722 of OY757216.1, forward strand.
ACTCAGGGAAAAGAACATCTCTTACTTAAACACTAATATAACAATTCCTTTCCCAAGAGGGAAACACAGTTACGCGAAGAAGTAACAAAATGATTCACGAGAACAATTACTTTTATTACATCATAAATCAGCCCAAATGCCTAAGGAAAAGAAGAAATCTCATATTTTCTTCCGAGCCCCTACCAAAGAGACTTCCCAGTCTCTTTTTACTCTCGTTTCTAGGGCAAAACTTCGACCGACGTGCAACAAGAGACATACCCTCCCGTCCCCTTTCATCCCTGCCGCGTTTCAACAGTTTTTCGGAGTCCGACAAAAAGGTCGCCTATCTTGCCACGCATTTATGATATCCTGAAACGATTCACATGGGTCGTTTCCACCATTTTCGTTACCGCAGATCCTCTGTCTGAAACGGACAAAGGGACGATCGTAACGAAAGAGTATAAGCGGGGCAAACTCGGTCAATTTTCATGATCAACGGTGTATCAGTTGCGCGTGTGCGTCATGGAACGGTGGCCGCGAGAAGCCTGAACACGATATTACTAGGGTGAAGCGACTGATGCGCATGCGGACCATCACTTTCGTCATTCTATGATAGTGTGCATTCGTGCGTGCGTCATATGGGCACTGTTGTTCGTCGTCACATCCCTGGTGAGGGGTAGAACCCCAGAGACCAGCTGTCTCTGCAGTCTAGTTTTATTTGTTCCCTTCGACTCCCTTTCCTCCGTTCTCTCTTCACCCTGGTCTTCTCTCTTTGGCAACGAGTCGAGCGGCGATCGTTCATGCGTTCATACATAGGCGCTCGTGTAAGTCTTCTTCCACTTGTTCAAAGGGCGCGCACTTAAAAAGCGTCCTATCTGGTATTGCTAAAAATAGGAGGAAGCTTGTGCTTATCGACCTGGTCTAGCCACCAGCTGCACACGCCTTTGATGTTTAATTATACCTTGTTTATTTCCACAGGGTTAGATCAACACAGGACGTGACTTACGATCGGCGAATTTGTAAAATCGTAATGTTGGTATATGCATATGCATGTATGTTAAAGTTGACGCTCCGTCGTACTCTTTCATTATACTTTTCGAGCAACCGTGTAGATAAAATTGGGACTGAATGAACAGGCGGAGGGAATTCGTTGCGATTTTTTATTATAGTCTTGTGCATAGTATTTGGGAGGGGCAATTTATTTTTCAATTTTCAAATAAAGGGGGTGATGAGCGATTTACATTGAAATTACATGTTTTTAACAATTTTATAAAGCATACAAAAATCAGTAAATCGTTAGTTGCATACGTTTAACACTAACCTTTAGGGATTATTTTCACTCTGCAGAATCAAGAAAATAACAGAAAAACCAGTTCTTGCTGGTTTTAGTACTAGTACTGTCGGTTAACAATAAACTTCAAAGAAGGTAGAATCGATGTTTTAGTGTCCTATTTCTTTTTGGCCATCAGAACGTACTGGTAGCCTTTGCCAAACACCTGGAGCATGTAATGCAATAAGCGAACCCTCATCGTGATATCAGCTGCAGTTAATCTTGTATCTTCGACGGAACTGAATACACGCTGTTCTAATAAAAATTCACTTCTGAGAATAGCATTAATAAACGATAGAATCGTATACAAGGAGGTAGGGGGGGGGGGGGTGATAATGGAATTGCTCAAATATTACAGTTACCATCAATATTTCACATTTCGCTATTTCTCAACTCCATCGTGAAATATTACTCTACGAATGCAATACATGCGATTTTATTTAGGCTCTCAGTTTTTTCCATTAAATATTTAATAAATAATAGAGCAGAAGGGAAAGACAATAATTTCTTTAATAGAGAATACAGCCATTCGTATATTTACCTTGATAATATGAGAAAGGTATAGGTGATGTATATACAAGGATAAGGAATAGACAGGAATGCTTCTAAGGAAGGATTGAACAGACGGCGAGCGTTTCACCTTACTCACAGACAGGTAAAAAAAATGTGGGAAAGAAAGCCTGACCGTAGGTAGTAAAGATCAAGGGGCGAGAAAGGTTCCCCATGCTTTTTGTATCCTTCTTTTGCTTCGTCTGTAGAACCTTTACGATTCTTCGTTCTCGCGCTGCATTTGTTAGAAACTGTAATAATTTTAAAGCAGGTACGGCGTGCAATCCCCTATCAGTAATGTTAGAAGAGTTATTTCTAATCATATTACTTTTAATCAACTATACCTGTCCAATAAGATTCAGTTATGGCAAATATTCCTAATGCCTCGAAACGCATGAAAATTTCGCGTTTCGTTGCATCTCCTTTGCACCACTCGTTGTTTTATCTAAATCAATAATTGTTTTATTGTATGTTTTTCGATATCCCGTGAATTTTTTCCCTGCTCTTTGTAGAAGAACTTTTTAACTCCATGGTATACGTGTTTGGTAGAATTTCGTGGTGGCCAACGCATCTCATTAATGATCAGCATCTGGCCTTTGCCAGCTGCTCCTTGGCAAAAGGCAACTGCTAATGTATTATATTTACTCGTTGCATATTTTGGCTTCCTTTCAGTCCCGTTTCACGGTTTTTCCATGCTGCCCTCTAATTATTTCAGAATTTCATTCTCTTCCCTCCGATTCATTTCCTCTCAGAGCTAGGCGTCACTCGTTTTCTCTTTGTTTTCAATACCACGCGATATGAGAGTGCATTCTTGTAATCAAATCTCTCACATTCTTCGCATTACGTGTTGGATGTTTAACTATGGTGCTTCTCAAAACGGTTCCTGCATTTAATTGTAGCGCAGCATCGTTCATGATAAACGGGAGAAGAAAAATTTCATATAGAGTTTACTCTTCCATCGCAGTGCTTTCAGTTTTACTCCATTATAATTCAGTGCCCCCTGTAGATACTTAAATAAATGTTGAAATGTTGTGCAGCCATATATGATTATAATTCTTTGCGTACACAAAATTTCTTACAGTACAGTAACTCATCAATAAAAACAAATATGGAAATTAAACGTTTGAAAATTACTATTATTCAGGTTCATTGAAAATGGTCCTATTAGCATTGGCCATGGAAATCATTTTTCAGAGTTTATGTAAATAACGTATATATGTACCCAGCAATTAAACCGATCACACCGATGCAGCTGGTTTAATGAAGTCGACACAATAATCACTTCCACTGATGTGGTCCATTTAATTTTATCACTGGCTGCATTGCACAGACGGATCTTTATCTGTTTTGAAGGACAACAATCAGATAAATGGGAATGTTAAGTAAATATGAGATGATCGTACTAGCTCTGTTATTCTGCATTAAATACACATGTGGCACAGCAACTGTTCTATCGATGCAACCGCCTTGTAATAGTTTTTCTGAGTACCGGCAGAACAGAAGGGAGAAAATATAGAGCGTGTCTTCTCGAGTTTATGAAATAGAAGAGTGCATCTAATTGAATACACGTACACAGATTTTGCTCTGCAAATGGGCATTGTGCGTAATCTCTACCTAAACCGGTTGCACTGAAATAAGAGTAGAACGAGCTGTATTGTATGCCAGTAACTCGTGGAAACTCTGCATCGTTACTGAATATGCTTCGTCTGCGCTGCTTAATAATACTGTTAGCACGGTGTTCTTCATCCTTACCTTCTTCTATGCTTTTAATGCAAGGTAGATCGTTTTTATGTGACACTGTCCGTTCGCGTCATTTGCATTGAATAAATATGCAATAAACGTCACTGTCGAATTTGGGTTTAACCGTTTCAGTTCCAAATTATCCAGTAATTGATGAGCATGATATATTTTCCATAGTAAATTATCATGTGCAAATTTTTGTATATACGTATCTTGACAATAATAGTGTTTAAAGAATCTAAACGCTGGATATTTTAATTTTTAATCAAATATTTACGGTCACTTTTAAATAGAGAATATAATGATCCTTAACAGTATGATATATCTGCATATGTACATCGTTTTCATTGAATGAAATAAACGTTAAGTATTTTCTTTTGTTAAGTATTTATAGTCAATTTCAAAATTGTGAAAAAAATTACATTCTCTAAGCGAAAAATGTATTTATACAGTTGCTTCGATTGGCTTTCCATTTCAATGACTTCGATTTGATAAAGTTGCACGATAATCACTGTGAAAATCAGATAAAAATCGGCATGGGGTGTGCATGACAACGGTGTTCCGAAAGATTAGGGAGCTAGCGATCCGTTCCAGTCTGCCATATGGTGTACCAGTTATGAAAATGAAATCTGTTGTTTCGGAGACTCGATTCAATTCGAGTCTCGTCATGTGAAGTGGCGATGATGACGAATCAGACGGGTACTCATGCCACTGATTGCACAATATCCAATCGATATCTGCCAAAGAAACGGGGGACAATGGAAATTGTATCTGAAAACGCAAACGATCAGCGCTCGTCCATGTTCAATGCAGATAATTACTTGCCAGAGATGCAATATGCACTTGCAGATGTTTCTGTAGATAGTTGGTTACTTTTCGTATTATTAAACATACATACTTTTTATATCGAATGTATGTCTTATAAATATAACTTTAATTAATACTTTACTCTCTTCACCATCAATAGAATCATTCTTTCTTCTTTTTACACTTTTAACCCCGTTGTCGTGAATGCCCGTATTTACAATGTGAATACATTTTACTCTATCTGTTGCACTGTTAACAATTTGTATACTACAATGTAAAGAAAAGGGTCGGGAAATTGAATAACAACTGTGGAACAGGCAAGGCTTAACTACTCGCTGGACATATAGAGTAGAATACAGCATGGAGGGAGAAAGAGAGACAATCACCTGGATTTGACGTTATCAGCAATATCTTGGTTGTCAAATTCAGGCACCGACTACTGTGAAAAGATTCAAACGACGCTTTACGTACTCTTTCAGTCACATTCAAGGTTTATCCGCTGTAAATTCAGTCAATTTTATCAAGTTAATTAAGTTTGTCCATAAATTATATTCGTTACAAAAGGAAGCTCAACCGTATAAGATATTTTTGTAAAAGTACAATCAGCTCGATCCTTAAAGGAAACGAAAGAAGAATAGAATTTTGATTATATAAATTTCATTAGAGAGTGATCACAGAACGGGCGGTTATATTGTACATAGATAGTAGTAGAATACAGCTGTATGTATTGTATAAGAAATATAGTAGTACACGCGGTTATACATGTATAAATGTAGTTAAATAATATTGTCAAGAAATTTTTTCAAGTGATCTCGATACAGGAAAGACACTCGAGTGTTATCTGAGACACATATGTATATCCGCCCTGCTACCAGAAACTATGCATCTGCAATTTCAGCAGGCCCGACAGATGTTACAGCACACTATGCACTGATCCAGTGATATCCCAATTTTTCATCTTACAAAATGTATTTTTATAATTTATCCGGGAGCAGAGCTTCAGGTATACCTAAATATGAATGAGGTTGTTTAATTGCGAGTATAGTCTCTGGGTAGTGCGTTGCATTCAGTTTTAGGGTACCAAAATAAATTAATAGTAGCATGTGTTTTGGTGCTACAATTAATTATTAAGGATTAATTCCTATCGGAAACGTACTAGTGATTGCTTTAAAAAAGCTCTGCCTACAAAATCAATAACGAATACTCGTATTAACATTTGATAATGTATCTATCGCAAATATCTGTTATCATTTATTTTTTCGACCGACGGACTAATCCTGGTAGGAGTGTATTTCTCACCAGTGACTGATTAATATAATAAAACGTACATGGCTGCGTTCAACTATACTTTCCTTATCGTACGCTCTATATTTTATTTCGGAGTAAATTTTCCATACTCGAATTACACAGCCACCCTTTTTATTCTATACAACGTTCAATAACGTTAATTATTCTTTATCGTGAATTCGGAGGATTAAAATATTTAAAACAAAAATCTAATTATCATAAGGAATAATAGCAATTTTCCGTCCGTTATAATTCATTCACAAGGGGCAAAAGTCATCGGTGGAGAGGGTGCAGAAATCGACAGAATTGTTTCTTTTTCCTCGTCGAGCAGTTTGTTTCTTTGTTTTCATACACATCCGATCTCGATGTGCATATTCACATTCATGAATATGAATGATTTTTCGTTCTGTTATCTAATCAAAGTGCCATGTATGTACAATGCATCTGTGCCGTTAAGTGATGGCGCCCAACGTCTTTCCCCGTTACCAAATTTATTGTCTGCGATAAATAACGTGGAGCGTGCATCGGGAATAACATAGGCCACCTACACTCCCAGCAGATGTTGTCCAACAGTGTACACATCCACAGTGGACGATAAACGCAGAAGGATCGGTGCAGGGTGAAAGTAGAAAATGGTAGGGGTAGGTTGTGGGAGGGGCGCTCCAGTTCCTCGCTTCTACCCACGCTCCTGACCCACAAGAAATCGAGTGGAGGTACCACTTCCTGTCGTACTTCGATTTAACTACCTGGGTCGATCGTTCGATAGTATATTGCCCACGTTTCTTGTCCCTTTCTTTCTTTTTGTTATTTTTCGTTTTCTTATTCATTTATGTATTTATTTATTGAATTCGTGGCAAAATTTGTTGGTCAACTTTCCTTTTAAATGCACAGTAATAGAGTAGTGGACAGATTATATCGTAACTTATAACAATGCAGGTGTGTTCAAAAAGAAATTTGTACCACAATAAATAATCCAAATCGATTCATTGTTTATATACCCTAAACTATTGAAACCAGGCAACTTTCATTTTTTTAAACATTCTGTAGTACTATCCATGTTCATTATTCTGTTTAATGATAACTGGCACTCTTATTTACCACTTTAAGTTCCAAAATGATAAACCAGCTTTTGTATCGCGCATGCTGACGGTTACCGCAATAAATCCTCTGAAACGAATTATGCATCTTGATTTGCAACGGGCCATAATATTTAAGCGTCTTACACCGCATCGTAACGAACTTATAAAATGAAAATGTCACCTACTGCAGAAGAAAATCGAAAGCTGCAAAGATTTCGAGTTGCAGAGGCTTTTACAGCAGAGCGTAAGGGAATAAACGGAATTCTAGTCTTAAGAAATTTCGGAGTTATCGACGTAGGACTGTATTGCCAGAAAAAAACGGAATAAGAGAAAATTCAGGCAAGAAGGACGAGACTTTGGAGTTTCATTGACCATGATAAATCAATTAGGCTTCAGGGCAGTTCATATAGTTTTTGTACAGCTTTTCTTTCGTAGTATACACCACCCTCTGTTTCCACGGATGCCCAACCTCTTGTCCACGTCCCGATAGGCCATGGATTTTCCATTGTAAGGTTCCGACCTTTCCTCCGTTTACCGCGTAGAATGTCTATTGCTCAATGAATGCGAGGTCCTAGAATAAATTCGTTTTGAAGTTCCGCGGACTTGGCTTGATCTATGCTTTGGTCGTGCTCGGTGCTTCAGGTCACGGCTCACAGGTTTATGCACCAGACTCCTTTCTACTGCAACCATTGTACAGCAACGTTGGCACCTGGCCTTCTTGGCGACACAAAACTTTCAATGGTTCATTCGTGTGCATTTGAGATTTCAAGATGTACCTGTACGTATACCATTATGGGGATATTGAAAACTTGTGAGCGTTAGATTCATCGAGTCGATGGAGACTCTCCATTGGAGAGCCACGAATTGTCACTGTGTACATTTTGTTTCGCCAAGTAAAGTAAAGCTATGATTAATCGGTCAGTGATAATCCACGGTTTTGATCATTTGGGATATTTAGTTTACCAGTAATATACGCGTGTACAAGGTGTAGGGCAATTATGCAGGTGTAATTTCCGTGGTTCTTTTATTACTGCGAATAGTGATAAATTTTTCTTTCGCACCAGTTTGCTTTTCACCTGCCTGCACAGAAGTATCTCGAAGTAATATACCACCGTCGTCTTGGATTGTCAACAACTTTCAACTAATTAAAATAATTATTACAATCTTCGTGCCGGATGGTTACTTCAACGAAGCTTGAATCTTCTTCCTCCATTTTAACCCTGGAAAATCCTTATCGATATAATACACCTTCTACGTTAAAGTTACATTTCATTCCGGAACTGTAATTCAACCCTTTCCCCATTTAATTAATTCCACTTAATTGAGTTGAATTAAATTAAACTAATCTAAACTAAATTAAATTAAAATAAATTCGATTAAATTAAATACCGATAGAAATAAATAAGTTAAAATAAATTTCATAAAATAATTGAACGAACTTTCATGATATCGATGAAACGTTCATTCCATAACACAGATATACACTTTGCTCTACAAAGTGGTTCGAAATATGAAGTCTGAACTTGAGAGGTCGGAAGATGGTGGTGTCGGATTTACCTGGATTTTCAGGCGGTCCAGGTTTTTCAGTGAATAGCATCGAACAGTGGTATTTCCCATGGCATACAACCGCCACCACCGACGAAAGAAAGAACGAACGAACGTGCTCTTAGGCTGGTCTGTGTTCCGACAGATGTTTTTTGGAGGGTGGAGGCATCATGCTTGGCAACCACCACCGCCTCCATGGTGTATCCTTTCGGAAAGGTTTCCCTTGTTGCCAGATCTCAGATCCTTTCCTTTGTTCGTGTCTCGACCGAAAAGACGCCATGGATCCTATGGATATGAAGCTTGTTAAACCGACCCTGACTTCCTTCCCCTCCACCTCCACCCCTGAAGAGTAATCATCATTGTGGTTGTTCGTTTTTTTGTTTCTTACTGCAGCTCGAAACATATCTTAAAATATAACTTTCCCGCTTTCTTGGGAACGCCTTGCGTATCGTACCTGTGCACTTTGTAGAAATCTTCTTGGATCCGTTCGGCAGTAAATTATATTCGTGGGTGAAGGTAGGAACAAAGAACGAGTGAGTATGAACTTCTTTTTCTTTTTGTCTATTGATGCAATTCGAGTTTTGTTTAGAGATAAGTGTGAAGGTATATTAGTATGAGTAGATTTTAAAATGAAAATGAAGGTGTAAATGGGAATTATAGAATTGTTATCGGAGTGTTGGTATTTAAAGTATTTTGTGGTTTATAGCTTTATAATAAGGCGATCTGTTTGTTTTAAAGGACATTGATTTTTGTAAAAAGCCTTATCACCTGTCCTCGTATTTTTATGAAGTGAAGGTATTCGCTTACAAGTTTCAAGACCTGAAGTGACTCATACGCTATTACGTCGACGAATATTGAATCACCTGTATCTAATGCATTTGAGTCAAGGTGTGTTGTGCGAAACGGCTAAACGCAATAAGTGACAGCGGCGATTTTTCCGCTGTTAAATGAATTCGTTGAAATCCGTAGTTTTTTTTTGAAATGTATACATGTAGATTTAGAATTTGATTCACTACGAAATGTTGGAAATATTCAGCAACCGCTCGCTAAAAAATTATATAAAAGTTCTCTATGGCCATTTTCATTTTTCTGCCTACCGAAGTGAAATGATCAATTAATATCTACCTAGTCCACGTGTAATTAATCTCAATAAATCGCCACCTTCCATGTAATTTATATAACACTGCAAATATATCGTCCTGTACGAATTTAATTCCGTAACTTTTTGTTACTCACGGCATTTTACAATATTTTATTATTCCGAAATAGTATATCGCGGATTAGTGCATTGAACGATATATACGCGTCTGTGCAAAGTTATCTTTTACAACCAACCATCGATATGTCCCTTTTCAGTAGAAGCGGTACTCGAATGAATCTGTACATGTATGTACACATACATATGCACACATATAAATACGTCCGTATGCTTCGACGAGAGAGAAGGGGAGAGAAAAGAGAGAAGGAAGGAACGCAGGAAATTGGAAATGCAAACGTTGCGAGGAGCCGACGACACGAGCCGGGAAATTGATATTTTTCCATCCGCCGTAGCTCGTGCCTCTTTTTCTTTTAACTTCTACCTTTCTCTTTGGCTGGTTCGACCCGACGGTTCTGGCGGAAGTGAAATTTTCGCCTGGGCTTCCTCTCTTCCCTTCTACTCCGAAACGGCGTCGTTATTACCACGGGCAATTTAATTATGCCCATTGAACGACGCACCGGAGTATATATTCTGGGTCGTGATATTTCTAACACCTGTCCAGTCAAGTATCCATGAGCTCGTATGTGGAAATCATTTCCTTTTTGGTGCTCGGTGTTGCAATTGTTTGCGTTTCAGATTTAGGTGAAATATTCTTTTGGCGATTTTTTTATCCTTCAATGCTTAACTCAAAATTTATATATTATTTATTCTCCAATTTTGTCTTCACTTCGAGCAAATCAGCGTATGCGTTCTCTAATTTTGAACCACCTTTACAATTTGATGTGCTCGTCACATTTAATGACATCACGTTCATTATACTTCAAGTAAGTTTATAGTTAGTGGAATGTTTATCGTAGGGACCTTAGAAATTTATTTCATTTCCATGTTTTATGCAGCGTGGGACGGATCTGAAATTTTATGAACGAAGAGAACTTCTTCCATAGACTTTATTGATATCGTCGAATAGAATCTATTGTCGGCTGCGATTCGATCAATGTAAGCATCGAATGCCGCGATACGAAATGTGAAGTATCCCTGTGACGATGCAGGATAATGCTATCTATTTGGCAATGTACGTATAGCGGAACCAATAGAGTCATTGGCGTTGTCGCGCGAAAATATATTTTCGATGCATTGACACCGAATGGAAAACAATGGAAACCTATACGTATTCTTTACACGACGAATACATTCTACTACGTTGGCAGTGTCATTAAAAAGCTCGTCCATTTTGTTGTAGTAACGCCCTCACCAGTAACGTTCGTCGACGAATCGCTCGATAATAATAATTTTTCAATCAATTTTCTCCAAATCGTAGTCCAAACGCGGCAACAAAATATAGTTCCCCGAAATTTGATCTATCCAAAATTTTCACAAAACGAATAAAAATGATCGTTTGAATTTTCCGTTCGACTCTACCACGGTCGATGTATCGATTTGTCACGCCGTGCTATTTACATACATACTTTTTTCGTGGCGCGAGTGAACTAAAAAGGCGGAGGTCGCGATAAGTCGAGCATTCGCAAAGGCGTTCTCTTTTCTCCTGCCGGGCCGTAAAAGATGATTGCACCGATAAAAACAACCTCTCTTCCAGTCTATTTGTCTTGCGCCGAGGATATCGGAAATGCGAGTCTTAGGCGCGATTTCCGCTCGACCTGACGCGATATTAAAGAAGGGAATACATACTCGGCATATGTAATCGCTGTCAGTGGTGAATGAAACCGTTGTAATGCTTTCGATTTTCTTCGTTTGGGGTGGTTCGCGCGTTGGCACACGTCAGCTGCTGTCATTTTCATGTGGGCCTGACCATTTTCACACACACTTTTTGTTAAATTATACGTACATATAAGATAGATGTACAGTAGCGACGAGGTGGGTCTCCTTTACACGACGACACCTTTATCGCGGTACCAGTATGTTGGACACCTGGATACGAAGCGTCCATGTGTATCTACCAATGGGAGCGATCCACGGCGATTTTTGTGACATACAGCATCGCGGTAGTACTGATTTCGTGTCACCTGGGAACCTTGTTATCAGTCATCTGTAATACTTCGACCTCTTCCACGCGGCAATACCTGTTTGCGATACCAGTATCACTGTGTAGAAGAGGTTTGTATATATGTATATATATACATATATACTTGGTAGTGATTTGGGCCTAGATCTGGTCAGCTATCAAGGGAGATAGAGTTCAAAGAAACCGAGAGTGTTTGTCGTTTCTATTCAGTTGCGAGTGAAACACAGATATGCATGTATATACATACTTGACACGAGCCCGAAGGTCGGATAATTTTTAATTGGGTGTCGTACAAGTGTAATGACATAAGTATTGGATGATAGGACCTCGGTCTTCTTGAGTACTAAAAACAGGAGCTAAGTTTTCAATAAGAGGTCTCGACTATGTTTGCTTATTTCAGATACGTATGTAACATAGCTCGCAAAGTGTTAACCAAACCTTGTACTCCTTCACTGAACAGATTCACATCGTTCGACATTTTTCCGTGCCATTGGGACTCAAAAAAGCGGGGAAAGAAAAAGAAAGTTAGAAAAGCGTTTCGTGCTCGCCAAACTGTATCTTCGAAACGGGACACCGTGTATTTGTAAAACACTTCTCCGGCATAGCTTGTGTTTACGCACGTGAACCATGAAATTATACGAATCGGTACCTGGATCGAGATTTTCGAGCGATCGAATGAGGCGAATTACCATTTCAAAATCGTCGTTAAAATGCATGAACGCTTTGAGCGCGACGGTGACGTCCGTGATGTCGCATCGCGTGAAAAATCCAAGAGTTTCTATTATATGTAGATGTTAAAAATCTGTTTTCTTCGTCGTAAAAATCCAGCGTCTATGTATTATTGTATAGGTGTGTTTATTATTATTATAGCGACAGTTACGTACGAAATATCAGCAGTAAACAAAATTTTCTTTAATCTTTGAGCTGCGTAACAGGTTTGCTAGCATCATTTGCTATCATCGCATATTGCGACGGTGAATGAATTTCAAATTATGATGACACGAAGATATATATGTGCGTATCGCTGAAAATTTATTAGATATTTTGTAAAAAATGCAAAGTGCAAACCATTGTCTGTGACGAATAATTTTGTCCAACTCAGCTCATATACATACATAGACTCGATGCGAAGAAATTGTAGATAGATGATTCAATTCTTTTTTTTTTAATCCTCGAATTTCCTATCATCGTTCTATTCTGCATTTTCATTATTTCGTGTGTTACACCTGCAATTTTTTGGTAGTACGACGATAATAATAATTGATACATCATTCTATGATTACCTGCGTTACATGAAATTATCTTAATATAATCTTTACGTAATGTTATCAATTCGCGTAAATTTTGGCATTTTAATTCGCTTTGTTTTTTTTGTTCATTATTAAACGGGGTTAATAGTAATGCTGCTAACAAAAAGAGTTCTATCGAAATGAAATAGTCCAGTGCTTAAACTAGTAAAGTAAAACTCTTTTTGCGCAGCTCGACGTTACGAAATTTCTGTTTACCTATCAGAATACACGAAGATTAAGGCTATCGCACTGCACGATAACAATTATGAATTAAAAATGTTTTGATAATTATAGCCGTGCCAGCGTCAATATTTTCCACGCTCTTATCGATTGTGCAACTATTATAGTTCCTAAACAATAAATTCATTGCGCGAATTTGTCACCTATATGGGTAGGCCTCTTATTAAACATCATAGAAGAATCATGGAACGTTAGATAATGCATGCCAGATTTGATGGAGAACCTGTAAAAGGTGCATGAGTATTTTTTATGTTGTGACGTATTGCTTGCTGTATACAACAAATAATGGCTGGTATACGGTTACAAATTTTGATGTGTGTGTATTAATAGTTGGCGTAATATTAGTTAATTAACTTGGCCCTCTTTACATTTTATGATTATAATATAATGAACGAACAGTTGTGTAAATTATAAAATTATAATTCGAGTTCCCAATATTTTTATATCGCGCAGTGATAATAGTTAATAATTGATTTGTCATAAAATTCCCAATATGTCTAATATTTATTAGAAAATTTTGCAATTGAAGATAAAACAGAATCATATTATTATCGTTTATTACACATCTATTTTGCCATACATATTTAGCCACGTGTTTTAAAGCTCCAGAGCAAATATATTTCATCAGCAGATTTACGTTGAAAATTGTCCATGATCTCAGAGCGTCGAATTTACATTGAACTTTTGCTTGTTAAATTTTTCCTTGTAATCCAATTTTAATATCGAAAAGCGTTTTTTCCCTTGCGCAGAATTTGGCCAGCGTGGTTTGAAGTTCGGTGATAAATATCAAAGGAAAACGTCAAATAAAAATTGCAAGAACTTGAAAATGATTACATGGCGCAGGATGAAATTTAAATAGTCGCCGTCCTTCGTGAGTTTCTTCGTATCTCGTAACCATAGCTAGCATAAATTCTTGCTGACCAATTCAATTTCTATGTCAACTGCGTAAAACACCTTATTCTCTTTTATGCCCACCTATATGTATACGTTCAATCGACTTACAGTTTCTTTCTATCTCGTGTTTCAGGAACGGGGAAACTTCAAACTGTGCATTACGATCGGTGAGTTTTTACTTTTCACCCCAACCTTTTTCAATATCTCCCAGGGAAGTCAAAATGAATGAATAGTTTACCAGAAGTGCTGGCTTCACACTTTAAATAATGTAGCCTTAGTTTTCGAATTGGAAAGCATAATTCTCGAAACTATACTGCTAACCTTCCGCAGTTTATTCCTTCATCTTTTCCGTGCAAATTACATATATCCACCCTTTTCGCAAGAAAAATGCAACGGACTTGGAGGTGGCAAAAGAATAAAATGAAGGGAAATATTTTGCACAAAGTTGTATAGATATATGTATAATTTTTACTCACCTGCAGCTATTATCTATACATTACTAGACTCGTTAAAGAAACGACAATCGATAGCCGTTGTGCATTAAATTATTACGTACGTATATGCATATATAGCAGTGCGGAAATATATTTTAATGAAAGCCAGACAAACAGTATGTGATATATTATTAGACTGTTGGATAATCACCTCGTACATGTAAACAGGTACCTATGTATACCTACGATTATCGCACGTAATTACGACGCTGAGTTTCGTGTTCTTGCTATTAGGTGTCCCATCAGCGATTAATTCGAGTGACGTGCAACGAAAAACAAGCCGGGCGATAAACTTTTTGCCGTTGGCAAATAACACGCGTTGCTCTTCTATCGTCGTGTAGTGTTATAACGTTTTACGTGGCGATAGCAACGTACGTAGCAACAATACCATTACGATTATTTATCTTTCCTGGAAATTTGCACAGTGGCTCACGAATGTACGTAATTCGGGACGTTTCCATTCTCGAAATAGTTTAACACTTGCGGGTGACATGTCGCCAGTACAAAATGAGTCGCGCGAAATATGTGTTGCAGCTGCATTTTTGAAATCTATTCGAGACAGAGGTGTGATTTTTGTATAGAATTATTTAGTGCTCCATTGTATACAGTCGACGATGGATTGCACCTGTACTCCCCAAAGGGTGAAGGGGGGTGATCATCTTGAATTTCTCGAATAGTAATGATACATTTTTAAAGATCCGTCCCTTCAATTCTCTCAAAAATATAATTTCGGAGCTTCTCATGAGACTCCGATAAATTTTGAGAAGAATCAATCAATTAAATTAACGCGAAAGCGAAGTAACAATACGAAAAGTATCACGCACGTGTAATTCTTCTAGAATTGCGCAATAAGTTTAAAGGGCAATCATAAATCCAACCGTATCGTCGCAATCGCATGGTACGAAAATATTTTCGCCTATGTCAATCGTCTAAATAAGAAAAAAGAAAAGAAGAAGGAGGAGGTTAAAAAAAACAACTACGATCGAGAGTTCTTCAGGTTCCGCGAAATCCGACAAACGAGATTTCCATTTACATCCAGAAATCGTGAAACAGAACATTTACGTAGCCCGTCCCGGTGTGGCATCGTATTATCAGCGAAATAAAACGAGCCGGATGAAAAATTTATGAGCGAAACAGGCCGGAATATTTGAATATCAAGCGGAGAGCCAAGTGGAATCGCTCGTGGATCCAGGCTTTTCCATCGCGACAGTCATTCGGTCGATCCTCGAGTGCGAAAATTTCGTCGCCGAAACGCGCCACAGGTTTTCCCGAGAAAACGAGAGATATTCCCTTGGCAACGACGGACCACGAAAATCACGGAGATCGCGATGTGAAACCATCGATCCACGATTTTACGCAGCCCGCTGAGAACCGAGAATGCTCGTTTTCCAGGAAGGTGAACGCCATTCCCTGCCCCGCCTCGCAGCTTCTTTCCTGGTTAGGGTCGGGGGAAGAAAATCGTTTCTACGAACAGGAGAAGAGCCTCTCTGTACCCCGGGGATCCGTGGCTCACGCATTTTTCGAATGGTATATTTCTCCCATCCTCGACCTGTTTCGCCAACGAACGAAGGGCGCCTTCTTATGTATTTGGCGAACGGGAGATACGCGCGACGTCTAAGAAACGGCTCGCGTTCCCGACTGCTTTCGTGAAATCCGATTCGAAATCCGGCAAAACTTTTTAATATCAACGAAACGCGGGCCGCTCACTTGCGACGCGCCAACGGGGACGATATTCCTTTTTGAAACTGCACGCGCGCGGTGGTGACGGTAGTGCTTTTTTAGTTTTGGCGCGGAATATACGTTTGTAATTCGAACCCCAAATATTCGATTATTACTTTCTTCCAGGCACTTCTATTTGCTTGTTCAAATTGTGTACTTATCTTTTATAGCGTTTTTCACAGCGATCGGAGTAAATGAAGATTTACTACTGTTAGCTCTGCAGAATTGGGTAGATGGAGTAATAATTCTCAGTTACGTTATTTTTATTACTTTATAACTAATCACAATTTTTTTCTCATTTATCTAACGTCGGTTCTATCGAACACCGCGCGCTTTCCACTGAACTTTGCCAGCTAAATTCACATTTTAACGTTAAAAAAAAAGGGAAAAAACTGTCCGAGGATAAAAACGAGGGGAAAATCGTGCACACTTTTCTTGGCCGATTTCATCGTTTTCACAGGTCTAGCCGGTAACACATACCGTTGACCTTATTTCCGTTCGACTGATCCGAAGACGAAAGCCGCGTGTTAACGCGTCCATGCGAACGATCACGCCTCCGGTTTTTCTCGTAAACGCGCAATAACGAGCCATCGCGGGGGCACGTTGTTCCGTTGATAAACGATCGCGAACGATACGCACGAGTGAAAGATACGAACGGAATGGCAAATCGAAAAAAAAACAAAAAAAACACGATTGAGCAATACGCGACAAAGGTTTCGTATATTTTGTGCAGGGAAACAGGCGCTTAGCGGGAGCGACTCACGCCGAGACGTTCGTGTGAATGATCACGTAAACCGAAATTCTCACGTGGGCAGAACGATTTCCTACGAGTCGACGTTTTATCAGACATGCGAAGTTAGAATATTGATTAATCGACTATAACCCACGTGATTATAATATTTACGGTCTCGATTATCCAGGTTGTTGAATTTGTTAATGATATGCATATATATTTTCCAAGTGTAGAATTATTAAAAGGAAACAGTGATACATATACGCTGCTTTGAATGAAGACTTTCAAGTTTCGGGAAAAGTTACTTATCGATCATTTCTCCACGTGATCTAAATTTCTAATTTCAATTCTAATTCTATTATATCTATGCATGTGTATAGGCACAGTGACGAACGAAAGAAAGTTGAAAGCGTAATTAATACGACAAAGTAGCACAATTTTACAACAAGGAAATACAGACTGTCTACATGTTATACCGTGAAGAGATACCTCGGAATAAATGAGTGGTAACCAACAAGAAATAAAATATTTATCATGGAAATTACTGATGCACACTCGTGTATACAGATATCAATATTAAACTCTCTTTTGTATGTGGCTGTATGCTTGCAAATTCGAACATCATTCTTTCACCTATGTTTGCTACATTTTTTTTATCTCAATTTAGTGAATTGATATTTTTTTAACACGCTGTACGGTTTCGAATAAGTGCCACCATGGACAAATAAAAATGTTATCGTGTTCCGGATCGGAGTCATTCGAAATACGGGAGGAAAGTTCGTAAAATCACTATTATCACTTGCTTTTAGGGCAATGCACGTTTTATTTCTCGCTCGACTTATATTTACCTTCCTTAAAATCACGTTACTTCGCTTGGCCGCTCTGGTTTATCGAAATCGTGATGGAGCAGCGAACGTGTGATGAAGAGAAAGAAAGAGTGAGAGAGGGGGAAAGGAGAAAAAAATATCGTAGGAAGCAAGACGAGAGGGTGGAAAACTTACGGTGGCTATATCGACGACGCGACGCTTAAACGAAAATAAACTGAATCTCGCCGATGTCTGTTTGTAATTCTTGTTCCGGAACTTGGGATAACTCTGTGGCGCCACGTGTTGCTCGAAAATATATTTCTATTAACAATCTTGTATATGGAAGAAAACAATATTTCTGTTACTAAATGTATGAAACTGGGTGGACGTTTGAAACGATCACAATTCGTGTTTCGTCGGGTTTTACTACTTGCGAGATAATCGATGCATTGTCTGTCGTGGTGAGCTATTTCACTGATTTTCTTTCTGGGTCACGCGGAGTGTATTATAAATTATTTAAAGCGATGCAACAAGTTTCGGTAATGTTTATTTATTTTACAAATGTCACGTATAAAGGAAACGTTGTTCTCTAATTAGTAAATTGTTTGTTACAAATTATCGTCAACGTAAGACGTTTGTTTTTATTTTTCGAACGATTGCATTGCGTGGTTAACATAATGATAATATCAGTCATTTTGGGTGATTCAAGATTCTAGCTGAAAAAATTAAAAATCAGTTCTCAATTTGCCTTATTTTGCATGCTGCTCAACGTACCTTTATTTTCTATCTTGGCTTTTATGTGTGCAAAATTCCACGTGACCTACTATCGTGACCACTAAACATTTCTCGCTCTATCGAGAAAGGAGGTCGTTATTGTTAGCAACAAAGTCTTCTTAAAAAGACAATGTCTCGACAACGAAATTTCGTTATTTTATTTGCTTTTTTCCCGTTGCACTTATATTTAATTTTAAGTATATCAGCGATGTTTAATTAACTAAGAGATACAAATTGTGAAACATATCGTAATCCACGTTGCAGTTTCTTGGTGCGCAAGAATTAACAAATATTTCGCCGCGATTATAGAGAGTATATATATTCGCTATTGTAGAATAATTTTTTTTTTTTTTCAGTACATAAAATATTGTTCATAACTTAACCCACCTTTCTCGAACAGTTATCCCTCATTTCTTTATGCAATCGTAATTCAGTTTTAACAACAAGCTATAGAAGCATTTTTTTATACCTCAAGTGACTTACAATAGCTGTGTCTTACAATAACTGGCACGTGTGTAATCATTTTTATCATATTCTAATAAAACATCGCTGATAACGTATGCAATTCCTCGATGAGTTATTTCACAAAACAAAATCTCGTTTGAATTAATACGTGAGAATATTCTTCAATTGTGCAGCATCGGTGCACGTGTGCACATCTTGTCGGCTGAAAATCCAGCTGCATACGTGCATCCTTGGACGAGATGCGACTTGTACGTATTTCACGGGAAACGATATGCAGGAGTACATTATCGTGGAACGAATGATACTGCAAGTTCGTCGCATGAAAATGAGCGGTCACAATTGCGCCATTGTTGAATATATCAATAATTTATCACACTTCCATAGCGCACTTTTTTATAATGAATTATCAACTCTCACATATAATTTTCAATTTCAAGAATACTTTTTAACCTGTCCAGCTAATAATTCCCGTGTGTTCTCATTATAATTTGACCAACGTTAAAATAATAGAATATTCATAGTTCGTGCAATCGGCTGTACTAAAGTAATGATCCCCTTCTTTTTCATTTTAAAAGGATTTCGTATTTACATATGATCGAGATCGCCATGGTTCGACTGAATCTACATGAACTTCTGTTCGAGTAATCATGCGATATATATAGCCCCCATTGACCGCGAAAGGGTTAATTATGGCGCGGGAGAAACCGAATTTCCTTCGATAATTCGACGACTCCCAATATCAACAGGTTTCACTTGAGAAAGCGATACGCACAGTTTATTACTATAAACACACAGATACATTTAAATGCGTAATGTTTCAAGGTACAATCGGTTCGCGCGGACATTCGCGATTGGCCGTAAATTAAACCTGATAATAAACGAGAAAGATCAGCGATACGATAATTAGAAAGCGCTAAAGCGTTAGAACGGCGGGCGCAGAAACGTAACGTTTAATTTTTCGTTTAATTACTTTATAACAGCAGAAACGTGCGAGTTGAACCCCTTAACTCCAGTCATTTCCATTTAACCACCCCAACGCTCGAGGCGAAAAGGAAAGAAAGAAATATTGTACGCGCGAAGCAGTAAAACAGTGATATAAATAGCTAGTCCACCCGTAAATGCCATTTTACGACGGAAGGCATTCTGCAAATAACTTTCACCGGTATTATCAAGAACCGCTCTGCGCATACGTGCACCGACAGTTTTTGGAAGAGCTTCTTCGCGCGAACGTATGTACACAGGCATATGTACTTACGTAAGTACGTGCGTATCCCCAGTTCTCTGTGCAACAAAGTTCTAGGCTGTTCCCGTCGAAAAGAACGTGTTAATGTGTATCCCGTATGTACTTGCTCTGTTCATTCAGCGCGAAAACTTCGTATAACACACCGTGACGAGAATATCCGGATGCTTAACACTAGAACTACCAAGGGGTTCAAAATTACGATGGTACAATTCACAGGCGACGTTACAATGTGACACAGAGTTTTAATGGCCGTTTCAATTTTCTCTTTATCGCGCCATTATCGGCGGGGGTCCTTTTTCGTACGAAATCGTCTGGGCCGAGTCGATCGGGAGAAAGTGGCCTGTAGAAATTCAAAAGGGGGACCACGGTGCACGTATTTCTGCATGAATCTCTGATCGTATCTATGATTCACGGCGTGTACGTATTGTATACGTTTAACGATCAATCTTGCCCGCCTCGCAGAGAACCATTTGGGTCAGAGTTGAAAGCGTCGAGACAATGAACGATACCTTGTAAATAGTAACGTGTTTTTACGCGTGCACGAAGTACACGCGATCGTTATCGTTTATGCATACACGTGCGTGCGTATGCGCGAGACTCGTCAACGTGTGTTCACGTGGAAATATAGGGTTATATATTATGCAGGATTTCGATTGTAATGAGCGCGTAAATCACGTTTAGCGAGTGGAAGTGTTCGAGCGTAATAAAGGAAGGTTGTTGATATTTTTTTGTTTTGTTTGGAGCGTCATTGTATTGTGCTTCGTTTCGAACGATGGAGGAGAAAAATGTGGTAACGAGGATTTAATATTTGGTAACGCAAGGAAAGATCCATGGAAAAATATTAGCCCTATGCATGCTTCGTCAAAAATGATTTGCCTCGGGAAAATAATATTTTTCAAGGTAACGCGGATGAATTTATCTTTTCGTGTGTCACAATCATGTAATAAACATAAATCGTCTCGTTAGAAAATACGCTCGTGGACTTGACATTGCAGAACTAACTATAACCTCGAGGAAAAAATCTTTTCTGTCATAATTTTCCTCCTTCACATAACATGCGTCCATCCACATTTTTCCCATTATGTCTAAAACGAGGAAACTTTAAGGTTCAATCTTTTTGAACTCACACGTGTACAGAGTATAAAACAGGCGATTAGCTGTGGGAAAATAAAGTCGAGAACGTAAAACTAAATTATGCTTTTGCTGTTAAATATCGATAATAAACCTTATTATCGATGGGACCATTAACTAAAGAAATATCTAAACAACAGTCCCACACTCCAGAAATGATCAGCAGCTATATTCGGTAACACGCGGATACCTATGGGCACTTTCGTCCCCACTGTATCACACGTGCCACGCGTAAACGGAGACAAAATTTCATGTACCTCCAAACGTGTAAACGGTGCAGTTATTTTTGTTGTTGTCATGGTTAACGCGAGACTATTTCGATAAGACAAATCGTTGCGTGGTGCAACCGAATCATTGCAGTTGTCGGCGCTGTAAGATTCCAGACGCAAATGAGTTCCGTGACTTGCTTGTTCGTGAACAAAATCTGGCGTAATGAAACACGATGTACGGCTGGTAAAATAGCGTAGCCATGCTCCATATCACGACATCCCGTTATACCTGGTAATCAATATTTTTTTATGAGACTACAATCTTCGTACCGGATATAGAGTTTCGTGGAATCGTTAATGGAAAATTTGTTGAATTTCAGTGACACGTGTTGCACTTGCCACACCACTTGCATTGTAAATAAAATAATTTCTATGTATCGTATTTATACAAAATATAAATAATTCGTGATTTCCATTGAATGAAAAAGATCCTGTCGTCTATTAATAATAGTCGGTCTACATGTATATTTGGGTGGTCCTCGTTGCTCGATGCTGAGGCTTTTTTTTTCATCCCCCGGAAGTGCCTGAATCCATGAGAAAGTAACGCCTAGAGCACACGAGATCAATCGGGTAACGATAAAACGAACCCCAGGTCGTCTGAAATATAAATGGAAAGTATAATGGGCAGGTCCCCTTCTGCTACTTCCAAATACGTATTAGGAGCTTTTATCTACCTTCGTACAATTTCCTTTCCCAATTCTGTCATTAGGTAGACGGGGCCTTAAAAATCTTATTGGCTACAAGTCCCAACTATCGTCGTTTCTTTAATCGTTTTATTGTACGTTCAAACGTTCAACTGTGCACGGTTTACTTTTATCAAAGATTCATTATTATCCACGAAATCCTTTGTTTTAGACTGACGAGATCTTATATTTGAAAAAAAGCCACGTAGAATTTCAAATGCAAATTCTCTCATTTAACTTGAGCATTATAAATATCTTGCTGCTTTCCGATAATAGGAATAAATGCTAATGGAAAGCATCGCATTCGCTTGAAAAGCAGCATTGAGCAAAAATTTTGAAATAAACAAGAATGTTTTTCACGACAGCTGTGTTTCTCGCATCAAAGTAAGAAGTGTTGTAAAAAAGTAATATATGAAAAAGTAGACGTAGAACATCTCGCCTATTTATGTTAACCAACACTCAATCGAAGATCAAACACGCGTCTGAAAGCGTATATGTACTTATAATTCTGTTTACTTCAGCTACCAAGAGAACGTCAATAAATTATTTTGCATGAACATACAAAAATTACCTGCGTACCATCCAAGGTTCATAACCAATGAAATGACGATTGATATTTTCCAATTTCCATCGAACGTATAACAATCTATAGTTGGAGATTTCACTCAAGATTTCACTTTCAAATATCCTGCCATAAAATTTAATTACGCGGGTTCGCTTGAAGTAAAGCTCATGAAATAGTTATCTTCTTTATTGTTATCAGAAAATCCTTGGGAAGCAAGACAGTCCCCGTACGTTCACTATCCTTTCCCTCCCCAGACGCTTACGTTAATGTTAGATTTAACTACGGCTATAAAATAACCGAGCTTATCCTCGTGTAAAAAATTACGCGCGTATTATGTTAAGTCTAGCATTCAACAGATTATACCAGATGTTTATTATTATTTTAAAGCAGCGGCAATTGGATCGTAAAAATTCGGATTATTTATTTAATCGAAGATAAATGTATGATTATTTTAATGACACCTGGTACGGTGAATATATATTGCAAACCGACAAGCTGCCAATAAATACTTCGCAACTTCCCATTCTTTGATCAAATTATTCGCTACGAGTTGGATTACTTTAGTCCTTTCAATAGGATCGACTGTTTGACCAGTAATAGTGCAGTTAAAACGGAAACAATAATAATAATAATAACGTAGAAATTCGTAGTATGGAGTTGGAAATTTCATCGGGCCGTAATGCAATATAATTCAGTAATTCAATCGTAAAATAAAGCGTAGAATTTTTGCAAAAATATATGCCCCACGGTTTTGATTCTGTTGCGTGTAAAAATTAGATTGGGCACGGGCACAATTCCACGGCTCGTTATATTGCATTGCAAATTGCATTTAAACGGCCCGTGCAGCGAAAGCATTGAAATTTTCCCTCGTCGACAGATGCAAGCGGACAAATTAAGTAAATATAACGTGTTCGCGATCGAGGACGCTGCATGTACTGAAAAAGAAAAGAAACAGAAAACAACAGCACAGAGCAATAATAACGAAACAACATTCTGCCTCGAATCAACGAGCACGAATGAAAGGAGTCTCCAGTGTACTTTCTCGTTCGAGTCGTAAAACTATAACGATTCGTTGACGTCAGCACAGAATTTTGCTTGCTTCTTGTCTTCGGGAACAGGATGGAAAAAACGCTCTGTCGTTGAATACCGATTTATTTAGCTTATCGTCGTCTCCCGTCACGTGCATACGCACACATCCAGATTCCCATCCCCTCTAGCGATCATTCTAAGATCTTTCTCTCTGTTCTCGACTTGCAGATGCCCGCTCGTGAATTTGAAATTTCGTTTGTCTCTCAGGACGAAGTAGAAACGGAACGATTTACGAAATAACATCCGAAAATATACCGGTCGACAGTATACAAAAAGAGGTCGCAGTAACAGGAATATAGAAAATATTTTATTTTTATAGGAACTTGCTAATCGACACCTGAAAATCGTATCTTTCCACGCAAAACAAGAAGTGCAGCATTGCGCTTGCGAAAGAGAAAACAAATATTGTCGCTTGACAAATAAACTAAACCGCAGTCGAAGTATTGGTTATCATAAAAGAAAAAAAGACAAATGTACGATACCTTGTACGATTTCAAGTTTCCGTTGATACAAAATTCTCTGGGTAGATCATTCTATATGGACCGCAGTACAACAGCGGCCATAGTCAATTCGAATCACATCCGACACAGATAGCCACGTCGAATTGCGCGTCGACTTTGACAGTAAAAAGAGGAAAAAAGAAGAAGGAAAAAAAAGCAGGAAGGAAAACACAATGTTTATAACATCACGGTTCGAATATTCCGTTTCTTCGGCCGGAACTCCCCTTCCTGAACTATTGTTGCAGTCTCGAATAGGCTAACTGTTCCCGACACGGTTCCATTGAGCTACGCTTCCATCGAATTCCGGAATTACGATAGAACGCCGGTTATCCGAATACCGATTATCCGGACGTTGATTCCCCGGCCGCTGATTATTCGAATACGTAATCGGAAATTCTTCAACGTGAAATATTAGAACGATACACGTGAAATAGCCCTCCAGGTTCTATCGTTTATCATCGATTTACGGTGCCAAATGGTACTGCCGGTTATTCGAATAAATCAGCTCGGGGCACAATGAGTAACGAAAGTATGCGAACAGCTGACAATGCGTGTTAGTTAACCCCCTTTAACACTCGGGGAGTTCTTTTGTTTCCAGTGCGGAGAAGTGATAATTGTTTATTCACACGAGCAGTACACCCTTTTAATATGCATCGATCATAAAGTTGCAAGTTTATTTAAGTATATTTCTAATTCATTTCGTTAAATCAAATTACAATTTCGTACAATTTATATACAGCAAATGTCTGACTACCACTGCGTCCGAATACACCTGTCACCCACTGTACGTATACATATACACTGTATGTATGCATGTAGCTTATTCGAAAAGCCATTTCCTCCTAGAGGGACAGGGCAGAGGGACTAGTCGACCAGAGAATTTCGCAGGTAGGAAATGATCCCTGGCAAATACGGTCCCAGCTTGGCTAGTCGTAAAGGAAAATCAATTTCTGTTCACACGAAATTTCCTGGAACGTGACCAATTAACAGGAGAAGGTCACAGTGAGGAGGGTTGGTCTTTCCTCGAGCGAACACGCGAGCAAAAAGCCGACGTCAACGAGTATCGTCGAGCAGAGAGACATTGGAGAGGACGAGGTCCTGTTATCAGGATGGATAACGGTGATAATAAGCGGTCTCTCCTCTGCCTCTCGTCCTGAGCTTTACTGTTCATTAAGCCGCTATATTTGGATCAAATAGCCTGATGTAACGATGAACGATTGCTAAGGAAAAACCGATGCTTCATCGTGGAAAATCTTCGACATTTTTTTCTTTCTCTTTTCTATTTGCCTCTCGTTCTTGCTCTTCGGTCGATTAATTTTGTTTTTCGCGCGACAACGTATCGCGCCAGAAAATATGTGTGCATCTATACTTGTTTTAGTGAATTCTGAGCCGCGATCAATTTGTACTTGTTTGAACGGTGCACAAAGGGTTAAGTAACTAAATAAGAACTGCTGAGCAGTAAACTTAACATGGAGTGCTGGACAATAGGATTGATGAGGCTGTATTCAATATTTGTGGATGTCAAAGAGTTTACTCCAAACTGTTCTTTTTTTCGCCGTTCAGATATAATGTTACATTCATTTTCGAATGAAAACAGAGCTGCTCGAACGATGGAGGTAATGCGTATTCGTAGAGAAAAATATTATTTCAGTTTGGCTTTCGGGGTCGGGCAACTTTTCATTAATCAGGAATGATTGTTCCATGTGATTATGATATTATGCTTATTGCAAACGGCCCGAAGCTTTTGCTCGTCGCTGTAAATTTAGCAAAACAATTCGATTACGGTGGATTTTATTAAAGCATTCTACTATGAAACATTAATTTCCACTTGAACGTGGCATGTGCCTGTCTTGATCAATTATGGACACGTAATCCCGAATACACGAGCAGCATGCAAACTGCTGTGATCAATACTTGAAGCGTGACAGTTGAATATTCGTTAAATCAATCTAAAATTTAACCAATATTCCATGGACGAGAGCCAAATATCGTGCTGTTCCTGACGAGGCTGGCCAGTAAATTGTACCGATAATAAATGGGAAATATTGCAGCGGCGAATACAGCGAATATTTTTTCATAATAAAATAAAGAGGTGTTACTTAATCGAATAAATGGCATTAAATCAATTTCTATATCTGGCGGCAGCTTATAAATAATAAATATTACAAAATGAACAGCTAATATTTAATCGAATATAAAATTATAAATCAAAGTAGAATAAAATAGACTAAATAAACATACATATTTCTGATATTTTCTTTTTCATCGTTTCACTCAGGAACGACGCTTTGCGTACAAAGAAAAAAATGGTCCTCTACCATTTCGTTTTATGTATTGTATATCCTCGTTAAAAAAAGATCTTTCGCCTTCCCAATACTACCATGATTAAATGAATCACACCCCGTATACGCGCCATTATGATTATTCCGACCTTGCATTAGATTCGTTTCAAACGAGCCGCAAAGTAAAAAAGATGTAATAATCCCTTTTTGATCCGCCTCGCTTAGTACGTGTTTCGTTCGTTCACTTGCGAAAATAGTGATAAGCGTAAGTCTTTCATTATCTACCGCGATCCAGGCCGTTACATGTTTACACGCGCATTGTATCGTGCGTTTTCGTTTCTCGACACCGAAAACACGTTTCTTTTAATATAAAACTCGGCGATGCATAATATTTTGGTTGCACTGTCGTATACTTGTCCATTCACGACAATAGTTTATCTTCTGCGGTAGTATAAATAGGCGCGCAGAAATATTTGCTTGCGCGAAGTAACCACGGCAGTGCGTTATTGCGAAAATAAAGTCGAAAGTCATCTGATCGCAATCTGCGGAGGCGAAGCGAATCGAGGAGCTTTTAACTTTCGGGCCGAGAAAATATTTGTCTCAGAACATCGTCATAGGTAGTGCGTACCTGATGCTTTACTTTACGGTTAACGAGGGACAATTCCAAACACACCGTGCTCTCGCCGAAGAAGATTTTATCCGACGGAGGCTAAGGCGAAAATAATTAAAATCACAAGGGTACTGAGCGCGTTCAACAGTTTCTGCAATTTTCTGAATTTCAACACCGAATTATTCCATTATATTATCCAAATATATTATCTTCGTAATTCTATTTATCATCGTGTATCGGGCGAAACTTTATGCAACTGCTAAATAATAAATAATACATTCCAAAAGTCATTCTTGATATAATTAACTCGAATTTAAAGCGATTTCTTTATGTGTAATAATTGTGGTGGTTTCAAATACTCATTAATATACTTGGCAACATTTGTTTCCTTCAAAGGAAATTTTAGAAAGCAATATTTCTAAGATGCTCCATTTTCCCTACCTGGTGTTTTATGAAGGCAGTCAGCTTGGTTTCCAGTTTGGGCAAGTTTCACTCTTTCGCATAGCTTCAAATGATCTGGTGGTAAACAAATTATTTATCGGTAGTGCATAATATTGCATTGTGTCGTCTGTTGGAATGTAATCGACGATTGCACGGTGAATTTGTGCTCGGCAGATAGGAGTCGGTGAACGTTTCAACGATTCGATCGGGCGCAAGCCTTGAAAATTGACTGAAACGAGCCATCGTTCGGGGCAATCAATTTTTATTATTAATAATTCGCCATTCACACCCCACGTGAGCCCATGACCTATTACGAACCCTTCTCTTCTCTCATTTGCGTCACGTGTCTATTTTATACAACCTACGCTCCTGTAAAATCAATCTCCAGTTGGTTTATTTTTAAACAAATATTTAAGCGTCGTTCACTCTAGCTGAGACCAAGAGGCTAAGCCGCTGGCAAATATTCTACATGATCGGTTTACATCGTTTACCAACGTCAACACTGTACAAAGAGAGAAAAATATAATTAAATTGTTTCTGAAAATTTATTATAGAAAAGAACCTTTGAAAGAAAAGAAGATGTATTACGAAATTGTGAATTACGAGTAAACATATTGAATATTATAAAAAATATAAATGGAGGGATATTAAAAACGTAGCTCATTGAAGTTCTAATATTCGGTAAAGAAAAATTCGTAAAAATATTAATATAAATTTTTAAGATGCAATATTTCTTTCCAGCCCTAAGCTTTCCAAACTAAAAATATAATAACCTTGCTAGTCCATTCCATGGTCTTCGATTCAATGAACTCGGGGATCAATCTTTTTCGAGTTAAGTCACGAGAAACTCCTTCTAGCAATGCACCCGTTCTAAAAGCCTTACCTTCTATCCAAACTCACTTCCAGCGCGATGGCCAAAGAAACTGACAATGTGCAACGTGAGCAAATAAACGTCCAGACTTCCGTAGGTAGAAATAGCCAGAAATACAAGACCAGCAAGGCTACACTTGGGAGACTTGAATTTCACTCGTGCACGAAACACAGGGAAACTTCATTCACTTCTTGAATGTGTACCTGGGGTGGAAACGGTACAGGAAACGCTTAACATTAATCGAGAAATCAAAAGAAAAGAACTCATGCTTTGAGTGTCAGAATAGTAACTTTAGGCGATGATAAAATTGATATAAAATTGATAAGATTGATAAAATTATTAGAGTCACGCTAGAAAGATGTACATATGTTTTTTGTATCTGTGTAGAGATAAATTCGCAACGTCAACATTTTTACATGGAATAATTTCTAATTAACACTAAATTACACAAAATAAAATTAAACTTAGTTTGTGTAATTATAAAACATTAATTATTTATGTAAAATCGTCAATTTGTGCAGGGGACTCTAACAATTTTAATCACTTACTGATAATACGTTCAGTAGATAAGAATGAATAAATATTATACAAGCTGCTATTGAAAGTATGGTATACACAAGCGAACAGAAGGTGATCCCTTATGCTAAAACTAAATGAAAAGTGTAAGAAAAAAATTTTCTCCACCAGTTCGATGTACATATCCATCGTTTCCACAAACTGTACGGTCTCGTGCTTCCCACGCTCTTGTTCTTTACTGCCTGTTGTAACGATTCGCCGTGGCAGAAGGAGGCCGGAGCTGTTTCGACGAAGAAAAACCACCGGTGCACGTTGGCGATCCGGTCGATTGTTGAAAACGCAACGGGAAACAATAAACGGCGTTCGGCGGGAATTATTAAACGGTATTGATCGCTCGACCAAGCCCGCCGATCGCTCGTTTAATTGTCAGCAAACCTTCCAACTAAAAATTCAACAAGACTTTCTTTATACGTTTCCCTGTAACTAAACATACCCACGCCAATCTTTCCCCGCTCATTTAATTCCAACCATTTTATTCCGATAAACTGAACTCGGAATCAGTATTGAACGAGGCTTTTACATACACGCGGCCGTATAGAAATCGTTAACATGATCAGCCTTAGACACGAAACCGAGCCCACCTTCTACATTCTATTGATAGACAGTGTCGAAACGAATCTGCGTTACATCGTCGCGTCATGGACAACTCCTAGATCCGAAATCTCTCCGCGTCTGAAAACACATAGTCAGCCAGGACTTTCCAAGTAAAGGACCGTCTGAAATGGAGGCAGCAAACGAAAGAAAAACGACAGAGGAGATTGTAATTGTCCAGAATCGTGATTTCGAACTCGAATCGACCATCAAAGTGGCCGCCAGTGACTGCTTCTACGGCCGCGGCAGTGAAACTAAACAAAACGAACGACTTTCCAAGAGTAGACAGCTTCGAGCAATCTATTCGACATTATTTCGCTGTAAGTATACAGCGGCGCTGTTTCAGACTCGGAGAAAGACTCAGAGATGAGATCTCCACTGCACGATGGATTAACCCTCTCGGGAGGCTTCTGTTCATTAGCCTGGACGCTCTTGTAGAAAGTTTCTTCGCTGCAGAAATTGGAAAACTATTTTCTGTCCCGTTATCGGTCATCTTTCTTCGCTGTAAATTCTTCTTTACCCCCGGCTAACTGTCTCCACCTGCATACACTTTGAAATAGAGTTACGTTTTCAAGTAACGCGAATTCGTCGGGATGCTTCTGGAGGTTTATTTTTCGCTATTCTGTGCTTGATTTGATGGTTTAATAGGAATATTACAGGAACGCGTCGAACTATTGGTACGAAATAATAAATAAAGGAAGATAGGGCGTAGATTATTTTCTATCTATCGGTCTAGTTAACGTTTACGATAAATACAGCGTGCGTCATCGGACAGAATTCGGCAGGGTAATTGTTTGATTTTAGGAGAATAATAGTAGATCTGATAGTAGGGCAAACTTCGAGGCAAATAATTGGATAAAGATTACGTTTCTCTGAAGTCGCAATTTCCGAAAGTCCCTGAAGGTTTTTAGCGTTTCCGGATCTTGCCTCTTTCGTACCAATTTCATTATGAACTGATATCATATTTTGTTTTTATTGTAAAACGTCGCGAGTTCTAATTATATTCTTGAAGTGTTTAATATTCAATTTCGAGACAAGAATAGATATGAAGATGTACGATATTAAATCGATACTTTCAAATCAACTGTATTTTTTAATCTCGCGTTTTTTTTTTAATATGTGGTACATTTAAATCTCGTACACGGGTTAACGTGACACTTGTAAGTAACGCTAGATATCATATCGAAGATTAATTAGTGAGAGCTCCATTTTAAAATCACTTAATAGGAAATTAAAAATTCAACATTCGTTGGTTCTACAACATAACTTCACTCCGTGTAATGCGAATATTTGTCAACTCCTTTTTATATAATTATCGTGTTTCTCGTACCATTCACATTTTAAACTTTCCTTTGTCCCTCACCACATATCAAAAGGATAGGGACCAGTTGTCCAATTATTTAAATGCTGCTTAATTAAAAGTGCTTGAGCCTGTTGATGCAAAACTGGTTTGTTTCGTCAACTTTATTCAGTTAAGAAACCAGTGAAATTTTAATCAGCGAATGTAGAAAAGGAATCAAGTTTGCAAAGTGCCCCCGCGTTCTTTGTCTAAGGTTTGATTGAAAGGAATCTGATTTGGGCGCACATGATAATATTAACATAAGGAAAGTGTAAACTTCTCCCACGGAGGTCAGTTGATAGACATAAACTTTCTTCTGCGTCTGGTTCGGTTGATACGAATAGATAGAATCTGTTTAGTGAAACGGCGCGACGTAAGTTCTTCATTGAAATTGTGCAACCCAAATTTTAACGCTCTGAGGAAACTCGAAAGTTAGTCAACGAGATAGATTTGCTTTAGTGAGCAGCAAAAACGGATCGATTTCAAAATGGAATAGATATTTCCAAACAGCTAATCCAATACAGAATTAAATTCAATTAACGAATAGCCACCCGTTAAAAATACAAAATAAAATGAAACTTAGATTACAAAATTATACAAAATTAGAAGAAATTGTTTCAACATGAAATGATCAAGCTACACCAAGCTGGTTGTAATAATTTGATCACCCATTCTATACTAACCTCGACATGTTAGTACAAACTGAGCACCGCTTGTGATCCACCGCAAGGGTCAAAAAGAAGGGGAAGAAAAAAAGTAGAACGAAGAGTTTCCTTCCAGTGGAGGGAGGTTCCACCTAACAGTAAGCCGGCTCTGATGCTGGACTCCTTCGACCGTCTGGTACACATTCACACACCTGTACACACACATATTACGCAGTGGGCAGGTATGCATGTACATCTACATGCACATATACGCGTGCAAGTGCGCACACGAGTACCATTTTCAATCGCACGACCGGTTAAGAGTTCGAGATCTTGTTTTCTCCCAGCCTTCCACTCCTTTGGTCTGTCATTTAACTTCGTCCACACCTATTTTTACTATACAGGATAGTAGGAACGAGTACTATAGTGGGAACTGTCTATCGATTATATCGCAAGCAAAGCAACAGGATTGGAGTTCTAATGTGTATACGGGTGCACAGGGTACATATTCTGATTTATTAGCCATTCGTTGACCAATACTACTGAAAGATCTTTCTGTCGCATTGGAGTATGACGTACATACGTATGTACACTTGCAGTCAGACTTGTTAGTCATTGTTTATATGTATTCGTACCCCCACTGTCTTCACAAGAAATTGATTGAACTTAGACAAGTGTTTAAAAGTACAGAATTTATTGGAAAATTACAAACGCGTCACTAAATTTTAACAAATTTCTTTTATTAACAACGAAGGTGACAATTACTTATGAGACTGGTTGTATACGTATACAGACAAGTGTTGGACAAGATAATGGAAACGTTAGTTATAAGGTTTACGATATTTATAAAGAATTATCTTAATGTATATAGTGTTTTTATTATTTGGTCCAATCACTGTTATATGTACATATACATATAGAGATCTGTTGACGGAAGAAACTGAATAAAAATTTGACGCTTCACCTTCCCGTATACCTGTCGGCCATGTTGATAGAACGTGTTCTGCGCCGTGAAGGCAATAAGTTCGTAGATTTAAGTGGAAACCAGTTTCTACCTTACAGTTTTAACGACACCAGTGTTCGTGTCATTAATCATACGACCGTTGCTTCAAAATTATCGTTTTGCGTTGAAAACCAGGAACGAATACTTCAAAATGTAAGAATACTTCTGAAACCATATATGTGTGGAACTTCCTTCACGGAAATTACCTTTACCTGTAACTTCCTCTCAGTCACGTGGCTCAACGGTAGTTGATGCACGCTGGAAAAGTACTATAAAGTATTGGAAATATTTATGGTATCACTGAGTGATACTAAAATACCATCTAATTAAGCATTCAATTTATTATAGTATACATCAACTTTCAAATAAAGTATTATAACTCAACTTCCTTTGCTACACGCTCGAGTTATCTATTTCTGATTAGAATGGAAATCAATTTAACAACGACCACTTTGTCAGAATTGTACTCCAAAAATTGTACAATCCACGTACATTGTTGAGCGATAAAATTAATTTTCCCAGTAGTTAGTGTGCCTAGTAATATTATAAACCATTTTCTTTTTTTGTCAGACTTCATTATTATTATTTAACATTCGGACCATAGTAACGTGGCGTTGAAAGTTCATTTAAAAATACAGAGAGGGAATGACGATTTCTTTTTACTTCTTTTTTGAGTCTTCTCTCGAATGTCGCGATATTTCACAAGCTCACCTTGAGCTATACCATTTCCAAATGGAACAGCCCACCGTTTCGTGATTCGAGTTGAGCACCTGAAGAGCTTCGAAAGAAAAGTAGGATGGATCTACAAAACAGTTAGATGGCACTGATGTTAGTAAATCGCCAAGCCTTCACGCCTCCTTTCGCCTCCTCATACATACACGCACACACACTCACACGTACATACTCCTTTCTTATCTATTCGTCGAGTACACTCGTGTCGCTATATCTCCATAATTTCCTCTATTTTCCTAGCACTTAGTAATATGAAAGTTGACTTCAAGCGATGTACTGGAAAGATGTTAATTAAACTACTTATCACAATTTCTTTTTCCTCTTTCCATTTTATTCTTCTCCTTTTTCTTTGAAAAAGTGCATAGCTTCAACTTGTATAGAATTTCCAATCGATTCTGTATAATCAAGATTACGTATGACAGAATGATTGTCGAGGTGGAAATTATGTTGAATGAAAGTTCCGCGAGGCGGAAAATGCTAGATAAATGGTGTACTGTATGTACGTATTTAATGAGTTTCCTTTCTTATCATTTGTTTCGTACAATAGGATTGTTGATTAATGTGTTCGAGTAATAACGTATCTACATGCATCAATTTTCATCAAGTTCGTAATTTCTTCAGTAGTATCGAATTATGTATAACTGAATGTATCGTCATTTCAATTCGACGAAATGTTTTAATAAGCATAATGGAAATTTGTGAATAGGTTGATGATTTTTCGCACGCTCCTATCGTGGAAGTATCGCTGAAATGCAATTTACCGTGGAGAGTATCCTTTGATCGTTGCACTGGTTTGTGCTTGCGCGCGAACGAAAAAAATAAAAATAAAAAATGGGGGAGACAAAACAAGTACGCGTTTACAAAGTGCGCGTGGCGCAAAATAAAATATCGCAGAATTTCGAATTTTCCCTTTGACCTTATTAACAGGGCAAACGATGCACCTCCGCGAAGCCTTTGTCGATTAATGAAATGAAAGATTCGGGAGTTCGTAATAGCAATTTTGGAAATTTACGAGCTGCCTGCCGTGTAAGGAAATAATTAATAAACCATCGAAACATTCATTCTAGCCTATCCTTTCTTTCGCTCCATCCTGAATTCATAGTGTCATTAACGGTATCCAATAAATACAGAATAAGATGAACCGAAAGAAACATGGAACAAGAATACCGAATGTGTCGCAATTGTTAGAAGATCTGAGAGTACAAAGTTATTCAAGATGCTGGTGCACGTCCGTTGCATGGGAAGAAGTGTACTATGTATTATATATGTATTTGTACATACATATATGTGTATATATGTAGATTGTTTGAACGCGATGATGTTGGCCCGGCCGACCGGTCCGGGAGATCGAGATCGTCGTTTTCTCCAGACTGTCGATCTTTGGCCTCTCGCTGCTACTCCACCTTCTTGCCTCTTGACATGTTTAGATGTAAGCTCAGATATACACCTTCTAGATTCTAGAACGTGGCGGGGAACTCGCGGGCCCAGTCGTTGCTCAGGCCTAACAATTTCTCGTTACGCCGTTCCAAAACTTGCTTTTGTTACTTTAAGCGGAACAATGCTGTCGCAATGGCCAGCTTTCGCTAGCGTCGCGACGTATGCTCGCTTCTACCACTTTTGTCTATGCAGAGTGGCCCAGTTAACGACACAGAACTACGGGTTTAACAATACAGAAGAAATAAAAGATAACGACATTCTTCCATACCAACTTCGCCGGCGTGCTCTATGGGTCTAAAAAGGAAAGCAAAATTTCGCTAGACAAACGTTCCGCCGCTATGACATATGAAAGGACACTGATAGTAAAGTGAAATCACTCACAATCTGTGATTTCGTAGATGCTGTGTGTACCTCGGACTTCTGTATAGTTATAGATGTAAGCAGTTTGGTATTAGAGGCTTCCTGTACTGTTCTTCGTCAAATTATTCTCGAGCGACCTAACCATTTTTACCTATACACATTTTATAATAGTTAAACATCGGCGAACTATTAGCAGAACCATTTGATAAGCAACACACCGTGCGTTCGAACAGTAGTTCGCTCATTTCAATTCATCGTAGCAACGATGGATGCTGCTAAGCTGATTACAGGTACTCAGGTAGCCCTGTGCCTCAGGCTCGACATCTCTTTGACAATTACATACACCGCGTTTCGCGTAGGGGTCGATCCTAAGGTGGCCGATTCGCGGAAGAAAATTTGAAAATTCACCGCTCGAAGCAAAACGATCACAATATTCCTCTGCGTCGCGCGAAACCGCTTCCGTGAGTTGTGTGCCGCCGTTGCTTTTACGGGGCGATCCGTCGTGAAGTGAAACGGCACACAAAGATGCAGGAAGAGACGGCGACGAGGATGAAGAAGGATACGAGGAAGAAGAAGAAGATGAAAATGGTGATGAAGAAGGAGCCAGACTCGTAGCAACTGCGAGAAAACTGCCCTCCTTGGCGAGATCCTTCTTCGACAAACCTGTTCGTGGCTGGCTGATACCTGGGATCGTGCATGCTTGGCCAACTAAAAAAAAAAGAAAGAAAAAAAGCGCACGCCTTTATGTGATTCCATATGCGGAACCTGGCTCGACTTTTTTCTACGATCGTGTGGCCCCTTTTTGGCGATGGAAGTCCCACTTCTACTTTGATTTTTAATGATCCTCGTTTTTGTGCGCTCTGCTACTCTTCGACATTGCAAAGATTGCTTAACCCGTTCGTTGCTACGTTACTTAACAATTGCGGGAGATATTTTGCGCTGCTAGCGCGGCGACTAGATGGTTCGGTGCTGTCTATCGATAATTTTTTTACTGCTGCATTTCGATTTATGTTACAATGTTTCTTATATAAACAAACTCGTGTGTATTTTAGGTCCGTTGAAGTATCATGTTTGATACAGATGTTCGGGCCCTGTAATAATTATTGGCTTATTATATTAATCTGATTACGTTGGTTAATTATATTTATTTATCATTTCGTTTCCGCGTTTCTGCATTTAGTTATGCAGCACTCCAGGTAACAACCGTTGGGTGGTACATAAATTCGAGGCGAGCGTGAAATTTTCAGCGCGAGTTTTGCAAGTTGAGCTCAGTGTGCACGAGGTTGAAGCGGCCCTATTGATTTTAGAGAAGCAAGCCTGCTGGCTTGCACGCGGTAATTTCCCCTTTCCCCTTCGCCAAGTTTTCGAGAAGGGTCACCCCATAATTTGAATATACGGCACCCCTTTATACCCCTTCCGGCGAATTTCGAGTTTGCTATATTTGGCCGACCATACGGCTCGTTCTGCCCTAGGGTTGCAGACATTCCATTCGTTTTGAGTTTCCCCGCGCCATCGTGATTAGGCATCGCTGAAGAATTCTTTGAATTTTTCCATTTTCAAATATACTGACGAACAGTAATCCATTATGTTGAAACAGTTGTATCATTCGAACGGGAGTCGCTAGTTACCGAGTAGGTTACACAATTATTCATGAGAGTGAAGAAAATTTTCTTCAAATCGTTTTCCTATTTATTTTTTTTTATGCTGCATGGATGAAACTTTATGGAACACTCTACAATGTACAACGCATTTACCGTTTTTCCAAACCGATTATAGTATTGCATATATTATTGATTTATTTTGTTATTATCGCGATTTTCTGATGATAAATATTATCAACAGGCTACAGCCAACCTTGGAGAGTGTAATGCTCTTTCCCCCTTTTTCCTTTTATTAAAGCATGCCGCAACCAGTCCAGGAGCGAAAATGTTTCATAGATTCTAGCTTTAGGGATCTAGGTAATATTTCTATTGAACCTTCCCTTCCGATAACTTTTCCAACAAACGCTTCATCAACGTTGTCTCGTACAGCTGTTGCGTAGGGTGCTGGAGCATCATCGTGTTGAAAGCAAAGATAGTTGAAATTCTTGTACCTTGCCTGTAGCAACGAACGATCTGTAGTACGTAGTCAGCATTACTGTCGTAAGTACATAGTTGCCTGCAGTGACTGTAGGATAAAATGTGAAACAAAAAATTAACGAGAGTCCGTGGACACCTTGGAGTGATGCATTACCACCCCAAATATTAGATACATAGCACAGGATTGATTAAAAATTTCTTTACAATTGTTACAAATTTAACGGCATTGGGAAATGTTAGGGAGAAGGTAGATAATTCTCAACCACTCTTTATTTCCAATTCATCTAATATTTTTGAGTAACTTGTTTAAAATTATTACATACAAAATATATATATTATATTTAAAAAAAGTCTCAACGCCTTTTGCAAATTCTGTTGAGAAAAATTCTATCATGCGATTTGTATCCATTATGTACAGTAAGACTATTAAACGGACGATCTTTAAGTACGTTAAACGAGAAATAGAAAATGTTTCAACGTTAATAGGGCAATCCGGAAATTGCTTGTTGCTACTGTGCTCGATTGCCGCGTATAAATGTATTCAGGATAAGTTGCATCTTTATGCATCGTAATATTGTCATTATATTAGAACGTTGTAATATACGCACGAAGTGCACGGTATGTTGCACGCAGTAAATGTCATATTAATTATGTAGCGAAACTGCGGAATGGAATTCCGGAAAAGAAGTGGATATGGAAAGCCGGAAATTGGTAACGTATGATATATCGTTAAGGTGCCACGAGTTTTTCCTAGCAACAGGAAATATTATTTTATTCAACAAATTAACCGGCTAGTACCGAAATTATTATTTCTCATTTTCAATTCATTTACACAGCGCAACATAATGTCGTTTCGAAGCATTGAAATGATAATTTCTTCGAAATCAGACGCCAGGATTCGTTCTGCGATATTAATGAAATGTGATCGATTGCGTAAATTCCGTTCAACTGCTCTGCATATTAATATTTTCGGGCTGGTGCATAAATATATAAATAACGTGCAGATAAATTCAATTTCTAACGACACTTCACTTTTCCGGTACTATCGGGGAGCGATATTTTGTGTCTCCCACGATGAAAATCGATTTTCTATTATCCTTCGAAGGAATTTATAGGCCAATTTTTTATTGAGAACTCTGCAAGGAAGGCGTATTAGACAGGCGATCCGCTAATTTATTTTTAAATCGACTGTACAGCTGATCATGTGTTCGTGGATATTTGCCAAGGAAACGAAGGAACTGTAGTTCAAACCCCAACGGGTGTAGAACAGTAGAACGAGGAACAGCCTTCGATAAACACTTAACGATAATAGCAGCAATGGCAAGTGCT
The DNA here is from genome assembly GCA_963583965.1 of Nomada ferruginata. Taxonomy (NCBI): domain Eukaryota; kingdom Metazoa; phylum Arthropoda; class Insecta; order Hymenoptera; family Apidae; genus Nomada; species Nomada ferruginata. The sequence continues at coordinate 16,168,443 of OY757216.1, forward strand.
TCTAAATCTTTCTTGTATTCAGCCATGAAACTGTGAGAGACCTACGTATACGTGTGTGCACATACGTACTATCAGTGTTGCTCAAAAGTTCGAAACATTTGGTTACTCAATATTTTAGTGCGTGCACGTATATACAGCGGCGAACGGAAGGAAATTCCAAAGGTAAGCGAGGCAGAAAAAACACATCGTAATTTTATAATAAGGTTCATTAGGACACCTGTGTCGTACGGAGACACAAATGAGTAAATTAGATTTCTCAAAATTATATAAAACGTTCAATCCAGAAATTGTCCAATAGTCATATAATATCCTGGAGATTTTTATTACGTCGCTTTCAAAGTCACGTAATATGCAGAATTTCCATAGGAATATGACTGACAGAATACATAATTCCTATCTAATTTAGTTTTGATCAAGATAGTAGGCAACACATTTCCAATTACACGTCTGTTAGTATTAATTTGGGAGTTATTTCGAACTATGTGTTTCATACAAAAATATAACAAAATATTGTATAATAATAAATTCGAAAGACTTCTGGTAGTTTGTTAGAAGCAACAGGAATGCAATGAAATCTTTTCCAATTGATTTTATTTATGAAATGTTAAATATCATTTATCGTGCTCGGCGTTGCTAAACCCCGGAAAATCATTAAAAAAAGATGGCGTTGACCAATTCAGTTTTTGAGCTGAGCTCGTATAGGAATACCAATTTGAAACTTTCATTTATGGTTTGAAAACCACTCTGAGCTCGTCTAAATGGCGCAAAACTACTGCGCGGCATATCTTACTCGTTTCTGGCATTTCTCATGATGTTTGCCGTAGATTTGTGGCCAGTAACTTGTTTCACAACAGAATCCTTAACCGACGAAGGCCTACGTAATCGAGGTTTGTTTTTAGCGTCAAAAGACCCACCACGAAACTTGTTAAATCAACATTGGCACATATGTACATACATATGTACATGTTCACTCACTACATTTATCGCCCAATAATCAGAAATATTTTCTGTGCAGTCAGCATTTATATTCTTTACGTTAAAGTTCCTTCAAATTCACGCAAGAATATTAATAAACGTATTCTACGTACTAGAAGAAAATCTCTTAACTTAAATATACCTATGAATGTCATAAATCTGATATATCCAACGAATGAAAAGGTTTGGTGATATTTTAATAGCGATTTTTTTATTTTAAAACCGTCCTTGAACGTGAAGGATGAAACATCTATTTTGGGGGTTGAGAACAAAATTGGTAGGAGATAACACTTGTTTTCCTCTTCTTTAATATATAGATTTGATATAAGTTCAACTAGGTACAGATTGCGACTGATTGTCAATAATGTGGTCGTCATCTATGCGTGTAGTAATAACGATAATAACATACTAATGCAGACGAATACAAAGGCATACAAATTGCAAGGAGCTTAATGTGAGGAATATGTCTTGAAACTCCATTGGATCCTGTTTTTTGCATACGACTGGTTTTGCAATATCATCAAATTCTTGGGGGCAGGAGGGGGGCGTCCTGGTCGAACAATTACGACTAACAATCAGTGTGCCGCAACAATCTTGCATACATGCGATTACGTTGTAATAATAGATGCTACTATGTTGCTCTGCCACTGATGCACAAGAAGTAGAATGAATAGAAATCTGCAAAAAAATTCTATACAATTACGAGGATAGTGACTTTTCATTTCGGTTTATTGTCACATCATCTCTTCGTTCCCCGAGATCCCACCAATTGTGAATTGAATAAATATAAATTCAATCGGTATCGGTGAGAAGTTGCACCGAATCATTACACGAAAAGGGCAGAAATGAAACCGACGTTCAAATAATTTTATTCAATTTCCTGTTTACGAGTGATATTCAAGTGTACTCGTGTCACTTCCGGCCAGGTAAAGGTTCTCCCACGGCCCGGGGAGGGAGGGTGAATTTGTGAAAACCGGTAAGTGCATCGGTTAAGTTCATGAAGAATGCAGAACCGTCGGTGTTACGCGAATTTTCAATGTGTACGCGAACTTTACCGGAGGCCTGTGCATGTACGCAGGGAACGAAGCCAGCCAGAATAATCTGAGTTTATCGATCGGCTCTTTAGTTGCCAACTTGGCAACGGCAAACTCCCGGAATTACGAATGAAATGTTCTACATAGCGAAACGGTTGGCGAATCAGGCCTGCTTTCGTACCTTTTGGAAAGGGGGATCCACCGAATTCCACCCCCTTCTACCTGGTCGTTCCGTGTTTAAACTATTTCTATGAAAAAGCGCTGATTGGCAATTGACGCTAGTTTCCCCTGCACGAATAATAGTGGACATTACGCGGGAGACATTTTTAAGATTCGAGCATAATTTTTTCCATTTAGGTGGCATTTGTATGTGTATATGTTATTTTATGGTTCTCATTTTTGCCAAGGAGTCTCGATGATTCCGTGTGAAATTATACTTTAGGTATGATCGTGTAGGTCGAGAAAGTGATATCTGCAAACGATTGAGTATGTTCCTTTTTTTCGTAAAATTTAGAGACGACGTACATACATATGATAGTTTTCTAATCGCACAGCTTGTATTAATTTTTTTCACCGCATTACTTATAGATACCTGCTTCTATGAAGTATTCATTCGTAGAAGATAATAAATCATCTCATTTACTATCATTTTATACGCACACCTGCCGACAACAGTGAAGAAACGAATGAATTCCGCATAGTTCAATAAATATTCCACCATTAAATAACGGGAGTAACTTAGTGTGTATTACTTAAACTACAGAGAACGACGTGGCTTCGTAGATTAAAGAACGACAGGAATGATTTCAAACGTACCACGTAGTGATAATAACGTAGCGAAAACATTTATTATTTAATTTCCGCGTAACTGCTTCGTGCCTCAATGTTCCTCACCTAATGATGATAAATTACGTATACAAGGTATCTAATCGATTTTTCACGTTTCCCATAATTGTCTAGAATAATTCTACGCGTACAAACGTTCTCGTCCTGAATCGCATAGACACCCTGGCAAGATCTTATTCTCCGTCGCCCGCCGTCAGTTACATATTGCACTGTAGAGACGTGGACAAGTTTCATGACAGACGACGACCACGGTAATGCGTGAAACGCGTTTCTCTATGTACGTGCCAGAGGCCATAACAGAATCGGCTCGTTTACGCCTTTGGTTGTCGACCGTTGACTCATTCTAACTAGCGTTAATTACAGCCAAGACGATACGATACACCAGGACGGAAATGTCTCGATATAACTCGTGAAACTACGAGTACCGAGTCGGGCTTGAACGCAGTCGTAACACGCGTTACACAATATCGCCAGTTTGCTCGTACACTCGCGGCCGATGCGTGCAACGGAAATCCAAGTCGGTAGCCTATTGTGCTTGCGCGGTGCTTCTCTACGTGCATGCAAACAAGCAACACATTAGCCTGGTCGAAGTTCCACCGGTTGATGGAAACTTGACAGCGAATCGTGTATTTTTTTCCTTTTTTTTGGAGCAGGCTGAATTTAAAAATGTAGAATTGATGAAATTGAAGAGCTTGGTGGGGAAACCGGGTGAATTGAGATTTCGAATGTTGTCCGATTCTTGAAATAAAGGAAACTTCAACGGGTACAATTTTAGTAACCAGATGGACTTGTTTAGTTTTTGCACCAACATCTTGGGTTTTATTAATATTGCGATCCTTATGAGTCAATGGGATTCGTTTGTAGGCAATGAAATAGTTTTTTGAGAGAAATTAATTTCCCTTGATACACATGTTTATCAATATTAAATGAACGAGCAGGAAACGTGCAGGGTCTATTTTGGATAATTATTTTGATCGATTTGGTTCGAATGTGATATCTCTGTTTTTGATAAACTTGTGATGGTTCGATGTGCTTAGCAATGTATTTCAAGCGTTTGCAAGTTTATCAATTTTTGTTCTAGTTATTGCTTGATGGACTTGGAACGTTTTTCGTTCGAGTGACTCACACGAAAACGCGTTACCCGTTTTGTGAATATGAAATCGAGGAAAAACGTTTAGAATTAGTAATCGCCGGTCGAAACTTTAATTATCATCGAACATACAATAGGTTCTCTGTTTCAGAAACACGAAGGTACAACCATTGTATCTCTCGAAAGAATGCGATTTATAGATCAAGTTTATAGTACCGTAATCCTCCCTTCAATATTTACGAAAGGTGTTCCAGGTAGTATCCTCCCGTTTCCTGCATAAGCAGTTTTGCCGTTTTCCCGATGCTATTTATTACCTGAACAATAGCCAGCTATTACACGCCACCAGTTATTACAACTAAATTTTGAAAAATGACTTTAATATAAAGGTTTACTGCCAAATGTCCGTAGGCATACCTGAATGTTGTTTCTATATCCGGCAATGTAAACGTTTTATTGCCCACAATCGGTTTAGCGTGTAATGTATACGTTCTCAAAGAGGGTACAACGTTTTGCTTTAATACCTTGGATATCGCAGCGAAGAGCACGAAGATAGGCATTATTATCATGTCGTCATAAAAATTATGTTTGCTTAATTTAGCCTTCAGTCGCGTGATTATTAGTCATATATGCATACAGGGCTTGTCGGTCCCTTATCAGTGGCCCTGCACCCAACATTCATTATCAAACCGACACGAATTGTCCTCTTCCAGACTTCGCCAGGTATTCCATTCACCGCGAAACCTCTCAGCCATTACTTAATTTTAATGAAATGAATGTTAATTCTCACACAGTTTCACATACTCCTAACTTGCATTTCAAATCATTGCAATCGTAATTGCAGCTATTCGAGAACCAATGAGAAATAACATACACGGTGAATCGACGTCGATTCCATTGAAAGCTGTACAACGATTTACTCCTAGCTTCCTGAACGTCCCTCTCTGATTAGTATCTATGTCAGTGGTACGCGATTAGGACATTGGAAATAACCCTCAGTTTCGTTAATTTCATATGTTTATACCACTTCTAATACTTCCTTCAATTATCCCGATTATTCATCAAATGCCGAACCATGAGCATAGTCGAACTAGACCATGACAGCAAGATTTTTATAATCCAAAAAAATCGTCACAGAAATCCTATATAAGCATGAACGTCTCATGATCATAGCGTGTCAGGAAAGGTGAACGCTTTGAGAATCGCCGATTCAAATAATACATGCATATAAGTAGAAGCGCTTCGATAGCATTCATGAAACGCGGAGGGCGGTTTCTGAAAGGGGTCGAAGGGGTTGCAGAGTAGGTAGGCAAGTCTTTTCTTCTTTTTCGCATCAATAGGCTCGCACACAATTGTCGAAATCAGTGTTGCAGTCGCTATTATTGCGAAAAGCAGGGTGACCCGTGACACGCGGCCACGCTTTGTACAATTCGCATTTTTAGGCGGTCTGCGATAGTTTTATGTTCGATCGGTCCGCCGGCCTTGGGTAGCTAAACCAGAAGAGGGGTCGGTAATGCCCATTGGGGGATCATGGATCGCGAATCACCCTTGGCCATCAGGTATGTAGACTCTGCGTATCCTTTTATCAAGCTCGACAGGGGGGGAGAAGAAGGATAATCCAGCGCTGGCAGAATGAAATAAACGGGGGGAAATTGTGAGAAAATCGATACGCGAAACTCCGCTTATATTAATGAAAGGAAATGCTGGGCAAATGAACTTGGCGAATTTCGTACCGAGTAAATCTAATTTATTTCAAAGCATACTAATTTCTTCGCCCGCAATCCTTTTATGCTGTTTTATTAGATTTGGCAGGAACGTAGCGGTCGTTTAATAGCGACAACGCGCAATTTTATTTCGTTGAAACGATCTTCTATGGTGTCCGTGGTATTCGGATATTTTTCAAACGATGGTATAATAAACCGGATATTGCATGAGCCAAGGTATGATTTTGAATTATGTGCAATGGCCATTACTAACGGTAGTGAAACTTCTGCGTTTTCGTATCACTGCCTGGATCTATAAGAAATTGATCTTCTTATTCGTTTTGTGATGCTTGCTTTTTTCGATTTTGTTGTTTAGTCGACTGTTGCGTAAGAAATGTATTAAATGCAATGACATAAGAGGATTCGCATTGGTGATATTTTTAAATTGAGGTTGCTCTCTTAAATATTTTATTTGCTCGAAGGTCAGAATTGTATTATTTCTGTCGTTTTGAAAATAAGGAGGAAAAATTTTATTGAATAATTGGTGTTCTTTTTGTGAAGTACATGCTTCGGGTACGAATGTATTCTGCGTTTCATAATTGTTGTTCCACTGTTACTTGGTCTGTATTATTTTAATTTGAGGAAATATGTCAGTGAATAATATTTAAAATAAATGTTTGCTATATTTACTACCTTCTTGGTCGTGTAGCGAACAAACTTTCGTATAAAAAGGAAAATATTTTATGTCGTGAAAAAATAAATGCAATTAGACAGAAACGAAGCGTTATCCTACATATTGGAGGACAAACAATCTTAGGCTAAACAAGCTGAAGCATTCTACATAAATATCGCAGAGCATAAACCTTTTAGAATAACTTAAACCAATCATCTTTTTATAATAGTTTATATGATTGTAAAACAAAGCAGCGACGAAGAAACATGCAGATTAAAGCAAAAATGACGAATCTGCAGATTTCATGAATGCATTTAAAATTTCCTCCGCATTTGTATAAATTACTGTCAGAGGTCAGGGTATTCTAATTATTATACAAGAGAATTATTATTATTATACAAGAGAAACTTGTACGGGGCAGGGGTAATCAGGAAAAAAAATACAGGAATGGTTAAACAGTAATACATACTATGTAACGCAATAAGAAATCAGTCAGTGAATGTACAGCCGATATTCGCATATCCAGCGACGGCAAAATGACAAATGAAGCATAGATGATGAATTCGGTCCTCTGCTCTTCCTCGGTGAAAGTTTGCATAATTAATGCGCATGAAATTGCGCTAAACGTATCGGTCATTATCGTCTCGAGATAGACTTCATTCATGAATCATTCATCGTATCGACGTTTCTTTTATTATTTCACTTTACGAAAAACGGCTATAAATATCGGAAAACACAATATGTTCCTTATACTCGCAGAAATTTACTATCAATAACGTTGTACGTGACATATATTCAGATTGATATTGTACGGGAATTGGACGCTTCACACGTTTATTTTTCGGCGGAAATTGTAATGTTATGTCTCCTCATTGTATCACAAACATTGAATTGCATTATATTTTCAAGGAAGAGTCTAGAAGTCATAAAACGTTGAATAGATAATGGGTGTCCATTGTGTTTATGCATTAGAATATTCCCAAGACCAGTATTTTGACCTGCTATTGTCCACCGTTCGCATCACCTTAATTGTTCACCGCGTCGTATTAATTGTTCTTTACATTGGAAACCTTTAAGCACGTCGGAACTTTTGGAAAAGCAATCGCAATAAAATAGAAATTGCCGATTCTAAATGTACTCTGATATTAATGGCACCAGCAATGCTCGGTATAACAGCTGGCATATACTTTAATGAGTCTATAATACGCCTTCTAAAATGTTTCAATACACAGGGTGGGTCAGCCAATTCGACTACCTGAAATTACTCATAAACCGATTGCCATTTGCAAAGCCGTTTCAAATAGAAGTTGTGCGACATTAAGGAGGATATAGGGAACAGTAATATTTTGCTGATTTTTTTTTTCTTTTCAGTTAGCCTTAAATTTTTTAAACGGAGCACACACCGTTTTATCCTGCAGGTCGAAAGGGTATTGAACGGCGAGTAAATAATTACACCTATGGTATATGGGTTCGAAAATCAATAATTATTTAGGTATTTTTTAAAAAGATTTTTAATGTAAGCGATGAAACTGCTGTTTGTTCGGGCATTACGGTACACGGTCTGATAAAAAGATCTTTCGTATCTTGAAGCATTGTTGGTGGTTTAACTTCATTCCTCAGGTAGCCCGAGGAAAAATCTGGTCAAGTCTGCAGAACGAGTGGGCAACGAAACTTGTCCTTTACATCCAATCTATGGATCAGGAAATAGTAAATAGTCTTTGCAAAGCCCGTCGGGTTTCTTGTGCATAAATTTATTTTACATAACAATCATTTCGATTACACTTTGTGCTTACAGTCGAGGATTGGTTAGATAAGTATATATGCTCCATTCTTAGAAATGGCCTTTTTTTGTTTCTTTCATTCATTGATATGAAAACTTGTTTTCAGGCTATCTCGGTATTTATTGGTTTTTCAACCCATGTACATTATTACAGTTATTTACTCATCGTTCGGTACTTTTTCGAACTAGAAGGTGAAATGCAGCTCATTTTGTTTAAACAATTTGGGGCGATTTTTATTTATCTTAATAAAAAAAAAAGGGAAAATAAAGGAAAGTTGATTACCGTATCATACGTACCGCATGATGCCAGGAAATATTTTGAACAAATTTTGTATATGGATTACTATTAATTTCAGTACTTTTTAGAGTGTTTGTTTTTCTAAGAAATTAATGTTTATCGGTTGAAGAATAAATAAAATAAATATGTGTTTGTTATTTGTTTAAACCTAAATGTTTATTTTACGATATACATTTTTTGAAGGAAGTGGAGCGGAGGTATTATATTAAAATATTGACTATATTTTCACTCGTGAAATATGCTTCACAATTTTTACATTAATTCATCTGTATACCTGGTACATATAACTGAAATTTCGTAGAAATGTTTTATGAGCGTCGAAAATTATCGACGCCCGGCATGTTGTCGTCGTAAAACGACTGAGAACCCCTATTCACGCAGCGATCCGTATTCGGGACGCAGCTGCAGACATGTGCGCAAGCAAGTACGCGCAGCTTGTGGTCACGTGACCAATTCCAGTAGTGGGAGTCGGGGCGGCCCAATGAGTGCGCGAGGTCTATCCCCACTCCGAGCTGCGTGAACAAAGAGGCAAAGCTACTTCGCTTGCGTCGACGGTCGGTGCCACTAGAAAGTCGTTGGCAGTTGTTGGGTGCGGTTGCTCCGGGAGTCAGAGGAAGGTCCGTCGGTTTGCGTTGCGCGAGAAAGTTTTTCACGGTTGTACGGTATTCGGAGTGAAACAGCGTGGGAGAGAAGAAGAATAACCGTGATCGATAAATCGAGTCTTACATATTTTGTGATCCTACCGATTCTCATTTGCCATCCAAGGTATCACAGGGAAACGATTTGGAGCGCGTTTACGTACCGAGAAAAGAAAGCCAGTTACGATCGCGACACCTCTGACTAACGCAGGATTGATCTTTGCCCGTTCAACGAGACGATCCAAACGAATTCGAAAAACTTCATCTAAATCGAAGCACTTACACAACGCAAAGGCTTTCCGATTCGGTAGAACTGCATTGTGCTGCATCGTTGTCGATATTCGCGAAAGAAATTATCGAACATCGCTCGGTGTATTTCGTTTCGCGCTGGAGCGTCGACGAACGAGTATTAAGCGTGATCGTGCGACGTGGCGGCGACGCCATTTTGTGAAGACTCTTGTGTGCGTTCCGCGAGCAACAACGGCCTCTATCGTGCTGTGACCCCGCAAATCACGGAAGAAATAGTGTTGTCTTCAGTACGCGTCGTACCACGGCTGTATTGGGCGGAGAAAAAACGACGGAAGAAGAAAGTTGGTGGTGTATCGTTGAGGAAATTTTATCATAAACCGTTCGTCCTGGGTCGAATTGCATAGCAACCATGAGACTGGAAATTGTGTCAGCGGCCGATTTTTTGGTGCATCTACTCCGTCTGCAGACGGGCCAGCTGTCTGAACGTCAGCTGGAGATGTTCAAGTCTTCATTAACGGAGGTCCTGCGCCATCGCTATAGGGATCACTGGTTCCCAGATCGCCCAAACCGTGGTTCCGGTTATCGTTGTCTACGTATCAACGGTAAAATGGATCCGGTGATTGCGCAGGCCGGTGCAAACGTTGGTTTGCTGCCTACGATATTGCACAGCTTGTTCCCAAGCGAGCTCACCATGTGGATCGATCCCGCGGAAGTGTCGTACAGAATCGGAGAAAATGGATCCATTTGCGTACTGTACGAGCGCACGGAGCCCGACCCAGAGGAATCCCAGCAACATCTACACCAGCATCAACATGTGCACCAACATCAGCATCAGCACGCGCACCAGCATCAACATGTACACCAGCATCAACACCAACATCTACTCCACCAACAACAGCAACAACAATTCGAGAGTTGCAAAGATTCGCTGCTATTGGAGCATTCGCAGTTCAGCGAGCAAATCGCTGCATTCGTTTCCAGTTGAATCGTTTCCCGACAAAAGTTCACCGATGCGACGACGCTAGCGTCTCGCTTCGTTTATATTGGACGTGCATCACGCTCTCGGACTGATCAAAAGCACACGCGTTTCGTGATTATGTGATCGCACCTCCTCTCTCTGGCCGGGTGAATTATTTCAAACTCGTGCACACGAACGCGCAATAGAAAATATTATTCCCTACACGAGACGAGTTCTATAACGAAGATATCAAGTGCAACAATCCCATTTCACCGCGCGTCTCGTTTGCGAAGCAGACAGCCACGGGTGCATGTAAGACAAAAAGGAACGACGTACGTGAACAACCGAAATTATTTCCCCCCTGGTCAAATCTGGTCTCACCGAAGAATATTCGTCCAATATGTGTCGTCCGACGGATCGCTTAAACGATTTCAACCACACAACTTTGACTCTAGTCCAACCGTGTGTATATGAGTCATCCCTGAAATGTTTTTTTTTCGTCATCCATACGGGAAGGAGAGAGACGATACTCATAACGGAAACTCACCATCGTCGATGGAATATTCGAGAGAAGAATACTGCGCGTTCGAGTAACGACCTCTGTAATACCTATAAGACCATCAAGCGGGCGTCCCCTAGCGTCCTGGCGCATCTCGCAACAAGATCCGGCTTCTTATTTCCAACTACGTACATAGATATATCTCAGATGGATATCCTGGCCCCGCGGGACACAGCACGCTTGCATCACAAGTGAGAGAACCTACAGAAAAGAAAATGGGCGGGCTCCGGCTAGGATCTCCCTCAGCCCGACAAATTGATCTCAGCTCTCCCTCCTCCTGTGCGTACTTCCGTTAATCCCGAAGGAAGCTACGCCAGGGGGGTTGGGAACAACGAACCAGTCTGACCCTCTCCTCTGTTCTCGAGAGAGGAAAAAGGGAAACAAGCCTCTCTCCCTCCGGGAGGATCTAACAACGTGTTTTTATCGCCGCAAAAAATCTCTTTTCTTCCACGAACGTCTCTTATGTATCAGTCTAATTGATTATTATCCACTCTCTCGTGTTCCGATGTTCTTGGTACTCTTCTCCCTCTACGCTACCTCCCCCTCAGAAGAAGGACACAACATCGAGGACGAGAACGAAAAGGGAAGGAAAAAAGAGAACAAGCTCCTCGCCAATCGGTAAAAGGATCGACGAAACCATCATCCATCCGCTGCATTCACTTTTCTGTGCGTTACAATAGTCGTCATGGCCGTGAAGGATCTTTCATTTCTCCCCAAAACCTCGCACTTTATCAACGCAAATTACCACCGAGTCGCACATAGACACACCGAATACCATGCTTATGATAGTAAAGCAGCAGCCGCCTCTGCGCAAGAAGAACCGAGATGTATATTCTTTTTCACGGCGTCGGATATACGGGAGAAATTTGTTGCAGTCAGAGATCTATTTTGTTCACCTGTCGATATCTGATTAATTTACCACATTGATTTTCGGAGCTTCCCTTGTGGAACGTGTACGAACGAGTTGGAAGATGGAAGACGCTTATCGAGCAACCGTTGGCGTTATCTGTACCATAGCAGTGTGTGGCCCACTTACCGTTCTTGAATCGTCCATTGCCATTAATCCGATTGGTCCGTCGGCTGCCGAGCTTGATCCACACGTTTGACATCGTTGACACGAAAAGAAAACACACGTTTACACTTCATACGTACAAACCTTTAACGAAATGCGTGAGTTTATATGTACATATATATAGGTATTATGTATGTAGGCGCATGTACGCGCGTCAGCTGGCGAGAGCCAAGCTTCCGTGTATATGTTTGTGTCGAATTGTATATTAATTTCGTGCGTAGTAGAGTATTAGAGCGGGAGAATACACGTTCGAATGGAATATGGTAGTATGTGTGATAGGAGTGCAAGTTGGAGTATGCGTGTGAATATGTATGCATGTGTGCGTGTAGCTTGTTTGAAGAGGAGGCGGGCAAACGAAATAAATATGAGATAAATAACTGTGATTTTCTTCGCATGAAAAGAGCGTTTGATCGTGTATAAATCGTACCAATTGTCTTTTCTGGTGTTTCGAACGTGACAGAGAGCGATTCGTGTTGAATGAGGGATGCATGTATGTTACTGTTTGATGTTTCGAATGGAGTAAAGATGAACGTTGGTCACGCGACTATCTTTTTTAGTTCTGTAAGTTTTTGCATTTCGACAACATCGTCAGCGAATCGTTGATCATTGCTACGAATTTGTTCTTCTCTTTTTTTTTGCGAATGTTTTTTTTGTTTTTTTGTTTAAATTAGACGATCGATAATATCTTTCCGCCGCTCGTTCTCGCAAGTTATCGATATTTAACTTTATTTACTAAGGTTTATTTCGCTAAACGATTTTTGTTTGATTGGCGGATTCTCCTTGAATACAGCTGCAAATATATACTGTTGCAATAAATGGTAAATGCAATTAGTGAACTGTAAACGATGCAATAGAAATTTGATGCGGGAATCGAGGAATAAAGTGTATATATTTATATCTATATATGGAAGTGAGAATTTCAATTTGCAATTCCTTTGTCCCAAAGTAAAATCGTTCTAATTATATATAAATATATAATTTACTCATAATACGTACGTATATGTAGATATTCGAACGCTTCGTCAATAGTTTATCCGTTGGCGCATCCTCAATGAAACAGAATTCGATTTAAGAAGAGATAATCAAGTGCAACTTGAAATATACCATTGGCCAATGATATGGCTGCATGACGATTTAAAAAAAAAATTCCTCATTTTTTTCGCTACGTATACTATACAGTTGTGTTTCAAAGTGGATCGATTGTGCAGTCGTGTGCAAGAACTTGTGAGAGAATGTCGATTCGTTTGCGATAACAATGATACAGGATCGTGTGAAAGGTAAGAGTAAAAGGGAGAAATAGTAGGAGCGTGTTTGAGGGGAAAGAACGAAACGGAGGGAAAGATGTGGTAAAAGTTGTCGCGTTCGGTGTCGAATCAGAAGACTCTGCATTGTAGCAGTTATATAGAAACCGTGTCTGTGATTATATTAAAAATATAGAGACAATATGAGCAATCTCTGTGCGTGAACGACCTAATTAGAGGCGCGGGTACGCGTTGATCCGCGCGATCGCAAAATACACGCGCCGTATTGTACCGATATGTAAAAGTATATATGTATAAATATGTTTATATCGAGAAATATGCGTGGCAATTTTAAACGAATCATTAGATTAGTCGCTTTAGGCGATCAACCCTTCCGGATTGTGCATTACGTAACTATACGACTAATTTTTTTTTTTTATCGCGCTCGTTTCCACTCCATTTTCCTCATGTCTATTGCCGACGGGCAAAAGTAATATTACGTCGAATTTTTGGTCGTTCCGACCTCTCGAGCCTTCAGGCATTCTTCAAGCCCTTTGCATCTATATCCAACGGATATATCGTATTCCCTGTAACACTTGTTTCGACCGATTTACATAATTAAAAGCGTACCTGTGCAAAAGTGTAATTGTTCGATTAAAATTGCTAAACATGTTATACCGCTTGCGAAATTGCGACCGAGCGCGCAAACCCACATACGCACGTACAAACAAACAAACAAGCGAAAAGGAAGAAGAACAGAATATCTGAATCCGCTCTTTCGTTTCGATGATCAGAAATCGCAAACGGATTCTCTCCGGGCGACCGTTGAAAAGTTTATGGAAAGTCAAGTTAGACGAAACAGGAGAAAGTGCGGAGAGTCGAACGGCAGCGTAGAACATTCTCGCACACAGTAAATAACAGTCTCTTCGATCGATGTTATCCTATAGATGAAACAGGTAGCAGAGTCACCGTTCCTTTTTTCAATATTTTTTTTTTCGTTTTTATTTTTCCTTTATCCAGAGCCATCGGAAAACGAAAATCCGACGGCACAATACATTGGGCGAGAGCACTCTTTCGATGTACCGTTGCACTCGCGTACCTAGAACTTATATGTGCACCACAATCAGCGACCGAGAACACGTGCACGCATAGATACACAAAATGTATGAGTGAAAAGAAACACACAAAAACACAAGAGAACAAACAGGAACACAGCGAGACAAATTTGCGAGAATGAGAGCGCGAGAGGTGCAAAACACTATTTCATGAGTGAATTGTAATTACTATATATACATGTGTATATATATATACGCATATATTATATATATATATATATATATATATGTATGTATATATATCTATACATCTTGTAACTATACATAGAGTCCTTCAGGAAGAATTTGTACAAACCCGCTGGAATAAGGCACCAGCAAGTCTGTGATTTTAGCTTGGTTAATTCAGTATTTTTTTAAATAAAACGAGACAAAATCAAGATAAACGATATAAAAAAAAATATGCAAGATTCGAACCGCGAGAGAACTCGTGAGTGAGACATGAGTGAAAGAAACTTCTGCATGTTGTGTAAGGGAGGGGGATGAAAGGGTTACAAACGTCGAATGCGGGATAAACGCGTTTGCAGGATGGCGAAAAGGAGAAGGTGGGGGAAAGTAAGAAAGAATTATTCCAAAGGGCAAACTGAGAATGATAAGTCTATCATGTGTATATTTAAAATACGGAACTTGTACAAAAAAAAGAACAAGAAAGAGGATGCACCGCTTACACGCAACGCTGCGTACAAAATAATTTAGAATTCGAAATTTTTCTATGCGGACGTCGGTCAATCGTTGCGAACAATTATTGTATCAACGAACTTCGCTGAAATTGTAAATACGATGATGATAATGTGTATATGTGATGTATTTCGATCGTATAAAACGTACGCGGAAACGGGCGGGTTATACGAAAAGCGAGGGCGAGATTTTTTTTTCTCTCTCTTTGCACTTGCGCGAATAAAATTCATACATTTAACGCGACATTATTGTTTGTCAGTTTAGCGTCTCGCAACTGTCACCGGGTGATTATTTTAACGGTTCGTTGGCAAGCTTGTGTTAATAATTGTACATTTTTATTTTGCGAGACGCGTGATACAAAATTCATTGTACAGCTATAAATACGTATACATATATTTTTTTTTAATAAGAATATAGTCTCGCTTCGCGTATCACGCGCAGTTCTGTGAACGTTTAAAAAAAAAAACCAAATTGTACAAATTATTGCATACGTATTCCGTTCGCATTTTCCGTATATGGTCCCTCCGCTTTCTCTATCAACGTACGATGGACGAACAAAAGGGAGTGATAGCGTGAGAGAGAGGGAGAGAAAGATATAGGAGTCGAAGTCACAAATCCAAGATGTATATGAAACGCGAAATTAGAGTATATGCCGTGTGTCCTTCTTTTCTGTGAAGTTTATTTTTTTGGTTGGGACACCAGGAAGGAGAATGCACGAGAGGGAAAGAGATGGTTTATAGAGGTTTAAAACAGAACAATGTTGAAGCATTTTTTCGCGAGCATGATGACGAGAGATAGATAGTATGGAAGGAAGAAAGAAAGAGAGAGAGAGGGAGAAAACCGAGCGCGTGTTGGTAAAGAGTTAAAAACGTGGATGGAAAAGAAAGGGGTTGAACAGTAAGAGAGCGTGAGGCCCGGCAGGGGTGCTCGACTCGGGTGAAGTGGGCCGTGGGTCCCATTGTGGTAATATTATTGTGATGCCGAATTATTGTACTGATTAGAGAGACCTCATAGTGATTTTAATGCGCATTCAAGATAGAAACGTAAACGATAAAAAGAAAGACACCGACCCAACGTCATCTAGATCCGAATTCGGCGGCCCTGTTGGCCAGTGCACATGGAAAAAGAATACATTCGTATACAGACAGCCGCGTTGAATACAGGAACAGAATTCACGTACATAAGTACGGACACTACACACAGAAGAACATACACACACTAATCAACAGTACACACGTGCAAGTTCATAGAAAAAGAAATGATCCATTCGATGAGTATTGTATAAAAGAAAATTTGCTTTACCGATGTTTATCACACAGTCATGCAAAAACGCACGGGTAAATACATGTGGGAGAAGCAGATGCACGTACACATGCACACGGAATACACATTTGACGAGATACATGGAACAGACACGAGGAACACGTTACGTACACTCTCGAATCTGTAGACTGTAGGTTTACTATTAATTATTATGGATTATAATTATTATATCTATTATTATATCAATGTATAATTATATTTAGTTTTTAGGTTACTATGTTTATCATTTCCCGCTTGTACATATGCCGTGAGCTCGAAAAAATTAAATCTTTATCTAAAGAAATCTATAATTTTTTCGACTGTTTTTGTACAGAGATAATAAAAACAAAGGCCTCGTGCTTATGAAATTTCATGAATATAAAATACCTATCGTCTGGCGTTCTGACTTTTCCCCAACGACCCCTTAATAACATAGTTCCCTCTTGCAAAAGTTTGCAACTCTATGAATAATGTACAGCTGGAGTAAAAATTCTCAGGATCGATATCCTAATTATAGTACATAGAACGATATTGAACATTTACAAACAACTGACCAATCATTTATACGCATGTTTTGTGTTAAACATTGTAAAAAATGTCCTCCGTAATTTCGCGCTTTGTTTCTTAAAAGCAAATTCAGTTTAGACCAACTTCTATTGTGCTAAGAAACTTTGAACACAATAGGAACATCGCTGTGACAAAAATATGACGATAGAAACTAACATAATAATGCAAAAATTCTGGACTCGTCAAACCGTCTTTCATTACAATACGCCCGCGTATTATTAATAATCTTACAGAATAAACAGAGGAATATAGGATGGCACAATAAAACCGGATGGCAGCGGGATATTAAAAATTATGTTATAAACAGAAGCTTTATTATAATTTGCCATAATACAGCAAATTCTCGTCTCACCGATAAATGAAAAAAGAAATAAAACTCACCTTTGGAACACATGCACTTGCAAGAACTCGCTCCGCAGACCACTGCAAGGGTTAGTCGACCTTTATTCATATTTCTTTTTAATTTGCGCCCAGGACGAGTTTCTAATGGACAAGCGACTCAGTTACCAGGTCAAATTATCCGTAATATCAGAATGGCAGGAGAAAGGGTATCGTGTATTGCCGCCGGAATACGATACGCTATTTTTTCCATTGGCAATCGAACTTTCAAGTTGAAGATCAGCCTCGATCCACCTCGAATGGAGAGTGCGTCGATCGCCGCACGGATATTAAAACGTATCTAGGCGAAAAAATACATACCGGCTAACGACACGACAAAACCTGTCTATCCGTTCGCTATATCGCGGCGGGACAACAAAAATTCCGCCACGGTGTGGCATCGATAAGAGTTACCTTGAATGCAATGAAATTAATACGTAGCGATTGGAAAAAGAATTTTTTTTTTATTTCCTCGTTTTAACGCACGATATTCAGAACGATGTTATGTACGTATGTACGTGCTACCTGTTTACGATATCAAATGATATATTCCACGTTGAAACAAGTAGGATAATATTTTAATTGAAGTTCCAGTACATATATTGAATCTTATTCTTACTGCTCTGTTTTTCGTTTCTTTTCATTTTGAATTAGTTGTGACTGACCAAGGACCGTTATTGAGTCGATTATTCGTAGCTTTTATTTGATTGCTTCAATTTAGTAGGCAAGAGGATTTCACTGAGAATTCTTACAATTGTACGCCAGAGATTGTTTTATTTCGCAACTTTATTTTGTACAATTGTAATTAAAATGACGAAAATATTACATAGTTAATACTCGAGTTCTACTTTAATCCTATACTTTATAGGATTTGTGTTATCCTATTACACAATAGGATATTCGCTTTGTGTTATACTTTAATCCTATTTCATCGCCAAGTAATTGCGCAATGGTATAACGATAATTCGGTTTACACTGCGCAATACTTCATAAAATAAGACGAAATTCGATTCATCGAATTCACTGATATCTCTGTACCCCCGACGCACACAAGAACGAATTAATCCTCGTTTACCGAGGATGAAATTTTCTTTCCCCCATCTTCGTTCCTTCAGCGATGAAATTAATTCACAACGGAAGGGGTTAAATCCCATCGACAAGAAACGACATCACGGTTCAACAACCCGTTCCCCGAGCGTTGTTAAGGTTTCTCGCGTTCAGGCCGTGACGATGTGGGACAAATACGAGAGACGGTCCCTCGTGAAGAGGTGAGGTCTGTGGCGTGCGAAATGACGGCGAATTATTGTGCCGCGGAGGATGAGGAGCCACAAAAGGTGTTGTTGCGGGGGACGGACTGTTCGTTCGGAGGAGAAAGAGGGCACACGATGGTACAGGCAAGGGGTGAAGGGGTTTAGAGACGTAGCAAGCTGTCGCGAGAGGGGAGAAAGAGATGGCGAACGATGGTTTGTCGTAGAGGTCAGCCTCGGTTGTTGCCCTGGCCCCCTGACGTTGCTTGGCCCGCTCGGCTGCTGCCCCCCTTTACGTCTTAGAATCGCGATTCCACTCCGTTCAACAGATGTATGTATGTACATATGTTACGACATACACCGCCACCGTGGTTACTTGCTTGATTTTTGTGTTTCGTTTCTATAGTGCACTGCCAACCCTTTTCGTCAATCCCTGCGCTAGCGATGACGGGAGCGATTGAAATCCTCCTTGTGATCCTCGGCCAACTCGATGTTGAAATACATATGTACAGTAGAGCCCCTGTATTTGAACTGTTTAATTGGTGGATGCCTAAAATATTAATTTTTACTCGATGAATCTTTAACAAGTCATTCAATATTTATACAACTATTGAAGTAATAAAGCAACTCTTAATGAGCTACCTTCAATACAATCATACTTATATGTGAAGGTTTAGGTGAAATTTGGAGGAATTTGTTTTATTGGAGTATCGTCGACAGCGCCGATTAGATGACCACGCCTTGTGCATTCTTATTGTTTATTCTTATTAGGGACGAGTAATAAGAGCCCTGGCGTTAAGTCTCACTACGAGGACTAATCTTGGGTATACTCGACCCCTTGTTCTCCAAGGTTCAATTCTTTTGTGAATTGAAGGCTGGGTTGTTATAAACTTCGACCTTTATGTAAGGTCCATCAGGTATAGATATTTTCAGACGGCTAGAATCCAGCGTTCGGGCAGTTAAAACTGGCGATCAGCACCAGTTGCAATAAAAGTCGATTCCTCGTTCGGGAAAAGTTAACAACTTACGTGGAACCCTAATTCGATTATAGACGGTGTTCCGTTAGCCTACCTGTTGGAAAGCCACGGATCGAGTATTTATTATATACCATGGCATTTAGCATGTGTACAAAATGTGGCGTTGTAAATGGGATTATTACTTTGATATCCGGCAGTTGTAAATTGTAGGACTTTGTACCAATAAAGAGTGATATCTACCTGGCAGTTGATAGTTCCAATTTTCAATGCTTCGGGTGGAAAATAGAAAAAAGAATTATTGCTTGATTGGGGGGCAAGAATCTTTTCTGTTCAAATTAATATCGTTCGGTTAGAACTAATTTTTAGCTTGAACAGTTTGCCTTCATTTATTTCGTTTGCTTTACTCGAGACGCGTTCATTGCCTGCTGCCTACCTCGCTGTTTCCATGTCGTTATTCCTGATTGTTGACATTTTCATACATACGTACACGCTTTCTTTTCTTTTCATTTTACCTTGTTCTCGTTTACGTGTGATTGTGCCTCCGGTCGGGCAAAGAGTAACATTTTTTTATCTTACGTCAGAGCTTACAAGGATTTCGATTATGTTTGCAATTTAATAAACGTGAAGATTTTTCTCCGTGGAAAAAGCTATTTCCAAGGTTCAATGTAATATCGTGCTGCGTTTAATGAATAATATTGTAATATTTGGTTTTTCGATAACTTACAATTTATAATAGAAGAACTGTGGACGATCTTGAAAATTAAAAAAGAATACGAGACAGGATATTGTTTCTTTCATCCTTTTTTCTTCTCTATATTCCTGTAAATCGATACTGTGTTCCACGTTTATATAATGCGATTAGTTGTGAAAGCTATTATTGTCCCACAGCACATGCGTAGATAATAACGAGTAAATCACTGTGACTCACTGTCCAAGGTAATTTTAAATTGGTAGTAATTTGCAATCGGTTAACTGACATGCAGATACGAGTGCGTGATAGCGCGATGAGAAATCGTCAATAAATTCAATTAGTAAATTTCTAGTCACTGTGAAAGTTTTGCGTAAGATTTCTGAAATTGAAGAGGACCTTAGGAAAACCGATAAGCTTGCGGCATCTGATAGCGTTGCCTTCGTTACAAGGTATCGCTTTTAATTTGTGCCACCCCCTAACGTGTTCGTTGCACCTGACGGTAGGAATAATTGTCAAGGGAGAAAATGAGTTTTTTCGCGGAGGCAAAATATTCTTATGATCTTTGGAATCCAGTATTTTGTCGCATTCGTCATTTCTATTATTTTATTTACTCTAAAGTAATGGATAGTACGCGAGACAAATTTTTATTCTATTCATTGAATTCCCTCTTTCGCGATGTGTATGCATATATATATATATAATTGTGTCCCAAATTTGAATACTTGCTGATACAGGAAATTGCACAGTCAGGGTTTTCGATCTTTCTATTTGTATGAAAGGTTTCGTTGAAATTAGTGTGCCGGGCGAGAACCGTTTCTTGCAAGAATTGCTGAAACGATCACGTCTCGACTCGTGGATACCTGCTTGAACCCGTCGAGTCTCAATCCACTTTCGTTCATCGTCGAGTTGCATCGTTCCCTTTTCTACATTCCTACTTCCTACAAGTAGAGCATCGATTGCATTAAAAAGTTTCAATATTTCTTCATCGGTGAGTGTTCGGTTTATGATATTACAATCGGAGAGCTTTTGTAGTGAAGTATTAAAGTATCCTATTTAAATGATAGTGCATAGCGCAGGAGATATTCGCTTATTTTTCATAGATTAACAAAGAGACGTGGAAGGAAATTAATTTGAAATAACTCGAGGAAAATGTACCATTTCTTTGAAAATTTTCAGTCCCGTTCAAAAAAAATTAACCTGGCTTCGACATTTCCACCGAAATTTCCTGCCGAAAAATAATTACACAAGACCCTGTCCGTTACATTACATAGATACAATTATCCATCAAATTTCCTCTACCATTTATCACCGATAACTCACGACGGCGACGAAAAACGAAATCATTCGTATCACGCAAGAATGATCGTTTATAGCCCGATCGGTCGGTCCCGGGGCCACCGTCGAATCCATTTTAGAAACGGGAGAATCATATTTAAGGAGCGTCGCGGAACATCCGTTGTACGCCAATTAATCATTGTCTGAGCTACTTATTTTTAATAGCCACGAATTAACGTCGCGCACTGCCGCGCCGCGACGCGACCAACACAATGCGTCGCAGTTTCGCGAATGGAAATGTTTGTAGATCATAATGGTGGGACACGGTCGGTGCACAATCCTGTCAGTGGAAACTAGGCTCGTTTCAGTGAACACGCATACACACCTTTTGTCTCGGCAAAGTTGGAGAAGCGGCAGATTGTCTGTGACGATGGTCCCGTAACGGTGTGTCGCGGGCCGCACGATATGTCGCTTTTCATATATGCATGTATGTAAACATATCTATGCATATATTCGACGCGTGTAACGACAATAAACATTTGTTTCTCAGGCCGGGGTATAGGCGTTAACGCGGCTGAGAAAATTACGCCGGCTCATCGTTCCACGTCAGTGTTGCGTTCTAAATGAGTATTTTCCTGCCATTGCATCGCCACTATCGTACGCACACGTTCTAAGATTTCCGTCGTTTAACTGCTGCGTGAACTTCGCGAGCCTGAAATCCGTGAATCTCGCGACCCACATAGCTGTACGTATATATTTATATGTATGCATACGTGGATGATGAACTATCTTGTATATAAGCGTTTCCGCAGATTTGCTGCTCCGCGTGGAATACGATTAGTATGATTTCACCCTTTCTCGGTCACGATCCACGCACCCCGTAGCGAGCATATAAATAAGAAAAAAAATGTTTCTTTATGCCTACAGGGCTGGGCTTATGTCAGTCGTTTATAGGGAAAATCGTGCAGATCGTGCCGTAAGAAGTATTGACACGGTAGAATTCTAGGATAAGGAGTTTGGTCGAAAATACAAGGTCTGTTCAGAAAGGTCGGGGACTTTATCCTTTGCAGGGAATCGCACGAACGCAGATTACATGAAAAACGGAGCAGAGACGTGTCAGTGGTCTGAATGTTTGCTTGTCGCCGGTGCTCTTTACCGAATGATTGTGAAATGGTGTGAAAAGTGTAGTTGAACAAACGGAACCGTCCAGTGTAAATAAGTTATGCGTAAGTCATTCGAAATGCATGGACTATAATTTCTGTTGAACGTTGTGCGCGAACGTACACGCATACACGTTTAATTGATCCCATGCTTCGCGGGTATGGGATTAGTAAAACCTTTTAAAAAACGTTTGGGAAAAAGGGGGTGGCTTGTGCAACTCACAATTTGGCGTTACGTCACATTAACTGGAGCCAGTTCATCGCGGGCTTATTGAAAAGTACCCGTTGCGCAATTTATATTACGGATCGAAGGTAATAATGGGTTTTCTTTCATTACGTAACCGTGTTGCGTAACTTGCGTTATCACGATATCAAATAGTTTCGATGCTTGTCCTACAGCGCGTAATTTGCGTTCCCATGAAATTTCCACATTGTCTATTACTGGACGGGGCAAGTAAAGTGTTCCACGGAAATATTAAAGATTGGCCGTCGAAATTATTTTGTTGTTTCTTCTGGATAAAGTATTTTTGTATTTTCGAGTAGCTCCGCTCATTCCTATCGATTTTTGTCGAAAATAGTGTTAATAGTGGAAATGGGTTACTTTTTTTTACCACTCGCTGCTGATGGACACAAAACAAAAACAAATTGCATAATTGCTTCGCGTAAGAACCGTGAACATTGCGTGAGCAAAATTCTGCTACTCTGATGTCCAAACGAAAAAATGTATCTCTTGGTTGTGTAACGCGTCTAAAATTGATGCGGCTTCTTCGAGAATTTGGAAATCTGATGTCCGAGATCATTTGAATTTCAAATACAGAAAATCGTAGTCGCTGGCACGTTTATAAAGCTAAAAATCCACTGCTTTCCTTAAAAGGCAATAGGAAATGTCTGTCAAGCGACGACTGTGAAACACATATTGGGTTTGACTTTCACTTCTACCAGTTGTCGAATAAAAGATACGTGACTGTCATTACGTTATAAAAACCGCGTGCAGTATCTAGCCGCCAGAACCCCTTCGTCGAATGTTAGCTGAAATTGATTAGCTATTTATAATTCAGTCCACGTTGCTGTTATCTTCTGAAACGTTTCCCTCGATCAAACGACGAGTAGAGGTAACGAGAAAGAAAATACAGAAGCTCGAGATTTATTTTCAACAAATGTGAAGCGTCTAGTCTCGTACGATTATTAAACATTATTTTTACACGTACAATATGAGTGAACGATGAATGAACGGTGGTCTCTAATTTTGCTAAGCAACCGGACACATTTGTGCTCACCTGTACATAGTTTCGATTTACTGTATATATGCCGTAGCGGGAGTACGGGAATTTTCTAATTTCGCGTGTATTATACTTTGCGTGTATCCAAGGGGAAGAGGGGAAAAAAGAAATTGTAAGTCAACCTGTCGACAACTCGTTAAG
Source organism: Nomada ferruginata (assembly GCA_963583965.1). Lineage (NCBI taxonomy): Eukaryota > Metazoa > Arthropoda > Insecta > Hymenoptera > Apidae > Nomada > Nomada ferruginata. The sequence goes on from OY757216.1 coordinate 16,192,364, forward strand.
CAATATCGGTCCACTAAAAATAGTTTTCTTAAGTTCCTTTCTATTTTACTTTCACAATAAGATTCGAAACGTGGCTTTTACGTACACTCAAACGTGTTTATTTCGCGAAAGGAAACACGGCCATATTTTCAATTTTATTACAGATTGATGTGATAGTAGAAAATTTCAGAATGAAATGTTATATTACAATTTATAACAAATATATATTACACTTTAATCCTTGTCTCGCCATTTGAATCTTTTTATTACGCATATTAAAATGCCTATTCTCAAATGTTAGTTGCTCTCCACGCTTGCCACTTTTTTTCTAGCCGACGTCGTTGTCAAATGGTCGAAAGACTCCGATCGTTAAAAATGTTGTAAACTGGGTAAGAGAACTTCGTACATCCATAAGAGTGGCAAATGTTACCGATAGTACGTGTACAGTATCTGCAACTAAACGTGTGGCCTTATTTTCTTCTTTTTTTTTTTTGGAGCTACAAAAGTTTTCAGATGTTCGGAGAAATTAATGGTCATGTTCTAAATCATTGCCTGTTCTTTTTGTTCCGACCTATCTTGAGCACTTGCTCCTTGGGACGCACATCTGCTCCTACAATTTTACACTTTTATTTTCTCCGCCGGCCCCTTTCTGTGACGTACGGCCTTTGTCCCTTGGCAAGTGCACATTCGCGTGCAGTTAGTGGAACCGATACAGTGCGGTGAGAAAATTTCTGAGTTTGTAGAAGATTTTCGAAATAATTGGTAGAGAGTATGTACTTGGTTGGTAGCGTGGAATGATAATTATTTTATTTCTTTTCTTTTATAGGAATAAGGAGTTCGATCCTTAAATAAATCTAAAGACACTGTTTTAGTACGAAATCTACTCCTCTGTGTATTTTCAACAGGGCGGCACGATATGCCTGAAGGCGTTTTCGAATCGACATTAACGTGGTACCGAACAAGTGTCGAGATTTTTACTTTCCATTATTATTTCCAAATTTCCACAGTATTGTTCTAACAACACGGACACATGTTCTCCGTCGCTCCATTTATTTTACAACCGTATTGCATCGGTTTCCACGACTGTACTTTCCCACACGTTCCTCGTATTCCGTTGACTTTTGTACCATCTCACAATTCCTTTCACTTGAAATTGACGCAATGACTGCACGCGGTTTTTAATGATACAGAGTCGCATTTATTACAATCCATTGTTCAATTACCATTATTGCGCTCTTACCACCATTTATTTCCTGTACCTACATACTTCCTAGTTCGTTGGTTTTATCATATTCTTTGCCGTTTAATTTTTACTTCTCCGTTTGCAAGTGCATTCATCCTTCTTCAGCTGCTTGTAACGAAGTTACCGCTTCGTTTTCCATTCCTTTTACGCTGATACCTTTAATGATTTACGGTGTATGTACTGCTGCCTTGTACGCCTCGTTTCACTTCGGCCGAAGCCACATGGAAAAAAGTTAAAAAGTCAAACACCCATTGCGTATCTCAAGGAGGATTTCTATGCAATTACTTGCGCATTGTAATCATTCAAATTCTACTGCTATTCGAATCACCAAAATTCTATAGCTCGCCAAAAGATAAATTGCATCTTTTCGCCAGTCTGACAGAAAGGTGTAAGTACACTCTTTTCAAGAAAAGTCTTCTTAAAACCCCATTTATTTACGACACATTGCAATAAACAAGAGAAACAATACTGCCACATCCATCGCGTTACTTTCGATTAAGGAATTCAGAAGGCACCTGTTCTCCACAAGTATACGATTACTATCGAACTGCTTGAAAATCGTGATTAAAATATTCGACCAAACCTCTCGCCAGCTCAAATAATAATCGGGGTTCTACTGTACTTATTGTTCCACCACTCTTATGGGTCTTTGAACTTCCGTAATTACCAGCATATTGGCGCAGCGGTCCGGTGCAATAAATTCAGGTAATCTTCGTGGCACACGTTCGCCCCGTGTTTTTCAGCGTGCACGTTATCTTATCCGAATAGCGCGGGCGTTAGGGAACAATTAATGCGCGGTAACCGCGAGGTTCGTTTGTTATCGGTATCGTTCCGTCGACGACGGATACTAAATTCCACGAATGCGGGGCTCGATCTTAACGGATTGGCCGCGTCCTCTCCGGAGACGGAAAGAGAAAGAGCAGAGAGAGAAATAGGTGGGCACGAAAGTCTTGGATTTTTATCGATTGCACCGCAAAAGGAAGCAGACCCTCCTTTCTTGGCGTTCGTTCTTTCTTCTTTCGTCTCTTATCGTCGAATTGCCCGCCTCTCCTCTAGCACCTTCCTCTCGGTGCATCCCCCTTGCCGTGCATTGTCTCCCGTTCGAGTGTGCTTAGCTTCACGGAGTCGTTTGTGCACGTCGCTCGAGTGTTCGAGGACCCGCGAAAAAATCACGCCTCGCACGTTCCTCCGCGTCCAACACAAGGGCGGCCCTTTCCTTCTCCTCTTTCTACTCATTTCCTTTTCTTTTTGCATTTTCTTTTTCGGCCGCGGAACGAGACACGTACCTTGTGCATATAATACACGCACCAGTAATAGGATTTCTAGGGATCGACAGTGAACTCGTTAGTTTGCAGATTCTTTTCTTCTGACTGCGAATGAAAATTGCTGTACGGAAGTTCGTCGTCGATGTGTGTAAATCTTGTGCGTGTAGATTTTCATCTTTTGTTTCTTTAATATTTTGTATCGGAGAATGAGAGTGCACTGCCTTATGTTGGAAGAGGCAATTCAGGCTCCAGAAGATCAACATTTTATTTTACAAGTATTAGTAGCGTATATAAGATACGTTTCTAAATCAATTACCTGCTGAATTTAACCGGCCTGTCTGTCTCCCAATTGAGCCGGTTAATCGAGTTCCTACTGTGTTACACTTGAGTGCTAACTCGTAGTCAAGTACCCGCACGAGAAATAAAGATGGAGCAGTAGGTACGCATTTATCCGCAAATATTCAATTTGCGATTCCATCAACTAGAATCTAGACTATTTACTATTCCATTATCATTCCATTCGGGACAATTATTAACGTATTGCATTACATAATAGAAAAATGCAATCGCAAATAGAACACGGAACCCACGTATTTAAATGCGAATTTACATCTTCAGCGTCGAAGCACTGAAAGCAATTACGTCTGCGAATCCCTATCAAGCGAAATCCCTATAATACAGCTGTTATCAAAGAAAAGAATTGGACGTCTATAAAGATTTATCACAGAGACTATTTTCTTCGCCGTTGCTCAGCTTGCTCCATTTCCAGGCATAAACATACAGTTTATATACCATACGCGTTAATATATTGCATATTGCGTTACATGTATTTTTCGACGCATCGGGAGCACGTTCTCGGCACCCCCAGTACATATTCAGCAAGTAATTACTATACGTATAGTTGCATATGGGACAATATACAAAACCTTGTGGCTCCGCGCAACGACTCCTTCGTAAATGTAAATACAAACAAACTTCCATCAATTACTACCGAGACGAATGAATAACCTTTAGTTGTTTCCAAGCCTCCATCCAGTTCAGACACAAGTGCGCCGTCAGCCGACCGCAAAAGGCCAATCTAGAAAAACTGCAAACTAGCTCATCCTACTCATCCTACCCATCCTGTTGTCGTAAGCTCCATCTCTAAAGTGATCGTAGTGGCGTAACCGAAAACGGCCCAAGCGGCTCCGCGTTTCTGTAACCGAGTCACGGAAATTTTCGAGCTTTTTTAAGCGGTCCACGCACGCTCGTACCATTCCGCGATATATGCACTCCGGCGCAGCGCGAACGTGCCCATTTCGAATTGCACGAATACATCATGTCGGTGTACGATATAGGCGGACTTTCAGCAGACGCCCGTACTTGCACGCTGCGCGTTGCCGTGGTGTTTCGCAAAGCAGTCGGTCGTTAACCTTACGGGAAAATGAATAAGACAGTTCGACGACGGTGGCAACGTATGTGTATAAGCGGGTATGTACGTAAGTGCGTACGTTTAAACGCGTAAGCGTGTGCACCACCTCTTTTCGGTGCATTTCGTGGCATTGATGCAGCCAACGAACCATTTCGGTCGCAGTCAGCCTCGCCTCGAAGCAGCACCGTTTCGACAAATTACGCTTGCCCGTCCGATAGCACGCCACCGAAATTAGAAAGCGTACCCTTTCTCCGTTTTTCCTTTTCTCCTTCTGTTTGTTCACAATGAAGTATGGCAGTTTGGTGAATTTCTGCGTCGCCCGATCGTCGCGTCGTCGCGCGTTTCGCAAACGATAAGATCGCCGTGCGAGCGCTGAGGAATAATTCTTCGCGTGGAAGCAAAAATCTTTGCCTGGAGCATTTTTCTTAATCAGCATCGAGCCACGTCTGACTGTAACGTACGATATGTATCTGTCTCGACGAGATTCGTAATCTACAGCTATAAACGGCATGAAAGGACATAAACGTTACATGCATTCATAAATGCTTGAAGACCTTTGTAAGCAGAGATAAGACTTCTTCTACGGTATCGCGCAAGTGTCGTACCGTCTCGCGAAACTATCATGCGCTTCAGATATGTAATATTCTACGGTTATGCGAGTGGTGTTTCTTGTGTTCCTTCTTAGAGGGAGATAGGCGAGAAACGAAAGCGATAGAAGTAACGCGAGGACGACGAGTGTGCAGATAAGAAACCGCGATAGACGGATAAAGAGAACCGCGAAATGTCGAGAATAAATCAAACTTAACCCGATAAACGTCTGACATGTGCTATTCGTTTGTTGATCTAACTGTTTCTGCTCCGAACGAATTTTTATGAAACATTTAATAACGCTAGAAACATTATAATCATGAATCGTCGAAATTATTTACCGAACGATTGCAATTACAATGGCGAATCAGTGACACGATTGAATAATTAAAACGATATAATAAATGATTCAAGAATACTATCATACTTGATGTTGTGATTTGTAATAACTCGAGTATTGTTATCTGGCGTGATGTATACACAATAGGAAGAGTCTGCACGAGCTGAAAGTGGCGTGACCGATAAATGGCAATTATATTTTCAGCTCAGTGCAATGCTAGTACTGTTATTACAAATAAAACGTTGCATGGCACCAATTAATATTATTCATCCGATACTTCACATATAAAATCGATATAAACTGTACTCCAATTTTAGCATGGGTATACTTCTTAGCAACCACAGCATTTCTTCTTACTTTTTCTCGGCAAGCTAGATACATACAGATATGTTTCAAAATTACAGATATAAGCTGCGCTATCTTCGCATATACCTCTCTTACAAGTTTATCACGTTCTATCTTTGTCGGATCGTACATTTCCCAGAATATCTGCCTCGCCATAAAATGATACAATTTCTTTCGCGATCGTTATTGAAATGGTTCGTACGCTTTATTAACCCTTGCATTGTATTCGAATCAGTATGACCCGATCCTGGCTCTAAATGAATGCAACTTTATTTTATTTAAAACTTTTATACAAAAGAACAATTGGTTCCCCAGTCTTCACTTAAATCAAAGACCGATAAATACGAAAGTTGTACTAATCTACACTATCAGTATCGAGTTACGATAGAACCGAGTGGAAAATCCCATAAGAAATTTGCTCCTCGAATTTGCTCTACATCGATACAACAATTCCTCGTCTAAATTAGACCTAGAGTGACGACACAGATTGTCCAGTCTTGCTTCGGATTATATCTCAACTGTCCTCGCGTGTTTCTACAGATCGCCACGCGTTCCATCCATTCGTATAGTTCGTAGAGAATTTTCCATTATCTAGTGTAGCTGGTATTTCAACGTTACAAACAGGACAGACAAATCCTGGTGAGAGGTGCACGCAGAAACGCAGGAATGTGTGTACCGAGCTTGGTTACGATAAAAAACGTTCGTTCGGAGTAAAGATACGAATGAAGACGATGCTGGATCGGGTACGATCGTAAATTAAGGGAAAATTCTGACTTACAACATCCTTTGATATTTCACAGCAGCGTTATGCGTGCGTTTGCATGTGGATCGGACGGGAATCTATCTAGATGCATTTGCAAATGGCTCGTCTGACGTCGGTAGCGTATGGCGCATAAATACGTGTTCCAGCATTGTTCTACACACATATCCAATGCGACACTCGCTTTCCCGTTCGGGTCGTACACACGTGTGTACGTAGGTTCACGCGCTACATAAGTTCGCGTACTGGTTATATACACACGTGAAATTTATGAGGCGCGATCGATGCGGAAAACAAGACCGCGGTTAAATAAAAGATAAACCAGAAGGCCTTGTTTCCTTTTTCTTCTCTTTTTTTCATTTTTTGCATCCAATACGACCTAGCGAGTTTTAAAAACAGTCCTACGAGATCAGCTTGCAATTTGTCCATCCATCTACACGCCCATCCATGTATCCATATACGTGTATACATAGACGCATCGATTTCCTCCGTGCTTAGACATTTTACAGGCGCGTTAGAAACGATTAACGTTAAATGCCCATTCGCCTTGAATTGAACGTTTCTGGCACACTATTGCGCAATTTTCTACACTGTGTCAGCGACTTTCGCGGATTCTCAAACTTACCGAAACATGTATCGCGAAACCTTGATCGGCTTTGCGTTTCGTCAGGCTCAAGCGAACTGCAGACAAAGCGCGGATAAAAGAGCGGATGTATGTTTTCCGGCGGTTGAGAAGGAAAGAAAAACAGAGGAGAGAGTACGAAAAGGAGCGCAAAAATATTAAACATGCAAGATATACGTACTTGCGTAATATTCACGCGAGTAATCTTAACAGAAAAGATAATAACAGAATTGTGCGATACGTTAACTTGCAAGTATGGGTATACCGGGTGTAAGTACTTTTAAAAATTTCTAATTTCGTTCCATAAGAAGCAAACATCGTGAAACATCGATTGCAATAATTTCAAGGCTTTTGAATGTTAGGAAATGGTCTCTGTACAGCATTTTACTCCAATTACGTTCCTTCTTCGACTGCTCCTTTTTCTTTACGTCCTGAATCAAGGCTTTTGTATTGTAGTTGATATTGCGATATGCTTTACATAAAAGGTGTTTCATGGATTTACCTTCTTCTGGGAATACAGAGTATAATATAAGTTGAATAATTCCTTCTACTTTGGCAACTTTTCAATATATAAAAAAATGTATATATATAAAGAAGAACGTAAATTTAATTTAAATATCTAATCGGTTCGAAGTGAGTAGCATGTATATTTTTATAATGCAAAACGGAGTTCCAAGAAATCCAGGTTATCATTTCCTCTTCTTTTTTTTTTATTAAGTAGCAAGAACGACGTGTCATCGTTCTGTGTAATTTTATAAAATTTGTCCCACTTAATGTGCTGTAACACCGCGCACGGTATCAATTATTACAAGACCCGACGTTGAACCGTTGCTTCGTACTCGCGCAAGAGATCGCACGTATAATGTACAGCCAGAGCAAGTGATCGTGAGACTCGCAGATAAAGGTACCAGTCCCGTTTCATACGAGACACTTTGCGTCGACATTCGCTCCATATATTTGTCGTGATTAAATACATTCAAGAAGCTTCATAATTAACCCCCAATTGCTGCAGGACGCCTGTGAGATCGCTTCGAACGATTCTAAGTTACACGCTTCAGGCAGTGATTGCGAGAAATCGAATTTAATTCCTGCCTCGCACGTGGAATTAATTGCGCGGGCAAACTGTCTCGACGCAAAGTGTTTCGCTCGAAGCACAACCGAGAACGAATAATTGAGAAAGACAAAAGAAGAGAAGCGCCAATCTACGAAAGATAAGAAGGGAACCGTAGAGGTGGGGATAATTGGTATACGTTCGGAAGTGTCTGCCAGAGGTCACACGATGGTTTATTTCGGCTGCACTTACCTGTGCGCATACAATCGTGCGATGGGAACGAAAAACGTGCATAGCCGAACTGTGGCAGCTGTGTGCACGTGCTCGCGAGGCTCGTGTCGCCTTTGTACACAGAGTCGTCCCTTACACGTTCGCACGCTCTCACCACCTTCCAGGTTTCGACGTACAACGGCGCGTATAACGAGATAACTGGCCCCGTAACTAGATTATCGCCTAAGCATCGTCGCTGCCGAGTGTTTTAGCCAACTAACGGGCGCCGTAGTCCCAGAAACTTTTCCCTTAAATTAAATTCCCATCGGGCGGCGACCGGGAAAAATTCTAGGACTGCTTGGAACTAAATGGTAGAATTAATTAGGGTTTAGGATAGGAACGTTCGGATTAATTAGCTGAATGGCAGGATTAATTAGGGATTTCGTATATAAACGTTGGGATTAATTAATTGACTGCACGTCAGGATTAATTAGGGTAAATATGGTTTTGAAATGAAGACGACGATACACATATTTCCGTCTTCAACGATACTCCGAAAGCTTTGGCGGCCGAAATTGTTTGATCAGCGTATTGTATCGTTCTTTGCATTGCAGGTATGAATACATGAATGTATGTATGTATATACTGTATATGTGTATATATAGTATAGGTACCTTCGTGCGAGATTTCGAAAGTCAACCTGTATGGTTCACGGACCTTTTCATTACCGACATGTGTGACTTCGTTTCTGTGACTCATCGTTTCCTCTCTGGCACTTGGAACACAGTGACACGATATACATAAATGTATATTAGATGTGCCATCAACTTTGTCTATCTCAAATGTCTCCATTATTTCTATTCCTTTTTTTTTTTTATTAGAGAGTCAAGAAGTGCTTTAATTATTTTTAAACGTAACACAGTGGCAGACATTTTTTATTTTATTTTCATATAACTCGTGGTCCCCGAGATATTCGTTTTATGAAACATGTTCGAAGTGTCGAGGATAATTTGTACTGGCAACAAGCATAATTTCGAGCACGTTTCGCAATGGAAACAATGGGATGTACAAAGTTCAATGTCTCAGAAACGTTGAGTTTTGAGATAAGTGGTCTTGGATACTTTTCATTTCCTCAGAATTCATTGTTCTATCGAATTTGGTTACAAAACAATTGGATTAGATTACCTCTACGTCTCCACCTGTAAATTTTGCAATCATACAATTTTTTCGCATAATGTATTGTATAGTTACTTGGAACAATAGAAACAATAGAGATATTTAAATTAGGCAAAGCTTGTATAACACTCTGTATAGGTGTACACTTGTGTAGGGACGCCAGGAAAATGAAGTGTCCATTAATAGAACATTTCACCCGTTATCGAGATTAATTTGAAAGGAGAAATAATATATGGTCGCGTGACGCGGAACTTTTATCAAGGAATTATTAATATCTATGCTTCATCTTCGTTTATTGTCCACTCCAACGTCGTCGAATCGCACGTGAGTGATAAAGGGTGCCATTGATACCCGAAACGATGAAGGATTCCTTCGGACTTACGTCGTAAAGTTATGACGTTGGAACGGTAGAAATAACTTCTACACTTTAATTCAAATAAATGCCAATTGTCCAGTTGACCGTTGTGAAATATGATAAATTTGCTGGCAGACGATGGGACAATATGGTACGGAGCTTGTCAGCCTGATTTGCAATTGCAGCCTGCGCTTATTAGTACTAATATTATTATTATGTTACTCGTGATAAAAGAATGATAATGTGCAGGAAGTCGAATTTTTGCGTCTAATATTATCGTGCAAATAAAAAACCGAAATAGTTCGTTGAATCTGAGAAGATATTGTAATTTAATCTTATCAAAGCGTGAATGAAAGATCGATCGATAAAATATTGTAACAACGTGCGATCATTTGCGTGAACTGATAGTGAAATTTTAATCTTGTTTTAACAAACACGTACGTTGAATTATCTACAGGATAAACGAGTCACTCGAGGTTAAAATCTAAATTACCTTAGTTACTTGCAATTTTTAGAAATTAGAAACAAACGAAATTTCGATTGTCACTATTTTCTTTATTATTACACAGAATGCAGCATTTTAATCCTCCGTGTGATTTATCATGCACTATCTCAGGTTGCCTATATTTTGAATTTAATACAATTTTGTCGCAGCAGGACGCGCAGTGTAGAAAGGAAAGGTACATACACAGTTTGATTTTCTTTCGTTTCACGCTACGTATTTCGTTCGAAATTGCTTGCCTAATAGCAAGTCACCCACCTGTAGACGTTTCAGTATGGGAGCCTTGTAGTCCTGCAAAAGGAAGTTACGTAAAGTAACAGTAAAACGCTACAGTACTAACGAAGAGACACGAATCTTTTGCTGAAATACATTTCGTAAATATAGCAGGGGAGAAAGCAGGTTGGCCACTTTGAATCATTCATCGGCTTTATACAATCGCGTACATCATTGGAAATTTGAACACTATCAGTCGTCGATGTCTGCATAAAATAACGTTATTTTAGTTGCAACCATGAAAGGTGCCAGGATACATGGGGGATAAATTTTATCGGTTGCTCGGGCGACAGTTAATTTCGTGCTAGTTAAATGTCACGAAATAAAATTTCATTTTGTATATAATTCGTACAATATGCAAATCGATGAAAGGAAATAGAAGTGGTTGTTTCTATAACCAGTCATTGTGGCTATAAAAATGTATTCTTCTCCATCGAATTTCTACTTGTTATCTATTGTTTACAAATATATATAATAACTACATAATACAATATATAATTGTAATATAAATATAAGAAATATTATTCACTATTTTCTATCTGTGCAATATAGTTTAAACTTTAACCTATACAGCACATGAACCTTTATAGTTAAAAATCTTTATTTTCTAAGCCGAAATCAGTTCTTTTGATAGCGAAGGTATCCAAGTAGATTTTACGGAGATAATTGCGAGAAATCACATAATAACAGAACGTCGTTCCATTTCTAACACGATACCCATTATAATTTTCACACTAACTAGATAACGTTTCGTCCTCAATAAACACGGTGCTACTTGTTGTTTGTACTAGAATTGACAAATGATCGAAAAAAGCTTCTTTCATTGTTAAAGGCTGAACGTTAAGTAGATAATAAGGATCTTCTTAAACATTGGAATGGAATGGAGAAAACCAAACTGTTCTAATGTACATACATGCACACCGTTACACGACACCGGTACAATCGTAAGAAATTGTTAAGCAATTGAGGAAGTTATACAATCTTGCAGCGCAAGGGGCACCTCGTGATTATTATGCAACATTTGCAACTAATTGGTATTCATTGTGACGTTTACATACGCAGAAAAAATATGTATGAATTTAAAATTACCGAATACAAGAACGACGTCGATGATTTCCTATCGTACTTGAAAGAAATATTTCAAGATGCAGCAGTATCCGTCTGACTTATCCAGGTGTATTCAATTATAATTATGAGTAACGACTGGATAAAGATTTATTATTTAAAGAACACTCGACGAATGCTAATTCAGGTTCTATTTTAAATTTTAAGGTAGCTATTAAATTATCACATTTATACGTCGATCGATTTTTACGCCTTTAATTAAATCTTTAAATTATTATCATGCTCCTGTGGTCATACCTGAAACATTTAAATAATTAAACTGAGCAAATGACTTTGCAAAAATTATAGTTCGTGTGAACAGATCGCATGTAATATCAATTGACACATAAATCCCGATTTAGTTTAGAGGAAGAGAACCCGACATATTCTTCTATACATGATACTACGCGATACAATCTTTTACCCTTAAAAATAACAATTATCAAGTCGCCGTGGTGTCCCGTGTGGCGTCTTGGGTGACATACCCACCTCGTTCATGGTGGTAACTGAGAAAAGATCATATACTTTGTGAAACATATTTGCAATATGCGCATACGTGTATACCTTCATTAAAATTTATTCGCTCGAACGCATTCAGGCATCGCTTGTTGAGAATCGGAACGAACCTTCCGGGCAACCCGATAGTTTCATTTAGCGTTACGTTAAAAGGCACGTATAATCTGGTCGGTTCTATCGTTCAGATTTCTCTCAGCAAGGCGACGGATGCGGATTGCCACGTACTTCCCGTCTGCAGTCTCGAGCTGCACTCTCCTCGCACCGACGTGCTATTATTTGCCGCAAGTGCAACCGTCTCTGCGTCACCGTTTCGCTTGCACACGTTGCCTCGGTTTAAAGGCCATCGTGCAAATTCTGATACGCCACGGTTACGCGCGTCCCTGTTGTTTTGTTTCACTTTTTTCTGGTTTTTTCGTTCTCTCAAATCGTACTCGAATATGGGACAATGATTTCGCGAAGGACCACGACATGTGTCCGACGGGAAAATGAATTTTATTAACTTCACGAAGAGCGTCTCCCATAGAGATGTCTGTTCGCGTCTCATTCGAAACGATCTTTCTTGGCCTCCGTAATTTTTCTTCGTCGCTGCATCGATTATTCTAATCTTCGCTTTTGCCCTGTAATTGTTTTCTCCGTTTGTTCTGCGCTCGAGCCTGATTTAATTAAGCGTTGCGTCACGTCAGGGGGCGACTCGAGGGTTTTAGGGAGACTTATTTCTGTCGCGTCGGTGGCGAAGTCGGGTCCGGAGTAGAAAGGGTTAATACTGAATATCGGAACTGTATTCAGTATCTTAATTGATGGCTTTGTACTATTGAATGCGAGATCTTGGCAATTGAGATATGGAAATAGTTTGAAATCCGTGACGTCGGGTTTTTGTTATCTAGATGTTATTGTTAGTTCTTGTATTCCTTTTCTTATAAAATGTGCGTGCCTTATGTATTTATGTTGGACTTATCGACGCCATGGCTCTGCTTTCGAAACCATTTACAGCTCCTCTTCTTTTTCCTTCTTGATGCATCGTTAATTAATGCTGATTGAACATTTTAAGTATCCTGTTTCACATTTCTGCCCCCCTCCATTGCACAAGTGGTAATGACGTTTGAGAGAAATCGGACTAAAGAAATAGTTTTAAATTCGCGATGTTATTTTCTTTATTATCATTACTATATACTTACTACATTTCATTGTTTTTTATCATTATTATAAGGTGTGTCATATTTGAGGCGTGTTGATTTCTTTTTTGAATAAAGAGGATTTTCTTCGTGCACAAAGTGTACCTGCAGCTTTCTTTGTTATGATACTTCAACGACATCCTAATTATAATATATCAGAGTTTGCAATGTACAGTTGCGTTTTATATTTGGTAGGAATGAATTAACAGTATTGCTGGGAAACAGCTCTCACGACCCATTGAACTTTTCGTTCTATCAATTTTCTCTGTTGTTAGTTGAAAAGGTGCCACATCCGTTCCAGTTCCTAGCATTACGTTGCACATGTTGTTTTCAGTGTTGCGTGAAACAACATGTTAATATAATGTAGCTAATAATGTATATGCATAAGCTACCGCGGGGTTATGGGATAATAAATATGTGAGTAGTAAAATAAGAAGATATAATGTATTGTACGTGCATCTACATACATAAATGCATGAATTAGACGCGATCAATAATAACAGTTTAGTTTGAAAACCATTTGATAGCTGGTATTCAAATATACACTGCCACTGAAAAATGTTACGACACCTGCTGGATCGTAACAAATACATGCAAAAGATTAAAAAACAAATAAGTAAATACAGAACCACCGGGCATCGTAGCGAGGATGGAAATTGATTCTCCAAGGACTTGACAATACATTAGATTAAATAAATATTAAGTTAGAAGTTAAGTTGATTTTTCAAGCTTAGACATATCAATATGAAATAAATCACCGTTTCCGTCTCCGGAATATTAACTTGGTATTAGTGCAAAATTATGAAGAGCTTCGATATTTGCAACACTGACGAAGTGATTCCAATATTCCACTGGTGCTGCACTTTATATCGATAAAATTCTATGAAAGTGTTAGTTAAAAAGTTTGTCTAATGTACACGGATTTAGAGAGCTTCATTTTCTCCAATCGAGTTTTTCTGCAACATATAAATCGTTCTTAATTAATAAAATATGATGTACCGAACCAAAAAAAGAAAGTTGAATCGACATAATATCATCTGAATTACCGTTTTATGAGTGCACTCGAGTCAGCGAAAGCACATTATTGTTGGCCACGATAATCATTTACAAGCAAGCAGTACAATAAAAAAAAAATGCAAAATTTCAGTCTACGGTGGTACTTAACAATCGCGCGATCAGCTTTAATGTAGTTGATACTTTGTTTTTTTCCATTTCCTTTTTTGCTTCTTCAAAGGTTGCTAAGACATTTACGTAGTAACCTTTGGACATATACCAGCACATTTGTTTAGCATTATATTTCTGTAGCCGATTCAACACAATTTCTTTCTCGATTGTTCTGTCTGCTTCTTTTTCAAAAATACTGTAACGTTTACCGTGAAAAGGCGTCGATTTATTTGCGTTAACATCGGGAAAGGAAAACTGCGCATTCTGTTTGCTTGCTGGTATCTACCTGCATTTATGTCTGTACACGGGATAACAGGGTAAGGCATACATTTATGGTGCTATTTATAGCCATTCTTTTTCTTCTTATCCTTTGCGCCGGACTGCACGATACAAGATTGCTACGCGATTTCAAGAATAGTATTAGAAACATTAATAGATATGGGTACTATTAATCTGTTAGGATGTGTATATGTATTGTATACTTTCATGGCCAGTCTTCTTGCGTCAGTACCATGAATGTGCGATTCTATAAATTATAGAAATTCACGATCGAAAATATTGGCGGGGATCGAAGTGATGATTCGTTCGACTCGAAGATTTTGTCCACCATCTATTTTTCAATAATATTACGCTTAATCCCCGGTCGGTGTTGAATTAAAGAAAACAAAAGTCATCGCTATATTTTTCTGCTTACGAAACTCGGTTTTTCTGAACATCGAAAATAATCTAATGGAAAATATGCAAGGCCATAATTAAAAAAAGAATAATCAGGATGGCCGATCGAAGGACAGCTGAACGTCGTATGCCATTAAACATTGTTGACGTCGTGTTAAATCATAGGTCAATGATAGCTTGATCCACGGGATTGCAACGCGAAATAGTAAAACGATTTCTGGTTGGTCAACAATCGGCAAACGATATCAAGAGCGTCTCGTAATTGTTTCACAATTTTTCCTTTTTTCTTCGTTAACGCGATCGCGTATGTACGTAATTCAACGCGCAAGAAACAACTGGATCGATCAGCATTCGAGTTTGCAACATTTTTATTCACCAGCCGTATGGATAGGATTACGTGGCCTTCGGTCGACTTTCACCGTTTCTCCGTTACGTGACAAATCCTTAATGTGCACGGCTTAATATTATTATTAATATTTAGAGAAATGTCACGGCTGCATAAAGTGCATAAGTCTTGACCGAGCCAGCATCGTTGCTGCAAACTTGTTCGCCACGTCAACAGAAATCCACCGGTTTGACGATGGAGACAAAGCAAATCCCTTTGATAAAGATTTCAAGTTCGACGTTAGTTCTTCGGTTTTTTCTCCCGGTTAGTCGATAAGATTTTACGATATTAAACCAATGATTTATAAGAAATTTCTTTCTTCACACCTGTCAATGTGGAAGATATTCTTCAATTTTTCACCCTTGCTGCACGGTCGATCTCGACTGTATCTCCCTTGTTCTGTGCACGCGACGTAGATACGCGGACGAAAGAAATAATTCGAATATCCGTGAGAAACTATTGTACATTATTCAATTTTCTATGTGGACGACAAGAATGATACCAATGTTCTATTCATATCGAATAATAACCTATTGTTCGTATGCTTCGTGCACCAGCGAGTTGTCGAATTAATTAACGCAATCACGCAGCGTACAAGTTTCTCTTGCAAGACATTTTTATCTGGCTTTTTTTTCAGGGATAAGGACAGAACAATGAGAATCAACGAAGGAAATCCTGTGGCGACCACTGCCTTTTGTCGTGAATCGATGACCACTTCCACCGGAAGCTCGGACGACGATTCTCGGACGATTCCACAACCACCCCTTCCCTTAACCACGCTCTCCATCGAGGACTGCGTTTACAGGGGCGAGGGGAATGCTAACGTCGTTGTTGCACTACCAAAAGTAAGTTAATGAAGTTTTTCTTTCGTCGAATTCAATAATATATTTCCTAAAATAAATGCGCAATGACACCATTGATTGAGCATGCTTCACGGAAGCATAATTTTGTACAATTTTATTGTTTGGTATCCACGAGAAAAAGTTGATCGAAATGTTCCATTTTATTTGAAAGGTTTTGAAAATGACAAAAATGAATGTTCGCATTAAAATATATTGCTCGAAACGTTTTAGGGTTTTCTCAAAAACACACTGTACAAAGTGCAGCAGAATTAAACATATATAATTCGCTGCAGCGAAAATACGTTGAAGAATCGTGATATCATTCTTTGTTTTTCCACGCATTATTCGTTGTTCACTTCATCCTTTTCTGTGTGCTAAACTTGGTCTAAATGTCAAGGATAATGTAGAGTCCTTTCCTTTTATTCGTTTTTTTGGCGCTAATAGTAATCATTGTTAATGCTAATGCACAAGTAATAAATCCGCCGATATCTGATTAAACTTTTATATTTGTTCCCTTTTCCATATTAAATTCGTCATGTAGAACAAGCTCTTTTTTAAAGTTCCTCTAAACGAACACTTCTTTGAAACGGTGAACCTTTGATTTCTCCTTTTTGTATGTCCAAATTGAACGGAAATATACATATATTTTGTTCGAACCCGTTACACGAAACAAAGAAAAATCGTTTGCCTATAAAATAGCATAGCAGGGCCTCGATTATCCGGCTCGATTATTCAGACTTTCGATTGTCCGTGATCTTGAGCTGTCGTTTGATTTACTATTGCCTTTTGCAAGAACATCTGTTGCCGTTGAAAAGTTTTCGTGATATATTATGTACTTTGTAGAAATCATTTCATTGGAACACATCGGTCACTCGATATACAAAGGCTCTACGATATTCTGACTCATAAAGCATGCGATATTATGCGATAACGTTACAGTGTCATGTCACACCGATGCCTGTTCCTCCATTCTAAAAGGTGTGCAAATATTTTTTGTAATTTTTTCACCCGCGCATTATCGCCACGTTATGTATAATAGAAATCTGCACGCTTTACGAAACGTTCACGTGCTTCTGCGACACTGACGATATTCTGCCAATTGTATTGGGGTTTTAAAAATGTGTCGGGCGAGAAGTCACGTCCTTTTAATGAAACTTTGCTCGTTTCTACTTCAATATAGTTTGCCGTTTCTGGCAAGTGCAGCGACGATATTTTCCATTGCACTTCTGCGATATCTCGATAAGTAAACGATTAATGTTCAAATCATATCTCCGCCATCAATGTCAGGAGGAATATTCTCTTTAACCATTATCTCGCGGAAATATTTCATCGAGATATTATTCTACGCAGTACATTGTACTTAGGTTTAATCATAATTAAGTATGCCGGTTCTAAAACGAAAATCGTGAAACGTGGCAACCATTATCCAAATGCATGCCTCCGCAAAGGTCCATCAGTCAGGATTCTGAAGAGTAAACGTGCAATACTTATTTAGCACGTCTTATTTTTACCCAGATCTGCAAACACCGCCGTTCCAATGTTTGTCCACTTTGTTCACTAGACAGCAAAGAAAGTTGATTCTTCTTAAGCCTCCGATGGAACTTCGTCTTGCTCAGCTTCAACAAGGTAGAAGTGTTCAAGGCAGAATGTGCATATATTATTTGAGTAAAATCTCTTGACATTATTCGTTGTGCTGAAGACGAAAATTCTCTGAAATGATGCTTTCATGTAAAATCGTTACAAATCGATCGCATGCACGATTGTCGGTTGCATAATTGATCAAATTCTATGAAAAGATAGTGATAGAGAACTGGCGAATTATTTAAATGACAGTTAAATACGAGCGTGTATTTTAAGTGCAAGTTTAATATTAGTATAATGTATTAAACAATCCGAACGTCATGGTAAATAGTGTGACGCGTTTTTGCGTACCAAGATATAGAAATTTTTGTTTTATTTCATTAAAGTAAATATTTCGTAATATCGTCTGCCTGCAAAAAAATAAAGTCTCTCAAGACTAAGTCTCGTATTAAAATGAAAAAGAAAGATGAAACTCAGAATATCATATTCTACGCTAATTAACTTCACGGTCATCATCGCGCTTAAATTCAAATGTATAACGCTTTAAAATTAGAATGTTCAATCCCTGTTGCAGATATAATGCATCGAAATGTGCAAAATGTATGTCTGAAATATATGCACGATATACAGAACAAGATATCCCACTGCACGTTCTTCTTAGTTTATTTATCGTAATTCAAATCGCAATACCTTAAAATTAGCTATAAATTAAAATAACATATCAATTACAGCAATTAAAAGTCTCCCGTCCGTGAAATGCGAAACAACTGTGCAATATGAAAAATGTGATAACAGGTACATGCATTGTACATAATAGAGAAAATTCATATATTTATCTTTTATTTATATATCCATATATTTTCTTGCCTCGTCCACTTTCTACAAGAATATAATCTATAATATCTACGACATACATACACTGTCCTTCTACAATGCTTTATACCGGCTTTATAATCAAATTCAGGGCCTTTAATGGTACGCTGCACATTACCTGCAACAGCACGAGATCGTATCCCTAATGACCTTTATTCCTGAACCGTAACTGCGAGTTTATCGAACCTGGAACTGTACGCAAATTAAAGAGAGTGCATTTAGAAGCTTCGTAGGCCCGACGTGGTTAATTCTATGTTCGCGTGTTCCTTGACAGTACCTATGTACATATGCATGTGCTTAAGAGAATAAGAAGAAAGTACGCTATTGCGACGCGCTATATCTTCGATTAGGACGACGATAATATCGCGTTTTCTCCATATATAGTGACCTTAACCAGGCCTGACTCATCATCGCGGCTTTATAATTTAACCACGTGAGTCAGCGCGTTAGTATTCAAAAACTAACCCAAGCACAGAAATGAAAAAGTGGAAAAGTCGGTGCTTCTACATAGACAGGCATACAGAGTACATAATTATATAGTTGGCTGGGCGCGAAATCTGTTGAACTTGGAGTAAATTAATCGTCAGTTCTTGGAAGAAAAATCAGTATGTCATAGGAATTGATTGAATTGCAAGCCGAAATTGTAACTAACAATAAGCCTGGCGGTAAATTAACGTAGATCGAGGGCAGATAAGGCAGATAAGACAAAACCAGTTAAAATAGAAGATTTCCGCCCTGATGATCGTATATTTTGCTACGGGCGACAGTTATCTTGGACGCCGGGTCAGCCATTTATTGTACGAAGGTGTAATTTATTACGACGTAATAGTATACCGTGATTTACAAACTTGTGCCGCTCTGATATAGCTGCTTTCAACAAAAAAAAATATAATGATACACAGGGCACTACTTACTCACATTTTACACACAAGTGGCAAAAAGACGAGGTACAACGTTATTACTTAATTGTATCATTTCAAGTTCAATTGCCCGGCTAAATTATTGTACACTTTTGAACGGAAGATTGAACATAAATTAAAAATGATATTAAATAAAAAAGATTCGAAATTTGCTTCCTGTAAAGTATCAATAATAGGAATCTGAAAGGTATTTGAAAAACAATAATAACGAAAAAGATTTCCGTAAGACACCTCCTATGACTTCTTACATATGTAGAAATACGGAGAAAAACATCATCATCGTTGTAGTTATATCAAGTTATTTTCTTTCTATTTAATATATTTGATCATGCAATCGACAGGTGTTATCAGATTCTTTCCCCGCTCGCTAAAATTCCCTATTTTTCTTTCAAAACATATTGATAGCTGTACGATAGATAGGCGTATGTAAATGCAAGTAGCGCAGCGATAATCTTTTGCGCTGACCTCGGTTAACATTATACGCTGTAACCTCCTTGCTGCATACATTAGTGCGGCGTAAAATCATTAATAAAGTAAACTAAATTCGCGTACCGTTTCAAAGTCAGATTTGCATTCGTTGCAGTAATATTTTTCATGCAGCCTATTATCCAGGTCACTTCTATATTATTCACAGAATTCTAATTACTTTTACGATTTATTTGTTACCGCACATCCGCACGAAGCAAATTCAAAGAAATTTCATTTTACTTCTGCGTAACGAATAGCTGCGGGCAATGAATATTTCCCTTCCCTGCAATAATCGCGTTAAATAAATTTACTTTAATGTATCCAACCGAATTTTGAATTCCTCGTCATGTGTGAACGACAGGTGTTTCCGCTATGCTGAACACCTCACATGTTTCACGAAACGATTATTATCGATATACGAATAGCCGACGGTTTCTACCTTAATCGCGTAAGAACAACTGTAACTATCATTAATAACGATCGATAACAGAAAGATTGATATTCGTGCCATAATTATAGACGGTCTTATATTTGGAACCGTAATCGAGATTGATATTCTGATGAACAGATAGAGTATCTCAGATATTAAATTCTCGAAAACGTACTGACGACGTTGTAGGTACGTGTGCATTACACGCGTTGTACGCACGTTCACGATGCACTTGGTTGCACGTTC
This sequence comes from Nomada ferruginata, assembly GCA_963583965.1. Classification (NCBI taxonomy): domain Eukaryota; kingdom Metazoa; phylum Arthropoda; class Insecta; order Hymenoptera; family Apidae; genus Nomada; species Nomada ferruginata. The sequence goes on from OY757216.1 coordinate 16,212,860, forward strand.
GTCTTACGTGAGTACATACATGCATACGTGCACGGAAACACGATACACGCATATGAATAAAATTAATGGGAAAGGTTGTTCGGGGAGATTCATTTAAGCCGTTCGATAATTATTTTTAAAATAATGCCAATTATAGTCATCACATCCGTAAGTAAATGCAGAATCGAGTTCCGTTGTGCATCAGAGTATTCTGTTATAACAAATTATATCGCATCAATTAACAGGAATTTATGCAAGCAGGGTACAAGTTTTTTTTCATTTGTGTGAACGGTTAACCCTTTCGAGTCTAGTAGGATAATTTGTTCCGATATATTTATGCATTTACCGGCTCTGCCGAAGTTAGTCTTGTTGATTTAACGTCATCTCGCATAGACACCTGAACGTTGAAAAGTACTTAATCGCCGAGTTTCGAAATCGACATCAATATTCTCGCGTTGTTAAAAAAGATTAGCTATCTGAAAGAGTGTATCGAAGGAACGATTCGTACATTCTCTGTCCAAGCTTCCAACGTCCTCTTACAATTCTCAGCGTCCATTTATCACATAAACATCCGCCTTCGCACTCACGGCGAATCACAAATCACCAGTACTTCGCCCACGTACCCGCAATTACGCCTATTTCGTATCTGTCTCGTCAAGTGTTACCTTATTTTCCACACTGGCCCGTGAAACGAGCATAATTACTATGATTGCAATTAGTTGATCACTATCGAGCACGCTTGCTTAGCGTTTCGAAGAAACGTTCATGAACTTTTACTTGGCCGTACTTGCTAGTACGAGTGGACAAAATTAAATACAATAGAACGAATTACTATTCCCCTTCAATACAATAGCTACTTCTTTGATCGTGTATACATGTACGAATATAAAATAGTCAGCTATGTATTGACATTTTTTGGAATTCAAGAAAGTTATTAAGTACACGCTGATACTTACCTTGGCAAACATAAAATTTACTAATGGATGAGATATGTATTACTTTGGCAGATTTCCGCTGAAACGAACGCATCTGTACTATGATTAATACCGAATAGAAATTTATTTTTTGATTTATAACAAGAAACACATGAATAGTCAAGTACGTATCTGCTTGTAATTTGTAATTTTCATAAACTCGTCAACAGTCATGCAACGATGTAGCATGGAAAAGCGAAAAGACTGAACGGCAGTCGAAGAACGACTGAAAATTTTGCATGGCCTTTATTCTGCGCGCAAATGACCGCGCACGCGCAAGCTAAAAAAGGAAAGGTATACCTAAGCAGTATGCGAGTAGGAAAAGGACAATAAAGCTATGGCCGTTGACCTCGACGATCCTTGGAGGGGGAAATCGTTAGGTAGTGGGGATGGAAGTTGCTAGAGTGGGGCTTTGATGAATGATCGATGAGCTTTGCCTTTCAGACTCGTGGAAGGCATCGTGTAGTACAGTAGGTCTAATTGTAAGACAGTGACCGTAAGATTAAATCGAAGCGAAAGAGAAATATGTATAACTGTGCAATATTATTCTATACATTATATGTATTGGTTTCCTTATTGATCTGTCTGTTAAATTAAACTATGTTTAGACACAAATTTACAATTTACAAATAAATTTATTGGTACCCCAACAATGTGTGTCATCTCTGAATAAGATTTTTCATTAGAAATCTTACTTCGTCTAATAACTTAGCACTACAGATTATTAATAATTATTATAGATATACAGATTATTATTAATTATCATAAACGTACGCGTTTAATTCTACCTGTTACAATGAGAAACAAACCCTGTATCAGTTACTCCAAGTAATTCTTTGACACGAGGAGCTCATTTCTCCTGTAACGTTTTTCTTGATAAGGCATAGCAAGTGTACATACAGGTATGTGTGCGATCCTGGCGTTGCGTAGACGCATATTAAAAGGCGGTGCCTATGTGCATTAGTACTTAGGACAAACATGGGTGACGCACGATAAACTTGAGGCCACGTCAACCAACAGAGGAGAACAGGCGATTTATCGATTGAACGTTTATGAGAGACGACGAGCACCTGAGAAGTTCACATGGATAGGTACCGCAAAATCAGATGTTCTAGATCTTATTTTTGCTCGGGTGTATTGACATCGCTTATCTACATCGACTTTTTAATCGATAACGCGAAACCGACTTGCCGCTGAATTTTTTCCCAGCTGGATTGCGGTTGATTGTCGAGAATAAAAATCTGAAAACTTTTAGATGATGGTAGATGTTGCGCCGTTGAATTGTTGCTAATTGTTTTATATACACTCCTCCACAAAATTGAAGGATCGCTAAATTCTATGCTACAACTCTGTCATTATTAACACAAACGAGACACGATTGAATTGTTCCACGAAAATGAAAAATGCTGCCAAACAAAAACATTTCGTACGTACATATTATACATGAATAACAGTACATTCGTAGCCACGTTTCATTATCGTAGCGGTGCATTTTAACGCTTTCAAAGGACCGCCGCGAAAGCATCGTTGATCAAGCGATCGTGTTGGTTTTTTTCTCTTTCTTTATTACTTCTTAGCATAGCAAAACGGGTATGTACTCGCTAGCGCACATACACGGCCAGTTTCTTTACGATGCACAACGTATGCACCGGTAATTAACGCCACGTCATTTTAAGTAATTCACTGATAGTAATTGAAGCCTGCTGCGCAATGGAAATTGTGGTTTGCCGCGATATGAAATGCCGCGTGTCGACCTAATTTCGATCCGTCGACGAAACCGACGGCAACGTCGAAAAAAAAATTTCTTGCCCTACGCTGTCTAATTTCGTAACAAGTTTCATTCCTCGCATCGCAACATCCTCTATCCTCGTAATCAGATCGTTGCGACTCCAATAAGATTATCTCATCCTATCATATTTTCTACGCAATCGCGGTAACGTGTGCGTGTATTGTTCACTGATATGGCAGATTAAATAATAGATTTTATGCGTTGTGTAATTTTCTGTGTCCGATGTGATTTGTAACTCTTAAGCAACAGGTAACAGAAACTTTTATTTTCGTGTCATGTGCATCACCTGCCGTTTCATTCTTCAGAATATGCGTACCCTGTGTTTAATGTGATTTCTGGGAAATAATTTCAAAGTCTGTAGTAGTCTGCCGGAGATATAAATTGTATATTTGTACGTGTCTATTCAGTTAAATGAAATTTGCACCTGCGAGTAGCAACGAAGGTAATGTGCATTAATTCTACATTTAATTTACGCTATATACAGTTTGCTTTTCGAAGTCCTATTCAAATTTAATAGACAAAGATAAACATATGCTTTCCAGCATTGTTAATTATAGTTTTACGCATTCATCGAAGAATATTACATACAGAAATTAAGCAAATTTTTGTTTAGCTCGAACGTAATTGAAACGTAAGTTTAAGGAGAATTTGAAACATCTGTCCCATTTAATTGTTGGCCTTAGATACCAAAGAGTAATAAGGTGAACCACGAGGGCGTATTCTCTGCGTTATCTTATAGCATTGCAATTTTTCATACTACTGACCTGCATATTTTCTCGAATGTCACGACGGGTCGACTCCGGACTGGATTTGTCCCTGATAACAGATAATCAACTGCGTCAGGCGAGTATGCAAAACTCGCCACTATTTATTGCGAACGCAGTAACGTGTTCAATGATCCTTTAAGTAATTGATTTCACTGTTAATAATATAGGTGACATCTAGAGAAAAGCATTTCCCTCTACTCGTTCGCTATAGAGATCTTGATATGGTATTTGCAGAATAATAATTCCTATGAAATTTGTCAGTGTTGCCATCGCGCAAAGAAACGTGAGCGTGCAGTTACGCTATATTTATTAATATCCTAACGGAAAAAATCTGGGATACTATACGCATATTAGAATTATTAATAAATTCCTACGTATGGAATAATATTTATTATTGAATATTATATTCAATAATAATGAAAACCATTCAGAGGCAAAGCAAGACGTATATTTTTTCATTACTTTTATATTCCACATTATTTAAAAGCATTCTTATTAATTGTCTCTTAGTCGAAGTTAATTATACAGAATATTATAAGAAACTAATGATAATTAACTTTGTTTCGATAAACTCTATCTTTTGGATATCTTTTATATTTTCAATCAAAAATGGTTGATCAGTCGTGCAATTTTTGTGCAGCCTTGAAATACCTGGTAGTCATTAAATTTTGTCCGACAGTGTACCTGTTGACATTTGAATGTTAAAAAAATATTGTACAAAATAAAAGACCCTCCGCCGTATGTTTCATCTTTCCTGCACTTTTTCATTACGTTTTTCTCCCTGTATATTTCAGGAGCACAAAGTAATTCGATTCCGGAAGTCGTTGCCGGACGATGTTTCACCGGATGGCGGCAAACAACGAGCCGAACGAGAAGTGGAATTCGTGAGGTTCGTGGCTTCCTGCTTTTTGGGCCCATACACCCAGATCCCTGAGATTCTTCGTTACGATATGAAAGACATTGCCAGACTTTCGGAAGCCATTCGGCCCTTTCGACCAGGTAACACGTTTATACCATGAAATTCTCGTGCGAAACCCCACAGAGATGCTCCGCATCGAGATTGCTTTTCCGTTTTCAAAGTTCTTCCTTTGAACGACATCCTGCAGCTTGAAATTTACGTGAATCATATTTTTTTTGCCAGAGCCACTTTGGTTTGCATAAATGCATTCAGAAAATCGGTGGTTCAAACAAAAATTACACTGTATATCGTATTCCTCTGCATGTAATATACGAGTATTTGGCTAACTTTCCTTCCTCTTGTTTTTCTTAAACTGATTTGTTTATGGAAGCAGTTGCTCGAAAAATAAATGAGCGTGTCTGATTTTTTGAACAGCAATGCAACGTTTCACCGTGGTATTTATATTAATTTAACATGGGAATGCGAGACAGTACAATTTGTAATATTTTATATTTATTATATTAGCGGATTAATCGCGTTTTACTCTTATTATTTTTCTCCTTATGATCATTTGTATACCGTATACACTTGAACAATGAACCACGTTGGCCAGGATTATTCTATAACAATTATCCTACTATAAAGTAAATAAAGAATTCCTCAGGACTCAAAGTAAGAATGAATAATTTGACTGCTGTCAAATTGAACGTAACAATAAGTGCCTAGATATACATATATATGTAAATATTTCGGTGAGTTCTCCTTTTCTTTTATGCAAAATTAATCGCACGTATGCGAAGCCCATTGGCTTGAAAGCATAGCCGTATGGATAAGCACAGATGTCTATCGACGGCGTTATTGTTCGCGAAAGCGACAGGTGTCGGGTTGTAGCAAGTGCGCAGCTTGGAACCTCCATATTTTTTCAACTTTCATTGACCACTCAGGTGGCGTGCCTTTTTCCTGCGCGTCCACCTGCTGGCTGCGACTCGCTTTCCGAAGAAAAATTGTAGGGCTTGCACGCGCAATGCGCCGTTCAATATCCCGAAGTTCCGCTTGCAAAAATCGAATCTCACCCGATGCATAGTTATTCGACCTCGCTTCCGTTCGTAAAATTAAAATATTCCTTATCACATCGATTATATATTCCAGCGGAATCACGTTGTTACTTGCTTGCAGTGTACTCTACCACCCGTGCGCGATCAATTTCATTCGCAGAGAGGTGGTCACTCCTCTGTATGTACATCTCTAGTTGTAATAATAATAATGCCGTTCCGCCGCATTACGCGTGTGGGTTGCGGCCTAAGAGTTTTCAACGGGCAGTCTGTTCACATCAAATTACAGAACTGGATCTTTCTGGCGCTGAAATTGTCCTTTAAGAGCCGGCACTACAATTCTTACCAGATAAATCCGCATCGTTTCGAATGATTTTCTCGTCAAATTGATAATCTAGCGATCGCCCTGGCGGTCGTAGAAGCTTAAACAGCCGTCCAATCGGTGCATATCAGCTTGCAAAATATGTACCACTGTCTTCAATATTTCCACCATGAAACGTTGCTTCCTTTCTCTCGACAACCGTGATAATAATAAAAAATGAATACAAGCTCCCGAACAATCATCCTACACGGTATCCAATCGACAATTGTCGCGCAAGTGAACGCTTCCTCTTTTTACGCGGTCGTTCTAAATCGTAATAGGAAACATGCCAGCCGAAGGCGACGGACAGAACGGAAGCGGTAGCCATCCGAAAATTAATCGCTGATGGGCACATGAAAATTTACGACACGCGTTTTATGGAGGCCACTCATTGTCGGACCACACGGTAGCTGCAGCTGTGGGCACTCGAAAGGATGACGACGCCGCCAGACGCTCTCGAGGAGAGGCATTAAAAGCTAGACCTCGAGCTCGTTCGTGCTTCCACGGAGACGTTCACACGTTCCACGTAGGAACACACGTGTGATCAGTCACTCCTACGAAAAGGGCACGACCCCAAGGGTAACATCCGTCGTGTTCTCCATCGGGAAAGCTGATGCACGGCCTATTGAGTCACCTTCTTCGCCGGACGAGGTCACTTAAATACCGTTCTCCCGCGAACCATCCTCTTTCCCGGAGAATTAATTGCCTGGCCGGAAGTCCCGGGGCATTGTCGGCCACTGGTGAAATAGGAGACGGGCATCCTTTTTCTTCCATCGATTCGTCGATATCGATAAATTCTGCCTTTTACAACAGTCGCTTCTAAGTTAATGTATGTATATTGAAACTGAAGATTGACTGTTGCTCACCTCTGTTCTAAATTGTGTGTTTGTAATATTCTTCTCTCGTGTGCCTGTTTCTGACGGCGAAATTGATTTCGAGTTACGATAGACGGCTTCCTTGTTTTCTTAAACTATTAAGTAAAAGCCAGCTCTGTCGTATTCGCAAAGTAAGTCGGATTACTGCCAGAGATCTTGCAAAGAGATTAAAAGGGGCAACTTGAAAAAATGATAGATGGATTAGATTTTCATCGAGGCACTGGCCTGTGTATTTAACTTTCACTTCAATTTCATTACTCTACGTGCATGTGTACTCGCGACTTTTAACGCTCAAGAGATTGATCTTTCCAGTAATATTCCTCTCGATCAAAGAGAAAAAAATCAAATTAAAAAAAAATGAACAGAGACAAATAATTGTCACAGTATCTATTGCCGTGTAGACTCTGTACAGTGTACACTAGGTGTATCAATTTTGTTCAATATATTAAATTAAACAAGCTATGTTGAATATTATTGAACGAAATACACACATGTTAGTGCTCCATATTTCTGCACATTTATTGAAAAAAACACAAAATGAAATACAACGCTTTTGGGTATTGCTGATGCGATCGATCCATGTTAAAGCTTATTGTAGCAATTCGCAATTACACGAGGTGAATGCATTAACGGGATACGAGCGTGACCTCGCAATTCGTGCATTAAGGTAACTCATTTTAGGAGGGTTCACTGCTTCATGGGAATCGTATCTTGAAACTTACACGATAAGAAGTGTATAACAGTAAGGGGCAGGTAAGAAATTAGAACCATACGGGAAACCATTCGCGGAGAATGGAAACTGCTCGAGTTACGAGGAAAACATGGTACCACGAAGCTCGAATAGGTTTCCCCTAATGAACCACGTGCATTTCATCTGGTCTCCACTTCTCGATATTGCTCCGTTCCTTGTATCTTCCGTTGACGAAACATCAGTTACAAAATAATAACACGCGGCATAACGAACAATTATCACTTTCACAATGTTTCACAATGTTTCTGAAAAATGTACAGTTTTCTTATTTCACGAGGTGTCGTAGTAAGTACCGGCAAATCACTAATTAATTAAATTATTAAACATCGGGATAGTAATACTTTCCAATTGTTTTTCAGTTTATATACAGTGTTGTAGTTCTTGGCCACGAATCAATCGAATTAGATAACCATTATTGCATAGAATTTATATTTAAAGGAGGAAAGCAATTTCCTACGAACTCTCGTTTCTCACGACCTTTTAACTGGGTTCAGCAGAGTAACGTTGTTATTCGTATTATGTTCCTTAGTACAGGTGTGCTTGAAATTACAGAAACTCGTGTAGTTGCAATTCCGTGATCGCTGTATAGGGTAAGGTAATCAACTTGAGGTCAGGTATTCGTACATGCAGCAGATTATTTTTTTTTTGATTAATGCAGATACTCCCCAGCATACGATGCCGGACTTTCCGTTCAAATCGCAACTTTCTTGCCGGCCGCCTTTACCATTATGTATATCATTTACTTTAATCACTGTTGCGAGCACCAATTAATGTTACGCAGTGAACAAGCACTCCTGGTTAACGTGTAGGTAAATATGGTTGTAATTGCGATATTCCACGGTGCAATTACATTAAACGTACTCGTTCACTTTTTGCGTCGAGATTGCGTTTTCACGATACGTGTATCGCTTATTCAAATTTGAAGGCACACGATAGTGAGTAATATAATGAGCCAATGTTTCCGTAGATAGTACATGAAACAAAGTTGGAGGAATTCAAATACGTATTTGATAATATAGTAATATCATTAATTTTATTCCCGTTTAACGACTTAGGGGAAAAAACGACCTAGGTAAAATAAAATAAAGTTCCGTTTAACAATTTCACCATACGAAACTAAGTCATATTGTATGTATCGTCACGCGATGATTTGTCTCACGATTTGTACACGCTCAGATTCATGTTCTTACCTTTGTATTCGGTATTCTTCGGTATAATTTTACTACAGAATATAAAAAGACAATGTGGAAGGGAATTCGATAGGTGCTTTTTTCCCAGTAACCCTTTAAGGCACCCAAGCATACATCCTGGAATCTCGCCACCATCCGTTTTGTCCAAACGACTAACTCTTTGCTCCTTCGAGTGCATAAAACGAATTCCTAACAAAACAATCTGGTGTTCCGTGATTGTCGGTTTGATAAAACCTGCGCTGCACGGGTACAAAATTACTACTCTGTTGTATGTAATGAACATTCACGCTTTGCGGTCGTCGGGACTACAGCTACTCATTATTCCATTTTATTTTCGGTCCCCTTGACAGCCACATGAATATTACTGGCAACTTATTAAGTCATGAAATTTCTATCAAGCGTATTTATGTTAATGCTCGTGGTTTCGTATTTATTGCAGCGGATGCATCTAGTATAAATAAAGTAACATATTGTGGCAGAAGAAACGAATTATTTCTAACTAGCTTTAAACGTGAAAGCAGTTTGTTGTTCTACATCATTTGTTCTACAAGTATTCCATGTATCGTTAATGAAGATGTTGGAGAATTAAAGCATTGGAAAGAGGCCATTTGAACAGGTGGTTACATTTATGTATGTGTATACACTATATTGGTCTACCAATATCAGTTTAAATCACTTCAAACAAGTTTAAGATTCAGCAAATATTTTTATTCTTCTATTTTGTGAACGTGGAAAATAACTATAACCAAAGCAATCTTGAAACTTATTTTAATTACTTTCCAATTTTCTCTCAATCACATTGCTGTTACCTTCGTACAGTTATTTATAAATCCTTAAAAAAGAAATACAATACAATCGTCACCTGTATTTTTAAAAATATTGTCTGTATATAATACATTATGTACTCCGATTCACGATTACCTTCGGTTGCATATACGCACGCGGGCACTCCCGATTGCTGCTTTTTTCTAGAAAGTTTTCGATTTCGTGAAATGATCGATTCGTTTAGAAGTCGCCGCAGGCATGATGGCGTTATCAGTAAAGCGATATTGCGCACTCACGACGCGAGCATATCGATTTCCTGTCCCAGAACGTTCGCGGCAAGTAACTTGTGTTATTACCTGGACGTGAAAATGACGAAAAGCGAGCCCCGGCTATTACGATATAGGCAATTTCAACGCCCACGTAATGATCCAGATTGTCCTCTGGTTATTTCCACAATCGACTGATTGAATGCGTTTGTGCAATTGGACCGACTGATAAATTGATTTTACTTTATAATTCACACGTTTTGTAATAATGCAACGACAAACATTCGTTTCGACAAATTGCAAACTTTCCTGTTATATCAAATAATTTGAATGTAAAATAGCAGAAAATAATTGACAGCGATGTAGCGCACGGTATGAATAATGATATTTGTTATACAACAAATATATTATTTCTATTACGTACGTATATTGTTGAAATTTTTGTCATCTTTCAATTCTTTTTTTCGTAGAGAGAGTATTGCTGGTAATTAAGAAATTGTTCATATATTGTATTATATTTTTAATCTATAAACAATACTGTTTGCCTTCGTTATTTTCGTTATCCGAGGAAACGTTTCGGAAAATAATGTCTGCAACACACAAGACCAATCAGATGACGATAAAACGCGCCCTGAAATGCCAGAAATTTAAATGGCAAGTGGAATGGACTCGACTAACTCCGATTCTCCAATCCGCATATCCAAACATTCTATCCTAACCGGCTGCTATATTTTTCTCGTATCTCTGTCCCTGGGTAGATTAGCTTTAAAGACCCCTGTTTGAAAAACGTCGTTTCCGCTTTTAGTAATTGCTGTTGCAGTCATTTTTGCTTCGTCTACCTGGCAGCATCGTTTTTAATTGCACCAGAGATTTATATATAAATGTAACAGAACGAAACGATATCCGTTTTGCTATTTGCAGATAGGTATTATTACCTCCGACCTATTCGTATATGTAATTACAATTATTTCTAATAGAGCGTCCAAATATTTTTTCCATACAATAATGTGGTAATAAAAAAAAGGGTTAAACGGAGAATGCAAAAATTGATTTACCTGTGATGGCGACTCTTTCCCATTCACTCGCTTTTCAATATTATTATTTATCCTACTAGAATACCTACGTTTCAAAAATTCTTTTAGCGATCATCGGACTTTAAAACTTGCACTATATTTTTATTCCGTGCGTGTGCTGCCCGTTGACTTATATTTTCTTTAGTAATCTTCACACTTCTTCGTTCATTCAATCTCTTCCTTACGTGCAACTGTTTTGAGGGCGAATGTATACAATGTACCTGTAAATTCTTCTTTTCATTTGCAGATAAACGTCGCAGTAAGGAAATTACGGAGACATATGCTACGAAATTTCCTGATTACACATTTCTTCAGAGAAAATTGGAGTACGACGTTGCTCGAAACAGTGAAACATACTCCGTTGAAATTAAACCGAAACAAGGCTACTTGCGAGACATTGATCAGAAATTTACAAAATGTCCTTATTGTTTATCACAGTATTACAAGGTAATATAGTAATTAGTTGACCGGTTCGATCGTATTAAGTAAATTGGGGTCTGAAGTAGGGACGATTTAAAAGAAATTTCTCTTAAACGTTAAAATTCTATTACTTTCATTTGCAATAACATACATGTAAATATGTTATTAGAAAATTCGAGACCTCGTACAATCACGATCCTGCTATAAAACGAGATTCTACTGTACCAAAAATGACTGAAGTTCAATTACGTTGATTTATGATTTCGTACGATTACAGTTAAAGAAGAAGACTATTACCTGCCGCAGCACATACTGTCCATTTGATCTCTTTTCTGGAGCGGAGGGACGCATGAAATCAGCATTAAAGGGATTACTAAAATCGCCGCAAAATAATCTGAAGATTTTCAAGAATGGCGTCGTGGTTTACGACCACGAATCGTCTTCGAGCGATCTCGAATGCATCCTAACAGGGTGGTTTCGCAATTCTGTGAATTCTACAAACAGAGGATACATCGACAAATTCTGCAGTTTAATTTGCTCCGCATTATTGCATCCGTTTGCTTCGGAAGAATGTGATCCATTTCCTTCGTGCGAATTCTATACACCTCTTGAACAAGACTTGAACAAGGCAGCCCCGTACATTAATCCGGATCTGATAGCGAAAGCCAAAAAATTTCTCTACTTCGCTGGAGAGGTGAGCATTAATTTGACGATTCAACGCTATTAACTCGAGGATGTAATTAAGATCACTAAAATTTTCGATAACGTTTTACAGCAAGCATTGCGAGTAACTGTTTTAAAATACTGTAGATATACAATGAATTAGTTACCCTCTTAATTAGTGATTGTATGCAAACGTTTGTAACGTAATTAATAATACGTAAGTGTAATGTGCAATCTTATGTATTATTCATTTTTTCTTTTCTGTTACAGGAGTGCAATCTGAGAACCGAAACGTTGCCGAATAATTCTGTGCTGGAACGAATTCTACGTATGCAGCGGCTACCATTTACTAGTTCAGACTACATTTATAAAACGTATTTAAAATTCCGGCCATTTATAACTGACGATATGATATATACGAATTTAATACAATTGCACGATCCTGCAGATCGTGAAGGGCCCTACTGCAAGGAGAAAGTATGGAAATATTTGAATTAGAAGTTTATAGCTTACTTTCTGTGGGACTTTATTAAAAATAAATTCTTCCAATGGCACCAAAGGGTGTATAACACTTCAATGTTGTACACCCAGTGTGTACAATTGGATGAACCCTACCATATTGTAGTAAATTTTACGTATAATTGCGCTTCTGTTTGCGTTACAATATTTTAAAGGCTTGTACCTTTTTCAGAAAGCTAGAGCGAATAATACAGAACGATCGAGGGAAACTTACATAGAAACATGTGCCAAAGATACTTCGATTTCAAAGATATCTACGCTCGACGATCGTAATGGCAATAAACATATTAATCAAGCTGGTGAAAATGTTCCACGTATACCCATATCAAATCCATTTCCAATGCATTCTGAAAAGAATCATTTATGTTATAATAAACCTAGTACAATACATAATGGACATGAGATGCACCCCAACGAAAATACCGCACATATTTCTGCCAACACCGAAAGTGTACTGTCTTTGCAAAATTATCTTCTGTTTTCGTGTGCAAGGGATTGCTCAATATTAATGTCGTTCCGAGAAATAAATCCGTAAGTTATAAAACCATATTATTCTCATAAATACTGATTTATTCTTCTGCTTCGATAATATGCGATACACAATTATTCTCCTATACTTTATACGCTAATAGATGTTCTCCTTTGTCATATAGAAATTCTATATCGTCAACTTTTACTGAAAGCACACTACAACTTCCGGATGGACTCAGCTTTACCTTCAACATCCAAATTTCAGATTTGGATCCAAAAAGTCTGCGTTGCATCGAGAAACATCGTCAACGGGATATTTGTGCTCTAAATTCGGTAATATCTGTTGTGGAAGAAGAGAAGAGAAGAGAAGAATCAATCGATATCAGAAAACAGATTGTCGCAACAGTAGTGTTCAATTGAAATTTTATCGTACGACGTTCCTATACTTTATATTTTTTTAATGTTTTCTTTTAATGTAGAGGAGTTGTATACGTTTTACATATAGTTATGACTACAGGCAATACGTGTGTTTATAGTATAGCCGGAATATGTAAACGTATGCAATAGTATTTAGTCGTAATTACTTTGTCATGAAGCAACTAGCGAATTAATGTTGATTCGTTAAAATTGTTTAATCAAAATCAATGTATTAATCAACAATGATCTCTTGACTACTTTTATTTCAAAGTTCAAACGTTGTTCATACATGATCATTCGGTGAACAGTTTTAGAAACCTGAAGATATTTATCATCTACTTATTATTAAATTAAGGATTTCAATTTCGTAAACGTGGAATAATTATGGATAAATTAATATTAAATTATGTTATGTAAACAAATTATTTCAAATTACGTCGAATTATCCAATGCGAAAGATAGTAAGACTTAATTAAAATAAATATCTAATAATGCTAATAAGGAAATTGTAAACGTGACTGTGCAACATGTAATTGCAAGAATTTAATGTCACTTGTGATTGTCCTATGTATGATGTATATGTCATGAACTTATTAAAAATCAAGTTATGTGATTTTATTTATCGATAAGTACAATTAGCTTAATAAATTAGAAAAAATATGTGCGCGATAGTTATGGTGATTTGTAAATGAATTTATACAGGTTGAGATTCAGATATCAAATTGGACAACAAAATAAAAGAGAATGAAAAAGTAATGACATAAATACATATGCATTAAAATATGATACTATTCCTGAAATATTATAATTTCAATAGTTTACGAAATATTTCGTTTACTCGGCAATGCTTGATGTCTCCTCTGACGAACTTATGTAAAAGCGATAATAAGTAATACAGTATAGAAATATCAAATATATGTATATTTATTTATGTAGGAAAAATAGATTTCAGATAAGGTGATTTTTCTGCATATTTAATTTTGCTAGAATACTGCCCCACGTTATAAAACTGTGAAATGAATGTCGTCATTTTTTTTAAATGTAACTTCTGCAATCTTCTACGACTTATGTTAAATACAAAATTTATGTTCATTATAACTCGTATTATGCTTTAGAATAAGGATTATAATAGTCAATTAATCGTATATAATCAATAGAACAACTGAATCTTTATATGTTCGAACATTAAAAGACAAAATTATTTTATGCAGTATGGTGTAATTGTATTGTTATTTAAATATATGTTAAATTAAAATGTTTTGCATTATTGCGTTTTTGCAAAGTTCATTATATTCATTTGAACTTATAATTGTTTCAATTTTATTTAACATATGTTTAAAATTGTTTGATATCCATGTCCTATGTATCGAATAGTATTAACACATAATAATTCTTTCAATATAAGAATTAATTACCTTAAACACTACTATCCTCCTATTTTCGTTGGAAAAATCTATTCTATCTGAATACATATTCAATTGTATTATAAGAAGCATTGTAAAGTGTATTGTATTGGCAATATAATATGAACTAGAGCACACATAATTCCACAATCTTTAAGCGGGATCAAAATATTTTCATGCGCGTGAATATTGTAATTAAGAATTTTGTGGGTACATTATGACATTACAGCTGAGTTATTTAATAAAATATATGGCAGTAATAAAGGACGGGTGTAGCTAAAAATTTTAACATGCAATAGTATAGATATATATCAAACGCCTCGTTTCGTGAATGCATACATGTATGTATGTAGAAAATTAAAAGTATTGTAATCTTTGTAATTGAAAGATTGTCATTAAATTTTTACTACATCAATGACTCCAGTAGACGTGTAGGCGCTTCATAAGACAATCTAATTAGATTTTCATACAATTAATCGCCTTATATACATATGTACAAGGGCGTGCAGCGCAGTTATGAATGACACAGTTAGGACGAGGTGGGAGTAACCATCTACCACAGCCCCAGGAGTGTATTCACAGGGCGTATAAGAAACGATTCTTAGAAAAATATGATGCATTCATTATGAAAATATATAATTAAGAATCTATGAATAATAATACCTTTCCATCATAACGGGTCAATTGTATAAGCAACTAATCTATCACTTTATTGACAAATGGTAGCACGTATAACATGCAACAGAATTTATTAAAACGAATATGTACGTATTAAACAATGGTTCATAGGTGTTTTACAAAACGAAAATTCGATACATAATATTAATGGTCAATTCTCTAAATAACATTCAAGATTTATTCTTTCAGTGCAACACAAAATTGCAGCAAAGCTGCAACTTAACATTCGATACAAAAATAATATACCAGTTCATTACTGTAAGTGTTTATTGTTTATTATGTCTTTACATGATAGGATCAACGAGTAATTTCCCTGTTTTCGAAAATTTCTACAGGGGTTTTCGAATTTTCCTATACACCCCTAACCAGCGTCACACGATTGGCCAGCCGGAGGTGAATGTCGGATAGGTTCGGCTGGTATCGGTTCCATCTGTGAGGATCTTCGTCCCAGGTCCCGCAGTAATTCTTGAGGACTCTGTGACGGCGCCCCTCCCTAACGGGAGAGAAAAAGCGAGTCGCTGCGGCGCTCTCTCGGCTGCCAGTCGACGTTCGTAAATGGCGACGTACCGATGTCGAATGTTCGTAGCGAATTGGTGAATCGTCGTACGTGATGACGGCTCGTCACTGAACCTCGGACGGCGATGGGCACGCAAAAGCCGGAAGAATGGGTGAATTTGCTGATCACACGTTTCGGGGAACAGGTACATCCCAGCTGTGACAACTACAAATCTGTTTAGACTTTCCTTTCTTGCCCTGTCCGTCTTCCCTCTCCGCCACCGCCTCCCTCTCTTTCTTACCTATCCTCTTCCGGTGCTTTCTCTCATTCTTACTTATTCCCTTCCTCTATTTACTTTACACTCTGCATTCTTTTAATCCATTTCCCCTATTCATTTCTCGTTCTCAATCACTCCCCGTTACCTTCTTTCCTGTGGCCCCTTCATTTGTTATTAATTGTACTTTACCTTCCCTCGTTATTACGTGTACTATACCGGGGTGCATTGATATCAGAGGAACTGTTCTATGCACACGCAAAAAAAACCGGCAACAGTCATTCTTATTAGGCACTCGTACAAATTCGGTTAGATTTGCGTAGTTTCGCAGAATCGACACGGTCCCTGTGCGATGAATACGAGGCAAGTGCGACAGACTTGTATTTTCCATTAACCAGTGAACACATTCGGCAAAGTGACGAGAAGTTCGAGGCGTTGAGTGACACAAGTTAACATTGAATCGGTAACTTTGACGGTAGAGAGACATTTCTATTCGTGCACTCTTTGGTGATCGTTTTGAGTTCTATTCTTTTTGTGTTCTTGTACTGGGAGGCAAAGTGTAGATATACCTTGGCAAATTACCGATGTGTTTTACAAGGATTGTACAAACGAAACTTGGAGCAAGTCACATAGTATTCGAGCCAGTGTCCGTTAAATATTTTAAACGAATGTGGCTTAAATGGTTCTGTTTCGTTCAGTTCTTAATTTTTTTTTTTTTATTCTTCGCCGAAAGTAAAGTGCATCAATGATAAAATAAGAAGATAATGTGCGATTTAACACAAAGAATGCCGCTACTATTTCGACTGTTGCTGGCATATTTATTAATGGCTGATATCGTTGTTCCCTGTGAATGCACCGTCATTCGTTTGTTCGTTGATTCGTTCATTCATGGGAAGATGCTTTCTCGCGGTCTCCTCCCTCTACACGCCGTGGAGTCCACGGTTTGACCTTCGCCCCTTCTCCCTTTTCTCTCCGCCTCGAGTTAAAATGTACATATAGGGTGATCCAAAATCCGTCTATTGTTTCAACAATTTAGTAAAGAGCATTACTTTACCTTTAAAATGTATCAAACTCCCGGCTATAATGGTTTTAAGTTTTAATGTAGTAACTTTGTTTTATATATATTATAAGAATGTTTAAAAAATGCTATCTAATCGTTGTTTATTTGCGATGGAAATTCGAAAATGCTGCGGCGCAAAGAAACAGGAAACTAAAAAATATTTATAAATTCGAAATTATTTTTCTTTCATTTCTTCATTAAATCCGTATAATTGTAACGAACACACACACAGTATGTATTGTAGAATTTTAGTTATACGCGTATAAACAATGCTTATCCTTTATACTATCGTTTACGGGAACAACGTGAACAGTTTATTATTTAATGAGACGATATATCGTATTAGAAAAAAGATTGTAGGGATGCATTATTGGCATTACCCTGTAGAGTTTCATTACCTGCCCCCCTGTGACCCCTCTATACCAACCCAACGTCGCTTCCGTCGTGTCAGGGATACATGAATGAAAATTGCATTCACTTCACGCACGGCTTATCGAAGAATTCGAATCTATCTAAATGCGATTACATGAACATGCACGTAACTTTCGAACTTTGTTGTAAAGCACATGCCATTGTAACGACGTCTTCGATCGGTCACATATGCATACATGCACAAATATAACGTATAAAGATCTTGATTATTTTATGAATGCCCGACATGCATTACTTGTTCCATTTTCACTGTAAATATTCATGCACTTACGTGTTCGCTATTAGAAGCAGTAATATTTAGATCAGCCGAGAATTATATGCTTGTTTAATAACGAACAGCAAAAAGACTTAGGAAAAGTTTATTCTCTTACCATTATCATATTGTATGTCTTTAATATCCTCTCCTTCGAACGGGAAAATTTCTGTAATTAATTATTTAATAATTCGAATGGAACGATCTTCGAATATATTATATATCATATTGTTAATAATTTATGTACGCGATCATTTATTTTTATGAAGCTTTTGTATTATTAATAATGTATTCACGTAGTTTATTGAGTTGAGTAAAAGAAACTCGTTCACCTTTATAAAAACCTTAAATATTATTACTTACAGCGCTCTATGAGACGCACCACGTATATACAGTATTAGAATTTACGAATTTATAATTATTAATTTCTATAATTCATTACTCTGTTCTATATTCCAAGTTGATTGTTATTAAAATTTCGTTTTTTTTCTTCGTATTTAGTTGCCGTGTCGCAGTGGCCCACAGGCCACCCATTCTCGTATGAACGAAGAGAGAAACAAAAAATGTTTGATACAAATTTCTCAATACCGTTTCTCTCTTGTAATATCCAACCTCACCAAAATACTCCAAAATGTTAATGAAATGGTACCATGCGTCGGGGGCCAGCGCATATTTCATAGTACAGATCAAGATCGGCATTGCTACGAATCCATTATCATCATTTTAGACACTTTGGAAAAGTGTCTAGCGAATCAACCAAAAGACGCAGCTAAATTCGACGAGGCTATGAATGTAAAGTTTTTATTGAAGGAAATATGCCAATTTATAGGTACGTTATCTTAGATACACCCCTTGTATACGTACAATGTAATGGATACGCGGAGGAAAATTTCTGAATATAAGCTGCGGTGCTGTTTTCAGATATACCGATCGACAGCCCCCAAACTGCACACTTGAAGAACTTGGCGAGCAAAGTTCTGTTCGCGCTCAGTCTAAATTTCTTTAATGCTGTATTTAACAGAATATCATCCAGGCTTCAGGAGCTGGCGAAATGCGGCGACGAAAACGCTGATTACAGCGACATTGAATTAATTCAACATATAAATGTGGATTTGTGTAGGCTAACAAAACTTTTAAATGGTAATTCGTGATCACATAGATTAATTATATTATTGTATTAATCAACAAGTTATGTTATCGCCGTTATTGTCATTATATATTTTCTCCAGAAGCGATACAGAAATTTAAACAGCTTAAAAAGTCCGCCCACATAGTTCTGATGAACTCATTGGAAAAGGCGATTTGGAATTGGATGGACACTTACTCCCAAGAATTTGCCGATCTTCAAAGGAAACCTAACGAAGATCTTGGAAAAGCGTGCGAAGAATTGTTTGACATTCTTGATACATTCGCAGACAATAAAAAGGGACGAGCCGCAGCTGTTTGGCCATTACAAATTATGCTTCTGATTCTTTCGCCGAAAGTTTTAGAGGAAATAGTGAACGCTGACTTTGGTGCACCCTGTTCACAGCGGCATTTAAAGAAAAAGCAATTTATTGACAGTGTTAAGCGAGGCCTAGGTATACATAGCAGCTCCGGTAGGCAACTAGTGGAGGCTGCTGCAGTGACATGTATTAAATTATGCAAAGCATCGACTTACGTGAACAATTTGGACTCGAACAACGTTATTTTCACGCTTGTTCAACATGTTATGAATGATTTGATGGCACTACTTTTTAATCCAGGAAAAGTATTCTCCCGTGGTCAGAGCTACGTTGCCCACGACATCGACCTAATGATAGACTGTTTTGTTAGCTTTTTTCGCATTAAGCCTCATAACAACGAAGTACTTAAAGTCTGCTTGAACCTGAACTATCCATCGACATACCAGTTCGTCTTGGTTAGCTCATTATACAAGTGAGACAAAATTTAAGATATTTATATTATTCGAAGAAAAAAGAAAAGAAAATTTTTGTCCACGAAAGGGTGTATAAACTAGATTTATTATTTTAATTTTAACATTTCAGAATTGTAACTCAACCAAGACTGCCATGGTGGCCTCAAATAGATCTTCTGTATTCTCGTAGCGCAGAACTTAGGAATATGTTTACGGATATTTTAAATAAAGTCACACAGAGCTACATATCACACACAGCATTGCGAATGATTCAAAGTTTAACACTGAAAGGCAAAGAACAGAACAAGTATAGAGATCGCGGTGAAGAAGTTTCAAGCTATAGAAATTTACTTTTATGGATGGTGAAACTTATTCACGCGGATCCTATGTTATTGCTGCATGTAAGTACTTTGTACGAGAATTTCTCACACAAGTTGCAGCACAATTTATCAATCTTTTTTACTCATTACAGAATCAAGGGAAGGCTGGTCATGAAATACAGAGCTCGACTTTAGAACTAATTAATGGTTTAGTTTCTTTAGTTCATCAACCAACGATGCCCGATATTGCTACCGAAGCAATGGAAGCATTATTAGTATTACATCATCCAGATAAAATAAAAGCATGGAATCCGGAGGCCCCCATAAATACTTTTTGGGATGTTAGTTCACAAGTTCTCTTCTCAATTTCCCAGAAACTGATACAGCATCAAATCGTTAATTACACCTGTATATTAAAATGGCTTAGGGAAATACTAATTTGTAGAAATGCTTTTCTGGCACAAAATAAGGATTACGCTAACGTCGGTAGCCAGATCGCAGTGTGCAAGCAAGCACATATTAAGCTTGAGGTTTGTTTGGGTTTATATATATATTTATTTATTTATACCGTAGAAAATGATGTGTTTGTTCGTAAGTTGTCTTAACAGTTAAGTTTCAGGAGAATTTCATGGTACTTTCGTTCTAGGTTGTATTCTTTATGTACCTGTGGAGCATAAATATGGAAGCAGTTTTAGTATCGATGTCTTGTTTCGCGTTGCTTTGCGAAGAAGCAGAAATTCGTTGTGGTAGCGATGAAGTAGCAGTAACTTGTCTACTTCCTAATTATCACTTGTATCTCGAGTTGGCACAAGCATCCACTGTGTTAATCACTGGTAAGTTTGAAAGAAATTCGGGAATCATGCCGATTCGTTTTTAATGCAAGGTATCCTACTTTCCAAAGTAGAAGTAGAAATTCGAATCGAGGGGCATTGCAAGATATTAATATGTATCATATAGGGGAGAACATAATATCCTTGCTTTCAAACAGACGAAATACGATGAAATATTGATGGAAAGTAAATCTTTGTTACGCTTACTATGAAGCCATTAAAATACGACATGAACAGATTAAGTGACATTATTCTTTCCAAGATAGTTTCGATTCGGGTATCTACCAGCAATTATTTTACTTGAATTCAAACATTCATTCATGAATTTTTGAATTCACTTTGTATTTTGATTAGTATAACCCTTATATGGCTGCAGTAGAGTATTAAAGACCTTGTTACCATAACAGCCAGCGGGGAAAGTAAGATATGTTATCACGACCATAATTATGGTAAGTGCTCATATTGTAAATATGCCTCTATTTTCTACTGTCGAGTGTGCTTCATTTTTTTTTCCTTTTTATTTATCTTAATCGCTACATTTAATGCACAATTATTTCACGTATAAACTTAATACATACACTGAACATATTGTGGATATTTTAGGGCGCGCCGCTTTGCAAAAAAGAATTATGGCCTTGTTAAGGAAGATAGAGCACTGTACAAATGGCGTGCAGCCAGTACGTATATTTTGCGTAACTTATATTCTACGTTTCTAAAGTAGTTCATTTATTAATAACAATGATAAAGTTGAATTATTATTTTTCGAAATATTTCGTTTTATTAACAATAAATCATACAAATTAAAGTTCGCCAAGAGCAATAGAATATTAAATTCGATTTATATTGTATAAACTAATATTGTTATACTTGTTGTCGGTTTTATTTTCTATTCTTAATTATTATCCAATAAATACAATTGTATCCCTTGATCTTAGGCTTGGGAGGAAACGTTTAGAAATTGGGAGGGGACGTCACGACAGTTAGTAAATTACCCGAAATCGAAAGTAGAGGACGGACAAATGGAATCGTTTCATCGGAGTACAGGAAAGCGGAGAGCGTCTCACCAAAATTCAGAACACGAGCTAGAAGAACAGATCAATGAATGGGCCAACATGACAGGATATCTCTGCGCTTTAGGCGGTGTATGCTTGCAGAAACGTTCTCCAAATAGACCGTTATCCGGAATACCGCCCAATCCAGAAGCAAAGAAAAGTTCGAAGCAACAAGAACCCACGCCTTGCTTATCAAATCCGAGTCAAGAGGTGCAATATTGCACGCAATTCGTCTATAATTTGTTACGTCTGTTAATTTGCAGTAACGAGAAGTTTGGAAATCAGATTCAGAAACACGTTAAAGAATTAGTCGGGCACGAAATGAGCCCTGCACTGTATCCTATACTTTTCGATCAAATTAAAAGTATAGTTGAAAAGTTCTTTAATCAGCAAGGTCAAGTTATAGTAATGGATGTTAACACACAGTTCATCGAGCATATAATATTCATCATGAAAAATATCTTGGATTCCAAGACAGACCAGCCTTCCGAATATCTTGGGATGACCAGTATAGAAGGAATGATGTTAGCAATAGTTAGATACGTTAGACATTTGGACATGACCGTGCATTCTATCCATATTAAAACAAAATTGTGCGAACTCGTTGAAGCGATGATGAAAAGGCGAGACGACTTAGCATTTCGACAGGAAATGAAATTTAGAAATAAATTGGTCGAGTATTTGACCGATTGGGTGATGGGTACTACTCATCAAATTAATCCGTCAAGTGGTGGAGACATAACTGTTTATACACGGTAAATGTTTTCTTTTTTACTGAGATATATTTATATTAAATAATTGTTTTCAATAACTGTTACGATTTATTAGTAAAGAGGAAAATTTGATTATAAAAGTTTTATTTTTACGAATTTTGGGACATTTAAAATTTACTGTAAAGAAAATGTTCGAGCTGTATGTATTTCAGTAGAACACTATTCTAAACACCGTTAATATTTATATTAGTTAAATACCTTTACTGTGATTTCAGAGACTTAGATCAAGCGTGTATGGAAGCAGTCGGAGCATTGCTGCGAGGACTTCCTCTTCAACCAGAAGAATCTGACCGTGGTGATTTAATGGAAGCGAAATCTCAATTGTTCTTAAAGTATTTCACCCTGTTCATGAATTTGCTAAATGATTGCAACGAAGCGGCCGGTGAAGAAAAAGAGATTGCGTCTCAGCAACCACGTTTAATCAGTGGCAAATTATCTACTTTACGGAACGCTACTATACAAGCAATGAGTAATCTTCTTAGTGCAAATATCGATAGCGGTTTAATGCATTCACTGAGTAAGTAAATGTATTATTCTATTCCGTATATACAGGGTTACCCGGAATCTCTCGGTCCCCTTTTAACGAGGGGTAGCTGGGGTGATTCTGAACAACTTTTTCCTTCGCCAAAATGTTGGTTGAAGCTTCGTTTTTGAATTATTAACGAAAAATCTCTGGCCAATCGAAACGCCGATAGAGCGCGCGCTCCAGCACGCGACTTTCAATCGCGCTCGGTCGGCGTCGCGGACCAGCGCATTGACACGGCGACCGTGCGCGAGTGAGGGTCGCTTGTTGGAGCGCGCGCTCTACGGGCGCATTGACTGGTTGGTGTTTTTCGTTGATAACTCAAAAACCAAGCTTCAACCAACATTTTGATAAGGGAGTAAGTTGTTCAGAATCACTCCTGCAACCCCCTATTAAAAGCGAACGGAGACATTCCTAGTGAGCCTGTATAACGTGATACAAGTAAGAGTCTAGATTATCCGAGTTGATCAGAAATTATACACGTATTAAATTTAATTAATTATATTCCACTGTACCTTACGTTTTCTTTCTACGGTGCCGATCTATAACTACATTTCTTTGCGTCCGAATACTTTCAGGCCTGGGATATAATCCGGATCTACAAACGCGAGCAGCATTCATGGAAGTTCTTACGAAAATTCTCCAACAGGGGACAGAATTTGACACGCTGGCAGAAACAGTGTTGGCCGACAGATTCGAGCAGCTGGTGCAGCTTGTTACAATGATAAGCGACAAGGGGGAATTGCCGATTGCAATGGCACTAGCTAACGTAGTGACGACGAATCAGATGGACGAATTGGCGCGCGTATTTGTAACACTATTCGACGCAAAGCACTTATTATCACCTCTTTTGTGGAACATGTTCTATCGCGAAGTTGAGGTATCCGATTGTATGCAAACGTTGTTCCGCGGGAACAGCCTTGGGAGCAAAATTATGGCGTTTTGTTTTAAAATTTACGGTGCAAGTTACTTACAAAACTTATTGGAGCCTTTAATTACACCGCTGCTGGATGATCCTACTACTGGGTTCGAAGTCGATAGCGCCAGGATAGATGCTAATGAAAATATAGAACAGAACGGTCGTAACTTGATAGCATTAACGCAGAAAGTATTTGATGCTATAGTATCGTCGGCTGATCGGTAATTATAATTAATTACATTTATATCGCTGAGTTGCGTTCATATTTATAACAGCTCCGTTGTATTTGCTTGCATCTTTTTTAGATTTCCTCCGCAATTACGGTCTATGTGTCACTGTCTGTATCAAGTACTGAGCAAAAGATTCCCGCAATGCCCTCAGAATAATATCGGAGCCGTTGGGACTGTAATATTTTTGCGATTCATTAATCCAGCCATTGTATCGCCACAAGAAATGGGCATCGTAAATAAGCCTGTACCGCCTCACATTAAAAGAGGTCTTATGTTAATGTCTAAGATACTTCAGAATATCGCAAATCACGTAGAGTTTAGTAAAGAGCAGCACATGCTGCCGTTTAATGACTTTCTACGGGCACATTTCGAAATCGGAAGAAGATTTTTCATACAAATAGCGTCGGATTGCGAAACGGTCGATCAGGCTAGTCATCCAATGTCGTTTGTATCGGATGCCAACGTTTTAGCGCTGCACAGATTATTATGGAATCATCAGGAACGAATTGGCGATTATCTTAGCAGTAGTCGGGACCATAAAGCAGTAGGCAGAAGACCCTTCGATAAAATGGCTACGCTATTGGCTTATCTAGGACCCCCGGAGCATAAACCAGTAGATTCACAGTGAGCGATATTTCATATTAGATGCAATTAGATACAAATGTATACGTGTTTGTATATAATTTTTCTTCGATAGCTTATTATTTTCCTCGTCTTATGCTCGCTGGTCAAATATCGATATGTCTTCAAATAACTTTGAAGAAATCATGGTGAAGCACAATATGCACGAGAACGAAGAATTTAAGAGTATCAAGAATTTGAATATCTTTTATCAAGCTGGAACCAGTAAACAAGGATATCCGGTGTTTTATTATATTGCCAGACGTTACAAGTATGTATTATTTTCTATTTCTTCTCTATTAATACACATGGTGCAAGTTTAATATTACCTTTACTCGAATCTGTGAAACTTTTGAGTACAAACTGTTTCCTTCGAGTAGTTGTTTCCAATCTTACGCCAATATTTGGACTTGCCTTTAAACAGAAAATGCCGCTGAAAAGTATCAGAGTAACATTTTAATCTTTAATGTGATCTGTCCATATTCTTTTGCAGAATTGGCGATACGAATGGCGATTTGCTGATATACCACGTTATTCTTACGCTAAAACCATTTTGCCATTCTCCGTTTGAGTTGGTTGTTGATTTCACCCACACATGTTCAGACAATCGATTTAGAACTGAATTTCTACAGAAATGGTTTTACGTGTTGCCAAAGGTGGCGTACGAAAATATTCACGCCGCGTACATCTACAATTGTAACAGTTGGGTGAGAGAGTACACGAAGTTTCACGATCGAATCCTGGCGCCGCTGAAGGGCAACAGAAAGGTGGTTTTCATCGACGGTCCCGGACGTTTGAACGATGTGATCGATGTCGATCAACAAAAATTACCCGGAGCCACATTGTCTCTGGACGAGGACCTGAAGGTTTTTAACAGCGCTCTGAAACTTTCTCACAAGGACACCAAGGTGTCCATAAAAGTCGGACCAACTGCTATACAAATTACCTCGGCGGAGAAGTGCAAAGTGTTGTCGCATTCCGTTCTCTTAAATGATGTTTATTACGCGTCCGAGATAGAAGAAGTTTGTTTGGTGGACGACAATCAATTTACATTGACCATCTCGAACGAAACTGGCCCGCTTTCCTTTATCCACAACGACTGTGATAGCATCGTGCAGGCTATAATTCATATAAGAAATCGATGGGAATTGTCGCAGCCCGAGTCTGTATCTGTTCACCCGAAGATAAGACCTAAAGATGTACCTGGAACATTATTGAACATGGCGTTACTGAATCTCGGCAGTTCTGACCCGAATTTACGTACAGCAGCGTACAATCAACTGTGCGCCCTAACAGCGACGTTCGATCTGAAAATAGAGGGACAACTGCTGGAGACATCTGGCCTTTGCATACCATCGAACAATACCATATTCATCAAACATTTGAGCGGAACTTTGGCCGCGAACGACCCGCACCTTACGTTGGAATTTTTGGAGGAGTGTATACAAGGTTTCAGATTGTCGAGCATCGAGCTGAAACACCTCTGCTTGGAATACATGACCCCGTGGCTGAATAATCTCGTACGATTTTACAAGCCGAACGACGAGGGTGGAAAGCGGCAGAAGCAAGTGACGAAAATTTTAGAGAAGTTAATCACGTTAACCATCGAGGAGGTGGAGATGTATCCAAGCATACAAGCGAAGATATGGAGCACGATAGGACGACTACCAGACCTGATCGACACAGTTCTAGATAACTTCATTCAACGCAGCGTCAGCTTTGGACTTGGCTCTCCCACCGTGGAGATAATGGCCGACACAGCTGTAGCGTTGGCTTCGGGGAATGTTCAATTAGTTGCGAAGAAGGTAATAGGGAGGCTCTGTCGAGTGGTTGATAAAACCTGTACCTCACCGACACCGTTGTTGGAACAGCACACGAGATGGGACGATATCGCCATTTTAGCTAGATACTTACTGATGCTGTCGTTTAACAACTGTCTGGACGTTGGAACGCATTTGCCGTATTTATTTCACACGGTCACGTTTCTCGTTTGCTCTGGGAGTTTATGCATGCGTGCTTCCACTCACGGTTTGGTCATCAACAGCATCCACTCCCTTTGCACATGCAGTTCCCCTTCCTTCTCCGAGGACACTTATCGGATACTACGTATGAGTTTGGACGAATTCTCCCTGCCGAAGTTTTATTTA
Source organism: Nomada ferruginata (assembly GCA_963583965.1). Taxonomy (NCBI): domain Eukaryota; kingdom Metazoa; phylum Arthropoda; class Insecta; order Hymenoptera; family Apidae; genus Nomada; species Nomada ferruginata. Next base: position 16,239,998 of record OY757216.1, read on the forward strand.
CTTTTCGGGATCAGTAAGGTGAAATCTGCCGCGGGCACAGCATTCAGATCGAACTATAGACATTCGAACGAGAAATGGTTTAGCAACGAGCGCAGCGTCACCGGAACGCACGACAAAGAGAGGCTCTCGTTGACCAGCTTGGAGATCATCACGGACGCACTCCTTGAAATTATGGAGGCCTGTATGCGAGACATTCCACAGTGCGATTGGTTAAAAACCTGGACCTCCTTGGCGAAGAACTTCGCATTCTGCTTCAATCCGGCCTTGCAACCTAGAGCATTGATAGTTTTCGGGTGTATCAGTAAAAGTATAACTGACCAGGATATGAAACAACTATTGAGGATACTGGTGAAAGCGCTCGAGAGTTTCAACGACATCACTCTGCTGGAAGCTATTATTATGTGCCTCACTCGATTACAACCATTGCTTAGACCGGTATGCTATTCAAATCCTATGGTCATTTCGGCGATATTTCTCCATAAGAATTTAATATGATATTTTTAATATTTTCAAGGAATCCCCCATACACAGATATTTATTTTGGGTGGCCACGTCGGTTCTGCAATTGGACGAAGCGTCCCTGTATGCTTGCGGTTTGGCGCTTCTTGAACAAAATTTGCATACTTTAGACTCGCAAGGAACATTCGATGATAAGGTAGTAATTTGTTTCATCGCTCCCGGGACAATTTGCGATTAGCAGTTTTTTAATCGGTCCATTGAAACGTTTTAGACATTGGACCACGTGATGATGTCGACCCGCGAGCCTTTGGAATGGCGTTTCAAGCAATTAGATCACGCCGTGGGACTTTCGTTTAAATCCAATTTTCATTTTGCGTTGGTTGGACATCTTCTGAAAGGATACAGACATCCAACACCGACCACTGTTACGAGAACAGCCAGGGTACTCACCATGCTATTAGGCATCGTTGCTAAACCATTCAGGAGGGACAAATTCGAAGTCACGCCGGAAAGCGTGGCGTATTTATCTGGTACGTCTGAATGGACCCTGCCAATTTGTTTGTATTATTCAATGACTATTCTCATATCCTTTTATCTCCACTTAGCATTGGTATCGGTGTCCGAGGAAGTGCGAAGTCGATGTCATATTAGACATGCTGTTACGAAAAACGCAGAATCCGGTAGTACCGATTGCCTCGATATATTGCTTCCGCACAATACAGTGAGTAATCGTTCACAAGGTGTTCTATGATGATATATGTGCGAGCTTTTGATTCAGTAATAACTTTATTTATTTATGAGATTTATTTATGATATCATAATGATACAGGATATACCTAATGCAACATCTAATAATCCCACTAATCGCCGGCAAAAATCGTGGGATCTTCTGGACCAGTCTGCGCTTACACAAGCACGACAACAAAAACAGTATTCGACTCATCAGGTACGTTTTATATCTGAATCGAAAAGACGATAATTCGATAAACGCGTCGATTATTTTCATTGTTAAATATTTGCGCAGTAATTCGCATTATATTTATTTATTGACCTAAGATATGAATTATGAGCTGTCGCTATGTTATTGCGCAATATTAATAATAGTCATTTATAGCATATTCTTTTTCTTGCCGTCGTTTGAAGTCTTTCAGGATACGTCGTATGCTAAGCAGGCTCTATTTTCGCTGACGTACGCGTATTATGTATTATTTATAAACCGAACGTAATTGAAACTTTCGAGCAAGAAACGTTGAACATTGCTTTTATTCCCGTTTTGTGAACAGGAAAGATTAAAAAAAATTGTTAAATATTAGTAGAGACTATATTTTTTAAAACGTAGACACATATCAAGATCTTGATGCTGTTTTTTCTTTGCATATAAGTTTTAAGAGACTCATGACTGTCCGAAATAAGAGAACACTTATGGGTGATTTTGTTACCGAAGTATTATGGTAATTTATTGATTAAAAATCGTTTGTAGGAATTCTATTTGCCGTTGAGTAATATTGTTCGTTCTTTTGTGTTCCCGTACGTGCCTATGTTTACTATTTCGGTGTCTATGCTCGCATCTGCCTGCATCCGCCTTGCCTCTGCCTGGGGTTGTATAAAATACAATGCAACTTGTTACTTATGCGTATCATGCTCCATCAATTTGCCAAAAAATGACGGGTGTATGCGTCAATAACAAGACTGGACGGATTTTATTTAAAACGCAGCGATCCTTTTCTGTACCAACTGCGAAGGAAACGAAACCGAGCGAAGAACCGGAACCAAAGGTAAGATCTCTTTCAATTGGAGTTTGAAACCTTATACTTATAGTTATTACCGAAGGGAATTTATTCGGTAATTTTTTACCGCCTTATTTCTATGTTGCTATGTAATTATAAAATCAAACAGATAGTTACGTATCGCAATATATCATAGATGCATTACAGTAATCGTAATTTATGTAGAATCGAAGTGCCAGAGTAAGCGTGAGCAATGAGAACAATGTATTGCTCGATCCGGAGGTGTTAACAGATTTTTCAACCCAGACATTGGTTTTAACCGTTTTGGTCACTTTAGTTAAAAATTCGACTGACGAAAATGAGCAAAGGATACTTTACGAATACCTTGCCGAAGCGTCGGTGGTGTTTCCAAAGGTTTTTCCAGTGATGTGAGTAATTACTTTCCATGAGTTTACTGAAAAAAGAAATTCCTTTCAAAGATAGTAGTAGAGAAATAGAATATTTTATAATTTTGTATCATGTCGAAGTATACACGAATGTTAACTTAATGCTCTTACATGCTTTTCACAGTCACAATTTGCTCGATGCGAAAATCAATATGGTATTATCCTTCTGTCACGATCAAGCTATATTGAATTCCGTGCAAGCAATTATACAGAACATGATCGCTTGCGAGGATACGAGTCAACAACAGTTGCACTACCTGCAAAGCTGTGGATTTGGTGGATTATGGAGATTCGCCGGACCATATACAAATGTAATCACACATTAGTGCTAAATTTCGAACAGATAATATTAATGAAACCTACATAATACTATGTGCGAAATTATCTTGCAAAGATCGTGAACAGGTTTCGTAGCATCAAGCGATCTCGCTATCTTATGAAGTAGCCTGACTTAAAAAGAAATCACGATCGTAGTAAAAATAAATATTAAAGATACCATATAAGCTTAGGATTTTAAAGTTGTTTCTATTCGTTTAATGTATTCTTTTAACTTTCACGTTTGGAATTTTCTGTCGATGTATTTTTTAGTCCAACTGCACAGCTGAGAGCGCTCAATTATTCGTTAATTGCTTGGAGGCCATGGTAGAAACGTGTCCGCCAGTGGATGAAGCTGACGGATCAAACAGCAGCGAAGTCACAAATGAAAAGTGCAAACGACCCGATAGCCATCAATCTGAAGTCACGTCTAAAAGCAAACCTTCAACGTATGCAACTGATCGGGCAACTGCTCGTGCCTTCCCAGAAAGGGTGGACGAAACTTCGCGAAGTAATACTGCTTTCGTTCACAGAGAGTAAGTGTATGGTAGCTATGCAGGAAGTTTTTTTTTATATTATACAAAGTTACGCGAGTTAATCGATTTGTACTGTTGAAGAATAGAAAATACCATAATGGCAATGCTTCTAATACTTTCAGTCGCAGTGTGGATAGCAGAGGAGACATTTCGTTTGATTCTATAGGCCAAGGAGAACATACTAGCGGTAGTAACAGTTCGCAACCTTAGCGTTTATTATGTGAGCCTAAGAAACAGTGCGGTAAGCATGGGCGAAAAGGACAAGTTGGTCGGAAATTGCAAAGACAATTGAGGTATGTTCAATGTGTGAAACTTCCGGAAGAATTCCTCTAATTATTATTCAAGGGCGCCTAATAAAATAGAAAGTATTCTTTTTACTTGTAAAAGTAAAAAGTCTGGTATCCATTATTTCTTATTGTCAGTGATGTAACTAACTCGTTTTATATTTTCAATGAAGGAACGCAAACATTCTGGCTCCGTGTTATTGCTGCAACATGTCGAATCAGTTTAATCCAATGCCGTCCACCTCACGTTGATGTACCCACTGGAATGGAAACCAATAAGCACAATTCGTTGTTATATATTTATTTGATCATTAGCGAAATACGTTCGTGTTTTGCGTTCGATGCGACGTTCGATTATAAATTTGCAATCGTAGTAGAAAGAGGTTCTAGAAACGAACCGATCGTTACTTTCTTAGCATACCGGTGTTAATTTACAGCAACGAATAACCATTGTTAAACGTGGTGTCGTTTCAACCCTTAATTACAGCTATCTATTTATATTCTTCTTCTTTCATAATCGAGAAACATTCTTCGCTGTTTCGTGACAGATGATGGATATTCCCGCAGATATTTTTATCCCTTCGCAAACTAAATATTTTTATATCATAGAGGAATCTGTTTCTATTTCTGAATACATTTTAATATAGCCACGTGTTATTAGAATGAAATGATTCTATAAATAGTTTTATCAGGGATATCTAATTTTCCGTAGTATTGCGAAGTATCGAGCGAGTTGAGATCCTTTTGTTAATAATGTATATTGTAATAGAACGAAGGGTACACTATGAAAGGCACTAAAGGTAAATTCCACATGATCGCGGCCTCGACAGCAAAATAAAATACAGCGAATATTGTATGATGGGGGCGACAAGATGCGGGGAGCGCTACTTCAAACGCAAAGAAACAAAATGCATGTACGTTCAATGGAGAATTGATTGGAGGTCGCGCCGTTTAGCTGGACATCACGGCGAAAGAAGTTCCGATTAAACTGGCAACGAGTATTCAAGACGCGTATGTAAATAAATGCAGAAGTTTTCTACGTGCACATAGGCATAATATTACCGAGGGGAATATATTTGTGGAAATAACCAGTAATTCTCCCGTATTATCAGACGTGCGCGAGGCGAATCAACGCGACTCGACTGGAATAGAATTCCTGGGTCGTTCACGAAGTCCCTTCCATTATGGTACGATGCCATGTCTATGAAGAACTTCTATTCCTTTCCATATTTATTCTTTCGGTGTAATTGTATTTTATTTGAGGAAGCGGCTGGGATATATTCGCGCGTTTTGGCGAAAAACGCGACTGCAACGTTGTCGCGTTTGTCTGTCTCTTTGAATAGAAATTTCGAGGGGGTTCAGGAACTCACCCCCTCGAACATCGTAGTGTAGTCTCAACTCCTTGTACCTTGCCAATTATGTTTGTCGCGCATGTAAATGGAAATGTTTAGAATTAAGCATCGATATATTTTTGTATTGTTAGCGTTTCATAAATTTAGGTGAACGAACGGCAAGTTACGTTTCATTGGCAACATTTATATTTATATTTTTTAAAAATATATTTATTAAAAGTATCGATTGGAAGCACGCGGTTATTTTGTACGTATCTGTAGCACAGCTGTCGGCGAAACAAAAGGGGGGGGGGGGGTGAGGGGCAAAAGGAGAGCAAAGGTGACAAGGGGTTGACAAATATAAAGATGCTCCGGACCAGCATGCGACCGGTGCATCCGAGCGTCTTATCTTTCTTTTTTTTCTTTTTTTTTTGTCTTAGGACGCTCGATCCGACCGGACGGTCATTTCTAGAGTTCTTAAAAATGAAACACCAATGATTCTATTGTCTACCACTTATTAAAGTACAAAGCGAGACCACACGTTATTTTTCCTCGAAGTGTGTTCGATGCACAAGGGGGACACTTTATTAGTAATTAGAGAAAAATTAAGGGGCGATCGGTGTCGACAGACCTGTCGATTTTTCTGTCGGTACAACGGCTACGAGATACGAACGATATATATATATATATAGTATATACATTTAATATACATATTAATAGATTGATATCGCAGCAATAGAATACTTGTAACGAGCTCGATAATGCGTTTGTACATAGTATATAAAATATATATTATACGCAGGCTGTTTCGTAAGTTGTGAAAGGAATGGCTAATGGGGAATTTGTTCGAATTACTAACAATATGTACAAGGGTTGTTAAATTGATCATCGTCTGTTTGCCATTATGATTTCATTTTATTGTTAATCGCACAGTTAGCTATTTTAATATTCTCATTACGGTTATAATGGCTCTTTTCGTTTCGGTTTTTGAAGCGGCACGTAATTTAGGGGTGTCGAATTTTCTCTTAGCAATTGACGTAGAAGCTTGCCGAATACAGTGCATGTGGGGTATTTCATACGATATATTCCATACGGGAGTGAATAATTTAAACGAAATGTGTATCTTGCCACGTTTTCATACGGCTATTGATCAGTAACTTTTGTAGCATTTGATGAGAGGTATTCGCTTAGAAAAAAACCAGCTGATTATAACAGTGATACTTTTCCATGTCGCTCTCCATGTGATAATATTGTTAATTTATCATTAATTTAGTCTAACAATTTGTTCTATTGTTCCGTATACGTGATCGTAATTGATGTATTCTTCATTCATATTTTTCCCTTTCGTCTGCCCCCTTTGTATTCATTCTGTGACGTACATTCGCAGTCAGAAAGCGATTAACGATCTGCCTTGTTCTTTGTGATTCTACACTAAAGATATAAATATCATTTACCGTCAGGATATTATTCTCATTCTCATGCAATTGAATATGAATGTAAAATGTGAAGCTGTAACAGTAGGAAAAATGAATGTTACAGGAAATTTATGTAATTTGTATAAGCATTGTTAATTAAAAGGTGGACATTCAATAGTCGTATTGGAACTGTTAAACGATTTGTTTGCCCGATTAAAGGCGTCGAAATATCTTACAGTTGAAATACCATATCTTATGAAATACTCTGTATATATGTATACATATATACAATATAAATACACGATATAAATATTTGTATAGCACGTGCACATTTTGGAGAGTTATAATTTTGCGGGGACAAAAATTGTTTCGAAATGATCGAATAAGATAATATGTGTTATTATTAGGAGGAACGTTCTATAGATTCGAGTGTCCACGTCCAATGTTGACTTGAAGAAAAGAAATGTACAATCTTCTATATAATATGCTTGTACTTAGATATATTTTTTTGGAAGCATCTCGAATCGAACTACGCATACGGACAAAGCGTTGTTAATCTAGTTAAATGTTTAAGTGTTATATCTATATTGTGCAGTAATCGTGATTATAAAACGGAAAATTCCTTAAGCAGAAGTAAAACGATTCTTAATGTTTTCGTATTATCAACATTGGAATTCTCAAGTTCCTTGTCAAAGTTGAGCAAATAATAAATCAAGCGATGTTAAAAACAATATATATATAATTTACGACAGATTATAAACTAATATACTATCTTAACATTCTGCACTGCTTTTTCCTTTAATTTTACTTCGTTGCCCTTTATTTTCCATTAATGGATACATGGACGTATATAATTGACGATTATATAAAACGTCAGGCGACTATGCTTATACGTTTATTAAAAAAATTTATAATTTTATTTTATTTCAATTTATTGCGAGTGTTATCGTTTCTCCAACAATAATAAATTTTCTCAAACTATTATACAAATAAACGCTACAAATTTTTATTATAATCAATTATAAGAGTGTCTATTAGATTATAATGCATATTATTAAAGCAAACGTATATTACGTTTGATATTTATTATTATTCATTTATCAATTATTTTTGCCGTCTGGCTGTTACTGAAGGTGAACGATGCTTTAATTATACTAACATCCCTTCCATGCGTTGCGATAGTGGAACCAGTGTCATATTCGTGTAATAATTAACACTGGAATGCGTAATTGGTAATTGCACCCATAATATCCTAATTTGAAAGTTTTGCTCGCCAAAATACTAAAAGTTCGCTAGTTAGCTGCCATACATTGTCGTCGTTGTCTCTTACTAAAGGTACACAATATTAATATTATATTGATAGTCGTCTTTTAGACTGCGTTAGATAAGATGGCTTATAATATGTTAGGAATAATTAATAATGACGAATAACTGGTAAAGGTCGATAATAAAAAACGAAAGAGTATAATATCGAATTAAATTGATGCAAATTTTCTGTACTCGTTTCTCCTGTTAGAATGGAAGTAAAATTACTTCTATTTTGTAATCGAAATTGGTAATCAATTTTATTACGTATAATTGATATTACATTTAAATTAATTACACGCATATTCGCCCATTCGAAACATATTGCCGTTCGCTTAATACTTTCTTTCAAATCGCACAGTTTCATGATTTTAACTCGCGATATATTTAGTGTTATACTTATACATTTTTTAAATAATATTATAAGTTCCATCGCACAAAACTATTTACATATTTCACCAAGTAGAGTTTATTTCGTTTGAGGGATAATATTGCAATCGCAACATTTCCTTCATTTATTGCTTTAAAGCAATGGACAATTTATCCAATGATATTCGTATGTTTCAAGAATGTAGAGGACTCGCAATCAAACCAGCTGTTAATCTAACAGAGAACATGACATACAGGATTACCCCCTAAAATATGTATTTTGACAGTACCTGCGTGTGTTCGTCATTTCTCGCGATTATACTATGTATTGTGTATATTATGTATACTTCGTAAAATCGCCTTTTACATATTTCCTAAATGGAACCAAATGATACATACATATAGTAGGTACAACAGCTTTTGTTTCGTGGCCCCCGAATTATCAATATATTGATAATTAACTAAAAAATGTTAAAATGAATATTATTATATAAATTACAAAATTACAGAAGTTGTATAACTTTTATTGCATCTATATGTGTTTCTACTACATATGTATATTATACTTATTGTTAATAAATAAAAGGAAATGAAAAAGATGTAAATAAGATCGGGATACGCAATTTAATTGTATTGCAGATGAAATTATCAAAACGCTGGTAAATAAATTATTATATGTACCAGATTTTATAATCATATATGATGGAATAAATTATTTTTGAAAAATTATGGTTAATATGTATAGTTAAATTTTGATTAATCTATGATCATGATTATATATCTTTCGCCTTTATTATTCGAGATTTTCCCATGGAGGTGACCATAACTTCACTCGCTTTTATATGTATTCATCTATTCCTTCTAATCTAATGTGTAAGAGATATCGTAGATTGTGTAATTAAAGATATGTTTGTTTATGCAGACAGGTAAATTTCAGTACAATAAACATTGAAAATAAATTACAATTTTAATAGTTAATAATATCTAAATTCGAACAAATTCACTTATCTCGCTTCCCACTGGGCCGATTTTAATCAACGACGTCTTAAATTAAAGCTCTAGGGTCCAGGAACGATATGTTCTTGTTCTGGAACGACCCTCATGAATAGTTGCTGTGGAAATTCCAAACGAATTGTTAAATTGTTTATAATAAATGAAAGACAAGAATAGTCCCATTACTTATCCCCTTATTTCATTTCGATTATACATTTGGTCTTTAAGACTCTCCATCACTTTCTTTTTTCTCTTTTCCTCAAATTCATTCATGTTTGATTCATTCCATTCCTTTTTAAATAATCCCCCCCTTTTTCTTATACTTCTTGTGTGGTCTTTCCCTATTTTCTTTTCTTCTAACTATCCTTTAACAATGTTTCTTTCACCTGTTACATACTTACTAATATATCTTTTGTGTGTACAGGTTTTGCATCCAAGGAGTAAGGAGCATTAACCAGTGTATCTCATCATGCATAAAAGCAAGAAAGAAGAAAGAATAACCCTTGCCACATTCTTTAGTTAACCTTTAGTTATAATAAATTGGTTTATAAAAATAGTTTGTAACTATTAGCGCATAAGATTAATTGAGAACAATTGTGTAATTAACTGTTATGTATATCTATTATATATTTTATTTTATATTCAGTTTATTCGGTAGATCTTATATAAACTTTAATAGTACGTTTACTACAAGTTCTACTGAATGTGCTAAATGTAAAATGAAAGATATAATAAATAATTTACATATGCACCAGTTACACAATTGCTGCAATTCAAATTTATAAGCTTTTGCATGTAAACTGTGTAAATTTTAGTACAAGTTTTATCTGTAAGAATATGTGTTGTAAAATAACTTCAAAGAATAGTTTATAAGTATTAGATCATTTATATTTATAATATTCTTTATATTATATAAATGTTAGTTTAGAATTGGTACAAGATTTACTTGTACGATTAATTGTAAATTGATATATAAGAATAGTTCATAAGTGTTAGCTTGTACATTTGAATTACAACATTCTTGTAACTTGTATCTTCATTAATTAATTTAATAAACTTCAATAAAAGGAATTCTACTGCTCTCTTTATTTTAACACCTTACCTATCCTTGAAAAGACCTGATTCCATTTCCTTAAACAAGAAGTACCGTGGACGAACTTTAAATGCAGTCCTAAAGCGAGAAACTTGTAAAAATAGACCTGAACATTATTAACGTTGGCGCTAATTGTTAAGGAATTAATACATCTTGATGGGAGCTCTTTGAATTTTAATTCTCGGAAATTCCTGGAACGTGACGTCATTTCCAAGAATTGGTGAAGTCGAATACCTCCTCGCATATCATATTCTCCTGATACAAATCCACGATTTTCAGCGAGTTATTTTTGCCAAAAACCCAGAAATTTGACGCTCGGAAATTCCTGGAACGTGACGTCATTTCCAAGAATTTCTGCTATGAAAGACCTCCTCGCATATCATATTCTCCTGATACAAATCCACGATTTTCAGCGAGTTATTTTTGCCAGAAACTCAGAAATTTCAGCGCTCGGAAATTCCTGGAATGTGACGTCATTTCTGAGAACGAATACCTCCTCGCACATCATATTCTCCTGATACAAATCCACGATTTTCAGCGAGATATTTTTGGCAGAAACTCGGAAATTTCAGCGCTCGGAAATTCCTGGTATGTGACGTCATTTCCTAGAACGAATACCTCCTTGCATATCATATTCTCCTGATACAAATCCAAGATTTTCGGCACTTAAATTTCTACTGAAAATCGTGGATTTGTATTAGGAGAATATGATATGCGAGGAGGTCTTTCATCGCAGCAATTCTTGGAAATGACGTCACGTTCCAGGAATTTCCAATCGCAAAATTTCTGAGATTCTGGCAAAAATATCTCGCTGAAAATCGTGGATTTGTATCAGGAGAATATGATATGCAAGGAGGTCTTTCATCGAAGCAGTTCTTGGAAATGACGTCATATTCCAAGAATTTCCGAGCGCTTAATTTTCTAGACTTCTGCCATCAAATGTTGCAAGACATGAAGACCGAAAATGATGTCGTTTCCACAATTCCCATCTTTTATATTTAATAACGTATAGGGCCATTTTTACAAGTTTCTCGCTTCAGGACTTTGCATTTAAAGTTCGTCTACGGTACTTCTTGTGTAAGGAATTGGAATTAGGTTCTTTCAAGGATTGGTAAGGTATGAAAGTAAAAAGAGCACTGGAATTCTTTTCATTGCAAATTTATTTAAATTAATCAATGAATATACAAGTTACAAAAATGTTGTAATTAAATTTACAAACAGATACTTATTAACTATTCTTTTATATCTATTTACATTACATCGTACAACTAAATCTTGTATCAATTCTAAACCAACATTTATGTAATATAACTAACACTATAAACCTAAATAATCTAATACTTATAAACTATTCTTTGAAGTTAATTTACAATATATCTTACAGATAAATCATACACTACAATTTACGTACTTCATATGTAGAAGCATATAAAATTTAAATTACAGCAATTGTGTAAACTTGAGCATACATACATTATTTATTATATCTTTTATTTTACATTTAGCACATTCAGTAGAACTTGTTTTAGTAATATATAAGTAATATCAAAGTTTATATAAGATCTACCGAATGATCTGAATATAAAATAAAGTATATAATAGATATTATAAAGAACAGTTAACTACACAATTGTGCTAAATTAAGCTTATGCGCTAACAGTTGCAAACTATTTTTATAAATCAATTTACTATAATTAATGGATAAGTAAAGTATGTGGCAAAAGTTCTTCTATTTTCTTTCTTGCTCCTATGCATGATGGGATGTGTCAGTCAATGCTCGCTACTCTTTGCCTCCACAACCTGCACACACAAAACATATATTAGTAAGTATGTAAAAGGAGGCTGAAGAAAGAAAGGAGGGCCAAACCAGAAGCATTAAAGAAGGAGAGGATTATTTGAGAATGGGTCTCTTAAGAGAGAATTTAATTAGATCGGAAGTAAAGGAATTGTCGCAGACCCTTAAAAGAATAGACTATGAAATACAACATCAGGAACAAAACATAAAAATAAAATAAGCGAGATATAATGGACGGTGTAAATATATTGGAACATCAACGCTAATAGAATACCAAAGCAAGAATGGAATAGGCCATAATCATCAGTTAATAGCACAGGTAAGATGCAAAAGCATTAAAGGATGAAATAAATATTGGGAGAAGAAAAAGGATAAAAGATATGACCTGTGCATACAAAAATTTGGAACGTAAGAGCACCTGCTAACAAAATGTACGGAAAAAGATACAATAAGACATCAAAATAACTTAGGAATTTGTAATTAAACAGGAAGGAACGGAAAAGATTTATAATAGATGTGCGATAAAGAGATAAGAAATAGTGTAATACGTAAGGCAGAGAAGGTATGAAAAGGAAGAGCGGAACGGAAGATGAGAGTGCAAGAGATAGTATTGTAAAGATAGGTTATATGTACACTAACCAAACTTTCATTCCTGTGAGACCGAAATAAAGAATAATACCACTATTAGTATGTATTTATTAAGTCCTGGAAAATTTATTTAAAGGAAAAAATATTCACAAATACATTTACCCGTGCTAAAGAGTGCTTGATTGTTGTAGAATATAATGAACAATGGAACTTGCAATGTTACCGTACATATTAATTTTTATGTAGATTGAAACACTGTGTTTGCTGACACTTTATTGATATGTAAAAGAGTGTACGAAACGGTTTTCGAGGATTATTATCTTAATTGGATGAATGAAGACATAAATAACCAAATTTTGTGAAAATTATCGCACCGCTACTTATAAACAAGTGCTTGAATTTACGTACCACTCGCATCCCTGTCTTACCTACACTCAAAGTGGACTTTAATTTCGCCATCTATACAGAACTGCACGAAACTGTATATATGTCTGCTTTATCTAGAGTAATTAGTATCGCCATCTATACAGAACTGCTCGAAACTGTATATATGTCTGCTTTATCTAGAGTAATTAGTATCGCCATCTATACAGACGTGATTAAAACTATTCGGGCCTCTGCCATATCTACACTTATGGTAAGTAAGGGGTGTGAGTAGTTCCAATGCGATCTGCATAGATGGAACTACCATAGCAAGCGCGAGTGGTTTCAAGGAGTTCTGTATAGATGGCGAAACCATATCAGGCACTGTAGATATGGCAGAGACCCGCGTAGATCCAAGTATATCTTTGCAGATATTAATTAATTTATGAATTAAATGATATATACACGGGTATTTCAATTATAAAAAAGAAGGCTTCTTGAGAAATAAGAAAATGTAATTCTCTAGGCGAAACATATATGATTTATGTTACTAATGAATTATCTCGAAAGCGTCAGAAAACAGAAGAGTCTACATAAGAAGCAGGGCAATAAATAATACACAATATTTGCAGCTGCAGATAGATACAACGATAGAAACGAGAACTCAAAAGTAATTGCATTAAGAAGTTAAGATTCTCTCCGCTCAAATAACTACAGTGGACAGTAATGCCCACTTAATGTTCGCTGCTTCGAAGCTGCCTAGCGAACACTATAAGGAATTGTTCATGCTTATCACTTTTCGGCATGCTCGGTTTAGGCTGTGTTGGGAGTGGATTGAGATGTACTGAGAACCAGCGTGAGATATATTTAACACGTTGAGTGCCACGTCAGGCATCGGTGTCTGACAATCAACTTTCCGTTCAGGCCGCGTCAGTCATAGGTGACTGACAATCAACTTTCCGTTCAGTGACCGACACTAAACTTTCCGTTCAGGCCGCGTCAGTCATAGGTGACTGACAATCAACTTTCCGTTCAGTGACCGACACTAAACTTTCCGTTCAGGCCGCGTCAGTCATAGGTGACTGACAATCAACTTTTCGTTCAGTGACCGACACTAAACTTTCCGTTCAGGCCGCGTCAGTCATAGGTGACTGACAATCAACTTTCCGTTCAGTGACCGACACTAAACTTTCCGTTCAGGCCGCGTCAGTCATAGGTGACTGACAATCAACTTTCCGTTCAGTGACCGACACTAAACTTTCCGTTCAGGCCGCGTCAGTCATAGGTGACTGACAATCAACTTTCCGTTCAGTGACCGACACTAAACTTTCCGTTCAGGCCGCGTCAGTCATAGGTGACTGACAATCAACTTTCCGTTCAGGCCGCGTCAGTCATAGGTGACTGACAATCAACTTTCCGTTCAGTGACGGACATTCAACTTTCCGTTCAGGCCGCGTCAGTCATAGGTGACTGACAATCAACTTTCCGTTCAGTGACTGACACTCAACTTTCCGTTCAGGCCGCGTCAGTCATCGGTGACTGACACTAAACTTTCCGTTCAGGCGTCGGTATCACAGTGTTAAGCTACGCCGCGGCGCGCCGTCGCGCCGTGTGGTCTAACCGGAAAGCGTGGAAAAACCGGCGTGGCACTCAACGTGTTAAGGGCCATTGCTGATGACAAGTGGAGATAACTCGGACGCAACCCATGTACATCCTCGATACATCGGAGCAGGTCCAAAAATCGGTAGGGATGAGTCCGCGAACATTAATTGTGGAAAAAAACGAACATTAAGCGGCCATTATTGTACATTGTATCCTAAGTGCAATACGCAGCCAATTAGCTCGAATTATTTTCCACATAATTACCAAACATCTCTTAAACGTTTAATAATTATACGATAAATAATTGATTGTCCGGGTCTCACCACGTGGAGGTTACTGCGCATGGAGACGCACCCTAGCCACGGCCCTTCCACCCTCCAATTACGCGAAAACTAATTCTAATATAGCATGTCAGAAAGAAAAATCTCCTATTATTGTCAATTTGTAGAACGTCCATTAATTGATCGTAGTACAAGTAAGACAACAAGAGGAGTACTTGGAAAATTCACGACCGAAAGCTAAATGGAATATCAGAACGAAACCTGAAAGAAAATCAAGAAGAGAGTCCAATTTTCTGAAATAAAACTTTCTTAATAATATATCCTATGATCTTAGAAACTAGCCAACGAAATATTATCACAGCAGTATACACTGCTATCTTAAAAACCAAGACACAGATTAAAAATGAATCCTCCTTTCTTAAATACTACATTAAATTCAAATGCGCCCTGCCTGACTAAAGAGCTAACTTAAAACTAGAATCACCCTACCTAATATAACATCTAACAGTTCAATTAAAAGAACAATATCAATAATATCCTACCCACATAGGAATGTAATAGATACTTTATCATATTCGCGTAGGTATAAGTATGCATATACTTAATTCCTCTTCAATTAGTCCATATTACTTTCGTGGGCCATGCCTCCCTAGAACAGACAACTGGCAACAATTTTTGGTTTCATTAACCCTGCCTAATTAAAAGTCTAATAATATCAAATCGTGTAAAACCTGCCTGTATAAAAGGGCAGCGACAGGGGCACGGGTAAGGGCTGGTCACGGGCAGGGCAGGGCAGGGACAGAGTGAGAGTGCGGTCATATTATACATATTTTAAGCAATTCTCTTCTTTAGCTGATTCCTTTTAATGCTTCCAAAAAACAAAGACAAACCGGCAGTAATTAGGAAAGCATTATAAAAATCTTAAACTCACAAATGGGATCGACGGGGCTGGCTCTTTATAGTTTCCAGTCGGGCCTCTGATACCGTAAATCTGTAACAAACTGGTGCATTGAATTAGTAACGTCCACTCAAGTCAGGGAATGAATCAAACAGGGGTGAATGGGCTGAGGAGGCGTAACGAAAGGGACTGGTACCGAGCAGCCCGCGAGCCCTCGGCTCAGAGTCTGGACAGTAACACGACTTACAATCAACACCTGTTTCGATACCGAGCCACAGCAATCATTGAGGAACGGATGTGCAAGACCGCAACCACGATTCCAGATTATGTCCCATATGCCTTCTGCCACCCCAAGGTGTGCTTGGCGTGGTCTAACGGGGAGAAATATCCTAGTTGGCGGGTCACCTGTCCAGAACCGCAATCACAGCCTCACACACTGCTCCACGATGACACTGCACCCAAATACCGCCACAGGTGCCAAAAGCGCCTTACCATCCGTCCTCCGGGCCGAGAACGGAAAAGGGAATGAAGCTAATAAGGGAATCAAGCAAATAAGAGAATGAAGCAGATAAGAGAATGAAGCAAAAAAGAGAATGAAGCAAAAAAGGGAATGAAAGGGGAAAGTGCAATGCGCAGTCAATTCGCTCGAATTATTTTCCACATAATTATCAAACGTCTGTTAAACGTTTAATAATTATACGATAAATAATTGATTGCCCGGGTCTCACCACGTGGAGGTTACTGCGCATGGAGACCCACCCTAGCCACGGCCCTTCCACCCTCCAATTACGCGAAAACTAATTCTAATATAGCATGTGAGGAAGAAAAATCTCCTATTATTGTCAATTTGTAGAACGTTCATTAATTGATCGTAGTACAAGTAAGACAACAAGAGGAGTACTTGGAAAATTCACGACCGAAAGCTAAATTGAATATCAGAAGGAACCTGAAAGAAAATCTGCAAGAGAATTCACGTTCCTGAAATAAAACTTTCTTAAAAATATATCATATGATCTTAAAAACTAGACAACGAAATATTATTGCAGTGGTGAACACTGCGGGCTTAAAAGCTAAGACATAACTTAAAAATAAACCCTACTTTCTTAAATTTTAGATTAGATTCGAATACGCCCTGCCTGACTAAAGAGCTAACTTAAGACTAGAATCACCCTACCTAGTATAACATCTAAGAGTTCAATTAAAAGAATAATTTCAATAATATCCTACCTACATAGGAATGTAAAAGAAACTTTACCAAACTCATATAGGTATAAGTACGTATATGTTTAATTCCTCTTCAATTCGTCCATATTAATCATGTGGTCCATGGTGTCCTAGAACAGACAGAAACTCGAACCAAAAAATTGCAGCACGTGCCAACACATATTTGGTTTTATAAACCCTGCCTAATTAAAAGTCTGATAATTTCAATACGTGTAAATCCTGCCAGTATAAAGATCTAAGATTGTGTGTTCAGACAAATCCTACCTACATAAAGGGCTAAAAGTATTGTTCGATTCATATTTGGGCCTGCCTAATTAATTGTCTAACACCTGTAATTAGTTAATAAGGACAGGGGTTTGGGGCAGGGATGAGGTGAGGGTGTGTTCGTATTCTACATTGTTCCATGAATCCTCTTCTTTTCAATGCTTCTGAAACATGCACAAACTCGAAATAGTTAGTAAAGCATTATAAGAATGAATTCTTAAACTCACAAATTGGATCGACGAGGCTGGCTCTTTAATTTTAAAGTTTCCAATCGTGTCTTTGATAATATTTCTGGATCTGTATTCTATATATTCCACTCTTGAGCCCCTGACGTGTGTACTTATGTTTGTTTAATATAGCATATTTGGGTTCATCTGTGAATCTGTAACAATCTCAAGCATTGGATTAGTGACATCCCCAAGCCTCCCCATTTTATATCGAAATGAAGCTGCTTTTAATTCGGAATAACTGAATTTTAGCGCAGTTAATAAATCAGAATTGATATGAAAAATGCTGCTATTTTTTGATAACAATAGTTAATTGGATTTCGGCCAAAGTGATATATTCTTTTGTACGTTCTAGATCAAACTGAATGGTGGTATCACGTTCATTAAAAACTCCAAAATGAAGTAGTCACATTTCACTACAATTGATTCTATTTTGCTTCTACAAAGAAGCGACAAACGATTATTCGGAAATAAAATATCAAACTTCCACTATCACCATGCCGAGGTCCAGCTACAGCCAAGTACATTTTTCGCGCAAGGATTTTTGTTTAAACATTTACGGATATCGCGAGTGAATTTCAATTTCTACAAAGCAAGCTCGAAAAGTTATAAAAATTGGCTCTACTAAAAAAAAAGGTTAATATAGAATTGCAACAATTAAGAGAAAATATTTAAGAGTTAAACTCCAATAATGAACAGTCACTAGTATTAACTCTAATTGAAATCTACTATCTAGAATTGTTATGAATTTGTCAAAGATTCTGCAAACTAGATCTTTTTTTTTCTTTGTTCTTTTTCTTTCTTTTCTCTTTTCTTTTCTTTTTCTTTCGTTTCTCTTTTCTTTTCTTTTTCTTTCTTTTCTCTTTTCTTTTTCATTTCTTTTCATTTCGTTCACACAGTAATTTACTAATATGTGTGCAAATTAGCAGTACTTCCATCAACAGACATTCCAGGTGGTATAATTATTTAGGAAAAAAAAATAAAAAGAAAGGCAAATATAAAACGCTGTAAAGAAAAAGTTTCTGGTTCAGGAACAGGCTTCCAATCGGAAGCAGATGGGGACTAGTACTCGCAACTCTACTTAAAAACGCGATCTTTAATCAACGCAACGCTAACTGGAACTCGCGATCCAATCATTTCGCAACACTATTTATTGAGACTGATAGAAAGCAAACAGTAAATTATTTGTAATATCCAAAATTAAGCAAATTGAAGATCCTCTGAAAAATGAACTGAAAGTTCCAATACGCGAAAGCAATTTCCGCAACACTAGAAGCTCACATGTAAAGTATATTATAAAATACTACAATTTAACTAACAATAAGAATAGCAATAAGTGGCGTTCAACGCAACTCTAACTCGACCCGTTCGCAAGTTTTTCGCAACTCTAAAGCAACGCGATATTTTTGGGAGGGCTGTTTCGTTGGGCCGGAATGTGCATCGGCCAAGTACAAATAAAAATTCTACAAATGAAAATGCAAGCACAGTGACAAAGTAGTAACAAAGAATGATTCCTCATTCTTAAAAAGAATGAGGTACCATTAGTAGTTGCCCTCTTGAGTGACAGTTTGTCGGGCCTCTTCGGCATATAGCCTCTTCTTTTCGTTGGACACAAGGGCCAGCTGAAACTTAAAGTAGGCTCGAGGCTCTAATCGAAAACCAAAGAAAAACTTATAAAGGTGAAATAAAGAGTTTAAATCGCGGAGCTCAATGGAACACACGTGGCCGAATCACGACCAAATAAAATCGTAAAATTGTGATTACGGAAAATCACATAGATTACGATTAAAATTGTAATCGTTCTTCGTTCACACGTGCAGCCTCGAGCATAATTTAACACGTTTCGTTTCGGATCCTAAATCGCGACCACGACCGCGAAGAATTCGAAAAATCGATAGGCAAAGCCAGAGACGAACGCATTTTCGTTCGCGCCACAGCTTCACCGTCGACTTTTCAAATCAGATTTCCTGAAACAGGTTGAACACGCGAAATAGTGCCTACCCGATCAGAGACTGTGTCAACCTGCCCGGCCCTACCTACTTATGTCTATCAGTCACACCAGAAGGTATGCTACCTATCCTACCTGGACCTATATTTAAAAAATGGCAAACAGGCACACCAACACACGACACTCCACGGATCTCAGTCAAACACTTGGGCGCAAAAGCCTGCACTAGGGAGGCGTCCCGGGACACCCCCGACACCCAAATGCTGTCACACAACTTGCACACTCTAATGTACGTACCATTTTTCTGAAATCGACTGACAGTGGCTGGGATCTTTGCGTTTGCGTGGAAAAAGACCACGCCGCGGTTAATATTTAACAGAATAATTAAATAGCTCCCATACATAAGGTACTTGATAGCAATAGATAAGTATATTCGATTCTTTTTGGCATTTGAACAAAATGATGACAAAAATGATGTCTCTGTTTTAAATTAATGGAGATCTTATCTTGGTCATAATAGCTACATTTTAATACGGAACGACGCAAATCCACAGCCTAACCACACACACAATGCGGATATTACGTCGTGCACGATACACCAACGCACTGTCAGTCGCCAACAATAAATCATTTTATGGCTTATAAACTAAAGAAATATCGTCGTGCTCTACCACCGTTTTCCCACCCAAGTAGCACCGGGGCACGTGAGTGGGATCCGGGCAGTGAACACGGAAAGGGTTAAACCTGAAAATCCTCGTCTAAAAAGATGATAAAGACAAACTGATTTTCTAACGGGCTAAATATATATATATATGTTGTATACCAGATCAATATATGATTCTATTCTATTGAAGAGAAAATTCAATGAATCTATTTTATTAGAAAAATTAATCAATGACTCTACTTTATTAGAACAGTGATGCAAAGACTCTACTTTATTAGAAAAATGATGCAAAGACTCTACTTTATTAGAAAAATGATGCAATGACTCTACTTTGTTAGAAAAATTATTCAATGACTCTACTGTAATATACTTTGAATTAAATTCAAACACCCTCGGGCGTTCCCGTCATCCAAGCATTGCTTCTAAAACGCAATGTTGGTTTTAAAGTAGATTGCCTTGATTTCGAGAACTACCCGTTCGCGTATTGTCTTCTTGTACATTCAGGTTTAATTAATATCTTGTACGGAAAAAGTGAACGTATTGATATCTCTAAACGCTAAAGACTAATATGGATATCGAATAATAAAATTATTCGATAGTTCCAACAAATTGATAAGGTAAGTAAGTACCTTTACTTTATATATAATCAAAGTAGTAAAAAAGAGGAGCGACTATACTCTTACTAACAATTTATTATAACTGTGCAGTAATTGCAATTGACAAATAAACGAAGCCGAATGGTATTCGACTTCTCCACTACAAACTAATGCACATATAATACTGGACGTTACTTTATATTCATTTAATAATTAATAACTATTTAAATATCGTTTCATACGTATTTAATTAAATACTCTACTGTAAAAAGATATATAGTGAAATGTTTTAACTACTGTTTTAAAATTATCAAGCTATTTAAAAACGCGTTGTACAAGAAGACCTATCCTCATATAACATAAAACAGTAGAAAAGTTACTACTCATGAGTATATTTCCATATACCCATGGTCACAGTGCTTGCTAGAAAAATCTACGTAATTACAACCAGTCGCTCGTGTCGGTTCGGACCTTTCGTCCTGCGACATGATTGAGTGATCAGAGGAACTTTAAAGCATGCCACTCACCGGTTGCAGACTCACCAGGTGTGCGGTCAAGCTCGTCGCCATCGAAGCCATGGAAGCTGCTGAAACATTCAAAAAGAGCAACCAACATTAAAATCTATGTATTTTCAGTACTTTTGGAATGTGTTAATTATCAATGATTATTGCAATACAAGATTAAAGAACGAAGGAGATACTTACTCGTCAAATTGATGGCTGAAAGCCCGAACTCGCTGAACAGGACACTGACTCTAATGGAACACTTATGATTGACGAACAAAGTGATTCTAATTTCGCGACAGTATTTCTACTGTTTTTGTGACTGCTACCGAGCAGCCCGCGTGCCCTCGGCTCAGAGTCTGGACAGTAAAACGACTTAGCATCAACACCAGTTTCGATTCCGAGCCACAGAAATCATTAAGGCACGGATATGCAAAACCACAACCACGATTCTAGATTATGACCCGTATGCCTTCTGCCACCCCAAGGTGTGCTTGGCGTGGTCTAACACATAGGAATTTCCTACTAGGCGGGCCAAAGTGTCCAGAAAAGCAATCACAGCCCCACACACCGCCCCCCGATGACACTGCAACCCGGATATTGCAAGAACCGCGACCACGATTCCAGAATGGTGGATGACCTACCCAAATTAGAGATTATATGTGGTCTAACAGAGGGCCTCGTGACCAGGGTCCAGAACCACAATCACGCCCCCACACATCGTAACTCGCTGACACTAAGTCCCTAACCATCAGTCCTCCGAGCCGAGAACGGAAAAGGAATAGTTGTGATCGGCGAACAAAGTGACTCTATTTTTCGCGAGAGTATTATTTCGGAGCAAACACTGACTCTAATTTCGCGTCTCTTTACTGTTATTTATGTTGAATTATTATTAAGAGCGGCTGCGCTCAAAAAATAATAAAAAGAACTTTGACGGAACAAGCACTGACTCTACCAACCGCATTGCGCGCGGCCAACAATATCGTTATGGTGATACAAATGAGCCCATGGCAGCTTCCGAAACATTCAAAAGAACAGACAACATTGAAATCTTTGCGTTTTGAGTACTTTTCGATCATGATAATTATCAAAGACCATTGTAAAATAAGATTAAAGAAATACAGAGATACTTACTCTTCGAGTTGATGGATGAGTGCCCGAACTCGCCGAACTGCATCGGTGCTGACTCTAATACCGGAATACTTATTGCGAAAGAAAAAGAAATAAAATAAAATACTACTATCGCGCACGTCAATTGTGATCGACGAACAAAGTGACTCTAATTTCGCGAGAGCAATATTTCGAAGCAAACACTGACTCTACTTTCGCGTATCTTTACTGTTATTTATATTTAGTTATAATTATTATGAGCGGTTTCGCTCTAAAAACAATAAAAAGAACTTTGACGGAGCAAGCACTGACTCTACTGACCGCATTGCGCGCGGTCATCAAAATTTTCTGAAAGAGAATCTGTACAAGTTAGTAAATAGGGTGAGGAGGTAGAAATTGAAGCAATACACATTTGATTTTATTTATCTCTTTCTTATTTCTTCATCCTGTCAAACGTCTGTTGAGGAAATACTGCTTTGTTTTAATAAAGTACTACCGTATTATTATTCTGATTTAATTACTGTTAATCGTCTATTCAAGATATACTATTATAGATTAATATAAATGATTTATCAAAAGCATACTGTGACTGTTCTTTGTCCGAGTTTTAAAGGTGATCATGATCTTAGTTAGTAAGCAATATCGCGCATTTATAAGTTCTCGTAGCTGCTTGTAGAAATCAAGACTCGAAACTATTTATGATGCTTCAAGTGCATGGCAACCAGTACGTAAGTACGCGGACAATGCTGCATCGAAAATACAATTTGACCGTACTTGTGCCAAGTCACAGAGATAATAAAAGTGTCAACGAGAACACTAGTGAAGCTATAATAGAAATCGCGACCAATATGCAGCGAAACATGAACGTCGTTCAATTTTTCGTTTAGAATTAATGAAATTTACTGACTCTAGTTTCAATCGCGAATGATATATTGTAAATTCTATTTGAAACGTTTTCATTATTTAATGAACATGGATATACAAATAAAGAGAAGTAAGTATTGAAATCTATTTACAATAATGAAATTGTTCAATAACTTTCAATCGAAATCCAATCGCCAGATACGAAGATATATACATAAACCGTTGGGATAATAAGTTAAATGTTACCAATCCTTCATCATAGGTCATCGGACTTATTGTTATGCATCGCAGTAATTGTATCTCAATACACCATTCTTGCAGCTTCGATATATTATTTTTTACCAACCAATCATCCATTGTACCTGCAACAAAAAGAAAAGCAACGTGATAAACCTGTTCTAAAATCAGAATGGAATGCAAAGTTGCGAAAGAACATATGTAACTGGGTATGTAAGTGACATTGCAAAGAAAATAAACGCAACCTTAACACCGCATTGAATCCGAGTAATCGTTAATAAAATATAATAATGATTCGAAAAACCGTTCAAATTAATGAATTAGTTAATCCGATATTTTAATAAACGACTGGTTACCGCGTATCAAAGAATCGATGGTACCGGATGACCGGTCAAGCGTCCAGCAAAAGAGACTCGATAAAGACTTTAATGTACATCCGCGATAGTCAAACGATTGTCAAATAAACGCGTATTAATTAATAGAAGCTAATAGACAAGCGTATGCGGTGATAAAGTAAACCCCGAGATGCTATTGTATTGTAAGGTTATGTATGTCGCTAACCTGCGACAGCATAGACGACCCGTACGGTACGACGCTTGAACTGATAGTGACACCGCGTGCGCCGCTCACCTTCATCCCCACTCCGTGACGCGCCGGCGCGTCGGTAGCGCTCGGTCGCGCTCGGTGGTATTCGCAATTTTCGAACTCTTCGAAGGTCTCCGACCGCGGTCGTGCGTACTACTGTACTAAGGTCATACGTACTGAACTTTTGGCCCTTCCGATCAATTTTTAGCTGAACCTACGATCCTACGGTTATATGTACCTACTGAACTTCTACGTTTTCTGACCAACTTTTAGCCGGACCTACGACTCTAGTGTCGTTCCTACTGGACTTTCGCGGCTTCTGAACAACTTTTAACTGGACCTACGATCCTCGTTAAAGAATTCTTTCCGTTCTTTGCCGTGCAATGAAAGCGGGACAGCACAGGCGGTACGCTTGACGTGACACTGTCAAAAAGTGTTGTCAAATTCGCTGCTTGCGAATAAGTCTTTTAGAACAAGTTAAGCAAACTTTATCCATTATTTTCGGAAATAATTGGAAAGACACGAAGAGAATGCAAGTCGTATGATAAAAGGAGACATTCCACTTCAATGATATATTATTACAGGCGTTTATTTATGTTAAACAAAAATCTTGTGTATTTTTGCAGAAGGGAAACGTATCTGACAACAAACGAACTTATAAAGATTAAAAAGTAATATTACTGTGTAACAATATTTATATTTTATTGTTGTATTTACATTTCTCCAAATTATGTTTTTAATTACATGGAATTCGCGTTGAATAGAATCGTTTCATCGTGTATTTTAAATAGGGAATGCATTCTAAATCTTTCTTAACTTCTATTCTTACGTACACTATCAGCCAAAAATTCCGCTTCACCTCATAAAAATTTATTCGATAGAAATTCAACATTTCGCACGCAATTCTATTAATTATCGTAGGAGAAATGGTTTTTTCTACTGCAGTTAAAAGAACCACATTTACCTTTGCAATTTTTTACACATTACACTAAACATTCTCCCGTTTAACTTGGTACCTACATATTTTCTTCTTTTGTTACACACTTCAGTGCACTGCTATGTAATTATTACAACCCTTTCTTATTGCTTCAAGTATTAAGTAAAATTCATATATTATACTACACGCAGAAAAATGGCAGTTATAGTTATATCTGTAGACACAGCTGCTTACTTGCTATATTTTAAAATATAACATCAAAAGAGGTGATATTAATTCTATATTACCAATTCTTAATTAATTTGCAAAAAATATGCTGCAACAATTTGTTTCATTTATACACAAATTAATTTAACTTATTAAAAGTATTCTATGAAAATTTATACTAACAGATAAAAACCAAATATTATACTACAATTATGGATAATTGTAAGCAGTAAAACTGGTAATACAGAATGAAATTTGTGACCCATAGTGTACATAAGTGTCATTTAAAGTTCGATCAGCATTGCATAGAATTTACAAAACATCGGGACAGATTTTCACATCCCTTGTTTGAAGAATCAAGTGAATCCAAAAAAGTACAAGTCGCTTTTGCTAGAGACATAAAAATAGTACGGCCGGATTCGAAAATATTTCTTACTAACTTTCTAAAACGAAACAAATGGCTGCGGTAATATCTATTTGCTGTACAATTGCGCATCAACCAATGCACGATATTATTTCAAAGCTTTTGCATTAGAGTATTGTATAAACATGTCGCAACAAACTGAATGAAGTGAAAGTTTTGAAACATATACATATGCAGTTGTATATTTGAATTAATAATAAATATGTAATAATGTAAATAATAAATATTCTGCTAGACACTACCAAAACATAGAGTTTATGAATAAATATTTCAGGAGAAATTTTAATCTTTTGATTAGAAAGCAAAATTAAGAATTTTTAGTTCCTGTGAGACCTTACCTATGTATTGAATTCCTCCATTTAAAGCTTTCATACAATATCGTTTTAATTAACACTTTGTTAAGTGTTTCCTGTAGTATTTTAACACGCCATTATCGTGTTCTTATTTTTCCATTAAATCATGACTACATTCATTCGCGACTACATGAAAACAATCGTTATTTCGACAAAATTTCTGATTCACAATTATTCGAAATTTCGCTAAACGAAGTATCTGTGACTCTAAGATCCTTTTCCTTCGAATCTTTATTTAAAACACGCATGTTCATTTTTGACTAAATACTTCGTAATGATATAACGTTGCAGCAATCGTTATTATAAATAATCTCGAAAGCGAAAGTTTTGGAAGTATTACAGTGAGATGATTAAGCTTTTTTTTTGTTTAGAAGAAGGGTTCGATATCGAATTATTCTTACTCTAAAATTACGAGAACGATGTTACGTGTAATCTTCCCTCGGTTTAATAATCGTGAGTAATCGAGGAATTCCTGATTAACAATCCCGAAACAATATTTGTTCGCTCTTAGATAGCTAGTTGTTTCAATCGAGTTTACGTCAACAATTAAACGATTACCAATTATCAATAATTAGTTTAACAATAGTTATCACCAGCGAGTAATTACTCGCAACAAAATGTCTTATGCCTTAACAATGATGTAATTATAAATTGAAAACAATTTTAATAGGAGACTTTCGAGTATTTCAATTTCCTTCTTTTTTAATCGACCGTACAACTTTCATTAACTGATTTTTTATACCCCTCGAACTATTCATTTAAATGGTTCGATATTCCACTTGCTGCGCTGGAACAACAATATGTATTCTCCGATACAGTCATGCAATTTTTTAGTAGTCACTCAGATGTATCGATCTGCGTCACCTGTTCATTGTACGTTCATTTCTCTCCCTTTTACCCTGCTTCACTCGTTCGTAATCGAGAGGGTAAAGCAGCGTATTAATCGACGTTTTAAAAGAATGCAGCTAATGATTGCTTATTTACCCCTACCATTTCATCTGCAGCTTTTTTCATCGTTTCCACACGCACGAAGTATATGCGCCATGCAGCGTTAGTTGTATCACGTTTTTTAGTTAAGTGGAGTAGACTGCCGATAATGGCGCAATCAAAAGGATAATAATAAGTAATAATTAATAGATAAAATAAGACAATAATGAAACCTTATAAAAATAATAATGATCACTTCTAGATTGTTCAAGAATATTATTTTCTTTCATGTGTAACAAATAGAAAAGTTCAATAATAACAATAAAAATACTTTCGCGATTTTAACGGAACGAGCCTTAAGCCTTAATCTTTCACAAACAAAGCGTTAACGTACCACTTTCAATTAATTCTAACAAACGTTAAAGTTACTCTCTTTTATATTGCACCTAGTTCCACATTTCAACCCGAACAAACAATTCATGTTTCAAATCCTCATTTCTTAGAATTATTCCGTCAACAGCCTGGACACTGCAATCTCATTGATCAAAAGTCGTGCAATTACCTTCAGATCTTCCCCGACGTATACGCTACGAAAATGTCTTTTCACCCGCGAATTCTGGACAATTACACCTATAATCAAAATGGAGTTACTTTTCCCGTCAAGGAAACGTCTCTTCTTCGTCGTCTTTATCCAAATATCGTGCCCCGGCAACAACGTTTCCGTTTCTTCGTGCTTGGTACGATGGACTTCAATGGCTGGTTGCTTAAATGTACTCGGCAAACATTATCCAGTAAGTCACGTTCAATAGGGCGAACAGGAAAGGGAAGAAGACCCGCGAGACTCGGTCGATGTTCAGAGCGCGCATTCGCGCCTTTTGGGCAGGTGTGGGTCCTGGCGGTGGGCCAGGTGTCGATTTCTGCGATCGACCGGATAACAACATTACGTTCTCCTGCGTGACAACGATCACAACTTGAACCGCCGCTGTGCAGACAGCGCTTCTGTGCCTCGAAGCGTCGGAGACATGAATGCGTGGTCGACGACGAGACGCGTCGATCCTTTCTACCGTTTATTAAAGAAAACATCGCCTCGTTGATTAACGCTTCTGCGATCATGGAAATCGTCGATTGGCAAACATTTGAGAAACGTATCGAACGAAAGGCACGGCGTAGTTTAATGGATGTTATTGGTAATGATGAACGAGAGGCTGAATTGCAATTGCACTTCGATCGATGGCAGCAAATGGAAAATTGTTATCATAGTGTGGGATTGGAAATATTGCGCGACTGTTTAGAATGATTCCGAGGTGCGAAATATATGTTTGGAGCTGAGTACTTGAGAAGATTGTGTGAATGGAGGGTACAGTGGCTCATGGATTCGGGTGGACGCGACTGACCAAGGAATGTCAGCAGCGTGTATCCTTAATGAGTGAGAGCAAGTGAGGAATAAAATGAGAGAGTAACTAAGAGTGGAAGAATATATAGAGTGAATGATGCGTGTGCAAGGCAGAGCTAAGGGAGAATTAGAAGAGAGCTGATTGAGAATAGTTTGAACAGTTTGAGAGAGACGTATCGTGAGCAGAGAGTGTTGAATTGAGAGTATTGTGAGTATCGTGTGAGAGTTGTCGTGCGTCGACGTTTAATAGTAATAAAGTTAGTGTTTAATTGAAGCAGACTGATATCTTATTCCCCTACCTGCCCTCTATTCCAATCTACGTGAGGTTTACGAAAAATAACTTCTACAATAGTGATACCGAGCGCGAAATAACAGGTTACGATTTAAATTCTGCGTACTATGTCATAGAATAATGTGCGTCGTTAACAGACGCTGGAATTTGGAAAGAAATACATTTACCCGCTCACTCCGAGGCA
Source organism: Nomada ferruginata (assembly GCA_963583965.1). Lineage (NCBI taxonomy): Eukaryota > Metazoa > Arthropoda > Insecta > Hymenoptera > Apidae > Nomada > Nomada ferruginata. Next base: position 16,268,737 of record OY757216.1, read on the forward strand.
CAGAAGCTGTCTGAGCTATTCAGATCTTCATCCAGGCGTTACCTTAGTTGCGATGTCGAAGATTTTGTCGAGTTTCGCGGTATCGGTGCCGCTGGAAGAAGGTGGCGGGCCTTTGCTGGCAGGCGCTGGCTTTGGCGGGGCATCCGAGTCGCCGAGGACGATGTTCACCAGGCAATACTCCATCAACGCCATGAACACGAAAATCGTGCAAACCGACATGAAAGCGTCCACGGCCTTTAGATACGAAACGGGAGGCAGGGACGCTTGACTCTTCGCGTGCTGCGTCGAAAGGGTTAGCAAGGAAGTTACGCCCAACGTGACTCTGGCTGGCGCCGCTTCCGGTTTGATCCAAAAGGAGACCCACTATTTACGATGGAATTGATGTTAATGAGAATACGAGGGGATTCGTATCAAACAATTGTTGGTTTCTTTTTTTATCTTTTAATTTTTACTTTGCGCTTCGTAAACGTCGACTTACCGACATAATGACGATCAAACAGGTAGGAACATAAGTGTGAAACAGGTAGTAGCCAAGCCTACGTTTCAGTACGAACACTACCTCGAGGCAGGTGAAGTTACCTGAATAATAAGAAATCGTGGTTAACCCTTTGACTGCGGCGCGATCTCGGAGTGGTCCATCAATACGGACGGCGCGTTATTCGCATGTCAGTCGCTACGACTGGTTCTCCACTGACAAGTGACCAAAACAGTACCCGGAGGTTAAAATAAATAATTAATCACAAAATTAAATAAATAAACACTTACATATGCAGTAAAGAAGCAGGTTTGCACGAATCAATGCACGATGCGATTATACGAGACCGTGCGTACGAGAGCAATAGAATTGAACTTAACAATATGACAACAATTGACTGAACGATACTGAAACAATTCCCGATTGTTTAGTTGCTATGTTACAGAGGACGATAAATTACATGTTGAATCAATCGATGAAACAGTAAAGGTGTTATAGTACAAAAATGCGGAGGGCGTATATTTACGCCTTTCGTATATATTGATGGATTTGTGAGGGCGTATATATACGCCTTTCGTAAATATTGATAGACTTGTGAGGGCGTATATATACGCCTTTCGCAGTCAAAGGGTTAATCATTGTGATCGCGAATAATTAGGCTCCGTTAATGTTCTGGATTTCTCTTTGCCTTCTTCGATAATTGGATTTTCAATTTATCACGCTTGGAGCCCTTTAACAGATTATCCTTGAGAATTTATCGAATCAAATTAACATGTCCATCGTCGTTCATTTCGAAAATATAATTCTGATTATTGCAATGCAAATCGATGGAGCATAAAATAAGCAATAATTTTATTATTTATTTCTCACGCCTTTTATTCATCTTTACCAAATAAATAATTACAACCAGCACACCATGAACCTAAAACATTTCAATCTGCGTCCAAGCAAATGCAAATACAAAAATGCACTCTGCTAAAAATATTGACGCTTGATTTTCAAGTGACACCAATTATACCAGGCCAATTCTGGTGCTACCGAAACTCCATCATTCTTTCACATATTTCTCCGTCTTTTGCGTAATATCCAACGTGCTTAATTAGAAAGAAGAAAGGTCGTTCTTTCATTCACGAAATGAAACGACGACGATGCGAAAGAACAAAAAACGAAACAAAAACGTCATTTACCGGTAGAATAGACCTGCGTGCAATCGGCCGTGTAATTCTTAACCAGTTGCAATTGCGGCAGCTCGATGTTCTCGTCGACGACGAGTGGCACGTCAGGATCCCACTGGAAGATCATTTCGTCCGTCGTGTGCGACACTGTTGACCGAGTTGTTTTGTCCATGTGAAATCGCACATTATTCAGATCACAAAAACTAAAGGAATATTCATGCGGATCTGTGGTACGATTGTTGCTTATATTTCGCGTCTTTGGAAACTTCAGTTTACCGCAGAGGCGACGCGTTCTCATTGACACGATCGTTGATTCTTTCAAGATACGATTGCGTTTTTGTGTGAGGAAATTGGAACACGGATGAAAGGGTACAATTCAGGCATAAATTGATCGTGGTATATCGCGCACGGTGTAGAGGATAGGAAAATGAGAAACGACGGATAAATTATTGCGCTTGTATTACTCTACTTTAGTGCGAGCAAGGTGACTGTGAGTGAAGGCGACCATTGGCATGCAAGATAAAAGAAAAAACTCTGGTTGAGTAAAAAACGTTACTCACGACTTTCCATTTGTAGTTTACACTCCTGGGTGTCGTGAGGGTAGATCAAGAAGTTCATGGCACAAGATAATTTCAATGTTAATCTGAAACGAAGGGGAATTGTGTCGTTTATAAATTGAATGTGATCTGTGTTAAAAATGAAATGATTGTATACATATGTACAGGTGATAATAGTTTAATTATTTCGATTTGAAATGCCATGGAGTTTTTCGTATTTAATTAAATCGAGTGAGGGGAATAAATGAAGGTAAAGAATTTATGTAAAAAAAAGTTTAGAGATAAAGTAAGGCTGATCATGTTTCTTACTTGACCATGTATAAAATAGTCTTGTCTTTGTACAACCATAGATAATGATTTGGAATGGTCATCGTTTGGAACGTCACAGATTTTGCATTCTTGAAGAAAGAATCCGGCCTCCACATGTTCTTCAACCAGTCAACTTCCAGTAATCTTAAATTGTATAAATTATTTATTTATTCACTGTATTATTGATGGACGTGATATTGATATGGCGTGAAGACTATTATATTGTTTGAAAATAGAAAATGGTATTAATTAATATCCAATGTAACATCAAGCAAAAAATCATTTTAATTTACTATGAGCTATTTAAAATTAATTAAGTAAAATTATGTTAATTCTACATAGGAACACAAACTGGTCCACCTGTATTCGGATGTCATATTTTCTGGTAATCGAAGCCTGTTGTCTTTCCAAGTTTGAGCGAAGAATATATCAGCTGCATAGGTCTGAAGAATTAATCATTCCCTAAGAAACTCAATGAAAAGTTAACGGAATGTAACACATAAGATTGTTCAACTCTTTCCAATAGAATACAATAAAGTTCAAGTAAAGACATTGTTAACAATCTACCCTATTAAAGAATCGTAAAGAGTAAAGATCACTTTAGAAGTTAATCACACCAAACTGTGTTTTATTGACTAAAGTCTGACCATATGATAATATCTTTAAGCAATATTGAGTTATACCTGAATTATACTTGAACATGAATTATTATTTAACGATAATTGTTTATTGTTTTGTACAATACCATTGAATTCTCGTCTATAGAATCAAGTCCCATCACAGTGACGTGAAAAAAAACGGTGGTCGCCTGGCCATCTTTCTTTGGCGGTCGCATTTTGTCGTACAGCTTAGGGTCTTCCGGCAGAAGATCGTAGAACTCCAAGCTCCTCCTGAAATTTCGATTCACAACTTCAGCAGAGCTCGAACACTTTGATAATTCAATCACATTAACTCCGTACACCATCCCAAAAGATTGTTTTTATTCAGTTGGGAAAAAGATAAAAAAAGCAGCGCGTAAAAGTTAGTTTTTCGATCAACCAGCGACCGCCATTTTACAACGAAGCAAAGTTCCAAGCTCAAAATGAGTAAATGTATTATGAAAGTCGTAAGGAATAAATCAAATTTGTAACAATTTTTTCGAAACCACTGTACTTAAAAAAAAAATCTCTCTCGAAATTTTCACAGATTTCAATGCCTTATGTCGCAAAAAGAAGTTTGATTTCACAAGCCATATTATTTATTATTCGCTAATGCACCGTACACGAAACACATAGTGCACAAAAAACTTAGAGCTGATTTCTAACACTTTTTTCTTCGATTATTTATTGCCCAGTGGTGGTTTTTGTTTTTTAGAACATTGCAAGATGTATTTCGAGACACTTTAATTAATATTACGGATTTACACATCTGTCCAGATTTTGTTCGAACAAGTACAAATTATTATTAGTTCACAATTTCAGATAATAGCTTCGTCACACTTAATGCACCGCACTTTAATTGTAGTAATCTCGTTTTGTATCACTGTAATCTCGTTTGGTATTTGCAATTCTTATTCTGCAACTTCTCCGAGTGTCTCAATTTTTTGACGGTGAATCCCAAACTCTTTGCAACATCGAGAAGATGAAAACAGTTTTCGTTAAAGAATAATTAATACAGGCGATTTAACATTATTTTTCCCTACAAGATTTGTCCTCCCTTTACACATAACGTACAACGCGTTAATCACATAATTTTTAAATTAACAACAATTTCATAACTCTTGCCTTCAAATATCGCAAAAACATTATCCTGTTATAGCAAGAAAGGAAATTACATTCTGCCATGAACGAAACTACGCTTCACTCTTTTACAAAGCAAATTATTTATTCTGGAATTATATTTAATATAATAAACCGCCTAAAATATCCATCGTATAGATTGACAAACTCCACTAAAGACAAAAGACAGTATAAATAAAAAAGAAACATAAGACGACCTAAACAAGTTGTACTGCAAAAATTCTGCAATAAAAGGACTACTCTATATCCACAGAGATCCTCTGTCAAACCCCTACGCAAGTAATAATAATTCCTAAACACGTACAAAAACTATCCCACACCAAAGTGCACCGAACGAACAGAATTACACTGAGAACCCGCGTTACAAATTTCAAAACCCGCCAGGGGCGAGACAAAAAATTCTTCCCCAAAGAACGTAACTGCCCTTGCGAAGCTTATTAAGATGGCCGACATATTGGCCAGGAGGGGACAATCTTTTGCCAAAAAAAAACCAAAATCTTACTGAGCGTCCACCGTGCGTCCGAGCAGTAGGAGAAACAAGACCGAGGAAAGGATTGCGGAAACCATACCGCCTCCATGTGCCTCGTCCATCGGCATCCTTTGCTGAACAGACTGTTCAGCGCATCGTCCACACAGCAGAATCGAATGGAACCGGAGAAACGGAGAACCGCGATATCGAAACTACCCTTGGACCGTTCAATCGTGGACAACGTAAACGACCGACGACAGGGGTCCTGTTCGAAAGGAACGAAAGGAAAAGAAAAAAAATGAAAAGAATTATCCCTTTGACAGCCCTTCGTTGAAGAATAGGGCCCTCTCGTCAACCCCTGTTCCTCTCTTCTCTGCCCTCTTTCCCTTTCTATCCCTGATCGTTATTCCCTGAATCGCGAGGACGTGCAACCGTCGACTGACTTCTTCAAACGACTTTGCCGAAGCTGCAGAATCCTCATCGTCGCTGGCAGAGAGGCAGAGGTGGTGGTGGATGCTCGTTGGTAGCGGTGGTGGTGGCGATGGAGGTGGTGGACCAAGCGGTGCCACCAGAACACAACGATGCACACCGTCGCCACCCCGCCGCGCTTCTTCCTCTTAACTCGATACAGGGGCGACGAAGAAAGGGAAAGAAGGGGTAACTATTGCCTTCTCTGTCTATCCATCTTGTGTGCTCGGTGACGTACACAAGGAACGAAGACAGGGCTTCGGAAAGGGTTGAAAGAGTGCCGCGAGAGGAACGACGATGGGAAGAAGTGGTGGTAATCCCCGGTGGGTCCGTAAAGTGTCACGAGATGGTTGCAAACGACACGAATTTACCCCAATGCGGCATGTCCGTGGTGTCCACAGCGGATGTCGTAATCGAGGGACTCGAACGTAATCTGCCGTCGTGATAATTGTGACGATTAACGGCGGGAGAAGGATAACTCGCGACTGAATGACAGATCGGGCGGGTGCCGCACTGGTTTTGTATTTTTTCATTTCTTTTTTCGTTTTTCAGCGCTGGGATATCGTTGCGATCGAGAGACATGCTTTTAGGGGGATTGGTTGGCAATATTAAACGAGCTATGGTGACTTTATTGGTTGAAGATTGAGTTTGCTTGATGCTTGGAGAACGATTTTGATTAAGTTGCTTATTTAGTGGATTTGTTGTTCGATTGCCGTGGTAGGTGTTCCTTGGATAGCATTTAAAAGCGCAAAGATTTTCGATACTTTGGGCACGTTATTATTTAGTCCTTGTGAATCAATGGTGGGTACTACGGAATTAATTTTTATTATTACAAATTAGTTTCATGTAATTGCCAAGACCACCGCCTTACGTACAGTATGCTGATGGTAAGTATACAAGTTTTCTTTATTTAAAAAGATCTAATATTCTAGTTGCTGTATAGACACCGTAGCTGCTGTAATTAATTTTAACTAAACATGTACGATATTGTCTTAGTTCATTTTTGTGGTCAATCCAATAATTTCTTCAAAGACCATGAAACGTTAAACTGTTAGTTCGCTAGCGCAAGTTCATTTCTACTCGTTTTCTAATAAGTAAGTACTCACGTGTCTCTCCGCAAGGATTATCATGCGCACTCACAATTTCATTGCAGTTTTTTCTTGAAAGAAACACGACGAGGGTGTCGGCGAAGCTAAATTGTTTTTACTGCTGGAGATTCATTACCAGAGCTGTGGGAAATGGAAGCGTTTCTATTCATTACAATCCTCCATGGAGTAACGCGTAACGAGTGGCAAAGAACAGGGTATATACCAAAGAACGACTGTTCTATATTTTTCTGCTGCAATTTGTAAACGTAAGAATGCCAAAACCACCGCGATCCGTATGTCTTCTAACAAGATCTCTTAGATGGTTAAAAAAAAGGAGAAGGGGACCACGAACCGTCGATTAAGAGATATTTTAATGTAATTAATAGAAAGTGTCTTAGTTTGAAGAACGTGCCATTTGCATTTATTATAAATTCATGTAAGTCAACGATGCTAAGTACTGTACGTTCATATATTCAACTATTAAATAAAGTGGGCAGATTGTCATTTTTATGTGACGTACCGGCGTGTTACAGATTTTCTAATCTCAAATACCCTTTTATAATTACAGCCTCGACATTAGTAATTACGTATTACCAATAATTATTCTAACATAATACTATTATGTTACAATAAAACGCTAATACAAAACTACGCCCCTGCATAAAACTTTCGCTCTCAATTCCCCAACCAGTTTCAATTACATTCAAATCTAAGACCTGAACAAGCTCGAACTATTAATCCCTTCTCGCACCGGAACATTCACAACCACCCTACGCCAACACAGAGGCCGCAATAAACGAACTAAAAATGATCTACGCATTGTACTCAATAGTTAAACTTAAGTTGCAGTTAAACTCAAACAAATCCGAACTGTCGAAATAAAGAGCCGCATATACATTCAGTCGCCAATAATAGGTGTCGCGCGACAGGACAGAAAAATAACGACGGATGACCAATCCGAACGATGATGAAACGACGAACAGCAGGGGGGTGAAAGAGCGACAGTGGAAAGGAAGAACGTCACCGATGACGAGGAAGAGAAAGCAGAAGAATCGGGGAGTAAAAGAAAGGAGGATCCTGCAGTCATCTCCTCTCCCCCTTTCCACCCTTCTCGAGGGTGACTCTCAGAGACGTTAACTACCGTGCTATTTGAAGACATTGTCGACGACCGACGGGACACGCCGCTCGATATATCGATCCTCGAAAATTGTGCCGCGAATAGAATGCTACGTGTTCGCGTCGCTCGTGCATCGTGAAGTGGCCGCTCTTCGAGAAGGTATACATATATACACGCACGGGCGCGCGCGCACTCGCAACCCTTCTAAAACTTCCGCGAAATTGCATATACCTGCAAGAACACCGCGTGTATATATGCACGCGGTGTTGGGGGATGGAAGAAGAATGCCCGGAACGGCGGGTGCTGGGCAAAAAGAAACCGCTTTTTTTGTACTGCCCGTGGAATATGTTTCCGCAAAGATGCTGATTAGGAAGTAACGGTAACGGCGATTGGCTGGAGGGTTGATAAGTTTAATTGAAACTTTGGCTACGTAATTCGTAAGCTTATTATGGAGTATACTTGTTCTGAAGGCATGCTCTGAATTTATGTTAGAATTTGATTATTGGATACTTTAGACAAGAATAATAGTTCCAACAAAATTTCACGTATCGAAAGAAAATCGAAAGTGTCAAAGGAATTGCCTTTTCGCGGAACTTGAAAATACGGTTTGAGGAAAATGTTCCAGTGCGGTATAAGTATAATATCTTTGTATTTCGAAAAATGATAGGTTTGAATTGAAAGGTCGCGTTGAAGTTAGGAACATCATTACTATTTTGCATCCTATAATTGGATAATCATCGTACTTCATTATCCTCATTAAAAGGATGACATCGATAAATATCATTAACAGAGACGTAGTCGAGGATAATCGAGATCAGTGTTGCACCTTGAAATAACACTTCTTTACCACGCGACACGTGAGGAGGAAGCCCCGATCCCTCTCATTAGTACTGTCGCAATTAATAACATTACTTCCCTCGAACATCTTGATATTCTCCGTAGAATTGTAATCCATGTCACGACGACGATTGTAAAAATCCCTCTGAACGCATTGCTTTCATTCGAGTTATATGTTTAATTATAACGAGGAGACTGTGAAACGTTATATATATATAAATTTGATTAAGAATAAAAAGAATAGAAAATTTAATTTCGCGGGATAAAATCTATTCCCCATTTGTAAATCGGGAAATTGTTCTTGTGAGAAACGTGAGAAATATCTCTATTTCTACAGCGATTCTGAAACAATGAGGAGAGCTTTGAAGCTCAATCGTAAAGTACGTATGAAGTAAAAAATCATAAAGAAATACTAAATTGCCAGTATTATATAATTAATAGATAAGACTTGGTCAGGGTAAATGTTTAAAAATCTTTTACCTTGACCTCGTGACATTACCTTGAGAGTGATAAGAACGAATTCCTTTTCCCTTCTCTGATTCCAAGTCGTAGTATCGACCAGTCTCTTTTGAAAAGCGCGTTTCCACAATGCCTTTCTAATTGTCGAGGGCTCGATGCGATATGGCAACACATCGACGCAGTCGTTGCTACGTAAAGCCTCCTCTAAAAAAAATAAGAAAAGCATCGGGAAAAACGAATACTTCTAATCGTATTTACAAAATGATTCTCCTATTTACTATCAAAATTCGATCAAGTATTTGATCGGTCGGATAGCATTTCTTTAAATATTTATAGTTAATGTTCTGTTTAATATTTCCATCTTTACGAATGCGAATAATGATCCACGAAAGAATTGCACCCCTTATTCATGCACGAGGATAAATTCTAAAAATATAATAATAATATTTATGGATGTATCAAATTCTGCAGCCCTTCCTCCAATATCGAGCGTGACAATTAAATTCCCCGCAAAGTTGCAAAACATTAAAAACTCACTGCAATTATGGCCATTATATATTAATTAAAACTATTCCGGCAAGATTTTCTATTGAACACTAAGCACAGATATTTTTAAATAAAAATTTCCTGAAAAAAGACTATGTACTTTTCTAAGAGGAATGTAACCACGTCTCCAACTTTAATTATTCGCAGGCATTCTTCGCACATACTCTAATACATAAATACCAAACCTCCAATCAATCGCGACGTAATTGCACAACTAATATACCTGTCACCTATTGAAAAAAATCATTCAAATACCTATCCCAGAATCAGAGACTGAACCAAGCCGGTGCATCACTTCCTCGAAATCTCGAATGATCATCCCCTCGCTTCGCCAATATAAAAGTGACATTCGTCGATTTACACAAATTCAAGGGAATAAACTGACAAGCGTGATACATACGAAAATCTGGTATATATTTCGATGCGTCTTTGTGACGTCGTTTTTCGTTGTACTGACGTCGATACTGCGGTTGGCTGCCGTTAGAAAGGAAAGAGCCGAGAAATGGATTGCTGAAGGAGCGGTTCGAGTGGTTCACGGCATTCTGCTATTCCCAGTGGTCTTGCAGGCCCAATGACCTGATTGTCGAGGTAAAAAGAAGCTGCTCTCGATGGTTCGTTACCACGGGCCTCCAACACCAGGATGATGTCTGCGATGTTTCCAGAGGTGAAAAGTGTCCCGCCTATCATGCTACTTTGGAATACAATTCATTTGCCGCGCGTTCAGTGCCTTACCCCTTCGTCGTCGCGACTTTGTTCGCCGCCGCGGACGAAACGATTCGAAGGGCGCGAAAGGAATGAAACTTTGCGCGACGATTGAAGATACATGCATGGCGGATTGCCTGCAAGATTTTCCTGGGTTCGTACGCGAGACGTAAAATAGATCGCACCCCCCTTTCAGTTTTAATATTGTAGGATTGGAAATACTGTGCGAATGCTTAGAATGATTCCGATGTATGAAAGGTACGTTCGGAGCTGAGTACTTGAGAAGGTCGTATGCATGGAGGGTACAGCGGCCCAAGGGTTCGGGTGGTCAGGACCGACCATCACCGAGGAATGACTGCGGGGTGTGTCCTGAATGAGTGAGAGCAAATGAGGAATAGAATGAAAGAGAAACTAAGAGTGGAAGAATATAAAGAATGAATGATGCGTGCAAGAGTCACAGCTAAGGGAGAGTTAAGGGAGGATCGAAGTGAAGAGTATTGTTGAAAGTATCGTGTGTGAGTCGTTGTGTGTTTTAGTAACGTCGTGTGTTGACGTATTTTATAATAAAGTTAGTGTCTTAATGAGAGTAACTGAAGTCTTATTACACCACCTGTCCTCTATTCCCAACTACGTGAGGTTTGCAAAAAATAACTTCTACAATATTTTTGTGAATAAAGCGTCTCGGAAAATCACTGATATTTATCGAAAATTTACGAATCTGTTCCAATACATTTCGTTTTACACTTGAGTAGAATAGTGGTGGCAACTTCTGCTCCATGCTACTCTAAAACGCTATTCTTCTGCGCGCTGTTGAACTTTTTTTTCCATACTGGGTTAAGGTCCCCGGACAACAAAAAGAGATTATCGGAACAAGATCGGCATATTATCGAATTTAGAGATCTATATTTGACTCACTCGAGGAAGGGTGCGGGGAGGGACGTTTAAAAAATCGAGCTCGTCTCAAGTGGCCCAAGTGTTGTCAGCTTCCCTTCGATCACCAGCAACGAAGCATTTACGTCAAAGACTCTATGACGTCACTCAACGAGGTAAAATCTCAGTTAAAAACGTAACATATCCAACATTCTTTTCTTCTTACATATATATATATCAAGAGTTGCAAAATTGACAAAAAAAAATTCCCAATGAAGTAACAAAAAAGATTAAGCTTCCCCTTTGAATCGACTGTTTTAACAATTCTTTGTGAACAAGTATTTTTATTGATTGTCAATGTAATTCTTCGTGTAATACTTCCGTTGCGAAAAGCACAGTATTATGTTTGCCATTATTCAGCAGAATTAGTTAATAATGTAATAAATATAGTATCTACTCATTTGTGCCACTACGATACACGCCATTCAAATACTTTCGTCACTCACTGTATGGGCAAATGATTTGGACAAAAATTAGCCAACGAAAGTTTTGTTCCTCCGAACCTCCCGAACCACTTTTCACGTTAGTTAGAAATTCAAAATAATGCTTTAATGAAGCAATGCTTTAAAGTAATGCTTATTAAACTTGTATAAATAATGTCCATCCGTTATTGGAATATTTCTATTTCAATAATATTGTCGTTACCAATTTCGTGAGGTCGATTAAATTAATTACGAACCTCGGGAAATATTTAAAATCTGACGTTTTGTTTCTGTGTATATCTAACATAGCTACTTGGACGAGAATACCGTAACATCTATGATATTCGAAAATATAAAATGTGTCTTCACCTATAAATAGACAGCTGGTACTTAATGGGTTAAGCATCCTGTTGTCAGCTCGGCGTATTGATCTCTTATGTAATTCATTCTGTTTTGACGACCGTACCTCTTCTTTCTTTTAATTATGCACGCTCGAGTCTATCGACTGCGTTGTAATTAACAAATGAAGTACCTATGCGGTTCTCTAACTGATGGTCAATACGACCTTTCGACTAAAAGGGATTAATTTTACACGATCTGATATATTTAACACGTTCCCTTCTTGCTGGAAGGCCAATAATTTGCTTTACAGTATTCTCCTAACAGAATGTCTCTTATTTTACTCGAAACTGCTGATCCATATTAATTTTATGCAAATTATTATACAGGTCGAATGGATAATGCACGGAAGCAAACAAGTATTATACAAATAGTAATAAAATAAAAACAGTATGAAACGGAGATTAAAAAGTGAAATGTGTGAATAAGTAAGCAGTTCACATACATTAGATATACAGAGAAGAAAATAAAAAGATAAAAAATAAATTAAAAAATAATTAAATTCAATTACTCAAAGCAATACATTAAATCAGATTCACTCTCGATATCAAAGTTCAAGCAAACTAAATCTCCCATTAACCAGTCTACTTCTAAATTGAATTCAAAATTTGTAAACTATTTTTACAAATTCACGTCCTCCCAGATCGACCCGAAAATACTACACTAAAAATCACGTCCAATCTACCCTTAAAATCGACCCCATAAGTTCCACCGCTCGAATGAAAATGATCAAATGAATTCATGATATAATTCCTGTACTTCGAATTATTTTCCCACCAACATTTACATCCAAAATATTTCATTGTCAAACAGAAAATAATATTACTCTGGCGTTACTGTAAACGTTACTCTACAGCCAAGGAATTATTCCTAGCGAACCGTGATTTCATCAATTCGCCGGGATCAGGGGAGACAGCGATCGAAGATCCCCTGTCGCGTCGTGGTGAAACGAAATTAGGGAAAACAAGATCCTGCGGTAGGAGGCTGGCTGTACACGACGATACACGTCGTCGCGGTGGTGTTTTTGCGAACGTCAGCTGAGGTACTCTTGGCCGAGGCACGTCGAGAAGTACGGCTGGGTGCGGAGGGACACCGGTCGGGCTTAGCTTGCCGTTGGAGAAGCGTTTCGAGGCAGCTGGAGACGATGCACGATAAGCACGCCCGTTCCTCTTTCTTCTGACCTCACGCCGTTTTTCATACACCCAGCCGAGCCAAAAGCCACCCCCAACGGGCCGCCTGCCTATTATTTTCGACCGATTGCCAATTGTCGTGCAACTGCCGACGTAGGTGCTCCTGCTGGATGATTCCGGTTTGCCGCAATCGGGGAACAGGCCTCCTGGAGCCTTCTTTGTCCCTCGGCTATGCCTTGTTTCGTGTTTCGAGTTCGTTGTTGGTGTACTTGAATTGGAATTCTGTTTTTTTTTTAGCCGATTCCTACCGCGGCGGCTGTATGTGTGTGATCTTGAAAATGGTATCTTTTATCCTATCACGTAGACGAATCGTGTGTTTGAATGTTTCTGTGTAGATTTACGTTATGTTGTTGGGGACTGTGCTTCGAGGATGCTGTATTGTAAGGGGCTAAATGTTGGAATAGCTTTTTGTTCGGTAGATATTAATTGCTTGCCTGTTAGTTTTATGAATCGCTGAGGGATTAACAGATATGCTTTGAGACGATGAAAGTAAAAATACCGCAATCACAGTTGTGTCGTCAAGTTAAGTCATTAAGTTGTGTACTTAAAAAATGTAGCATCTGGATATAAAGCTTAATTTTTTGTCAGCATTACCAAGCAACATAAAATACCTGGTGCCCTCGATACAGTGTACCTTTACAGCATTTGCATTAGTTATCAGAACATATCTTTTTCGTGCATCCTACAATTTTCCACTGCAAAGGGTAACCGGCGTTGGATGAAAATCATCAAGAAAAAAATGTCTCGCCAGAGATGTGGGGAAAGATGATTATTAAAATGAATAAGATAATAAATATGATAACGCAAGACAGTGATCGATCGACGATCGAACGAACAGTCGTTGCTGGCCGATGACGCGCAAGATCACCCCGTTACCTCGAGATTTCGAGGTCGATCACGTCCTCGTCCCAGAAACCCAGGGATGAGGATGCACTCTCCGTCTATCCCACGGAAAATGGCATACTCGGCTACTTGAATTAATTATTTCGTTGCGTCAAACATTTGACATTTTTTTTAACACACTGACTGAAGCCCAGCCGGTTTACACTCGATAATAAAGGTTGGCGCCCATTTAACAGCACATCAGTAAAGCAATGCTCGGTTGTCCATGCGCCGATATTGTTTGCAGCACAGAGGGCATAAATATATCGGCGTGGCATTAGTACTTAAAAATCGTGTCGTAATTTAATATTGACGAAATGACGGTAATAACATTATTGCTTGACGAAGACAGAAGCAATATGACGGGAAGAAAAAATGATTGGATACACGTGAGTTTGGAATTAAATATAAGACTAACTAAATAAGATTAAAGCTTAGAATATTTTGATTTGTATCAGTGCTTGTAATTGCGAGACAAATTTGACTGATGATGTTCAAAGAAACTAAATACATTTTGTATAAAATATGTTTCAACAATAAACCTGAGTGTTTTCGTGCGAATTAAGTTAACATGACAAAATTTGAATAATGAGAAATGAATGCAATGAAAATACAAAGGGAATTATAGTTCGTAAGGTAAATCTATTTACCTGTATTTCATAAATTTCCTCACGAGACGCGTGTCCTGAAAAGTTCGGTTAAAAATGAAACATTTATGCTGATATGACGTGCACACGAAATAAACGAAACTGCTTGACAATAATAAATGTTTTAATACGTTATCTAAAATAAAGTTCGTATCTGCAATAGAATGAGGGCACTTAGGGTAAAGAGACCTGGGAAAATGGCGGGAAACGAGCAGACGATAAAAAATCCAAGCACACGACATCCCTGTTCAGCCTTAAATTTTTATAAAACAATCGTTTGCGCGTAATAAGTATAATACAATCAGTTCATCGAATAAACTCATCGTGAAACTTTGATATAGTTATAGCGTTTAGAAAAGAAAAGAAAGACAGACAGTGATGCTTCTTCTTTCTTCAGCAACGCAACTCGATCCAGACTCGATCGTCCAAATGTGTTCGTCGTACAATCAAAGAACTGATGAATTCGTGAAGATAGTGTCACGCGTTTAAGATCCTTCATTCTTTCCGAAACGAAACTGTGCTGTCGCTCGAATTCTCTTCTTCGACCGACCGCCAATTCTCTTTTAACCCTTCCCTTCCTTTTTTTGTCTATTTTTTTATTGATTTATCTCGTCGAATCGCATCAGTATATCTTCACGAATATCAAGCGTGATTGTGTCTTACGCATTGTACCATTAAAAAATATATATATATAAGTGTATCTTCCAGACCTGAAGAGTCTGAAACAATATCAACATAGCAAAGTCTTCATTGATATTTCCTTTTTCAACAACTGTGTTATTTAAAACAAATCTCTTCCCATTAACAAAAAATATATATCAGTTCAATAGATTCAACGTAATATTTATCTTGTACGTTATACTTAATTACATCGAAGGACAGAAATCTTATTTCTCGTAAAACAATTCAGATCTGGAAGAATTTATGATTAAACCATAAATTATAGCAACGGTGCTAACAGATTTGTGTGATATCGTATAAAGAAAATGTTTGTTTGTGTCCCCTCGATCGCGTAGATCGAGAGAAAACGAACTGTACAAATAGAAAACCTCATTTCATTTTGGTACTTTTGTACTCAGCAAGCGTAATGTACGGCTATGTTAATTTAATTAATTCGTGTATATGCAGGATCACTGTGTTTCCATTGAAACGCCGACCATCGTACCACCACAAACGTATATATGTATCTCGCACACGAATGGCCTCAAATTTTGATTTATGCTTCGCGTATTTTAATCACTTTCTTTCAGTTTGCAATTAGAAATTACGTAGATAGGTTTTCACAGTGTTTGTAGAAAAAAGGAATGCAACTCGTAGAACTGGTAGTACGAAGGTTAGAAATATATATCATAGTGAACCCATCAGATTTCATATACACACGTCTGCTTGCGATTAATTCACGGAACTTAATTATTCGCCTCGAATGAACTTGTTTTAATAGCGTTATCAAAGATCGCCAGCATTAAGGTTTTAGAACACAGTAGTGTCGATTATTAATTTACAGAATGTATATAATTTATGATACGAACCAGTAAGAATGTTTAATCAAATAAATTTCAACGTTGCAGTTCACTTTTCTTTTATCCCTTTTCATTGTTATAAAAACGTTTAATAAAGACAATTGTTCTTGATTCAACGAAAATTACTTTAAATACAATATAATATTTTGCTGGGCATTTTAATTTTATGGAATAAACTAATTTTCTATGATATTTAAAATGGTATATATCGTGGATAAAACAGAATTAATATTAAGCGACGAAGTTACTTGTGCTTCAAAAAACTTTTCTAACGTTGAATACAATTTTCCTCAATTATAACCGTCATGTCTTTTTGATTCAACCTACATTTCTGTTCAGTCCAAACTGCAACAATTTCCTTGAAAACCTTTCACCGATCATTTACCGATTCTTGGCACTTTGCAGGGATAAGTTCAATGAAATGCGAAGGAAATCGAGCCAAAGAACGTTCATTCTATTCACCTGGCCTCGAGATCCAATCAGTCGATAAAAATCGAGTACAGACATCAATAGAAAAATTAACGAAATTAGTAACAAACATTGAACCAAACATTCATCGATAATCCTATCGCAGAAAAATATCACTTTTTCGTAACTTTCATCCTCGTCATCAAATCCCAACACAAGGACATATCACACAAAAAAAGACACGCTCGTAGTTAGGTCGTCGCCAATTACATTGAAAAAAACAAGAAGAAATTCTTCAATCTCGACCCTTTACAATCGTACATTCCTACAAAATTAGCAACATTCGAACAGGCGATACAATACAACCGATTCCTTCGACAGAATTCGTAGAATAGTCAGACACAATTTTCCCTTTTGCTCCATCGTTAATTCTACAACGTTTTATTCGTTCGAACGTAAATCGCCACGTATCCTCGCACTCCCGTTTAAAGACTTTATAAAAATAATTATTGTCCTCGTGTGTGTCAATTTTCCCGTGTATCTTTTATCGAAGAGTTCCTCGAGTTTCTGTCCAATTCAAGAAGCAAAGAGAGAACAAAAAGGAAGAAGAGAATCGTATCGAAGCGCAAAATCGGTCGATACCGCGATTTTATTCAGTCATAAAGAGTTTGTCTTGCGGAACTTATGCGAGAAAGGTCTATTCACAACTCTGTTAAGGCTCTCTACTATGTATAAGATAATCATTAGGTATGGACAACGATCGATCGCTCGATGCGCTCGTCCATGTGATTCAGATTATTACAGAACACGCCACGATACATGTACGATATTCAGGCGAAATTAACTAATCATGATTATCGTGTGACTTGCTAATGTGCTTCGCGTATCGGAGCTTGACTAACTCGCTTTATAATCCCTATAAAAATGAATCCATCAACGACGTGACGATATTTAGAAAGTAAAAGGTAGAAAAATATATTGCATACACCGATTTACCGTTTCTATCTGATTCTGTGCCGCGTGAAAATCTTTGAAGAAGCTTCCGTTTCTCATATCTTTTTCGCCTGTTTCCACAATTGTCCTCTGTGCATTTTTCGTTTGTACATCCATTCGTCACAGACACGCGCGAACTTCGTCGAAACTTGTGGTAAAAGGGGAATGCGAATTTTGCTTAACAATCTCTGCGAAGCTTGGTACATGCTCTCTCACATGTTTCCATTTAACGTTGATCTATCGAGTTTCCAACGCTTCAAATCGTTTTATTTCACTTCTTTTATCCGCGTTGCACTGGCCTCGAAACGCGATGGACATGCTTTGCTTGCTGCTTCCGAATATTCTATGTTCTATTTGTACTTTATACTTCATACTATCCTAGTAATCGAGGATTTTTGAATCATAGTTTCTTTCCTTCTTTTACATGTAATTTTTTGTGGAATTATTCTGTACTTTAAATAAAACGCTGCAATCGCGCTACAACAGGGACACGATCTACGCCAAAAGATCCTCAGCAATGTTCTTCTAATAACTTAGAAATATCTCGATAACTCGCCATAATGCCCAATGATAAACGAAGATATCTTTCAATGAAAAACAACGACACCATCAATATGGTCCACGATCTAATGCATCTATCAAAGCCGACAACGCAAAGTCCATCGCGACACCATACAGCATTGCAATCCTCCCAATAGACAGCACCGGTTTCACAAATTTCTTCTCCATTCACTATACTCAGACATAATAACGTCTACGTGACTGCGACACTCCGAATAAAAAACTTCGCTTATTAATTTACAACCTCGCCGCTGTTGCCCCTTTGCTCAATCACCGAGATCCTCTCACCACCTATACATTTTTGTTTTGTCCAATTTCCAACACATTCCACAATTTGATTCCAGCGAATCGAACGCCAAATAAATCTCGCCTTCCTCGTCGACCGAGCAAGGAATCGAATTTCAACTCGAATTTCAACGAGCAGAAGCAACATTGGTCAGGCGACAATATTCTTCGTGCTACTTTGCTTGTCCATCCGCAACGTTGCACGGATTGTTTCTCCGATTTTGTCGAAAAGCGATCGCCGAAAAGCGTTTCAAATCGAACAATCGATTCTTTGCGTTCGCGCTGCTGTGCGCCTACCCTGTGTAAATTTTGCCCTCGAATATACATATGCAATAAAGAGAGTGGAATAAGAAAACGGTGTGGTTCGCCTTTCGTATCACGCTTTTCCCGCTTTCGTGCAGCGAATTGTGCGATCGCGCGTTCCAACCGGATCTCGTTATCCTTTCGGGACCAAGGAAACTCGGTGTGACGAAACAGAGAGGGGAAGACGTTTTTGGAAACGTCACAAAATACATTGGCCGAAAGATAGTTGTCGAATTTTTTTAGTTAGAAACAGTACTCACTTCGTTCAATTGGAACGATGTAAAATAGGGGGATATAGTCTCGAAAGGATTAAGACGAATCGTCACGCAGGGAAAGATCCATGGATCTTTCGTTGCTGGCCGTTCACATCACGCAACATTCTCCGCATTCTCTCATATAAAAGCAAACTCGATCACTCGTGTATAAACTGATCGCGTATATACGTACAAATGTGTGTGTGTGACCACGCTTTGCTTTTTATCTTCGCCTTTTTTCATTTTCTTCTTTTTTTTTTTAATTTTTCTTCGTTCGGTATTTTCTTACTGTTTTTTCTGTACTTTTTTGTTTTAAGTTTCTTGTAAAACGTCACGATTTCCCTCATCTGTTTGCTGATGTTTTTCGTTAATGGAAATTGGTCGTCGAACGATACGAGAGGCAGGCATTGAGTCCTTTTCCTTGTTTTCATTGAGAAATCGTTTTCAGTGTTACAAAATTAATGAACATTTAATCGGGGAATTCGAGTTTGGATTTGTACAGTGGATCATAAAAGTGTTTCACACTTCTAATTAATAATTATAATAATAGTTCCGTAATAGCTTAGCAGTTAGTGAAATACTCATTGCACGATTTGCACGAAAGTCACAAATGTTTTTGGGAGGAAACGTTAGTCATTATGTGTTATTAAATACTAATATTTAATTGGACCACCTTTTGTACTAATTACATATGCGAAATGACGACCCTTTATATGTACTAATTCACTGCGACCCTTGTGCAATTCGGATTTACAATAAATATTTGTATTTCCTAAAAAATTATTAGACACCTCCGCCATTTTTATCGAAACTAATTCAACGACAGCATTCCACTATATCCTACAAATAAAATGTGAGAGACCATGAATTTATCATTAGTAAACTCGTGATTAATAATATCCAACTGAATATCGCAACACTTTCGTGATCACTGCTTGAACAACAAATTATACCACGCATTAATTGTTTACCAGAATAAGGTAGAAAATTGCCCAATATGTGTAAAAAAGAATGATCAAATGTTATAACAACGAATGCCCGACGCCCGACCTATGTTCACAATAATTACAAAAGGAAAAATATATAACTCATCCCGCAATGGAACCACGCGATATGACTGCCACTCGTATAGTGGCATAAAATTAAGAAAATCGAACTTTTAATCGTAACACGTCGCAATGCCCTCCCGTTTCGTACAAAGTCTAAAATCGTAATAATAAAAGAAGAAATGCAACGATTTTTATTTAAAAAAGGTCAAAAAACGTTTAAGCTCCGCAATAAGCAGCAAGTCTCGCTATACGTACACAGTAATAACAATCGAATCTCGTGCTTACGCTTAAAGAGTATAAAATGCAATTGTATTATTATTATTATTTTTTTTTTTGTTTTACCTTTGAAAGTAGCATATTTGTATTTTTTTGTTTTTTACACTCGTCATTTGGTGATTACCAAAAGCTACGTAATATACGAAGATACGATTAAAAACGATCGGTTATCATGCGTAATTATCCTTACAGTATAAAACTTCCAAAAAGGAAAGAAAAGAGAAAGATCCAGCGATCATATCACCTCGCGCTTTATAGTGTCTAGTGTAGCGTGTACCATTCGAGAATGAACGAATGCAACGCTAGTCGCGTCTATGCCACTGACTTTACTGCAAGACCTATTATGTGATACATAGCCGAAGTGTTTTCGTGACCAGAAAGAAGAAACAATGAAATAAATTCAACGTCATTCTCACCGTCGAATGATTTTCCACGAACACTGGTACGATAAGAGAATAGAATATTTCACAGGTAGCAAAAATTGCACCATAAAGTATACAAAGATAACCCTTTTAGATCTTCCAGGTATTGCTTCACATTTAACATAAACGATTGCTAATAATCTCTCATACAAAAAGAACAATGTCAATTAAGCAATACTCTTAGCCAATTAATAAGTACAATGAATATAATATCAAAAAATAGTTCTCCTTGAATTTCTTAATCTATCTTCCTCACCGAGAGACGTGTTCAGAGATTCGTTCGATCAATTCCATTCCAATTATCAGAAGACCAACGGAACAAATAGATCCAGCGGATCAGTCTAAAATTTATAAAAGAAATAAAGAAAAAAGAAAAGAAAGCTCGCGTATAAAATCTTGCGGGGAATTGTTCCACGTTAATCCTCTTAATTAAAGGAACAAAAATTTCGTCACTTCTAACGATAAACTCTCCTTAGCTTAAAACGATTATAGACATTTAACGAATTAATCTTCTCACGGTCGAAAAATAATTTCCACGTTGTTTCTTCTTTCCGAATAAATACTTCGGTTGACTCGCGTTTCCTCTGTAAACCCTCGAAAAAAAAAGAAAAAATACGCGGTGCTAAAAGAGAACCTGGCGACACGCGTGTGCCGTGTTACTGATTTTTCTTTCTCTCTTTCTTTTGGCGGGGGAAGAAAGCTCATAGAAATGGCACAGTGGTCGCAAATATGTCTCCCCTTTGTTTTTCTCACATCGCCAGCGAGTCCTCGGCCTGTTTGAGCAGAAATTGGAATTGCGTGCAGCGGCACAGAGACAGTAGGTACGAGTCGTACGATTTACCTGAGACAGCGCAGCCATTTCGGTAACAGAGCTGCGCATCTCAAATAATCTCAAATGGATCCGCTACTATCGCCAGGAAAGACCATCATGTTTTCAGCACCATACGAAGGGGTGGGTGAGCCCCTTGCATCGAGGGAAGCTCTGCTCGCCGAGCTAAAGCTACTGGAACTTAAATCCTCGTAGCTGGCCACCGATTGACTGCCACCTGGAACAGACGAAAGAATTCTTCGTCATTACTGTTCGACGGGAGCAAAGAGAAATAGATTGAAGACCGAAGATTACTGTTAACTTTGTGGGAAAAATAAATAATCGATGGCGGTTTAATATTTTTATACAGCTGTTATTTCTTTATACATTGCTTTTTACTCGTTCTTTTTTTTCAATCAAAAGGCATGTATTGCGATGCACTCAGTTATTGTTTTTTTTGGTTTGTTATTTTTTCAACACCATAGATGGTTCTTGTGGGACACGTTTTGCTATTGTAAAAATTATGCTCTCTCTCTCTCTCTCTCTGTCTGAATTAACAAATTTGTCGAATACAATTGTTACATGGTTGGTTGGTGTGTATTTTTTATTACGTATTTGTATGTCGACTGTAAACAGTTGATATTTATTCCCCAACGGAATATAATAAATGTTCAATTCGAATTGTCCAGATTCGTGATTACTTTTCGAGAACGTTGTGTTTGTGGAGTATGTAATACTATTTAATAATAATAGATTCTATGAGAATTCTCAGGATTTGTATTAGATACTAATCGTGATAAAATATTATAATCGAAAAAAGGTGCTTTAAATTATTGCTTAATTTAATTGCTTAAACGTATACGATTTTTCGAAATAATTCAAACTGACAAACTGCTTAACATTCTCAACAGAAAATTGTGACTGCGTTAATAAATAAAAGCATCTCCTTCTATATTAATATAATATCTCACTTCCATTGAAATACGTCAATTTTTCAATGGCATTAATGTTCGCGTATATACACACACTGATCAAGAATGAATAAGAATTTGGAAAGATTGCTCGATTCATTAATAACTTTCCGGCGCGAATTTCGTGCGTAATGGAAATTCCCAATTTCTAAAATGATTTCACGACAAGAATTCATAATTAAGGTTTCATTATGATCAACCTCACTCGCAGGTTCTATTTTAACGAATTTTATAACACTTATCCACCATTAGACTATTTGTTTGTTCACAGATTTTTATTTACCAGCGTTCGAATTATATCCAAGACAATATCACGAATACCGTGTATTTTGTACGTGCTCTTTAAATAATTAAGAATGAACACTCAATAATATCAATAAATACGATCCTAATTATTCAGCATAACATCATTCCTCCTATTGCTCGATTGAAAAGTCTTCAATCGACACTAATTACATTCAAATTTAATTATGGATTCTTGGATTCTTATAGACTAACGCTTACATGAAAACAAAAATAATTAAACGCTGGAAAGTGCGAAACTTTAAGAAAAAAAAGGAAGAAGCTACATCAGCCTCTGTGTGGCTCTATATTTTTTATTTCTATTGTATTCTTATCTTCTTTTGCTCTCGTTTGTTAGAAATCTGTTAATATTGGATTTACTTCTCCCCGTAAATAAAGATTCTGCGTGTCGATGTATCTTATTGGTAAATATACTTCTCTTTTTGTTCACAATTATCTTTAAAAACAATTACATACACACATACGTATATGTAAATTCGTGCACTCTTACGTTACATTGTTTTTTTTCCCGGGCATTCGAGCTTCGCTTGAATTATTTTACTATGAACAGCGAACGAAATGAGCAATGTCGAATTGTTTTCGAAACCTTTCATATTCCTCGCATTCCTGCATACGATCCGTGCGTTTTTTATCATAAAATTGGCTGTTCAATTGATCGATTGAAAATACAGAATATTTGACAGGCGTAGCGAACAATGAATGTGGTACAACAGTTAATTCGTTTTTTTTAATAATACGAACATTTGCCAAAATTGATAGAAAAAATGAGACAGATTTTGACGCCAGACATGTATATACCTAGTGAGTAATAAAATCGTAGAATGTTTATCGAAGAACGAGACACCGATCGTTGTTTAATCGAATGGCTTTATATTATATATTACAAATATCAATAGCCAGGAAGGGAGAAATAATTATATCATAGTGGCAATGGAGCATTTAAAATCATTTTGTACTTAAAATATTTCATAACTTAAATAATAGAATAATAGATTTACTGTACGCTTTGCAAACGACTAATGCCTCGTTCTACGTTGCAATAAAACTTGCTCAATTTACAATTTTCCTTCGTTAAGTAAGAATCACTAAACACACTAGTATTAGACGATAATTTATAGTACCCTTGGATTATGTTAATCGTTTCGCTGAATACAAGACTTTCGGGTCAATACGGGTCAAGCCAACGTGCTGATCGATTCTAAACAAAAAATTAGAAAAAAATTCATCCTGAATTCTGACTGCAACGATTACATCTGAAAGTCCGTCACACGTGATCGTAATGCAAGAATCGTAAACTGTCGCGTGTGATTATTGGCTGTGTTCGCGAAAAACATTACTAAATAAGTACCTCGTCGAAGCCTGCTTCTTAAATTCGCATTTTTAATTATTACGCCGTGTTTGGGACCGCTTAAAACGACAACTAATAGTACCATTTGTTTGCTTTCTCTTTTCATTTGCTGGTTGGCAGTTGTTACAGAATATCATCGCTTGTATAGCTATTTTTCCTCTGGTGTCGGCGAAATGATCACAAAAATTCGGCATCACATTAACACAAACACGATATTACAATACATACGGACACACACATCGAGTACAATAATTACATACTCTATGGTTCGCGTGATGAAACAAGCTTACGCGCGAAATAATCGATAAATAATTCTGTATTCTCGTACATTGTTTTTAATAAGTCGTCAACTTTTCATTGTAATTAGCTGCAAACATTATTATTATTAATATTATTCCTATTAATCACGCATAGCCGTACAGTGTATAAAATACATTAATTTCCGGAGCTGTCTACGATCCACGTGACTCTCGTCGACGTGCAAAGGGTTCAATCCCCCGAAATACATACATCTTCGCTTTTTCTTTGCTTATGAGAAACCATAGGGGATAACAGTGAGCAGGTGAGGTAGTGCGAAGAAAAAATAAGAAAGACAGCCGTGATATATTGTTCGTAATACAATTGACGAAAGGCTGCCGAAAACGTTAGATTCAACGGAATCGCAAATTTTAATAATAAAAAAAAACAATTAGGAGAAAATATCCCACTCTTTCTCCTGAAAATATTGATTTATTCACTAGAAGCAGACAATACATCACTTGTTCTGGTTAGCGAGAGATACAATATTCTGTATTACGTTAGCTATTAGAATGTGCATTTATATAATGCGTCGATATTTTTCTTCTCTTCTCTCTACTTGCATCAAATCGACATTGGTATCTGTAATATAATTCGATGCAAGCATTCGAGTCGTTTCCCTATCCTTTCGCTCGTTCTAAAGTTTGTTTTTTAGAAATCAACGAGGAACTGGAGAGTTCGAAGAAGATTGCAAAGAATGATAATTTCGTTTTTAAAAAAGGAAGATACTACCTCTTCACTTTGATATTGGGTAGATTACTTATTGTTATAAGTAATGGTACAATTTTCATTCTACTAAAATTGTTTTAATATAAAGTAAGAGTATTCTTGTGATGATACCAGCATTGAAATCTCTACGTTTTCAATACCAACGAATGCCCTCGATGACACTGCATTTGCTACGCCGAGAAAAGCAAATATTTATCGTTATCAAGTGATAAGTGAATTTTTGTTTTAATTATACAGCATCATTGCTATCATTTCACGAGAAAACATATTTATGGCTCATATTTGATTCTACGAGAGTTAATCATTAAAAGAAGACACTGAGGCAGAATAAATTATTTCATTCGATAAATAAGAAAACAGAAGCAAAGAGAATCATTGCTTGATTTATAATACATTAAAATATTCATGTGAAATGTTTATCTAATTTCCATATACAGTAATAGTTTATTTTCAAACTACTACATTTCCGTGCGTGTACATAAAATAATTGATTGTGTTGAATACTGTTCAAATATTTGAAAACGAAAATCCTTTTTAATATTATTAAATTAATTAAATGGATTTTTAATATGCACAATAAATGTAGCTAGAAATCTCTTTTAAATTACCCCCAAACTAATAAAATACTGTACTGAGTTCGTTTTCCTACGATCATATGGCAGAATTAATACAATTACAAAATACTTTACATATAAAGATATGTAGTGTTCGAATATTTCCAAATTTTAAAGATTTTCACTTCAAAATACTAAGTTTCGATATTAATATATGTACCTCCTTTTACTCGTAATTATAATTGTTTGCGTGTTTAAAAAATACGTTACTAATTCGAAATTTCACTAAGTGACATAAGTTTTAATACAAAATTGGCGTACCATTTCGCATATATTCACATGTTGATTCAATGAACAGACCGTAGACGGTATAAGTACACGAGACAATAACCATCTGTTGAAACGCAATACGTGAAAAGCTATTAATAAATACTACTGTACTAACTGTACCTAACATGAATATTAGTAAAAAAAATATTCAAAGGTATAAAGAGTTAAATAAATTAAGAGAGACCTACACAGGTGAGAGGGATACTTGTTCAAATGTATCCACATTTAGAGAGCTCTATAAATTATAACATCACTATTTAATTCTACGTTAAATCGTCTACGGTGTTCTAATTCTGTTGTGACGCGAAAATTGCAGAAACCGTAACATACATCAGACGTAAAAAATAAAAATATTCTTTAAATAAATAAGAAATTTTTTCGTCTAAAACATTCTACACATTCAAACAGTACATGTAATTAAATCATCATTAATTGTGTATTTTTACTTATTGTGTATTATTTAAATATAAATGTGAATAGCAGAAACTAATGCATGATTTTAAATAAATAAATACTTTAAATAAATACTACCATTTCTACAACACAACTTCTTGTTCGAAATAAAGTATCTAAAGATATTTTTTTAGCTGCAAGCTGTTGTTCTCTTTTTCTTTAATACTATAGTATTGTTTAAAGTGAAAACCTATAAAACTTGGAAAATAATCTTTGATTTCTCGTCGGCCTGTAAAATTATTACGATGATCACTGCACACTTGGCAAAGAGATACAACCAAATCTGAATAAAAAAAACTGGCAAGAAAAAAAGACATTGGACAGAACTAGAACAATATAGAGTACAATTGAACAACTTCCAAAAGAATGGACACCATCATAATAATAATAATTTCCACGTCCACTTCCAACATTTTACACCACTTTCACAACTATCATTGATTAGTTGTAATTGACATTAAAGAAAGTATTTACTTCAATAATATCCTTAGTAATTTAATATCAATTACCGAGAAAAATAATTATAATAAATAGATTAATACGAACAATTATACCCTCTCGAATAACACGAATAATGTGTTCGATCGCTTCTAAACACTAAATAACCACACTCAAAAAGGCACTACGGACAGTTGAAATTAATATTAAAATTCCTTTTAAAGAAACAATGGTTGCATTTAAAAGCATTGCACCTGCATCTCGACGGTTGTTCTTTTTTTTTGTTGCGTTTGGTCACATTCTTAATGTTCCGACGCGAAAAAACACGATTTCTTTCTCGTCTTTCCTCGACGTAGCAGTGATAGACGCAGTGAATCACGAACATAATCACAGCACTTACGAGGACGAAAGTGACGATTAGCTTTGTACTAAATCTCACGGCTAAATCCCCAAAAAAAGATCCTCTCATTCGATCAAGAAGATCTCGTCGTTTTCCATTTGTACTAGCAACAAACTCTAACGAGTTAGAAGTATAATATATGCATCTATTTATATTAATATATATATATATTTATTTATTTATTCATTTACTTCTACGTGAACGAACAATCGGCTTGCTGTTCGCTACACGATTCTCTTTTAAACGTGCCGAGTTTCGATTGATCGGTGATTAACGTGTTCGACCAAAGAGAAAATATAATAAAACAGAACAAGAGGCATCAGCGATTCTAATCGACCTCTCTTATAGAGGCAATACATAAATAGAGCACGATCATTTTGTACAAATTAGCAGAGCTTAGCTATCTTCTCTAAGTATGCACGAAATCAACCGTTTTCGTCCGTGAAATTAAACGGATTATCCTGCGGTACGAGGTATTTGTTCGACGTGAAATTACGTGATTAAATAATTATTATTAAGGTGCTGAGAATGAAACTATAGCCCCCCCGCCCCCTGCTAGCGTTTCGTTTACACAAATAATCGATCACAATCCATCTTTGGCTCCCACAATTATTTTCAAGGGTTCCTTAACATTCTGTAATACGTGATACGATCGTAAACAAGATTTAATTATACCCGACGAAACGTGTCGAAAAATATAGTGTTATTTGCAATTAGAAAAATCTAATTTCTACGGAACAAGTTGTATCGAGGAAATGTGAATTTCTTAACTGTTCTTTTTTATATATGTATATATGTTTGTATTTGCGAATATTGATAGCGAAGTAAAATTTTCAGAATTTCGACCCACTGAAAGTTTCGCGTAAAAAGATGACCAAGAGCATACGTGCACCTCGCCAGGTACGTAAATAAAAAAAATTGTTTAGTATATAGTCAAACGAGATCTGAATCGATACAACATGTGCAGAGTCCAGTTTTTCTTTGGAAATTCTTACTCGTATACAATGCAAGAATTATTTTATGCATATCAGTGTCACACAACAAACGTTCGATTAATATTATATATATATTTATGTTCATTGCGGATTTTTACGATCGAAGGTTCACGATAATAATACGCGTTTATATGTTCACTTGCGACGCACCAATTGCACCACAAGTCAACTAAAATCCTTTGGATTTAAAGCAATCTTTCCCTTGCAAAATAATCGAATCTTTATACATACATACGCGACTCATTGTGTATAACGTAATACAGTTCGGTATATTTGTGTACAAATACACCTACCATAATTTTTCAGCCTGTCGATATCACTTCGAATATTCCTAATCAACGAATGCTCTTCGTTCAGAAGAAAAGCGTCAACGTATATCTCATTACCACCTGCGTTTCGCGGTAAGACATACGGTAATTAATATACAGCGTATTAAAGGAAAGGATGTCAAATTTTATGAACTTATAGCACTTACCCAGAGCGGTAAAAAATATCTCGTCAATTAATTCCCTGTAATATTTAGCTTTCTATCGACACTACATTTTTACACTCTCAAGGAAACTCAACGCAAAACTAGATGTTACATCGAAAGGATTAAATTTCGAACCTGTGTTGATTGAACATTTCTTACTTCTCTAGATGATTACCACGATCCCACAAAGTTTCAAACCTTTCTTCTTCAATACCCTGTACAATCGTTAAGAACAGAGAACCAGTCCAGTTGTTATCCACGAGGAAGAAACGTCGCGTGCTGCTACAAGTTTTTACAAAAAGTGTAACTGTATCTGCGATACTAACAGCATTAACGCTAAGCTACCTTGTGAATGCAACAAAGCACGATATTTTTCTCCCACCATTCGATATTCACAATGTACGTACAGAACTGTTGTTACAGAACGATCGCCACTTAAAATGCCCGGTAAACACGGTGCAACCGATAATGTTTCCATTCGTTAGATAAAGCACGGCCCAGATACGAGGCGACCGTCGCGAAATTCCACGGATAAATTTCTCTCGAATGCATGCATACATTACGTGAAATTATTCATACGAATGGCTTTCATGGAAAGCATGAGACAATAGCGTACAAAACAGAGACGAGCACGACGATTTCGATCGAACATATTTTTTTCTCCTTTTTTATTTGTACAGGGCAGGCAAGTTAGTTTTGTGCTGAACCGAAAAACGTCTATTGTGTAATCCCTATCGCGATCGATTTTTTTTTCCGAATCTAAACTAAAGACGGCTGTTAAAAATTGGCCAAATAAATAATCGACGGACGACCGCGAATCGATTTATCCGCTTAACTCGAATATTTTCGTCGATCGTAGTAAAAGCTGTTATACATACGGAGGGCACAGAAGCCAATCAGTGTAAGTCCAACTTTCGCTGAACCATGAGTTTCGTAGTTCAAACACCTCTTTATTGTTAAAACTTTCAGGTGATAAATCAATTAAGTCACTAGTTTCATACGTAAGCAATAGATGACGGTACTAAGATTGTCATTTATTTCCAATTAATTTCTAATAACCTTTTTATCTCGGTTTGAATGCTAATGGACTTGCACTAATTGGCTTCTGAACCCGCCGTATGTACAATAGAACACCTCCCGTATGTACCCCACGGGCAACGCGCAACTGATTCAATTAGCTTGAGTCGAGACAGTCGGAGAACAGAAATCGCTATGAAACTGTTCGAACCACAGACGGTGTTAAGATTTTGTTTCTCTCATTGTTAAGTTCCTTTTTTGAATATCTGCAATGCAGACGTTTCGTTTCGACAATTTCTACGTGCGCACGGTGTGTATATATATGTTTCTTCCCTTCTCTCTTTAAACCCCATATTTTTATACTTTTCAAGCATCCAAAGTCAAACGCCAACGGACGTACATACAACAGTACAGCCTTGCCCTTTCGGTAAAATCGATCTTGAAAATCCCTTAGAAATTTCGCCAAGTGTCTGTTGCGAATTCCTTCTCGACCATGATACCTCAACCTGTTAATAAACCAACGTTCTCCTACATTCGATCAATTTTCAATAGCTCCTGCCTTTAAAATACATTCACGAAATTGCCAGATACGCCGCGAAATTTAATTAAACCGGGCGTTGTCAATCTCTCTATTAAAGTGATCGTTATAAGAAACATTTCACGAGATTTTCACAAACCAATCAGGGTAAATTGAATACCAACGAGTCGAGAACGTGAACACGTCCTCGATTTATACTCCTGCTAATCGACCCCCGTTACTTGCAACAGGAGTATGTAAAGGGCAAGGCTGGCCCTAGGTACATCCATGCAATCCTCTACTCATCTGCGTTTTTTTTTCTTCAACCTGTTGCCTTTCTTGGACGTGACGCACGCCACGGAGGTCGTGCAATCCGCGACGTGTCTCTCGACGGCTTCACGGCCAGCAGAGTCGCCCTCGTTATTCTGGAACGCCACGTTCGCGTTCAATTCGTCCGAGGAACTCGAACGTTCCGGTACGATTTCCTGCTCCGAGTCGCTCTTCTTCTCCGGCTCGACGTCTCGTTCCGGTTCCGAAGAACCATCCTTCGTGAACGTTGTATCTACGAGTACTGCTCCGACGTTCCGATTGTTCGACGCGTTGCTTTCCACAACCTCGCTCCGAGCTTCTAGCTTCGAAGATCTTTCGATCGTCCTCTCGTTCGAGGGCGGCCCAGTGGTCGAACTGGAAACTTTCGCAGAAGCGTTCTCGTCCGTGGACGGAGCGATCGAATTTTCAGAGACCTGGCCGGCTGTGTTTAACGACTGCGTCTCTTGTCCGCGTGCCGCTGTATCTACAGAAGGATGCACCTTCCTGCGGCCTTTCTTGCGCGCAACAGATTCCGAGGAAGCGTCGGGTTTTTTCTTTCCGCTGGATCGCCAAGACACTTCCGCTGCACGAGGAGCAGCCTCTTCTGCGTACGTTTCGGTAACAGGTTCCTTCGGTTTCTCGGTCAGTGGTGCCGAACGCGCCGATGCTTCGTCAGTTTTTCGAGCCTCGATTTCTTCGGGCTTCGATTCCTCCACGATCGAACCCACCCCGAGTTCCTTCTTTATTTCTCGCTCGGCTGACAGGCTGTTCTTCTTTCGGACGATAGAACTCCAAGAAACTCTCGCCGTCTGCTCTTCGGAGTCCCATTCCGGGACAACAACCTCTCGCGGCTTGTCCACCGTCTCGGAGCACGTGTCCTTCGTATTCAGGCTCTTCCTCGAGGACGTGTCCTGTATCTTCTTCTTCAACGATTCGATTTTATCTAACAGTGGCGAGCGCGTGGAGACTTCGATGGAATCGACCGGTTCTTCAACTTTGTTACCCTCGTTCTGGGTTTTCTGCTCCGCCATGGGTGACACGCTTTTATTCTTCGACGACGATTTCCTAGATGACTCGCTCTGCGATGCCGCGTTGTTTCTTCTATTCTTGCGAAACTTGAGAGACGTTGTGCCGCACACTTCCGGCGCAGAGAGGATCTTACACTCCGGAGCGGCGACAGTGTCGGTCGATACCTCCATTTCAGCTTTCTGCATCGCGTCGATGTCGATTATCTCGATTCCTGCTTGCGATCGTTTTGGGGCGACGTTCGACGGGGAGGCCTTCGCGGGACGGGCTTTGGATTTATTCGAAGGACTTGGACTCTCGCCGACCGGGGCGTCCTTTGTATTAATAACATCTTCCGGCTCTTCTTTCTTCCCCGCGGCTTTCGTTTTCCAAGCGTCGACTGGTTTGAAGACGACGGTCACCCCGACAGCCGATGTGTCGTCTTCGATTACAACAATATCCTTCGTCTTTTTCGTACCACCCGATTTCGTCGCTTCTCCCGCTACGATTTCTTCAGACTTTCTCCTGCTCCCTTCGCGCAATTCCTTAATTCCTTCCTCGCACGGTGGTATGCAGATATCCGATGCTTGGACGTGCTCCAAATCGTCGTCAGAGGACGTACACTTGCTTCTGTCGCTACCCTTATCGATATCCAGCTTCGTATCATCCTTGCCGGACTTGTCCGGCGTTTCCACCAATTCGGAAGAATGTATATACTCTAAATCGTCGTCGGATATCGTGTTCTTGCTGTTCTTCCGCTGCATTATGGGAGACGAGCCTGCGCAACTTATCACGTCCATGCATCTATCGGTGTCGCCGCATTCAGCCTGCTGCAATTGAATGATCTCCGAGCTTTGGATATGCTCGATGTCTTCGTCCGATTGGACAGGCGTGATGTCTTTATTGCAGCAGGGTGAATCGACAATGTGGAACTTACTGGAGCTAAAGTCGTCGATCGAATCGGACACGGGTGATCTATATTTGTCCGTTTCTTTCGTAGATACGTTCACGTGAACGGGCGATTTGATATCTTCCTTGTTGCCAGTCCCTTCGATCGCAGTAGTCAATTCTGCAGCCGTTTCCACAGCTCGCCCAGCGTTCTTTCCATCGGACGCAGGATGAAATTTAGCCCCCTTGCAGTCTTGAACCGTGGAAGACTTCAACTTACCTTTAGACCTTCCGATACTTGTCTCCTTCGAAGATTCGCCGGTTTTATTATCAGCAACTTTACCTTTCTCGCACCCCTTCTTCCTGCCACAATTATTCCTAGAATCATCGCAAGCGGTATCCTCGATCACGATACTATCCTCGTGCTCCTTCAAGACGTATTTCTTAACAGGCGTCTTGGCCTCGACTCGTTTACCAGAGTTGGGACCAGACCCATTACCGGCCTTCTTAGAGATCCTCTCGAGTTCAGAGGCTCTCTTATTCTCCGTTTTACATTGAGTCTCCGCCGTTTTCTTCCCGTGAACCAGCTTGTTCTCCATCAGAACGACGCTGTCCTCGTCGCAGCTAACCACGTACTGTGCCTCGGACATGCTTCTCTCAGGCACACATCTGCCCTCCCTTCTATCATATTTCCTACACCAAGCTGCCTCTTTCGCCTGGGTCATAGGGCTGCTAGGTATCTCACCCTGTTCCACGCAGAGTCTCAAGCTGGTCGGCACGTCGCGGAAAGCCTCCGCCTTCTCGAAATCGATAGCAGAGCTTCCTGGATTCGTAATCGGCGCGATCTCAACGCAGAGCGTTTTCTTCTCCTTCACCTCGCAGATATTCTCGTCCGGCACGCTGTCGATCGCCGGCTCGCTGGCTGAACGCATTTCAGCACAGATCTCGGTGAGATCGCGCAGCGTTTGACTCTCTGGCTCGAGATCGCCAAGCGATGCCGGGCCTTCTTCGGCGCACACGCTCCTAGGTGGTTCAGGTACGTGGATCTCCTCCGCGGAATCGAACTCCTGACTGGAGTTAATGTCCTCCTCGTCGGCCGATACGGTAATCACGGTGCCCAGAGGGTTGACGACTTTAGTTACCGGTTGACCCACCCTCTCAAATACCGATCGCCTCCCTATTAACAGAAAAAGCCGTTGGCAGGTATCAATATCGAGCCAAAAATATCTCCCGTGCTTTTATTCTCTGTGTAATGGTATTCTTTTGTTTTTTCTTTCTCGTCTTTATGGGATACATCGGCTGAGGTGCAAACGTGGTGTTCTCGAAACCGCTTGGAACCGGAGGAGATATTTCGAAGTGAGATTTGGTTTGATTGTCTGATTGAGAATGTTGCATCGTGAGGAGAACGGGCATGTGAGAGAGAGAGAGAGAAAGAAAGAATTAATCGTGACTTCTAACGTAAAACTAATAATTTTATTGCTCGATCCGAGTTTTCACACTGCACACCACAAAAGCACAAACCTCACTTCGCTACAATACGTCTCGAGATCGAATAAATAAATGAATAACGAATAAAGGAAAACAAAAATTAAGAAAAATAAGTTCGAATTGTTTATTTCGAACTGTGTGATCGATATTGTTCTATTTTTGTTTCGTTTTGGAAATATATGGAATTTTCAAGAAATGGACAAAAATTCTTACAGGATTAGTAAGACTGTTTGTAGCTTTTCAATGGTTTATCTCGACTTAAAGGGTAGACGCCAAGAAAATGTATTGCTGTTAGTAATTAAATCAAATATCATTTAAAGGGCGGGGTAGGGGGCGGAGATACCTGCCTCTGGCCAGTTCTGTATCCACACAAACTTACAATCTAACAATCATCCGTCACCAAATGCAGAAAGCCACGAGTGTCTGCGTCTATTTCTAGACACGCGTGCTTGTAAAAATTCTACAATAATTCCCCCTAAATTAGAATTAACGGAACGCTTCCAGCGTAGGACAATGAACGATATTATTTCAATTGTAGCTGTAATCAATAATTGCCACTGAAATGAAATAAAATTAATATGGCCACGATGCAATTAACTTTACTGCATTCAGCGGGAAGATTATCTTCGATTGCAAGAATCGTATATGCTCGAGAATGTATTAACAATCGGGCATTTCAGTCATACAAAAAATTATACGTGTCGGTAATGCGAATTGTACGAGACGCTTTCGTTATCTCAACAAAATTGCGATGATGAATAAAAAAATTAATTACGAAATACATCGACAAATGGGATTATGTCGGGATAAGTATTTTTCGTCATTTTCCTCTAATTCGAAGCAAAACGTCACACGCTCCGTGTAATACTGGCAATGATTATCACTTACCTGGTGCACGATGCGGCGCGATCGAAGTCTCCAGCATAGCTTCGGCCAGATCTTCCCTCAATTGATTTTCGCCACCACCAACTCCTGTAGTTTCGCTATCTAAGGAATCACCGTACGCTTCCATGAATCTTGGTGATTGTTCGTAACTGCCTGAACAGCGTACAAATTATTTATTATTTCTATACAATTGATAATATACTGTGCATAAAAATGTGTATCAAATACGTAATACGTATTATTTCGTTGAACGAATAACGTAATCAATTTCTATACCGCGCGAATTATTTCTACGTTGTATGAACTCATTCATATTCGATACAGGTGTTCGCGTCAAAATGTTCGAACAAGCACGAATGAATTCTGGAAGTCTGTGCGTAATTCTTTAAACGAAAGCCTCAAGCATAAACGTATGTCGGTAGTGATATTTGGAGGTTTTCTGTAAACTTACTTCCTGAACCATCGATAACAACAGGCACCAATGATCTGGACGCGGCGTGAGGCATATTGACTGGGTTCGATCTCGCTGGACGAGATCCACCGGTCAATCCAATTTCAACAGCCTCGGCTTCAACAAGATTCACGGGAGCTCTGGAAAATTCAATTCGAATGAAGAGTTACCGGAAGGAAAATGTTTACATTCATTTTATACGTTCATTTAGATATTTCTGAACACTCACCCGCTGGTTGCGTTATAAGTTTTGAAGACAAACTGGGGTCCCATCCAGAGTCGTCTATGTGGGCCAGCGTGCGTGACGATTTCTACTTGGCTTAACCAACGATCCTCGGCCAAATCACCGTCATGAATACCTTTTAACACGGTATTGACGCTCAGTAAAGGGCCAGATGTTGGCAGAGGTGGCACAATCTCCAAGGAATTCGGGAATCTTAAAAGAGGCCATTGGCCTTTGGCTTCGACTTCTAATTCTATCATGGTATCGTCGCATACTTTTTCCTTTGGTACACCTGAAAAACGTGCTTAATAATAATAAGAGTACGATGAATAATTATACGAAGATACATTAATTTGCTGCCAGTAATATATTAGTCATGAATTATTTTATTCACCTGCAACTGGTTTTGGTTCTAAATCGTATTGTATCATATTTCCGTGGCACGCCATGATGAACAGAGAATCGACCGCCCTCTTCATTACTTTCACAGTAGATTCCCTTTGTGCATACATCCAAGCTCGCGGCGGGGCAAAGCAAGCGCATATTTTTAATGGTAATGTTCCGCTATCGTCCGAGTGCAATCGTTGCCTTTGCTGTGGCCTACTAGATAATGTAATGCAAAACAAAACAAAAGAATAATGAGCACATAAAATACTTGGAAGCATGACTCGACATAAACGTTAATAAGCGACGATTACCTCTGCTGAACTTGACTATTCACGTGATTCAACGTGGATGGCTGTCGTATCTGTGCCAGAGGATGCAGCACAGTTGGATGAGGGTACGGAGGAAGTCTTGGATTAGAGTAGGGATACACCGACAAAGGCAACTCTGTATGAGATACTGGAGAATGAGATCTGGTGCCGTCGTCCATTAAGCCTGCGCTTCTATGAAATCTTGAAAGTCTATTTACAACATGAGGTGTGGAATGAGTTCGTACTCCGACCGGTCCACCATACGGTGCAACCGGAAACACGTGTGTAGTACCTCGTACAGTTGAAATTGCAGCCCAACGAGTATCGCTCGAAAATACCATGTCCTAATTGTAACAGAACATTAAGAACGCTTTAAAATTTGTCAATTGTTCCACGTAACTATAAATGATGAAAATTTTAACGGAAAACAATTATACCTGCACTTTCGCAGTAGTATCCCCACGATGTAAAATATACAAATGATGTACTGCCGCCAAAGTGGGACCACCTGGATGCGGTTGAATTCTAAACACATGAAAATCATGCCCCCTTCTGTCAGCGGTCATTAACAACGCACCGCTTAAATCAAAAGTCATGGCAACAATTGCATCGCTATGGGCAGTAAAATGAGCAATTACAGTCTCTATATTCGCATCGTCTAATTCTTTCTCTTCCTTAGCGGCTTGGAGATCCAATATCGTAATAACCCCTGGTTGGGTCAGATCGCTGTCTGTATTGTTAACAACCACTGGCGATACTGAATTGCCAGTCAAACTTGAAGCAACAGTTTCTCCTAAACCACGTAAACCTTTTCCTAGAGACTTTGCCGCGTAAAGAACAGTTGCTGTGTAACTTTGAACCCCCTCCCCCTCGCAACCACCGCTGCTCCTTTTAACTGGTAATAATTTTCTCTCGCTGTAAATTATCGTTCGTTATGGTACAATATATTTTCTTTCCAATAATAATTGAAATTTTTAAATGATAATTAATATTACCTGTAAGCAAGCCATCTTGTGCCTAAAGCAACGGGGTTTGGATTTGGACCTGGGCTAGCATAACAAGTAGTAACTGATAATATATCCTCCAACGTTCTGGCATCGAATACCGCGATCTTTTCTAAAAATGTCACTACTATGGATCGTTTATTCACCAAAATATCGCAAACAGGAATTTTAAATTTTATGCTTTTGGCTTGTTCCCCGGTTTTCAATGAAATGAAGCTAATGTTGCAGAACTGTGGTCCAGGTCCAGCTGAATCACATATTGCCACCATTGGCCGTTTCAATTCAAACAAATCAGCGTGTTCGTCGTCAGTCTTTGGATTTGGTAAAATTCTTAGAGTGCGAACCACTCCTTGCCGCCATGATAACACTTCGGTTGCTTCTCCTGTCGCTGCTATCAGCCATACCTGCGGTAATGAACACTTTATTACATTTCGTCCTATTTGTATAAAAATTTCTGCGTTTAAATATTAACTTTTTCGAATAATCAAAATAAAACTATTACTTGGGTATCATTGTAACCATCTGTTTTATTCGTTTTGAATAACGAGATATTGTATTTACATTTTGCGCTGTTCGCGTAAAATAAAATTCAATTCGCAAACACGCACATAGTGTTACACCTACTACAAGACCAGCATTCTATAAATAGATACTTGATAAATCTATAAAGACCTTTCACTCCCATTGTCAGTAAAGTAAAACAAATGATTTAGTACCATTTTCTCATTCATATGTATCGCTTTAAACTTGGAGCAGTAAATACTGTACATTTTATAAAATACTAGGGACATTATAAATTTATATGCTTCGTATAAAATCTTTTCTGTTATGTATATCTAATATATCTTTAAAAATATCGAACCTGAACTCCAGTCGTATAGCCAAGCACCAATAATAAAGGTGGTGTATTAGAGCCCTCGTTGTAATCTGGATACAGGGCAGGATCATTAATGTCTGCATACTCAAACCTTGCCCACGATATAGACTCTTTGTTTTCGGAATTTGGTGTGCCAGCGTATGCCTGTATTTAAGTAATACATTAATACGGTATAATCGAAAATTTAAGGCCTCGATATACCAACCTGTGGAACAATATCGTTGATTATTCCAGCGACGCTGTCTATAATGGATCGATCGACTATTGGCTGAGGTGACACAACTTGGACTCCCTTATGCACGCCGCGCCTTGGAGAGTCTGCAGACATGTTTTCTTCCGGAACTGAATATTTTTACCTGTAAATAAATAAGCTACTGCTAATTAATCAAATCGTGTTAATACGCAATCTCCCGTTAAAATTAATGTGCAATCGACAAAAATTCATACGTAATAATCGCATCTATATTATTATCTATATTCGAATGAAATGTAGCTTGGTAAAAGTGTAACCCGATTTAGAATACATTGTAGACATAGTTGTGCGCGAAACTATAGATAAGCTCGTATACATAAAAAAGCAAATATCATTTTGCCAACGAGAAATAAACATTTAACGAATACTAAAACGAAGAAAAACGCAATAATACGAGAGAATTTGTATCTGAGATTCGTTTGTATAAATATAAAATATACATACACATGTAATGTGCATATTTCTATTAATAACAATACAGCGTATATAACATAATAAAAAAAGAATCGTGCGATGAACGGGTAGATTGGTTAATCGAAGGCGGGCGTATTATTTATACAAGGAAATTTACAAAGTGCTCCCTGTGCATCTGGTAATACATAAATGAGTAACAAGAAAAGTAGTGGGAGAATCTATTTTGCCCGTTAAAGAATATTACACAATCCACTACAGCTGTTCGTCGTACACGCTCAGGGACGATTAATGAAAGGCGATCGTAGATGTCAAAAACGACACGAAACGATATGAAACATTATATGATTGTCATTGGAAAGGAAATTTCTACAAACATATACATATATACGTGCGATTTGAATAGAATTAATTAGTCAATGCATTTGGATTGAAACAACGACCCTGACATTTCGTCGAACAAAGGGGTAGTAGAGATGATAGTTTTTTGTGACAACAAAGTTATGCATTCCCACCGATCACGTTATTATTTCTCTTACGGAAAGATGTCCATGCACCGATCGCCTTTGTATTAGAAGAAAAATCTTTTTAGTCTTTCGATTTACCTCGCCATAAAACTGTATTTTCATACTGGGAGACTCGCCATCTCTTAGACGACCTTCTACTGCGTCATTCTGTGAGTGACTGACACAACACAACCAGAAAACGATAGTGATGTCACCCCGCCCGCGAAACGTCAATCTTTTTATTCGAAATATTCGTGCGCGTCGGTAGACTCGTCCTGGTCGCGATAAATCGTCTGATAAAATGATGCCCGAATCGACGCGTCGACGAAAATATTCGAAAATGTCGCTGGTCAAAAGGTATCGCGTATCATAACTACAGCGACGGTATGTTTCGTTGGAAATAGGAAAACAATAATCAGCTGATTCAGATAAGGAAATGGTAGGAAATGGTGGGGAGAACGAGAGAAAAGCGACCACGGGCCGTGGTACTCATGACATCTGAAATATAACTAGATGACATAATCGGCGTTGAAATACACTTTTATCTGTATTATTAATGATAAGTGTATTTGCGGTTGGCGAGCGAATGATTGTGTTGGAATGAATTGTTTGACGCCGTAGTAAAAAGTATCCGAACTAAAACTAAATAGCCCTAACTTGCTTACAAACAATGGGACCTTTGTTTGTGTTTCTTAATTATAAAATACAGATATAGGTGAAGCTGATGATAATTTACTCTGACAGAATAAAAGCTTATGTTGGAATAGTATTGAAGATAAACTTATTTCTATATATTTGAAGCGTATTCGAAGGAAATAGTGTGTAGTTCGTTTAGAACAACATTGGCACTCCTGTGTTAGCTTATGTTCTATCGCAATCTCAGATAGTTATGCTATTGTACTATTTGAATGGAGTTGAATTGAATGCATTTAACAAGCTTTCAAGTTTCAATTAACTATTGCATAGCACAGCCAAATTCAGTGATGCAATTAGTGCATAATATAATGGAAGAACTGTTTTGAATAACCAGGTTGACACTGAACAAAAGTATAGCTATAGCTGTATTAATCGATATATTATATGCTGCTTGGGTATGTTCTATATTGTACCAACACTTAGAATATTGGTGCGATCGTAAGAGTCGCCTGATAATAGCGCCATCTGGAAGTGTAGTATCATTCAAATTCAAATTAAGTTAAATTCAATCCAATACAGATTTTATTTTGACAAATATGTAGGAATAATATTAAACTCCGCACCCAATGAAATGCGCTCATGATAAGCTAAAAATTGACAAACTCAATTTCTATTTTATTAATTGAAACTGTGGTAAGATCATCACGAAATTTATTTTGAGTATGGAAAACAAAAGGCATAGAGTCTGTACAAATTAACAATCACCAAGAATTGTTTTAACATTTCTCTAAACTCACGCATATATTGCAAATTAAATAATTGTAATACTGTGGCTTTAATTTGTAATAAAGTATCTAGCTATTGTTGCGTGTACTTTCGTAATTATGTGATACACCAATCAAAGAAAAAATAAGACTGTCAGAATGAAATTGTACAGACGCAAATACAAAGGAAGGAAATTACCTTCCAACTGTTCCATAATCGATTTAATATACTGCGATTAAATTTATATCTCTTGATGGGAGCTTTATAATTTAGCAGAACTATCGCTCTGCTATGTATTTATACGGCTCGATAAATCGTGCTACTTTATAAAGCATGGTACCAATACACGCGGCTATAATTACGGAATTCAACGAAAGATTAATATTTCATGTCGGTAGTAATGCATAGGAAATTCTCTAGCGCACTGTAATTATCTGTGCGTGTATTTGTGCAACGAGAAACTTAATCGGTAGAGTTTGCGTGTCCTCCATGTCACCGATGTCCCCGTGCAGTAAACCGGAAGCCAATGGTCCTCCGAGTTTGAAATATGCGGCATCCACAGTCTCTGTCTACACCCCGTTCACGAAAGGCAGAGAAAATTGTGGTTTATTCCTATAACGACCAGAAAAGAATACTTTTATTAAATAATAAATAGTTTGATACAATTTAAAAAACATGATGCCACGTAGAAGGGTATTTCATTTAAATTTACTATAATAAGGGTTTAGAGTTTTTTTAGAATTTTCTTTGCACACAAATTTTGCAAAGATATAATGACTCTTTTTTGTATTACATGTAACTTAATATTGCGATTTGTATGTAGCCTATCGAGATTAATTAATTGTTCGTAGGGTGGTTTAAGATCTACGCGAAAAATGGCGAAGAAAACGACACCGGCAGCATTACAAACTGAGATCTCTAATAATGAGGAATGGGAGAAACTTCTTACGAAGCCAGGTTTAATAGGGATGTATGAATTATCTATTTGAATTCATTTTGGGGTACAAGTTACGGAAGTTTTGTCTTAATAATTTCTTTTTAATTTTCAGTGGTCGACATATATTCAGAATGGAGCGGACCTTGTACCGGGATGGTGAGCACGTTAAAAAAGATTAAAATGGAAATCGGAGGAGACGCGTTAAGTTACGCCACGGTAATTTTTAATTGGAAATAATTATTAATTTGAAATAACTAATACCTATTATATTGATTACAGGCAAAATGCGATTATATATCGGACTTAGAGCGTTTTCAAGGAAAAAGTGAACCGACATGGATGTTCATACACGTGCGTATAATTTTAATTAAATTTTTACTAATTAATCGAATAAACTGTAAGATATTTGTACTATTTTTACTTAGGCTGGTCGAATGGTAAATCTTATGTTTGGTGCTCAATGTCCACAATTGATAAAAGTGTTAACTATGGAGTTGCAACGAGTGCAAAATGGCGAGGAACACGAGTACGTAACGTATGTAGTTTGCATTGAAAAAAAATATAACATAAAACAGTTTGAATTTTATTAATAAAAAAAATATATAATACTGCCTAAAGAGAATGTATTGGAACAGTTACAAAGTAATTAATCTTTGCGGCGTATACATACAGGTTTTCTATAGATGTGTCCGACAGAAGTCCTGAAGAAGTAAAGCGATTAAATATGATCGAAGAAGCTAGAATAGCTAAAGAGGCGGCAAAAAAGTCTCGAAAAGGTGTCGCAAGATAACTCCTAGAAAAAAATATAGATATATTATTACAATAATTATTTTGCACAATTGAATTAGAATTCACTATTACATTATGATTTTTATTTCTTTTAACACTTCAGCGTCTACGCAAAAAATTACACGCTAATTCCTTACGCACTGTTTATATATTTATAGAAGAAATACCAAGAAAGAACTTTTTTTAATAATATGTGCCCGTGTAATTTAAATTTATAGAAGCTGAAGCTATAGCCCGGTACGAAGACGAAATGTTGCATTTCACAACTTCTCTGATCAAAGAAACTTGCCTTTTACTTTATCCGTGGGTTTTTAAAGATGAGGAGGGCCATAAACGGGACAAGAAATCGAGTCCACCGTATGTCGAATTAATTGAAGAAATATTACCAGGAAATTACACGGTTGAACAAGAAATAAGAAAACGGCTTGATGAGGATATTCTTAGCACGTTATTTGATAAAGTAATATATTATTATTATTAATATCTCAGTAATTCCGATGACTTTAGAAACTTCGAGATTGTAAATTATTAAACAACAAATTGTTTTTACAGTCCGATTATACACTACAATCAAGCGATAAACAGCTGCTTTTGGATGGAAAATGTATGTTCATGAGATTGAACGTAAATGCATCAAAAGCAGAAGTGGAAACTCATGAGTACTTATCGAATCTGTTATTTCGAGAACCAGACGTGTCCAATGCAGAAACGAATGAAGAATGGTATGCAAATATTTACTAAATATGCTTTTCAACAGATCTTAATAAAACCAAATACTTTTTCATTAAAGACCACAGATAAATCGGACAAGACAATTTTAAATTTGCCTTAACATGATATCCATCGTAAAGCTACTCGTTATAAAATTATTATTCGTTTGCACAACGTATTTTAAAGTATGTCTCTTAATAATTAAGTTTCGTATAATATATTAGATATATTTTTATAGTTATGCTAATCGTCACCGTCCTGC
Source organism: Nomada ferruginata (assembly GCA_963583965.1). Taxonomy (NCBI): domain Eukaryota; kingdom Metazoa; phylum Arthropoda; class Insecta; order Hymenoptera; family Apidae; genus Nomada; species Nomada ferruginata. The sequence goes on from OY757216.1 coordinate 16,311,985, forward strand.
CCACATAACAAACGAAAATGAAATTTATCCCGTTGTATGGACTCCGCCAAATCCGCGCAATAAAGTTACTGTTTTCCGTGCAATTTTTCCAACATATACTAACACTACATATCCTGTAAGTATTTCAATTTTAATACGTACAAAATGAATAATACATTTTATAAAATAAACCATTCACAGTACGAGGATAAAAGCGCAAATGTACCTATCGTGGTCTTTAAATACGACTATACAAGGAAAAACGAGTTGAGTATAGTTTTAGAAGAATTTGAAGATGAAGTGGTTCATTTTGGTATATTTGAAACGGATAAACCACCAGAAGCAAAACTTATAGCAAAGAGTATTACAGAGTTCGAAACGAATGTAAAGGAGAGAACTGGGTAAGTGTTAGGAAGCATTATTATAAATATCTTTTTTTTAGAAGACATAAATGTGCTCATACTGTCTTAATAAACTTGAGGATAAAAAATATCTAATTTTTAGATACGAAACGTTTGTGTGCGTCGTGAAAAAATCAAGTTGCGAAGCGTTCTTAGGATTTGCTGGTATAGGACCGTATCACGTAAGCGAAAATCCTGAGAAAGGTATAGAAGAATCAAAAATATATTTCCCGGATGTGACTGCTTTAGAAGAAACGCAATCAGATGACGAGGATAAGCCATTAGAGTTATTAGAAAATCCCGAGGAAAATAAAAGTGAAACGATATAAATCGTGAATGTCTTATTAGCGCACTTATTTCCCAGCTGTAACATGAAAATATTTTAAACAGTACTTATGTGATTTTTGGATGTTAAATTTAATTTGAAAGAAAAGAAGGAATTAATAACATAAAAGTATTGTTATCAAGCCAACATTTATTTTCCAGTCACCCCAGCTTGCTATATAAAAGAATGTAGATGTACAGAATACACCTAAATGTTGCAAATCAACTCAAGGGTATGGTACAATAAATGATGGCAAATAAACAAAATTTATTTCTTATAACCACAGCTACGCCTACGGCCTCTTGCTCTCTCAAATTTGCGACCTTTAGAACGCACTAATGGTTTTGTGTGAGAATGCGGTACACCAGGTGCAGGGCCAAAGTGTTTCACTGCTTCACGTGCATTACGACGGCCTTGTATCAAAACTGTCTTCTTTCCAGTTGGCGCGCGCAGTGCCAATTGATCGAAGGAGATCAATTCACCGCCGGCCTTCAATATACGAGCTCTTGCTTTCTCGGTAATACGTAACGCGCAGACCTGTAGTACAAAATGTGTAAATAAATTTAACGAATTACTTAATTGAACAATACAAAAAGCGTGCAAGTTGAATATAGAAGAGATGAAACTATTTTATACATATTAAAAATTAAACATCGAAAATTGTTACCATTACTTACTGTAAGCTTAGGAATTTCGAAGATTCTAGCATCATCGGTTACTGTGCCAACGATTACTGCGATAGAATTCTCCCGTCCAGGTTTCTTCATAAACCTGACCACGCGTGCAAGAGATATGGGTGGACGGTGAATCTTGCTCATAAAAAGTCTCTTGAGGATGATCTGATTAAACTTAGCGTTTGTACGTCTAGCCAGGAAACGGTAAAGCTATAAACAAAATAACTTGATAAATTTTTCTGTTTTAAACTTCGTAGAACTTTCGACGGAAGATAAACAACTACACTACGCATTCGTTTTTGTGCAAAAGTTATTAATGAAATAGATTTGACTAAACGAACTTGATCGTGAGAAGTACAAACCATAACTTCCAAAACAAAATATTCATACTATAGGTTAAACGTAAGACTAAACATAAACACTAGGAAACTACTTACATTTGTAACGCATTAAAGAATCATTTTTCGATAAGAAACGTCAATATGTTTTAAATATCTTACTGCAATGTGTCAACTAGTATAATCGTCTTTCGCGTAACGCGAAAAGCCGGAATAGGAAAGTTGACTAACATTTTCTCTAGCGAACGTTCAAATTGGACCAGTTTGTAGAAACACTGACACAGAGTGCTGTTCGCAAAATAAATTTTACTGTTTCGAATCTCACGTGTTTATGACAACTGCGCGTAGTACAACTTCTGTTGCGCTACAGGGTTAATTTTGGACGGGACGTAGATCATCAGTCAATGATACTTATGTAACAAATTAATGAGACTGTGTTCCAAGTTACGAATTTACTTTGGAAAGTGTATTCGAGGATACACGTGTAAATAGTACTCACTTTAACAAGAAGTCGCAAGTAGACATCTTGCGATTTAGGTTCTGTACGCCGAACCTTCCTATCGTGTTTATGGTTTATGTCGATACCCTGTAAAGGAAATAATTTCTGTTAACTTTCTTTTAACACTTTTGCAATCTGATTAAAAACTTCATTCATGTTGATGGACACAGATGAATCGAATCGCTATTGATTTTATAAATTTGACGATTACACCGCACCATCTTACCATTTCGATAAACCGGAAAAGAAACGGACGAGCTCATACGCGGCGTAGATAGGGATTCGTTGCAAACGGATGTCTAAGAGGGCGCTGCTCAATGAATGGTGCTAGTGGTGGAGAAATATCGATGGCACTATCGATATTATCGATGGTTGCTACTATCGAAAACTATCGATAATATATGTTTACTATCGATAGTTATCGAAAATGTGGGTCGATATTCGCAATGCCGCGAATTTAAAAATGTTTGGTAATTTCATGATAGGCATTTGTTCTATAACTGACGATAGCGATAGTATTTCGTCATTAAAGATTGGCTTTCTGTGTGATCTTGCGTACGAAAGACTATGCAATATCAAGAATTATATATTCTTTGTTCAGGATTGAATTGTATTTGCCCGCTTTCAGGAGGGAGCTACTATATATATATCACATTCCATCGCTATCGATAACTATCGATGGTCGATGGTCCAACTATCGGAAATTATCGATAGTGCTGACCATCGATATTTCTCCACCACTAAATGGTGCAGTAGGAGCGAACACTGACTTCGAATACATAAATGGGGAATGATAGAGTGCATTATGGTGTAATTTAAATTTGATTGTAATTTAAAATACGTATAAATAATTACCTGAAAGCTAAGAATCAAAATATGTTTCTTATAATTGAAATATACTTAAGTTAGTTACATTTGTATGTCACTTGTTGCATTTCAGAATCAATAGTACCAAAGTGAAGAAAAAAAATAGCGTGATACAAATTTGTATACTATTTCAGATGTTCACATTGAGATAGATAAACATACACTTTAATAGATAAGTATGTTTACATAAGGTAAGAAAACAATTAATCAATCTTTAAATTAAATATTGTTCATTATCTCATAAATTTTTTTGGCGTTTGCTCAAGTTTTGTATATTTCACAAGTGCGTCAACTATGCGTTTTAAATTGCTTATATGAAATTATTATATTAACGGTTTATTATTATAATAATTACAACTTATATGTCTTCAATTTTCATTGACAATTATGAAAATTTTACTGGTATGCAACAACTAAATTATTATTTAATATTATAACAGTACTTGCTGTACTTGCATAAGTACATTCACGATTTGCAATTATAAATGTGTAATGAAAGTAATAATGTACTTATAACATTTTCAACATAGTATCTAAATTAATCTATAGATATAAAGTATCGAGATATCTTTCCTTCAAAGAATCAATAAATATATCTATATTGCATGTGCAAATCGATAAATATCTACTCGAAGCGCATACTGCATAGCAAAATTCCAAAAGTGCAGCGAAATGCATCAAAACAGTTCATTCTAACTTTCCATAAAGGAAGCTTTCAATATTCATGAACCAAAGTCGAACTACATATATGTAAGTAATTTGGTTTACAGTTTTGATCGAAAATTCTTATCTCGTGAAATGCAGTAGCTTCGAAATCTTGCTCCCGTACACACATATGCATTTCTACACCTGCAAGAAAATACATTTACAGAAAAGTACGTATTCCCAGCGCAAGATAGCGCTAACGGTATTCCAGCAATTGGCCCGTCTGTTCTCAAGTTTCACATAAACAGTGTATGCCGTGACTTCGGTGTGTTCGAAGCAGTTCAATGCTCGAAGTCGTGTAGCTACACTGGTAGCCAAGATAACAGTGAGATAATTTCTTCTAAGCACACCACAGTACAGTACATATATCCCTTCGATTACGTTTACTTAAATCGGAGAAAAAATACCTCCACAGTGTTACACATCATACAGCTATGAATTAGAAAACGTCCTTCTATAAAAAAAAAGCCAATACCCCGACGAGGAATAATGTTACAGAAATACATTACTCACAAAATACACGTGCATCGTTAAATTCAAGACACGACAAACCGAGCAATCAGAACGAAACGAAAAAGCGAGTTCCCTGTATAATGAAAAAAATCGCAAGCAAAAATTAAAGTGTCCCCCGTTCATCGATACTCCTCAAATGGAATCATACGAAGCAACAATTCTCTGCTCCGGTAGAAGAGGGCAGTTGTCTTCGCAGAAAGAAAACAAATGTACATCTATCGCATACATTAAATGCCACGATAATGATCTGTCATTCGTGCGATTATCGGTGTGATTCGTGTTTCTTGTCGTATGTCTGACAGTTATCAGCGTGTCATGGAGGACGTTGGCCAAGTGCATTCTAGCACTCTTCTTGAGGAAACATTTTACGTTACATCGAAGAAGAATACTTATTACAAGGTGAGATTAACCGAGAAGGGTCTCAGCTTAGAGAAAGACAATAATGGCGCGACGAAGGTTGAAACGATCGCACTAAACGACATAATAGGGTGCAGATGTATGCGTTCGAAACGCAAAAGCGCGGGAAGCTGTGTTTGTGCCCCAGGTACCTCGAGGTCTCAATTTAAGCTGGTCGAGTCTATGGAAGCGTATCAGTGCTACGATGAGTTTGACACATCGGCCTATCTTTATATTTATGCTTACACGTTGAAGAAGGCGCGTATGAAAGGTGCGAAACGGCGTGAAAGGACAACGATTACATTACGGTTTCGCAGCTTTGACAAGTACGAGGATAATCTACGGGAGGCCAGCAGGTGGCGATTAGCTATCAAATGTCTTATTGTTGGCGTGCCTGTGCCGAAAAGTTTCATGAGCCCGAGTCACGAAAATCTTGAGTCCTTGATCAATGGTGAGTGTACACTTTAATTATTACTATTTTGTTTTTGTTTTAATCGCAACAGTCTTGTTATAATTTGAAAAATACTGTAACATAGAACCGTCGACAGCTTTCCCTTTTTTCCTTGCTGTAAGATTTAACGATATACGATAATTGATGTTGTATATTATTTTGCAATGAAACGCGGGTAAAGTCCATGAAAATTTTTCGCTAGGACTGTACGGTGTTATGGACGTCGTATGAAACGGGCATTATAGAGTAGATAATAATCTTAACGATCCTATTACGGGTCGATCATTAAAAATTAATATGGGTTTAACATTTTTTAATGCTCCGTATTTGATGGACATGTATGTAAGACGAGTAAAGCAATTTATTATTTTGTATTACACTATAGGTTTTGTATGAAAAAAATATTAATTTTAGTCTATTTATTTGTTATATAAGGGCCGGTTAAATAATAAAAATGGAGATAATAATTTGGAATTAAGGATTAATAGTTTTATAGGATATCCCCTTTATTGCACTTATATTGCACTTTTAGAATTTGGAATATGTACTTTCTATTACATACCTAAGGTATGCAGGCCAAGTGCCAATGTTTCTTTACTCGAGTAGGCCTAGATAGACGTATACACGATGTGTTTATATTGAATACGTCGGGTATGTATCTCTATCTTACATGTTACTTATGTGGCAACGTTCAATAATAGATACATATTTCGTACTATTAATTCAATTGCACGAAGTAAATTACATTTCGTACATTGTGCTATGATATTTTCTTGCATTTTATAAGATTTATGAGAATCAAATATCTTGAATATACACTTTTCGAGAATAAGTTGTATGTAATTTATTTCCACATTTCACGAAGAGAATTATAAACCGGAGATAGAAGTTATTCTGATAGTGCATACTATCGCGTAGTTTTTGCATGTTCGGGTGATTAGTGTAATCAAGATGCGACAGTAATGATTGCATAATGTATGAGCGAAAAAAAAATTTCCACCTACCGAGCGGACTATAAGAACGCGTTACAATCTTCTCAGTCGTATGCACAGGAATGTTAAAATACAAACAAAGCGGACTCTTTTTACGTTGGTTCATTAACATACAGATGAGAATTTTTTGTATTTGTCCAGAAAACACGTGTAATAATTGCACAGTATCAATCATTTTGAGTACAGCGCAAACAGAATTCTTACGTTTTCTTATTTTCGAGATAAAAATCATTATTTTTTATCGCCTTCTCGCGTGAAAAATTTGCATCAGAATCAGTCACAGAATTATTTAAATTTTCCCTGCATAACAAGTTGCTTAATAGCTCCATTTTTACATAATTTGAAAATAATATAATTCTGGCCAAAATATTCTATTAAAATCTAAGAGACAGTTTTAAACTTGAAAGAAATATTTAAGATCATAGAAGATTAGATTTATGTCGACTTTAATTACTTAATTTAATTAGCTACAAAAAGAAACAGCGATACCAAATTTCATCTCATCAGTCTCTTACGCCCAATTATTGCCAGCATCACAAATATATATGTACAAGTATATGACTTCTGACATTTGCATATTTCTCTTGAAACGAAAAATGCGTCAGAGCATTATGCACATTTCTATATCGGGTGATGAGGAAGCATTGACACCATACGTTTTTAAAGCACGAAAATTTTAATATCTACCGATATGGTACTGCTAAATATTTGGATAAAAACTAATTAAATGGAAAGAAGAATTCTAGCAGAATACTTCGAATTTGGACCAAGATTGGCTAGAATAAAATTAGACACACTTCTTCGTTCGATTTTTCCGCGTTAACCCATTTGCTGCAGTGGAACGTTTAAACGCAGCAGGGAAATCATTATTGTCTAGTAGCACAATTCTTGTGAAATTTATTTTCTTCCTCTACTTTTAAACTTTCCGAGTTTTATTTTTTTTCTGTGTTTTCAGACAACACATTTGGACCAAAAACTTTCACACTCTTTCTTACACATCGTCTGATATAGCTTTGCTTTTCATTCCCCAAAAGTTGACAAAACCATCAGAATTTACTACCACGATTCAATACTGGTCGTGTATTAGAAAGAATGAAGAATCACTCGTTTTGAACACTCTTTTTAAATTTATTCTCGTATTTAGAATCCCATTGTGCACTATTTATTATTTCGATAAAACTTCGAAGTTAAAAAACAAACGGGACTTTGATATTTACCATAATATCAGTTTTATATTACTGTTCTTGTTACGTTAAAAGCAGCTTGAAATGTTAGCTTCTCAAGTATCGGCATTTCAATTTAATGCCCCATTGGAATGAACATTCATGTCGTACCCGTGCACCGTAGTAACAATGAAACTACATAATGAAAACAAAGCATTCGCCAGTGCGTTATTGATTCGACACATCAAATAATAATTATTCCGATGTGCACGCACTTTCCATTCAATAATAAAGTCAAGCATTCTACTTACAAGTACGACAGCCTACTATGCGAATTATGACGCTGGAAAGCTGAGCTTCAAACGAGTTAATGTTAAATAACGTTATTATGACATTGATGAAGACATACTATTCTTGTTCCAGCACTCAAATTCGCACGTCTGTTGGTCAATTAAGCTCTGTCAGTCTAGTGTCAGCTACTTAATTGGAAGCATGCAAAGACATTTTAGTCTTCAATCATTTTGCCATCTGTATTGGGTTCAAATGAGTCTGACGTAGATTATTTTTAAATACATAATTGCTTCATCGGAGATACTAATTATATGCAACGTAACATGAAGTACTATATGTATACCATTGTACAATCTTGTTTTTCCTCTTCTCGCATATTGTAGCGAACCAACGGTGTACTGCGCGATGTTATTTTAAATAATTACTATTTACCGATCAATGCTGCAGTATTGTTCGCTGTTTGCTATTACAAGAAATGTGGTATACGTTGGCGCATGAAATGCTTGCTTTCAATTACATAATCCGACCAGTGTATTGTGCAATTACGTGCGGTACAATGTAATTTAGCAATGGAGATAACAATTTGTATGGCAGATGAAGTATTTTTCAGTAGGAAAATTTGTATACTGTTAATGATAGGTATTCGCGCATTGCGAGATTATAATTGTTTGTCCGTATTAACTGATTCTGATGATGTCACACAATTTTTGATACATTTTTTATTGAAATTTTGCGCTCGTTTTTCGTAGAATCTTTTAAAATCACTGTTTACAGCGATAGAAGCATTAATATAACTTCGAGGATGCACCATTTGATTTACTTTTCTGTGCAGGATGAAAATTTCGATATAAGGCAGAATTTATTGACCTGCTATCACTATTCAGATTTTCGAAGGTAACCGATTCCAAGATTTCGCTGCATCGGTGCCAAATCTTTGTCTCTTTAATAACACCGACAACCTGTGGAACTGTGAGAATTATCAGGCTAATAACTCAATTCTCTTAATACTGGAAATTTAAGAACTAGTATTTTTCTGGTCTTCAATCTCCATCTTACGTTAGCTGCTAACATTTACTTTGATAGGGAGTTAATCACAATTAAAACAGAACATATACAATTGACAGAGACGTGAATTATCGAACTGATAGATCAGGCAAAAAATTATGCAATTAGAATATGTAAACTAGCTGCGCGCAGGAATAACCGGTTACTATCGCTTGCACATTGCAAGAAATTTTGTAATTTAGTTGATAGCTTTAGCGACACTTTGCTGTAACTCATTTGTAACGCTTGTATATATATTTGCAGATAGAAAGGAAATATTTGTATTGTTCCTGTTGCTTACTAGAGCGATTGAAATCCTCGTATCGTCGTCATAATCACAAGGTTATTAAAAGTTAGTACTTTAATCTCCAAATTGACGAATTTATCGCGAATCAGAGTGAAGTCCGACTTTTACAATAACCTTCGTTCACAGATAACTTATTATGGTTTTACACTGCATACTTTTTACCCACTCGTAGTTGTGTTACCCACTATTGCTTGTTTTAAATTACTTCTGCGCAGAATTTTGGTTTCGTTATGTGCTACATGTCGTTTTTGTTTCTCGTAGGAGAGCACGTAACTATTTTTTCCGTATTCTATTGCACGTTTGATTGTTCGTTTAAAAAGCGAGGTCTCCGTAATAAATACGGTGTACTACACATCTGCATTTCGTTTACGTCACTCTCTGATTTATCGTACACCGACGAAAATAACCGTTCACCTACTCTGTTCTTCTTTTGACAAAGTCCTTTGAATACGACGTAATAGATTAATTCAGATCGGCCTTTGATAGTAAACTCCGAATATAGTGAACACAATGCCGATATCCTGTACCACTCGATATTAAAAAATTTATAGAAAGCTCCAATACGCTGTGCACTGTGAAATAAATTACTACTCACTTGATTTAATACAGTGTTTAATTAGTAATACCTACAAGTAAAATAAACACCAAAATCCACCTTTGCCAAAACTCGTTCAATTCGTTCAATTCGTTAGATATACATATGTACAAATGCTTGACTTGATGTGCATGCTAGAATTTCCCTCGAAACTTTCACTCATCACGCACTGTTCACCCTTAAACATGCCTACCCCGTCGATTCTACAGAGCCTACGATGCAGGTGTGCACTTTCTGAATTGCATTTTCTAATCACATTAGAAAATCCTTGATCTCGGAAACTTTTCCCACGATTAAAACATTAGGGCACAATCATAATTATGAGATCACAAGTAGCATAGTTACGAGAATGCAATTTCAATATTTATTTCAAAGCAACCTTCCGGGTTTTCGAGCGCCTTACAATGGAATAGATTAGAGTAAACTTTTGTCAGTAGTATTATGTATGAATAAAATGATTATTCGAACGAATGATTGTTGAATACATATTGTATGTGGCGTCGAGTCATCTTTTTAAACAACCACTGTTACGGCAACACCATAAATACATTTTATTGTATGACTAACAGCAAAGAGATGACTTGTTTGCTTTGCAACTTTGAGATGGAATAATTAAGTGGTTAACAGGAAATAACAAGGTATTTTCGTATTTTCGTTTAAATGATAAATATCGTCATCTGCAAGATTGCGTCACAGAGATTCAGTATTTAAATTCTACAGGTAGCAGAGATTGCCTTCATTCTTCACACGCGTAAAGCACTCGCACACAACGTCACGCGACATTACAATAAACGCATCAACATTTAAATCCCCAGTACATAATCTCCATTCATTACTTAATAATTGCTTAGAGGAAAAAGAAACAAGTTATCCACGGTTATTATCTGAAACGATAGGTTCTCATGGATAGGATAGCGTAACTATCATTTGCAACTATAATCTACTGCAATTAATAGCATTCTAGCTACACAATTCGCTGTGTAGATGGTGATAAGAAACTGAAGTTCTCGGTCGAACACGTGATAGCAATAAACAAGTCTCACCATTTCCGTTTCAAACGAGACGTGACGCGAGAACGCGAATAAGTTCTTGGATCGAAAATAGCATATTTGACCGATCGTAAGTTAAACTTGACTGTACACTATGAACGATCGAAGATCGAGAAATGTTGAAAGTTTAATGACAAACAGACGATTTCGTCACCGAATTGTTCCCGTAATGCGCTTCTTTATTGCCCATACATTTCAATGGCCCGCGTACTTAGGTGTCGTTCCAGTGTGCACCTCCTTCCACCCTTGCTCTGGTGTATGAATGTTTTATTTACGACCTTATTAGCGGTATCGACGTGAATCGAATGTGCCAAACCGCGTGTATGTACGTAAGACGAGAGACGGAAGAACAATTGGGTCGCGTATGTCGCGTATGTCGCGTCTTTGCGACGCCAAAAAGTGTTTGAGCATTTTTCTCTCGAGTAACCAACCGCGTGGCCGTCGGCCAAATTAATCCGGAATGCCCCACATAATATTACTGATTACATCTTGGTTACGTTTATAGCACGGTCCAATACGATTGGTGCTTGTTTTATGGCTCCTGAATAATTGTTTAGCTATTCGTACGAAAGTATCCCGTGGTTTGTTCGAAGATTCTGCTATTGGTATGGTATCGAGGAGGAATTGGAATTTATTTACGACGTTGTGCAGAAGAGTGTTTCTGCCAGGGAAAGTTATTATGATATGTATCAAACACCGCCCTCGTGGTTTTATTCAAGGAATTAAAAGTAGCATATATATATTGTAATTTACGTATATTATTTGGTATTCTATTGTATAATGCAATGAGAAAGAAACTGAATTTTGTTTGTGTACTGCTTGTAATGTTGGTGTAATGGGTAATTTGGTGGTGTAATTTGACTGTGTTATCGTGTAGCAATTAAAGGGGATCAGATTTCTGTGTTAAATGAAGAATATTATATATTAAATTGAAACATTTGAAGGATTTGTACTTTCAAGGATAATCAATATGCAGACTGTAATGGTTGTATTATGCTGCGCTGTGTTGCATGTGCTTTGCTCATTAATATTTATTTGTCCTTTGATTTAATTAAAGGAGCGAGTAGCTGAATTTATTTATGGGATAATATATACGATAGCATTTGTAATTAAAGTGAACTATGAGTCGCGATTTTTAGCGAAGTTTAACTTTCAACTTTGGCAGTAGCTCAATTTTATTATTCATTATCAATATTTGAAGATTAAGCTTTCTATTTTAATTAAAATAAAATCTTATCTTACTGTTCGAAGTTTTTAATGAAAAAATGGAGTAGTCGTATATCCACCTGATATGCTAAAACTTCATCTTTTTTACATTATGCAACAAATGCAATGGTAAGAAATTTGTATAATATTACATAAGCAAAATCATAAGGCGATTACATGGCAAGACAAGATAAATCATGTTCGACCTGTTCCTTAAGATTTCTCCTGGTTTCAGGATGTAATCATTCGTAGTATTTCATCTACACTTTCACTAGTTACGTTTAACGATACATAACTAGTGAGTTTACATAAATACGACCAGAGCCTGTTTAAATTGTACACCAGAAAATGGCTCGATAGTTGCACACCTTTCCCTAGTTGCGTTTCCATGACCTATTTTATCTCGTTTTCTCTCGCAGATACAAACAACATTTTCTCTGGTACCTGACTTCCTGCTTTTGCACACTTCAATCGAATCGAATAGTCCATACATCGTTAAAATTACTATTGAAGTAAATTCTACCATGTCGAACCCACCCGGATATGTATTTCCCTGACACGTTGAACTTCCATTGCATCAATTATTGAAGCAATAAATTCCTATCTAACGAGTTCTTAAGCGATACATTCGACTAATAGTTTGTATGAATAAGAACAACTGCAAACGCTTAACGTTCTCATCAATTCAATTGCATTTTAATTATACCCGACTGATTGCAATAGTCTACAATCTTTCAAACAATTACGACAATAAGTTCAACGTTACAGTGAATTAATATTACGCTAATTAGTATTTTATTCTTAGCTATTCTTTCAAATAATATTTGTATAATTTAATTTGCACGCAACAATTTATTGCGCTTGTTACATGTACGTGTAAATTAACACGGGGTTGCATAAATTTATTCGAGATAATCGAACACGACGGAACTGCAGAGAAATCTTCCGCAAAAGGGGTGACTGCACCGACTGCAACGGCGAGGCGTGTTGCAAAGATCAAACACGTACATTGCGTTACGTGTCGCGTAATCATCTGGGGATTTCTCGTCCCATAAAAATTCTGTGCATTCGCATTTAACTTTTGCGCTTGGCACAAGATCTGCGAACGTTTACTGAATCTGAAACCTAACACAAGTGACTCATAAACGTAGTTTCTTAAACTAATATCTTTCCAAGACACAAATACTTCGAATGCATGCCACGTTTCAATGTAAAAATTTAAAATGGAATATTACTAATACAAAAATGCTAATAGGTATTAATCGAACACGAGAGAAAGGCAATAAACGAAAGCCCCATTTACTTTTCGAATCCTGCCACTACAATCGTAAATGATTTTCCAACTAATCGATATTTAATATTGTAGTCTCATTCATCGACCCTATTCGTTATCTAAACATATCCATATAAACGTATTGAATTTCTTTTTCACAGCCTGTCCGGGCGAGCAGCGAAAGATTCTGGTTTTGCTAAATCCAAAGTCGGGCCCAGGAAGGGGTCGTGAGACATTCCAGAAGAGGGTCCATCCGATTCTATCGGAAGCTGAGAGACCTTACGAGGTTCACATCACCAAGTGTCCCAATTACGCTCGCGAGTTCGTCCGTACGAGGGACATCTATCAATGGAGCGGGCTGCTGATGGTCGGGGGCGATGGTATAGTGTTCGAGGTAGTGAATGGACTTTTTCAAAGGCCCGATTGGGAGAAAGCTCTGAGGGAATTGCCCCTTGGCGTGATACCGTGCGGTTCCGGTAATGGCCTTGCGAAGTCCATCGCGTACGCAAAACAGTAAGTCCCTTTTAGGACCATCCAAGTCCGTGATTTATTTTGTGTGTCTGGCTCGATCGTTCCGAGGAAGTTGCTACTTCCGCCAACGGCTCGTTCGATTTATTTGCATGCGTGCAGTGTGGTGTTGCTGCAACATCGAGGTAGCCAAGGATTTTGTGCTTTCCATTAATTATGCTTTCGTTGAGGGTTCGTTGTTTTTCTCGTTTTCGTTGAAAAATCTGTCTCACAGTTTTATGTTGCTGTTGTACGAGCAATTCCGCTCGCTGCTGAGTTTTCTTTCATTCAATATTGAGACCGTCTTTAGAATTCTTTTAGGAGTGCACGAATTACTATAAACGATATTTTATATTGAAGTTCATGTAAGAAAGCTGTACGATGTTTCCATTGGAGAAACGTATTGGCGTTCCAATGCATCGCACTCATTCTCAGCATATTGGTTCATTGTATCGAATATTGTTAAAGTGTTAAAGGTTAATTATTCAAATGTCCGCGAGATAACGTCGCTTAATAGTTGCATTCTTGCCAGCTTATATATTGCAAATTGGCACAAATTTCTTGGCAAATCTCTGAACGAGATTTTGTATCATTTTTTATTTTATTCATAATTTGTGTTCGTTTATTACACGTCGATAGTATATTAAAGTATTCGCGTATCATTCGTTTAATTTTAATATACCTGCGTGAATTCGCTCAATGCGTTGGAAATTTTTCAATAAACGATCTCGCGATTTTCCCATAACTATTATTTTTCGACAACGATATTCACACAAGAATATATCGTGTCTTTAACCACTTAACGATGATACGGTCGACCACTGTAAAATAACGATCAGTCGACCTAATTTTTATTTAGCTATTCAAGCACTGTGCGCTGCACGTGTGCCTGCATTTTCGACAAAATAAATTTACTATCTGTTTCTATTATAACGAGTAACATAAATAAAAAATAAATTCGTTGAATTTGCCTGAAACTAAATGAATAAAAATTGGTCAGTCGAATAATTAGGACATATTCTGTTTTTATTCTTTAAAAGCGTAACATTAATATATTTTCGTATTCCGATAAATCGTCAATATCATTTTAAACTTTTATCTCGTTAAGAATATACGTTTGCATAATTGATAATAATTTATTAAAGCCATTCGATACATATATTCATTGAATACGAACAAAATATTATTGTTCTCCATGAAGCGGAAATATTTTATTATAATATATTATTTAGAGCGAGCAGGATATGTCCAGTTTGATTTTTCGGAAACATTCGTGACTTTTATATTGATTTAACGAATCGTGGAGACTTTCCGTCTGTTAACCGTTCACTGGTTTCCTTAACGGACTGCAAATAAAGGTGAGCAATCCGCAAATGTAAACTCCCAGAAGGAAACAAACGAGATGAACCCCTGGATACCCGCAAATAATTAAATTTTAATATTTTGAACTTTATATAATGAATTATTAAAATTATAAAAAGACAATTGGACATATATCGTACAGCTTACCCCATTATAATTCTCGTGTCTAATTGAAAACTAGTATAATAAAAGACTTAAGAAACAAGAATCTAATAATTTTTAAATAATCTTCTCCTAAAAAGTAATTTCCCTTTTACGACTTTTTCCCTGATTTTATCTCAAATCATCATTCTATCATAATTATCATTTTGTTGTCATTTACAACTGCTTCTTCCTGATGAAGAACTATAATATCTGGGTAAAACTAAAATTATCACCGATTAAACGCACAGTTTGCAAATATGTAGAATGTGTTTCGACACTTTTTGATGTCAGCAGTTTATTGCTCATTTTATCATGCAATTAAGATCGTATCAAGCTGCAACAATATAAAAGGTAGATAAGAGAGTGGAGAAAAAATTGCTTTTCTCTAGATAACGTATGAAATATGCACGATTTGAGACATTTTCAGCCTCTACTATTTCGATTCATGCATATTTATCGTTTCGAACAAGCTGGTTCGGTGCGGTCGGGAATAACAAGCCGATCATTACACCGGGTGCTCGTGTCCTCAATTTTTCTGCAAACTTTATTCTTTAGCCTCAACGAGAGATAATACGCCGTAAATAATTTTGCTTGATTTCATTCGATATCGACATTTTTCGAACACGTTCTAGCATTCGATAAGAATCCTTTCGTTGGTGTCATTGAATAATATGAAACTTCCAATATAATCCAATATAATCCAATAATTTATAAATAAACTCAGATTTGATATTTAGCAAAATTGTTTAATACGGTGACCACGTTTATATAATTAGTATACTTACTTAGAAAAGTTAGTATAATAAATAATATACTATAATCACGCTGATATTACATTTAAAATTTAGCATTAAAGAAAATGTTTCGAAGGAGCTGTACAGATCTGCACTCTACTATCGTTTCGTTTTTACTGCAATTTACTATCGATTTTGCATTAAGTCTTATCGCGACGACAAGTAGGGACGGCAGATAACTAATTTGTACGTAGAGGAAAGAACAAGTGTAATAAAAATGTCCTACATCCGAAGAATAATTTCCAGTCGTGACAGAAAAATCGCACAAAAGTTCCTTGATTCTCTTTGCACAGTATACCTTGGACAAGGTAATCCATTTCTTTTTGTGACCATTTATGTATTACGACGGCCAGCCCGTATTTGCGATTGGCAAATAGAACCTTCGTCACCAAGTATGGAAAGATTTTTCTTTCCTGTTACCTTGCAAGCAAGGAAACTTCGCTCGCCTCGGGAATCTAGAGTCTGGATAATGAAGTTTACGACTCTTCTGAAATGAAGTTACGCAGTCCGATTCAATAGAATAGATTTAAGAATGAGGAACAATCCATTCTAATTCAATCACCGCGCTGTGTATCACTGAAAATAAAACCACGCCGATTCTGTTTCAGAGAACCGTACGACTACAATCCGCTCCTGGTGAGCGCTCTGTCCGTAGTGAAGTTTAAAAAACTGCAGATGGACTTGGTACGCATCGAGACCAGGAACCAGATTCTCTTTTCATTTTTATCTGTCGGCTGGGGCCTGTTGGCCGACATTGACATTGAAAGCGAGCGACTCCGGGCAATAGGGGGTCAAAGATTCACCGTATGGACTATCGCGCGACTGATAGGTCTGAGAACTTACAAGGGCAAGGTGTCTTACTTAGCCTGTGATAAGGTGCCGTCCATGGAGAATTTAGGTAACGGAAAGGCATACGAGTATGCGAAAGAGACGCAAATATCGCATTCGAGGAGCTGCGGCGACGATCTAGATCGGTAGGTATCGTCTTATCTCGTCTTATCTATGGCATTTGTATGTCCAGACTGTTTTGCGAAAGTGTCACTTCCTGTACGATAGCAAGGATATAGAACTGGAAACGGAGCGTTAGAAAAGGGTGTCGTTGAAAGCATTCGGTACTCCAATTTCGTGCAGAACGATAGACGTAATTGTTTCAGACGTTAATTTTTGTGTACGGAAGAATTAAGCTTGCCACGGAAGTAAACGTAACTGTGAATGTATACAGGAGAGTAGAAGATTAATGTTTGCTCGATAGTACGTCACAGGTTCGTGTAACAATCGGTACAGGCATTTAAGCAGTCGCATCAGACTTCTTTCATTTTTTTGTTGAATACAAAGTGAGTCATATCGTGTGCAAATGTCGTCAGCAAAACGATTAAACAAGGTCAGCGGAAAATATTTTGGCTAAATAGTGATTGTGCAAGAAGTTCGAATAAAATTCTCCTTATAACTATAGGAGTGATTAGCCACGAAAGACTCGTGAATTCCGTTTCCGCAAACATTAACTTTGAAAGAATTTAAAGTGTTGTCTAAGATATCGTTATGTTTACCATAAATTATTAATAGTATTATTTTTGTTTTTATTATATGATAATAATTAGCATCGTAAATTAATGGAAATATGGCACACGTACTTTTTAACTTTTCCAAATGTACAAATAATGGACTTGTGGTTGTTGCGCGTTTAGATACAGCAAAGTTAGCGAATCGAAGAGCTTTCACGACGCGCTCGATGGGGGTCCAGCAATTTTGGACGAGCCCTTCGATGGCTACGAAGATAACGAAATGATAAGCGAAAGTCTTACACTAGAAACGGAAGCTGAAATACGACAGAGGCTAGATAGCTTCTACTCTGCGAACTCCGCGAGGTCAACTTATTTTAGTACTGCCTCAATTTCTAGTTACCATAGCATCGACGAGCCTGATAACGGAGATGTTGGTAAGTTTCTAATACTAATTTGCATAGCGATAACTTGGATATCGCGACGAGACATTTCCTTGTTCCATTTTATTCAACGCACTGTTGCGTCTTTCCTTTATCTGTATCAATACATCTGTTTGTACAGGTTTCGCGCGTTCGACATTATAATAGAACTAGATAAAGGCATCGTCTTGGCTGTTAACTCTACGAACTTATAATTCAATTGTCTTCTAGAATTTTCTGTCCTTTGACTTTGTGTTGATTAATACTTGATTGTAGTTTCTACGAATTGTTTATCGTGTACTGCATTAGTTCGGTGGATTTATATAATTGTAAGAATTTTAGTCTGCTTGTAGGCAGCGTTATCTAGACACGTACTAAAATAAAAATCCGTGTGTAATTAAGATGCAGACAACAACAGTAATCAAGTTATGTATGGTCCATCGTCGAGGTTGCCTGCTCTGACTTCCAAAGTGTCAAGCTCTTGGACTCAAATTCAGGGTAAGGAGCATGATACGATAAATAGAAAGTTAAATGAATTTAAAACTCAATATAATATACAATATTTCTCCATTTATGTATATAGCTATTATTCGCTCCACTTTCGCACGGTATCGCGAAAAGGAAGATCAAATAACAGGACAAGAATCCAATGTACTCCTTATTAAACGCGATTAAAATGCACTGTCAAGTCTCTATAAAAATCAAATCTTAAGTTATCGTGAAAATGACACAGTTTAGTGTGTATATACTGGCTTATTTTTCGATACACGTACCGTATATACATCTTGTTTTATCTGCCGCGATACCAAATTTGGTAATATTGCTACACTCGTTTCCCGACGAAAACCATATTAAAAGCGAGGACAATCAGTGAGGCAAGAAAGAGCTTTGCTTACCGTGCCCGGTATTTATTCAATTACATCAAGCCTTTTTGAAAGTACGGCCATGAAGACATGTATTAACATAAACGAACCGCAATGAGAGAGGAACAAAAATGTTACATGTACAATTGACGTTGTGTAATGGCCATAATCAGAGTCTGTGGCGTTTTCTTTGTTCACGATGAAAAAATTCCGCGAACAGAATATTTCTTTTTCTCGCTTGGAGCACGTGGAATTATTAATTTCAATTGCATTATACAAATATAATACGACCCAAATAATCGTAATATACATATTTAATATGTATATGTATACGTAATATGTATATTTAATTTAGATGACTGTTTTGAATTCCAGGGGAATTTGTCATGGTCCACGCGGCATATCAGTCTCATTTGGGCCAAGATTATTTCTTTGCACCACGTGCCAAATTGGCGGACGGCGTTATTTGGCTGGTAATAGTGAAAGCCGGAATCACTCGGGCCAATTTGCTCCAGGTAAATAGTCCAATTAGAAACAATATGTATCTACAGCGCTCTAATTAATTAGCAACCAAGTGCGACGCTTTTAAAGCTGAAGCACTTGTTAATTAATTATTTATCGAGCAATACAATCCTTTGTGGTTCGTATACCTTATCTGATATAAGTAGACAACGAGGAACGACTTATATTGCGAAATAATATGTGAGGAATATATCTAATACCTTTTTACACGCTGCAAAAACTAAATAGAAATTTTAAATTGATTAATAATGGTACATAAATAAAAGAAACATCATACTCATACGTATACAGCCTCCTAGGCTGAGTTTAGTTACCAGAAAGTTATAATTTTCAGATTTAAATCGCGTGTCAGAATTCTACAGTTTGGCAGCGGTATATACGGCCGGTTTACGTAGACATGAACTTCGTGCTAAGTACGACGAACTAACAACAAAGTAGATTAGGCTTAAACAATAAAAACGTATCTAATCTACCTCGGGGACTTACGTAATTTTTTTACTGTGGCTTACTGAAACGATCCTTCCATTATAAAAAAAACTCTTTGACCACAAAGGATTAAGCTGGGAATAATTACATACCATTACGAAAATATAAAGAAGACAAATAATTTTTTAAATACCAGCACCTGCAATGAGCTTTAATACCAGCGTGTTACTATATATTCCAAATTCGTTAACAAAAGGTGTTCACGACTGAAAACTAAATTACAAACGAGGCTGCCTTGAATGGTAACAATAATCACAAAATTCTAAGAAATATTTCCTGTGTCTGTTAGTTCCTGTTGGGTTTAAGTAATGGTACCCACCTGTCACGCTCTGGGATCGACATGATACCGGTAAAGGCGTTTCGAATAGAACCAGAGGAAGGAACAAATGGTTACATTACAGTGGACGGGGAAAAAGTAGACTATGGACCCCTACAAGCCGAGATATATCCGTCTTTAGCGTCAGTAATGACTCCTTGATACAAATTGGCGTTAAACTTCGTACATAGTTAGCAGTGGAAATCAAATGGTACAATCCGACAATTTTAAGTTGAATATTATACAGATATATATATATATATGTTTGTGTACATATATCTGTATATTATCAGATACGGTAGCATGGTCCTGGTGACAATACTGTATTTAATATATTCGCGATGCGTAATTACGATTTAGTTTAAAATGAATCGCGATAGGTGTACAATCTAGACTGTGAAGTTCAATCATTCCATCATATGTATACGATAATGAGATCAACGCAGCTATCATTTGTACGAGCGCACGTGTGATTTCATAGCGGTTTATTAGGTTGTGCAGAATGGTTCAATACTACCGTTCGAAGTTTCACACTCGTAAATACTGGACTTATGAAAGGTGTAATAAAAATACGAGACGAGGAATCTCATTTCTGAGACGGCTATTAATATCGACCGAGTGATATTGCACCTGAGTCGCTTCAATCAATTTTATCATCCAGAAATGAATTTAGTGTAAAGTCTTGACGAACTTAAAATGGTTGAAATCTGAATTTAATCAGGCATCGAATATCTGTTAAAATTCATCATTTCCAACAATTATTAAATTCAATTGTACATCATTCGTTTCACAATTTCATCCGTGGATATGTGAAATGTATTACGAAGCAAAGTGTCGCGATTTTAGGAGTAATGATGTGTCTTCTCCTTTTTTTCATACAAAGTGTACATCGAACACCTGTAAACTTTTCGACTTAATTATTGAATCAAACTGCACGATACCGTTCAATAGTTCTGATTAATTACTGATTCGTAACTACGTTCGCTAGCTTAAGACGTACATTTTGAGGACTGTCCGATATGACGCACAATAGTGTAACTTTCAGATATTCCACGGGCTTTGTGCTAGTTAGCAAGTACTATTGTTGTGCTTGATAGCGTAACGAACAGATCTTATGCACTTAATCCTCGACTTACACGGTAAGTTGATGATAAGTTGAGTTCCATATAAATCGAGATCAATATTTACGTAGAAAATAAAAATAATAACAAGACTAGAAATTTTTCATTCGGACTTCATATTTTTCATCGTTGAGTGTAAATACACAATTCGCTTTTCTATTTATTGAATATACTTTTTGTACATAACAATATTTCCCAACTTTATCTAAATAATTTGCAATTCCTTATACACACAGGCACTGCACGATAGAATTGATACACTATCTCCATATTATTATTATATATACTCAATTGATAATATAATTTAAAAACAAAGTAAAGTAAATATTTCATTATAAAATAGTAACATTTTCTGACTTGTTCATAAAAAAAGAATTTCTTTCTAATTGAAACATCTTAGCTTCATCAATAATAGTAACGCGAACATTTTTTCTTAATAATTTTAAAGTCAATAATGAATATACAGTTGAAATTATTGTCAAAAGGGTTCATTATAACACAATATAAATTAATTTATATCAGCATTAAGTAACTCGAGGATTAGGTGTATCTTTATCTTCGTATCCTATTTCTCAAACAATTGTATAGCAATTAACGAATCGTGGCTTCCACTAGCAGCATAGAAGAATTTAAGAGCGAACAACAGGATCAATTTTGCGCAAAGATCCTGGTTTTTAAACTTATACGCATTTTATTGACCAGGCTATAGCCCGGTTTAAATGTCGGCGAAACAGTATTGATTTAATCGCCATAGTGCTCAAATATATTGTACGTTTAGACGCATTTACGATTGAAAAGAAAAGAAAAAAACGTTTCCGTCTTACGGTACAACTTTAGAATTACTGATTTCTCATCTCACGCTACATTGAAGATATTTCTCTGCGAAAATATGAAACTTTAATTTATCCTACGTATATGGACATGCCATGTTAATTAACAAATAATGTGTGAAACGTTAAGAATATCATATATAATTCACGTCCGCGCCATTGTCCAATAAAGTAATGTTTAAATAGAGATGAAACATTGTCAAGCATCAGATAAACGTTTAACTGACTTGTATCAGACGGGGGGAAAAACTGCGAAACGATATATTGCAACTAGATGATCGGAAAAATATGATCGCATATTGTTATAGTTGCACTTTGATATCGAAACGAAGAGCTTTCATTTATTATACTCGTATAAACAGATATGTACGTTTCCTTATTTGATAGAGATGCGTTTAAAGAGAATCGATACGAAAGATTCAACTTATATTGCGCCGAGGATAATTTGTATAAATTGTATTTGCTTTTCTAATTGCGGCGTTGTAAATGTGTGCCAAGAGTTGCGGAAAGTTAATTAAGAAATAAGCAAGAACGTCCTCGAAAATTCATTTTCTTTAAAGTTCTAATTTTTCTATGTACATATCTTTAGTTCCGTGCCAAATACATATTCTGTTTGTACCTGCGCTATATAAATGCCAAGGATCGCCATGTATGCTTGTATATTTGTATTTTCAAAAATTAAACTTTTCACGAGTCAAAGAAATCGATTATGTATATTTGTAATGCTTAATTGTTGCTATGCTGTACAGTTCAAGCGAATTTTTGTAAATTATTACAGATTTCCAACAAGAAAATGATATGAAATATGAGAAGAAAACGCTATATTTATTTCTAATAATCGCAACATAAAATGCAGTTAAAGTGTCATGATTTGTTATCATCAGACAATCAATTCCGTTCTTTAGCACACATACATAGGACATGAAATGATTATTACTTACCCGAATTATATATTATATACATATATTACGTATGAAAACTGTAAATTTAATATTATGTATGAATTGATTTAATTAATATTCTAATTTACAGCAATAAGAGTGATTAGAATGAATTAATATTACAAGAATATCTCGATTGCTCTCATATGAAAGATAATTATATATTTGTAATGATAACATTTTATTTCATCCTTTCTAGTCACATAATACTTTTTTTGTTCGATTAATTACATTCTGTAACTATTATTTTAAACGTGTACCTATAAAATAAATTGATCTGTGTTTGTAATTAGCCCCCCTTCACTATTCAATATTATGTGTAGAGCATAATAGAATTGCGCAAATGTAATTACACATACAATCTTTTCTACGTTAATCTGACAGATATACATCAATATTATAAGAACGATAAGAAATGTAGGAATAATATCCGTATCATTAATTCGTAAAGGTATATCATTCAAGCTTCAACAACGTGCATATAATTTTACCAGAAAGCTTTTATAGAAATGTGACTAGTAAGGATATGTAAATCCCATAAAACTTTAAACGGCGCTTTTTTCGTTATTTTTCACAAGGTGCAATATTCTGTAATATTTTTAAAACTGCTGCACAATTTTCATTGCTGTTAATTTTCCTCTATCGCATTTTCATACAGTTACAACAATTATTATTATGGGAGAGAAAAGCGTCAATTTTTCGCACGTTAATAGAAAACCGCTACATTGCTGCTCGAAGTGAGAAGTATTTGTCATCGATGAGATCGATAAAAAGATGTACAATATCGATTTTTGTTATTCCGCTATTTTTCGGCGGAACGATCGTTAATGTCTCCGAGAATAATGAAAGTTATCTAGTATAATAGAGAATATAGATGATAATAAATTTCTTAAAATAAAACCAACTCTGTCCAGTTTAAGACCAAAATATGAAGGTGATTGCCTTCTCTGGAAATTGTTAAATTATACTGATACTAATATTAATACTATTCATAAATTCGTGAATATCACGGAATAAAATTGAATACTCTACATTATAGCATGGTAGCAAAAAGATTAGTCTCAAATTAATTACTCCTATCATCTAATACTGTTTGTGTAATAAAACATAATTTTGATTAACAAGTTCAAATGACTACTTAACTTGAAATGATTTCGACAGGATAGTAAAAGTACAGTCGGAAAATTAGAAGATTTGCAATAATATACGCAAACACAGAGGAATACATTTTAATATGTTATTTGTTTATTTCGGTATCGTTACAACAAAACGAGCAGAATTTTTCTCAATCGAACCAAGTTTTCCTTTCAGACTCATACAACGACCATTTCCTCTATACGACACACTTGTATATTATTGGAATATAGTTATGATAATACATATATAAGAAGAACAAGAAACGATAAATTTTTGAGAGTATTATCACAGCATACAAAAGAAGAAATGAAACCTTTTCTTTACACGAGCATAAGTTTCTATGAAACCGCGTACTTTTTTTAGATTTGTTATAAGTAGGGCCAACATAATTATTTACAGTTCGTATATAAAGTAGTTGCACGAGTTATTTATACGTTTATATTATATAAACGCGATCCTAAGCGATTCATCAGTCCTGCTTCTAGAGAAGTATCGCGATCATAGATTGTTCTTCTATCTAGCAATATGTATATGTTATTTTAACGTGTCTACAATACGATTTCCAAAAAGCTCATTTTTTTTAGTTTCGATAGCCCTAAGCACTTTTTTCCAGTCTGTGCCCGATCGAATTGGTTTATTTTATATTACACTTTTGTATAAAAAGATGGCATGTCGTCTTAAAAGAATTTCAGTAAAAATAATTAGTTTTACTTGGCGTTATTTTAGCCAATAATTTAACAATTAGACAGAGCCTCAGTTATGGTAAACGTGGAACACCAGTGATTTTTTCCTGGCTTTTTCCCCCTTTTCTTTATAAGAGATATCAATATCAGCAAAAAATGTAATTGCGACGTGAAACTAAATGGCTTGAATGTTACGAAATGATTTGTTCACATGTTCATACATTTATCGGACATTATTTAGGCTGCAAACAGAGTGAGAGTAATATACGCAAACATGCTATAATTGCAAATCGACAGATCTAATGAAATATTGAAACTAATAATTTATTTAAGAATAAGATACCTCATCTGAAATTTGTATTTCACGATATACTAAAACATCCAAGAAAAGTGTACTGTTCGTGATAGTTTAATGTTTTGTTTATACTTTCTTATTACGAAAATACTTCGTAAGGATAAACTGATAATAGTTATCTTAATAGACCTCACATTTAGGACGGAAAGTAACGACGATACGTGGTATTTTGTAGCTTACTCATAAATCATCGTTTCGCATTGTTTCAAAAATACAAAGTAAAAATATTCATTTCATTGGAAACATTAACTGTCATAAAGCAAGATTGTGAAGATAATGGAAAGTTAGAAAGGAAACAAATAAAAACGAATAAAATAAAATAAAAATGGATTAAATTAAAATTCCATCCACCTCCCACTTTTCGAGGTGTACAAAAATAAATGTGCAACACTTCTATATTATAAATAACTATAAATAATAAAACCCTATCTTTTTACTTGTACACTCTATTTGCACCTCGATA
Source organism: Nomada ferruginata (assembly GCA_963583965.1). Taxonomy (NCBI): domain Eukaryota; kingdom Metazoa; phylum Arthropoda; class Insecta; order Hymenoptera; family Apidae; genus Nomada; species Nomada ferruginata. The sequence goes on from OY757216.1 coordinate 16,337,498, forward strand.
AATTTGACGAATACTGTATCAAAATATCCATTTTTAACCGAATTTTAAAAAAATAGTGAAATAAAATCCTTAATTTAAAAAAGATAACGTATGATCCGCTTCCTTATTACAGCATAATTGGCAAACGTGTTCTAAGAAATCTTTTTTACGATTACTTAGATATTTGAATTGATTAATCGATTCATTCCAAATAGATATATTGGATTTTAATGGAGTTGTGATATGCTACGACACGGGGCAGTCAAATTTGTGAACATACCGAAATGGAATTTTATACGATTGAGCTACTTTTTTAAACCCACAATGGTACTATGTGTCAAATGCTTCTTTAATTAAAAGACTTCCTATTGGATTCCCTTGAACACATAATGCCAAGCCATAGAGGAAAGCAAGCGCTCTATTGTTCATAGAAATAATACGCGTCGCTAACAGAAATAAGTGTCAGCGTACGATATAATAATCAACCTTAATACGCTGATACTTCAATGTACCGATTTTACACGGGCATAATTGAGTTGCGATTCTAACGTTGTGTACAGCGTTATCTAAAGCACTTGTATAAATTAAAAAATATATTTTACGTAACGCGTTCTATAACTATAAAAAAACAAAAAAAAAGGAAAAACGAAGCAGCTTCTTACTACGTAACTATAAATTTAACGCGTAGATTTGAACCCATCTCGAATTCAATACCATGTTGAACTTATTACGTGAATAGCCTGTTTAATGCTGGTATGAAATTACTGTGTTATAGACAGAGCATCTATGTGAGCCAATAGATCTTTCACTTCATCCTGAACTTGCTTAGACGAGCCAGACAAAGACAAACGCGAGCAAAATGTGGCCAGCGTTTCCACATTTTTGTTTGTATCTCTATGCTTCTGCAGATAAGCTAACAACATACTAACTATGTTTTGAACTTCTTCTTTGATCGAGACTGAATCGTGGCTCCGACAGCTTTGTAACAAAAGTAATTTAGTCTGTACTAATTGCAAGGGATTATAACCATCCTGATCCAAGCATGTTGGATCTACGCCCGCATTTAGAAGAAGCGTAACCACTGATTTGCTTGTCACAGCTGCTAAATGCAACGGTGTATTACCTACGCTATCGCGAAGATTAGGATTTGCGCCATGTTCTAACAGCAAATGTACCATTTCCGTGTAACCCCTGTAAATAAAATTTATTATATTGTTTAAACATTTTTCATTGTTATTCCGATTATCAAATTAGGCTGCATCTCGTTGGACTCACTTTAATTTACCTAAAAAATACATTTGTATCGCGTAAAAGATACGCAACTCCTATTTCGTGTTCTATTTAATTGCGAAATAATCAAATTAGTTGGAAAAAAAATGCATTACAGATCGGTAATTATTTGATTAATTATTTTGGTGAAATATACCTGCAACATGCAAGGTGTAGAGGTGTTCTTCCCATCATATCACAATTATTAGGCGAAGTACCCGCCATTAATGACCTCTTCATCATACTAGTGTTGTTCGTAGCTGCCGCAAGTCGCATTCTATGCTCAGCAAGACGTTTAAATCTTCGTCCTGGTATTATTATACTCAATACGTCGTTTTGTATGCAACAACGACGGGCACGAGAAATGCTGTTCTCCTTAAACTGCAAAGATTCAACATTTATAATATATTTCTTATAGAAATTTCAAAGCATATGTAGTTCGAAATCAATATTAGAAATTAATCGCAACTGTGCTATTTATTAACCCTTTGACTACTAACTGCTCCAAGTTGAAGCGCTTCGCACGGACGGTATACGGCAGTAGCGATCGCTGGGGACTAAATACTTTTTCGCGCAGTATGGGTTTCGTGGGCGACGTACTAACACATTATAATATAGAATACAATCCAATTGCTATTACTTTCTCTACTCCAAAACGAATGAAAACAAAACAAACAAACAACGATGAACATTTGTTTTTTCGCCGAACACGCATTTGCGTCCATAGTCTTCCCTGGCGCACATATTCGTCCATAGGCCATGCTGATAGCCTTTGCCGGACGCATATATGTATGCGCCCATAACAGTCAAAGGGTTAATAAGAAAAAAATGCTTTGTCCTAAGACAAAATATTAAAACGTTCACGACAACATGCTCCGTCATCGGTACATTGCAACACTTTATTTACAGCTGCTCGTAGCCGCTAGTCATACACCGACTATAAACGGTCTACTCTGTGTATGATCTTATTGTCCCTAAGCAGTCGTGAACGTGTTAATTAGAATAAACAAATTGTCGTATCGCCTGAAAAATAAATACAGAAATACGAAAGTGTATAGATCAAAAATCGATACAATAAAAGCCAAGCTGTTTAGGAAAGAATGATGTCAACGCTCGATGGAAAAGAATAAAAAAATACGTAGTAGGAAATACCTTGAGCAGTCCCGAGCTACTTGTAGGTATAGAATTGCCGGCTTCGGGAGTAAAATTGAAAGAATAATGTTGGTTTAACGGGGGAAGTTGTATATTGAGTGGTTTAATCTCACGATGATCAATTTCATTGTTAGTTATTGTCACAAGGCCCGTACTGCCATTGTTCATTTCACCAGTCGACGAGTCATCATTTTGAGCGATCGAACTATCGTTCGAATTGTTACTCGTTTCGATTCCCGAGTCCACGGATGTCATTTTGCATTTAAATGCTCAGAAACGTTTTAAAAATCGGCCACCTTTTACCCTTTAAATTTCATTTGCACTGCGGGCATACAGACCACAGTAATCTGTACGAAAATAATAACAGACCTGAAGTTTGTTGGCGGGGAAGAAGATTACCATCTTCTATTGCCAACATAGTACATCGTTTCGCTCTACCATAAGTTTCTAACAGAAGTTCGAATAATTGTATTTCTAATTGTAACTGTGATATTTCCTTATGAAAAATATCTGATAATCGATTAATATGAATACAAATATAAACTGGGATATTGATTTTGTATGGAAAAATTTATGAAATACGATATAGTTATCTTTCAAATAATTAGGAAGACAATTTTAATTCTGTTTCATCAATGCAAAACATATGTAAAACGCAAATATTCACAGAAAACTGCGGTGTAACTGTTTTCGTAATTTAATATCGAAAGAAATAAATCCCTATTTTATGTAAAATAGCAAGTTATCCAGTATCACGTGTAAGTCCATTATCTATTTCGCCGGCGCATTTTCTATGGTTTATATATGCGATACTATTCGTGGGCCACTGTACACAGACCTATTATTTTGGATTTTCGTCGATACTTTTGTTAAAATAAAATGTCATTACTTGCGGCAACGATGTTTCGCATTGCCCGGTCTACAAGTTAGTATACAGAAACTCTTTTAACTTTTACAATTACATACTTGTATCTGTAATTTGTATTCAAAAGTTGTCTCAATATTATAAATTTTACTTGTAAGTAGCAAACTATAAATGAAACGCGTTGGCAAAAAAATTGCGCTGTACTGCAAACGTCGAAGAACTGTTTCTTAATTTTAATTGACGAGTTAGTTCGTCATTTCCAGTTAAAGGGTTAACACATCTATGCAACATCTAGCTGTTAATTTAAGTTTTTGTATTTTACAGAGCTAGCTCCCTGTGCTAATCAAGTTCATACATCGTCTGCAATGCATTTGGACCAGAAATGGAGAGAGATGTATGGAAATTTAAAGAAATAAGAATAATATACAAGGGTAATTCTCTTACCAATGTTATGCAAGGTACCGTTGCTGCATTAACACTGCGGCAAAAACCCTGTGCTTGTCTACGAATGATCCGTCATTGAAGAGCCTAATGTAGCAGATATTGTTGTGTGTATATGTGTGAACTAAATTTTCCTCTACATTTCAATTTTGGAACTTGATTTCACTTCATACATATACACAGGATGAATTGAGATCCTTATGCAAAAGCATGGAGTTTTTGTTGCAGCGTTTAGGCGGTGCCACAGCCTTCGAGTCCACTGGTGAGGGAATCATCTAATATAAATATATGGGAAATTCAGCATTTTATGTAATGTAATAATTGTAGGAAAGGTTTAGTAAAAAATCCAAATAATCATGGCCCATTGGTGACAAAATCGGATTACTCTTTCAAAGATAAGAGACCTGTTGCATATGGTTCCAACCAATTATCTCGTATAAAACAACACCAAGAATACATGGTATTTTTCTTAAACAAGTTTTGCCTCCATGGTATACAAATTTATATGTTAAGAATAATTAAACTGTTGCATTGCAGAAAAGAATTGTTCAATTAGTCGGAGAAGTTGATCGCGCGGTCGAACTTCATGCTAAGAGAGTCGCGGACAAGGTAGCACAAAGACAACAAATTTTGGGCAACAAATTGAAGCCTAAAGGGACCGAATTAATTGTTGGCAAATAGTGTACTTTAAGTTGTTTTCTAATTTATATGTAAATGTAAGTAATAAAATGTTGTATATATAATTTCACTATCTATTTTCTTTAACCTGTATCATCGTTCGACTTAACAATATACTAAGTTAGGAAATATAACGTTTCAAAATCTTACAGTAATTTATTCGAAAGCCACAGCTACAGCTTTACTTAAGCTGGTAATCAACAGGATATTTTATAAGCCGTGGGATTTTATCTTGTTCCTCTTTACTAATATCATATAATCTAACTGGCACAGGTCTTGGCTGTTTAATTTGATTAGATACGTTTGCCAACAGATCTTCGGGAATATCATCATTCGGGAAGATGTGCAGCCTTTGCATAGTGTATCTTCTTTGTAGAGTTCCATCCATCGATCGATAAACAGCTTTCTTGACAATCTACGTGTTATAAATAAAATATTGTTAATACGATTTATGATACATTAACACTAACGCCTACCATGATCAATCATATACAGAAATAAACGTGTACAACTAATGATTGTGTACACAAAGAAACGCATACCACGGGTGTATCATGTTACTGACTAATTTAGTTACCAATAGCCCATCGCCAAAGCATTGCCATTATTTTGAAATCTGATATTTTTACCATAGTAGGATCTTTGCTGTGTAATTCCCACGCAAGCGTCCAACTGGCGCCGCCGCTATATCCCGTGTGGTGGAAATACACACGTTTCTGCCATTCATCACCGCGCAAAGCGATGTCTTTGCTATTTATTACTATTACATGATCTCCGCAATCATCTAAATAAAAATGTACATTAAATATTACAGAAATCTAGATGTCTTCCGAATAATTCTGCAGTCAAATAATTTATTTAAATTGAATCTGAATATGTTAAAAATATTTGTACATCCATGAGCATATATTTAATTGTACATACTGAGTGGATGATATATTGGTTTGTATAATCCCATAAGATACTGTTTTATCAATGGTGCACTAATATATGGATCTTGCCAAGTTGCATCAAAAATATGCCAGATGCGTGCGAAAGTGCCCCAATGCTGCAAGGCAATTGTATAAAATACAACCATCAATCGTATAAATATCTCAAATAAAAATTGAGAATACAAATTAATTAATATATGTGTTATTTAAAATTTGACCCTCTACATCGAGAAAGTTTTTTAATGTTAAATGTTGCAAAAATACATTCTAGATAGTACATTTTATAATGGTTTAAAATAACATATAAGAAAGGAAATAAGCGACCAAATGCTCGATAATGAATACTTTATAAACTGTTTGTATATAAAACAAATAAAAAAATAACAAGATTTTGCAGGTAACAAGTAAAAGAAAATTACAAAATGTAACAGCTCGTAAAGAAACAAACCTGTCCTCTTCGTAGAAGAGACATGATAATTATTATATTAGAAATTCAATATCAGTGTTGAAATATAAATGGTTAAATCGTATAACGCATTATATCCTTAAGGTTATGTACTGGTATAAAATCCATGAACTTTCGGTGAAACCTTTGGTGATATTGGTATCACTACGTGATTGGCCGGAAATTACTCGCGCGCTTTTCGAAGCACACCTGCAGGTATAGAAATGATTCTCTCAGGTAAGTTTCTGTGAACCTCTCGGAATACCCACTTCCCTTATCTTCCCTTTCATTTGACAACTCATAGATTAAAAAATAACCACCAGTAGCCGAGATATAAAATTTATAATTAACATCGATTTTTATAATGTGTCGGTAACGTTATCAGTCATATGGAAATGGTAGTGGGGCCACAGACGAGATATAGGAATAGACAAATCACCTTATGGACTTTCGTGGCCCACCGTTACTGCCATACCGACTCAGACAGCCGATACTGATTTGGAAAGTGCCTACCTAGTTGAAAAATTATTTAATTTAGAAATATCCTACGAAAGCTGAAAATAAAAATTCTGTTAAACCTTTTGAAGTAAAAAATAAAGATTATAATACACATTAGCTTATAGTTAGTTTAAGTAAATAGCATGTATTAAAATTATTCATTATTGCGAAAGCTGAAAATAGAAATTCTGTTAGACCTGACTTAAACTAAAGAATAAGCATTATAATATAAATTAGCATGCACATAATATAAATTAGCATGCACGTAATTCAAATACATTCCACCTTTAATTAAGGTAAATGAAATCTTAACTTAAAACATCCTACCTGACTAAAAAGCTAATTTAATTTAGAAGTATCCTATCTAATTGAAAATCTGATTATTTCTGAAAATTCTGTTAAACCTTTTGAAGTAAAAAATAAGGATTATGATACACATTAGCTTATAGTTAGTTTAAGTAAATAGGATGTATTAAAATTATTCATTATGGGGAAAGCTGAAAATACAAATTCTGTTAAACCTATTGAAGTAAAAAATAAAGATTATGGATTATAATATAAATTAGCGTCAAATACATCCTACCTAAAGTTAAGGTAAATTAAAGCGTAACTTAAAACTAAGATTTAACTGAATGTTATGTAAGATCTTATTCAATACCATCCTACCTAACTAAAAATCTATCTTAACTTAAAACATCCTACCTGACTAAACAGCTAATTTAGTTTAGAAATTACCTGCCTATTAGAAAAATAAGTTAGTTCACAAATTCACCCTGAAAAAAATTAACGTTATTTAAAAATGGCCTACCTAATTAAAAATCTCAAGGGATGTAAAGAAGGGGGAAAGGGCTATTTTATAATGAATCTTCTTTCATGTAAATCGTGATCGTGCATCCTGAAACAGATAATAGTTCATAAAAATTTAGTCATTTTTCTTAGGAATGATTGCGAGAATGTTTCTATCATTTCCATTAAGTCGTGTTAAATAATCTCTTCTATTGCTTCAATTTATAACACTTTAACTCCGAATATACTTACAGCCTTCTTATACACTTGAAACAATATATCGATGAATCGATGCATTGGACAATTGAAAAAACTGTAACAAATTTATTTCTTGGATGAATAATTACGAAAAAGTAAATAATTAAATAACAAGCATGTTCGACGCAAATGATACGACGTATCATTTCCTTTGAATCGTATGATTTCCTGCGATTTATTGGATCCATACACCATCTCTTTCGAGCCTCAGTTTACTTACATATTGCAATGTATGTTATTTAATGTACTTGAGATAATATTCTATTATATTGACATCTTCTTTAACTGAATAATTCTGTAACAAACTTATTTATGAGATTAGTAATTGTGAAAAAATAGTACAGTAGTACAAAGGGAGCATGTTCTTCCTAAAATGCAAATATGCTGAATAATAATTACGAATTACAAATACAAATATTTACTTGGATACTGAGATGAAACAACTCGTTTTTAGTGTTAATAAATAGGGGAGAGGCAAAGAATTAATTATTGTCCACTTGTTATAAGCCCGATTGAAAACCGTAAGTGGATTATCTCTTTTATTCGCAACACTAATTTACTCCATTACTGGCAAAGTCAATCGCGTATGGTGCTTCACTATCTCTGATATAGTATTTCATACAAGTACATTAAAAAAAAATAATTCACTGCACCCATCATTTTTAATTCGCAACACTAATAACGGAGAAGTCATGGTAGTCGCATCCAAGACTACGATTGCAGCAATCACCTTATGCAGCTTTAGTAGCTGCCTTTCGTGACTCAGGAACCAATATGGGCATTTCATTGTGGTCGCAACGCTACTTAAAAATCGTGACCATTTATCATCGCAACACTATATGAAAATCTAAGAAAAATATTCGCGATAGAAAGATATCGCAGCACTGTAAGTGCTAATTAAAACCTGTGTAGGAAAGGAACGCGAAAATTATTGTCGCAACGCTAAAAGCAAGTACGTATCGCAAGTACAATTTAATACAAAAGCAACTCTAATTCAAGCCGCAATCTGTATTAATTCGCAACTCTAATTCAAACCACGATATATTTAATCGCACCTGTAAAAAAAATGCCGCGACCTGGGTCTATCCGTAACTCTAGTTGCAATCGCGATGTGATTTTATTCGCAACTCTAATGCAAACCGTATTCAATCGTACGCGACGCTAATAAAAATCGCGATTTGCCCAATGCGATGACGGTGGGCCAGGCAATACTGCCGGCCAAACAATAAACTACAACTACGACATACAAAAGCGAGCATAGTGAGAAAATAGTAACAAAGAATGACTCTCCATCCGAAGGATGCAGAGCCATTGATAGTTGCCCTCTTGAGCGACAGTTTGTCGGGCCTCTTCGGCTTTTAGCCTCTTCTTTTCTTCGGGCGCAATGCTCGCTGAAACTTAGTCTAGGCTCGAGACTCTATTCGCAAACAAACAAAAATAAATAAAAGGCTAAATCGCGTAGCTAAACGGAACACACGTGGACGAATCACGACCAAATAAAATCGTAAAATTTGTGATTACAGAAAATCGTAAAGATTGCGATTAAAATTGTAATCGATCATCGCCTACACGTGCAGCCTCGAGCATAACGTGACACGTTCGTTTCGAGACCAAATCGCGATCGCGACCGCGAAAAATTCGAAAAATCGATAGGCAAAGCCAGAGGCGAACGCATTCTCGTTCGCGCCACAGTTTCGCCGTCGACTTTTCAAATCAGATTTCCTGAAACAGGTTGAACACGCGAAATATTGCCTACCCGATCAGAGACTGTGTCAACCTGCCCGGCCCTACCTACTTATATCTATCAGGCACACCAGAAGGTATACTACCTATCCTACCTAGACCTATATTTAAAAAATGGCAAAGCATTCACACAAACACACATCATTCAACGTTTCTCAATCAAACACTCGGGCGCATGAACCTACACTAGAGAGACGTCCCGGGACGCCTCCGACACCCGAGCTTGGCATACAATCATTCACACTCTAAGGGTACGTACCAGTTCCTGAAATCGGCTGACAAAGGCTAGCGACCATTGCGTAAATTTGCGCAAACGTATATGCTTATGCATTACTTTCGTATGAAATATTGATTGCTCAAATATGTATATTGTACATTTTCTTTCTACTATGTACGCTTGGTTTGTATAGTACTCTATTCGTTGCCATATTTTCATAATTCGTTACGGCATTCAATGTGTATTTGCAATTGTAAAACATATTGCTATTTATGAAATCATAGTATTATAATTTGTTATGAAATTCCCGAGCCGACGCAATTCCACGGCCTAACCCACACACACACACGGTATGGAAAATACGTCGTGCACGGTGCACTAGCAAATGTCAGCCGCCAAACATTGTTATAAATTTAAAAACTATATGATCATCGGGCCCATTGCCTTTCACTCACCCAAGTAGCACCTGGGCACGTGAGTGAGTTCCTGACAATGAACACGGAAGGGGTTAAACCTGAAAATCCTGATCTAAAAAGATGATTAGCATACGTACAATTGCAATAGTATAATTTATTTTCAATCTCTTTAAAAATGACTCGACTTTGTAATTTTTCAAATATCAATAAAAACTCGAAAATGGCTGATAAATAATTTATTTATAAAGGAATATGACTGGAATAAGTAATAAGGAATAAGTAATGCAATTAAATATTTACTTGAAAAATTGACAAACTATTCAATAAGCCTCAGGTGATTCCTTAATCGAAGCAAATTGTTCAAGATAGCTACTCCGATTTAAGAATCTACCCGTATACAAAGTGCCTTCTTGTACATAATGTGTAATAAATTTCATACGAAATGGACTCGACTATAGAATATGAAAACTAATATTAAATGGCTATCATTGGCTATGCACATTCAGTGCTGATTTTAATATACGTATCGTTATATTTATTTGTTTTAATACGTGATTAACACAATCATGAAACACTTGCAGTAACGAAGTCGGAGGGTATCCGACTCCTGCACTGCTCAACAGTGAAAACAAAGTTCAAGTGATTATAAATGCAATTCTAAATTTAATTTGCAATGTCCTCAATATATATACATTTGTTGAATGCATATATTAATGTCATCATATATTTTTATCGAAATTGAGGAATATACACGAACAGTGCTTATCTGATCTAATATTTATTTGGATAAGAAATATTTCCATGGCTCTCAATATTTTTATATTAAAAAACACGGAGTACAAGAAGGCAGATCTAATCTGATATAAGAAATAATACACAAGAATATATCGGCGGTCACTATGCTCGCAAAAATACTACAAAATACAACGAGTCACCCGTGCCGCTTTGGACCAATCGTCCTACGGCATGATTGGGGACCAGAGGAACCAAAACGCATGCGACTCACCATCCCGTTGATTGCAAAAGTAGAGCAAGTACTCGTGGAAGACATCAGGAACGTCACCGAGGCAGCTCAATTGGACTCAAACGCCAGGAAGTGTGCAAACTGTAACTAAACAAGAACGCAAAGAACATTAAAATCTGCTGTTAAATCTACATAATTTAATTCTTCGTAGAGAACTGCGAATTGTTTAAAAGATACTTACATTTTTCACTTTATCAGTGCTGCATAAAACATCCCCTTCAGTGATGCACTGACTCTACTTCCGATAGCGAATATAAGAAAAAAATAAAAGACTATGTACGCGACCGCAAATTATATCGGCGAACAAATTAAGATGCTACTTTCGCGATTGAAAGAATTGAAGAGGAGCACCGGTGCTCTGATAATAGTATTAATAACTAGTACGCGAAAAACACTGACTTTACAATCGCGTGTAGCTAAAGTGTAAAAGAAAATTTAAGCAGAGCCACTTGCTCTGAAAAAGCTAGTAAACTTCGAAGCAAATAATGACTCTACCGACCGCATTGCGCGCGGTCACAAAATTTTCTGAAAGAAAACATGTTCATCCTATCGAGTGTTTGAAAATCTAATTGTTTTTGCAAATATTTTAATTATTGTTGTTTCATCTTAGTATCCGCCACAGATCATATAAAACCAAATATGGAAAAATGATTGAAATGCTCACGTACAAACACCTTAGTTGCAATGAATTATTTCGCATCATTCTTGCTATTGGCTTACTCTATTTCGTCTACTCGCCTTTCTCCATACTGCTGGAACAAAGAGGAACAAAGAAATAAAACAAGTGCGCGAAGGTAATGATAATTGTGATATACTAAAGCAATAATTCGTCTCGAATTCTATAGCAAATATGAATAATCTATTTACAAACGTGTAAGCACACGATGTTAACAAAAGATTTAGTATTGAAGCAAAAGATCTCGACTTTTCTTTAATCTAAATCAGTAATACTATGCAAAGTGGTGATTAGAATCGTATTCAATAAGCAGCAGTGGTAATAGAGGGTAAATAATTGTGGTATAATTATGATGAACACCGCGTTACAAATAGGTAACGATACGCACCTCGCTGAGATGTCTTCCATGTTTTGTCAGCTCCTCGTGAAGTAGTAGAATGACAACCTTCGCCATCGTCCTTTGCCGCTCGGCTATTTTCGCTACCCGACTAAAGCCAAACACCCGTTTTGTTTACAATTGCTTGTGTTTCCTAGAAATATTTCAACGCATACGTTACTCGATGAATGCCTTTTTTTGTTTCGCGGTAAATTGTCGATACTTTCCAGGAACAACAAGCTTCGCGACCACAGGCGGAGACGAAAAAGAAATAGTCGCGAATAATGGCTTGTATTATGTTACTAATTATCTACAAGGCGACTGTATATCATACGCGTTTTATACGCGGTACGAATTACAATTTAACAGAGACATATTGCTAAAATTCTACTTATTTTCACAAGAAATTTGAGGAACACTTACATGTCAGCGAGAAGTTGATTTAACAATATGGCGCGGCGTCACTTCGATCCTGCGCATTCACGCCTGTCAGCGTCACGTTCAAACGCGTTCCCGCCAATCCTGATTCGAAGCAAGCGAAAGAGACGCCATGAATCAGAATCCAACTGAAATTAGAGATAAATGTATTGAGAATCAACAATGTTATTATAATATTGCTAGAAATTGCAGAATATATTGCAAGATAATGGAATTTGGGGCTGAAATAAGTATATCTATACGTAGAAGACACGCAAGCACGTAGAAGTGTTAGATGCAAAAAATGCACGTTGGACGATTCCACTTACTACGCAATGTTTTCTCAATTTTTACTAAAATATGAATTAACATTGACAAAAAACACTACAGAACTCTCGGGAGACGGTAAATGAAAACAATTGATATAATATTATATGTTAGACTATGTGACATACCTTAATTCGACGAATACTCTGAACACGTCTAATCACTTCGAGATCCGTTCGGCGAAAGAGAGAGATTTTTGAAATAGTTTGCGCTAATTGGCTGGCGACTGGTGAGCGGTGGGGGTGGGGTTCTTTCTTTAAGGCGGTGTTTTTTGAATATCGTGTCGAATTAATATTTTTTATTCCACGCATTACAGCATGAATATTAGTCAACTAGTGGGATACAAATATATTTATTAGTAATAATCAACGCGTCTGCGTAATAAAATGTTTGTAATGTTTCTTGCACTATAGAATAAGTAAACTATTTATGTTAAAATAATATTTTGTCTTGCCTTAACTTTATTTAATTTACAATTCTTACCGTAGTGAGCGTTCAGAACGTTTTCTACAATCTTTTGACACAGCCGCCGACAAGACAAAGGAATTCATATAACTCATCTGTGCTTAATTCGCCCCATAGCATTCACATAAATTCACTCAATCGCATGGCTCCTGCCGCAACATACTTCAATAAGTAATAGTACTTCAACTAATCACTGTTCATGAGCAGCGGACGCTTAAATCAGTGTTGGATCTTTGAGTCGGTACGGCAGTCACGTTGGGGCACGAATGTCCATAAGGTGATTTGTCTATTCTTATATATCACGTCTGTGCTTGCATGTTTTCTGACCAACTTTTAGCTCAACCTACGAGTCCAGGGTCATACCTACTGGACTTCGTTAGTATTCTATAATCTGTTGGTAACGTTGCGAGTGACACGGAAATGGTATTGGGAACCGGGATCCCAGAAATCCTGGCCGAAAAAATACATTGTATGGCTTGTCTATTCCTATATCTCGTCGGTCGTGGGGCTGTAGAACCCCACATCTACATAAAATTCTACGTGGCGTGACAAGGTCATTGCAATTATCTTGGCTATTGGTGGTTGTTTTTTAATCTACGAAGTCCCAAATGAGACGGGGAGAGAATAAGCTACACAGAACAATATATCCTATTGTTGTAACTTCGCCCCCTTACCCAGAATAACTGTTTAAACACTATATTTGTTTATAATAACAGAAGCTCACATGGAATAATGTTCACACCTGTTGGATATGGTAGCTTATACTTTTAGCTTTAATTTATGTCCTCTGGTCATTGATGTATGTCGCCAGGAAGTGGCAGTAATGGCATTTGTTTATAATTTCTTTAAACAAATTCAATATCTTGGCTTCTGCTGGGCCGATTTTAATCAACAGTCCCCCATTACAGTAACTTCATCCTTACATGCAAATATGCTTTCAAAGAATATTAAAGAAAATTACAAGATAAATTACAATTTAATAAGTGTTTTAATGTAATAGTAATAATAATATAATAATAATAATAATTAATAGTAGTAATCAATAATAATAATTAATAATAATAATATCAACTTATAATGTTATTAAATACTTTATACATGTACATAGTAATGTATTTATAATTATTCATATTTTATCACTAAGGAATTATTAGTATTTAATAGTAGCAAAGATTTTATGTAAACAGGTAAGTCTTTTTTGCACAATCAGTCCTGTTATAAAGAGTAGTATACTTTTTCACTCCGATTGTGTTTGTGAGCTGAAAAATCTCTTACATTATTTCATCTATGCATGATTGTACATAGTTGTGTGTTATAAATTCATGTGTAAAAGTGTCTTGTATCAACAATCTCTCTTTCGTCTATGAATATAAAGAATTTTGATGTTACCAGACATGTTCAGGATTCTGTATTTCGCATACAAACTTTTTGTTTTGTTTCGTTATTTCTATTTCTACATTCCGTTATTGAGAAAGGAACTTGGTTCTTCATTTAGGCAAGTATAGCACCAAGAGGCAAGTATTATTTTTCAAGGCAAATGTCGCCAGTAAACAACACGAATAAAATTGTTAAGATTAATATCAATTCGTTATTTCGTTCAGTCATTACGTCTATAAGAAGTTTGATCATATTCGACATTATTTCTTCACTTCTCGTATATGGTTTTGCTTAATATCGAAAAGCATTGCTATTCACTGCATAGCTATAATAAGCATTGCTTCATAAAGTCCATGATCTTCCTGCAATTAATTGATTTTGTTTCATAAATTGATTTTTACCTACAACATGTACACTTCCTTATTGTAAACAAAGAGAAAGAATTTGTAGCAGAACCTTCGACATTGGATGGTCGAAATAAATCGTAATGCCTGGTGAATCATAAATATTAATTTCACTTATACCCTAATTTCAATGTTTGTTCTTTTCTGTTACATGAAAATAAATGTCACCAAAGAAACGTATAGAAACCACAGAATGAACGAGAAAATATTAGAAAAAATATGAAACAAAGCTATTAATTAATACACTGTATTAATGTAAAACTATTTGACATTTTGATAATTCAATTACTTTTTTTTATTTCTTAAAAGTAAAATATTCCTTAACTTAAAAATAATCAAAGACTTTAAAAAATATACTGCCAGAAATTTTATTATTTTCGACGTATTATTACTTTAATCTATATTAGCAAAAATATAGAGTTCAATTGGCCTTAGTAAGCTATCGGATTCAAATATTTTCTTTCTTTACCAATTTCCATTGTATTTAGCTTTTCAATGGTAAAATTTCTTTCGTATCCACAGTAATTCTGAAATTATCGAATAATAGTAACATTACCATTAGCTATAAAAATAATACTTAGAAAGCAGCAATACATTCAATAATAATAATAACAAATAAGTTAAACACGAGAATTTAAGCATATTTGTTTTCTTACTTCTTATAGTGAGAAATATGTTATAATCCTATAATAGCAATTATAATTACAGTACTCCTGTTTCACTTATCTCCAATAATTTAGAAACCGACATTTGCCGCCTCTGGATGAAATATCCTGAACATTTGGTCTCGGGATATAAATGTATGTAAAAGCGTGTTACGTAGTGGTACTGCGCCCAATATCGTTATTTTGCATTAATATCTTTCTCGTTCCTTTACGTACATATGCTGCAGCAACAACGCAGCTTCAGATTATAATGTATACCATTGCGTAAATGCAAGTTGCGTTTCATGGCTACTGAATTATTGAAAAAACAACACAGTTGGTTCCAAACATGCCGTAGCAGATCACAAAGTATGTTTCTTCAGACGAACAACTAAATTGTTCTATACGTGTGCAACGTATTTGCATAAATGTTTTGTATAAAATGCGCTAACAACAACTATTTCAAAATAACTTCTACTGCAAGTTAATTTCAGAGTTTTAAAAGCATCTGAAGGAAATTTCTTTCGGTATACAAATTGATGTATATAAAACAATAATGTTATAGATATCGATGTCGTTTAAGACACGGTGTAACAATTTTTATACAGTATTATGTATCATTAAAGTAGTACAGCACTGTAGCTTTCAAAATAAGTCACGGTAAAAGAATACTTCAATAGGCAAATAAAGCTACCGCCCAGAGTGCCAATCAGTATATTTAGTTTGAATATTGTTTAAAGGAGAAATGAGCTATCGATCGAATTGAAACTCGATTCGAAATTTTTGATAATATCTTTCTCAGGGAGATATACTTTGCCATATTATTTCAAAAGCTACATCGTCCTACTATTTATTATACAAAAAAATTCATGTGATTTCAACTCATTGATGCAATAGTATGACGCGCGCGCGCTTGCAACGACGCGTCGTATAGATCCAGTTACATAAAATCTTTGGCAAAGGTATGATTAATCATTGACCCATGACACTGTAAATATGTATCTAATATTATTGTATTCCATAAGCAGCTACTCGCCATTTGTCATTTTTTTTTTTACATAATTTTGATTTCTTCCAGCATGAGCATTCGAAAATGATTTTGCTCGTGAAATGCACCTGGTCGACATTATTTGATACAACGTCTCAACTCGTCTCCTCAACCAACGCTATCTCCCATTACTTCTGTTTCTGTCTCGTGTTCTTTATGTTCTAACACTTCCTTCGTTTCGGATTCACCACATGCATCCACAAATTCCTAGGGACAAAAATAACATTAGTATTATCGTACCTTCTGGTACGATAATACGAGAATGTTTGACGGGGTGAAAATGAAATGAATTGCGGCGCCAAAATCAATAACGGCAAATAAATGTATGTTGCAAGTTAATCCATTAATATATTAAACTGAGTTCCTTACATCACGGGTGGTATCGTCAATACTGCTATCCTTGTTTAAAATTTCACCTGAAAATCGGGAAGGAAATTAACTACTATTTTCATTTAATCATAAGTTATACGATCACGTAGATCAATGAATACTGTGAGCCAACATTCTGAAAAATTGAAAAAATGAAGAACTAACCGGGTTCCGTTTGTGTTTGGCTCGACGTGGTGCACGTTTCAGAAAATTCGCGACGTTGTATATCTGCATCGTGAGCGTGAAGCCGTTCTCTACTTCTCCGTAACTCTTTTCTTAACGATTCCCGTTCCTCTTCTCTCTCTTTTATAATTTCCTATGATTTTCAAGCAAATAAAAATATAATATAAGAATATAATTCATGAACCGCTATAGATGAACTTATCTTCCTGTTTTATTGTCCTTTATGTTTGCACAAGTTATTGCTTGATTTTTTCAATTTCAATTATATTTTTATTTCAATTATATCTCTTACCAGCAGTTGCGACAATTGCGATGTCAATGAATGACACACTGGTTGCAAGCTCGCAATCGAGATCGATGGTTGCTGAGGATGTAGGTGCATTCGTGGCGATGGACAACCAGTTGACTCACAACTTGGGGACATCGCTATTGTTGATGTTCCACGTGATGCAAGAACGGTTTCTGTTTCGCTTACGTTTAATGCCGAATTCAACATCCCTACCAATTGATTCGCTGTAAAAGTAAAAATTACGTGTATTCAAATTGCTAGAATATTTTCTTTAGACTTAAGATTTAATAAATATCACCCGAAACATTGTAAATTCTTAAACTCAAATATACACGGGCAGTTCATCTTGAGAAAATAAGTATTATTTTTCTGTAAACAAAAAAATACCTTGACTAATAGCAGCGAGTATAAGTTCAGCAGGTTCCTTTTCCATGCTTGATGGTTCGGACGCCATATCAGCTACATGCTCGAAATCCTCTTTTGGAATATTTAAAATATCTGCTACTAACAATTGTTTCTCGATCAAAGCTTGTTTAATTATTTCATCCTTCCTCCTAAGGCATTCTAAAAATTAAAATTAAAGCAACACGTTACCAATAGTAATTTTAAAATCGTCACCTTTGTCTTGCAATCGTAAGCGTTGCAATTAAATTGAGCTTGTACAGTCTTTCTAATAGAAGCGTATATACTATAATGAAATAATATACCTATGGGTGTAAGGACAGGTTCCGCAACATGTACAGGCGGTACTTCCACGTGAACTTCGAGTGGATCAATTAACGATGATTGTGTACAAGTAACCAATCGCAATGGTTCTCCTGTGCCTGATCGAAAATAATATTACAGATTAAAATGACACTCAAATAATACTCATGTACTTATCACATCATCTACAAACCTATTAAACATTTCCGAAGAACCATTCATTCAAAAATAATTATTGACATTAAAATCTTACAAAAGTCAATAAAAAGTCCAAAGACTTTCCCTTATTTTATGTAACCATAATCAGAATTTCTAATACGGCTTCAACAATATACAAAATCAAATCCTAAGCAAATTATGAAATGATCGTCGCAACTTTCCTGTCGTTCGACGACTCCCAATTAATACGCAAAACATTCAAACAAGATATTAAAGCTACAGCACCTGTTGCAGATGGTTCCGACGAGTGCGGCTGCTGTTGTTGCTGTTTAGTTTGTTCAGCTCGCGGAGGATCTTGTCCAGGAGTACTAGGCGACTCTGCCTCCTGCTCAACGCTAGTGTCTTGTGCAGGCTCCTTCGGTTCCGATTCAGGTTCCTGCTCCTGTTCCGTCTTATCAGGAATATTGTCATGCTCCGTCGAAGATGTATCCTCGATCGTAGGACCAGGTTCTTCTGGCAGTGTTGTGGGTGGAGTGGGTCTTCTACCTTGCTTATCACGAGCCTTATACGCTTCAGCTGCCTCGGAGATGTGCTTACACCATAGCTTTCGTTCTGCCGGCGAGGCCGCCACTAAATCATAAATCTGTGCTCCGTTCTGCGATGTGTTCACCAAGTAAAGGGA
This sequence comes from Nomada ferruginata, assembly GCA_963583965.1. NCBI lineage: Eukaryota > Metazoa > Arthropoda > Insecta > Hymenoptera > Apidae > Nomada > Nomada ferruginata. Next base: position 16,356,322 of record OY757216.1, read on the forward strand.
ATTCTTGTCCACCGCGTTATGTCTAACGAGAACTGTGGACACCTTCACGATTGGACTCAGCGCGGAATTCGCTTGGTTCAGATTGATGAACTTCAGCAGGTACTTTTCGTCTTGTCGGTGCAAAAGGAGTATCGTATCGTCCAATAGAACCACGTGCAGATCAACCGGTTTCGCACGATTCTGCTCTGTTCTGCGCCACTGCAACGGACCCTCGTATATCAATTTACGTTTCGTGATATCGAGATTCTTGAACTCCTGAACAGTCGGATGATCGAATTTTTCGAACGCCGATCTATCAACCGTGCGCTGAATCTCCGACAGTCTTTGATAATCTTCGGCCTCGCGCACTGCTTGATTAACGCAACTAAGAATTTCTTTGCTACGATCGAGACTTCGTAGTACCGCGGCCCTTTCTTTCTCGTTGCTATCTTGAGTATACTTGGCCAGGTTCTCGAACAATAAAGGATATTTGGTCAGTCTAAGCATCCCGGTTAGGATATGGTCTTTGAGCTGTAGCCTCCGACAGAGGGGATTCGCCTCGATCTCGTTTAGGAAGTTATTTAATTTTGGATCCTTCCGACGACGATCTCGCAGAGCATCGAGGGCTACCTGCTGCTTCGCACAATACGTGGACGCGGCTCTCTCGAATGTTTCGCCGTTATCACCGTCGAACATCTCCAACAGCAGATCGCCGATATCGCCTACGCATGGGTTCTCCTTCCTCTTACGTTTCATCGCTTGATTGAATAGCGAATGAATCGTTACCATTTCGTCTAGATTGGAAAAGAGTAACTGTATTTGGTCTAAGGGAAGTACTTGAGATTCGAGGAGCGGTTTGTGGAAGACATGCGACAGCACTCTAAGCGCCCGCACGTGAGATCGCTCTGTGTGAAAGAGTTCTGGAACAGAGTACGAAAAGACAGATCAGTTTTGTATACCTTGAGGGATAATGAATTAATTACACTTGTACACTTTTACGAGTTCTGATGAAGTTGTATAAGCGCAATATTTTTCCAATCAACGGTTAAATCCCAGCTGGTACTTTCGTTCGTGAAGAATTGATTTTGTGTCAGATTTTTCTTTCGTTCAATTTAACCAAAAGAACGAAACAATGATACTGGAGGAACATTAAATTATGAAAGAATAATAACCATTGATAACTTCCTGCCGCTTTTTCTCCGCGTTGCTGAGACGAAGGAGAACATCCTCGGCGACACCCTGACTCCAGTCAGGTGGATCAGGTTCGACATCCACATCGCTGTCCCACGAAGTTGATGTGTTCGTCGCGGAGGTGGCTGGGTGGACCTGCTCCAGGCTGGTACTCGGACTATCCAGGCTTCTCGTCGATAAACTGCTGTTCGACGAACTGCCCGCAGAATTCCCGGGGAACGTCCCGGCAGGTTCGCAGTCACTGAAACCAGCCCTATAGTCAATCGTTAGCGAATGAAGAATTCTACGTTTAAACTGTACCGGCTACCAGAGCCAATTGAAACCTTTTCAATACCTATAGGTAAGTTCGACGATGTCATGACCAATTATGCTACCTACGATTCCCTCCAAGCTTGGACTACATAAATTAGACTACCAAATAAACAAATGTAATACGATATACTGCGATCAATATTTTTTATATATTTATCGATATAGTAATTAAAGTAGTAACACATCACACTCTCGTTGATTGGAAATCATCGCGAGTGCAATAAATGAAGATATTCTGTCCAATAAAAACAATTAATTATTTAATACGTCATAGCTTTGTGAACAGGACGGATTTTGCATTAAAAATCAATTGAACCTCGCAGAGGAAAGTGGCGTTGTCTTTAATGCATACAATGTACCTTTCGGATCTTGTACGACGTTCATTAACACTTTGGTGTTCGTTATTGGCGGCTTCGTTGGGAAGTTCGGGGAGCCTTTTCTCGGCGTTTGAACACCCCGACGAGATGTCGTTCGACTGATCGAAAGGGGAAGACGGTTCCGTGCAGGATATTGGACTAGTTAAGTTTTCGTTGCCGCGAGAATTAGGCCGAGGACGAACACGACGAGAACTTCGTTGCCTCATCTCTTATATCTCCTTAGCCCTAAAGGGCTTCCGCGATGTTGTAAAGCTGACAGGCATGTGCCAATTCCACTATAAATCCGATATTACGTGGACACTTTTTACACGACAAACTTTGATCGCGACGAGTTGTATCGCGGTACACGGAGGGACAATTGCACTGGTGTCTTTCTTTCTCTTCTTCTTCTTCTTCTAACAGTCTGTTTTTGTGCCCCGCTTCAAAAATTCGAGGAACGATTAGATGAGGTCCGGTTCGTTTGACGAGCTCAGCGGTGTACACAATTTTTAATGAGATCTAACATGAAAGGTAAGAGTTATATGTAGAATGCTAGAAACTGTGATGGATTTCTTGGTAATATTAGATTTTTCGTTTGGATACTGTTTAATTATTTGTGGAATTCTGTAGGTGACTCAGAAATTCTCAAATATTTTGGTAGAATGATACCATCCTAACCAGCTTTTATTAATATTTTGTTGTTTATTTATTTGCTATTTGGTCATCCCTCTTTCGTTAATACACCGTTCTTCATTTTAAAATAATTTTTTAAATGGATTATTGGACCCAAGCTGGTAAATCAAAAGGATTGTGCATGCTTAAAGGTTACGCGTTCTTTCCACAGCAAAAGTCGGCTAGCAAGTACATTGGCATTTTGCCTGGCTTGTCATAGTCATTACATCGTCGTTTGCACCCTTTCCATTAAGATTGAAGACGATTTACTAAAGGTCAAGAAAATATTGAAAAAATACTACCCTTTGATCTTTCCCATTTTAATCCGTTTCAGGTTCATATGAAGTACAAAATAATTGACCCAAATAAATGCAAAGAGAATATCTTATTCAGCATATCGTCCTAAAGAAAAACAAATTTCTCGGATTATTCTGAACTTAATTGTTATGCACCGAGGACGAAAATATCAAACAACTGTTTAATAAATGAAAAAGTACGGTCAGAAATTTAATGACTCTCCAAAACGTACTGGATTTTTTATTATGTTATCAACGTAGCTCAACGTGGCCACTGCCGCTCCTTTATTAACCGATCATTATTATTCACTTTATGAACTGCTCTTCAAACTACGAGTCCGTGTGTGTTTCATTGAGCTTTTGCATTTTTGTAACAGCGTGAAGCACACGTCCATTCATAACTGTTACCTTAAAAACATACGACGCGAAACAAATTTAAGACGTGGGGAACCATCAATTGGTCCAAGATATTCTCCATTAAATTACAATAAATGTCGAATAATATAATATAAAGCGGTTCTTTTAATTTACCAATAACAGTAAAAGCTATGCCACGTGTAATGTTAAATCATTTTCATACATATCACAAACATAAGCAAATTAAAATAAACCAAACACGATTTAGCCATTAAAAAGAATTTCGTAAATTTTCGTCACACGAATTTTAGATGAAAACATAGTTTCGATACTCTGTCGCGCGTTCGGCTTAATCGACAGATAATTTTCGCAGGATTTTCAGGGTTTTTCATTTATCTGGAATAATCGAATAGTATGCCCGGCAAGGTGTACCGTGTATAAACGAGAACTTAATCGACGTCGATCAACCTAAGCCTTATCGAAGCCGCTCCTTCATCACTTTAATCAACCCCCTAGATATAGAAGCGACATCGACTTGCGGCTGATACGCTGCCTTGTGCATACAGACGTACGTAGCCATCAATGGTACCTGTATTCTTCCGAAGAGTAAAAATCGGCGCAGTTCTCTGTCGCGTACGCTGTAACCTCCTTCAACAAACGTTTGCTCAATGAAATTTTCTACAAACGAACGCACGAAACAGAGCTTCGCGTCGACCCGACTTATTCCTATCGCTTATTCTTCTGAGCAAGTTTGTCATTCCGATTTGCTCGCCGTTTCGAAAACCCCCAGAATCATCGAAGAATGAGAATTAAGTAGAATTTTGTTCGCATTTAATTCAACTTGAAAGCAAGTGACGTACAATTGGATTGTTCGAAATGTAGCGCAATTACGTGTGCAAAATGGGCGAACGTTACGGAGGCTGCGAAAGAAGCTGAGCCTATGGCCGATGTATTGATTCGAAAGCATCGATTGCTTCAAAAATAAAGGGCAAGACATCTATCCGTAGGCTGATATCGTTTAGGTACCCGTTTACAGGCGTGCACGCGTACCACTACGACCGGATGGATACAAAACGGATCGCTATCCTCTTCCTCCCCATTTATGCGCATCGATCTTTTTAAAACCAGATGCATTAGCCAGCTAATTCATGCGATTCGTTCTAACAGTTACGAGATATTGACGACTATACTAAAAATATGCCACACGCGGTATACATGTAGTATAAATTCATTATTCTGTTCCATTTAACTCTGACCCCTTGATTATATAAATTTTCCATAAATGGGATACAGGTTAAATGAAAGAAGAAATCAAGTTTTATTTTAAATGTATTTCCGTTTCGTTCAAGAAATATTAATGTTCAGGGGATTAGTGAACTTGTCACTGTCACGAACATTCGCTAATCGCTTTCGATTGAATTTAATTGTGCTGATCGTGACCCGTATGCGGCACAGTTATTCCAAGAAATCTATCCGTTCTATTGTGCGAAACACAATTCTAGCAAGTTAATAATTTTCAATGAATTAATTGCCCTGAAATCGATCTTGCACAACGCTCAGGTATCAATTGGAATACTGCTTCAAATTTGTTTGTTTAGATGTATCGAAAGACACTTAATTCGGGAAGGTTAATTGGCTTGTAATTTTTAAATACAAAAACGTTTGAATGAAATAATTATAAAGTTTTTATGAAAATAGATCGTTCAATTATTATCACGCTCGACGGGCTGCGTATGCTAAAAAAAAATAATTAGTCGCAATGTTTGGTGAACCTAATCAAGTGTTTCGATGCTAAAAGGAACAATGAGAAAACCTGGACTGTGATAAAGACGCATGGCTGTTGGCAGAAGGGAAAGCCATAAAAGAGTAATTAACCATAATGTACTTTGCTGAAAGTAGGATCTAACATGTTCGCCTGCATGTTATATCGAACAACCATAAAAGGGAATGTTTCCCTTTAATCAACGATTTAAAGAATATTCGCATAACATTCCCGACTATTGCTTCAAGAACATGTATTTAATTATTAATATCAACCAAAATGACGAAAGACTAATAATTTAATATTACACTGTCACTGAATGAACTGCGTTACTAATCAGAAGACAATGAAAAGAAAATGATGTTAGGAATAATGTTATTTGAAGATCAAATTAAATATATTCAAGAAAATGGAAAGTAAAGGAATAGGCAATCATATTCTTCATATAAATATGACGCATATAGAAATTTGTCTAATAATAATGAAACTTTAACTTTATCATTTATAATCCTATCACGTTCGAACACAAACACCAGAATCGATCAGACTAATCGTTGATTAAAGTTGAACCGATAATAACAAACCTTGAGAGCACGATATTTCTTCCAAAAATTACGAAAAGAGAAGTAAAGAGGACTTTCATCTCTCAAGAGGATTTATACAATTTCTATTCTGGACTGACGCTTACAAGGCGTTTTACGTATCTCACGTTCGAATCATTAAATCACCAACGCATTAGCTGCGGACCTTGCTACACGTGTATTTTTAACAACGAAAACGAATAGGCCCGGCTTGATTTTTATTAATGATATCACGAAATAAGTGTCGTTCACATTGCTCCAGAAATAAACGCATGACAATGACGAAGATACCGGCACGAGTTATTTATTTATCCATCCCTGACTCAAAGAGCCACACGATGTAGCATCATGCTTCATCGAGTAAAAGTGAACTTTGCAGTTGCTCGATGAGGTCAATAATCTTGTGCACTGTTTTGTCGAAAAAGAGTACAAAAAGAATAATGTAAAATAAAAAAGAACCACCAACGATTTTGAGACACTCGAGCAGGTCAACAACCCGCGATTCGTACCAGAATTCTCTTAGTTTCCTTTGCTATAGGATCTCGTTTAATTGTTAGGTGATTGTAGAAATGTATCATCATCACTAAACAAAATAACAAAATAAGTAAGTAATCTTTTTTTACAGCTCGCATACATTTTTCAAAAATGTTTTATTCCTAATTGTTTAATAGAAAACAAAATATTGTATCTTTTTGTCAAACGTTGAATTAAATTTATTTTTTATTCATACAAACTGATAATATGAACAGCAGATTTATGAAATCACTTTCCCTTTCACTGATAAATACTATCGCAGTTCACACACTTCATCCCGTGTTGCTAAACGTTTCAATAAAGTATTATTGAGATTACGATTAAGCAATTTAAAACAAGATGTGTATCGTGTAATTGACACGATGTTGTGTGCGGCTAAAACGAGTGTTATCCAGATGCGTAGACCAGGAATAATTTAAAGCTTCCTTTAATTTTACTAATTTGAATGTTTTTATTCGCGTCGACCTAAACGATCCGTGTGACTTTAAATATTCTATGCCATGACCTAAAACTCCGCCATATGAAGGTCAATTTTATCTTTGAATTTGGTATTTAATTTTTCGCGAAATATATGATAAACGTGTAAAATTATAATAAATTATAAAGCGGTGAGAACTTTCAACATTCATTGTACGCTCAAAAAGCATTGAAGTCTCCAGCAAATGATTCAAATTTTGCAATCACCAAAATCTACCGTCAAGTAAAAATTATTATTATACAGGATAAATTATTTTCCATTTTTATTAAACGTTTTATCATAAAAAAAAATCGGTTGCTTGTAGTGATCGTCCTTGAATAATCTAGAAAGTCTGTCAACCATAAGGTGAAATCAACTGTATCATTAAAAAACTGTGATTCTAGCAAATATAAATACATCGAAACCGCGTTGCTACCGATGTTACACAACCACCTATCATTTATTCTTAAATTACCATTCGATATCTTCGAATGTATGCATGCACATAAAAATTGAATGGCAGACCAAAATCTACCCCTCCATTCACTCCTACGTGTTTTAACCCCCCAGTCACCGTATATACACGAATCCTGCCAACGTTTCACAACCATCACCTATTTATTCTCGAATCAGCGAAAAAGCTTCGCCCGTTTCCACGAAAATTCCAATTACGAAAATTCAACCACAGCCACTAATTATTTAGCTTCGTCCAGATTAATTATCACTAAGCTCCAACTATTTTATTTACCAATCAATTATTAACTAAATAACGCGGCAACCGATCACTACTCCGACACAACATGAATTTACATAACACAGGCATAAAATGTTCATTTCGCGGGCGATGAAAAGATGTATAGAGCGTTGATCAATCTACAGCGGAGCACGAGTCCTGCACGAGGGATGATTCGTTCGACACCCCGATCGGTTGAGTTTCCGTTCACGGAGATAACGGGCAACCGGTTGAACGGAAGTGGCAGGCAAGCAGGAGGAAATCGCGAAACGAGGCGGTCGGATCCTCGTTCGATGCGTTTCGGGCAAACGGAACGGGCTAACGCGTGGGTGTTTCGTACTGTCGAAGCGACGCAATAGCCATCCGCGGAATTGAACGTTTAACGTCAGACTGAAGGCCTTCTGCCTGGCATATACACCTTTGCCAGAGGAAGAGGAACGAGCCGAGTCTGCGCCGTTTGCACGTGGACGTGGATCTAGAGCGTCAAGAAACGAAAAGTCGCCGGCTAAGAAACCGAGGGCCATGCCAAAAATCTATACACGGTGTGCCTGAAAAATTCCAGGGCCCAGTAAAAGCCGGGAATAGACGTTCCAGCTGATTTTCGAGGCGCGGAATGGCCGCTGCGAGATGGTTGGCCGTGCGTTTGATAATAGGCGCGAACGAAAGGAACAGAAACATTGATCAGTTACTTGGATGATCTAGGTGAGTATCTGTATTTTCTTTGCTTCAAATGATTTCGAAAGTTCTGGTATTAAAAGGGTGGTTATTGCACGAGTTTTCGAGGGACGGTGATAAGGGAAACTGTGGGGCGGTTTTATTGTATTTCTTGATATACGCGGAGTAAGTTTCGTAGCGTTATTGTTCTTGGAAAATATAGCGTTTAAATGAAATAACTGAATGAGCTGCGGTGTTTTCTAGAGAAAAGGTAATATTTTATTTTCGACTAGATTATAGGTTGAATTTAGATTTTTATCGAGAAACAGTGATTTAATGGAACAACAGAATAATAAAAGGGAAGTTGTTAATTCTGTTATTCAGGAAAGTGTCGTAGACACGTCTTCATCAATGAAGTATTAAAATAGAACACGTAGAACGTATATACTAATATTGTTCGCTTCCTTATTGACGTAACTCTAAAACTTTTCAGACACATTCTATATTTATTCGTTCCAGGCAGACACGTGAAAAGCGAAACGCGAAATGATTATGCTCCAAGGTTGCTAAGAATGCACTCGGGACGGTGCAATTTTTGCGTATTAGTCTGATAGTCACTGTGTATTTTGACTAGAAAATTCAAGAAAATGTATCACCAATTTTCGAAAGCGTAAAATTCAACAGTTTTAGTAGTCAGAAAAAAAGAAGTGTGGAAATTGCAATGAGTGTCCTTTAATTAATTTAAATCGACAGTGCTATTTAATTTCAGGCGAATTTATTCTACCCGCCAGTTTGAAAGTAATCGCAATACCCGATTGTTTAATGAACTTGATCCCAATCAATTAATTCGATTGATTTGATAAATAGAAAAATGACCGTCTATTCTTTTATTTTCGCATATATCATTCATCGATGCGTCTGCTTTCTAAATTTATAAATAGTTTTATTAAAATGGAACTGTGTACAGTGAACCCATGTTTCTTAGCAGGCTTGTTATTCATCGCGTTTCGTACGTATCGACGTGAAATCCAAATTCGTTCGGAAATACCGATCTTCGTAACATATCTATTTTGGCAATTATACAATTGCGTAATAAAGCACCACTGACAGTTCGACGGAGTTGTTGAAATAGTTTAAGAAACAGTTTGTTATTTCGCATCGACCTAAGAGTATGTGTGTGTGCTACTATACAAAATTTTGCCCGTCTCTCTTAAATAAATCACGAGCTTCCGCGTATTATTCTTACAAGTAGTAAAAAATTAAATTTAGAGGTTCTGAAATATTAATGAATTCAATTTTATATGGAAATATTAAAAAAATGTTAAAACTGTTTATGATTAATGCACTACCGAACTGGAGATATTAATTAAATCAAAATGAAGTTGGGATAAAAGTAATAATTAAGAAATTACTACTATACAATTTTCATACTTAAAGGATCCTCGTACATGTATGTATTATAACTTATCGTACAGCTATTAAATGAAATATCTACTCACTTTGTTTTAGAGAGATTTGGATCGCTGGTCTTCCTCTTTTCTCGTAGCTGTCGCTGCAATCAGAACAGATGCAAGGATAGTCAAAGATACACGGCAGTGTCCGGCATGAAATTTTGTTTCATCGGAATTTACGTAAAAATAAATTTCGCGAAAATCGGCCGGAATTTTTCGTATTTCGAGACTTTAATTCGTTCGCCGAATCATTTATTTCCATGTTACGTTACAAATATGTCCAAAACAAATTTTCCAAATTCTTACCTTGTGATGTATCCGCTCCTTGTAACTTTCAGACCTGTTTATGTTTGACGTCTTTGGCTTACTGGAAATATTTTGCTGCACCCTAAGTAACCGTAATTAACAAAGCGTAAATTAATATCTATAACAAAAACCAGCTAAGCGACTGGAATTAATCAATTGAAAACGATTCACGTGGCGTGTGTGATATTAAACTAAAGTACGTTTCAAAGCATAAAATTTGTAACAAGGGGGCATACACAAAATCTCCATGACTATCGTATCTTTTTTTTCAGTCAAAACAAAAAAAAAAGAAATATGATTAAAGTAGTTCAAAAAAAAGATGTATGTATATAGTATATTTACAAGTTGATAGAATTGTAATAAAGAAATATAAATTTTAAAAAAAGATTGGTTACGCGAATAGTTACGAGACTTGTGTATCTTTTTTCTCTTTTTTTGACTAAAGAAACTTAAGAAAAATGGCTGAAGCAACTCGAGGGAAAATATTTTTTTCAGCGATGTCGTAGAAATACAAAGAACATACATTTCAGAAATATCTTCCCGCGAGGAAGGATTGTCCATACTATCGGCGTGATCGGAGACTCCGCTGAAAGCGGAAATGCGTCCTCTTTCGCTACTACTACGCACGTTTCCGGCTACGCCGCCCCCGCGATGTTCTCCTGAAAACATGAAACGAATGAATGCATTCATTAATTATACCAATACACGTTCTACTCTAGTACACGTCGGAATAATTATCGATGTCGATTAACCAGCAGTTGTAGTATTTTCACACGAATGAACATTAATTAAATACAAGTTAAAGGGTATTACCGCGTGTATCCTTAATTAAGTTCTTCTTGAACTGTTTAACAAATTACACCGCCAATGTTACCTTCCGTCGCGTTTAAATAAATTATTGAGCGAGCTAGTAAAACAATGTGCAATAAAAGCTACAAGTGAAAAATTTGTTCATTCTCTCAATATAAAACTTTATTTCGCGGCATGTTCGTGGAATACCAAAATATATTTTGCAGCAGTGCATGCTAGCGTTGTTTCAACGCAGAATCGAAAGAATCGATCGTCGTTTTCGATCTACCGTTTTTATTATGCCTTTCACTTTTATGAAGGAACGAAATATAACAGAGTAAAAAAAGAAAAAAAGAATCGTAACGCAATAGAATATGCGGCATGCGGTAGTTAAATTATTTTGACTCGCATGAATGCATCAGAAAAAGGCCATCACAGGTGTGTTGCAGGCGAACCTATCGATTTTCGATACTGTACTCCTGTACGCTTATTTTTCCTCCCCAAACAGAATGTTCCTTCGAAATGTATGCGATTTAGAAAGAACGGCTCAAAAAGTGTAAATGAAATGCAACGGATACACAAATAATCCTTTACCGACGTATTTTCGCGTTAAAACAGAAGTTCCACTCAATGGGGGGATTTTAATGAAACGCAAGCGAATATTTTCAAAGGGGATCAAAACGCAAATAATGTTTCCACGCCAAAAGACAATGGATGTTTGATGTATGAAAGCACCTAAACAAGAATGAAGAAGTGTAATTTTAATTATTCTGACCGAACCACTACTTCAAACGTAGCATACAACTATAAATCTTTTACCTTATAACTTATAAATCTTTGAATAAATATTATTGTCATTCTGGCTAATTCGATGTATACGTATATAGAATTCGAGGAAAATTTGTACTGAGAATTGTACAAGTCAAAATCGGAAATAATTGCGTAGCTACAGCGTAGCCTCGCACTTGTCGTGAAATTTGAGCAAGAACATATTGCACAATCTATAGCAGGTTATAAAGGTGCAATCGAGATCACAGATGTATTCTAATTTGGTTCATAAAATATGTGCAATAATGTGAAAGTTCAAGCCCTATCGCGACGATAATGGAAATGAAACGAATATTTCGACCTAACTCGTCTATTTGATGCGAGCGAGCATCGAATTAACACGGACCACGATGTCTGGCATTTCTCCAACTATTCGGTCTTATGTGGAGGCTTATCAGGTAAGGAATATGGCTCAGGGTAAAAGCAGCTCGCCAGAGTGTGCAGCAGTTAGGGTGGTTACGTTAATCTTTAGCCTAGGCAAACATACAAATGAGAATCATATTTATTGCATTAATATCACGTCATAGGTCGATGAAAAACAATACACCGTAATACAATTTCCAAAACTATACCAGCTACACAATCAACGAAATTAATTTATATCGTTTCCACCGAATACACAAATGGCTCTATAATTGCGTCTAATGACATTAAGTGCGACGTTCCACGAACAAAATTTCACATCTCTGCTGTTCGAGGAAAAATAAGTCATTAATCCACAACAAGTTGTTTATGGCACTGCTGTAGGGGCTGAGAGGCTATCATCGACTAAATTAATGTCGAACAATTCGAACGGAACAGAGACTTCTGTCGCAATTATTGCCGATCGACCTCACCCCTAAGTCGACTTAAAAACTTCGACCATCGTGAACTAGAGGGAACTCACGAAGGCGAGCAACAGGAGGCAAAAATCATCCCGCGATCCCGCGAAGGACCGCGGATGACAACGTTTCGCTGACTACAGGAAAACTTAAATGGCTGAATAAATATCCAATTCGTATCGCCTAAAAATATCATCGTAAAAAAAGTTGGTGCTCTTGAACCCCCGTAAGCAGACAGATAGTTATAGATCAGCAGGGGTAGGTATGCTGAGGGGATGCAACGAAGGCAAAGCTTAAGTCTCGAGTATTTTTAGATAGGGCGATGTAGGCGCGTGTCGCAAAGGCCGGAAACCGTTTTGTGGGACCCCTCCCTCCTTCCCGTTTTCTCTTTCGTTGTTGTCGTTGCCGTCTGCGCTCGTGCCGCGCAAGATCTATCTTATTTTCCTTCCTCTCGTTCGAACGCATACTTGGCATATAGTTACAGGAGCGACAACGATCATTCGTCAAATGAAGAAGACGAGGGTTAAACGAATGCCGAAGATCGAAGTATCAGAAAAGTCGCCGAAGATTCTCCAAAGACTTTTCCTATTTTCCTGCCGCATTTTCAATGCGTCTCGAAAACGAGCAAACTGACGTGCCTTAGATATTCGATTGCAAATATTGTGGAAAAATTGATATTCTCTAAGGGATGATTTGGAACGGAATTTCGAACAGAAAAGAATCTGTAAAAATCATCACTGTATTGCATCCAATACAGGGCTAGTAAAACAAGGCGTAAGTTTAGAAACTGGTTGTGTTCTCCTATAATGTTTATAAAGAAACATTCCACGGATTAAACTCGATAAAAAAAAGCGATATATTTCTTCGCCAAAGGAAACATGACAGGAGTTTTGTAGATGTACAATCTACAATTCATTTACATGGCTACGTGCGATTTTCCGGTACATTCTGATCTAATTTTGTCTAGACACGCAGTATTTGAATAGTCGCAAGGTTCTGTTTATGAGGTACGTGACGGAGCAACGTCGAAAACGCAGAGGAATCATCGTTCATAAACTTCTCCAAAAGATATAGTTATATACCACGTTTGGTTTTATGGACGCAGCGAAAATTTATGAACGTATCTGGTGTGTAACATGCGGCCAAGAAATTTCCATTGAGTGGCTTGCCAAAGCATCGCAGATCCTGTTTTTAACTTCTGCATCTTCAACCGAAACTTTTCACCCTTCCACAAGTGTTCGCCCGAGGTATCTTCGAGCTTGCGAAATTACCGAGTCAGAATTCGAACGATTCGAGTTTATCATTGCCACACTAATCAAAACTTTGAAAACTCGTCGAACTTTGTGAAGGGAATTTCGATGATTAATAATAATAAGCAATCAAAGTGGCCAAATCTTTCTGAAGCTAAATTTATCAGGCAATTGCGAGATTTAGAAAAGGTCTGTCACGTTTAGTTTTTAAATTATCTTACGCAGAATTGTTCTAAGCAAAAATTGGGCACCCACATTTTTCACCGACTTTCGTGTATTATTGTTTTACATTTTATCGTTCCACGCGTTGGTTCGTTTATTTAACAAACGTGGATAGCGAAACCAGTAGTGTTTAAAACGAACCTGTCTCCTTCTCTACTCCACTAATATCCTTCGCACCGGAGTCGTCGAATTTGCTCGAGGAATCGGTCTCATCGTAGAATGCACTGTCGTTCAAATTTTCACAACACGTTGACACGTTCAGACGATCCAAATCGACGATCAAAGTAGCCCCTATGATGTCGCTTGGCTCGCGTGTTTTCCTCACTACGTGGAAAGTCTCCCAAAATTTTCCGGCAAGCGAGCCTTTGCTCAAGTGTGGCACCACGGTTCTCTGTTTGATCGCCTTCAGCTTCGTTTTCTTCGCGATTTTGTCTTTGCTAACTTTCTCGAGCACCACCGCCGAACCTAATCCGATCGATATACTTTTGTGGCCGTTTTTCGCGTACGAATATTTCAAATCCGCTTGGAACCCGAAGAACCTCCGCTCGAATTCGATAATAATCATATGTCAACGTGTAACCAATTATTTCAAACAAAACTTTGAACTATAACATATTTCAAGTAGCTAATGAAATTTTAATAATTGTGGGAGAAACGTTGCACAATGGTGTAGCAAATACAAGCTGCAATTTCTTGCAGCATCTTGTCGTTGCGTTTTCATGTATACATTCATATTTCAAGTCGACATTGAAATGTCTACAGTAAGCAGCATAAAACTTCTTTCAATAAAACATTCAGCAATAAATCTCGCTCAGAACCCATAATATTATAATTCCTCTCCAACTTCCTTAATGAGTTTATCTATGCCTCTACCAATGGTGAAGAATTCACAACGTAAAAAAACCATCCCGGGACAGACACGACCAAAAAAAAAAAGAACAACACCTCCATACACCTCGGCGAAGACCACGTACACAAAATAAAACACCGAGAGGGTAATGTACCCGTAGTATCAAGTAACAAAAGAAAGAGAACCGAACTGTTCAATCATACGATAGCATCGCACAATTATAAAAAAAAGACAACAAAAAACGCAACGCCTACACCATCGAGAAAAAAAACGCGTCCAGCGGGGGCCTCTTCGATCCAAGCGGATTATTAGATATTCACGCGATCTTTACCGTCGCCCTTCAGCTTCCGATTGAATCTGCTCCTGCATCTCTCCGACGAGAGCCTGAAGCTAGCGAAGCTAGCGATCAGGGGCGAGGGGTTGGTTGTCGTTGGGTAAGGGTTGCAGTCCGGTTCCCCCTCCAAGGGATCGCGCAACTGTTGCACCTCAACCATGTGCACACCTCGATGCTCCACCGCCGAGAAAATAGCCGGCCGGGGTTTCTCTGCTTCTCGCGGCAACAACCGAGCTGACACTAATTTCCCTCGAAGCCGTTCTCGCTCTCTTTTCCGCGGAGACTGCCGTCGGTTTCCGGTTAGACCCCACCAGATCGCTCCCCCGCTCGTTTTACAGCCACGTTCACGTGCACGTCTACGTGCACGAGTGTACACGGGGTTCGTATGCGTGCGGCTGTGATTTTCAAAGCCTTGCGGGTGTAACCCTCGGGAGCATCAGGAACGATCTTCGCGTTCGGGATATTGATGTACTTTAAAGTTGCTGTTAAAGGGTGACCCTCTATATCGACCCCTATTTCTCAGACCTGCCCCCCGTGCGGTATGGAAAGATAGTACCGTGGCCTGTTTATCCGCGCCGGTTCGAAGGGTGCGAAAACGTTGATGAAGAGAATGATTGTTGCGAACCGCTTTGGGGGCTCGATGGATCTGTTTTCCGGTTTGGTTTGTGGATTTGCTCGCATTTGCAGAGGAAGTGTTTCGTTTTTCGGAGATATTAGGGCAGTCCTGTTTGAAGGGAGTGTAGGTCTTCTATTTTTCTATAACATCGCGATCAGAGTTTGGGGAATATTAAAGTAATAATCTGTGAGTAAAGGGATTCTGACTTGCTTGTTCTAATTACTATCCGCGTAAAACTTAAAAGGTACCGTGTAAAAGATTAATGAAATTTATGTAAGATATTTTATATGTATCATTTCTTGTTTGGTTTTTTTAATGTATTCAAAGTGAAATTTTATTCAATACACCCTGGGCATCAATTTAAATGTACGCTACTGAGATTCTAGGCCTTCCTCCGTGATTTCTTTTCCCCTGTTCTTCCTTCCTTCCTCTACTCTCATGAATTCAGCAGGAAAGAGTGTAACACACAATCGACACAACACGTTTTGCGAAACTTCCTTATCAATGAGCGCGATTATTGTAACAGTTGCTGTGCGATAAAAACCACCTACGCTCACTGATTTAAGCATATAAACCATCGATTATGTATTTCAACATTGACACTGTTCCCTTTATTATGCCCCTTTTTAAATAATTTTATAAATTCTGATGAACACGAATATATCTTTCTTAATGTTTAGCGTGTATTAAGGTTTACACATTCTTATTAATAGATGTATTTTCCCAAAATCTGCATAGACGCACAATAATCTCTCTGATCAAGGCCGTACACTATCAACTTAAAAAGCGATAAAGATTTCGTTGAAGAATTTACGTCACTAAGAACACTTCTTTAACCACCGAAACACGATCAGGGTTTTTTGTCAACCCCGAAAAAATTAGAAGCGAAAAACTATGGATTTTAAAAAAATATTTTTAAATGCCTGCAACGGGACAATCACTTATAACAATGGCTGTCGTGACCCATGTTCATCAAGGAACGTCTCGTTCGAAATGAAGACAGTAAGCTTCGAGATAGCCGATAACACGAATAAAAAGGAAAAAGACTGTTCAAGGCGTACGTACGTACGTAGTTAAATAAGTATGTGTAATTGTAGGCTGCTACGACCGTGCAATGTATAACAAAACATTGGAGATTGGTAAAAACGTACTAGTAACGGGAAAGTATATTTATCGAACTAATTATGTACCCCTTTGAATTAAATGAACACGAAACGGAATTTACTTAGTATTGAATAAAATATGCAACGCACTTCTTTAAGTAAATCTCAACTTCTTTGATATCGAAGCATCATAGTATTTATAAAACCGAAGCAATTATGATATGTTTCAGCTATACAAATAATTTCACACCTGTGATGACCATGCGGTAAATTATATAGGATTTAAGACAGTGTATAATTTGTTGATGAAGATGGAATAATAGTAAATACGAAGCATAAAATTGTTTGAAGTGCATCGTGCCATGAACTGTGCGAAAATTAATTTTATCTAACGAATTATCGGACTGTAGAAGCAACGAACAGATAAATATGGATGAATGTATTTCTTATCTCGCATATAAAATAAGAAAAGGCCAGTAGTTTATTGCTTATTCGTCGTGTCAGTTAATTAATTTAAACGCTGTCATGGTAATTAGAAATCAGAAAATTTTCACACTAGTACGGTAAAAATTATATTTGAAAACAGCGATTAATATATTAATTTACGCCGCGAGATTTAAAATCCCAAGACTTGTTTCTATTTTCTTCGACGTGATAAATAATGCAAAGAAAAAACCGCTAAATAAATTTTGTACACGACGAGAATTTCAGAAACAATAAATCACGATGATAACATAGCGGCATGCATAATTAAAAAATAATAGATAAACACATTAAGCAGAGGGCTAAAAGACAGATTTTTCTATTATCAAATATATTTTTTCATTGCGCGTCATTACGCGTGTAAACTATTATTTCCAGTGCTATTTCAATTAATAATTCAATGCAAACAATGAACTCACCATTTTCTCCATCAGTCAGCGCGCCAGTCTCGTCTTCGCTCCTTTTAATTTTATCCACTATAACAATCGAAGGGTACAGCGTGTTATAGCAAAAATTATGTAAAGAAAGTAATGGAAAATAAAATTTTATAAGTTTCATAAAAATTGTTTACGATGCATATGTACATAACACGCGAAAACAAAATAAAACGCCTAAAATAAATGGATTCAAAAGTAATACGTAATTAAAATTATTTACCATGGAGCATATGATTTTGCGAGTGGTGATGGTGATGGTGCGAAGATGGAGGTTTCCTTTCAGGTCTGATACGTTCCATCAATTTGCTTATACGATCGTTACCCCTCTCTTTTCTAACCAGTGGTCCTGGACAATTTTCTTCTACTACACGAACACACTGACGGTGAACACTCAGGGAACAATCTGCGATTGATAGAGGCATCATTCATTAATTAATATGACAATGATACTTGCTAGATAATTTAAATTTGATTAATATCGCATAACGTTACGCACCACTACATAAATATCCTTGAGGTCCAATTCCACCAATGATAAGTTGACAGTGATTGCAATAAGTAATAGTAAAGTACTGATGAGCTACAAAATGATGACCCCTGATTGTCATTTTTCTTGTCTTTCCCGTAAGTAAACGGGCTTTGAGATTTGATTTATCTTTCGCGACAAATGTGGGTACTCGGTCAAGCGATACTGGCCGCACTTGGAAAATTTTTGTTAATATTGTCGCTAGACCAGCTGCTGTTGTGAACTGTCGCAAATCTACATGCTCCTTTTCTATATCTTCTCTGTAATATTAAATGAACGAAAAATTATAATATCAAACGCGATGAAACAGCACGAACTGGTATTCTACGTGTACCATAAAAAATAACTTACAAATAAGGCTCCATTTTAGGTAAGAGGTATGTTTCTATAATTTTTGTTTCCCGCGTCTTATCAGATGCACTTTCGTCCAATTGAGCGTCGCTTGGGCCAAACAACGTGCCTAACCCAGCAGTCCTCTTTTGTTGAAAGTCTGCAAGTTGCTCGTTCAATTCTTCTTTTGCACGAGTGCGTGCTTTCCAAAAAATCTAACAGAGATTATAACGTTTCGTATAATGATATGGAATATGTACAAACATTTAATAAACATACATACTTTTCGTAGAATCTCCTCTTTATCAGATTCCTTCAAAAGAACGTCGTCTATTTCATGTGCTACATTTTCGTCTACATTATGCAGACGGAGAGGCTACGGAAAACAGTTTAATGTTGAATATTTTGTGCGTATATTAGTGTGAAACGTATGTCTGTCTTTAAGCTACTTACTGCACCAGGTACTAAAAAACTAGAATGAATTTCATATGCCCACTTTCGCATTTCCTTCGCATTTCCTTCTTTGTACAAATCCGTTACCAAGTAGAACAACTGTAACGAATAATTTCTACGTAATACAACATTTTTATATATCGCGAACAATCATCGTCGCGCAGTACAGAGTACTTACCAGACTGGAGGGATCACTGTTCGATAAAACATAATTAATAAATACAGCAAGATGTGCATGATGTCCCCATAATCGAGACAATGATTTAAATGGGCCGTGATCTTCCAATTGCCCCTGTAACAACGATTAATATTAATTCGAGTATGAGTGAAAATTACTTTATTACAGCAAACGAATACAATTTTCGAAAACTCACGACTTCCTGATCGCTCATGTCATCGTCCTCCATCGACATGATTGGCTGCTGTAATGTTGGTAATCCAGGAATGCTATCATTTAATATTGTCTACAAGAAAATGATACATAGATACAAAATTCCAGTCTATCTATGATAAATTCAGCTATTAAAAACGACTTACATCATTTACAGTAGAAGCGGAGGTATCATTCCCTGGACTAGCAACTGGATACGGAGGCGGCGGAGTTCCTGGAGGAGTGATATGAGGTAATTCATCTATATCAATATCACTGTGCCTTATATGCCTTGGCGGAGAAAGATCATTCATTGATTCCGATGCTATTAAACGTCTACTAGCTTCCGATGGGGAAATTGTAGTTGCTCCTAGTTGTTCTGGACTGGATTTTGTTCGTTGATGCTTATTGAGTGAGTTCGAGGAGCCCAAATTTGCACCCTGTGAAAGCTGTAAAGAAACCGAATGCTCACTTATTACGTATGTACATATAAAGGTATGTACCTAAAATGGAGTACATAAAAGAGTAATGTACTTATTATAGAAATAAATAATAAGATTATGAAACATTATTAACAACAGGAGATTGAGTAAGGAAATGAACTAGAACATCGAGCAATTCATTACATAAGAATATAAAATACTCTAAGTGCATAACATTACTACGTGTATATAGTATAAGAATTGCTAAACACTGCAGTCACAATAATTGAAATAGAAGAGAAGTTTATCGAAGAAACTTTCGAAGATACATACAGATTGATCATTAATTGGTATATTAAATCACAGGAACCACACATCTATGCATATCAAATCCATACTTAAAATACATTACTTAATGAAATGTATTGTTTCAAGCAACAACACTTTAGTAAACAAGCACTGCTTCTGTAATGTAATATGATGTTTGTTATAAGGTTTTGGTAAAGTTGTACGTAAGACAAGGGATACTTGCCGAAGAAGCATAACGAAAAAACAACGTACACAACATAAATAGTTGAATGATTGTTCGTCATGATTGTGACCAAGTGTGTGAAACAAAACAGAGGTAGAAATAAGATTAACATAGTTTGGTAAAACATTTTTGATAACATAAGAATATGCTGTCCGTTGGATAGATATTAGTCAATTGTGAGAAGTATACACATTACTGTGTGACACTTTATTTCTTTCTTTTCTGCATGCATTTTAAAAATTATTCATTTAATGACTTAGCGATTAGACTACTTACAGAGTTAGGTATGCCATGACTGGTGGTTGAGGGCGTTAAATGATTCAACAGATGACGTTCCAGCTCCAACTGGGCTACGTTGTGCGTATTTGTAGTAGGCGGAGGTCTGGGAGGCAATGGTGGCGGAGACAGGCTTTGCATGGACAAGGATTTACGAGATGGTAGAGGCGGTGGTATATCACCACTGCTACTACTTAAAGGTGAATAATAACCCGGGGAACACGAGGTGTTTGTTACCAACGAGCAAAGCTGTAAGACACAACAAAAGCCGGTTAGATAAAGTTAGCAAAAGCTTAAATACATCCCTATATGGCTGAATTTGAAAATTTCAATTGTGATGCAAGCACACGTTGTATAAAAATTGCACTTTTAACAGCTCAAAAGGAGGCATATACAAAAGCAGAATGTAGGATTTGTCGTTTCTTGTTGTTTGCCCTCGTATACCATTAATTAATGTACACATCGATAATTGCAGAACTACTATATATAATCATATGATAAAACTTGTAGCATGATCCATATATAACACTATCTATTAATTAAAATCAACATTTTAATGTTATCATGCCGAGCAACTATTCAATACACTGAACAACATCAACTGTCGAACATTGACATAAAAGCAAGGCACAAGAAGATGTATAGGGATATAAAGAGATGTTAATGAATACAAGCGTTAAAACAAACTCACGTCTTTTTTTTATGGATAACGCAATATTTATGATATACGTATATATGTATAAATAACTAGTTTTTACTGGTCTACAAATTGATGCAGGGCATTAGTGCAATAAATAGAAATTTTCAAAATAATACGAGCACTTCGTTAATGCACGCTACGAAGACAAAAAACCGGACCTGTTCATTGGTAGTAATTGCAGCTAGCTGTTCCTGCAGGGTGCGTACCCTCCTTTCTGCGCCAGCCAATTCTGCTTGTAGTGCTACAACGTTAACATTACCACTACCAGAGCTGGTTTTCGCGAGTTCGCTACGAAGCTTATCAACGTAACTTTGTTCGTTCTCCAACATAAGCTGGAATGTATGAACGCGCTGAGTTTCCAGCTGCCGCTTTTTCTCGTGCTGAAACATAATTGAAAATATCATGTTATCAACTTCTTTCACAGAATTAGGTAAATTTATTTTTTGCAATTTAAAATAAATGAAATAAAAATGAATAAGCTTCCTCAAATTTCGTACGTAGAAGGGAGCAATATAGCCAGAATCAATTTAACATATTTTCTTACATTATTCTATTACAAATCTTATGACTTTAAAAGAGAAGAAATTAGTATTTATGTCGATCATTTGATAGCACCACTTTCGCAAAAGTTACTCGCAACAAAATATTTAATAACATCGACGTGAAACATGGAACAGTATTGAAACATTACATTTGGTGTACCTAACAAGTCCCGCATTAAACTGTATTAATTTCGATCGCTAATTATTATCATTAATAATAAAAGGTGCATTGAAACAATTCAAAATATTCTGGTAAAGCTCCGGTATAATACAGGGAAAAGTACACATTAATGAATTTAACTCGTTAAAACACAAATGAGGTCTCGTTTATTACACCTTTCCCTTGCGAGGAATTTCAACTTACGTCAACGGGTTGAGGGCCCGTGATACGTGCATTACACGGTGCGCCGGCTGCTGGTGCAGTCGACGCCCTGTGCAAGGAAGTCGCCGGCTGCGAGGGTGATACCATCGTGGTACCGGTTGATAAACTGACTGGCCGTTGATGCTGTCCACCCGACAGACCAACTTGTAGCCCCGTGGCCGTCGTCGCCACGCTGCTCGTTGAAACTGGCTTCTGCTGCACCGTCAGTACCACCTGCGTCGAAGCTGCAACAAGAGTTCAAGGACGATGATTAGTCACCTTTCGCATACCTTCGCCGGTCCTTCCCCCGCGTTTGACCCGCCACCTTTCTTTTGAGAACTGCTGGAACGGTCACCACTTGTATTTTCTTTTACAACGATTCGGATTTCTCTATGCTCCCACATTCGTTTCATGGATGTTCCAAATGCACGAACAATTCCAGTCTAATCTTGCACCTGTTCTATTCTGGCTTTGCTTAATTTCGCAAGTAGTTTAAAACACAGGAAAGTTCTTTCTGCGCGTCTTTTCGCTAAACGTTAATTTTAAATCGAACGCGCCATTACTCTACGCGCAGATCGAGTTCTATACATTTTTTTCATTGAGTAATTATTGAAGCAAAATATTCATTAAGTAATTGGTAGCGTGGTTGTGGCAATGATTCAAGTATTTTTTAACGGTAGCGCAACGAGTTGGACTATCAATATTTATCAATGACGAATTCTTTGTAGACCTTGGAACACGGTATTAAACATAACTCACGAAACTTCGACTGTCCTATCATGGAAAATAAAAATTGTAAAATACATTCGTCTTTATTAGATCAGAATCACTGGCACGAACATTAAGATAAGCGGGATGCATTTATTCAGAAACTAGAAATCTAATTTCTCTTTACACGATGAGTGACTCATGCCTGCGCTTGGATAAAATATATGACGTAATTCTATTTTTCTAATTCCGAAGATGCGTATTCGCGCCAGACAAGTGATTAGCGAAACTGGCATCGAAATCGCGTAACAGAATCGCGACTTCACAATAACGCATCGATTTCGAAAATTCGATCATACCATGTAACGTTTCTCTTTTAGAAACTGTTGCCAACAAAACATTTGCATTTGTTTCTTATTCAAATCGGAGAATGCAATAAACTTTGGACAAAATAATTGTATCATTCCGCACAGTGCCTAACAAACTGCTATTACATGTTCCGTTGTCACGATATGTACGAACGAGTGAAGCCCATATTCTGGCGGCAAAATTACATAATTGCGAGCATCGTAAACGTTTCTAGAAGCAGCTGAAAATACCGTAGTACGGTTTCGCACGAGCTTTCTTCCAAGCTTGCCTCAGGTCGTATGTGGTTCGCGTCTTCATATAGACACAGATCGAGATAAACGTGTTCGAACGATGATCGATCGACTCAAATGAATTTCGTGCTCGCGGTTTCAGCCTTTTGAAATTTTCACGTCGATACCACGCGCATCGAGAGCCGTGTCGTCTGCGAAACTGCGTAAAACGATCGGCGACCGAGGCGATCCGAGGAGTAGTAAGACACTCGTACCGAGAAACTTGGCCCCAGGTGTGTGTATTAATATGAATGACGAGATTCTTATGTTTACACGCCAGTACGACTAATCTTCGTATGACCAGGCCTCGTCGTTTGACTAGGCGGTGCAATACCTTGGCAAATCCGTTCTAATATCGTCGTTCGCTTTTTGGAATGCGGAGATATCAATTGGAACATTTACCGTGAAATAGATGTTCTTAACTGTCTATCCATCACTGTGATGGATATCCTCGTTGGAATTTCTTTCATCTCTTGTACAGGAATTCCTTTCTTATATTATTGTAAGTTACTCGACTGTAGCAGATCGTCGTTGAATGAAGATAATTGTTGGACATTTTTTCTATTCGCAATACGGGAAGATCTTTTCAACTCGTTTCTCGTTAACTGATTCGTGGGAATTGGAATGAAAGTTATCGTCAAATACATGCGCATAGTTCGCGCTTAAATATTGAAATAAATGAAGGGAGATAATAAATCATTGAAACTTAATAATTGTGAATTACGATCCGCTTCTTGAAATATACGCGACCCTAGATATTTTAATCATTAACACCTTTGAAAAGATGCGAATTAGAATGGTGAGTTCGGGAAACCCCGAACGAATGATTGAGTCAGCTGTAAATGGCACTGACTTCGCGGTCAGCTGCGAGCCGTCTCGTATTTTGCATATTCCTTTCCTCATAGTACTACCCTCATTTATTTCTTTAAAAGCACATTTGCTTTAAAGGGAATCCCCCTTAAAAATTCTTATAACAATTTGCGTCACCTATTTATCTACTTTTTTCTCAGCAAGGCTCGAATCATTTGCACGTTAATAATGAATAATGCACGTAAAACTGAAATTGCCTTTCTTTATATATCTACCTGAACCATCTACAATAATCTCGTGATTCGACTCGTAAATAAGATATTCATCGCATTTGTTGAGAAGTCTTCGGGTCGTGAAGGCGATTTTAAATATTCATGAATCCAGCGATATACGGGTACGTAGAAGAGTTGCCTTATGAAATGATTAAGTAGGACAGTTAGCGTACTTTGGAAAGTTATTAGATTTGGACAGACGAAACCTTTTCACACTCAAGAGATTCGGTTCCATGGAATTCTGTACGGAGATTTAAAAATGTCTCCGTGCGAAAAGATATTTTCTCTTATTTTTTCGTTTGTTTTTAGTTGAAATAATTAAAGAACGCTGCGCAAAACCATGCGAGATTAGATCAAAGGATTTTTCCTCTAAAAGAAAGAAAATTTGTTAATCGCAGCGCGACGGAAGAAGCGAGATAACACACTGTAAGTATGTAATTCTTATTTCGTTTTCGTCGCGAGGAATTCGAAATGTTACAGAATTTTAAGGAATTACGGAACAGTTGAGGCCACGGCGGAAAAAGGTCTGTACACATTGTGTTGTACCTGAACAGTTAGAAGAAGAAAGACAGAGTATGAATGGTCACCGCTATAAACTCACATGCTTACATCACTGGAAACATCGTCGCAGAAGCTTCGTTTATGTTGGTGTGTCCCAACATAAAGTCGCCGGCAATCATTCGCAATCTTTATAAATGTCTCTTTTTGCAGATGGTACGAACAATCCTATCGCTTTTTCTTTCTATTTTACGATGCACACACGTCGCTTATGCGTCACACTACATCGATATTTATATAAGTTCTATTTATTCAATTTATACAAGAAGAGACGTATGAACTACCTATGTCCCCATGGGATGGAAAGGTGACTATCTTCAATTACTCCTAGCACGAACTTCCCTTTATGACACAACATCGAATTTCATAGCATCGTCGTGTCAGCTCGAATCGATGTGCTTTACAATTTAATTTCCATAAAACCTTGCCAGACACTAGACGTCATGTGGCAGCTTTTGATCAAGCACCGGTTTGCGTATGAAAATAGAAAAGAATTGTAAAGCAATGTGTGCCTTGGCAATCTCTACTCGATTTCCCTTAATTGAAGGGAGATTCGTGGGGGCCTGAACGAATGAATTATAATTTGACGGGCAAATGAAAAGAAAATCAATCTTAATATAAAAGCTAAATCTAATTCGAGAATCATCTGTTCAAATAAAGTGACAATTAAATGATTCGATATTAATCTTCTATCGTTATACTTGATCGACTTATGGTGTTTTATTAATTGTGTTATATAAAGCAATAAAATTTTTTAACTATTTTGAGAACCGACAGTCTGTTCTTGGTGCATTTTTTCCCCCTTAAGTTTCTACGTTATAAATAATTCCTTTAACATATATTACCTAGAACATCTACTTCTATATCACCTCGGTTATTGACCTGCCGTACGCTAGATTGGAGTACACGCACACCTTGTGATTATCAACGATATATGTATAAGAATAGCCTGCAAAGTATGAACTACCACCCTGTGTATGCTTATGTTATAAGCTCTTTAAATCGACTGCGTTTAAATGCTCAATCGACAGGAAAATCCTATCACGAAGAAGAAGCTCTTTGTATTTGTGAATGAGTATACAAGTGTTGCAATTAAAAAGGTAAATCAGAATATTAATTGATCAAATATTATTCAATAAAATAGTCCCCAGACTGAGGAATTATTAAATTGATATTATTCGATAACAGACTGGAATTCGAAGTAATCTAGTAAAATTAAAACAGTTCTCTCTGTTAATGAAAAAAAACGCTTAAATATTTGTACGATTGCACAACATTTTGTTTGACGGTCCGTTTGCAGAGGTATATTTACTACGGCTTATTGCCAAATAACGTGGCGTCGAGTCTTTGAAATAAAAGAGAAAAGAAGAAAAAAGAGGTCGTAGAAAAGAAAGAAAGTATGTAAACTTACACTTTATGAGCTGTACAACATCCGTATGCGTGGACTGCATTACATTCACGCCGTTAACCTGAAAATACCGATCACGATTATAAATAGTGAAAATATATCGTGGCAAATACATTCTTTGCAAATTCGCAATGCAATTTAGATTCGCACATGCTATGTGGATTGTTGATCGTTTCATTTTAAATAGGCCGTGAAGGATAGAATTTATAATTTGCATTTGAATGCTAAGTTCACGGTAATATTTTAATGTTATTTTGCAATTACGTTAATTCGAAATAGGCTCACCTTGATGATTTTGTCGCCCGCGTGAAGTCCAGCTCTCGCGGCTGCACCGCCTACAATGCATCATCATATGCTTTTTAAATTTTTATTTTAGAGGCATTCCTTCATTAGAAAAACATGCAAAAGGATTCGTGAAAAGCAGTCTTCGCAAACAAGACCTTCTATTTCCCCGTTAATCTTTTTTTTACTTTATCTGACTTAAAAATTACAGTCATTTTTATACCAATTTTTATTGTAATGGACCTTTCGGAGAATGAAAAATTCGAACGTGTACTTATATGATTATTATATAGATTTCAACGGGGACAGAAAGCCTAATTATTTCTATCGATGTTTATTAAAAACGGTAATGGTGCATATTTTGTATGTGATCAATTATTTAACCCTTGATTATATCCTCAATTAATATAAGTGAATGTAAAGTGGAAGTCTTATTTTTACCTATTTTTAGCAGAAATAAAAGCACTGCTTTAAATAAAATAGTATGTTTTAAAACTACACTTTTAACCCTTTGCACTCGGATGTCCCCTCTGAGGGGACATCGTAAGTCTAGCATATCACTCGATTCCTAGATCCACGATTTCGTCAAAAAGTGCCGCCGAGTTGCTAGTAGCTAACGCCCGAGATGGCTCCGAGTGCAAAGGGTTAAAATAGTTAAAATCGGAAAATCAATTTAAATCTTTTTGGAATTACTATTATGCGAAGAGAGTCAAAAGTCAGATATTATAGTTATAGTACATCATTTACGACAGAGGTGCTATGTACTAATTTATACCACGTATATCAAATATGATACACTTGGAGATTAACGTGTTAAATGTTTAAACACAAGACGATAAAGCGTCACTTTATATTACTCAAGGCAATTAGTACTATACTACACAGTAGCACTGTTGATGCTATTAATATACTACTAATTCGTGGCATCGCTATTGTACAACATTTACTGCTGCATATTTGCCATACAACGCTAATAACATAATATATCATAATAACATAATCATCGTATATCTAAACCAAGAAATTGCCAAATAAATATAATTCTTACTAAACCTACAATGATAACACGTTCTTCAAACTGATGATGTGAGAATCACGATTGCATACAATTCGAAAAACTGCAAGAAATTTCACGAACTCCAACTTGTACAACTTAATGGAAGTCTTCGAATCAAAAGGGGAAGAAGCGAAAAATAGAATCGGGTTAATATAAAAATGAAGAAATACATTTAAATTAACCAATTATCTCACGCAACATTAACTCTTAACTTACCAAAAAATTTCCAAAACGTGTTACATAAATGTAACATCTATACACCGATCTTTCGCCTTACATAACGAACCAAAACTTTCATACCATAAAACACGTAGTCGCCATTCGTGTGAACCGGCGATCTATTAAAACAAAATATGTATATCCACCTTGCATAACACCTTTTGGATCTTCCGAAACATTAACTACCTTACTGACCAATCAATCAAGACCAATTGCACGAAGACGATTCTCTCCTTTCACTTTGATCAACGTGGGTTATCACATAATACATAATATACGTAACTGGTACTATCAAAAAGGAAATCGGGGGAATATTAAAATTTCAATGTACACGTTAACACACCTTCCTTCACAGACTGAACATAGACGGGGTTATCGCCGGAGACTTTCATCCCGTATCCGGCCTCGTCCTTGTAGACGACGAGGGTGGCGACGGGTGCTGGTTCGACGTTTCCACCCCCGGCAGCGCCCCCGCCACCCCCGACGCTGCGTCGCAACGCCGCCGTTCCATTCATCCCTTCTTCGATCTCCGCCTGGCCACCCCTCACCTCTGCCCCGGCTGCAGCACGGCTGTATGACCTGCAAGTAAAACGAAATAACATGAAACAATACACCTAACATCAATTGCTAATTCGTTCAAGTTTATATCTAGCGTTGCTTGCTCTCCATTTTATTTGAATAATTATTGGGGGGAAAATACAGATTCTGCGCGAAGAACGAAAGCGGGGGTATATGTGGCTTGCAGAGAGACATCGATTTCGTAGCCCTTTAAACAACATCGAAGGTAGCAAATATGTGCATACATACGAGGTTTACGGGCTTTCTGAAGTCGCTAATTTCATTAAATACAAGGTTTGTTAATGAGGTAGGTTCTGGTATGGTGATTTGATAGGCCGATCGTTTTTTTCAACTAATCGTGAAGCTGCTGAGGTTGATATTGATTTTGAGGGGGTGATAACAGGGACTTATAAGTGGCTTGGTGATTAGATAATAACTTTAATAGTATATTTGTAAATAGTTACGTGGGCAAAGTGGTTGTAAATGTTACATGGTTATGAGATTTGATATTCTAAATGATTAATGATCATGAAGAATATTCTACATAGATTTGTCTACTGCAAAATTAGTAAGTGACAACGACAGTTTAATTATGTTAACATTGTAAAAGGCATATTCATTTTTCTACAGTTGATTTTTGGCTTAATTTATATAATGGTGTCTGCATAAACAATGTTGTAAGAATGCATAGTTTAAAAGAATCAATCTTAATCAGCCGGGTGAAATTAAATAAACTGAATAACTGCGAAGAATTATTCAATTACATTCATGACGTAAACATCTCTGATTGTGAGTAAATAAATGCCTGAAATTAATTACTTTACATAATCATTATCTAGAAACATTAAAAATATTATTCTTTAGTCTAGAATTTCTACGTTGAACCCAATACCTAATTGTTGTATAAATATTTAGTAGATTATGACTTTTTAATCTTTCTTTACTTATAATATTACATCAGCGTGACAAAGACAAAACATGAAGATCATCGCAATTGAAAAACATAGTTCAATATGTTATCTGGAATGTTTAGCGATCGATCTACTTTGCGTTATGAAATACATTTTATGCGAAGTATGCAAAATAATGTGTAGTAAATGAAAAGTATGTACCCAAGTTAAAACAACTGTTTTGTTTCGAAGAATAATCGCTTCTTAACGAATGCAGGATGTTTGATCATTCACCACGTACGTTGCTAATAAATAATCATGTCCCCTTATCAGCTGGATTATGTCTGTCGTTAATGTGTAAGTACTTTCACGAGCTTACAATCATATATGTTTTATATGCATGTATAATTATTATTTGCTGCTATGCCAGCCATTAGCATTCCGAAGAACTACATGCAAGCATAATTTCCAAATAATTATTACATAATAAGTGTTTCGTAGAAAGTCCTTTCAATAATGCAGCCTGAAGAAGGAAAGAAAATTTTGCATAAACAGAAAATTCGTGCGTATTTATTTAATACTAAAACACCTTTTAATTTCTCAAAAGTATGTAATTCGTGATCTTGTATAAAATGATACATATCTTTTGTTTCTCTTCATTTAGCTTATTATTTTTCGATTTGTTTTCTCTTCCTTATTTATTGTTCAATAATGAGAAACTCACCAAGTACTACCAAATGTTAAAAATCTTGAAATTTATACTTAAATGTGCAAAGTAATTCGGCAAAAATAACGCACTTATCGCATTTGCCACTAAAGATAAAAAAGTCTTAATACAAAATAGAAATGATTTCACAAGGAAAGCAAAAGAACGAAGATTATCTTTTTGAAGACGAATTTTTTTTTAAAGCATATGAAGACAAAACATTTGCACATATTTTTCAACTCAACTGAATGATTGTTTAAATGCAAATTTAATATTACAAATTTCCTTGAGTTCTATTAAAACGAAAAAAAAACTAACATTAAATTTCGCATTTCTCTGATAAAAAGAACGTATATACTGTATTTATGATAAACCTATCTTGCTAAATATCTTGACGATTAATAATGTATCATGCGTTTTATAGATTCACTCTGGAAGCAATATTTTCGTGTTTGAGTAATTGGGAAAAAATGAATCTTCAAAACAACCAACTCCAACGTTTAATAACAAAGCAAAGAATGGTTACTATCTCCCACACTATATAAATAGTTATTATAAGAAATGCTTGTAAGTACACAGCATCTAAATAATGATTGTATGTTTATGTCTAATCATGTATGTAGATATCCTAATTATGATAAATAACTATAAAAGTTTATAAAAATATTGTCGAAACGTAATTGATAAAGCTTAACAATCGTTTATAGCAATCATCTTCGTACAAATGAAACTCTAACTAAATCCAATATCTCTATTCTTTCTTCTTCCCCTAATGAAGTACACTTCCTTTACAGAAAAGAATGATAATCATATCAGAACGTATCCGATGGTGTACTAGTTAATAGTTGACTAGTATCTTGAAATAGCGCAAGACTAGACTACTTGATGCATATTTAACATTATTTAATATTATTTACCATGAAAATTATTCTAGTTTTCTAAGTTCTATTTTGCAATTTTACTTGTTTCATTTCAGGTAGAGAAATCGGTTTCCTTTGTTTCTATTTAATGAAGTCGATCTTTATTACTGCATATCTGATACCAAAAGGTACCCGATATGAAATATTTAAACTATTGTTGAAAGAAAGAGAATTTCTTTGGATGGACGCAATAAATGGGCGAAACGTTACTGAAAATTAAATGATAATTAATTCTATAGATATGGTAAGTCTGTGGTACTGCTCAGTGGAAAGAAGTTAATGCACTCGATTCCGAGTTTCATCGAGAACGAGAAAATTTAAACGAGATTCTTTTTTTTCTCTTTTTGTTAAAATGTAGCCTCAATGTTCATATAAACCTTGTTACTCTAGACACGTGAAATATAATATAATATAGCAAGGAATATGATAAAATTAATAAGGTAATTAACAAATGTTTAATACCTTAATTAATCGTATCTCACAGGCTGTAAAGTTTCCTTGGCCTCGAAAAAATGAAACATTGAATTTACGGTATAGATTATAGATAAATTATTAATTCAAGCATGGTTTATCTTTAAGTTTTCAGTTTTTTTGAACCATTAATTTTATTGGCAAAAACTACGAACTCATAACATTATAATTTTGACCTCCATTCGAAAAATTTCAATGTACACAGGTAGGTGTTGTAAGAAAATTACTAGGAAATTCGTACACTATTTAGCAAAAGAAAGTAATAATAAAGAAATAAACGATTCATATAATGTATCCCGTTTTTGACGACGATTTTGTCAATAATTCATTAATTTCACGAACGAGACGAGATAAAGTATTTGCTTACAATTTGTTTGGAGCCAGCAGCAATATTACATTTAGTAATCTCGATATACCTTAAAATTATTCATGTTAATTAACAAACACACTGCGTTTGATAAATCGTCGAACTTGTTTAGAGTTTGTAGAATACAGCACTAGTTTAGTCGTAAGGTTCGTTTAATATTTCGATCGTAACTTCAATATCACAATCGTGATATATGTACATGCCTCGTGTTAGACGTGAGTCGAATGTTCTCACGGCGAATTTTGAACGGATCGTGCGCAATAATGATATTCCGATTAATTTATTTTCTTGTTACTACATTTAAAACGGTATCATGATTATCGACTCATCGCGATGTATGTATTCTTCCGCAACGAGTTCTTTATGACTAATGAACAGAACGAGACAATAGATTTTTCAATTGTAAACAAGAAAAATACGGAAAGAATTCTAATAACTATAAAGGGAATTTAATAGAAAGATATATTCCTTCTAAGACCTTCTGAATATTTAATAATATATTTAGTATATTGTTCAGTATTTTGTTAGAAAAATACTTTATTCTTTAAGAAACTATAAATACCGGTTTGAAATAATGTTCTCAGACTTGTAAAGTAATGAATATCAATTAACAACAGAATTAGCCAAATTGGAGTCGTACATTTATCGTAAATAAAACGTACAACAAAATCGTTCAACTTTCCTCGCGTTCACTCGTTTGTAAAATATTTCGAGTACGTGTAATGTTTTCTAACAAATTAAAACACATATACCTTCTTGTAACAACGCTTTACGATAAATTTCATTACCAATGTTACTGCCATGTTTAGTTTGCTCATTCTTGTCCCTGAACTGTAAGACTCACGCGTATGCACCGTAAACAATAAAAATTTGTCCGAATAAAGATTAAGCTAAAATGGTTGGAACAAAAAATAATATATTATTTTTTATATATATATATCGAGGCACTGTTTTAATCTTTCGTCTCGCCTCAACGACGACTATTAGGGGACGCACGATTAGAAACTGTTCGGTTCTAAGAAACTGTAAAACAATGTGTGACAGCGACTGAAACTCAACGAATATGTCAGAGAGAAACTAAGAAACCGTGCATGACATCACGGTTAATCGATATAACAGGTTAATAGGTCAGTCAGTTCTTATACCTTGTAAGTTTGAAAAAATGAAGGAAAAAAAAGGAAGACAATCGAAGAAAGAGAAAATACGTGGATATAAGGTTTCAAAGAATGACTGGCGAATAGGCGTACCGACGAGGATAGAGTAAATATACATACCTTTCATTTAATTTATTTCGTAGTGGAACGAATCTTGTACGAAACACCAGCGACTAAGTGGAAGCGCAACAAAGCGAGATATCACTTCACCTTGGCACTATATTCCACGAGAATTATATCACAATTGTCATAACAAAAGAACACATATGAATATGGCTGGTGACGGGTAATTATTCTGCCTCTAGCACTTTCACGGCACATTTTGTTGTCTCCTGATAATACATGATAACAGAACTATTTAGTAAAAAAAAGGAAGACCTCTTCTGTACTAGTTGTGCAAACATACATGCACCATACGTGAATACGAAGGCACTGATTTTTTTATAAAATGCACATTCGATAAAACGAAAATACACTACTAACAAGTGTCAGCCATCTTGTATTGGAGCGAAGCACAACCCAACGGGTCCCATGGTGCATCACGACAGCTGCAGGAGTTCGTACCAAGTTTATAGTGGCAAGATTTTAGAGAAGAAATGGAACGCACCTGATTGGCGAAAGATTTAAACAGATTTCTCTTATTGGCCGAGATTTTTATTGGTGAATTTTCGGTCAGTGTTATGATGATGACTCTTTCAAAATGCATTCAATGCAATTTTGAACCAATCATTTACTATTATTCGAAAATGTTTTTTATTTAGTATGAATTTATTAAATAAAACTTGTAAAAAAAAACTATTTCAAGTTTCGAATAAATTCTAAACAGATGCCACAATTGAAATTAAACGAATGAATCATTACAAGGCACTTTCCCTTTATTTACTTCAAACACACATCGCCCTCGCAAAATAAGTTAAATATATTATAAAATAGCGTTTACATTTTACGAAGTCTTATACTCATTTATGTACAAACGTAAAATTATTCCTATGTCTTAATGATATTGTTAAAGACACATGTTGGTGTAACAATTATATGAGATCCATAAAATTGTGCAAAGCCACGCTTAATGCCGCAATAATACAAAATATGCTTGATTTAATACATGTTGAATTATTTAAAAAAGGATAGAAAAAGTCGTAGGGTAAAGTCAGATCCAAGTTTGGACCTCCTACAAAGAAGTACTTGGACGGTCTCGATACATCGTGGAATGTAACATAACTAACAACATCTAGTTTAAGTACGTCTGTACAATTTTCTACCCGACACTTCGGCCACGTTATATTCGATTCTGTAGAAAATATAACACCGACTCCTAATATATTATGATTAGTTAATGTCTCAGGCTTCGCTAACGCAGAATATAAAATGTTTAAATGTATAGATGTTATTAGTCCTGAACAACGTAAACGGCCATTAACAAAATCTCCAATTATAACAGCTTGTGGTATTCGATCGAGTAAAATTTGCGCCCATTCAGCTGTATCATTATTGGAAAAATTTCCCAATTTAGAAACATAGATGTTATATTGATCTACTTGTGTAACATTAAATAACGTATCCTGCATCAAAAAATGCATTGTAACGTTTTGTAATTCTGTACAGGATTCTGTATTAAAATTGTTAGTATTTATAGATACTGAACATTTTAATTTGACATCTTCACCAAAAACAAGAGTGTACCTGTCGATTTCGTTACATTCACCAATTCTCGTTGCTATTGGTAATGTCAAAAACTTGTTGGTCTTATTAAAGTTCACGTACTTGGTTTCTACGTTATTAGTCTTATTCATTTCGATAGTCCCGATAATTATTGGTTTCCCAATAATGTAACCAGGATTACCACTTAAGGAAAAACTTTTTTCTTTTTTCAAATCTGCCCACTCGTAAGTCACTTCAAATTGTTGATAAAAGCTCTTACAAACATTGCCTATGCTAAAGTATACATGAACGCTATTAATACCCATAGAACCATTGTGGACAATTACGTATTTAACACCTGTTACGATATTGTAACACGTTCCATTAGCGCAAGATACCGGCACAGTGTCATTACTGCATTTTTCCCAAGAATGTGTACAATAATAATTAGTTGATGTTAAGCATACGTTCTTTGGGCACACCTGTAAATGATAAATTTGTCATGTTGTTGGTTTCATTTTATAATGAATGTATACATTGTTTTAAATATTTATATACCTGATCCAGTGCTTCGATATACGTTTCATTTAGTAAATGAATAGATGCAATAACTGTAAAATTATTAAATGTTGTAGGAAACAGAAACTTATTTGTTATGTTTAACTCAGTTTGCAAACATCGGTTTTTCCATTCACGAAGATATTTCACAGTTTTCTTGAAAGAGCACAATTCGGTAAATCCAGATTGTAATATTTCTAAATTTCAAAAGGGAGCATTCATTAAAATAACAGTTAGTTAAATGTAATCTGAGCGTTGATAAATATATTATATACAGTATAACATATACCAAACGGTTGAATATAATTGTTATGTATTATCCAAACAATGTCATCATCTCGATAAGGACTAGAAATGTTATACTCAGGTACAATTAACTCGTCTTTCCATTTCCATTTCAGTCTATTCGGATTCATTGCTTCCCTTAAATCCTGCGCAGTTTTTATATCCTATAAAAAATATTTAAAAAGTAAAAAAGACAATTAGTTTTATCCTATCATATAATTCCATATTTATAATGTATTTCAATCACTACCAAATCATTGTTAACGCTATAAGTAGGCGGAAGATTGTCGTACAAAATGCAGAAGAGATTATTTGCCAGTTTTTCAAGTATAAATGGCGTATTATTTCGGTGTATAAAATCCCTGTTGTAACAATAACGCTTGTCAAATAATTCCGCTTGGTAATTTTCACAATGTGAAAAAGCAGATAGATGAAAGTCGTTACAATCTTGGTCACAGCAACAATTTATGTCGCAAGATGATACCTGTTATACGGAGATAAAAAAATTCATTTTATAAATTTTCACAGTTTCATAATAGATATAAAACTATATACATACTGTTAAATCACATTCGCATATATCAGAAACTATACTTTGTATACTCTGATTTCTTATTTCACTGTTGTACTTAATTTCACGAGGTGTTTCTGTAGTTGGAGTAATTTGAATTTGTGTTGTTTGCGCTGGATGCATAGAGCTATTTGCGCTGCTACTTTGTGTCGCATTATAAATATTTTCAGAGGTAGTGCTTAAAGCTTCCTCCAACATTTCTTTCTCTAATAATTCATCGCATTCTGTTTCATTTGCACATGTAAATATCTCCTCCAGCTTCTTTGCGGATATCAAGTCATTCAATATAAGACAATATAAGACAAATAATCCAAATTTCGTTGGAAACATTTTGGTAGCCATGTATGTATATATACGTTACTGTATGCTTTATATATATCGTGTATTTATCAACATATTCTAGTTCGATTTTTGTCGACAATAATATATATATTAAAATAAGCTGCACTCACAAATGGCATCCATATTTTTCAAAATTTCTTGTGAGTATATGTAAATCAATTTTGACTGTACCCATACTCTCAGTAAGCAATTCAAATCTATCCATAGAGTTAACTAAAACACTCGGCGATTTTAATTGCAAAGTTACTCCCAAAAATTTGTCCCTCAATCTGTCCTTCCAGTTACCTAACATTGAAACAAAAAATGAAATAAACGATATTACAAACATGTAGACAAACAGTTTTGATTAAAAAATATATAAATTACCAATTGGCTTCCATGTATGGCATTCTATGGAATGATGTCCGGGCGATAAAGGGATATTGCAAACACCATACGATCCAAATAATATTCTGCCGTGTGTATCTCTGCAAAATATTTGCAACAAAAGTTTCGGCGTATTTTGTAGGGTTTGCGTTGTGTAATGTAGATCTATAGGATGATCCCAGACAGGTTTATTGGTGTATAAGTCGCAACTTTCTTGAGTTTGGCCTTCTTCGCAACCATTCAATACTTTCCAACCATTACCTATAAAAAGACGAAAAATCATTTATACTAGAAATTCGTAATCATATATTATAAATAATACCTAATATGATAAAATATTATAGATTTGTTAATAAATTCGAGGTATGATAATAATTACCGGCATGACAACTCCATTTACATAAAAGCCGTGGTTGTTTAAAATCTTTCGCAGACGAAATTCGACCAATTATATGCAATTCAGCCATTACACAAAATCATATCGCTTTATTATTTATTGTAATTATCCGATGATACAAATTAATTGTAAAGCATCACGTTAGTGCGACGTTTGTCAACGCATCATGCAACAGAAGTTGTGTTAGCAACGATTAAAAATTCGTTACCGACGCATTAGATTGTACGTAGTATATACTGCTTTTATTTATAACTTTTATAGCTTAAAGGTTGCAAATGATGAATTAGAAAATATCCGTCCAAATGACAAATATTTATATCAAATGACAAAAGAAGCACGGATTATTTTATTAACCAAACGTTACTTTCAACTGTAGCGAGTTTCAACGGACAATTGAAAACAAATCCAACAATCCGTAAGTTACAAATCCATCAGATACGTTTTTTAACGTATATACGGTGCATTATATACGCCCTCTTGTGAAATGCAATTTATATTATATGTTCTAAACTTTGTAATGTTATATTCTATTCAAAGTTATACTTACGTTCTTTACTTTACATGTAAGATAATAAATTAAAATTCACGTTTAGCGTTCCAAGTTTCATTTATCGTCACCAACATTTGTTTACGCGTTTTAAAAATTTACAGAACTTCTATAGTTTTCCGCTTCACGTATGTGCATGCATACTTTATGTCAAACAGAACTATCGATTTAACGAGTCGAATCGAATCGAAGATTAGATGAACCACAGGTTATATGTACTCCTGAAGTGAGACTTGTTGACAGCCACATTTGTTTGACATTAGAGAATATTTATTTTTTAAATTTATTCGCTACCTCTTTACCGTAATATAAATGGAAGCCAAACCAAAAAGTGAACATCTCTTAGAATTAAAAGGTAACAAATCTTTGGTATCGGACTATAATTCAATTTAAAAGGAATAAACTAAAATTAAATAATAATATTTATTTGTACATAATTCACTGTTCGTACTTTCTATCGGTTTTAGTAATGAGATTAACAAGACCTACGCTTGCGAGTCCAGTAGTTGTTACTTGCGATTCAACAGATCTCCCCGGCAATACTTTAAATAACGAGCTTAAAAATGATTGTACCGCTCTACAAGGAATGGAAACTCTTGCAGTAGGACAATTTATGGTATTACCTCAAAGTTTTGGGTGTGTTTATAAAAAAATACATACTTTACTTAGATTTTAACCCTTTGCGGTGCGGAAATTTCGCTGTCGGGAGTACCAGCAGGTCCGCGCAAATTTAGCGTTTCGCAGTTACTTTTCACTACTGAATCATACATTGAATTGTTCATATTTTCGCCAGGCAATCATGAATGACATCATGCAGCCACAGTGGCGGCACAGACCTCTACGACGTCTTGCGAACGCCTCCACTGTGGCGGCATGGACCGCAAAGGGTTAACATGCCTTATTATTTATATCGAATCACCCATAATTCGTCAATATCAAATTGTACAACGTAATACTGTTAATAGTTTACAAAATATTGTTCAATACTGAAGTTCCATTTATTTTCAGAAATATTTATTTAGGCGAAATATTTTCAAGCTATCTTTGCGTGCATAATGGTAGCAGTCAAATAGTCAGAAATGTTAATGTTAAAGTAAGTTAAATGCAAATAAGTAAAATTAAACTAGTTAACAGAATAATTAGAAATTCGTAAATAATGTTCAATAACTGTTTACATTTATAGGCAGATTTGCAAACGAGTACAAAAATCTTTTCGCTCTGCGGTGGTAGCGGAGAAACAAAAGATATGGTACCTAATAATACTGTCGACGAAGTTATACACCACGAAGTGAAAGAAATAGGCACGCACATGTAAGAGTATACATAGCTGCAAAGAATTGCAGGGTGAATTTAACGTATAATTAACCGGCACACACTTGTTTCAGACTAGTGTGCGAAGTAACTTATACTCCTCCAAACTTAGGCAGCACTACCCAATCGTTTAGAAAGTATTTTAAATTCCAAGTAGTGAAACCGCTAGATGTCAAAACGAAATTCTACAATGCAGAGGTAATGTTATAAGATATCATTTTCTTGAGAATTATTTATAATAATGTTCATTTCGAATGTTTGATTAACACGAGTTTATTTAAAAATCATGTATTTACTTGAAAAAATGTAATTTTCTTGAAGTCAGATGAAGTATATATTGAGGCACAAATACAGAATCTCACGGCTGGTCCAATATGTTTAGAAAAAGTTTCACTCGAATCATCCCACTTATTTAGCGGTATGTACGATGCGACGAACTGCTTTAAAATTAATTCTGTACTCTGGTAGTAATTATATTTTTTGCTTATAGTATCAGCACTAAATACAAATAAAAAAGGAGAATCAATTTATGGACCAGTTAATGTATTAGATACAGACTGTAGCAGACAGTATTTATATTGTGTGAAACCACAACCAAGTTTGTTGAAGGATCCCAAAATGATGCACAACGCAACGAACGTTGGAAAGTTAGATATTGTTTGGAGAAGTAACTTGGGAGAAAGGGGAAGGTTGCAAACTAGTCAGTTAGAAAGAAAGGTTTGCCGAGATCTTTAATATTATAATAGGAATTTATTTGAATATCATATCTATAATAATAGCTATTTGGTTTATTTTTAGGCACCTGAATATGGGGATATACGTGTTACTATGAAAAATATTCCTCTCACAGTTTACCTCGAACAGTCAGTTAATTTCACTTGTCATATAATAAATACGTCGTAAGTATTCGTAGCGTACAAGTGATATAAAATCTAAAATTTTTCATAATTATAATGTCACGATTAATAATTTCCATGATTTAGTTTCAACATTCTTTTTCGTTAAACTTTATCAATTGTGAAACCGTAATTCTTTGCTTCTAGAGAAAGAAGTATGGACTTAATGTTAAGTTTAGAGTCCAGTAGCTCTATAGCATGGTGTGGGATATCCAATAGAA
Source organism: Nomada ferruginata (assembly GCA_963583965.1). Lineage (NCBI taxonomy): Eukaryota > Metazoa > Arthropoda > Insecta > Hymenoptera > Apidae > Nomada > Nomada ferruginata. The sequence goes on from OY757216.1 coordinate 16,396,361, forward strand.
TGATAGGACGATTGAAACCTGGCGTTTCGATCGATATTCCCTTATGTTTAATTGCATTACGTAGCGGTATTATCGTAAGTACCGTCGTAAAAATGTTATTAAAATACTGATATATCACTATTATTTATTAATATTGCCGTATTATAATGTTTTAGACTGTTTCGGGATTGAAACTAACAGATACGTTTTTGAAGAGAGTGTACGACTACGACGATTTAGCTCAAATATTTGTTAGCCAAACAAACTAGCTTGAAAGCTAAGAAATTAGTAAAATAATGTTCATTAACTTACTATTCCTTCTTTTTAAACTCTAATAAATAATTATTAATATATTAAAGGCCATTAATATTGATGGAAATAATAATAGTAACTAAATTATTTTTTACAAAATAAACACTTTAGAAGTATGCATCCATTGTAGATATTTTTTCAGTTTCACTCACTGCACCCACAGCACAGGCAAGTAGAGTTTGAACATCTCGAGGTTCATTTCCACCGAAAATGTATCCATTGGCTTTATCTACAGAATTTTTTACTTGCAATAACAATGCCTGATTAGATACGTCCAACGGTATAAAACTGACAAGACTATAATCTTCTATTAGTGACACAAAAGCTGCATTTAGTTTCTTATATCTAAAAATATACAATATACAAAGTTTTATGTTTGATTTACGAATATTAAATTAGAGGTAACAGAATCCGATTAGAATATCTTACTTAGATGTGATTGGTTTTTCATCTAATTCATGCAGCAAATATTTTAAATCCAGCACTTCTGTATAAAAATCTATGTTGAAGTCTAGATAGTGACTAAATTTTTTCATTTCATCAAATTTTGTCATGATATTAACGTGGGGCAGACCCAACTGGAGCATGGTTGTTGTACAGAGAATTAAAGAAGACAGATATTTACCTATAATATCGAAAAATAAACATGTAAATAATCGTTAATTTATGTAAATCTTATAATACTGCGAGATGAACCCACATATAATTATATATTTTAATGTACAAATTTATTTAGAGAATAATTACCCGCGTCACTGCAATGATGAGAATCGACAAGATGTACGCTGCATAATTTTACTAAATTTTGTCCCAATTTTTCAGCAATCACAGTAACCGATTTGTGATGTGTATACAATTCAACCTGTTAATTGAATTATAGATTAAAGGATAAAAATGGAAAAAGTTATGCAAAAGCATTTACTTTTTCATACTAAAATCCTAATTTATGATTCTTGTACAGATTAGTCAGAAAAAAAGTATCGAAGTATCGAAACTTGTGACCCTCTACAGCTAATTATTACACTATTGTGAACATGTACCTGGCCTGGACAGTCGAAAATGAGATAATAATCTTTCAGGTTTAGCACTTTCGTTATTAACCATTTTACATTCGCTTCTAAATATTCCATACAGTACACCAATGCTCCGTTCGGACCGAGCCCATAATGCGACATTACTTCTTCGTGTTTTATTAATTCAGATATGTCTACTGCAGGTGTATATTCCATATTGTCATTTGCAGGATCTAACAATGTAAAAATCACATAGATCATTAAAATCGGCAAAGCTCGCATCGTCTATTGTTGTGAACAAAGACTAGAGCTTCCCAAGTATTACCCTCAATATTGAAAATTAAACGTAGAAAAGAAAAACAGTAAATTTCACAACTAATCCTTTATTGGTCACATTAAAATCATTCATATATGAACGAAGATTACTCTTAAAAACAGGACATAAAGTAAGTATCAAAGTTTAATAGATATCTTGCTAGTGCATGTGTTGAAGAAGGTAACATATCGGAAATAATTAATTATTTTTTACCAATATTAATTTACCAATATTAATGATGGCCACTTTTCTGCCAAGCTTTTCTAAAAATTTGGCCATAGCGTGGCAATATGTAGTTTTCCCACTTCCAGGTGGACCAATAACTAACTGACCAAATATTAAACTCATGTTTTGTATTTTTATAAATTATAGCATCACCAAGCTTTCATATCATTTATGGCTGCAATTATAGTTCTTAAAGTGTCCGGTTCGTAATCTTTCAAAGATATTGAAAACAATAACGGTTTGTCCACGTTAATTTGTTCCGCTATATATCGACAAGCGGCTTCAACTTCAATGTCATCCCTCCCAAACAATACCCTAAAATTAATATAGTTAATCATCTGTTTCGTTATAATAAATCACAATTATGGATATACAATAAAATGACAATAACATTACTCACTTGGTAAAATATGTACTGTTATTATGCGACGGTTGAAATACAGGTCCACGATTTACTGCTATCAGTGAGCCAAATTTTTTCAAATGCGTTATAATTAGTAATATACGATTGCTAAAAACACAAGTATTAATATATAAACATTAGTTAAATTGATTATGATTTATAATATTTATTGCACAATATGCGATAAAAGTATATATAACGTTTATTATATTACCTATAAACTTTTATAGCGATATCGGTATGATGACCATGAGTAACAACAGCACAGGCATGATTTTTCATATTTGCTGTATTATCTGTATTAAAAATTATAACATTGAGATATTACCAAAATCAATGCGATTAATAAATATAAGACTTAATCAATAGAACATTACTTACATCATGTTAAAAATGCATTAAATAATTATCGCTTTTAATACACGAAGTAATCATTCTATCGCATATACATTTATCCTTTCTAGTTCGTTTTTAAATTACAATAAATCGTGTCCCCACTGAAGAAGTCGTTGTGCCTTTTTGAAACTGCTGTTACATTTATTAAAAATTAAATAAGTAACAATCTTAACATTGTGAGACAAATATATATTAAAAAATTAATAGAAAAATGCATTTGTCAAATAATGTACATAAATATACACATGTATGCATATTATAGTAGGTATTTGTGTCCCGTAAGGTAACCCAATCCGTGACTTAAACAGTTGGATCATTGAATTTGTGCGTAGAATTTTGGAAATTTTTACTTCGTGTCGTTTCTATAGCGATTCTTGTTCAATGGATAATCCATATTATAGTTTCACAAAGGTGTCGTGTTTTCTGGCCAACGTCGCGTATTTACGAGTTTAAATTAAGATCTATGAAAGCACGGATGCACATTTTACGAAAATTATTGCTAGATAGATTTATATATGCTACGAAATTTCGAACTACTTTCTTTTTATCATTAATAATTTAAAAAGCTGATCCGGGGGGTAATTGTATATGTGAATCGCCTAAACGGACTGGTTGATGTTAAGGACAATGTCATTATTTAATAAACCGAAGAGAAACATCCGTCGTCGGCATTTCAACGACGACGACGAGGATAATGAAAACAGAAATGAAGTGGAGGACACACAGCCTGCAAAATTTAAAGCAAAGAAGAAGGATAAGCCAAAGCAAACGCTCCTCAGTTTCGGAGAGGAGCTGGAAGAAGGTAAACTTTATAGAAATATATTTCACATGGAAAATATATTTCTTACAACTTTTCCATTAGAGATTTTAATTCGAATACTAATGTTTTATTAAAGGTGGAAGATAACAAACGTAGCAAAACGATAATATTACAATTATAAATCCCAATGAAGAAATTTGATATAATCCCTCCCGAAGTACTTATTTATTAAAAAGAATAAACATGTTAGGAGTGTTTTAGATTGTTAGCTTTACGTTCTTATCCTTTGGGGTTCGTATGTTTGCTCTCAGCTACCAAAACATTTTTAATGTTCTGAACGTATCTCTATCATGAACGCAACGATGGCGAATTTTATTTGGAATTAAAATACTTCGTTGTATGGCGAAAGTAGTAACCGTTAGAAAAGAATTATTTTCTATCTATAATCTCGGCGTTGTATTATTAATATTCGTTCAACGCAAATTAATTCTGACCAGCTTGGCATCCATGTTTGAGCTAAATACGACTGCGAGGGGTTAATACATTCGAGACCATATAGGTCACCAATGCGAGCGTTAATTAATTGATAACGAATGTACATGTTATGCAATGTAATGTCTAACAAATGAATGTTTTGCAGCCGATGATGGGGAAGTCTTTAAAGTGAAGAAATCGTCGAGGAGCAAAAAATTGATGAAACAGCTAGATCACGAACGGAGAAAAAAGAAAGGTGAAGAGAAAATGCAAGTGGACTCTGAGCAAGCGAACATGTCCATTAAACAGGAAAAAGATTTAGAAATAAAGACAGATGATCTAGTAGTAAGCTATCTCTATGATGTTTATTATTATTAGAATTTCTCCGACTTAAATCGTTTATTAGTCTGAAATCAATACCTCATTGCTCGTTATATATTCCGTGTTTGACATTAATTGAAAACACGATACAAATCATTTCTCGAACCAATGCAGCTGTGTTTCAATTTATTTCTGTAAAATATGTTCCTTTTTTGATCGAAAAGTATTTCTTCGAATTGTATGTATGCCGTGTTTCATTTATATAACAAGTATACACGATACATATATAAACAGATTAAATATATACAGCTATTACAATATGTATAGTAAGTTGAATCTTTTTATAGCTAATACTTGTACTATATATTTTTTTTTTGTAATATTCACCGATTACTTAATTTTCGTAACATACGATAATACATGAAAAAAACTTTATTATTTACATACGTACCATTTCTTCAATATAAGAGTAATTTTGTCTGTAGTAATAACGATTAACCAGTTAATTCTTATTATTAACATCGTTTTCTTGTCCATTGGCCTTATTAAGTGTAAACTTTTTATTATTAGGTGAAAATAAAAAATACCGGACCATTAATCTTAAATGGACGGGCTGCGCTGGCAGCTGGAAAGGATGATTATACGTCTGATGAAGAAGAAGATGAACCACGTAGTCATAAATTTAGAAGAAATACCGATAAAGCTGATACAATGAAAATTCTGCTCGAAAGTATGTAATGTTATTAGTAATTTAATGAATACTTATCAATTTATTGTTTTAGTATACTTTTGGAATTGAAATTTTCCAATTACAATTAATAATATTTCCAATTAGTGTTTATTTTTATTATTCCACGCAATATATTATGAATACTGTAATGAATAATATTGTTAGGTGGTTGTATACCTGATGCAGCAATGATCCACGCAGCTAGAAAATGCAGGCAAAAGGCAAGAGAATTGGGAACTGATTATATTCCTATAGAAGAACAAAGGTAATGTGTTTTCATAACATAGTAACGCAATTTTTTAGGCCTTACACCATTCGATTTTAGTTTTGAGTACGCTATGCAAAATATTGTTATATTGATTTATTATATATTTCCAGTGATGATAAAGGCAAGTCCAGACTTATTAGAGAAGAAGATCATGATAGGAGTGACGATGATGATTCCCAAGATCGAATTGATATGACCGTTAACACTGAGGCACGTGATAAAGAAAAAAGGAGAGAAGCGTTCCTTGCTTCGCAAGTTCCATTAAAACGTTAGTCATTATTTATTTGATATTCATGAACTAGTGAACAAAATAATTACATTATATACATCATTTTTAGTTTCCGACAATGAGAGCGAACATGAAAATGAAGAAGAAGAATGGGAGGCTCAACAAATTAGGAAAGGTGTAACTGGTGCTCAGGTAACGATCCTTTCTTATTCAACTATAATTATTAAATAATAGCAATTAATCCCTTACACTCGAAGAGCGACTGTCAGACGACAATGAATTTTTCTAACACCAGATATCTACGCTGATATCTCGTAGAAAAAAACCTTCGAATCCAAGCAGTTAATTTGCATTAACTGTATAAAATGCCCTCAAACACGTTCTCAAAAAATCAATCATGTTTGTTTTATACAAATATTTAGATCGCAGCAGCACAACAGGACTCTATGATGCAACAACAATATTCAATGGGTATGAATGTAAATCAAATGATGGGAACTGGAATATCTTTGGAAATGGTAATGATGCCAGCACCACCACCTCCACCGGCGATTCAACCACCAGATCCAACGAAAATAGTACCAATCACTCCCCAAGAAGTTGTGACTAAAATGCGTACAAGGTGGTAAAATGAGTTAAAATTTAGCACGACATACGCGTGATGTAGTTCTTGTAATTTCTAGACCTTTAGGTATATTCTGCCTTCGTAAAATTAGAGTGAATAATATGATTTATAGATTGCACAGTTTAAAGGAGGTTCATCGACGACATCAATTAGATCAGGACTGTTTAGAACAAGAGTTAGGACAAACAATGAAAGAACTGGATGATGGCGAAATCCGTGCACCGCAGCTTGCACAGCGCTTCAGATATTACCAAGAGTTGCGTGGGTATGTCACTGACTTGGTAGAGTGTCTTGATGAGAAGGTGGGTTTATACGCTGTCACGTCTTTTTATGTGCACTGGGGTTTTCCATGCAATTTGTGGCTGTACAATTATTCAGCCAAACTAGAGGCAATGCATTTTTCTTACTAATTAAATTACGTTACAAAACACGTGCAATGTTGGTACTTTCTAAAATATGTTTTAAATTGATCCTGTTTAGAGATTTATTTTAGCGTAAACTTTTGATGATTTCGAGACATTTGATAACGAACACATTTACTGAACAGGAACGAGGAGAGAGTATGTTTTATAATTTATATACTGTTCTAGTTCATTTATTTGTCACATACATGAAACGTATGTATGCATATAAATAAGCGAAAATTCATAATCGAATAAGCATTCATATCTTTGTTTTAATGTTAAAGCATTGGCAACCTTTTAGGTAATCCGATAAAACATACTTAAAACTTCATCGTTTTACTTTTTTGCATTTGTTTTAATTTCTGCTGTTCTGTGTCGATATTATTTGTAAGCTTTATTAGTTTCTATGATGGAAAAAGAAAAATGCATATTAAAAGAAGTATTAAAATATGTGAAAAAGTTTATAGATAAACGTAATGTATATTTGCATTGCCGGGGGTCTGTATCTTCTCTGTATTAAAACAAAATTTATTTACCACCTAGTAAACATTATTTTTAAGTATTTATAAGAATTGAAAAGATAAATTGATATGTGTGGGTAAGTAACATGATGTCAACTTTTAATTTCTCTTTAAACCAAAGATATCCAATGGCTATGGAATTGCAGATTGAGTTCTGGAAAATTTTAAAAGCAGTATTGCATCTCACGATTTGCAGATTGTTTCAAATAAATTATGCATACACGTGCATATAATATAATTACAACAACTATCAAAACTTGGCATAAACATTTTTTGGAACAACAATCATTCCCAAGGTCATTGAATTAATTTATCGTGTGAATGTTAATGTGTAACTTTTTTGTTAGCTGCCGCTGATTGTTGGATTGGAGCAACGCTGGCTAGACCTTTATAGTGAACGAGCGACTGAATTAATGGAAAGAAGACGACAAGATACAAGGGATCAAGCCGAAGAGATTACCACAGCTGCAAGTCAGTTATTTTAGTATTAATTTAGCCGAGTTATTTAGTTCTAACGACACTAATATATTTCACATAGATGCCTAACGTTCCTTTTGATGTTCCAAATCGTGTGTAAAAAAGAAAAGAATAGAAACGAAGATCCGAAAACGTGTTCTTCTTGAATACGAATGCAATTTTAATGCAAATACTTTACAATTTTACAGGGGGTCAACCCATACGGAGGGGGCCGGAAGTTGAAGCTCGCATTCGTCGAGCTACGGAAAGGGAAGGTAGAAGAGCTCGTCGAAGAAGAGCCAGAGAGTTAGCCCCTACACTACCAAAACATATCGATGGAATGTCCAGTGATGACGAAGTTACTGAACAGCAAAATCTTGCGTTTAAACAAACGAAAGGTTGTCTATTCATAATTTCTAACAAATCTTATTCCAAAGAAATAGGAATTATACGTATTATTCGCAATATCTTATATATCAACGTTTGTATTACATATTAAAATTGTCATTTTTTAATGCTTCCTTTTGTACCTTTTTCCAGATGAGATTGACAATGAAAGTAAAGAAATATTCGCCGATGTCATGGATGAATATTGTACAATAAGAGGAATTCTTTCGAAATTGGAATCTTGGAGAGAAACTGATCGAGATGCTTATATGGAAGCTTATGTGTCTTTATGTATACCGAAAATCATTTCCCCTATCATTAGATTACAATTGCTGACATGGAATCCTATTATGGTAACTTATAATTATATCGATGTAACTGTACCGAAGTTCTGCGTGTTTTTATTAAAACTTCATTTATCTTGCAGGAAAGTGCAGATATAGAAAGGACAAAGTGGTATAATACACTGCTCTTATATGCGTTAAATACTAAGGAAACAGAAGAATCACTTAAAACAGATCCCGATGTAAGATTAGTGCCGTTTGCCGTGGAAAAGATTGTTGTACCTAGATTAACATGTAAGATTACTTTATTTAAAACAACTGAAAAAGTTACTTCGGATGTTAATTGGAAATTAATTTGTCGATTACAGCTATAGTTGAGAGAATTTGGGATCCAATGTCTACATCCCAAACGCTGCGTCTTGTAGGCACAATAAATCGCCTTATCAGGGAATATCCAAACTTAAATGATACCAGTAAACAATTAGAAACATTATTTAATACTATACTGGAGAAAATTAAGTCAGCAGTTGAAAATGACGTTTTTATACCAATTTTTCCAAAGCAGTAAGTACATATATTTCGAAAATCGATAAGAATATAATAATGATTGTGTAATAATTGTGACAATCATTTGATGGTTCAGGGTTTTAGATACTAAGCATCAATTTTTTCAAAGACAATTTGCCATGGCTGTGAAACTTCTGAGGAATCTATTAAGCTGGCAAGGTCTTCTTGGAGACACACAATTAAAAAATCTAGCTCTCGGTTCATTATTAAATCGATATCTTTTAGCTGGTTTAAGAGTGTCCGCCCAAACTGATGCTTTATTTAAAGCAAACATGGTACGTTAAGACTTATCACTTTAATACGGTCAATCTAGTTTCTTCATATCTTTAAGTAAATATTGTTGGAAAGAATATTTTTTGTTTTTGTCCCATCAGTAATTTCAATTTTCCAATAACAGGTAATGAGTACACTTCCACGAGCATGGCTACAAGGTGAAACAATAGAACATTTAAGAATGTTCGCAACGCTTATTCATCAACTTAGCGAGCAATTGGATCAAGCAAATCCAGCGCATAAGTGAGTAGAAATTTTTTTTCGTTCGTTTTTAGATTTTGGTAGTCTATTTCTTCTTTTATTCCGTTTGTTATTTGAAGTTCTTCAGTTTATTATAAAACACGAGTCTATTCTGAACGAATTATTTATTTTTACAGCGAAGCCTGGGAATATTCGAAGTCCATCTTGAAAATAATCAAGCCTTTGTAATGTATTAATTATATCTGCATTTCTTATTAATATTTTATGGTATTTTTATTTCGTGGTATTCATTAATAATGCCTACCTATAGTTTTATACGCGTACCGCGAAAAGATCTTGTAAATGATGGATTGCAGTACAACTAGAGGTGTAACATATAAAAGTGTAATTTTGTATAGAAATAAATTAAATAAGATTCGGATCATATAAGCACACTTTCCAACAGTAATTAATGTAAATAACAAACGAAGAAGTATGTCGAAATAAATATGTAAATATCAGATTGTGTTCAGTCCTCCTATTGCAATCGACGAAAATAAAGTTCATAGTTTAATTATACACATTTTATTTGATTAAATGGTATAATGGAGAAATTATTAATGTTTTTATATATATTAAATTTAGCATTAATTTTTGTTGAGCATATATTCAAAAAATAATTAAAAATCCTTTTTTTCAATGATGCGATAGATAATGCTGATGATGGCACGGTCAGAGGTCCTGTTATCTACATATTTCATTTTTCACCATAGCTTCTACATTATAAAGGCGAGTCATATATTTCGTGGAAAATTTGATTATTCCGATTCCAATATAAAAGAGAAATAAGCATTATCAACAACAAATGTATCGAGGAACTTTTTTACGAGTAATATTGAATGATTAAAATCTGTTAAAATAGTTTACATAACTGATCGTATTTTCTACAACATTCTGTTTTACATTATTAGTATAGAAATCATTATTTGAGGATGATTATACTGTATAATTTGTGCATCACATAAAAATACGCGGAGAACCCTTAATACATAGGTCGATTTGTACGATCGACGATAATTTAAACAGGAGATAAGTTTTACTCACACAGATGATAAAGACGTATTAATGAGTCACAGAGATAGGGACAGCTAGGGTCATCACTTGACTCCTATGAACTTAGTACACTTTTGTTCAGCTACCACTGTGAACCATGGGTTTCTCAGGTACAGAATAAGTACATGTTCATGATTATAATTGTATTTGTATGTTTGATTAACGTGTTCTACTAAATATTCATTGCCATCTTATAACAAAAAAATGAATCTCGATTTAAACCAATAATTTGCAAATAATACTCGATGTCAACAAATAACTATTCACAATTATGTATACAAATTATCTATAGCTTTTATATAATCTTTGTAACCGTAACATAATACGATGAATATAATACAAATATTATGTCACTTGGAAAATAAATCGTTTTAATTAAATTCAAGTTATCCGTATATATTAATTAACAAACAACTTTTTACAGATACTAATTATATGTTACGAATATTAACGTACAAAGTAGAGAAAATTCTACTTCTACTTCTACTAGTTTGTAACAATTGTGTTGCAAATAGCATATTTCAGTCGGGAAAGGAATATATTTATTCCTATAATGCACTATCAAGTTCCGGCGTTTTGCTACCATCTGGAGCGTCGTCCTCGTGGGGTTTTCATGGGAAACTTGTTGTCCAAGCAGAAGAAAATGTTGCTACGATACAGGTACATTTTATAATTAGCGATGAACATTATTAAACGTAAGAAATATACCAAGTATATGTTTTTCCTATTTTTTGTATGCGATATTTAATTTCTATTACAATTCCTCATAATCTCAAATGCTTTCGTGTAGCTCCAATCGTTGAAAATGAGTATAAACAATGGTAAAATCTATGAAGAAGAAGAACAAGAAAAGGCAGAAGCAGAATGTCAAGATATTCCAGATGATATAGACGATCTTTTGAAACCATTTCAAATATCGTACAGTAATGGGCTCGTTGAAAATTTTAGTACAGAAGCTGCCTCTCCTTGGTCTACAAACATAAAGAGGAGTATCGCAGGAATTTTGCAATTGGATTTGTCCAGCTTGGAAAAGGAAACAGCATTTCATTCAACCGAAGTAAGTGCATTTTAAAGTCTTTTGTGTATCTGGTAAAAGATTCTATTATTTTAAAAAAAATTTCGTTTAAAATAATATTCTCTCTGTCTCTCTGTGTGTGTATATTATTGAAATAGTGTTTATATTTATAGAGAAATCATTACGGCCAATGCAACATTGAATATGTTACTAATCTTGAAGAAGAAGATGAGTGGCTTATAAGAAAATTTGTAGATCCTCGAACGTGCATTGGGCATCCTCATTACACATGGTCAAATGTTCCTAAGATGTTATGTCCTAACGGTGATCAAGTATGCATACATATATACCCTATAATAATTGATATAGTAAATTAAAAGTAACAAGCAAATACTAAACAACATCATGCTGCTATGTATAATTAACTAACTTTGTAAAATGTTTTATTAATCTGCGCATTGTATTTAATAAGATAAACTTGATTTGTTCTCAGAATCCAATACTTAAGTCCAGTGAAAGATTGTATACAGTTAAGATAAATGGGCCCCTAAATGAGATTTTATTTGTTAATGCAACTGGAGGCATATACGTCCAACCGTTTCAAAGCTTCGGAGAGGCACAATTTCATTTTACAAGGTCTGTTAAAAACCGAAGTATTCTTATTGTAACAAAGTTGGTACTATATCTTTTTCTTATATTAATTCTCTGATGTACAGACAAACTTTTACGCTAATTTCGCTGAAAGATATAGGAAATAAGATACCTGTTAAGGATTTACATTTCAAAGTTCTACAACATGAACTTCCAGAAGTTGATGTCACCCAAGGCAGGGGTAATCCCGATAAGAATACCGTTTTTAAATCTGTAAGTTATCAATTATTTAAGGATATTTATGTATTTACCATATTTTATAATAATATTTGTATGTTCTAGATAGCACGTTTATTAGATCGTCTAAGTCAGAGACTCGAAAATCCTGGTTTGGATACGGAGACTGATAATTTACATAACACTACAGTTACTGCGTTGCTTTATTATCTTGAAATGTTGGATGTTGCCGATTTGCGTAGTGCGTATACAAAAATATCGGGGACAAGTTATAAAGAAGAAACGATACGGTGCAGAAGAATTTTAATTATTCTATATAGTTTTAATCATCCATACTTTTTTAGAACAAACTATTTTATTTCATGCCTTTATATTATTACAGGAATATGTTCCTCGAAGCTCTTCCACAAGTTGGTACAAAGGAGGCTGCATTATTTATATTAGAAGTAATTCAGGAGAAGAAAGTTTCAGATATGTCTGCAATTCAACTTCTAACGCAATTACCATTTCATATACGAAAACCTGATGTTCAATTACTAGTAAATCTGCAAGTATTCTTAAATTTACCAGATAAAATATCGATGGAAGTTCAAGGCACTGCCATTCTTACGTACGGCACGTTAATTTATAAAACGTGTTTATTGTATTGCCCATATGAAATGTTAGATGATTACGTACGTTTATACCTCGATAAATTTACAGGTATGTAAGAGGTACTGGTTGAAAAATTTCATTGCATAGAAGATTATCATTCTAACGCTTATTACAATAGTTATAATTATAAATTATTCGTAGAGACGACGGAATACGAGAAGAAAATGATTTGGCTAGAGGGATTAGCAAATATACAGCTCGGAAGAGTAGTTGAATTCTTAGAACCAATTGCAAGTGGCAGTAATTCAGAATCACGTCATTTTCGAGTTCTTGCTGCATGGGCCTCCCTTTCTACTGCCCCTTTACGACCTGATGTTGTAAGTGCTTTCTGTCTACAATATATAATAAAGTGTTGAGCATTATGTTTTTACTTTTTCTCATTGCAGATATATCCGGTCTATTGGCCAATTTTAATAAACAGAACTGAACACTTAGAAATGAGAGTAGCCGCATTGACGCTGCTTATTGTTTCTAGTCCTACCCCAAGCAGATTAATATCGTTGTACTGGTACATGAAAAGTGAACCCAGTCAACATTTGTATAACTATTTTTATACTATTTTAAGATCCATGGAACGCACAACACATCCTTGTTATGTACATATGTACGTAAAATTATAATACGTAACTATTCTATATTCTAATAATGAAATTCTGTAATAACTATTTTTTTCATAATTATGATGCACAGTGGTGTGATAGCGGCGCAATTCACACGAGTACTTCGTCCGCCAAAAAATCAGTATTTAATTACTGGTAACTACTTATTTGATTACCAGGATACGTACAGAAAATTTGGCGCTTTGATACATGGTATTGTTATTGCAAACCCCTTAACAAATATACCCGAGGTTTTATATGTAACAATTAACACTTATGGAAGTGGAGTCAATATCAACCATGTATCCGTATGTATTTAGTTTATATATTATGCAATTCGTATTATTGCAAGGTAACATTCTTTAAAATTTATAAAAATGATGTATATGTAGTTGTATATTAAAGCTGAAGGTCTTCCGCAAGCCTTATCAACATATTTAGATAGTCCAAGTCAAGTAAAGGACCTACTAAAGACGTTTAAATTAGATCGAAAGGAAAATGGACCTGTACATTTGGAAGTAATTGCCCGTATTCAAGAGAAAACAGTCTTATGTCTTCATCTGAACGAAACGAATATTATTAAAGGATTTAAATGTAAGTTCGTTAATATTTTTTTTTATTTTGTTAAGGACTGAGAAATACTTTACTTATTATTTTATAATTTGGTAAAATCCTTTAGATCTCTCCTCTTTGCCCGATAACATTTATAACATATATCAAAATATGGAGTTCCATGTTAATCAGCAACGTATTAATGTTCCATTAACTACTAAATCAATACAAGTAACAGATCTGGGAGCAAACGTTAGACTTGCAATTACTGCAACATCATTATTTTCAACGAGAGGGAATTTCACGCATGTTTCAACTGGTCGCAATAATCATGTTATATTACGGTATACATATAAAAAAGCATATTACAATGTTATATTCCTTTTTCATTATTTTCAATCTATGATTTGATATTTTAGAACATCCGTTCATAAGTCGGAAATAATTGAAAGCTATAATCCTTTAATTGATACATGGCATAGTGCAGAAAGAATGCATTCTATCCATGGATATCTTCCAATCAATATTACACTTGGATTTGACGATCGTCTATTCATTTCGTATAACACTCCTGGAGGTATGGTACTGACAATATTTACGTTTATGCAATTACATTATACATTATATTATAAATACAATATTTTCGTTTCTTTTGTAGAACATCTTAAAATGGGTATAACAACTCATGTCAGAACATCTACTAATATAAAGGGGATAAACATTGAATCAAAATTACACCAAATTTGCCCAACCTGCCCGCAGTTATACATAGTTACAAAATCACCAACATATAAACCAATGGTAAAACAATTTGTCAACTATACTTAGAATAGTTATTAGTTTAAAAATACATTATTGTTCTCTTATAGAGCACAGACCTATTTCAAATTGAATTGGCAGAACTAGGTGGTCAATTACACGTAAAACTTTTCGACTGTGAAAATGTGATATCACGAGAGAAACTAATTAGAGACGTACTTTCTGCGCATCGAGCTAATTATCCGTAAGTCGCTTGTACATTCTGTTATAACAATTATTTGATACAATTTCAGGATAATAATATTTTAATTTTATACTGTTCTAGTATTTGGCCGTTTCTCGAACTCGCTTTTACATCGCTTCATTTCTTAGACTATTGCACGTATGTACCGCCCAAAGGTAGCTGTGGCTTAGCCGCTTATATTAGTACATTGGATTCCCAACGTACTCAAGTTAGTATATTGAAGAATCTTCTATTACAATCGTAAATAAAACAAGTAAACTTTGTATTGCACGTGCTTTGTTAGGTAAAATTTGAATACATTAGAGGTCCAAAGCATCATATGTTATCCCTAACACATCGCGATTTGGAATCATCAAATATTCTTCAGCAGTGGAATTTAGCTATCCTTTATGAGATTACTAGTTGGATATCAGATATGATCAAAATTAAGGCAACCAGAGTTGTTCCAGGTGAACAGGTTTTAAAGGTAAAATATACACAGTGTTATAAATAAATCAGATCATAAATTAATGGAAAAGAAGTAACGATAATGCATATCTGTATTCTTTAGTTTTGTTTAGAGGCGGAAAAAGAAATACCTTGGGAATGGGATTTTCTAAGCACTAGGCCAAGTGACCCTGCTAGGATTGGATTGAATGCTGTTTGGGGATACTCAGATACAGCAAAGGGTAAATGCAGTGGTTCCTCCGTTACATTAAACTTGCTAGGCGAGATTAGTAAAGAACAATTAGAGGATGCTAAAGAACCAAAATGGCCCTATAAAGAATGTCGAAGAGAGTCTGAAGGAAAACGGCATAGTCCATTTTCTGATGCTTGTTACGAAGCGTCGAGGGAATTATCGACCTTGAGAAAATATCAAATAATTGCGCAACATGAAAATGTAAGTCTCTCTCTGAATATTGTTAAGAAACTATTGCAATGCAAACTTACATAAAAAGGAAGTTCATGGAAATTATAATATTAATCAGATACCGGAAGATCTCATGAGATTAATCTGGAAATTCCGAGCTTTTTACGATCTAATCGGAGGCAACAGCAGTTCTGACCCTATTTCAAAAGCGTTTGTGGTGACAGCGAAATTTCCAAAAGAATCGGATATTGGCGAATTATCACTTAACAACGACAAAATTGCCATTGAATATAATTATAATATTATAGATTACTTTTTGACTAGAACTCGAATTCACAAGTACATGGACTTAGCGATCCTAAAATCATTATTTGGTAAGTTATTCTTCTGCAACTACGATTAATTTATTAGAGAACTAGTTAATTGTTTGTACCTGCAGAATTCATTCTATTTGATTACAGTACCTTACCTGTCTGTCTTAATCACTTCCAAATTTAGGCACGTGTGTCATAACACCAGATTATATCAGGACAATTCACAACGTATCCTATTCGTTCCGGAACAAACCTGAAGTTCTGTTGCTTGGCCAATGTTACAGTGAAAATCCAATATATGCATTAACAGCACGGAATGATATACATGGTGTTAACGTCAACGTATATGATGAAATAGATATACTACGAATTGTACCCAATCAATCTGGAGGAACATTGTATAATAATACAATACATATTCCATTACAACAGAGTTTTATGTTTCACTCATTAGGTTCTAAGAGGTAATTGGAAAACTAGTTCCCATTGAATTTACTATCTTTGAAAATAAAGAGAACATCTAATGTTCATATTTTTCAAGTATCTTGAACGATGTGTATGTAGTGTTACGATCGTATATATTAATTATATGTACAAACAAATTATTGTCATGTTTCAGAGTGAGATTGGACAGTAATACTATTGATTTAATAGCTCCTAATCTTTATTTATATATGCATTGGACACAAGAACAAATTCTTCTGTTCTTTCCAACGTATCTATTAGAATTTAGTTGCGGTATATGTACACTATCTACTCCCGATGCTAACGATATGTATGAGAAGCTATAACATACTTTATTTATAAAAGGTTCAATTATATTACGAAAGGTAATTTATCATTTATTTTCATCTCACGTAGATGTATCGGCATTCGAAATATTTTAAATATGGAAAATTTATTAGGCGTAATGTTTGCTTTCAACAAATATGTATCTACGAATGTTTTTATTGAGAAATATAACTATTTTATATATAACTCTACAATTATTTTTATTTTATTTTTGTTACATTTATATTAACGGACTTCAGTTAAACGAAATAATTTATTTAATAAATAAGCAGTACAAAATGGCAGTATGTAGTAGAAAAAGAACACAAATACAATTTCAATGATTAAGTACACTACACAAATTTTATATTTACCTATATCATTTTCGATGCCTATTCTTTAATATACATATATATATCAATATTACTTATATTATACTCATGTATTTGGAAGGCAAGAATCTAAATGTTGATTCATTGCAGACACTGTTATTAATTGCATGCAAACAGGACAAGGATATTTATCATTATCGTCTATCGATATTTGTTGAACCATGTCTGATGTTTCAACATTTTCCTCAACATACTCATCATTAAAAATATTTCCAACACAATCTTCCAAGTGGTCATTTAATGATGTTCCACATGGGATAAGTATATTACAAACTAAACAATTATGCAAGTCATTATTAATTAGATGTGTTTTTTCTACACTGGTAGTAGGATTTTTCGAATTATCGGTATTTGGCGAAGGACATAAATCGCTAGATGTACTACTAAGAGAAATTATACTATCGTTTATACCTTCGTTTTCGCAATTTATATCATCCAAATCAAGGATCGAACTACTATCTTTCTTGCCTGTTCCTGAAAGGCACGCATCAAGGTGTTCATTTATATCCGAAAGATCAAAATTTTTACTACAGATTGGACAATTCGCTTTTCTAGAATTCTCATATTCATTTAATTTTGGTTGCTTGCTTGAAAATAAATTAGCATCGTTTTTTCTTTTTTGCGAAAGTGGAGAATTATAAGTATTCGTCGCAATTCCCCTTTCAGTTTCATCTGGTTTGTCATTCGTTACTAAACAAGAATCTACGTGCGTATTTATGTCATCATTTGATACGAAGTTACTACATATTGGACATTCAACCAGTTTGATTTGCTCTTCGTTTAACGATGATTTATTATTAGTAATTGGTTTCTTCGTCTTCGCAGTATCAGTACTTTGATTCTTAGTAGTGTATTTATTTAATCCCTGAGGAGGGCTATCGATATATAATTTGTTCAATAAATTACTTTGACCTGTATTCGATCCACCGAGAACTCTAGAAGCGGATGATCTCGGTGAAGCACATTGTGTACCAGGGCTGCCATATTTTGCAGAAGTGCTTGAACTGCCAGGCCCTCCTGTACCCCATCCATGCACATTGTTTGTACTATTTCCCAACTTTACAAGCCCATTTGAAGGACTTCGATTATTCGGAACTGGCTTAGTGTTTTTAACCATAGAAACGGATTTCGGTACAGCGATAGGTGATGAAATAATTCTTGTAGCAGGCATTCTTCCAGGACTGTCCTGTTTTTGTGAATTACTCGAACTCCCTAATCCTCCTGCACCCCAAACAGGAGCTTTGTTTGTTGGACTTCCAAATTCTATACGTCCATTCAAAGAATTTTGCTTAGCTGATTGTACTTTTGTGTTCTTTGGAGTAAATACCATTTTCGATTGAGTTATAGGCGGAGGAGTTCTTGTAAGCCAAGTATACACATTACTGGGAGAACCATTGTTCTTAGGAGGTGGTTTCGTTTTCTCCTTATTTTTCGATCCTCTTGCTTTAAAGTTCTCAGGCTCTTTGATTTTAATAAATTGCCCACCGCAAGTTTGCTGATGTTCTTTCCACCAGAAATCAGACGGACCTGGTGCACGATTCATAGCTCTACGTACCGTTCCAAAATATGGTGCTCTCTTCTGACATGGACCATTACATCTCCACCAATGTTGTTGATACATTTTAACTTCATCGTGAAAAGTGTGATATATCTATAGAGAAAAAGATCGTGAGAAATATGAAAATCAATGCAGGGCCACATTTACTTCTCTCATTGCAAATACGTACAGTTATTTTTGTCCCAGCTATTTTATTTATTCTGTCCATGTGTTTGCAAAATTCAGGTCCGTGTCCATCTCTGTCACGATTATTATTCGTGAGAAACAGATATCCATGGATCATTTCGTGCTAAAATATTGGTACATCGAAAGAAATAGTATTTTATATTTTTGTTAATAATTAGACTGACATGTAATTATACGAGTAGAAGATTTACCAATAGAGTTTCAACTAAATCTTTCCTAGGCCGAAGCTTTAATAATGGTGCACTAAGAGATATTATACATTGGCGATTTCGAGGATGAAAACTGCATACTCCCGCGCAACTGTGTTTCACAAACGTGATTAATAAATAAACTATACAAATATTGGGCGGTGTTATAACTAAAATGTACAGAATATGAAATATTTCAGATTCAGGTACCTTGTCATCCTGGGGCTCCATTTGACCTCAACTGGCAATAAAACATTGGAAAAGTAACGTTCATTAAATTGGATAAACAGCGTATGAATATTGGGAGTCGGATCAATCAGTTCCAAGGTTTGATCAATCAATGTTCTTGGTTTATAATTTTTCTTATCTTTCTAAAAGTATTTTTATTATTAAATAACAATAGTATAATGTAGAATAGAATAGAAGGAAACCATAATACAGAGTATTATGAGGGTATTTTCATATGAAATAAAAACTGAATTAAATTGAAGCAAACTTACGTCGCGCGGTAAAACAGCATTTTCAGTCAAACCAAAACAGTGCTCCTGTTGATACAAATTATATGCCAGTTCAAGATCGTGAGATTTTTGCGATCTTATCATGATTTCCAAATAAATACCAAAGACTATATTATATAGGTTCTATAAAAAAGAAAATAAATTAATTAGAAGTTTTCTTAAAAGACTGACGTAAAACACCGCAGTTTTCGAACGTATTTTAGACGATTTCTTTGTATACGAAACTGCTACTGCTATGCTATTTAAATTAACGTCCACAATACAGTACTTACCTGTAATTCGTAACTTTTAACGACAGTGATACCACTAGTGGAATGTGTTACGTTAGCATTTAAATCCAATCCTTTTCACACAAATGTCTTTTTTCTTTTGTACAAGGAAGTGGTAACTCGAGATAGGCTAAATTTCAAATAATAATATTAAAAATCATTGTACTACGGATTGCACGTGGACTGAACATTTAAAATATAAGAGGAAAAGATATTGCACGTTGATAGAAAAATTATTGTCCCCTCTCACTCCTCTTGTGAATAAGTTAACTCGAGTAACATAAAATTAGTGAATTCCAAATGATTAAAATTAACAGACGAACAATTGCATAATAATGTAACAAAAATTCAAAACTACCACCCACTCTTTAAAATTGTCTAATTCGTGGCTTTGTACTACATCTTTCGTCATGCCACACGTCAGCACAGTGCGCCCTCTGCTTGCATTCTTGTATTTGTATATATGATGTGGATGGAAGATTGGCTTATGTAAAAATTGTATTAGGTTAATCGTACGGCAAGTAACGTATCGAAATAATTCATCGAGATGGTAAGCATTCGTGTTTCATTGAATATAAGTAATTGACAATACGCGCGAATCTTGGAAAATTATTATGACATGTCTGTTACGTTAAGAATGGCCACAGATGTCAATCACCGCTCGTGGTTGATACTGGAATATGAAAACCCATTCCACCCATAAATTGCTTTCGTTTACTATTTCAGGTACTTATCGCTGCAGCGGTCTGCACAAAAGCAGGCAAAAGTAAGTAAATACCTTTTACTTTTGACCGCGCCTGTTACTGCTGCTGTGTGGTATGTGTGCGTGTGTGTGCCTGTGTTACGTATATTAACGTCGCATACGAGCGATTTGTTAATTGTCAAACAATTATCGTCCCTTGTTTGTATTTTTTACGCATACGTTTATTTATACTTTATTCTATACAATGAAGCTGAAAATAATAATCTTAATTTGCGATTTCAAATATATTTTATTCCTTGTATACATAGCGTGGTACGTTTCTTGTAGTGCGCTATATAAATGATAAAATATTTTTAAAAGCGTATACAACTTCAGCCATTTACATTTAGACATTTTATGCAAGTTAATTTGTCGCTGTCTTTATTAAATATCTACCAAATTAATTTCGTTTTTGCAGTTTTGTAATGAGATAGAATTTAATAACTTGTTTAAATTTTAGCCATTATTTCTCGCCAGTTTGTCGAGATGACAAAGGCCAGAATAGAAGGTTTACTTGCTGCGTTTCCCAAGTTAATGAGTTCTGGTAAACAGCATACATTTGTAGAGACAGAATCCGTGAGATATGTTTACCAACCATTGGAAAAAGTGTACATGCTACTAATTACAACAAAAACTAGCAATATATTAGAAGATTTAGAAACGTTGAGGCTCTTCGCACGTGTTGTAAGTATATTATATACAAGAAAATAATAATTACTGCCAGGGTATTCCATTTATTTATCCAATGATTTCTAATGAAATTAATTAATTAATAAGCTCTTGTATAGATTCCAGAGTACTGCAACTCGATGGACGAACTTGAAATAGCCGAAAATGCGTTTAATTTAATATTTGCATTTGATGAAATAGTTGCTTTAGGATACAGAGAAAGCGTTAATCTAGCACAGATTAGAACATTTGTAGAAATGGATTCGCACGAAGAAAAGGTTTATCAAGCTGTTAGAATGACGCAGGAAAGAGAAGCCAGGAATAAGATGCGTGAAAAGGCAAAGGAATTGCAGAGGCAACGCATGGAGGCAGTTAAAAAGACTGGCGTTAAGAATCCTGGATTTGGTAATTCGTTTGGAAGCGGAAACTTTACACCGTCTCCTAGCGTAGGAGACACTGCTAATTTCATTCCAGAATCTGTTAGGCCCATGTACACACCAGCGCAGTAAGGAATAATATAACGTAAATATATAGTATTATTAAACATTTCGTTTACAAAAGCATCTTTATTGTATACACAGGAAACCTGTTAATGCTGGACCAGGTGCAATGAAATTAGGAGGAAAATCTCGCGATGTCGATTCATTTGTAGATCAACTAAAAGAGGAAGGAGAAAATGTTGTAACAACACCATTGGCTGCGGGTGGTGCAAAACCAACATCACTTACGCAACAAATTATCAATACTGAACCGTAAGATTTCGAATTATTTATACACATGTACATGTGTAAGTAGTGGAACATAGTATACAATTGAATCTTTCGTTTCAAGAATTCATCTCCGACAAGAAGAACGTCTTAATGTGCGAATTGGCCGCGATGGTGATTTACAACACTTTGAATTGCATGGTTTAGTAACGTTACATATTTCTGATGAAAAATATGGTCGGATTCGTGTACAATTAGAAAACAGAGATTCAAGAGGAATCCAGTTACAAACACATCCTAATGTAGACAAGGAATTGTTCAGGACACGTGGCCAAATAGGTTTAAAAATTCCCACTAAACCGTTTCCACTGAACACAGATGTTGGTGTACTAAAGTGGCGATTGCAAGCCCAAGATGAAACAGCATTACCTATTTCAAGTAGGAATCGTCTATTACGTATTAATCTTATTCGATTTTAGATGTATTTAATATGCAACGGAAAGAAAATAAGTTTGCTTCTTACTTAAAACAGTTAATTGTTGGCCATCTGAAAATGGAGAAGGTGGATGCGACGTGAACATAGAGTACGAATTAGAACAGGCCAGTCTCGAATTAAATGACGTGCAAATAAACATTCCATTGCCCATTGGATGCAATCCCATAGTAAGCGAATGCGAAGGACAATATTCACACGAAGCACGACGAAATACACTTGTGTGGTCTTTACCCGTGGTTGACGCAACGACAAAATCAGGTTCAATGGAATTTTCAGCACCCTCTTCAACGCCCTCAGACTTCTTCCCCCTTCTGGTTTCATTTTCATCCAAGACATCGTACGTCAATATTAAGGTAAATTCTATTTTTCTCACGCAGACTTTAACGAGCTCATTTTATTGATTTTTACGATCGAGCCGTAATATATTCGTGATAGTAAATGCGTTCATTTTGTTTGCAGGTAACTGACGTTTTGTTTGTGGAGGACGAAAGTCCAGTTAAACATTCGGTAGAGACGGTTTTCTTTACTGATAACTACGAAGTGGTATAAACTTGTCCATTGAATTATAAGTTACCTAAGTACTTGTGCTAAATATGGGCAAGAATACAGAAATACGCACGATCCATTGGAGTATTTGAAGATACAGATTTTCAGCTTAATTATCAACTAAGTTATGATTTTATTACCACAAAACCACAATTTTTACCAATGGCTGGGTGCTTGAATGTCTTCAAGCAATATATTTACACACATGCTCTACGAACAGTTTGTTCTATTCAGTATATGTCTAATGTTAAACTATTAATGGAAATTGTATACAGATATTTTATAATTGGTAAAAAAAAAGAAATACTGAAAGTATGCCCACAATTTTATGAATTACACTTATGACCAACAAACATACAAGAATTATACCGCAATAATTTTATTACAGTTTTTTTCATACTATTACTTTATGAGTTTTGTGCTGCGACAAAACTTTTTAGTAAGTTAGAAAGTGAATTATATTCAAAGCATAGAGATATTTTTTCTTATTGTATGTAAATATAAAGCATACATACATAAATATTATAATACCTACGAAAATTATATATTACACAGTCATCATGTTTTTTATCAAAACATTAATTTACTCTTATAGTTGCATTCAATGAACTTGTTATTACTATTTTCTTTTTAATAGTATTATTAGTTGCATTTAATAATGTTTTATAAGTTTCGCTTTTCGAAATGTGTTCAATTTCGAAAATGAAAAATATTAATTAGTGTGTACTTCCGCCAATATGATTTTGTGCGGATTAAAAGTGGAGAATGAAATTAATATAAGCTACTATAAATATTTGTATACATATATACAAAATATTATATTAATAGTTTTAAACAAATGTTATTTGAATTTTTATTTTCATAGGTAAGACGAATATTGATTTGGCATTTAATCTATCTTGTTAATATGTATAAAAATCAACAAATTATCTGTAAAATGGTATTCATAAAGATTGAGAATATAAAGTTCATTTGCCGATAAATGCACCTTTCAAGGCAACAACTTACTATAAATAATTATATTGGAATGGAAATAAAAAAGAATTTCTGTTGGCATATTCAGATATAAATATCATTTTTATAGTTTGTACAATATCTATAATCTACGTCGTTTTATTGTAGTATATCAGGTGGTATGTTTATCACTTGTTGTATCAAATAATTTTCAATAACTGCCTTGGCTGAAACAATACGATAGAAAAATAATTTATACAATCGGTTGAAAATATTATTTATCGTATGAAATTTGTTTACCAGACAATGAATTGTTTAAAACTGCTGCATGATAAGCACTTATGCTGTACATATTACGCCGCGTGATATCCGCACCTCTGGATAACAATTCGTAACATACATGCGGGTGATCACCGTGTGCACCATAAATTAAAGGTGTATTTCCTTCCTACATTCATTGAAATAGATTCATATTTATATATATATTCGTTTAACAAGTACCTAATTAGCATATACCTCGTCACTTGCATTAGAGTCTGCGCCATGATTTAGTAACAATTTTACAAGATCATGGTGACCGTAAGCAGCTGCTAAATGCAAAGGTGTCTCTCCACTGAGGCCGCAGTAATTTTTATTTGCACCAGCTTTGAGTAATTGTCTTGCGCTACCCAGCTGTCCATATCCAGCGGCCCACATAAGACCGGTTAAACCTTTCTCGTCAGGTGTATCTACATTGTCTTTATGATAAATAATTAATAATTACGATAAATAATAAATAATTAATACTACTTGAGTACTAGATCATTCGTACTATTATCTTTTCTTGAAAAGTCAACATACTTAGATGTATGTGATCAGGTGTAAGTTCACCTTGTCCAGCTAATGTATGGAATGTAATATCACTATCGCCGTAAAGCTGAGGTATTTCTGTTTGTATGTTACCCCGTTGTAAATTAGTGAGTAATGTAGGAGGCTGGAAGAAGTATTCATTCAAAGCTATTTTTGTACAAGTATCTTAAGTAATATACTACAATAAGACAAAGTGATTGTATATACCTTATAAGGTTGAAATGCGCTGGTCCTCGTAGCATCTTGCCATGCTCCTGGAGCCCAATGCCACTTAGTTTCTATGGGTTCAGATTTGCACCCAATATTTACATTCTCCGGCTTATACATTAAAGGCCTTGGCCTGATACCAATTGTTTCTCCATCGCGTACGATACTTTTTGTTTCGCCATTAGGAGTAGCGCTTTTCTGTTCCTTTTCGTCTTCCTCTTCTTCTTTTACAATTAGCTCGGAATGAATCTGATTTTCCATACTTTTATTATATCCCGCAAAGAAAACAAATTTCACATATTAAACATATAGATATATAAATAAGGATTACGGGATATTATTGTTTCATCAACTAAGGATTTAATAGGTCGTAACATTGAATTTTGAAGAATTCAATTTATGTATTTAACTTAAAAACATTACAAAAAGTGTTGTATATTCGGACAAATGAAAATTTTACCTTATAAATCTAAATTATTTTTGTGCAACATACATGATCCATTTAGTTGATCTCGTTAGTTTCATATTATAAACATTCTTCGAGCAGGATTTCAATATCTTTCAAACATTTTCAATTATTTTCACATAGAGGTTATGTTTTCATCGGTAAATGACAAGTACAGTACTTTTTCATCCTTTTTACGACGTGTTAAATATAGCTAACAGAAATATTTTAATACAAATTTCAATTTTATCGAATGGCCTCTCGTTTGGGGTTTTTAATAAATACTTATGTAAGAAAAGATCGAAATAAATAGGAATTTATGCGGCAACCACTGGCTGCAAGTATAAAGGAAATGTTTGCACAAATTCCAGAGGATGTAACAAAACTAAAGAACGTTGAAGAATCAAACAGTCGTAATATTTTATTCGATACTTACAAAAGCGAATGAATATTATTTATTTAACATGAGTAACTTCATAAGGACTGTAATATTTGAAAAGGTATCATATTTTGGTTTTCGTCCAGGTAGTTTACAATTGATTTAGAATTTATGCTTGTAGATTTCGCTGTTTTTTTAACATATTTGCAATATAATTTGCGATATTATTTATCTCCTTTTAATTAAGAAACTAGCAATACATACGTATGTGTTTTGAAAAAATTTTCATTTTCGTAGGCCAGATATTTAAATTATTTATAAATTCAATACGTTCAACACTAATAGTAAATTGATTTACTGTCAACCGTTGTATTATAGTAGATTAGATTAATAAGCATGCGATATAATTGATACATATATATTACATATTTTATTCAAGTATAATTCATTATTCAACGATTAAATTATATTTTGTTTTAGGTTATAAGACCGCTACCCAAAGTATATCAACAAAAGATTATATCTAATTTGAATATCGAATTTAACAACATAACTGATACATATTCTTTGGCATTTCCATCAAAGTCAACAGATTATGATGTGAGAAATGAAGTTAAAGAAATCACGAAAAATGATTTGGAGGATGCTGTTAGCGATGTTACAATGAAAGACAATTCGGTATATTTCAATGTTTCAAGAGATAAATATGTGAAGGAAATATTGGAGAACAATCTCTTCGGTGTAATGCCACCGTTACTCGTTGAAAACGATAAAAGTATTATAGTAGAATTTAGTTCGCCAAACATAGCTAAACCTTTCCATTTAGGGAATCTGCGCTCCACAATTATGGGAAACTGCGTTGCTAATATCAATACTTTCCTGCAAAATCGTGTTACGAAAATTAATTATTTAGGCGATTGGGGTACACAATTTGGGTATGTTCAAGTAGGAATGGACATGATGAATATTGGTAATCTTGAAATGCAAACAGATCCTATTAAAACATTGTACAAAGTTTATGTTGACGCCAGTAAGTTAGCTGAAAATAATCCAGAAATAAATGAACGAGCCAAACAAGTATTCAAACAGTTAGAATTAGGTGATACAGTAATTAGTCAAAATTGGCAAACAATTAAACATTTCACTGTCTTAGAATTGGAGAAAACTTACAGGAGAATAGGAGTGGTTTTTGATCAATACGATTGGGAATCTATGTATACTGCTAGAAATATGACTAAGTTAATCGATTCGATGAATGAAATGAAATTATTAACATTAGATGTAAATAACAGAAGAGTAATAGCTTTAAACGAAGAAAAAACTGTTCCAATTATAAAAAGTGATGGTACAACTTTGTACATCTCCAGAGATATCGCTGCTGCTATCGATAGATTTGAAAGGAATAGATTTGATTCTATGTACTATGTTGTGGACTACAGCCAATCCGATCATTTTTCTAATTTATTTCAAATTTTAAGTAAAATGAAATTGCCTTGGGTAGATAGATTGAAGCATGTGATGTTTGGAAGAGTACATGGTATGAGCACAAGGAAAGGCACATCGATATTTTTAGAAGATATATTGAATGAAGCGAAAGAAAAAATGAAACAGAGACAAATAGCGACAAAAAGTACGTTTACGTTGACCTTAAATAGAAAAACAAAATGTAACTGATAGAACAGTGCAAGTTGGTCAATTTTTATTTCAGATATTTAATAAGTTATATGAAGAATAGAAATACCCTTATGTAATGAATTCTTTTTCAGCAACCAAGGTATCAGAAGACGAATTAGATGGGACCTCGGATATTTTGGGTGTTTCTGGCGTAATTGTTCAAGATTTGAAACAAAAAAGAATGAATAGCTATGAATTCAATTGGAAGTCAATGCTTGATGTAAGTTATTTAGGCAAAGCACTATTCTCTTATTGAGAACTCCTAAATATTTATAATATTTTAATAACAATATTTTTGAATATTAGTTGAAAGGTGATTCTGGAATAAAATTGCAATATACTCATTGCCGTTTATGCAGTTTAGAAGAGTTTTCTGATGCTACATTTGCGACAGAATGTGACCCGAGTCTTTTAAAGGAACCAGAGGTTGACCATTTAATTATATTAATTAGTAAATTCGATGAAATAGTACTTAAATGTTACGAAGAGTTAGAACCGTGCATTTTGACGGTATACCTTTTTCATTTATGGTCAGTATTAAATTTAGTATTAAAATTTTGATATAGTGCTTCCTGCACAGCTGTTTAAAGCATCTAAATTTTATCTGTAGCAAAGCTATCAATGTAGCATTGGGCAAGTTGAAGGTGAAGGGCGAACCAAGTGATTTAGGAAGCCAAAGGCTGTTATTATTTCACGTTGCAAGAGTTACACTTGCTCAAGGTATGAAACTACTTGGCTTAATTCCATTAGAAAAAATGTAATTTAATGATTTTTATAAAAAATTGTGATCCGACATGGTTTTCTTATGGATATAGTTATTGAAGAAACATATGTTTCTCCATCGATATTCGAAATGCGTGTGTGGAGGGCTGTAGAAAATAGCATTCCAAAAATTTATATTATTTTATTGATCAGCTCTCTTTATCGCCCTCTTTTCTACAAGAAATTCACCTTGCAATAACATGCATTCTACCACAAAATGTATTTAACAGATATTTTACAAGGAGTTTACACCAATTTATTATATAAATTTTAGTGTATAGAAAATCGAAGGAAAAATTAACGTTTCTTCCACGTGAATTTTTCGCGAGCTCCTCGCTGTCCCCACTTCTTTCTTTCACGTCTTCTCCAGTCCCTTGTTAGAAGGCCAGCTAATAAAAATCATTTGTTAGCGTATTATTTAAAATAGCGTTTCATACAGTAATTACAATGAAATTACGGGACGAGATTTATCTTACCAACTCTCATCCTTTCTATCATTTTGTGATCCACGAAGCTTCGAAGCCCATATGCAATACCCCATCGAATAGCGCCTGCTTGCCCAGTATGCCCTCCACCAGAAACAGTTGCTTCAATATCAACTTTGTCACTCATATTCGTAAAAATTAATGGGAATATAATCTGTAATTCAAAAAAGATTTCATTAAGAATAATCTATATTCTTCCGCGAAGAAAACTTAGCGCTTCAACAAGCAGCATTCAATTTTTGGTTCAAAACTAATTGTAAGGACCTGTTGTGGCTACTGTAAACGGGTATATAAATTCTAGCATATCGTATCGCAGGAATTAAAAAAGAAAAGATGTAAGAGACACCAGTTTAATTACCTAATTAATTTCGAATTTCATATAGTGAAAGTATCGATTCTTCCTAATTTTCCTCTCCTGCTTTAAGCATTATACAAACATCATTTTCGAGCAATCTCGAAATACAGTCTTCGAATTTTCATTTACAACTACTTATTAGATACAAACACTCGTTCCAATCGTATAAATTATTTCACACAATGCAGGCACTCGGTTAAACAATAAAATGCAAGGGAATTTAATGAAAATTTTCACGGCGACAAAAGAGCGTTCCTAAAAAGCATGACAAAAATATGTATACCATTAATCCTAACGTAGTCGTTATAAAATATTTCTCTATTTACTTTCACTTTCACTTCCGGATCCGCCCCCAAATAAATCACTTCTTACTTGAAACTTATACCATTTATATAGAAAGTTAATACGACCTAATCGTCGTGTGTCGATGAGCATAAACATCGACGGCCTACTTTCGATGATTTGCATTGTTCACGTGCACATTACTAACTACAGTACAGGTGGGTTCATCGATTTCTCCAAAAGTTAAACTACTTGTAATTTTGAATACAGTCAGTACCTAGGTGATCTCAGTTATTCTTTTCCTTCGTTAGACTTTTCACAACACTCTCCAGCATTTTATTAGTATCTAACAGCTGATCCTTCAGCGTCTTAATAGTGTCTTCGTAGGATTGAAGCTTGTTGGCTAGATTGTCGATGACTAGATGCAGATTAGAGTCGGAATATTCCTCGCCCTGTTGCCTCATCCACGTTACATGATCGCTCAGGCTAATGTTGTCGTCGTTCATAAACGGTATATTCTTCTGTGCTATTTCATACGCGGCCTTTAAAATATCTTTCGGTAGCCTTTTCTCTAAGGGGTTCAACGGCTTCACCACCAGAACCCTTCTCCTGTTCTCCACATTGATCTTATGGTCTGACATCCACTTTCTAAAGGCGTACGGAATTGAACTGTTGTGTAAAACCATTTCTGTGAACAGGATCAGTTTCGTTTGACGCACGAGCTTCGTGATTCCAGCGTGATTCCTCAAACCTTGTATATCATGCACGGCTATTCCAACCAGCAGGTTCATTAGAATCACCGTCACGAATACGATGAATAAAGTGAAGAGTATCTGGGAGCATACAGATAACGGATGATAAATAACGAATGGCCCATCGGATTCTAATCCCTGATCGATCTGCGTGATCAGTCCCTCGAAGTCCAGTTCGCCAGCCATCATCGCTAACACTTTGATCAAGCCTGTGAACGGATTACCGAAAGACGGTTCTCCTACAAAGATCACACAGAAACTGACGGTGAAGCCGATCAGCAATCCAGAATAAGCGAGCAGCAGTTTAGCAAATTCGAATTGTATGTGCGTAAACATTGCCACGTATGTGCCAAAAGCAGGCAGCTGGCCGACCATCAGCATTAAGTTCGTCCAAGCACACAGTATCGCGAACGCTCCGATATAATTTTGCCAATCATACGTTCGTCCCGTGTACACGAACGACGTGACGAATACACTGATGATAACAACGCCGTCCAGCACATTGTCGATGTTGGAGAAATATTGTTTCGCGGACGTGTACACCATGAAGCCGAATATCTTTCTGGGAATGGAGATACACGTGAATATGAGCAACAGATACCACTGTATCTCGATCACCCGCCGCCTAAACAGAAATCCAGAGATGCGTTTGTTGCTGCAAATCTTCGAGCTGCTTGCCTCGTCGTAATTGTAACACTTGTAGGCCAACGCTGTGAGGACATAAGTGGTCATGCAGATTACGGTCATTGCGTAAAGTAGGATCCTTAGTAAATAGAACTTCCTAATCTTCTCCCATTTTAAATGCAAGAATGCCATTACCAACGGATGCGACAGTAAATCCTTGCGGCGTTCCTGAACGAAGGTATTAATGAAGCTGGTCTCGCATTGATTGCCACTTGGAAACAGCAAATCGAAGTGCAGCCTCATTTCGAACTCTCTGTTATGGGGGACCGGTCTTCTGAGCGTTATAGAGGCGTCCAGTCTCTGTCGGAATACCTGCAGGGACTCGGGTATTTTCCTGAGGATAATGTTCAATGCCGATAGTCCTGCGCTTGTAGTCGCACTCACGTCTGCACCGGCCCAAATCAGAACATCGACACAATGAGATTGCTCGTTCAGTGCCGCCACGTGAAGGGGAGTGAAGCCAGTTCTGTCCGCAGCATTCACCAAGGCACCGTGCTTCAACAGAAGTTCTACGAGCTTCGCCGTGGAATGGGTGGTCATCACGGCGAAATGAAGGGGTGTCCGATGAGCCCGATCCACAGCGTTGATATTTGTCCCAGGGGAGTCCAGCAGCAATTCGATGCACTTCATCGATTGAACGAAGCAGGCTACGTGAAGCGGCGTTTCGCCCATGTGATTCTTCTCGTCGACGCTCGCTCCTTGTTCCAACAACAATTTAACAATCTCCTCGGCCCCTGCCCGGACGGCACAATGCAAAACTGGCTCGACCAGCTCCTGACAGAGATACATATTCGGCTTTGCACCGTTATCGAGGAGCACTCGCGCTGCATCCAGCGAATTTCCAAGGACAGCGAAGTGAAGAGGCGTGTAATGATTGATCGGATTTCTGCAATTGATATCGACGCTCCTCTTTATTAGATGTTCGATGCAGGCTACGTTACCACTTAGCGAAGCAGCCAGGATGGCGTTCATGCCCGTGCAAGGCTCAACGTAATCAAGCTTCACGCCTAATTGCTCTAATTTCGATAACAGATGCGCAAGACCTCGATAACAGGACCACAAGTATGCGATATTTCGTATTCGTTCCCCGGGCGGCACCTTTGGTAACGCGTTGCACTTCTCCAGCTCGAGAAGCATCTTCATCTCGGCAGTGGTTAAGATCGACCACATTATCGACCTGAGATCGTTCCCGTTGATATGCGCTTGCCTGAATACATCCAAATTGTCGTAGAAGAGAGATTCGTCGACCGGTGGGGGTGTGCCAGCGTCGATTTCTACGCTGCCATTCGCGGAAATGATCAAAGGATCATCGCCTATAACAATCTTCTCCGTGTCACTCGATTGCGGATACCTGACGGATCGAAAGGTGGATGCCCATCTCGTGGATAGAAGATCGTTCGAGCGATCGTTCAAATCCGACAGGGAACAATGCCTCGTCTTTACGTCGTGAGTCAATGGCACTCTCAGCGTTTCCGTGCTTTTCTCCTTCACGGCCTCGTCGGCACACGTTTTCGTTGGAAAATCTTTCACATCGTCGAAGTACAGACAGGGACGACGACTCTTCAATCCGGTTAAAGAATAATGCCTGGTCCTTCTGTCGTGACTCGCCAGCGGCTTCATTTTTGCCGGACTGCCCGTTCTGTCGACATTTTCCTCTGCCGTTCTCCGGTAATCGTTTTCGTCAAGCGAGCGACGACGGTCTCTTAAGCTGGTTAACGAGCAACGTCTCGGTCGTTCCTTGCCAACCATAATCACTGGAACCTGCACGCTAATCTTCGTTTCATTGCTGGCGTTCTGATGTGTCTGTTCCTCGTCCATTATTCGCACGAGGTGGAATCGATCGTTCTCGTTCGTGGACGGGATGATGAAGAAACTGCGACGTAACAGAAGCCACTCTCTACTATCGTGGATCACCTCGTAAGAACGTTCCAATCGTCATACCTCGGCCTCACTCTTTTCTTCGTTTATCACGTCACGTCCCAAAGTCATTTAGATCACTTTAAGAGAATGCCCCCTTCATTGCAGCACACGCGACTACCGGTGTCACTCGCCCGAGTGACTTATATTAGCTGAGTCGTATGGATTCATTCTATATATAAGTTCAGAGGAAAAGACATGCTTCCGTTTCAGGAGCTTGTGCCCCTTCGAATAGGGACCTTGAACTTAAAAACTGAACGGAACCGGGGTCACCTGTACGTAGGCTAGTAAGGTCGTATCCTAATGCGGCAAACTAAAAATTCTCTTACGCGAATTTCGCTGGACGCAACCTTTTCAATCTTTGTATCGCGCAAGATTCTCTGAACGATATCTTCTTCGTCCTGAATGATACACGTTTGTCCACTCTCAGCCAGATAGCATGGGATTTGCTCGACTTTCTTTATAAATTCATTCCTTAAAATCTAGTTGATATTCACACGTACACGCTGAAGATTTATTTTACCACCTTACAAAGCCCTTCTCTATTGGCGTTTCTTTTCAATATATTAATGCCCTTTTTGAGGGGTTTAAATTGCGTTTATTAACAGAGTTGAAGTGGTACTTCTGCTTCGTCGCGGAAGAAGGCGAGGTATAATTGCTTGTTGCCTATTACATCTCAACAATCTATAGCTGTTGATGGTTAAAGAGGTGCAATTTGTAGTAATTGGTTTAATGATTTTATAAAGAAACATATCAAATGTATTTTGAAATGGCTTAAGTTCGAATTATGCAACATTGCCCGATATCAGCATCGATTAGTTTTGTCGTATAGCGATCGATGACTTATGGCGTACTGTCTCGTTGCATCAACTCATTAAGACTTTTGAGAAGCTAATTTTTGTGTGACATACAGAAGGGTTTTCTTTTAGAAATAATCAGCGAAGGAAAATTATTAGCAAACAATTCTAATGTATATAGACGTTAATCTTAACCCTAGCTTAGTTTTTTTCTATATTTCGTTAATAAAATTCATCAACGAATGTTACTCAATGTACGTTTACATTTATTTTACAGTTAACCGAACGAATCGTGCAATTTGTGACTTGCAATTTTGATCAGAACGCCGCGGTCCACGTCCCTTTCTAAAATATTGTACTCGTACAGTGTTTGCTATTTAAAATTCTGAAAGCCAATTTTTTTTCTTACCCAGATTTGTATAAGTTATTCATAGCCATTAAGCATCAAAGAACCATGTACAATATTACCATACGGAGAAGAGAAAAACATTTAGCGAAGGTTACTGTTTTTTGTCAACATTCTCTTAACTTAAATTTTGACAAACGCTCCAGGCAAGTTACAATTATTTATACGCCTGTCAAATTATTTTTAAATTTTCCCATGCCACTCGATCATATTTCACATATCATACGAACAATTTAAATATTTGCATTTAAACGCGAGTTTATAATTAGCACAGAATATTCAGAGTGCCAAGTTAAAAACGTTTAACAATTATTATACAGATACATCCTCCTCTAGCAAATCATTTTCTGCTATCAATTCGTTCACACTACTTGTCGTCCTGTTAGAAAAATCCTTCGTCTTCGATATTTTTCCATTTGTTTCGAAATTTGTCGGAAGCCAAATGTTTACTAACTTCCAATTATTTTAATAATTGTTCACCTAATTGTTCACAAAGGAATCAAGTTCACTGACACATTGAACCAGAAATACGTCTTTTCACTTAGTCCAGCACGAGGTTCTAATCTTGTCACGGTAAAACAAGATTATAACAATTCACCGTTAATTAATTCGGGCACTTCGATAATTAACAAAGAGAGAAAGCCATGTCCCAGATTTTCGTACGCGACGACGTGAATTTCGTTTCGGCCTTCAGAGCTAAAACTCCATGCGTTGCAAGAGTCCGCGCGAATGTGACTCTTTTGATGGATTCGCCGGTCTTTAAGATGTTCCGCAAAATCTAGATACATTCACAAGCCTGAAACTCACCGTCCTTGTTCAATTCAATCGTGGCTAGCAATTGTGCTCTATCGTTATTCGGCCTATGCCAGGTCGCCGCGATTCTAATTTCCTACGAGTGGGAACCGGTTCCATCAAGAAGCCCCTTAACTACATCCTGAATATCAATAGCCACATTTGGATGTGCCAAAAAAACAAACGCAATATCGGTTTATCGCCGGCGGGGATTTCTAGCATAATATGCGGCTCGTATTATTCCTGTATTATTTGGCGATCGACTGAACAGGAAGCCGATGCGAACCGGCTAATTCGTGTTGCTTGAATCGCAATCTGCGCTAAGCTGAGAAATTAGTTTTTCTTTACCTAATCGGATATTTACGTACGAACATTCTATGTTGCCAGGCAGATTGATCGAATGTACGCGAAACACGTGTAGAATTTTCAATTCATTTTTACCCAACATGCTATTGCACATTTACGACTGGAGATCATGTTTGATCAAGGGGATAGATACCGAGAAACGGACAATTGAAATAGCTTGCAAGCGACCGGTGGAATTACCTATAAGTTAATTGGCACTCGGATTCCCAGAAATGGTTGATGAGTGTTTTTGTAGGTGCAATCGTTAATGAACATTTCGAAAAAGCTCTTCTAACGAGCTGATGATCGAATCGCCGT
The DNA here is from genome assembly GCA_963583965.1 of Nomada ferruginata. Classification (NCBI taxonomy): domain Eukaryota; kingdom Metazoa; phylum Arthropoda; class Insecta; order Hymenoptera; family Apidae; genus Nomada; species Nomada ferruginata. Next base: position 16,431,857 of record OY757216.1, read on the forward strand.
TGTTCTTTCATTCCTTTGTTTAAGCTCAGCCTGAAATTACAGGTATGAAGTTTATTCTTATAGGCGGAGAATCATCTTGATTATATATACAGGCGAATTAAAAATTTGTTTAATAGAAGTAAGTAAATTGTTTTGTTAATTCGAAAGTCATTATTCCGACCATAATTTTGGGACACGTCATTTAAGAAATTAAAAGCACGGCAAAAGTTTTCATCTAGACTGAGATAGAGTGTGTATAAAAAAGAAAGTAAACGACATTCCTTTTCGCTGTTATTTCCTGATCGGATTTCGAAAGATATCATCGAACAATTTAAAGGCGTGATAAATGTTTCCGATTAAGTATGGCAAAATTTGCATCGAGGAACAATCAGCAACTCGTTCTGAAAATATTAATTACCGTTAATCCGCGCCAATTTTCATATCGATTTACATTCTGTCTCAATTCAAAATCCTTCTCCTTCTTCTTACTTAAATAACTTGCGAAACGTGTCTAAAATTGCAGAAACATCGTTCCACAAAAGTACTCGCAAGTATATTGGGTAACACACGTTCCTTGAGATTGCTGCGTAAATAAAATGAGGCCACAACGTGCGTTCAGAAAAAACAGAACATTTATATTCGCGAAGATTATTTTAAGTGATATATACGAAGTAACAATTACTGATAACGTATCCTTCGAAACAAATTTCCGTTTAAGTATTGAAAGTAAAAGAATTCTTTTACCTTAAGCTACCACAAGGTCTAGTTTGCATCGAAGGAGTTTTATTGCCAATTAACTTGGGAAAATTAATCAAACCTTTTTATTATTATTTATAGATTAATTAGAGAATAAAGATGACATGAAACTGTTTTACAATGATGTCGAGACAATGATGTGGGTAGACCCAGATAGATTAATAGAAATCAAACTCTTATTTTTCAGTACTAGTTTATTGTTACTGTTTTTTACTTGCTTATTTTTTTTCCGTCATTGTGACATAGTGCTATTACAAATTGTAGTTATTGTGCGTATTTGTACCTACGGTTGGGAATGTAAATTAGTATCGCAAAAAGTGCGATTCTTATCGAAAAGAAATACACATACCCCGAATCAAGATCACGAGCATAATTACCATAATATAATCATTGGCCTATTTATATACAACAATTTATTACACTGTCACGCAAAATGTTCAGCACAAACGAAATATTATTACGCCATTTTTACGAAATGGTGCAAGATATGCGGTTTTAATTTTTCACCAAATTCAATTCAGAAGAACTGCATATACTTTTCTGGCTGCTCAGTGATATAATCATTTCCGATAGATAAACCTATTATTCTTTAATATTTTCTCTTTGTCATATGTTAAAAGAATCGGAGCAATTTCGAAGTATGTACATACGTATCAGATAAATTATCTTTATTACAGTTATTTTTCATACTGTTAGTGTTGGAAATATTCATTGAATAAAATTACTGTCGCATAAAAACAGGTACGTGCAATTCAGAAACGTCCTATTTACAGCATTTCTATTACAACGTTAATAGTACTTGGCGAAAGGTACATAATTAAATAGCGGCAAAAGAATTTCACGTTCTATTCCATTCATCATATTAATATTCGAATTTAGTACATTCCTATAATATTCAAAGTATTCATCTTTTGGACGGAATTCAATACCTTCATTTATTATAAAAACAACACTTTGCGAGTACCACAATAGTACAAACCTGTACATTAAACCTGTACACTTGTTAATGGATATTTCATTTTAAATGAAATGACCACGGAACAATAATATTTCTCAATCTTTGTCATGGATAAATACGTATATAAAGTCATGGTGTAAATCTTTATAGCGTTCTTGGCGTATGAGGAGTATGGAAACTAATATAAAATGGAAAGAAATAGCGGAAGCAAACGTAAGAACTGAATTGTTATGCTCCCACTTCGTATGTGCTTCTTCGAATTTTGCTTCATAACTGAAAAATATGCGAAACGCCGATTCGATCGACGATTTCATACAACTGTGTACTTGGGTTTTCCGTTTCATACTTTTTTTTTCTTCGCTAAATGATTACGTCAAATATTAAAAAAAGAAGGATATTCCATAAGGTCGTGAACGATCGATACAAATTAATTCCGCCGCCGAGAATGCCCAAGCACGATTCATCAGACTCGGCCGTTCAAGATCGAGATAAAATAGTATAATAGAATTAAGCCAGAGAGATTACGCTGAAAAAATTCTTCTGCATACGTAGCAACGATTCAAGCGTCTCTGAGACCGATTTAGCGTTGCTAAGTATTTTTCCCAGATCGTTCACACGATATTTTACAGTCACTGAGATATCAAGAATTCCCCGAGCGAACTTAATTGTCCTTATCCTCATCCTCTTCCTCATTCGCAGCGCGATTGTCGGCTTCCACCATTATCATAAGATCTTGCAGAAGCTTGTGGTTCCTTTCGCAAATTTCCTTCAATTCCGCCAATTCTCCCTTGATCGTGTAATTGTCTACAGGAACGTCCTCCTCTCGAGATCGTCGACGAAACGACAGATACGGTTCACACTTTAAATACGTGTACGCGGTGCTATTGCTCTTTCTGCTGCACAACGTACTAGACATACGTAAATTCTTCCGTTCCTTCGCCACCTTGTGTGCAGCGGATAATAAATCCCGCGGCAACCTGGTCTCTCTTGGATTGAGAGGGCGAACAGTTAAAACCGCCCTTAAGGGGGACGGTAACAGCAAAGCGGTCCATCGTAAAAATTTCGTTAGTCGTTTCGGTATCAGGCCCAGAAAGAGGGCGGCCTCTACGTCGCATATAAGCTTCGTCTGGCGAACGAGTTTCGCGAGGCCGGCGGTTTTCTGCAACCCTTTTATATCGTGGACAGCGATTCCAACCAGCAGATTCATCAGCACGATGGTAACGAACAGGAGAAATAATACAAAGGACAATTGTGCGGACACCTGAAGAAGTATCCAAGATGTGCCGCCCGAGTCCGACGATTTCCCGTCCTCCTCCCTCGGGAAGAACAGATCCTCGAAATTCAATTCCCCGGTCATCATAACGAGGACTTTAATCAAACCGATGTGCGGACTACTGAACGATTTCGATCGAGGGAAGATCACGCAGAAACTCGCGGTGAAACCTACCAGCAGGCAAGCGTACGCTAATAAAAGTTTAAACACCTGCGCTTGCACGCTGGTGAACATAGCTACGTATGCGCCGAATATTGGCAATTGTCCTATCATTAACATAAGATTGCTCCAGCCGCATAGCACCGCGAATGCGCCCACGTGGCTCTGCCACGTGTATGTTCTACCTGTGTAGATGAACGAAGTGGCGAACACGCTCAGGATTACGCACCACTCTACCATATTTTCCGCCTGGCTGAAGAATTGGCGAACGGACAGATACGTCGGGATGCTGGTCAATTTACGAAACGCTTCGAGGATAGTGAGCACCATTAAGGCGTACCACTCCACCTCGAGAAACGCTGGATGTCTATAAAGAAATCCGTTGATGCCGGTGGTATTTGCACATAATGGAGGCTGTGTACTGTCTAATTGTCCGTGCGACTCGTTGTAACAGTTATGCGCCAGGGCAGTCATTACCCAACCTGTTAGTATGAGAACATAGAACAGATAGAAGACTAGCCTGCCCACGTAATACTTTCGGATCTTCTGCCATTTTAAATGGAGGAACGCCTGGCAGAGGGGATGCTCCAGGATCTCTTTGTATCCCTCCTTCACGAATGTTCCCAGATATCTTATTTCCCCTTGCTGCTGGTGCATTAACAAAGGATGAAAGTCTAGGCGAAGCTCCACCTCCCCGGTCGCCGATCCATGCTGGTGAAGTGTTATCGACGCGTCCAATCTCTGCTTGAATACGTTCAAAGATGTCGGCGTTTTACGTAAGATTATGGACAGCGCGCTGGTACCGCCTTTCGTTCTTGCGCTAAGATCAGCACCGTGTTGTATCAATATGTCTACGCATTGGGACAACTCGTTCAGGGCAGCCATGTGAAGCGGCGTGTAGCCGTATTTGTCTGTCTTGTTCACGTTCGCGTTCCACGTTATCAAGAATTCCGTAACGTCGTAAGCTAACAGGGATCGGCCTAAAGCAAGATGTAGAGGCGTTCGTCCGTCGCTGTCCTCGATGTTGGGATCGCAGCCACCTTTCTTCAGCAATATTTCCACGCATTCCAAGGAATGCGAACGAGATGCTATATGCAATACCGTTTGATCTCTGTGGTTCTTCAAGTTAACGTTTGCACCTTTCTCGAGCAACAAGTCGACGTTCTCCACGCAAGTAGCTTCCGCAGCAAGGTGCAGGGCGGTGTCGCCCTTCTTGGTCATCAGATCTAGTTCACAGTCTGCCTCCAGGAGCACCGCCAAGCAAGCTGAGTCCCCTCTGTCCGCGGCGTGATGTATAGCAGCGTATCCGTTGCAATCTAAATGATTCAAAGTGGGATTCTCAGACGCAAGCAATTTCAATACGTTCAAAGCGTTCGACCTGGCGGCTGCGTGCAACACAGTCTCCTCCCCGAAGGGAGATTCTTGCCTGATGCCTAGTTGAAGAAAATGCTGTGCCACTTTGGAAGCATTTCCGAAAGCAGCGAAATGGAAAGGTGTATGAGTTTGTTCTGCGCGCATGTGAGCACCGTTTGCTAATAAATACTGCACACCTTCCAAACAATTGCTGAACGCGCACAAGTGTAACGGCGTTAGGCCTTGCCCGTTTTCAGAGTGGTTCAGATTCGCCCCGCACTTGTGCAGGCCTGTTATGCCCTCTATTCGGCCAAGAAAACTGGCCAGAAGTAGCAGAGCGTTCGTTTCATTCTGTTTGTAGAGCTTCGCGAGATGCTCGGGATCCTGCCAGTCTATTTTATTAGCTTCTAGATCGTCAAGCAGCTGCAACCGGCCGCCCACGTATCTCATATGCTCCACCAAGAGATTTCTGATTATATCTTTGTTGACCTGCAACGTGCAATTAATCTCCTCGGTGCAGGAGCTTTCGCTGGGGCACATTGAATAGCAATTCGGCTCTTCTATCGGTGGCGGTGTCCCGTATTCCAAAGTGCGATCCTCGGCGGACCAATTCATTTCCACTTCTATACCAGACGAATTTCTCGACGCCAACCATCGTGTCAGCAACAAAGACGTCTTAGTCGTACGCTTTGGACTGTTCGGAATCGGTACTGTCGCGTCTTCAATGTCGATGACTCTTTCCATTTGTACTTTCTTCTTCGCCCGTGGCGAACTCGTGGCCTGCACATGGTTCTCCATCTTCCTTGGCTAGTGCTTCACGCGATTACATCATCGATCTATAAAGAGTATTTGTTGTGAGTAGTGTATGCGAGTAAAAGGGCTCGCGGAGTAACAATCTATGAATGAAATCGATGCGGATTCGTTGTGCGTGCATTGAGAATGGAATTAAGTTATGTCGCTTTGCTTGATCGATCGATCGATCCTTCAAAGTTTACTTGTCAAGCTGATAGTCGACTTGCATCGACGAATTTATCATTCATGATTTTCTTCGTAAGGCTGATCTTCGATCGACACGTTTGTGATGTGTTTCTTATTCCTGCGATCTTACTTTGAATACGGATTTTATAATAATTGGCTGTTATGAAACCAAGAGTCATCCTTCGATTTGATTGATTTTATTATATTATATGTCTCTGAATTTAGCTTGCTGTTTACAGTAAATACGTAACGTAGAGGAAGTCGGTGAGGCATACAAAAAGTACTTTGTATATGGATACAATAAATATGCAGAAATTATTTTATTTTACGACCGAATAAAGAAGTCTCGAATTAAAAGACATTTGCTACTGCAATATTCTGAAAAGTTTTATTATAGTAATACTGTCATCCAAGTATAAGATGATCTTTGATGACGACTAATTCTGCGTGACGTGAGACACGAATGTCAATTGGAAAATCGGGCACATACACTGATGACCGCGAAGTGCCGCACCGTTACCTCTAAATTGATATTATTTTGTATACAGTTCCAGTCCTTCAAGTATCGAAGAGAGGAACATTCTCGGCATTCCGAACCGATTGCAAAAGCGTAACAAAAGTATGCGTGATGACGTTTACGCATATTTCGCATTTTTAAAGGATTAGTCCCGGAAACATGTTTCTAATCCAATTAAAACGAATATAGAGCTTTCGAGAAATAACGGGGAAGACAAGAGCGCTTCTTTTTCTTCAACATGAAAAATATTCTTATTTTGAATTTCATAAACGATCGAAATATCAGTTCAGCGATTCGCAAGATAAATTCAGACACGTGGTTTTTAGTTTATCAAGTTAACTAAAGAAATGATTTTAATCTGTCGTAATTAATATTATCTTTATATAAAGTGAAAAGAAATCTAGCTCAGGTTGGCAACAAATATTTGTTGATCATTTAAATATACCAATCCTTTAATCTTCGAACAACAACTATAAACAATCCTATCAAGCACTGAACGAGAAGAAAATTATAACAACCGAATCTAGCTTCATTTACAACACCGTGTTGCTAATTTAAATTTCATTATAATATCTTCAACTTTTTAAATCGAAACACTGCTCGGCCATACACGTGTCCCAAACATTTATATTTCTAACTATCAGTTGTTGGCAATTAAATTTGTACACTTTTAGCTGATAATGTTTACAGTCTTCATTCGTGTTATCACGGAACATTTGCCTCACTGTCAAGTTCATAGAATGACTCTGTAGCTTCAGCAGGCGATAGTTTAAAGGCAAATCAAATTACCTTCTCTAATTCTACATCACAAACGCATTCCGATGTTCGATGTTACGTGTATACTTTTTGCAATATTTGCTCATTACCGATAGTTTGGTAATATCAATACGATGATTAAAGAATGACGTTCCTCTACCTGCGAACTCGATGGTCTTCATTAAACGCACGGCCCGTGTACTTCAAGGTTTCAATGTATCATTACAATATCGTGAGAGTGTCGTTCTAGCGGACGGCTCGATTAATACTGAGCCTGGATCGAGCTTCTTGTACGTATTGTCTGTCTTGAGATCGCGGAGACCATGATAAATCGCATGCAGCAGAAATATCAACAATACGCATGGCCTAATTTCCATACCACGTGTAATGATATCTTTCATCTTCATTTTTTGCTTATTTCGAATTTGCTAACATTCATCGGGGGAATCAGCAAAATTTGGATGTTTCACTTCGTTGTATCTAATTCACTTTGGAAAGAGATATTGCACCCTTTTCTTATTTATCTTCTTGATTTCGGTATACTTGCAAACATTCGTAGATGTTCTCCTTGATGCGATTGAAATAAAAAAAATGAACCCGAGCCACGTAACGTGGGAAACGAAAAACCAGCTGTGTACGAAGTTTAAATTGCAGCAAATCCGATGTATAAATAATCAGTATAATGAAAATTTTTAATATTTATTTCCATTTTAGCTACATTCCATATGTAGCACTATATATAAACAATGCTCAATAGGTTTGCTATTTACTATTTGCCCAGTGAAATTTTGTTCACTGTAAGAATAATTGCCCTTTTAAAATCATTTCCATCAAAGATTATCTATTCGTTACCAAAAATAATAGGACAAATTTCACGTAAATTGTTGGAAATATTAATGCTTACCTACAATCGTGTAGGTAAAAAGCTGAAAAAGAGAATTTGAAAGAAGATCGCATGCGCCGTTTCAATTCTATCATCGAAAAGTTATTTATCCTTGGAATAAGCATTTCGATGAGTTCCGTTTCAGAAATTGTCGATGTTAAGAATCCAAACGATTCGAATAAATTTTAGAAAAGAGGGGAATAACTTTCTCATACATACATTACACGAAATAGACCACTCTATATTGTTGAATAAATTATTAATGCGCTTTGTTTAAAAATGTAATACTTCGTGTTAAATAGCATCTCATTAAATAACATAATTTTCCATTTATGTTAATTTGCCACAATAAACATACAGTAGGCATATAGTACACGCATAAATATAAATCACAAGTATAACAAATCCTTACTTCACTGATAATAAAATTTCACACTGAATGGCACAGTAATACTTACCTTAATTGTAATATAATTTGTATGTAACATTAACTTATATTTTATCATTCTGATTTCATTACTTATTCGTATTAGTGCTATTTAAAATTGTACTTTATAGTATTCAAAGAATATCATAAAGTTGTGAAAGAACAGTGTTAACATTCTTTGCTAGTTTACTATGTAAATTATATTAATCAGTCACTATGTATATTAGTTTCCATATTTTTAAAAGAAAAGTTATTTAAACAATTTGTTTTGTAACTTACCTGTTCACGACACTGTATATCTTGGAAGTATGTGATATCGGTCCCATTAATAGTAATTTTTCCAGATCCATCGCCTATCACCTTCACCTGGCCTCTTGAATTTTTCCTCGCACAGTCTATAAAAATGTGATAATATTATAAGTCCAATCCTAAACTGCTGAGAAAGTTGTATATCAGATAATAATTTAATTATCAAACAATCTACCCATAAACGATTTCCAAGGTTTAAATTCTGGACATTATATTTCATAATTACTAAATACGTTATTAAAATTAAATTCTAAATGATGGTATTGAATTTGGCATTTTACATGATACTTGCCCTTAATGTGAATAAAAGGCCTATTGTCAATATCATATTCAGGCTACAACAAAAGAAAAAGAAAGTCACGTTTTCGTATTTAAACATAAATATAAGAGAAAGATAATTGATACTGAAAAAGGTATTCGAAATTAACTTACTGCTGGAATCTCTATATTTTCCGTGATAGATGTTAATACCCTTCTGTACTCCATAATTAGACTTGTTGCATGCTTTGATAGTGGATGGTTCGCTAGACTTTCCAAACTTTTTATCAGGTATTCGTACTACAAAAGAGTGAAAGAATTAAATATAACCGTATAGCTATTGCAAGAATACAGATGAGAATTTTGTTAATAGATAAATAATTATTACATCTTTATCTGAAATATATTCGAGTAATTTTTTTTCCATTTCGTTCATCTGCAACCAAGTTGAACCAGTTAAATCTCTGAAACAATAATAATTGAAATTGGCAAGTGTAAATCAAATTGTTATTGAGCAATGTAATATTAATGTAATATTATGTATTAAGTAATTACATACATGTATAATTATATAATAATTGTGCAAAGTAATTGTAGCTTACAATTTGTCTTCAGGCGTTTGTAGATGATTTAATGATAATTTTTTATCTTCCATTTTATTTAAAAAAGCCATAGTGTTCGACATTTCCTATATTTAAAATAGATGTTGTTGTTAATAGAGTTAATTGCGTTTATATACATGGAATATACGTTTGAAGAAAGCTTACATGAAGTACTTCATAATAATTAGGTTTGGTTGTATAAAATAAGAAATGGTACGGCCTGCCAGTTTCATCAAATTCTGCTTCTTTTCTATTTTCATATAATTTAGTAGGGTGCATCATTATTGGTCTTGCTTGCCGATCATATAAACCAGAAGGAAACAAATATCTTATCGCATTCTATAACAAAATAGTCTTTTAACAATTGAACATTTCCTATACAGCGTTAAATGAATTCTAGAACTAATCGATTCTTTGTCTTATTTGAATATTATTTATATCACTGCGACTATTGTACTTGATCTTTATCAGTTATAAACATAAGTACAGTTGTGAGAGCATCCAAGTTGTAAAACAAGGTATCGATTGTTTTGATTGAAGTTCATGTTTCGCATGGAACATGAATGTAGCTTACATTGATGTCATCTTCTGTCATTTTCTCAGCGTCTTCACCCATTATATTGGCCAAATGTCGCTTTCCAATATCGTACTCGGCTATTTCGTTCTGTATAAATTGCTCTAGAACAATAATTCATTGCTACATAATTTGCACATACACATTTAAGTATATAGCAGTATTGCTATCAAGTTTTATCTAATATTTCTACGATACACTGCTTCGCATTTATAACTTACTGTAGTCTCTAGATCGTTGTAGATAAGCTTTCATCGCTTTGCTAATTTTCTTGTGGGATGTTTTATCCATATTGCCAGGGAACAAATCATTATTTTCTTGATCGATTCCTGTACAGTACGATTTCGATGTGATGTACTAAAATCATGAATTCGGATATAGTTACAATTAACTTGTAGGTTATACAAATTATTTAATGGTTGGCAAACATTTGTTAATGAAATTGATAAATAATACGACATTTTTTACCTACCGAATTCTGTATAGCATTTAATGTACAACCAGTGACACCGAAATTATTAACATTCAGTATATTTCGTATATTTACAAAACGTGTAAACATTGACACAGCCATTTCTATTCGTTAATGAATGAAACTGTTTTTCTATAATAATGATTTTTTTTACAGATCTAGCTACAATTATATTGTACTCCCTTGTATTATTCTTTTATTCTATATTTTGCGGATTATCATTCATATTCGTAAAATCGATGAGCATTCGGCATTCGTAACTGAACGTAAAGCATGCAGCTTTGTGTCTCCGTCGATATCGAAAAACATTGTACATATCGATAGTAAGTAGAGAATTATAATACAAGGGCATATCATACGTAATATCAAAAACACTTAAAGAACAGTATCAAATAAGAGAAATGAGAAATATATATCGTAATATTGTATTTTTCAACGTATAATCAAACTTTACCTTTCTCAAAAATATTAGATATTCAATATATTTATTACTTTTTGCCTTACTTTTCAGTAAAATATGTAGCAGGGACACGAACAAATTTATGAACAATCTGTCCTGTTTTGATTAATAATCAAATCACAAGACAATTGAAACAAAACAGCAATAATCAGATTAAGTAAAGATAATCAAATAATTAAGTTATATGCATTTCTTTTAAAAAACGTAGTTAGGATTAAATACGTAAAAGGGAATTTGGAACAAATAATTATAAATTTTTCGTATTACAGTATGCATTATTCAGAATTATTTTGTTAGTTTCCCTACACAAGTTTCGAACTTTCCCGCACTTTTTCCGTGCTTTTCCCAAATTGAACTCTCGCGGGTCAAATTCAATTTTGGGCTAAGTTCACGACCCTCAAAGCCGGAATAAAAGTTAACAATATTGCGTACAGTGTTCATTTATACTAACAATCAAACTTAATTACTGGAGATCGGTTAACGCTATCACAGACGAGGTAGCTTATTGTTTTAAGCTTAATTCGAACCGCGGCAAATTACAATCTTGTAGTTGGCGCGTGCCGAACATCATCAACACTCATTTTACACATTATGTCTTTTCGATTTTAATATATATAATATATAACGAATAACTTAATATAAAAGCAACTTTTTTAGTTTGACACATGACATTATCGTTGACGACCAGGGACAAATCTTTTTAAATATTTCGCGACGGGACACCTTGTATATGGACATATGCACACTTATAATATACAAATGTATAGAAAGAGATATGGTGTGAAGTCCGGTGTTGGTCATTCGTAAATCGCAAATTATCTCATTTAGTTGCAATCTCGAACTCCTTGGCAACAGTATATTTTTAATGGAGCTCTGCAGCTATTTACTGTTAACATTTGTTGCTTTATTGCAACCCACCGAACAATATGTTTTTTCACACCAATTTTATGGAAACTATCAAAAGCAATTGCGCACTCACAAGGAATTACATAGCGCGAAATATAAATATGAAATTAAAACAATAGATATGCCGGTATGTATTTATAAAAAAATGTCCGATTTTATCATTTCCCTCTACGATATTATTACAGCAATTATATATATAATATCTATCCGTTGAATGTAAAGTAAATTTGATACATATACTCTGGTCATTCAAAGTTTATCAATGTTTATAATATTTTAAAAAAGAGTCGCCGTAGATGTAACCTCAATTTATTTACGTACGACTTTTTCATTTGGTTATACAATACATGCGTGCCCATAAATTTATTTATGTTTTACGTACATGAAAGATTTTTACTAAAATATTATAGGTGGACCACTTTAGCTTTTCAGTATCAGATACATTTAAGTTGCGTTATCTTGTGAATGATACTTGGCAAAAGGGAAATAATGCACCTATTTTCTTTTATACTGGAAATGAAGGTGCGATTGAAACATTTGCAGAAAATACGGTAAGAATCTGAGGTAGGGCCAACAAAATTTCATACTTTTAATCAACGTAACATATATTCTTTCTAGTATTTTATAATATCTATATATTTTGTTTACTTTACTTCTTAATATAGCCTCAATTCCAAAACATATTTTTATAGGGATTCATGTGGGACATTGCACCAGAATTTAGTGCATTGTTAATTTTCGCTGAACATCGTTACTACGGAGAGTCTATGCCCTACGGTAATAAATCCTATACGGATCTGAAACATTTGGGATATTTAACATCTCAGCAAGCTATCGCCGATTACGTCAATTTGATTCAATATCTAAGATCGAAGGAAGAATATAAATATAGTCCTGTTATACTTTTTGGTGGCTCGTACGGTGGTATGCTTAGCGCGTGGATGCGTATGAAGTATCCAAATATTGTGCAAGGGTTAGAGAAAGAATAACTTCTAACACATTACGTTTATATTACACAGTTGTTTAAATTATCATTCTGAATTGATCAATGTTATAGAGCAATTGCATCTTCAGCTCCAATATTACAATTCATGGGAGTTGTAGAGTGTGAAGCTTTTGCCAGAATAGTTACATCTGACTTTAAAACAGCGCACAAGAATTGTCCAAAACTTATTCGAAAATCGTGGAGTGTAATCAACAATATAACATCAACCGGTAATAAAATAATATATTATATATCTTAAATTACAATAATACGATTTACAATTGGAACAATGTTTTTTAATAGATGAAGGAAAAAAATGGTTATCTGATAATTGGAAATTATGTCAGCCATTAAAAAACGCAAGCGATATCAAACAGTTTAAATCTTATTTGGAAGACGTTTATACTAATCTCGCTATGGTTAATTATCCATATAAAGCAAGCTTTTTAGCACCACTGCCTGCTTATCCTGTTAATGTAAGTATCTTAACTTATAATTATTTTGTTGCTTCAATTAAGGAAATTTGTATTAAAGTACATTATAATAGTGCAAAATATATGTTTCATTCGTGTATTATTGTGCATACTATTACATTCAGTAAGTTGCAATGATTTATTTTTCTTTTAGGCTGCATGTAAACACTTAACGGATGTATCACTGGCAGGAAAAGAATTATTAATGGCAGTACATAAAGCAATTAATATATATAGCAATTATACTAGCGAAACTAAATGCTTGTCTTTAAATGATTCGACCCCTGGGTTAGGCGCCATTGGATGGCCCTTCCAAGCTTGTACAGAAATGGTGATGCCAACATGTTCAGATGGAGTAAATGATATGTTTGAACCAATTCCGTGGAACTTCGAAGAATATAGCAAAGATTGTATGAAACAATTTTCTGTGAAACCACAACCAAATTTAATATGTGAACAATATGGGTGTAAACATTTATCTACCGCAACTAATATTGTTTTCAGGTGTGTATTATCGATCATTTGAAATTTGTCTTGTTTAAAACGAAAACTTTAATAATAGCAACTGTTTATACATTGTTCGTATACTTTGCAGTAATGGTTTAATGGACCCATGGTCTAGTGGCGGAGTATTAGGAAATTTATCTTCTTCAGCAATAGCAATAATAATTCCAGAAAGTGCTCATCACCTTGACTTAAGAAATAGTGATCCTAATGATCCATATAGTATTATTTTAACACGAAAATATCATCGATTCTTCATTACGAAATGGATAAGTGAGTATCACGAAATGAAAAAAAAACTGTAACAAGTTAAGTTGTTTTTACTGATATTGTTATAAATAAATATAAATATAATATACAATGAAAAGGGGGAAGACTGAATGAAAAATAGACATGTACGTTCATGATTATTTATTCTTATTTCGTAAATAATATATAAAAAAGCATAACATACACACAACAGTAATTACAAATATACTTCACATCATAATTGATTTAAATATTACACAAACGAAACAGAAAATTATACAATAATCTTCTTATCTCAGTACTTAAAGAACGTACGTGTTTTAATAACAAGTTAAAACACCGAGATAAAGCCCTAGAATATTTTCGACAAAGTATAGTAACGAATAAAAAATAATCTAACTGCATTTAAAATACTATTCTGCTATAGCGACGTGCTTTCTTTATGGTTACCTACAAGCTCGTTGACTTAAATAATTAAATAAATATTAATAATTATTAGCTTCTAAACAAAAATGAGATTTTGTTTTTCAAATGATTATCACAAAATCTTTCAACGAAAAAATACTATCACGGACTACCGTATTCTGATTATTGCGCTACAAAATCGGTCCTTTTTTTTTCATTAAAATATACATAAATGGCAATGTAAAAAGACATGAGATTGCTAATAAGTTTTTTTTGATAAAGATAATATTCCCATCCCATTCGGTAACATTTATCTCTAATATTTCTATATCGAGCAAAAACATTTTATTTCTTATCACACAGGTACAGCACATATTTTCGTATCTAGTCTTCATACCAGTTCTCTATTTAATAGTAACTTATGTTGCATGCTATTAAATATGAAAATGTTTCTATGATTTCATATTCGCAATTGATTCCAACATCGTGACCTAATATTTCATAGACATCACAGAGGAATATAAACCCATAAAACATAAAAGTTTAATATCATGATACTTCATTTAAGTCATTACCATTTAGTATAATATATAAAAATTACCTCAGCTGAAATAAAATCCTAACTTTTATCGAATATAACATCAATTTTTTCTTTTAATAATCTATACAAAATAGCAAAAACTAAGTAATTCCTTTTGCGTTATGTGTACTTGCAAACTATATCGTTGTAGAGCATAAAAACTACAGCTTTGTAATAAATCGATCTTTTAAAGTAGATATTATCGTATTGCAGTACGTATTTTTTTTTGCTTTGAAGCAATTTTTGAAATGAGTACGAACATACCTGGTTCAAAGTATAAGTAGATACATAATTATAGAAAATACTGGTTCTCACATATATAACAAAAATAAATTAGAATAATCCCTTAAAAAAAAATGTTTAAAAAGTTACTCAGTAAAAAATAAATATTTCTATCATTTTATACTTTAAATATAGTTTTAGTGTGGTGTACGTCTATGTGCTGTAGTTGGCCTCGGAACTCCAGATCGGCCACGTATCTTTTTTGGTTGCACGAAAGTATTGTCGGTTCCATTATTATAAGAGAGATATATGTTTGACATATCAGGTTGAATTTGCTATAGACAAAAATATGAATTACTACCATTATTGTTTGCAAAATATAATAACATCAACATTTAGCCCATTAATCATTAAATACGTACGTCTTTGTTACTGCCTACTGGTGGTGCAGCTTGTGCTTTGCGCATATTATTACCTGTATATGCTACACATTTTAATTGCCATTCTCCAATATCTTCATTCCAATGAACGTATCTTTCAATCATTGTCTGAAATGGAATTGATGTATGAATCTTCTATCACGAATATGTATCAACCCCTTCTACATTTGTATGGTATCATACATACTTGATATTGCGCAGGAATGTAACTGTTTACTATTAATTCTTGAAGCTGTAATTCTCGGCCAATACCTCTGACACCTTCCAGAAGTCCTTCCATTTCTCTTTGATGCTCTTGCTGCAGATCGGATAATTCTGCTTTAACAGACATTAACATCGTGTGAACCCGGGCCAATTTTTTAGTTTTCCCTGCTGCTTCTTCTTGCAAGGAAGAATACTTTTCTTCTATGTCGATGCGTTCAGCTTCCTTTGCTTCAATTGCCTTCTTCAGTTGTTCCTCTCTGCTTTTACGTTGGTCAAGTTCAATTGCGGCAGCGGCCAATAGTTGCTCCTGCGCCTCCGCTTTTTCTAACAAATTTTCACCCCCGACCAAAATTTTATTTTGTAAATTCTGCATTTTCTCTCGTAACGCCTCCTTTTCGCTTCTGTAATAATTCAAATTTTATGAATGCCTCCGTGTTATTCTTCTTATCTACTTTCAAAAAACTTACTGAGTCCTTTTTAATTCTATAACATCCTTATCATCTGGACTTTTGTCTTCTCTTTCAGCTTTGTCGATCTTTTCGTTGGAATCCGCATCTCTGTCTTCCAGTTCTTCCATTGTTAATATCTGACTTCTGCGCCGTGCTTTCTTTTCGTGTTTAGTTTCTCCTGTTTCCTGAGAATCTTCAGACTCCTCGGATTCCGATAATTCCGTACCATTTTCTTCCAATTGCTTACGTAATTGTTCAATTTCAACTTGAAATTGTCGAAGTAAAGCATCCTTTGGATCCTCATTAATCCTCGCCCTATTTTTAATATTCTTAGCACGATTCGCATAACGAAGTGTGCTAATAGTTTCGTCGTAATTTATATCTGCTGGGCTTATATTTGCACACTAAATTGAAGTAATCGAAACAATTATTCAACGACAACCGTTCCTTAAGAAAGAAAGAAAGAAATTAAGAGTCCTACCCACCATTAAGGTTTTTGAATTACCACCCAATGAATCCTGCAGCAATCTTGTCAGTTTTGAATTTCTGTAAGGCACATGTGAACTCTGACCATCAACCAATGCAGATATTACATTACCTAACGTCGACAGCGATAAGTTAATTTTTGTTGCTTCTCTTAAGCGAACTCCAGAAGCTTTCGTTTTACTTTGCCTTTCCGAACCCTACAATAGTTGTGAAAAATAAATGCCCATCCTTTGAACGAAAAATGAAAAAAGTATTATTAAGACTTCGTACAGCTAAATCAACTAAATGAAGTTTTCCCATTTTAACGTGTTGTTCACCATCTTCTCCAAGTTGACTAGATTCAACAGTGATTGTGAATATTGCGTGAGATCTTGAACTTGATACATTCATTGCTGTAGCTCCGACAACACCTGCGTAATATCATTCAGTTATTGATAAATAATAAAGTATTAATATAAATTATTCATCAACAAATTAGCATGAATCAATGTTAATATTTTTATTGTAAAATACTATATTTTACATTTGGCGAGTAAATATTTTGTGAAGTACTTACGGTTCTTATTACCAAGCGACATTATTCGATCTAAATCGTCAGCATTATTTACGACATAGCCGCTGAGATCTTTCACAAATACTCCAATGTCAGGTCTTTCCTTTACTTCTAGTCTAGTGTTTTGATCTTTACCTAGTAAATCTCTAACTTCTTCGTTATAAATCTCTAAATATGTTGCCCGTACCAGGAATCTATCGACGAAACAACACAAATAAGCAACGTAACATTCATTTACTTCCTTCCCAATGCAGGTACTCACTTTTGGTTGTCGTGAGCTTTAGCTATATGTCCAAAGATATGAGCAAACGTATTAGGAATAATACCCCTAAGCTGCGGAGACGTTTTTGCGCCAGACATGGTGTAAGTTTTTCCAGTACCCGTCTGTCCGTACGCGAGTATAGTTCCATTATATCCCTGTAGGACTTTGTCCACAATTGGTCTTGCCGTTTCATTGTAAATATCAACTTGAGTCGAGTCTGTATCGAACAGAGCGTCGAAAGAAAATACTTTTGGTGGTTCGCCGTGTGCGGCGTTACGATTTTCAATAGTTATTTCGCTATTTATTGTATCCACAAGTACTATATTTTTGCAGTGCCCGTCCAACTCCTTTCCATTTAAAGGTCGAACACGCACGACAACCCTGACATTTTCTATTTCTCCGAGTTCCGTCGTACTGTCCTATATACAGAGTATGATGATGTACATTATTAAGAAGATATTTAAAAGTGACGAGCGAAACGATAAAACGATTGAGAGCTTAAATTGTTTTATGTAGTTTCTCTCTTGGATTGCTAGTTAATAATATAGAACACTGATACTGATACGATTTGACAGACAGAGCTGTCAAACAAATATTTAATAACATCCTCTATTTGAAGATATTGGTATTTACGAATTATAAGAATACTAACTTCGGTCCCCGGCATTGCAGCTCTTTTACTGTTTAAAGTTACATAAACACACGATTTAAAGCATAGTATTTAATCTGAAAACACTGATAAAACGCAATGGGCTAGCAGACGACCTCCGTAAACAAATGGATCGATTTGTATGGATGGTTGCATTGCACGAAGGTAGGTGCAAGCAGTCACGTCATCTACACACCTGGAAGTTAAGAGCTCGGTAGATAATTTACCGATGCTATTACAAATTCCTTTAAAAAATTTGGTAGATTTCGTTAATTAATGTTTATTACGAAAGAAAGAAATAAAATACATTTTAGACGTTGCTATTTTTGGACCATGCATAATATTTAAATCCATGTTGATCCAATAATTAAAGTCGCTTGGAATAGATGTCAGATTAATTTTTTAATTTGGGATTATGTTTATCGGAAGTTAGTCTAAAATTCAACTTTTAAATTAGTAAATAAAGTGTAACTACTTAATATTAATAGTACAATGCATAAAACAGATCACCAAGTAGTACAGAGCATTTTGATTAAAAATGCAATTATTTGAAATCGTATTTTCAAATGATCTCCGTGCAGGGTAATAGAAATTATTTAACTATAATATGTAATCAGTAAATTTAGTGCAGGTGTAGTACTTGGTACGTGCATTAATTGCATGGAGGACACTATATAGTGTCCTCCATTTCTTTTTTATTTCAACCAAAAGGCGGGCACAAAAAATACATTTGTACGGCTGCATTCTAACTCAAGTCATTAATAATAAATAACTTGGCTTCCACGGAGCTAAATTTCACTTCCGCGAAGGTACATTACATTAATGACTCATATGTTCATGAAACACCTACGTGACATTCACAACAAACTACAAACATACATAAAACAGATCATCAATCATCAAGCAGCAGCTAATATTTATTGAAAAATACAATCTCTTCAATTCACAGAACGAAAGTAGCGCAACAAATTACTGTCAATGCCACCAGGAACAAAAAAAGGAGAAGTACTTAATAAAGTGTATCACAATTTAAACCCACATGTCCCATCGAAGAAACCAGAACATGTATGTAATATAATAATGCTCGAGAATGATTAAGAATGGGTAATTGAAATTTCAAAAGAAATGTTTCCTTTTTAACGTTGCATACATTTCAGAGGCGACGAATGCCCAATTTACGAAGATAATCGTCGGGTGAAAATTGCATGCACATGCAGCCCGGGACAATGGGGAACAAATCCCCCTCTCTGTGCCCTAGTAGTTCCCCTACGTATGTATATCTGGTACCCAGGAACCCCGATGCGTCTCCCCACCCAGAAAGAGTACCCGTTTCAAGCGAAACAGCAGCTGACGACCGTAACAATGCATTCTCTATACGGGAGAGCAATATGCTCTACGTTGGGTTACGGGAGAAGACGGTGAACTCCGAACCGCGCACGCTACTGTCCCGCTAGATTACCGGTGTTACAGCGGTGTACGGCTATCAGGGGACGCAATAGGCTGCAGGTAAGGAACAATTTCGCTTCAGCGAGATATCGATCTTGCTACTCTCGATGTATCAACTAGGGTGATCGGGCTTTTAATGGAGGAAATGCGCGCTTATCGAACGCAAAATGTATTGAAGTCTCTTCTTGCTCCAGCCTCTTTATACGTAACGCGTTGAATAGCATGTCGATTTAAAATTGATAGAAGAAAGGATAATTATGCGAGAGGGTTCGTTGAATTAAAATATTGCATGCGTGCTCTTGATAGTGATAAGACTGGGTCGGAGTTAATGAAATGATAGTTTATTGTTTACTTTGATTTTCATGCGAAAAATTTGGAACTGTGAAATGGAGTGATCGCTGTGATTGTTTGGAGTGAATTTATAGTGGTAAATATAATGTTTAGTGCGTTTATGTACAGGGATATTGAAGGGTGGAGAATTTTGTAGAATTCACGCGGTTACAGCATGAATTATCCCTTATCTAAATGTAATTTAGAACAACGTTTCTCCATTTTTTTTCGACAGTTATTGTATTGTATTCATATGGGATTCTAAATGTCTCGTTTGGCGCAGTTTGCTAATCTCCTTTTCATTCGTATTTAGGGGGGACACATTATCAGGGAACCAGTTATTTTACGTTAGGCTTGCCTTTAAAATGCTTGCTGCATTCGTACAACAATGACAACATCCCATTCATTGTAGAAATACACAGTTGCCCCTGAACAAAATTTAATGAATACATAAATTCCTTACGAAGTTTGTATATTTTAAAGGGTTTTTATTATAGATAAGATAGAGACATACAAATTGTTTACCTGATTTCAATACATCTTATTCAAATCATACAGGATTAAAATCCGATTAATTAATTTTCCGAATAAACAAATTCACGATTAATAATAAGCACTCTTAAATCTTTGATAACACCACGAAACACTGCGTCGAGTGAATCTTAATCAAACTAGACAGTGCTTGTGACAATTTCTTCGCTCTTTCGCAGTGGAAAATGTTCGTACAACCTGGAACTGTACTGTCACAGTGAAGTGAAGTTCTCCTCTATTTCCTCGTTTTACCATCCTCTTGCACCTGACACTCTGCAAAAAAGAAGGAGAAAGAGATCTATCATTGCTGTTGAACAGAAAAAGAAGAAACCGGAGGACGAAGAAACAAGAGAGAGAGAGCATAAAAAGGTATACCGTCGACGAAAGGGGAACAAATTAAAGGAACTTTACGACGAAGGGTAATAGAAAAAAGAAGTAGAAGAATTATTACGAAGGGAATGAAGGGAATCGAGATATAAGTAAGGGAGAAAGAGGAGAAGGAAGAGGTGAAAGGAAAGAAAGGAACGAAGGTGGAAACAGGTGAGGGAGAGAGAAACAGAGAGAGGAGTAGAGGAATAGGAGAAAGACACAAGAAGAGAATACTCGAGAGTGGTTCTGTTACCTGGTCCGTTCTCCTCTCCCTCTGTGACGGCAGGTCAGTGTTGCTGTACTCGTGGACAAGAACGGAGCATTTTCACGCAAGAAAGTCGGTCTCCATCGGTTTTCTCGTCGTTTGTTCAATCGCACGATCTCAGTGAAAACGTTTGCACGAAGAAATGTGATGCATCCACGTGGAGCAACCCTTTCACTGACCAGTGAAATAAATCGTTTCGACTAGCAGGTATGTACGTATGTGTGTTATCGTTTAACTTTAATTGCAACGCATGGGATGGGTATTGTGTCGTGTTGGCCCAGTAAACAAAAGTCCCAGATGGTATATGCTTTCGCACGTTTGAAAACGAAACGTTGTGTCGTTTGTGAGAGCACGTATGATTTCTCGTGTTATAAGGTATCGAGGTCAGCATGTTATAAAGAAAAGTAAAAGAAAAAAGAGTAGAATGGCGTTTATTAATGGGTTAAACGCGTTTGTAGTTCGCACGGTGAAAATCGTCGCGTGTGTCACGCGTGTTGAACCGCTGGTATCATCTAATAAGTAGGATTGACGTGCCACGAAGCACGAGTGGAACGCACTTACTATTTTCCAGCGCACGTGCTGTTACCGTATGAATTCGGCACGTAATGATTTCTTATGTTTCTATATTCCCGAAGATTGATGTGATTGCATTCGTTTTCGCGTTGTTTCGCGGACAGAGTATTATTTGTGTGTGATTATGTAAAAGAAACAAGTTGCAAGTACAGACTGCACATAAGAAATTAAGAACTTAATCTGATTAACGCGATTATACCGATGAATACCAATATGTACGTATGTACTACTTTACTATTACTATTTTACTCTTATTACTACTTTACCATTTAATACCTTCAATGACGAATAGCTGTTTCTTAAATTTACCATAAAGTTAAAGAACCTCTTGCACTTGGACGATCCATTTCGATTATTTTTTTAACGCCAGCTTAGTTATTGCTGTGCGGTACTTTCTAGCGCACAGAAGTTGAAATAACAAAACAAACAGGTAGTATGCGTGTAATTTTAGAAATTGAGTCTGCTAACATTCTACGTGGGAATTAAACTGGTGCATAGCTCTTGCGGCTGGCGCGTACATTTGTATAAATATGTAAATAAGTTCAGAATAGGAAGCTAGCCAGGGCGTCGAATCCTTCGACAAAACAAGAACAGGTTTCAGAAAGAACTTTACTAACTCTGTGAAAGGAGTTGGTATTCTTAAGAGTCTTTCATAAGTATGTATGTATACGCGAGGAAGAGAAAAAATACCTTTCCTTCAGAAAATTAATTTTAAAAATCCAACTCGCATTACCGAATGGATCTGGATAGTTTTATCATTCAATATAAACTATATTCACCTTCTTTAAGCGGGCGAAATATTTTCATTCACAAACAATTATCCATTTCCGGACAAGCGAACTTATCATAAACAAGTCTAAGGTAGTCAATCTGCAATGTAAAGAAAGAAAGAAACTTTTTTCGACTCCGAAATGCACGATTAACGTCTAATTCAATCGAAGTTTCATTGATCAAATTCGATCTTCTCTGAAATTCAATCGCCTCTATTATAGTGACGAGAAATTCTCAGTTGCGTCGAGTTCAATCAACGCAGGGTGACATGCGACCAGCGATACGTACCTGAGGCGCTTTTTCTTCGAGAAATTCTCTGAAATTCTCCAGGCAGACGGTGCACCTTGCACCATAAACTCGGACTCGTCGGATTGGCATGTTATGTACGGGTTGTGGCAATGTAATGCGGCATAGTAAGGTATGGGCGCGTAAGACAGATGTTGGCTAAGAAACAAATAAAAGAGAAAGAGAAGGAAAGAGAGGTCGACGACGAGAGCTGGTAGCTTGAAAGCAATGCCACAATCTGACGAGTACTGCAACACTGCCATTAGTCATTTCGCGATATATTCTGCAAAAGATCTTAACGATTTAGCTTCCTTAATTTTAAGCCTATTATGTATACGCGAACGAGCTGAACTGTTTTTAAAAAAAATTAATACCATCGTCCCATTCATTTATTCCATTTATTGGCATTCATTTACGGACATTCATGATCGTACAATGAATGCAACGTGATAGATTGTCCATATAATTGCTATTTTATCCTGTTCGCGTTATAACGTTGCAACTTGGACGAAACGCGCATTTCTCGAAGCATGGGAAAATCAACGGGGTTGTTCAATTTAATTCAAAGACGACCATCGATTCTGTGTCGCCTGATTTATGTCCTCTTGAGGACCGAAAGATTTTCCCTTACTTCAAAACTCGTAATTACTGATAGCAATTTATTCGCCACATAATACTCTATGAAACTTTATTATATTAGCATTAGTTCCTAAACAACATTCGTGTTTGTGGGTCTTGAATTATTCGCAACCTGTTAATTAGTACCACTTGAAGTAAAGGTATTTCAAGTAGGTAATTTCGAACTTGTTACTAACAGTGTCATAGTGCGTATGTGATACGAAGATAACTTCTAGAGTGGAAATTCTGTCCGACATATTGCACGCACAGTGCCGTTAAACAACGGTGCATCGCTCCCTGTCTGTGAACATTAACGATACATACCACAGAGTACTCGCATAGTGGTGTACTTTTTCTATCGTGCATAATATCATATTGATCTAGCAACGTCATTCTTCATAGTAAATAGTTATGAACACGTTTTGAAGCTGCATGTTTTACTGTTTTTATGGTTTCGATGTTTCATACATGAGTAACTTCTTCGCGGACCGTCGTTTACAAGTGAACAGATAGTAAGGAAACTATTCGCATCGTGCAAGTGTAAGTAAACGTCGAGCATGGACGTATAGAAAATGAGTAAAATAGAACGGAAAGGAAGATTTATATTTTGTTTGTATAGTTGCGAATAATCGTGACACACGTTTTATCACAGTCCTCGGGCAGTGAAAGCGGACACAATTATAATAAACGTGTTCCTTTTATACGAACCGGGTGGATTAAAATAATAAGTTTTTCAAAATATTGAATACTCACTTGTCCCAATAGTTTCAAATATTTCCAAGCGTAAAGAAATATCCCGTCGTTGCTAATTTTCATCGATGCTAATTTGCCACAATTTTCTATTCGCCAAATAAAAATCGGTATCATTGCAAATTAATTTTACTCGAAGTGAATTTTATCCATCCCAGTTGCAGAATTGGGAAAATATGAAACTGCGGTAGGCACTACAAATGCGAAAAATTCGAAGAAGTGGTATTCTAAAGAAAGAAATCGAAAATATTTTCCACAAAAAATAACAAATCATCCCCGCAATACGTAAGAAAATTTTGCGCCCGTAAAGATAACATATTAATATCTAAGTTAAACGACAGATCATAATTTGATTGAAGGATCCTTTACTTTTGAGCAATATTGCTAACCAGCCGCAAAATCCTACCTGTGCCCGTGATAAAGTTAGCGCAAGCGCGAATGTTCCCAGTAGTTTCTGAGAAAAACAGATGGTTGGAGGCATTCGCGATGTATGTGTACCTACAAATTGTTCGCACTCAGTAGGAGCCCGAGTGCCGGTAGAGAAGCATCCGTGTACTTCTTCCAGCAACGAGGAACACGAAATCGAACTCTTGTTATCAATTGGTCAATGAATTTGATTGATACGGTACCGTGAAAGACAAAAAACGAGGTTTATCATAAAATTATCTACTCGGGAGGGAAATATTTGGTGGCTGATATAGTTATATACACGATAGTGGCCAATTCGTACGAAAGTTTGATACCCGTATGTGTTCAACTTTGCTGTTTATTTTCAAATCTTTGCCATTCATTGCGATAAAGTGTTGATTCATATACTCGATCAAAGGGTGATATATCCTGCGTGTCTGTATTTTTGTTAATGTGAGTGAAAATTATTATGGAAGAACAGTGTATAATTTTGAACGATAAAGAGCCCTGATTTCTTAATATTTTCGTTAATTGAAACTTTAAATTGCACTAAAGTAATAAGAAGAGAGAAGCTTCTTCGACAGTGAAAGTTTTCCAAATGTTGTAAAATTGCAAGAACTTTGCTCGCCAGCGACTTCTTAAAAACTTCTGAAAAATTTCAAGTAAAAATCGAATTAACAAGAAGAGGGTTAGACAGTCAGATAGCGGCATCCTACGCATACGACGATTGATAATACGCGTGACGATTAACTAAATATTCATAAAAATACTCGAAAAAGATCTGTCCCTCACGAGGAGCATACTGAAAAAAAAATTCTATCCGAACCTCGCGAATTAAAATACCGACGGATAATTCTGCCGCCGCATAAACCGCAGGAATCATAAATAATATCAATTATGTTTTGAATTACGCCAATCAGGAGTTCCTTCCTCGTGTTGCGTTTTTTCCCACTCGATGTCGAATTACTTGTTCGAATTGCTGTTACCGCGACGAAAGGCCATAATGGACACGCACAAATTGCCACGATCGAAAGATGCGTTATAAAATCGTTCCCTCGATTCGTTTAAAGAGAATCAAACGTAACAAGACACGAGCCCCCGATGCTCATTGTTTCGCCGAGGAACGACTGAATCGTGGGTCGCTTTACGCGAGATCAGCGCAAGGTTTGCGGGTTGGTCGGTGCGTTTTTTTTTCTTTTTTGCCCGGGTTGATCGACAATTTTATCGTGGCAAAGGTGGCCCGAGGTGAGAGTGTCTCGGTGAGAAGAAAAAAGATTTCTTGAAAAGAAAAGTATGCAGCTACTTTCCAGCTTCATGGCGAGGCACCTGAAGCGAGGAGCATCCTTGAAAAAAGGTACGATACTGCGGACAAGGCACCAGGTGAACACTCATTTAGAACAATGCCAGCGTAATTACTACGGCAGGAATACGAGCTTCTTTAAATGCGTTCCTTTTCCATGGTCTCAGGCCGTTCGACTCTTCGCATTTCTCATTGATACGGGACCAATTAATAATGATTCTCCCACGATCGAAGGATTCAACGCTGATTCAGAGTGTTTCCTACTGTTTCTATGAAACCGAAATACTTTCAACTCGTCAGATATTTTTAACAACTTTATTATTCTTCCTCAAATTGTACCTCCGTCGCGTCCATTGTGGGTTCATAGATCATTTATCTCGAGAGAGGATAGGTCCGTTTTAATTTTAATCCGAATTAATAAGCAGTAAGGAGGAAGAATGCTTTTAGTGTTGGATCTTTTCTTCGGTTCTAATGGTCAACGGTTTTGCTGGGCGTAGCGAAATATTGTACAATGAACGTATGTTGATAAATTACGTTGGTAATTGATAACGATATTTCGTTCTAACGTTGCCTCGTAGGAAATTACTGAAATTAATTGGAGTGAGGAATGACAACAAGTAGGTTAATTCTTGGGAAAGATTGCATGGTACATACTTCCATGGGAGACATTTCTCTCCAATTTCGTTTCGACGCCACTTTCGAAACGTTAGTCGAACACTTTCCATTTGGGACTAAATTTGAAGAAAAGTGCACGTTCGGCATGACTTTCTCGCATAATTATTTCTTAAGTAGAAAGATTTTCAGTTGATTGAATCCCTAGTACATTAGTCGGTGGAGATATAATAATTTTGCAACTTATTGCAAATATGCCTGTTACAGAAAATTGTCTTACAGGGGAATACATAATTTCCTGGTCGTTAGATAAATAGTACGTGTGTATTCAATGCCGACTTGAAGAAAACACAAACGGCATTAATTTATGGTCAAAGGGATTCACCAACAAAGTATAATTACTAAATGTGCTGTTTTATACTACACGATATAATACTTCATTGAACTTCATAGCGCAATAGATAATTCAATGTCTTTGTTCATTTGCATTTCAATCAATTTAGTTGCAAACTGCGTGACCATATGCGGTAGCTTTCGCTTATAATCGCACAATGGAATTTCATGGAAATTGATGCTCAATTTAGTAAAATTAAAACGTAATCCATCGTTAATTTTCACGTTAAAAAGATATCATTCCGGCGGGAGTTATTAGTACCTACGGTTTTATAGTGTCAGAAAAATAATGGTAAATAAAAGACCTTAAAGCACTTTCATCTTTGTGTTATTTAAATAAACACAAGTTGTTTCCTTTTTCTGAGCAATGTATGGAAGTTTGAAAGCGCATGATCTACTTTATTTAATCAATATGAACCGAAATATGTATCTACTCGAAGTTCGAAAGAAGTGGTTGCAATCACGCGATGTTGATTTTCTATGGTCAGTACCGATAGGGCAGTGATTCTTAACTGAAACATTTTTCCCTGTATCTAAACTGTTTCGAAAGAATTTTAACGTAAGCTTTGTATCAGTGATTCTAATTATATTTCCTGCTACTTCTTATTGCTCTATATTTCATTATTTACACATACATATATTTCATTATGTATTCATTTGGCTGCCATTGAATTTCATTACAAAAATCTCTTCCATTACACTTTGCCCTTACAAGCAATACAGATTTACAATTCTGTCAGGCGAGTGTTAGATAGAGCAACACCTGGAAAGGTTGTGGTATCAATTTCTGTGCAAGGGGTGCTTGTAATGCCAAGGTCCTGTCCTCGATTGCTCCTGCCTCCACTCTTAAACATATTAGACAGCTCATGCCTACTGACATTTCAGTCAGCAAATTAAATCAGTTCATATACTAATGTTCGTTAGAAATTTCACTTGCCCAACTGCTCATAATTATCACAACTGTTTAAACTTGTAATTTTTAAAGCATAAAGAAGTGTGAAAGCTATGGTATATTGTACATATTCAATTCATCGATGCAAAGATATGTGCATATAGTGATATGCAATATCTGTAGCTAATTACTTTGTACTTATGTACATATACATATGGTTCTTTTTATAACACTGGTCATCTTTCTTTTTATTGGATCAAATAATGTTGAATCTCTTTTTCGTACATCCTTAATAAAAAAAAGATACTTATCAATTAAAAGAAAGAGAAAGGTAAGGTCACATGCATCTCAAGCACTGAAATCGGTTTCAATCTCGAAATCGCGTTGAAGATTCACGCGACGTTTACGAGGGTCGCATAAATCGTCGTAGACGTCTTAACAAATGGATCAAGTAAACGCGACATTCCATGAAGACCGTACTGAATTCATCGCGTATGTATTGTACGTTGCAGTATCGTTAATTGCGTTCAACCGACGTTCGTCCTTGCACCTTTAGTTGCATTGTATTTGATATGCACACCGGTGTGGAGAATTCGCCATGCGACGAAAGAAAGAAAGAAAGAATTCTCAGATTGTACGATACCACGGTTGTTAGCTAGATCATAATAAAAACAGTTTTTTCCTATAAGAAAAAGAACTGGCCGGCTTTTCTCATAGTCTTTCATCAACTACGAACTTCAAACGCTTAACACGATATCGTAGATCATGTACTGAAAAAGAACTGTCTACATTTCACACACACCCACGATTTGGGATTTAATAATCACGTTTATTTCTACGACTGCAATTTCTCGAAAGAAAATATTTGGCGACATTTTAGAGTTACACAGTATTATTTAAATGTTCAATTATGTATGTATAATAATTGTAAAAATGTCTCTTTGCAACCTTCTTTATTTCATCCTTGGTAAGAGCTTGCTACCAGGTAAATTACGTGGATGATTTGGAAGTTAATATCTGTTTTACTTCAGAATACTTTCTATGCATACCTTGCACGCTCCCGTTTTAAATAGAACTCTGAACTTAATTAGTTGAGAAGCGTGTATCAAGTAATTATAATAGTTTACTGGATACCGTAGTTATTCAAGGAGAATTAACAATTGCCTTTCTTTGGCTCTTTTGTAGGGAAACGAGAAGCTACTGGAGGCGGATACACGACAGGTATTTCTCCAGGTGCGATAGGGGGTCCACCCAAAGCCGTTAACAATACCGCGGCTTACGTTACTGCACCATCTGGGGGTGCCAATATGATCCCCGAAGATACTATTCCTGATGAAGAGTTCGCCTTAGCCATTACTCAAAAAACTCAAGTAAGATAAATTTCTTATTGTTACATAGTACTATTTCCATTCCTTTCTTGATGCAATAAATTTTATGAGTCGAAATAAGTAAATGATCATCGCCATTAATAAATTTATGCTAGGCTTCGACAGGCTTCTTATACTAACAAGAGTTATAGATTAGTATTGTAGGGTAATAGTGTATTACAATAATTATTACATATCAATATAGCAACAGTAGGACATTCAGTATTCATTCACGAGTTTTATTTATCTAGAAGGATATAAGAAAATTAATTATTTTCTATAAAACATAAAATAGTTTCTATAATATATTAATATTAGTATTAATATTAGTATTACCATTAATATTAGTATTACTATTAATATACCTAATTTCATCAAATCTCAGTGCATAATTAAAGGTTCAATTATTAATAGATTAATACGTATAAATAACATTAATATTTGATAAATACGGATATTACCTAGATTTCATGCACTATATAAAGATATATTGCACTAACAATTATATCATTAATACAGTGTTTGCTAATATCAATTACTCAGAACATTTCTATCTCATTAAATCATTGATCCGAAAATTCCGCATGAGTCTATCGGAAGTAACAAGAATAACTATGTAAGAAAACCAATTACTGTTCCCCATAAATGTAAAAGGTATTGCTCGCAATATCACGAGGCACTCGGAAAATCGTCAGGCACTTGAAGCTTTTTATCGCCATTATTTGATGGATTAGTGTCGACTGAAAAACTCGTTCACGTGTATAATAAAAATGTCGCAGTGCGAAATTAACATTGTAGAGGATGCACGTGTACAAACGTAAACAGCCGCGAATCACTTTTTCATTTAATATAAAATGCATGCCACGTAAGAACATAGTTTCAGTGGTCCTTATTCTTGTAACGTTAGGAATTTTTCAACAGAATTTACGTGATTCGAATCGTCAATCTCATCAATGGGTAGAGGCACAATAATGTTCACCGGGAAATGTACCATCAGGATTCCCTCGTAAGATACAGTTTAACGACTACGTTGTATCGCAGCTCGAAAGCACAATAAGTTGTTTTCTTTCGGTGCTGTCGGCCCCACGGTTGTGAAATTAAATTGCACGTTGTTTAGAAACGAATGCCGGTGCTTCACGAGAAGAACAAATATAATAAACGGGTAACAGCTACGCGCACATACAGGGAACGGGAGTAATTTTCTTAATAATAAAACGAAATTGTGCGACTGTTAAGATTAATTAGAATGGAAGAGTCAAAATTAAATTACTAAATGCATGTTGCTATTAAATAACAGGGCGCTTTCATTTGTCATTATTCCATTAAATATTATTTAGTTTCTTTACTGTTGGATCTGAAATTTTATGTGGAAGGTAATTTTCGCGTAAGGCATTCGTATTATTTTACTGAACGACATGCGCAGCGTAATTCCTTGAATTCCTTTTATTGTTAATTAACATCCGTAGCTTCTTTTACGCCGAACCATTTGAATCACAAAAGCTGATCTGGCTCTTTTATTTTGCATTAGAATGCGAGCATAAATCGAGCGCGTCCATTAATGAGATTTGCCGAAGATAGGTATAACATGCGATATTCGAGTCTCGAGTTTATGGATGCAAAGCAGAAATTATTGTCTACGTGGGAAATACTGCTAGTAATGCTTTCCGGTGTGGAACTCGTGAGACTTCTTCAGTGATTTTTATCGTCGTATTACTTAGCTTGTCGACGCCAAAGGAGGAGGAATAGGTTTCCCTACTGAGCCTCGAATTCCTTGAAGAAAATGCAATATACATACCTCTACCATAGTAACCCTTAATATACTTTGCAGCATACAATTAAAAAAAAAAAGAAGGGAAAAACGAACTTCTTCTTCTGACAATGTTGTACTTTATATTCTCGTTTTTATAAAAGATAAACACCAAGTAATAAGAAACTAAATTTCTCAGTTATAACAGTAGAATTGTTCATTTTTTGAGGATAGTTCTGCTTTGAATAGTGGATAGTATTATTTATTATCTTATTGGAAATTAAAAATTAATAATGATAATGCACGACCAAAATCGTCTTCAAATTTTTCAAATCGCCGGTTACCATTGCAACTGGCACGAAGACGATGTACGCAAGGGGAGATAAAAATTGGAAAGCAATATAACATATTTATCGGAACTTTCAAAAATTCCAGAATATCGTGCTGATGATTGTTTACGCTACGCGGTCTCATTGCCTCGACACGAATATGATTCTTCCATCACAATAAATGATCGAAATAACAAGTCAGATTTTATTGTATCACTAATGATTGAAACAAAAAAATACACATTCATTGTCCCAAGGCTCCCGTCTCGGAGCACCAGGAGTATTAAGATCGACCTCGCTCCCTTAGCATTGGTCAACTTTCTAATTAATGAAATGTTACGTTCTTGACGAGACAGGTAGTGCATTACTATTGCATCCAATGACGATATGAACCAAGCCCATGAAGGTTTTTGCTTTGTGGTATTGAAATTACTATCGAGTGGTCCCTCGCACAATTTTGCTAGCCCTTCTTGTCTCAAGAATATATCATTCTCCAAAACTAATTGCATACCGAGCACATAGTCTTCTTCAAAGTAAGTGCGATAGATTATTCTGCATTTCCTCGCGAGCCGTAGATATTGACAGGAATTTATTGAATTACAATAAAAAGCGAAAGGGAGAAGCATTCAGGAAAGTTATTTAAATAGTTTGCAGTACGTATCATACGCTTTATTGTAATGCCTATTTTAAGGATCATTATGTGGCACGTTTACACGAAACAGGAGGTATGACCATCCGTTTGTTTTACTGTAATGAATAGAATAGTTCAAGCATGCGTCGCTCGTGATATTTGTAGAAGCGTAAAACACGTGAAACTTTACGATTTGAATCAATCGCGTTTATTCATGCAATATAATCTGGTCATTCTGAGGTTAATGACGTTCTCCACGACGCCAGAGAAGCTACTTAAATGTACGTGCACGCGATGTTGCGTGAGTGTACGCGAACCATGTCCTATATTCTGGTTAGATGAAGGAATAATGATTTTTATTATGTGCGACTTTCCCCTTATTTCGTTATTCACCAAAGAAACTTTAGCACGTTTAGTTCAGAGCATATGATAATCAATACATTGCAAACAGCAGACCCAGTACAGCTCGTGTAGGCGTTCGTGTAAACATTGCATTATACAATCTGCAGAATATACACGGAATGACATTTTTTAAATTTTACCTCAATTTTTCTTAGCACGTATTTCAAAATGTTTAAAGTATCTCCATGATTTTCTAGTATTTATTTAAAGATGTAGTACGCGCGAGGTATGGATATAAACAAGCCTAATAATATTAAAAATAAAGAATGAAATACAGAATTAACATTTTTTCTAAGCGTACTACATACGCGCTTCTGCGCTCCCAAAATTCACAAGATATCCTATCTTGTCAACTAAAAAAAAATCCTTCTATAAGAAATAATGGAATAAAACTCTTGGAGAACGATTTATTAAAAAGTACAACTTTGTTATTTATTTCAATTATGCGAGTAAAATACAGTCTTCGTTAACTCACGAAATACGACAATATCCTGATACCGTCATTTTAATACGGACAATTATTTCTTTGCAGAGAGACGCAGAAGCTATTCGCAGTGCCCTGTATCTTGGCGTGGCTCTTACAATCGCATGGATAATAGGTGCAACAGGCTTATCGCTAGCATGGCTCGTGCTAGTGCTAGCACTAGCAGGGACAATACTTAAAGCTAGAATATTTCGTCTCCTCGAATCAACAATTCAACGCGAATTAGCCAGGCTACGCCGCAGAAGAGCTTTGTACAAAGACGAGACTGCTGAGTGGCTGAGTTTACTACTCAATAAATGGTAAATACAATTTTCATATTTTCGTGATTATTACATTATTTATTCACTATTAAGAAAATTGAGCAATGTATGATATTAATGTAATGTTTTCACAAAGTTATTAACTATATTATAACATACGTATAAAGTACCAAGACGTTTTAGATCATTTTCATCGATTACAGTATGGAGAGAATTTATCTGATGAATTTAAGACAGAATTAAAAGATTAACGTGATAGTGATATAGTAAAGTCGCACGAGTAATTTAATTGATATGCGGTATCCAACTCATGAACTATTATACACTATTCAATTCATCAAACCTATAATCAAAATTACAGTTTCTTTTTTATTAAATATTATTTGCAACAAGAAAGATAAACGTGTAGTTGCGTGTAAATGTTTAGATACATTACTTCTAGTTTATTTACTTCGATTATAACATAAAATACTTATTTCAAATATATCTTTCATATAGTCAATGTTTATTTTATTTCTAATAGTGACAGAGGAAATTATTTCTTTATTGGAAAAATCTTTTATTATAAAATAAAATATCTTTTATTAGAAATTATTTCTCTAGATAATATTTTAACTATCTCAACATTTGAACTTGGTGAATATTTTATTTCGAATGTTTCAAGATTAAGTAGAAGTAGTTGAATATTATGTCGAGCTTATCATAAGCTCTTGCAATATTCAATTTTAGTTTCGTACGTCGATATAAAATAGTAATAAATTATCCATTGGAAATCTCATGATTGTTAATGCTTCGAATATCTCTCGTACGTGAACGAACGCTGTACAAGAATCAAGAGTATGTAGGTATTTGTAAACATTCCACATTCCTCGAGTATATAACCCTTGCCTTTCACGTTTCGCTGGTACTTGACTGCACATATGTACCTATACATATATGCCATACTGCTATTACTAATGCGTGGTTGACAAAAGCATAGGTTTCAAGTCGATGCTCATTCGCATCCTAATACTCACTTTGAAACTATATTTAGACATTATTGCAGGAAACAAACAGTTGGGGAATTAAATTTTGTTTCCCTTCTATCATAAACATAGTATGCCCCTCCGAACTCTACGCACGATTATATTAACTTTGTTTAACAATAATATTAATTACGGTTTTTTTCAATTATTCAATTATTATAACGAATCGCATAAGTAAGCCAGAATAAAATTGCACAACAATTTCGATTTAACATTTATCATAAACGTTTTGTTTCAATAATATGTCGAATGTTTTCTATACATCGTACACAATATTGCATTTCTTGTGTAATATAGAATGCGCTCACGTACATAAGCATTCGCAAACACCATTCTCTTTTCATTCAATTCCAATCCATTTTCTTCCGTAAATGTGATACGCCAGACAGGAAGAAACCACCCACATAGATCTTACAACGTAACGTTGTAACCTGGGGCAGTTTGTACAGCTAACTACGGTGTAACGATAATGACACGAATTCATTACCTTGCCATGGCGAAAGGAGCACAAACCGGACATC
The DNA here is from genome assembly GCA_963583965.1 of Nomada ferruginata. Taxonomy (NCBI): domain Eukaryota; kingdom Metazoa; phylum Arthropoda; class Insecta; order Hymenoptera; family Apidae; genus Nomada; species Nomada ferruginata. The sequence continues at coordinate 16,466,247 of OY757216.1, forward strand.
TATATTCATGTGCTTTAGTATCACAGTGTGTCGGATAATCGGCATAGGAACGGCATGAAAGAACTTTATTAAATGTTGCGTGATAACAGACAACTTCAAAATATGTTACGCATAAGATCGCAGGGAAAAGAGAACTTAAGACTTATATACGCGTGTTGTTAATTATTTAGTTGGGATATAAAAACAGTCTAAAAAAAAACGCGTCTAATTTATCGAGCATTATCTCGGAAATGGAATTGCATGGATTAAAAATTTATGCCATGGAAACTTGAAGAGCGCCTACTACAATCTAGAAATAGAACACTATTAATAACATACTGAATTAGTTATGTTGATTTATAATCCGGTTCTTTTTCTAATGCTCAGATTTCGTTAGATTTCATCCAAGCACTTAACTAATTACACTGTATTTTTAATTGGACCGAGTACAAACATTTTACAGCAAACACGTCGTTCGCGAATTATGATTTGCTTTAAAGAAAGAGTTATTGCATCGCTGTTTTGATTGAAATGATGAAATAAAATATATGTACCTTGTGATTAATGCTGTTAATTATTTTTTAATATTAACGAGCATAATTTTTCCACTTTTATCGTTAACTTAGTATCTCGTCTACAATACAGGTGGAGATTTAGTGCTGCCAGCATATTTTCTTTAGCAAAAGAAAGATTGGAGCCTCTTTTAAACGAAGCTAAACCGGGAATACTTGGTAAGTCTTTGAAAATTGCACTATTAAAAATATATACGTTGTAGAAGTGTCGAACGTGAAATTCTGGAGAAGCATTAACGTAAATACCGATTACAATAAAGACATATATGCAATCAGAAAATTTACCATATTCAACCACGGAATATGAAATAACTTTTTCTTTCCAATTCCAAAAGCAAGGTGTAGCAATTGAATGAGTAGGATTAAATGAATTGTTACTATTTTATATGCTCCCTATTAGTCTCAACTTATACAATTATTCCTCACCAATAACACTGTTTAGGACCCTTGGAATTAAGAGAACTGACTCTTGGTGAACAAACTCCTTGCATCACTCGCGTGAGAACTTTAGATTATGCGAACGACGATGATATCGATGGGCAGACAGGTCAAGCGAAATTGTCGATCGAAGCTGATGTTCGGCTCGACTGCGAACAATTTCGTATGCTTATCACTACAAGACTGTTTGGGAAAGGGTTAGTATGTAATCATATTTTGTTAACAAACGAAACGTCTTAAATATTTCTTCCGGATGAAAATACACGATGCAAGTCTGAAGCAAAAAACACATGCAGTGATTCAAAAATAATAGATATTTTGTGATAAATTAAATTTGAAACAATGAACGAAAAATTCTGCAAGGTCTCTTCCGGCAAATATAGTGAATTCGATAGTTACCTTTCACACAAAATTCATGAAACACAAAAACTTGTACTGTTATCCGGGTCCTTGATCTTTACGAAGGTTTACCAGTTTCTGCGTATTACGTTGACCTATACTACTTGAAAAATATGCGTTGGCAAACATTGATATTGGCACATCAAAAAATACTTAAAAATGCTGTAGTACTTAAAGAAAAGTCTGGTCAAACGTTGACCTGTAGTAATTAAAGAAAAGTATGACTCAGAAAAGGTTGACTTGCACTACTTAAAAATCGTGTTTCTGACCATGTAGCATTGATTATTTAAAATCTAATTGTATAACTACAAAACCAGTAAACGTCCAATCACAATTTGTAACAAATCCAACGGAATATTCCATCCGCAACGACAGTTATATAAAGATTTAATGTTGAATTAAAGGGTCGGCATGGACGTTGATCTCGCCGTGGAGAAACTGTCCCTGTCGGGTACCATCCTCGCCACCCTGACCCTTAACCCCATGGCACCGTTTCCTCACGCAACCTCTTTAAGCGTGAGTTTCTTGGAGAAACCGGACGTTTGGTTCAGCGTGAGAATTCTACGAGCTGTACAAATGATGGAGATGCCCTTAATCAAGACCTGGATTCACGCAGTGGTCACGGACGCTTTGGCCAGCTGGATCGTCGACCCAGGTCACTTGGAAATGAATCTAAGGGCTCAAGAAAGACCTGGGCCCAAATTCGATTCAATAGCTAATTCCATTCCACAGGGGGTGCTCACGGTTGTTTTATCTCAAAATGGATATCCTGGTAATTGAAGGACGATAAATAATGGAAATTAATATCTGAGAAAAGTTGTGTTGCTCAATAATAATTTACGTATCCGCGATGTGCAACTAAATCGTGTTGCTTAATTTGCAGCCCCTGCTGGAGACGAAGTAAGGTGGCTCGTGGTAACCGTAGGAGATCAGAGGCGGGTTACGACCCCTTTAAATTCCACGTGGAATGAAGACGTCTCTTTCTTAGTTGGCGCGTTGGATAACGAGAAGGTCTCTATCAAGTTGAAAACGAAACGACTTGTCAGTACCACCACGCTGGCGCAATTCGAACTTGCACTCGGAGTGTACAATTGGGATAATTCGCAAGTGTGAGTTATCACGATTCTAATATCACTCCGACAGAGATGAGCATCGGTATTTTTTTATTAAGAATTTTAATCTCAAATGAGATTATTTGCAAGAAGACAAAATTACAAAATACAAATTATAGTAAGATGACATAGAAATAGTTACAATTGTAAATTACAACTTTTAAGGAACGAATATAGCATCGCTATTTAAACGGCTCAAGGTGGGATATTTTTTAACATACTTCTCTTTTAACAGGATCGAAACCGTGTTACAACAAAAGAAACCGTCCCGCAGCAGTGCGAACATTCCGAATATCAACGCTCGATTAGAGTACACAGCGCTGCCGAAATTAGATCCGGAATTACCGCAGCCGGAATTGATCGAGGATAATTCACATTTGTCGGGTAAATTTCAGATTTTTATTTCTTTATTTATTCTCCTTGCAATTATATCAATTGACGGATAAAGAAAAAATTACACTCTGCTCGAATTATATCCGTGAATTTGTGACATGATTTTTTCTATTTGTGAAATATAACTCGCGTGTTATCGTATCTGATATTTTCAGCGTCACGAAACTATTCCAATCGAGCACAAAAATCAGGTAAAATACACAAAAAATAATGTGTCATTGTTGATCGTATTAACAATGCCAGCATATTAAGCATGAATTATGGATGTTCCAATTTTCCTTTGTATTTTTTCGTGCACAGTACAAAATTGTCAGTCGTTTTCGTGAATTGTGTTGTGTAGTTCCGATACAGTAGTGTTTGATGGTCATACGGAATGCACGTATAACGTTGTACTTATTGCAAAATCATTTTCAGGGGTGCTTGTGGTGTACATTCATTCGGCGGAGAATTTAAACAGCGACAGTTCTCAATGTAATCCTTATTGCATGTTATTTAACAATCGTAAAAAGGTAGGTTCTCTTGAATTACAAAATATAGAACTATGTAAATGTAATTTCAGGAACTTCTTTGACAAATAATTTTTTTTAATACACAGGTGAAAACGACACATTACATTCGAAGCACTACATCGCCATGCTGGGAAAGCAGGGCACAATTCCTTGTACAAGATTACACTCAAGTATCGTTAAGCTTTGTCGTGTATTCTTGGAATATATCGAAATCCACTGACAGCGATATGCTTGGGCTCGCTATTTTATCTCTATCTCAAGTAAGATCACGTAATTAATGCGTTGAAGGGCAACGGGAATTAAACAGAAACTGTACTTCAACTTTGACTACAAGTGCGCAATAATTAGCAGAAACCTGAATATTTATATATGGAATAAATGCCACTAAATAATATTTCAATGGAATACTCTCTGATCGTTATCTTTTATTCTTTTAAATAACTTTCACCGGAAATTCGCCTTCGTCTGAAAAGAATAATTTCTTATTCAACATTTATTTCCATACTAATATTAACTTTTTTCTGTACCGTAGAGTGCCATCAATTGTATTATATTTTCAATGTTTCTATTAATACCGTTGAAACCATCTCTTATTACAGGAAAGTACGTGGATGGTTAAGAAGGAATTAATACTTAGTGGTTCCAATAATATATCGACTATGTCAGTTTCCGTATTATTCTATCCTGTGAAAAGCGTACAGCAGGTGGTCACCAGTCGTAGAAGTAGTTTGGCATTTCCAATGTCCGACGACGAACCAAAATCGAAAAGGAATAGCCTACCGTGGATGCAACAGGCAGTTAGTACAATCGATGAAAGCAATTACCTATTAATACCATCCTGATGAAAATTTATTTTCGCCCTCTGACGTATTATGTATTTCTCCAGAAACTCTTATTAACTCACAAGGATATAGATCCTGCCTCGTCCGACGTGTCCAGCTTACTTTCCACAGGGAGCGGTTTAATGGAAGTAACGTTGATAAGGGCGAGAGATCTTGTGGCGAAGGATTTGAATGGTTTCAGTGATCCTTTCTGCGAATTAAAATTAAATAACGAAACGAAATATAAGAGCAGCATAAAGAAAAAAACATTGAATCCCTGCTGGGATGAAAGTTCGATCATGGGCTTACCGAGAAGCAGCGAGACATTGGACGTCGTAAGAATTTTCTCAATAATTTTCTAACAGAGTAATTACAATTGCCATTACCTTTACCAATTTGTCTTAAAGGTTCTATGGGATCACGATACTTTTGGTACCAAGGATTATCTTGGAAAAGTGTCATTGACTCTCGACGACATCAGAAAATTATCGAACAGCGATCAGTCCCATTGGTTCACGTTAAGGGGAACCAAAACTGGATCTGTCGAACTGAAGATCAAGGTCTTGTCCGAGGAGTGTGAGGTATATATACTGGATGAATTTTCCTATAAATCGTATATTTCGAAATATCTATTTTATCGTATATTTCAATTTACACTTTGATTTAGACTCAGAGCACTTATGCAGCCAGCAATATCAGTGAAAGTTCAACGCAGTTAAACATTGAAACTTCTGAAATGATGTCGAACATTGCAAGGAGACCTTCGGTGGAGAAATCGAAGATGAGATTACATTTAGACGTTGTACCACCACCGCCGCCCCCGCGCACAGTTACGTTGCTGAAACCAGCTATTTCTAATCAGTCTGGTAAATTAACTTTGACACATTCAATCTGCATCAAGTGTTGAATAATAACTGTGTAAACATTCTGTACTGGAAACGTTATTTGAATCAGACAAAGGCAGCATCGGAAGCAAAGACTCCAATGAGATAAATGGAACACAAAATTCGTGGATCCCAAGAGTTATCACAGAATCCGTGGCAGATGCGATCGACGACACTGACACAGCTAAGATAAGAGAACGACGTTCTTCTCACATCAGTTTGACTCCAAGCCCTGAGCACAGTTTTGGGAAAAAATTGACACAGTACAACAGTTTCCGCGTTATGAAGCAAAAGGTAACGCAATAATGGAGGCGCTGTGATTTGTATCGTATTATTCAAATATAATAATTAAGCTAACTTTAAACGTTGCTATGAATTCTGTGTAAAATGAAAAGCTTCTTACTTATAGTACATGTAACAGTGCTGACACATGGTTGTAGGTGAAGAGGGGATTGAAGCTTCGTAGATTTCGTTCAGAAGTAAATATAGAAGATAAAAATGAATCGAAAGGTATAACATTGAGTTTGGAACCTCGAGGTGGAGGGGAAGCTGATGCTACAGAACTTTTACAAGAATCTGGTTTGGCCCATGCCGTATCGCAACCCGACATGCTTGGAAGAATAAGACAACCTAGTCCACGATTAAGACTGAGGCCAAATGGTTGGTGAATTTATTCGCTATTTCATAAATCGCGGTATTCCATATCAGTTATTATACTGACGATTAAATTTCGTACATTGCAATGTGTACTCATTTATGTATATTAAAAAAAAACAAGTAAATTTATTAATTGATGCATTTCTTCACTCAGAATTAAAAGTTGTAAATGGCACGAAGGAGAAGTATTCGGGAATAGAGGGTAAGGTTCTGCAGGCGCAGGGTCTCCACGTCGCGCACATCGCTCAATTATATTGTAGAATTAAACTCCAAATGTGAGTACGTGCGAGATAGAAATAATATTGAGACTTTAATAAGTATATTTTAAATTTATCAATACATGTTCCAGTCCCGACAAAATTCCATCTTCTGGAAATGGTGGAAAAACATTAGCGAAATCTCGACTTTTACCGGCTATGCCTAATCCTCAGTTCAGCATAGATTTTCACATAGAAGGAGACAACGTTCCAAGGCAATCGTTGTTGATATTTGAGATCATAAGCGCTAGCAAAGAATTATTAGCTAGCCGACGCATCACACTTCATGAATTATTAGGTATGTTTGTTCATACACTATTTTAAGTCTTCCATTCTTTCAACGTGCGAGTACGTACCTAACGTTAATAAATTTGAAATGGTAGAATGAAAACAGTAAAATTCTTAGCATCTCAAAATAAATTTATTCGTCAATGAAATGGGTTTATAATTTTTTGGATTTGAAAGTGGTAAAAATTATGAACATATTCGTTTGTCCACATATTTAATATTCTGTTAAAGGTCTTTCCGCGGCGACTGATGAAATTCATACGTGGTTAGCATTAAATAATGGAGCATCAATAGAAGTACAAATTGCTCATGGAAAGGAACTCAAAAGCAAGTCCACAAAGAAACTATTTCGATCCTGGTCAGTTCATCGCATAGGGAAGATATGAAGCGTTGCGTTGAAATCGTATTTTTTAAAGCGATCTTTCATGTGCTGTTTGATAAAAATCATAATTCGCCAACATATGTTGTACAAAACTAATTCATGGGATAATATCATAATCTATTGACGAACATATTCACAAATCATTTTACTTATTTTACTACTTGTACATATATACATATACATATATATTTATATAAATATATAAAGATTCGAATTTTATTTTCCAAGAAAGATTATAACACTTATATTTTGTATCATACAATGTATGTAAGATAATATTTCCCTTCTTATTATAAAAACGATTTATAAAAAAATCTGTAGAAATAATAATAATCTTCCATCTTTCCTGGGACTATATATTAAAAAATGGTTACTAAACATTCCTTGTCAATATTTATAAAATATATGAATATTTTCAATAAGCTTTCATTATATTCAATCTCCATCAAATTCCGAAACGATAAAATGTACCTTGAATAAACCATTGTATACGTCAAATATTTATTTACTTTACTATTTATCAATTCAAGAGATATACAATCGATTTATTCGTACAATTTATAAAATCGCTTTATAAATATCTCCTTTAAATCTGTGCAATTTTTATTTTTCAACGCTTTATTTATACACACACTTACATCTGCATTTTAGAATATGTAGTATCACAAATATATTATTATATGCTTACATATATTATTACAATACGGAACAAAAAAGAAGGAAATTCTCTCAACTTGGTCACTTAACTTATAATACAAATAAATAGCATTATTTACTCAACAATACCATGTAAATATATCTATAACAATATCCAACAATAATAGTGTAAAAATAAAATGTATCTTTTAATAGCAGTGCTCAACAATAGTACCAGAAAAGTAAATAAGTTTTTCGTAATATTATATCTACATTTTTAAGACATATTGTTTTAAAATAATCAAACGATTAGAACATCTGACATTATCGATATTAAAATTTATATAGTGAGAAATATCGATAACATTTAAAGAAACATTATGTTCAATGGTACTTTTCATTCATACTGTCGAGAAATATTTTATCACAGTATGATAACACTCTTAATTATGCGAATAAAATATTCGTACAATTAGTATAAATATTTAAAGCATTATAAAAAACATAGTGTAAAAACTTATTTATATATTATTAAATACTTAAATTTTGCAAAATACAAATCTGCAACGATGTTAATTTCTTTGATGTCTGTCACGAAATATCATTGTATCATGCGTAACTTTTGGAAATTGTGCATACTGTTTATAATCTTTGCTTAGATAATAATTGTATACTCTTTACATTAAATTTACAGGTACAGTAAATTAGTCTCCATCCAAATCCTTCATTAACTCATTTGCCACTAAAATATAAACAAAATTGATTAAACGGTGAAATGCTAAAAGTAATATTTAGAAGTTATATAATATATTTCTGTACATCACCAAAATTAAACCTCTTACCTTCAGATTACTTTGTATATTTCTGTTACCAACTTCTTCTTGGCGTTGATCGCGCAGCTGATCCAATCTTTCTTGCGCCCTCACAGTGTTTATATTTCTAATACCACGGGTTTGCTCTTCGGCAATTCTCCTTTCTGCCGCTTCCATCTGTTTCTGTCTCCTAGTTTCCTGAAAGGATTAACATGTTTCCAACTATAACATTTTCTTTAATCGTTTGAAATGTTTAATGTCAATTCACGAAAAATAAACAAGTTCGATTGTAGTAATCATCTAAATCCAAACTTAAATTCTCCTTACTTTTGATTTAACTTAGTTCTTATTTTTGTTATAATTCATAATTTTTTTCTTGGCATTTTAAATAAATAATACTCATTTATTATCGTACATGAATTTTTCGCGAGCAGAATATATTAATCAAAATAAAGCATCGAACAAAGAGGAAATAGACAATCTCTAAGGAAGGAAGACGGAAAAGAAATATATATATGAATGCAGAAAAATAAGCGCATAATGCTAAAAGTACTAAAAAAAGGCATTGTTAACAAGAAGTACGTATTAGTATAAAAGAAAACGCTGATAACCTCAAACTTTCAAATCATACCAAATCTGGCGTGAAATCTTCACCCGAAGATGATACTTTACAACAAGATAAGAAAATGTTTCCCATTGTCAATGCAAATCTTTACTACTATCCCTGAAATAGTAAATTACTTATATTATAGCAGCTTTAACACTTTTCCCTATCAACGAAGGATTTTCCTTTGCATATGGATAATAACGGTTGACATCAGGTATATTTTAATCAATAATATTATCATACATACATATATCCATATCTCATTGGAGTTAGTAGTATCTATAGTACTACCATCTATAAAGAAACGCGTGAAACTACTCATTCTCTGCCTTATCTACATTCGGAAATGTTGTCTTTTGTATCGCCATCTATAAGGAAGTGCACGAAACTACTCGGGCCCCTGCTTATAGCACCGACCAGATATAAGAATAGACAAGACATCTTATGGACTTTTGTGGCCCAACGTGACTGTCATACCGACTCAGAAATCCCACGCTGATTTGAGCGTCCTCTGCTCATGGACAGTGATCACTTGAAGAACTATTCTTTACTGAAGTAGCGGGTACGGGATTCATGCGATTGTTGAATATATGTAAATGCTTTGGGGGGATCAGGAACGCTATTTCTCGAGCAACGTTTCGGTAGAAAAATTGAGCTACGATGCCTGGTCGCGCGATGCGCTTCGGCTCGGCTCGAGTTGGGTCGAAACAACATCGCGATGCATCGGGCGATGAAATTGACAGTGTCACGTCAAGCGTCCCGCCTGTGCTGTCCCGCATTCATTGCGCGGCAAAGAACAAAAGAATTCTTTAACGAGGATCGTAGGTCCAGCTAAAAGTTGGTCAGAAACAGTAGAAATCCACTCGGCACGACCCTAGAGTCGTAGGTCCGGCTATAAGTTGGTCAGAAATAGTAGAAGTCCAGTAGGCACGACCCTAGAGTCGTAGGTCCGGCTAAAAGTTAGTCAGGAACATTAGAAGTCCAGTTGGCACGACGCTAGGAGTCATAGATCCGGCTAAAAGTTGGTCAGAAACAGTAGAAGTCCAGTCGGCACGGCCCTAGAGTCGTACGTCCGGCTAAAACTTGGTCAGAAACAGTAGAAGTCCAGTCGGCACGACCTTAGAGTCGTAGGTCCAGCTAAAAGTTGGTCGGAAACAGTAGAAATCCAGTACGTATGACCTTAGTACAGTAGTACGCACGACCGCGGTCGGAGACCTTCGAAGAGTTCGGAAATTGCGTATACCACCGAGCGCGACCGAGCGCTACCGACGCGCCGGCGCGTCACGGAGTGGGGATGACGGTGAGCGGCGCACGCGGTGTCACTATCAGTTCAAGCGTCGTACCGTACGGGTCGTCTATGCTGTCGAAGGTTAGCGACATACATAACCTTACAATACAATAGCATCTCGGGGTTTACTTTACCACCGCATACGCTTGTCTATTAGCTTCTATTAATTAATACGCGTTTATTTAACAATCGTTTGACTATCGCGAGAGTACATTAAAGTCTTTCTCAAGCCTCTTTTCCTGGACCCTTGACCGGTCCACCGGTTGAGTATCGACGCGTCTTCTTCCGGTAACATCGGTTCTTTGATACGCGATTAACTACTCGTTTGTTGTAACATCGTGTTAACTAACTTATTAGTTTGAACGGTTCTTCGAATCTTTATTATATTTTATTCAGTCACTTACACACTGCTTTTGCGACTTCGAATTCGATTCTGATTTTAGCACAGGTCTATCACAGCTCCATTCTTTTTGTTGCAGGAATAATGGATGATTAGCTGGCAAAGAATAATATGTTGAGGCTGCAGGAATGGAGTATTGAGATACTGCGATGCATAACAATCAGTCCGATGACGTATGATGAAGGATTGTTAACATGTAACTTATTATCCCAGCGGTTTACGTATATTTCTTGTTATCTGGCGATTGGATTTTGGCTCAAGTTCTTTTCTTTCGGTTGAAAGTTATTGAGCAGTTTAAACATTTTAAGTAGGACTTACAATATGCCACTCGCGATTGAAACTAGATTCAGTAAATTTCATTAATTCTAAACGAAAAATTGAAATACTTTCATGTTTCGCTGCATATCGGTCGCGATTTGTATTATAGCTTCACTAGTATTTATTAAAAACTTTTATTATCTCTGTGACTTGGCACAAGTACGGTCAAATTGTATTTTCGATGCAGCATTGTCCGCGTACTTACGTACTGGTTGCCATGCACTTGAAGCATGATAAATAGTTTCGAGTCTTGATTTCTACAAGCAGCTACGAGAACTTATAAATGCGCGATATTGCTTACTAACTAACAAAGATCATGATCACCTTTAAAACTCGGACAAAGAACAGTCACAGTATGGTTTTGATAAATCATTTATATTAATCTATAATAGTATATCTTGAATAGACAATTAACAGTAATTAAATCAGAATAATAATAAGGTAGTACTTTATTAAAACAAAGCAGTATTTCCTCAACAGACGTTTGACAGGATGAAGAAATAAGAAAGAGATAAATAAAATCAAATGTGTATTGCTTCAATTTCTACCTCCTCACCCTATTTACTAACTTGTACAGATTCTCTTTCAGAAAATTTTGATGACCGCGCGCAATGCGGTCAGTAGAGTCAGTGCTTGCTCCGTCAAAGTTCTTTTTATTGTTTTTAGAGCGAAACAGCTCATAATAATTATAACTAAATATAAATAACAGTAAAGATACGCGAAAGTAGAGTCAGTGTTTGCTTCGAAATATTGCTCTCGCGAAATTAGAGTCACTTTGTTCGTCGATCACAATTGACGTGCGCGATAGTAGTCTTTTATTTTATTTTTTTTTCTTTCGCAATAAGTATTCCGGTATTAGAGTCAGCACCGATGCAGTTCGGCGAGTTCGGGCACTCATCCATCAACTCGAAGAGTAAGTATCTCTGTATTTCTTTAATCTTATTTTACAATGGTCTTTGATAATTATCATGATCGAAAAGTACTCAAAACGCAAAGATTTCAATGTTGTCTGTTCTTTTGAATGTTTCAGAAGCTGCCATGGGCTCAATTGTATCACCATAACGATATTGTTGGCCGCGCGCAATGCGGTTGGTAGAGTCAGTGCTTGTTCCGTCAAAGTTCTTTTTATTATTTTTTGAGCGCAGCCGCTCTTAATAATAATTCAACATAAATAACAGTAAAGAGACGCGAAATTAGAGTCAGTGTTTACTCCGAAATAATACTCTCGCGAAAAATAGAGTCACTTTGTTCGTCGATCACAACTATTCCTTTTCCGTTCTCGGCTCGGAGGACTGATGGTTAGGGACTTAGTGTCAGCGAGTTACGATGTGTGGGGGCGTGATTGTGGTTCTGGACCCTGGTCACGAGGCCCTCTGTTAGACCACATATAATCTCTAATTTGGGTAGGTCATCCACCATTCTGGAATCGTGGTCGCGGTTCTTGCAATATCCGGGTTGCAGTGTCATCGGGGGGCGGTGTGTGGGGCTGTGATTGCTTTTCTGGACACTTTGGCCCGCCTAGTAGGAAATTCCTATGTGTTAGACCACGCCAAGCACACCTTGGGGTGGCAGAAGGCATACGGGTCATAATCTAGAATCGTGGTTGTGGTTTTGCATATCCGTGCCTTAATGATTTCTGTGGCTCGGAATCGAAACTTGTGTTGATGCTAAGTCGTTTTACTGTCCAGACTCTGAGCCGAGGGCACGCGGGCTGCTCGGTAGCAGTCACAAAAACAGTAGAAATACTGTCGCGAAATTAGAATCACTTTGTTCGTCAATCATAAGTGTTCCATTAGAGTCAGTGTCCTGTTCAGCGAGTTCGGGCTTTCAGCCATCAATTTGATGAGTAAGTATCTCCTTCGTTCTTTAATCTTGTATTGCAATAATCATTGATAATTAACACATTCCAAAAGTACTGAAGATACATAGATTTTAATGTTGTTTGCTCTTTTTGAATGTTTCAGCAGCTTCCATGGCTTCGATGGCGACGAGCTCGACCGCACACCTGGTGAGACTGCAACCGGTGAGTGGCATGCTTTAAAGTTCCTCTGGTCACTCAATCATGTCGCAGGACGAAAGGTCCGAACCGACACGGGTGACTGGTTGTAATTACGTAGATTTTTCTGGCAAGCACTGTGACCATGGGTATATGGAAATATACTCATGAGTAGTAACTTCTTTACTGCTTTATATTATGTGAGGATAGGTCTTCTTGTACAACGCGTTTTTAAATAGCTTGATAATTTTAAAACAGATCATAGTTAGTACAAAATATATCACTATATATCTTTTTATAATAGAGTATTTAATTGAATACCTATGAAACGATATTTAAATAGTTATTAATTATTGAATGAATATAAAGTACCGTCCAGTATTCTACGTGCATTAGTTTGTAGTTGAGAAGTCGAATACCATTCGACTTCGTTTACTTGTCAATTGCAATGACTGCACAGTTAGAATAAATTGCATAATTATTGCTGTTAGTAAGAGTGTAGTATTTCATCTTTTTCTACTTTGATAATATATAAAGTGAAGGTACTCATTTACCTTATCAATTTGTTGGAACTATCGAATAATTTTATTATTCGATATCCATATTAGTCTTTAGCGTTTAAAGATATCGATACGTTCATTGTTTCCGTACAAAATGTTAATTAAACCTGAATGTACAAGAAGACAATACGCGAACGGGTAGTTTTCGAAATCAAGGCAATCAACTTTTAAAGCAATCTTGCATTTTAGAATCAATGCTTTGATAACGGGAACGCCCCAGGATGTTTCAATTTAATTCAAAGTATATTAAAGTAGAGTCGTTGAATAATTTCTCTATTAACGTAGAGTCTTTGAATAATTTTTCTAATAAAGTAGAGTCACTGCATAATTTTTCTAATAAAGTAGAGTCACTGCATAATTTTTCTAATATAGTAGAGTCATTGCACAATTTTTCTAATAAAGTAAAGTCATTTAATTTTCTCTTCAATAAAATAGAATCATATATAGATCTGTTGTACATATATATGTATTTTAGCCCGTTAGAAAATCAGTATGTCCTTATCATCTTTTTAGACGAGGATTTTCAGGTTTAACCCTTTCCGTGTTCACTGCCCGGATCCCACTCACGTGCCCCGGTGCTACTTGGGTGGGAAAACGGTGGTAGAGCACGATGATATTTTTTAGTTTCTAAGCCATAAAATGATTTATTGTTGGCGACTGACAGTGCGTTGGTGTATCGTGCACGACGTAATATCCGCATTGTGTGTGTGGTTAGGCTGTGGATTTGCGTCGTTCCGTATTAAAATGTAGCTATTATGACCAAGATAAGATGTCCATCAATTTAAAACAGAGACATCATTTTTAGTATTATTTGCTTCAATAATTCCTACTATACTTGGGCACGAAGTTTTTGTCATTTTCGATGACAGAGGCCAAAAGCCAAAAAGAATTGAATATACTTATCAATTGCTATCAAGTACCTCTTGTATCGGTGCTATTTAATTATTTTATTAAATATCTATTAAGTATCTCAACCGCGACGTGGTTTTTTCCACGTGAACGCAGAGATCCCAGCCACTGTCAGTCGATTTCAGAAAAATGGTACGTACATTAGAGTGTGCAAGTTGTGTGACAGCACTTGGGTGTCGGGGGTGTCCCGGGACGCCTCCCTAGTGTAGGCTTTTGCGCCCAAGTGTTTGACTGAGAACCGTGGAGTGTCGTGTGTTGGTGTGTTTGTTTGCCATTTTTTAAATATAGGTCCAGGTAGGATAGGTAGCATACTTTCTGGTGTGATTGATAGACATAAGTAGGTAGGGCCGGGCAGGTTGACACAGTCTCTGATCGGGTAGGCACTATTTCGCGTGTTCAACCTGTTTCAGGGAATCTGATTTGAAAAGTCGACGGTGAAGCTGTGGCGCGAACGAAAATGCGTTCGCCTCTGGCTTTGCCTATCGATTTTTCGAATCCTTCGCGGTCGTGGTCGCGATTTAGGCTCCGAAACGAAACGCGTTACATTATGCTCGAGGCTGCACGTGTGAACGAAGAACGATTACAATTTTAATCGTAATCTATGTGATTTTCCGTAATCACAATTTTACGATTTTATTTGATCGCCATTCGGCCACGTGTGTTCCATTTAGCTCCGCGATTCAAACTCTTAATTTCACCTTTATAAGTTTTTCCTTGGTTTCCGATTAGAGTCTCGAGCCTAGTTTAAGTTTCAGCTGACCCTTGGGTCCGACGAAATGGAGAGGCTATATGCCGAAGAGGCCCGACAAACTGTCACTCAAGAGGGCAACTACTAATGGCTCCCCATTCTTTTTAAGAATGGGGAATCATTCTGTGTTACTACTTTGTCACTGTGCTTGCATTTTCATTTGTAGAATTTTTATTTGTACTTGGCCGATGCACAATCCGGCCCAACGATACAGCCCTCCCAAAAATATCGCGTTGCTTTAGAGTTGCGAAAAACTTGCGAACGGGTCGAGTTGGAGTTGCGTTGAATGCCACTTATTGCTATTCTTATTGCTAGTTAAATTGTAGTATTTTATAATACACTTTACATTTGAGCCTCTAGTGTTGCGGAAATTGTTTTCGCGTATTGGAACTTTCAGTTCATTTTTCAGAGGATCTTCAATTTGCTTAATTTTGGATAGTACATATAATTTACTGTTTGCTTTCTATTAGTCTTAATAAATAGTGTTGCGAAATGATTGTATCGCGAGTTCCAGTTAGCGTTGCGTTGATTAAAGATCGCGTTTTTAAGTAGAGTTGCGACTACTAGTCCCCATCTGCTTCCAATTGGAAGCCTGTTCCTGAACCAGGAACTTTTTCTTTTCAGCGTTTTATATTTGCCTTTCTTTTTATTTTATTTTTCTTAATAATTATACTACCTGGAATGTCTGTTGATGGAAGTACTGCTAAAAATTTGCATACATATTAGTAAATTACTGTGTGAACGAAATGAAAAGAAATGAAAAAGAAAATAAATGAAAGAGAAAGGAAAGAAAAAAGAAAAGAAAAGAAAAGAAAGAAGAAGAAAAGAAAAAGAGCAAAGTAAAAAACAGATATAATTTGCAGAATCTTTGATAAATTTATAATAATTCTAGATAGTAGATTTAAATTAGAGTTAATACTAGTGACTGTTCATTATTGGAGTTTAACTCTTAAATATTTCCTCTTAATTGTTGCAATTCTATCTTAACCTTTTTTTTAGTAGAGCCAATTTTTATAACTTTTCGAGCTTGCTTTGTAGAAATTGATATTCACTCGCGATATCCGTAAATGTTTAAACAAAAATCCTTGCACGAAAAACGTTATTGGCAGTAGTTGGGTCTCGGCATGGTGATAGTTGAAGTTTGATATTTTTCTTCCGAATAATCGTTTGTCGCTTCTTTGTTGAAGCAAAATAGAATCAATTGTAGTGAAATGTGACTACTTCATTTTGGAGTTTTTAATGAACGTGATACCACCATTCAGTTTGATCTACAACGTACAAAAGAATATATCACTGTGGCCCAAATCCAATTAACTATTGTTAACAAAAAATAGCAGCATTTTTCATATCAATTCTGATTTATTATGGGGATATAAAATGGGGAGGCTTGGGGATGTCACTAATCCAATGCTTGAGATTGTTACAGATTCACAGATGAACCCAAATATGCTATATTAAACAAACATAAGTACATACGTCAGAGGCTCAAGAGTGGAATATATAGAATACAGATCCAGAAATATTATCAAAGACACGATTGGAAACTTTAAAATTAAAGAGCCAGCCTCGTCGATTCAATTTGTGAGTTTAAGAATTCATTCTTATAATGCTTTACTAATTATTTCGAGTTTGTGCATGTTTCAGAAGCATTGAAAAGAAGAGGATTCATGAAACAATGTATAATACGAACACACCCTCACCCCATCCCTGCCCCAAACCCCTGTCCTTATTAACTAATTACAGGTGTTAGACAATTAATTAGGCAGGTCCAAATATAAATCGAACCATACATTTAGCTCTTTATGTAGGTAGGATTTGTCTCAACACACAATCTTAGATCTTTATACTGGCAGGTTTTACACGAATTGAAATTATTAGACTTTTAATTAGGCAGGGTTTATAAAACCAAATATTGTTGGCAGGTGCTGCAATTTTTTGGTTCGGGTTTCTGTCTGTTCTAGGACACCATGGACCACGAGAGATTAATACGGACTAACCGAAGAGGATTTAAGTATATGTATACTCATACCTACATGAGTATGGGATAGTATCTATTACAGTCCTATGTAGGTAGGATATTATTGAAATTGTTCTTTTATTCGATCTGTTAGATGTTATACTAGGTAGGGTGATTCTAGTCTTAAGTTAGCTCTTTAGTCAGGCAGGGCGTATTCGAATCTAATCTAAAATTTAAGAAAGTAGGGTTTATTTTTAAGTTATGTCTTAGCTTTTAAGCCCGCAGTGTTCACCACTGCAATAATATTTCGTTGTCTAGTTTTTAAGATCATAGGATATATTTTTAAGACAGTTTTATTTCAGGAACGTGAATTCTCTTGCAGATTTTCTTTCAGGTTTCCTTCTGATATTCAATTTAGCTTTCGGTCGTGAATTTTCCAAGTTACTCCTCTTGTTGTCTTACTTGTACTACGATCAATTAATGAACGTTCTACAAATTGACAATAACAGGAGATTTTTCTTTCTCACATGTTATATTAGAATTAGTTTCCGCGTAATTGGAGGGTGGAAGGGCCGTGGCTAGGGTGGGTCTCCATGCGCAGTAACCTCCACGTGGTGAGACCCGGGCAATCAATTATTTATCGTATAATTATTAAACGTTTAAGAGACGTTTGATAATTATGTGGAAAATAATTCGAGCGAATTGACTGCGTATTGCACTTAGGATCCAATGTACAATAATGGCCGCTTAATATTCGTTTTTGCCACAATTAATGTTCGCGGAGTCATCCCTACCGATTTTTGGACCTGCTCCGATGTATCGAGGATGTAGGTTGCGCCAGAGTTGTCTCCACTTGTGATAAGCAATGGCCCTCAATATATCTCACTCTCGTTACCTGGACAAAAGTGTGACCAACACAGTCTAAACCGAGCACGCCGAAAAGCTATGAGCTTGAACTGGTAATTACTGGTAAGCACATCCCCGCACAGGGTCCGTTTGGCACCCCCAACCAGCGAACATTGAGTGGGCATTACTGCTCACTGTAGTTCTTTAAGTGCACAGAGGCTTAAGTTCTTGTTGCAATTACGTTTGAATTCTCGTTTTCATTGTTGTATCTAGTTTTAGTTATAAAAATTATGTATCATTTATTATCCTGCTTCTTATATAGATTCTTCTGTTTACTGAAGCACTAGAGATAATTCGTCTGCAAGATAATATTTATTTCGCCTTGGGAATTAAATTTTCTTATTTCTCAAGATACCATTTTTTCTATAAACGAGATATCCATGTATATAATACTATAATTCATTAATTAATTAATATCTGTAAACATGTGCTTGAAATTCCGCGGGTCTCTGCCATATCTACAGTGCGTGCTATTGGTTTGCCATCTATGCAACACACCTTGAAACTACTCCCGCCTCTTACTTACCCTAAGTGTAGATATGGTAGGGGCCCGAGTAGTTGCAAGAAGTTCCGCATAGATGGTGATACCATAGCTGGCACGAGTAGTTCAAGGAGTTCCGTATAGATGGCGATACTAAAGACCATTTGGGTGTAGATAAAACAGGGATATTAGTGGTACGAAATTTCAAGTACATCTTTATAAATAGTAATGATATTTGGTTATTGATGTCTTCATTTATAAAATGAAGATAATAATGCTCTAAAATCGTTTCGTATTCTCTTTTACATATCAATAAAGTGTCAGCAAACACATACATTAATATGTATAGTGACATTGTAAGTTACATATCCCATTTTGTTCTACAACAATCGAGCTCTTTACCAAAGGTAAATCCTTTTGTGACTGTTTCTTTCTTTAAATAAATTTCCTAGCATATAATAAATACATTCTAATAGTAGTATTACCCTTTATTTCGGTCTCGCAGCAGTGAAAGGTGGGGTTAGTGTACATATAACCTATCTTTGCAATGCTATCTTAACTCTTGCACTCTCATCATCTGTTTCGCTCTTCCTTTTAAAACCTTTTCTACCTTAAGTATTACATTATTCTTATCTCTTTATCGCACATGTATTTTACATCTTTTTATTTCCTCTCTGTTTCATTTCAAATTCCTAAGTAATTTTTTACCTATTAATCACTGACTCTTTCCTGTTCTCTCCTTCTTTTTGTAGGATATCAATCTATCCTACGTAGGTCAGGATAAGAACGTAAAAGGCTGCGGAATAGTAGAAAACGTGTTAGAATATCTTTATTGAATAATAATGGCCTCAATCGCTTCAAAGACCATTCAGAGACTGCCAAAACAAAAACTAATCGCCCCCACCTGGCGTCACTCTCACATCACGCACTCAGCCATCCCGGCTCGCCACACATGCAAACGCGAACGCTGTTTTTCATTTTGGTACTGTGGTACTGCTCCTGTTTTAATATATTTAAACCTTTCATTATATCTTGCTTCTTTTATTTTTCTTTGAAGGCTGTCCGTTAGTTCCTGTAGTTCCGTTCTTATCAAATTTACTATTGTCACACTCGTTCCATTCCTTTTAAAAAACTCTTTCTCTTATGCTTCTAGTTTGGCCTACCCCACTTTCTTTTTGCTATAAATATCCCTTAACAATCTTTCTCTCTCCTGTTACATACTTACTAATATATTTTTTGTGTGCTTAGGTTTCGTAAGCACAGGATAAGGAGCATTGACCACCAATTCTCATTGTGCAGAAAGAGAAGGAAGAAGAAAGAATAACTCTTGCCATGTAGTTCACTTATATTAAGTTGATTTTGTGGGATTACAACGATGGCTGATGTAAGTGTAATACCTCTAAATATTTTTTTCTTTCAATAAATCATCCTTTGTGCAATAATTACATACTAACATTAGTATTCCCTTTTATGTCAGCCTCACAGCTATGAAATATTCGATTTAGTGTACACATAACTTAACTTTAGATTACTATCTTAACTTATGCATCCTTCTCCTCCACTCTTTCTTGCCAACCTTCTCTACTTTACACATTATCCCATTACTTATCCCCTTATTTCATTTCGATTATACATTTGGTCTTTAAGACTCTCCATCACTTTCTTTACTTCTCTTTTCATCAAATTCATTCATGTTTGATTCATTCCATTCCTTTTTAAATAATCCCCCCCTTTTTCTTATACTTCGTGTGTGGTCTTTCCCTATTTTCTTTTCTTCTAACTATCCTTTAACAATGTTTCTTTCACCTGTTACATACTTACTAATATATCTTTTGTGTGTACAGGTTTTGCATCCAAGGAGTAAGGAGCATTAACCAGTGTATCTCATCATGCATAAAAGCAAGAAAGAAGAAAGAATAACCCTTGCCACATACTTTAGTTAACCTTTAGTTATAGTAAATTGGATTATAAAAATAGTTTGTAACTATTAGCGCATAAGATTAATTGAGAACAATTGTGTAATTAACTGTTATGTATATCTATTATATATTTTATTTTATATTCAGTTTATTCGGTAGATCTTATATAAACTTTAATAGTACGTTTACTACAAGTTCTACTGAATGTGCTAAATGTAAAATGAAAGATATAATAAATAATTTACATATGCACCAGTTACACAATTGCTGCAATTCAAATTTATAAGCTTTTGCATGTAAACTGTGTAAATTTTAGTACAAGTTTTATCTGTAAGAATATGTATTGTAAAATAACTTCAAAGAATAGTTTATAAGTATTAGATCATTTATATTTATAATATTCTTTATATTATATAAATGTTAGTTTAGAATTGGTACAAGATTTACTTGTACGATTAATTGTAAATTGATATATAAGAATAGTTCATAAGTGTTAGCTTGTACATTTGAATTACAACATTCTTGTAACTTGTATCTTCATTAATTAATTTAATAAACTTCAATAAAAGGAATTCTACTGCTCTCTTTATTTTAACACCTTACCTATCCTTGAAAAGACCTGATTCCACTTCCTTAAACAAGAAGTACCGTGGACGGACTTTAAATGCAGTCCTAAAGCGAGAAACTTGTAAAAATAGACCTGAACATTATTAACGTTGGCGCTAATTGTTAAGGAATTAATACGTCTTGATGGGAGCTCTTTGAATTTTAATTCTCGGAAATTCCTGGAACGTGACGTCATTTCCAAGAATTGGTGAAGTCGAATACCTCCTCGCACATCATATTCTCCTAATACAAATCCACGATTTTCGGCGAGATATTTTTGCCAGAAACTCAGAAATTTTGCGCTCGGAAATTCCTGGAAAGTGACGTCATTTCTGAGAACGAATACCTCCTCGCATATCATATTCTCCTGATACAAATCCACGATTTTCAGTAGAAATTTAAGTGCCGAAAATCTTGGATTTGTATCAGGAGAATATGATATGCGAGGAGGTATTCGTTCTCAGAAATGACGTCACATTTCAGGAATTTCCGAGCGCTGAAATTTCCGAGTTTCTGCCAAAAATATCTCGCTGAAAATCGTGGATTTGTATTAGGAGAATATGATATGCGAGGAGGTATTCGTTCTCAAAAATGACGTCACTTTCCAGGAATTTCCGAGCGCAAAATTTCTGAGTTTCTGGCAAAAATATCTCGCTGAAAATCGTCGATTTGTATCAGGAGAATATGATATGCGAGGAGGTATCCGACATCAGCAGTTCTTGGAAATGACGTCATATTCCAAGAATTTCCGAGCGCTTAATTTTCTAGACTTCTGCCATCAAATGTTGCAAGAAATGAAGACCGAAAATGATGTCGTTTCCACAATTTCCTTCTTTTATATTTAATAACGTATAGGGCCATTTTTACAAGTTTCTCGCTTCAGGACTTTGCATTTAAAGTTCGTCTACGGTACTTCTTGTGTAAGGAATTGGAATTAGGTTCTTTCAAGGATTGTTAAGGTGTGAAAATAAAAAGAAGAGTGGAATTCTTTTAATTTAACATTTATTTAAACTAATGAATGAAGATACAAGTCACAAAAAGGTTCAAATTACAATCTAATACTTATGGACTACTCTTTTATATCTATTTACAATACATCGTACAACTAAAGCATGTATTAATTCTAAACTAACATTTATGTAATATGAAAAATACATTAAACTTAAATAATCCAATAGTTATAAACTATTCTTTAAAGTTAATTTACAATATATAGCTTACAGATAAAGCTTATACTAAAAATGATGTACTTCATATGCAGAAGCTTACAAAATTTAAATTACAGCATTTGTGTAAACTTGAGCATACATACATTATTGATTATATCTTTTATTTTGCATTTAGCACATTCAGTAGAACTTGTTTTAGTAATATATAAGTAATATCAAAGTTTATATAAGATCTACCGAATGATCTGAATATAAAATAAAGTATATAATAGATATTATAAAGAACAGTTAACTACACAATTGTGCTAAATTAAGCTTATGCGCTAACAGTTGCAAACTATTTTTATAAATCAATTTACTATAATTAATGGATAAGTAAAGTATGTGGCAAAAGTTCTTCTATTTTCTTTCTTGCTCCTATGCATGATGGGATGTGTCAGTCAATGCTCGCTACTCTTTGCCTCCACAACCTGCACACACAAAAGATATATTAGTAAGTATGTAAAAGGAGGCCGAATAAAGAAAGGAGGGCCAAACCAGAAGCATTAAAGAAGGAGAGGATTATTTGAGAATGGGTCTCTTAAGAGAGAATTTAATTAGATCGGAAGTAAAGGAATTGTCGCAGACCCTTAAAAGAATAGACTATGAAATACAACATCAGGAACAAAACATAAAAATAAAATAAGCGAGATATAATGGACGGTGTAAATATATTGGAACATCAACGCTAATAGAATACCAAAGCAAGAATGGAATAGGCCATAATCATCAGTTAATAGCACAGGTAAGATGCAAAAGCATTAAAGGATGAAATAAATATTGGGAGAAGAAAAAGGATAAAAGATGTGACCTGTGCATACCAAAATTTGGAACGTAAGAGCACCTGCTAACAAAATGTACGGAAAAAGATACAATAAGACATAAAAATAACTTAGGAATTTGTAATTAAACAGGGAGGAACGGCAAAGATTTATAATAGATGTGCGATAAAGAGATAAGAAATAGTGTAATACGTAAGGCAGAGAAGGTATGAAAAGGAAGAGCGGAACGGAAGATGAGAGTGCAAGAGATAGTATTGTAAAGATAGGTTATATGTACACTAACCAAACTTTCATTCCTGTGAGACCGAAATAAAGAATAATACCACTATTAGTATGTATTTATTAAGTCCTGGAAAATTTATTTAAAGGAAAAAATATTCACAAATACATTTACCCGTGCTAAAGAGTGCTTGATTGTTGTAGAATATAATGAACAATGGAACTTGCAATGTTACCGTACATATTAATTTTTATGTAGATTGAAACACTGTGTTTGCTGACACTTTATTCATATGTAAAAGAGTGTACGAAACGGTTTTCGAGGATTATTAACTTAATTGGATGAATGAAGACATAAATAACCAAATTTTGTGAACATTATCGCACCGCTACTTATAAACAAGTGCTTGAATTTACGTACCACTCGCATCCCTGTCTTACCTACACTCAAAGTGGACTTTAATTTCGCCATCTATACAGAACTGCTCGAAACTGTATATATGTCTGCTTTATCTAGAGTAATTAGTATCGCCATCTATACAGACGTGATTAAAACTATTCGGGCCTCTGTCATATCTACACTTATGGTAAGTAAGGGGTGTGAGTAGTTCCAATGCGATCTGCATAGATGGAACTACCATAGCAAGCGCGAGTGGTTTCAAGGAGTTCTGTATAGATGGCGAAACCATAGCAGGCACTGTAGACATGGCAGAGACCCGCGTAGATTCAAGTATATCTTCGCAGATATTAATTAATTTATGAATTAGATGATATATACACGGGTATTTCAATTATAAAAAAGAAGGCTCCTTGAGAAATAAGAAAATGTAATTCTCTAAGCGAAACATATATGATTTATGTTACTAATGAATTATCTCGAAAACGTCAGAAAACAGAAGAGTCTACATAAGTAGCAGGGCAATAAATAATACATAATATTTGCAGCTGCAGATAGATACAACGATAGAAACGAGAACTCAAAAGTAATTGCAATAAGAACTTAAGTTTCTCTCCGCTCAAATAACTACAGTGGACAGTAATGCCCACTTAATGTTCGCTGCTTCGAAGCTGCCTAGCGAACACTATCCAGGGATGTGATTTATAAGGAATTGTTCATGCTTATCACTTTTCGGCACGCTCGGTTTAGGCTGTGTTGGAAGTGGATTGAGATGTACTGAGAACCAGCGTGAGATATATTTAACACGTTGAGTGCCACGTCAGGCATCGGTGTCTGACACTAAACTTTCCGTTCAGGCCGCGTCAGTCATAGGTGACTGACAATCAACTTTCCGTTCAGTGTCTGACACTAAACTTTCCGTTCAGGCCGCGTCAGTCATAGGTGACTGACAATCAACTTTCCGTTCAGTGTCTGACACTAAACTTTCCGTTCAGGTCGCGTCAGTCATAGGTGACTGACAATCAACTTTCCGTTCAGTGTCTGACACTAAACTTTCCGTTCAGGCCGCGTCAGTCATAGGTGACTGACAATCAACTTTCCGTTCAGTGTCTGACACTAAACTTTCCGTTCAGGCCGCGTCAGTCATATAAGATCTACCGAATGATCTGAATATAAAATAAAGTATATAATAGATATTATAAAGAACAGTTAACTACACAATTGTTCTAAATTAAGCTTATGCGCTAACAGTTGCAAACTATTTTTATAAATCAATTTACTATAATTAATGGATAAGTAAAGTATGTGGCAAAAGTTCTTCTATTTTCTTTCTTGCTCCTATGCATGATGGGATGTGTCAGTCAATGCTCGCTACTCTTTGCCTCCACAACCTGCACACACAAAAGATATATTAGTAAGTATGTAAAAGGAGGCCGAATAAAGAAAGGAGGGCCAAACCAGAAGCATTAAAGAAGGAGAGGATTATTTGAGAATGGGTCTCTTAAGAGAGAATTTAATTAGATCGGAAGTAAAGGAATTGTCGCAGACCCTTAAAAGAATAGACTATGAAATACAACATCAGGAACAAAACATAAAAATGAAATAAGCGAGATATAATGGACGGTGTAAATATATTGGAACATCAACGCTAATAGAATACCAAAGCAAGAATGGAATAGGCCATAATCATCAGTTAATAGCACAGGTAAGATGCAAAAGCATTAAAGGATGAAATAAATATTGGGAGAAGAAAAAGGATAAAAGATGTGACCTGTGCATACCAAAATTTGGAACGTAAGAGCACCTGCTAACAAAATGTACGGAAAAAGATACAATAAGACATAAAAATAACTTAGGAATTTGTAATTAAACAGGGAGGAACGGCAAAGATTTATAATAGATGTGCGATAAAGAGATAAGAAATAGTGTAATACGTAAGGCAGAGAAGGTATGAAAAGGAAGAGCGGAACGGAAGATGAGAGTGCAAGAGATAGTATTGTAAAGATAGGTTATATGTACACTAACCAAACTTTCATTCCTGTGAGACCGAAATAAAGAATAATACCACTATTAGTATGTATTTATTAAGTCCTGGAAAATTTATTTAAAGGAAAAAATATTCACAAATACATTTACCCGTGCTAAAGAGTGCTTGATTGTTGTAGAATATAATGAACAATGGAACTTGCAATGTTACCGTACATATTAATTTTTATGTAGATTGAAACACTGTGTTTGCTGACACTTTATTCATATGTAAAAGAGTGTACGAAACGGTTTTCGAGGATTATTAACTTAATTGGATGAATGAAGACATAAATAACCAAATTTTGTGAACATTATCGCACCGCTACTTATAAACAAGTGCTTGAATTTACGTACCACTCGCATCCCTGTCTTACCTACACTCAAAGTGGGCTTTAATTTCGCCATCTATACAGAACTGCTCGAAACTGTATATATGTCTGCTTTATCTAAGAGTCATTAGTGTCGCCATCTATACAGACGTGACTCAAACTACTCGGGCCTCTGCCATATCTACACTTATGGTAAGTAAGGGGTGTGAGTAGTTCCAATGCGATCTGCATAGATGGAACTACCATAGGAAGCGCGAGTGGTTTCAAGGAGTTCTGTATAGATGGCGAAACCATAGCAGTCACTGTAGATATGGCAGAGACCCGCGTAGATCAAGCACCGACGAGATATAGGAATAGACAAGAAGACATGCAATGTATTTTTTCGGCCACGATTTCTGGGACGCCGCGTCCCATTACCATTTCCGTTTCACTCGCAACGTTACCCACAGATTATTGAAAACGATGCGAAAATTGAATAATTTTAAAGAATTCTTTTGTTCTTTGCCGCAATGAAAGGCAACAAAGGATATGAAACATTTAATGTTAATTAAAAATCTTTTAATTAAAGAAACACATGTTAACAAGTTTTCTTATTTCAATTGTACTATCAATAAATGAAATAATTTTTAAAGTTATACTTTACATTATTTTCTGATAAATTACCAAAAAAAAATTGAGCTAAGACATGTATATTGTTTTAACACTCAAACAATAAAGTTGCCACAATGAAAAACATAATTACGATAATTGTATACTACAATTGTTAATTGTATAATTACTAGACAAATTCTTTCATTATCTTTTTCATTGGAGCAATTTTATCGTTAATGAAAGACGCAATTTCTTATTTATATTCAACTAATAACAATAACGAAGTAAATCATTTACTAATATAAGACAATTCCTGCGATAAACGTGTCTGCAAACGATTAGTGTTCGTATTCGGTCCCGAGCGAAGTGTACTAATCGAGATTTTTCTGAAAATATATAATACCAAATTAATAATTGGAGTAAAATTTATACTCCGATTCGGAGTAGGTCCAAGGATTGGTGGCGATGTCTCGGCAAGCATTAATTGGGGATATGAACGAACACTGAGCGGCCATTATTGTACATTGTATCCTAAGTACAATACGCAGTCAATTCGCTCGAATTATTTTCCACATAATTATCAAACGTCTCTTAAACGTTTAATAATTATACGATAAATAATTGATTGCCCGGGTCTCACCACGTGGAGGTTACTGCGCATGGAGACCCACCCTAGCCACGGCCCTTCCACCCTCCAATTACGCGAAAACTAATTCTAATATAGCATGTGAGGAAGAAAAATCTCCTATTATTGTCAATTTGTAGAATGTTCATTAATTGATCGTAGTACAAGTAAGACAACAAGAGGAGTAGTTGGAAAATTCACGACCGAAAGCTAAATGGAATATCAAATGGAAACCTGAAAGAAAATCTGCAAGGAAGTCCAATTTCCTGAAATAAAACTTTCTTATTAATATATCCTATGATCATAGAAACTAGACAACGAAATATTATCACAGCAGTGTACACTGCTGTCTTAAAAACCAAGGCACAGTTTAAAAATAAATTCTCCTTTCTTAAATACTAGATTAAATTCAAATGCGCCCTGCCTGACTAAAGATCTAACTTAAAACTAAAATCACCCTACCTAATATAATATCTAAGAGTTCAATTAAAAGAACAATTTCAATGATATGCTACCTAAATAGGAATGTAACAGATACTTTATCATATTATTGTAGGTATAAGTATGCATATTCTTAATTCCTCTTCAATTAGTCCATATTAATTTCGTGGTCCATGCCTTCCTAGAACAGACAACTGGCGACTGGGCAGGGGCTGGGCACGGACAGGGGTTGGGCACGGGCAGGGGCAGGGGCAGGGTGAGAGTGTGGTCATATTATACATATTTTAAGAAATCCTCTTCTTCAGCTGAGTCCTTCCAATCCTTCTGAAACAAAGACAAAGTGGATGTAATTAGTAAAGCATTATAAAAATCTTCAACTCACAAGTGGGATCAACTGGGAGGCAAACAACGAAAGTGACTGCTACCGAGCAGTCCGCGAGCCCTCGGCCCAGAGTCTGGACAGTAGAACGACTTACAATCGACACCAGTTTCGATACCGAGCCACAGCAATCATTGAGGCACGGATATGCAAAACCGCAACCACGATTCCAGATTAGGTCCCATATGCCTTCTGCCACCCCAAGGTGTGCTTGGCGTGGTCTAACGGGGAGAAGTATCCTACTTGGCGGGTCACCTGTCCAGAACCACAGTCACAGCCTCACACACTGCTCCACGATGACACTGCAACCCAAATACCGCCACAGGTGCCAAAAGCGCCTTACCATCTGTCCCCCGGGCCGAGAACGGAAAAGGGAATGAAGCTAATAAGGGAATCAAGCAAATAAGAGAATGAAGCAAAAAAGGGAATGAGAGGGGAAAGTGCAATGCGCAGTCAATTCGCTCGAATTATTTTCCGCATAATTATCAAACGTCGGTTAAACGTTTAATAATTATACGATAAATAATTGATTGCCCGGGTCTCACCACGTGGAGGTTACTGCGCATGGAGACCCACCCTAGCCACGGCCCTTCCACCCTCCAATTACGCGGAAACTAATTCTAATATAACATGTGAGAAAGAAAAATCTCCTGTTATTGTCAATTTGTAGAACGTTCATTAATTGATCGTAGTACAAGTAAGACAACAAGAGGAGTAACTTGGAAAATTCACGACCGAAAGCTAAATTGAATATCAGAAGGAAACCTGAAAGAAAATCTGCAAGAGAATTCACGTTCCTGAAATAAAACTGTCTTAAAAATATATCCTATGATCTTAAAAACTAGACAACGAAATATTATTGCAGTGGTGAACACTGCGGGCTTAAAAGCTAAGACATAACTTAAAAATAAACCCTACTTTCTTAAATTTTAGATTAGATTCGAATACGCCCTGCCTGACTAAAGAGCTAACTTAAGACTAGAATCACCCTACCTAGTATAACATCTAACAGATCGAATAAAAGAACAATTTCAATAATATCCTACCTACATAGGACTGTAATAGATACTATCCCATACTCATGTAGGTATGAGTATACATATACTTAAATCCTCTTCGGTTAGTCCGTATTAATCTCTCGTGGTCCATGGTGTCCTAGAACAGACAGAAACCCGAACCAAAAAATTGCAGCACCTGCCAACAATATTTGGTTTTATAAACCCTGCCTAATTAAAAGTCTAATAATTTCAATTCGTGTAAAACCTGCCAGTATAAAGATCTAAGATTGTGTGTTGAGACAAATCCTACCTACATAAAGAGCTAAATGTATGGTTCGATTTATATTTGGACCTGCCTAATTAATTGTCTAACACCTGTAATTAGTTAATAAGGACAGGGGTTTGGGGCAGGGATGGGGTGAGGGTGTGTTCGTATTATACATTGTTTCATGAATCCTCTTCTTTTCAATGCTTCTGAAACATGCACAAACTCGAAATAATTAGTAAAGCATTATAAGAATGAATTCTTAAACTCACAAATTGAATCGACGAGGCTGGCTCTTTAATTTTAAAGTTTCCAATCGTGTCTTTGATAATATTTCTGGATCTGTATTCTATATATTCCACTCTTGAGCCTCTGACGTATGTACTTATGTTTGTTTAATATAGCATATTTGGGTTCATCTGTGAATCTGTAACAATCTCAAGCATTGGATTAGTGACATCCCCAAGCCTCCCCATTTTATATCCCCATAATAAATCAGAATTGATATGAAAAATGCTGCTATTTTTTGTTAACAATAGTTAATTGGATTTGGGCCACAGTGATATATTCTTTTGTACGTTGTAGATCAAACTGAATGGTGGTATCACGTTCATTAAAAACTCCAAAATGAAGTAGTCACATTTCACTACAATTGATTCTATTTTGCTTCAACAAAGAAGCGACAAACGATTATTCGGAAGAAAAATATCAAACTTCAACTATCACCATGCCGAGACCCAACTACTGCCAATAACGTTTTTCGTGCAAGGATTTTTGTTTAAACATTTACGGATATCGCGAGTGAATATCAATTTCTACAAAGCAAGCTCGAAAAGTTATAAAAATTGGCTCTACTAAAAAAAAGGTTAAGATAGAATTGCAACAATTAAGAGGAAATATTTAAGAGTTAAACTCCAATAATGAACAGTCACTAGTATTAACTCTAATTTAAATCTACTATCTAGAATTATTATAAATTTATCAAAGATTCTGCAAATTATATCTGTTTTTTACTTTGCTCTTTTTCTTTTCTTCTTCTTTCTTTTCTTTTCTTTTCTTTTTTCTTTCCTTTCTCTTTCATTTATTTTCTTTTTCATTTCTTTTCATTTCGTTCACACAGTAATTTACTAATATGTATGCAAATTTTTAGCAGTACTTCCATCAACAGACATTCCAGGTAGTATAATTATTAAGAAAAATAAAATAAAAAGAAAGGCAAATATAAAACGCTGAAAAGAAAAAGTTCCTGGTTCAGGAACAGGCTTCCAATTGGAAGCAGATGGGGACTAGTAGTCGCAACTCTACTTAAAAACGCGATCTTTAATCAACGCAACGCTAACTGGAACTCGCGATACAATCATTTCGCAACACTATTTATTAAGACTAATAGAAAGCAAACAGTAAATTATATGTACTATCCAAAATTAAGCAAATTGAAGATCCTCTGAAAAATGAACTGAAAGTTCCAATACGCGAAAACAATTTCCGCAACACTAGAGGCTCAAATGTAAAGTGTATTATAAAATACTACAATTTAACTAGCAATAAGAATAGCAATAAGTGGCATTCAACGCAACTCCAACTCGACCCGTTCGCAAGTTTTTCGCAACTCTAAAGCAACGCGATATTTTTGGGAGGGCTGTATCGTTGGGCCGGATTGTGCATCGGCCAAGTACAAATAAAAATTCTACAAATGAAAATGCAAGCACAGTGACAAAGTAGTAACACAGAATGATTCCCCATTCTTAAAAAGAATGGGGAGCCATTAGTAGTTGCCCTCTTGAGTGACAGTTTGTCGGGCCTCTTCGGCATATAGCCTCTCCATTTCGTCGGACCCAAGGGTCAGCTGAAACTTAAACTAGGCTCGAGACTCTAATCGGAAACCAAGGAAAAACTTATAAAGGTGAAATTAAGAGTTTGAATCGCGGAGCTAAATGGAACACACGTGGCCGAATGGCGATCAAATAAAATCGTAAAATTGTGATTACGGAAAATCACATAGATTACGATTAAAATTGTAATCGTTCTTCGTTCACACGTGCAGCCTCGAGCATAATGTAACGCGTTTCGTTTCGGAGCCTAAATCGCGACCACGACCGCGAAGGATTCGAAAAATCGATAGGCAAAGCCAGAGGCGAACGCATTTTCGTTCGCGCCACAGCTTCACCGTCGACTTTTCAAATCAGATTCCCTGAAACAGGTTGAACACGCGAAATAGTGCCTACCCGATCAGAGACTGTGTCAACCTGCCCGGCCCTACCTACTTATGTCTATCAATCACACCAGAAAGTATGCTACCTATCCTACCTGGACCTATATTTAAAAAATGGCAAACAAACACACCAACACACGACACTCCACGGTTCTCAGTCAAACACTTGGGCGCAAAAGCCTACACTAGGGAGGCGTCCCGGGACACCCCCGACACCCAAGTGCTGTCACACAACTTGCACACTCTAATGTACGTACCATTTTTCTGAAATCGACTGACAGTGGCTGGGATCTCTGCGTTCACGTGGAAAAAACCACGTCGCGGTTGAGATACTTAATAGATATTTAATAAAATAATTAAATAGCACCGATACAAGAGGTACTTGATAGCAATTGATAAGTATATTCAATTCTTTTTGGCTTTTGGCCTCTGTCATCGAAAATGACAAAAACTTCGTGCCCAAGTATAGTAGGAATTATTGAAGCAAATAATACTAAAAATGATGTCTCTGTTTTAAATTGATGGACATCTTATCTTGGTCATAATAGCTACATTTTAATACGGAACGACGCAAATCCACAGCCTAACCACACACACAATGCGGATATTACGTCGTGCACGATACACCAACGCACTGTCAGTCGCCAACAATAAATCATTTTATGGCTTAGAAACTAAAAAATATCATCGTGCTCTACCACCGTTTTCCCACCCAAGTAGCACCGGGGCACGTGAGTGGGATCCGGGCAGTGAACACGGAAAGGGTTAAACCTGAAAATCCTCGTCTAAAAAGATGATAAGGACATACTGATTTTCTAACGGGCTAAAATACATATATATGTACAACAGATCTATATATGATTCTATTTTATTGAAGAGAAAATTAAATGACTTTACTTTATTAGAAAAATTGTGCAATGACTCTACTATATTAGAAAAATTATGCAGTGACTCTACTTTATTAGAAAAATTATGCAGTGACTCTACTTTATTAGAAAAATTATTCAAAGACTCTACGTTAATAGAGAAATTATTCAACGACTCTACTTTAATATACTTTGAATTAAATTGAAACATCCTGGGGCGTTCCCGTTATCAAAGCATTGATTCTAAAATGCAAGATTGCTTTAAAAGTTGATTGCCTTGATTTCGAAAACTACCCGTTCGCGTATTGTCTTCTTGTACATTCAGGTTTAATTAACATTTTGTACGGAAACAATGAACGTATCGATATCTTTAAACGCTAAAGACTAATATGGATATCGAATAATAAAATTATTCGATAGTTCCAACAAATTGATAAGGTAAATGAGTACCTTCACTTTATATATTATCAAAGTAGAAAAAGATGAAATACTACACTCTTACTAACAGCAATAATTATGCAATTTATTCTAACTGTGCAGTCATTGCAATTGACAAGTAAACGAAGTCGAATGGTATTCGACTTCTCAACTACAAACTAATGCACGTAGAATACTGGACGGTACTTTATATTCATTCAATAATTAATAACTATTTAAATATCGTTTCATAGGTATTCAATTAAATACTCTATTATAAAAAGATATATAGTGATATATTTTGTACTAACTATGATCTGTTTTAAAATTATCAAGCTATTTAAAAACGCGTTGTACAAGAAGACCTATCCTCACATAATATAAAGCAGTAAAGAAGTTACTACTCATGAGTATATTTCCATATACCCATGGTCACAGTGCTTGCCAGAAAAATCTACGTAATTACAACCAGTCACCCGTGTCGGTTCGGACCTTTCGTCCTGCGACATGATTGAGTGACCAGAGGAACTTTAAAGCATGCCACTCACCGGTTGCAGTCTCACCAGGTGTGCGGTCGAGCTCGTCGCCATCGAAGCCATGGAAGCTGCTGAAACATTCAAAAAGAGCAAACAACATTAAAATCTATGTATCTTCAGTACTTTTGGAATGTGTTAATTATCAATGATTATTGCAATACAAGATTAAAGAACGAAGGAGATACTTACTCATCAAATTGATGGCTGAAAGCCCGAACTCGCTGAACAGGACACTGACTCTAATGGAACACTTATGATTGACGAACAAAGTGATTCTAATTTCGCGACAGTATTTCTACTGTTTTTGTGACTGCTACCGAGCAGCCCGCGTGCCCTCGGCTCAGAGTCTGGACAGTAAAACGACTTAGCATCAACACAAGTTTCGATTCCGAGCCACAGAAATCATTAAGGCACGGATATGCAAAACCACAACCACGATTCTAGATTATGACCCGTATGCCTTCTGCCACCCCAAGGTGTGCTTGGCGTGGTCTAACACATAGGAATTTCCTACTAGGCGGGCCAAAGTGTCCAGAAAAGCAATCACAGCCCCACACACCGCCCCCCGATGACACTGCAACCCGGATATTGCAAGAACCGCGACCACGATTCCAGAATGGTGGATGACCTACCCAAATTAGAGATTATATGTGGTCTAACAGAGGGCCTCGTGACCAGGGTCCAGAACCACAATCACGCCCCCACACATCGTAACTCGCTGACACTAAGTCCCTAACCATCAGTCCTCCGAGCCGAGAACGGAAAAGGAAACGGAATAGTTGTGATCGACGAACAAGGTGACTCTATTTTTCGCGAGAGTATTATTTCGGAGTAAACACTGACTCTAATTTCGCATCTCTTTACTGTTATTTATGTTGAATTATTATTAAGAGCGGCTGCGCTCAAAAAATAATAAAAAGAACTTTGACGGAACAAGCACTGACTCTACCAACCGCATTGCGCGCGGCCAACAATATCGTTATGGTGATACAATTGAGCCCATGGCAGCTTCTGAAACATTCAAAAGAACAGACAACATTGAAATCTTTGCGTTTTGAGTACTTTTCGATCATGATAATTATCAAAGACCATTGTAAAATAAGATTAAAGAAATACAGAGATACTTACTCTTCGAGTTGATGGATGAGTGCCCGAACTCGCCGAACTGCATCGGTGCTGACTCTAATACCGGAATACTTATTGCGAAAGAAAAAAAAATAAAATAAAAGACTACTATCGCGCACGTCAATTGTGATCGACGAACAAAGTGACTCTAATTTCGCGAGAGCAATATTTCGAAGCAAACACTGACTCTACTTTCGCGTATCTTTACTGTTATTTATATTTAGTTATAATTATTATGAGCGGTTTCGCTCTAAAAACAATAAAAAGAACTTTGACGGAGCAAGCACTGACTCTACTGACCGCATTGCGCGCGGTCATCAAAATTTTCTGAAAGAGAATCTGTACAAGTTAGTAAATAGGGTGAGGAGGTAGAAATTGAAGCAATACACATTTGATTTTATTTATCTCTTTCTTATTTCTTCATCCTGTCAAACGTCTGTTGAGGAAATACTGCTTTGTTTTAATAAAGTACTACCGTATTATTATTCTGATTTAATTACTGTTAATTGTCTATTCAAGATATACTATTATAGATTAATATAAATGATTTATCAAAAGCATACTGTGACTGCTCTTTGTCCGAGTTTTAAAGGTGATCATGATCTTAGTTAGTAAGCAATATCGCGCATTTATAAGTTCTCGTAGCTGCTTGTAGAAATCAAGACTCGAAACTATTTATCATGCTTCAAGTGCATGGCAACCAGTACGTAAGTACGCGGACAATGCTGCATCGAAAATACAATTTGACCGTACTTGTGCCAAGTCACAGAGATAATAAAAGTTTTTAATAAATACTAGTGAAGCTATAATAGAAATCGCGACCGATATGCAGCGAAACATGAAAGTATTAATCCGATATTTTAATAAACGACTAGTTACCGAGTATCAAAGTATCGATGGTACCGGATGACCGGTCAAGCGTCCAGCAAAAGAGACTCGATAAAGACTTTAATGTACATCCGCGATAGTCAAACGATTGTTAAATAAACGCGTATTAATTAATAGAAGCTAATAGACAAGCGTATGCGGTGGTAAAGTAAACCCCGAGATGCTATTGCATTGTAAGGTGATGTATGTCGCTAACCTTCGACAGCATAGACGACCCGTACGGTACGACGCTTGAACTGATAGTGACACCGCGTGCGCCGCGCACCGTCATCCCCACTCCGCGACGCGCCGGCGCATCGGTAGCGCTCGGTCGCGCTCGGTGGTATACGCAATTTCCGAACTCTTCGAAGGTCTCCGACCCCGGTCGTGCGTACTACTGTACTAAGGTCATACGTACTGAACTTTTGGGCCTTCCGATCAATTTTTAGCCGAACCTACGATCCTACGGTTATACTTACTGAACTTTTACGTTTTCTGACCAACTTGTAGCCGGACCTACGACTCCAGGGTCGTATCTACTGTACTTCTTTGGGTTCTGACCGACCTATAGTTGAACCTACGATCCTAGGGTTATGCCTACTGGACTTTTATGTTTTCTGACCAACTTTTAGCCGGACCTAAGGCTCTAGGATCGTGTCTATTGTACTTCTTCGGGTTCTGACCAACTTATAGCTGAACCTACGATCCCAGAGTTTTACCTACTGGGCTTTTACGTTTTCTGACCAACTTTTAGCCGGACCTACGACTCTAGGGTCGTGCCTATTGAACTTCTGCGGGTTCTGATTAAGTTTTAGCTGGACCTACGATCCTCGTTAAAGAATTCTTTCGTTCTTTGCCGCGCAATGAAAGCGGGACAGCACAGGCGGGACGCTTGACGTGACACTGTCAATTTCATCGCCCCGATGCATCGCGATGTGGTTTCGACTCAACTCGGGCCGAGCCAAAGTGCATCGCGCGACTAGGCACCGTAGCTCAATTTTTCTACCGAAACGTTGCTCGAGAAATAGCTGTCCTGATCCCCCCAAAGCATTTACATATATTCACACAATCGTATGAGACCTGCCCCAACGCTACTTCAGTAAATAATAGTTCTTGAAGTGATCACTGTTCATGAGCAGGGGACGCTCAAATCAGTGTCGGATTTCTGAGTCGGTATATATATATATTTATATATTTTAGATTTACACATGTATGTATAAATAATGATACTTTCACTCTCTAGTCATAAAAAACACATTTATATCTTTTTATAGTACATAGTATGAAACTAAGATATTTACACTTTTTTAATAATTAATTGCTTGAAAATGCATGGGCGAAGGTATAATTTGTCGTTAGTAATTAAAAATTTTTCTTTGGACTGTGATCAAGGATCGAAGTAATATGGCAACTCTCTTTGCTGTTCCAATAATGTGGCCAAGGCTTTTTCTATATTTTCTGGTAAATGGTCCAGCAACATCCGTGGTACTACAATCAATTCCATAAACTCCTCTGGTTCTGCCCACCGCATTTGATACTTCCTCTCCTTCGAAATTTCTTTTTTACTAAAGAAAGAAATGTCGCATGTAGTTTATAACTTAATGTTTAGGTTTAGAAATTGGACGCTTATGTTGTTGAACATTCGTGTACACAAATAATTAGCCACCGTGTTAGATGGCATCGTATAATGTACGTATCTACAGATACATGTAGTGAAATGTTTAATTTGCAAAACAACTAAAAGTATATATGTATATATAAGTAATCGAAGAAGATAGAATTATTGGCAAACCTTCTCGCTTCGGATTTGTCGAATTTACATCTGGTTATATGAAGTATTCTACCTCCTGTGTACAATTTCACGTTCGAAAATCTCCGTTTCGTAATATCTTTTTCGAATATATTGTTTTCCTGCAATACAAATCATGTTTTCTTGCATATGTGCCCCGTATGGATTTGTTTCAATTTTGCATTAGAGAAACTAGATGGT
Organism: Nomada ferruginata; assembly: GCA_963583965.1. Taxonomy (NCBI): domain Eukaryota; kingdom Metazoa; phylum Arthropoda; class Insecta; order Hymenoptera; family Apidae; genus Nomada; species Nomada ferruginata. Next base: position 16,503,356 of record OY757216.1, read on the forward strand.
AACGTAACATTTAGTTTTGATATTCAAGGATAATTTGAAGGATATCGTTGTTCGCGTACCTCTATCCTTTTTATGTCTTGTTCTTGAAGTAAAGGCGAACCTCCTGAAGAAGTGGCGAGTGTTTTACAAGTAGTCCACGTTTTGTCAAGATCCTTCTCGGGAATTCCAAATAACATGTAACCTAGGCCGTTTAATACCACTCTATACTGAAATTAAAATAAAATCATTGGGCGTAATGCAGGTTTGCGCTGAAAATGTTTCGATTTTCAGCAGTTTGGAATTATATTATATCAGGGGCTATAATAATAAATAAACTGTGCAAAGAATTTCCTCCAATAAGTTAAACGACCGCAAATAATTATTATGTAGCGTAGTAACAGTTATGCATCAACTTGACTCAAATTTTAACAAGTAATACTTATTGCAATGTATTTTCAACTACAAATATTCCATATACATTCAGGGCTATGGCAGTGCAATATTGAAGTTACCGAAATAGATTGATTAGACATTTTTGGACCACACTTGAAATAATGTGAGTATCTTTTCACGACATATCTCGGAAATAAATTTGTCTCTGAAGATTTGTTCCATAAAGCCAGAAATAATGGAGGTATTTAGGTGTTCCCATTTAAATGCCGCAATTTGTGTATTTACAGGGTGTTCATGCTATTACTAGTCAGCGTTTTCCCCGCAAATGGCAAAGTGTTAGAAAAAATTGAAATGCTTTCTAAGACCAACATAATAGCGTATATTAACTTTTTATGACCATGAAGGTCACCATATCGTACGTAGAGGAATTCAGTTTAACATGCGCTTTCATATGGCATAAAAAAAGATACCGCATTCCATTAATAAACTTAAAGGTCATTTTCGTTTCGCAAAAATATTTCAAAATATAAAACAATTGATGTACACCAGGTATTGTATGTACCTTGGGCAATCGACAATCACGGAGGGCCATCAGTAAAGATGTCCTTAGATTTTCTGTGCTGTCAACACCCAACCTCATTACCAAATCATCTCCAACCCCTATCGTTAGAACGAATTGTTCCGTTATTCTGGCAGCTTCCCTCGAAAGGAGACCGGCTAAACAGAATGATATTATTTTATTGCTTAATTAGAAACCGTGCTTCGTGAATTCGTAAAAATCATTCGTCGTGTATAATATACTGTATAATACACTGTATATGTACCTGGTGTAGCAAATGCGTAAACTTTTAGAGATGGATAACGAGGTCGTAGTAAAAGCGCCAGAAGAATACCTATACCAGCGCCCAGACTGTGACCTGAATAAATTTTTTTAAAGATTACACAAAACTTATTTCATATCCAAAAGCAAGTGTCTTGGGAGTGGAGGTTTGTATAATATTATATCGAAAATAAATTCTTAAAATTATTCTCCAAATAATAAAAAAAAAGTTAAATATGTGAAACTCTGGGAATTTAATTATAATAGCTTGGGCGCACAATTTAATGAAAAATTCGATAGTTAAATATATCGATTCAATTCATCTTATACGCATACAAAGCTCCACCATTTATTGCTGCGTAGTAAGTAACTCTATTTACCTGTGATTACCAGATTGTGATGGGGGTATGTACTGAACGCCTGTTCTAAAATGTGGTTGGTATCTAACTGCCTTAAAATCACTTTAGCTCCTATTATCATACCCCTATGTGCCTGTAGATATAAGATTGAGTTTCACAACTTCTTCCGAATGCAAATAACGCTAATAGAAACTCGTCAGATTTAGTGGTCTGTCATATTTGACCATCGACATTTACCTGCGACCCCGGTGGAAGTCCTTCACATTCAAAAACCTCGGAATCCGCGGCAATATCCGTGAATATATCGCGTAACGATAAAGAACCCCGTATAATGATGACAATATTGTTAGTTTTGTGATCAACAATCACACAAAATGGTATCTGCAAGTATTTTATACAGATAGATTAAGCCATTTTGAAATATCTATGTCGAGTATTTACACTGTATACATATACGTATGAATACATAAACAGTCAGCACCATAAATAGTCGTAGCCTCACTGTCTTTGCAAGAATTTTCTTGAAATCAGGTATTTAAATATTGGTTGAAATTCATATATTTTTATCATTAATTACCCCATATATTTATTTTTATTTCAGTTCAGTGCGAACGAATGTGTTCATTTGTAGTAAAAAATTGATTGGAAAACCTTGGACTTAAATTACTCAATTTCCATCAATTTCTTTGATCGACTGTGCGGACACGAATGTACATATACCTATGGGACTGACCGTGTACGTATGAAAAGACAGCAACGTTCGGTACACCCACCTCGCATAAATGGTTCTTGAACGACGCGTATATAATGTCGTCCGTGGATAGATCGGACAAAGATTTTATGCCAGCTAAGTAACAGTAGCAGCAATTGTCTCCGATAATTGTCATGCGTTTTCTCCTGCAATTTTGATAAATCAATTGCCACAAGGTCCGATGAAATAAAGCCACGATGCACTTACCGAAAGCAGGCACAGCATGTCAGATTCTGAATAATATGAAAATATCCGGTGCACATGTGTTGATAAATCATGAATAGCCAGCCGTAACAAGCTATCGACAGCTTCATGTAGTGAAGTGCAGTCTCCAGGGACATCCAAGACGGTGTATTTGCCAAAATTGCGGAGATATCTTGAACAAAAATTTCGGAATAATATGTAAATAGTTATTAATTTTTCCGTTTTTAGGAATTAAGAACTATCTTCTCACTGTATCCCATTTCATTTTATTTTATTTTATTTTATTTTATTACATTCTACTTTATTTTATTGTATTTTACTTTATTTCAATTGTTTCAATTGTTATTCTTTTCTGAAATTCTGTTCTACTCTATTGTTATTTTACTTTATTATTATTTTATCTTATTTCATTTGTTATTCTTCTCTGTAATTCTGTTTTTACTTTATATTGTATATGATACTATTATTCACTATGTGACACAATCCCTAGTATACTAAAGGGTTCTCTAGCCCGTTGATTAACGAAATGTATATTATTATTATTATTATTATTATTATTATAATTGGAAACAAATCATTTTTCCGTATTCTATTAACAATGCGATAATTGTACAGAAGTAATCATTAATCTGGAACCGCAGTATTGTAATTTACATTTTCGCTTGCATCAATCACCTTGCGATGCAAAGAACTATTCCGATTTAACTAAAAATTTTGTTCACGATCTATTTTTGAATCGGCAAAAGTTTGCCGAACACCTTGGGCAATTGTCCTATGTTAAGACATTTAAAAGACATGGCTATACTGTCGATGCGTTAAGTCCGCGTGAGTTCTGACAGGACATTTTGTAATCACCTTGTTGTGACGTGTCTGGGACGAGAAAAATGATAAAGGAGGGCGGTCACATCCCAATGGCCTCGAAAAAAAATAGAATTCCGCCGACATGAGAGATGGCTGCGACAAAACACAGACGACAATGGAAACTAAAAGTTCTGATCTGTATATGTACATATTTGCAGTCAACGTGTTGTGCGCCGCAAGAAGGTTGTATTTTTTGAACGGGACAAATAATGTATGACGACATCACATAAAAAATTCTAAAAATAAGGGAAAAAATGGATGGTACCTCAATTCTGTTAAGCTAGATTTAACGTATAACGCAATCCCTGCTATGGTACGCTGGCGCATTATAATTTTCGGTAAATTGGCTGATGTATCGATGCAACTCTGCAGTTTTCATGCGACCAACGATACCGGAGTACATGTTAAGGTGTTCCGATTTATATGCTCCACCCTGTATTGTATACATGTGCAATGAATGCATGAGAAGACAGAATGATACGAAAAAGACAAACAAATAAGCTGATACAGAAATGTTGTTCTTATATCAGTCATTTTATTTATCTTGTCGCTACGTGACATCTAGCACTGGCAATTATAGCGCCAATTATAAAAGATAGTATTCTTTTGCCGCAACTATGCTGCATATAAACTGTAGATGGAAAACGAGAAATTAAGAAAATGCTACTTTTTCGTTCCATCGAATCTACATAAGGACTTACATAAATACGAGCCGAGGAACAGGAAGGATTTGTTGCGTAACGAGCGAGTGTTAACTGAATTATATAAATTACAGTGCCCTGCTTCAAGGATTGCAATTGAGCGTATATTTTCAAATACGGAAAAGAATCACTCCGCGCAGTACGTGAAAGTTTGGTAACACTTAGAATAGCTGTGTCGCAAGTCTTTGCGAATGTATTGAGATATATTATATACCTGTAGTATACGTCGGCAGAGTGAGAAGATTTAAACGACGCAATTCGTGGGTTTCTCGTTTCTGGCGAATCCTCAGCAAAATACACCCCGCCATCACATCTGAGGGCACTAAGTCCGTTCCACGGAACAAAGCACTGAGTAAACCTGGAAAATTATTTTTTATTGTTAGATAAGGATATTTAGTTGAGCATTTATTTGTACCATAACAAGTCACAGATCTTAAATGGAAGCGGACAAGACGATTTGTACCCCCATGCAATACGTACGCGCATGCATGTGTAAATATGGTTGATAAACAAGATACTAGTGGTACTGTAAATTCGATAAAATTTTTGCTATTTTTTATATCAAAGGTGGTCAATATGGTTCAAAATATGATAGAATTGACCCGTTTGTAACCCTGGACGGGATACCTACTGACCCGATACAGACCGTTTAATGTTTCTAAAATTCTATTCGTATGAGTAAATGGCGAAGGAGGAAACAATTCTAATTTCTGTCGATTTTTGGAATTATTTTGTTGTCCTACACGAAATAAGGCCAAGCATAGCGTTATACATAATGCAACAATAGAGTTCTGAGGAAATAAGGTGGCGAGATATCTCGTCGAAGGCGTTATACGGTCGATATCAGGTCGCTAGTTATCTCGTGCCGTGTTTGTGGATGATAGGCGTATGCATTGTAGACAAAAAATAGCACAAGCTTTATATATTTTCCGTTCTGTATGGCAACAATTGGTGGAAGAAAATGAACACGTTAATTGTTATTACGATCTGTTACGTTCGCGAAGAGATATTTTTATATGGCATTATTTTCGCATTGAAGGAACAGTATTAGAGCACACTATACATTACGTTAAATTACCGTGCATACCATTTGATTAATCACGGAAGCGAGCTTTATTTCATAAAAACGAAAACGCTTAATTCCCATGCATACAGGGTGTCCCTTAACTCGTGAAGTATCCGGAAATGAGGGGTAGCTGAGGTGATTCTGAACAACTTTTTCCGTTCCAAAATATTGTTCGAAGCTTCGTTTTTGAGTTATTAACGCAAAGCACTGGCCAATGAGATCGCCCGTACGGCAAATATTACATCGTAGTAAATTAAGAATTAACTTAGAATTAATTAACAAGTCGTTTAATAGCTGGACCATACTTTTATTCGTTATCCGAAACCAATAAAGTGTTTTATTACTTACGAAAAAGATATGTTTGGATGGTTAATTTTAGAAAAAGGTAGTTAAATAAACTTACCCATTCGTCCACGAATTTTCAAGCAATATTTTGGCCAAGGATAAAAGTTGTTCAGAATCACCTCAGCTACCCCCCATTTTCGGATACCTCACGAGTTGAGAGACACCCTGTATATTAACCCCTCGAAAAAGTCCTGCCACTTAATGAAATTAGTACACAAACAGAGCGATCGGTGACACGAATCACAGCTACGTATGCACATTATTTAAAAACCGGACGCGTTATTATAATACAAGTTATCCATATTATCATATAATTATCACTTTGTAATATGATATAAGGAATCGTTACGTTGAACAATTATAAATATGTATACCGTATATAAAAAACATAGGAAGCTTAATACATCTGCTCGAGGGACTGTTTGCATGCACGTAGAAATTACTATCAATCTCCCCATTACGGTACAAACGCTCTCCTCTGTTATTTCCTTCCACATTTGCTCTTGGTACTTCATAATTTTCTATAATTTAGACTAGATTGCACTTCCATTTACTTGTCCATTTACTCCCATTTACTTGGATAGAAGGCCGAAAAGTGCTATTTGCATATCAGACTTGTTCATCAACAACGAATACGAAATAAATTAAATGCCCATTTCGTGTAGTCTGTCTACCTGTATTTCGGGGTCTGTAACCTTTTTCATGCGAACAGTGGAACGAAAGATGGACGTTCTAATTTCAATTGCGGCAGGACTTTTTCTAGGCCAGCCGTACCTATGTCTCACCAGCGACATGTTGAAAAGTCTCGTTAGCGCTCTCGTCTTTTCGCATCCACCAGAGAAATTTGAATCTCCGAAGCCACACGCTCGAGACCTTGCCGTGTTCGTCAGAACTTTCCAAATGTTTCTCGCTCAACGAGCCCAGAGGATCGAAGATCAGCGCTAGGCCAAAAATCGTGAGGCCTATGAGAATCCAGTCGAAGAGCACCAATGCATGAATTACTGTGATGGTGTAATGCTCGTATCCGCACTCGACGTTTGGCCCAAACATCCACATGCTCCCTAAAACGTTCCACGCTATCTCAGGTAGAAGTAACAGCATCCTACGACATTTGAAAAAAAACCCGCAGAGTCACCTTCGTATCTCCTTCTCGCGTCCACTTGTCGAAAAACCGCGACCACTGTATCATTAATTGCTTTTATTTGAAACTTTTTCACGTATTGTTTAAAATAACGAGGATATTTCAGGTGGGCAGAGCCCGCTGGACAGGCTGGATATTATTTTCTATATCACATCGTGGAAATGATAATACGTGATAGGTACAAATTATGCACGAAATTGAACGTAATCCGAGACGCGTCGTTTTCTATTTTGTAGCTGAACCTGCTTACATGTGAGATGATGTGTCACGCAGGATACATACCGCGCGTCAATAATAAATACGCCGAGAAAACAATTGACGTCAACAGACGTTACGAGGAATTACCTTTTTTTCGTTCGCGATTTACTATTCTAGTATTTCAAGATCTAAGAAAAACAGCAACGCAGTTGAAACAGTGTACTCGAAAGAAGACGAGTGGTATGATTGAATTACATACCTAAATACGGAGTTACTCACTTGACTGTCAAAATTGGCTCAACATATTTACGAGCACGCGTGTCCATCATACATCCCCGTGCGCTGTGCCTGGCGATGATGATCATAAAAATGATGGACACGATGAGAAATGTTACCTCTCCAATGAGGTATACACGGACTAGTTCTCCACCTAGCTGACAACTCCATGTGTCCTGATAATATCTCGCAGTAGCGGTTCCAATCACAATTAACCTGCGAACAATTAAGTAGAAGAAGACAAGGCGTTAATTGCGAGCAGAATATTTGATTAGATTAAACGAGTTCCCAAAGAAGTGGCATTGTAATTTTCAAAGATTAGATTTTTATTGGTCAGGTCATAACAATTAGTCCCCACGGTGGGACTGAGCGTACGTGTAAAAAATTGTTATTGTGTTACATTCGGAATTATTAAGCACGATCGTTTCTTTTTGCTTCGGATATATTTAATAGGTTACACGCATCGAAATGTCGGGTTCCAAGTGGCGAATGACATATATGTTTCACTTTGCATCGTTTACTAGAATTGTGAAGAATTATATGAATCTACTGTTACATTAGTTTATAAACATTTTACAGATCTTCTGCCGCTCAATCGTCGTGGGCACAGCTAATTAAGTTTGCATTACACGGAAGATCAGTGTGATTAAGTTAAGGGAAAGTATTTATCCGATTGTTAGCAGTAATGCGTAAGCAGAAGAAAATTAAGCAAATTAATCGTTTCACGGGGAAAGTATTGTGTGACAGTGCACGAAATTTCGTGAATGGAATTCCCAATTAAAATTACACGAGGCGAAGGATTTATTAACGTGGCTTGTAATAGGTACAAAATTAATGCATGGAACCGAAGTGATAACAAAATGTTTAATCTACTTAAATCCATTAAATTACGAGGCAAAATATAATTCACTAAACCAGCGATTAAATTAATTTTACGTTGTATTAATTATTGTTAAACATAATACAAATAGACAAAAAAAAACACGCTACAAAATTCGAGTTTCTATATTAATGATATGTTAATTTCCATAATAAATCTACCGTTTACCTTAAAATTTACATGCAATTCACATTTAATATTTCACTTGCATATTTCATATTATTAAATGTTTATAACGAAAAATTCTTTAAAAATTTCTATATCAAATGCAGCTAGTACGTTCGGGCAATACATTGGAAAAAAGAAGAAAACCGGTATGTGACTTGCGTTCTTTTGTACAAATTTCCGGCGTGAGTTCCACGAAAAACGGCTTACGTAGACAAAGAATTTGGCAAATAGGCTAAAAAATTCATTTAAATATTAAAGAAAAGGAAAAGGAAAAAGCCGAAAAGACGAAGGACTACTTACCAAACGGTTCGGATAAAGATTTCAAAGAGACCCGGATAAACAAGGTCATCGGTCGCGGCTAGCCATTTTCTGCCGAACAGTTTTATCGCAGGCATTTCCCTGTAGAAAATATTACGATTTGTCAGATTACTTTCCTTCACGAGACTGACCGAGTCCTCGCAAATCGCGCAAAACGTGCCTCGAAAACAGATAAGTGCACGAGTGAATACACAGTCAAGCCTCCTTCGAATTGATATTCGCAAAGTTGTACGTTCAAGTGACTCGAAGGATTTGCATAGAATCATATTCTTGGTGTTCCATAATGTCGGCACCAAGTTCAAACGACGTAGCAATACAAGCAGCGATTTCTTACGATCGTTTTGTACAAAGTTCGTATGGTATATCTGGTATACTGCCACGCTGCGTATATACACATGTACCTACTTCTTTGATCGTGAACCACGGACCAGAGAAAGCGCTGAGAGAAAGTCTTTGTCTATCCTACATCCGAGAGTATTGACATAACGTAGAGACGCACATAACTGGACCCTGACCCTGCTGAAGATCTAATTTTGTTCCAAATTCCAGGATTGCTTTCACATCCCAAAAAGGATTCAAGGATTCATTTTGTTTCCTAGAGTAACGCGCTCTCGGTATTCGATTCCGCGGCAGTATCCAAAAAGCGGGAAAATGTAATTGCTTGCGTAAGCGAATTATCATTCCACAATCATCGCGTCTAGTCGGTCAAACTATTCTCATCTCTACTCTTCTTGTTAGATCGAATTGTTTTTCTTCGTAAGTAGGGCCGGGCTAGACTTACACGTGCTTGGGTCCACCTTTCGCCAAATATTAACTTGACACAGGTTTTCGATTATATACGCGAATGATTCGAGGGTCGTGCTTCGACACCGCTACGTCTATCGTTCCACGATGTCAATCATTTCAACGCTACTTCACCTCCCGAACTTCTTTTCCTCTTTACAAGCTCGTTCAGTTTTACACTTGAAACGTCTGCTGCCGTCGGTTTTATTTTCAAAAGAATTAGTCACGTTTAATTAAGATGCAAATGCTATTCAGTTCCCAGTCGATGGCATGCACGTCTTCGAACCTTTTTTTTTGAGAATGTTAACGCAAAGTCTAACATAAATTTAAAATCGCCGGCAAGGTATTTCAGGATACGGTGAATTCTAAGCGATGACGGAAACGCAAACAATTATCCAGACGACGTCGATAGAGATGCAATAAAGCCAATCGCCGTGTAATTGTGCACCATTCAAAAATATTGTATTATAAATATTATACACGTTACAGATGCAAATTATTTCCACGAACTAACATTGCTTCTAGCCAATTAACGACACTCTAAGTTTTCAAAAAAAAGAAGAAGAAGCAATGTCAGGGTTTCACTGCCACCAAACGCGAGGAAAGAAACTCAATCCGTGCCATTTAAAAAAATAGGGGCATCTCCTTTATTGGAAAAGGCATGTCCTTGGAAAAAAAATTAATGCCATTGGATTATGTGTCCTTCGAAATCAAGCAGGTTCGATTTGAAGCAATTTGAACTTATGTACACTTAAATACATAGATAATCTATACATAAATATGTACGATACAACAAATTTAGAATGCTCGCTAGACGTTTCGTCTGACACGTGCAGTAGAAGACTAATGCTCTGAGGTCGAAATACGCCACGAGAGGTGAAGCGTTTAGAAAAATTAACTTATACAACAGACGAGTGCCACTTGCGTGGTTCGCGGCTCGAACGCCTTCGAAACGCTAGAATACACACGGCGACTGTTCCTTAAAATCGGTGTAAAGGTAAAAGGGGCAGAACGCGGCAGCTGAAACGTATATACTGCATTTAGTAATGTCTAAAGGTTCTCATGAAAACAAATCGTACGTCTATCACTTTTAACCATTTCTGTAAGACCTGGAAGTTCTGTTACAAACTTTGCATCGTGTTTACGCGGACTAAACATGTATACGGACTATAATGAGTATCCAAAGCGTTTAATATTACTATTAATTTTCGGATTTCGTCTTCAGAGCGGTATATTTGATCGCAGAATTACCCCAGACGAATAATATCGTGGATTTTGAAGCTTCCAAGGGTTGTCACTTTGCGGCAAAAAAGTTTATTCAAAGTGGGAAACTTGGCCGCGAAAAACGAGCCTCCAGGCCACCGTGGACCGGGGCGAAAATTCTCGTTTCAAGGTATATTCACCTCGCGAATGGAGCGTCTCGGTGTCCCAATGGAACTTCGAATCATTCACGAGATCCCACTTTCCAACATGCACAAGTAACCAAAACCACCGTCGTCGGTCTGTCACGGGATGCTGGCCGGTATTTACCGTTTCGTCTACCCGCCCGTCGAGTTCCCGATTCTTTGCCCCCGCGAGTTCTCGTTTCCTTTTGTATCAGAAGACAATATCTGACACGCGTCATTCGACGACACCCATAATCACGTTTGCTCGCGATCGCGACTCGATTGCACCGATTCGACGGGCCGGTGATCCGGGTGGTCCGTTGATACACGAAACCGCGGCAGAGTCGAAAATCGCTGAGGTCAGTCCCCGAGGAATGCGACGCGGTGGTCGAGTTTTCGCATGGCCGCGAAGCTAGGTTGAATAAAAAGAAGCGTAGTCGTACGACTGATGGAAAATTGCATCGGCTCGCGGCAAGCAGACCAGCAAAGTGCACGCACAATGCGCTGGTAAACCCGTTCACCTTGTTTCGTAGCACCCCGCGTCGAATCTCACGAGCTGGTTGGCGGCGACTGTCCAGCTCGGCCAGAACTTTCCCTTCGTTCCTCTCGATCACACGTTCCTTCGCTCGCGGGGGAAAAAAACCCAATGAACTCCTCGCGGGGATACAGTACTGCCTCTCAACTTGTCACGATTACCTGTACCTGGATCTGTCGCGGGGCCAGCCCCCTCCACTATTTTCTATCGTCGGCCCGCCGAGAAACGAAATATCGTGAACCGTTCGGTCTACGGCGCGGTAAAGCTAATTAATTTCCTCCAGCTGTTGAGCTTCTTTGCGATTAAGTTGCGAAAGCAACGATGGACGCAGGTGCCCAGCGATTGCGACAGCATATCGGCGGCACGTTATTCGAAATTCGTAACGCTGCACTGGAGCGACGATTCGTTGTTACTTTAATGACATACTGTTGCTGCTTTCTTTCTCGTTACGGAGCAACTTACTTCGGATGGATTTAATAGCAGGCGGAGTATGGTCAGCTTGAGAATTGAACACGGAGAACAATTAATACAAATTATTAATAATGATGGGCTTGTTTACCAAGCTGTTAACGCACGTTAGAACAGTTTTTACGTGTCTGGTGAATATTATAAATTTAAATTGCGCTAGTAATATTTGCATAAGTAGTATATCGTGATTTTTAATACACACGCATTATACATTGTGCATACTTTTGAACCGCACACATTGAATAGTTTTTATCAAATTTGAATTGATGGAACAAGTTTTTTTTATTCAAATACTACAGGCATCTTTATTTTGAATAAAACGTGTAGTACATACATATGTACTCAATTAATGGATGGTTTTGAATGTCAAGATTTTTGGGTAACTCGTTTCAAACATATATCTTTCTAAAATGTACATCGTAACTGAGTAACGTATGTACATTTAGCACTTCAATGTGATATGACACTCAAACCTGCATCATACATATCTTTTTTAATCTTGTTGCTTTCAGATTTCTCTTCGGAGCTCTGTCCACTGTCGAATAAATAACGAAACTTGAAAATGTTCGAGCATGGCCGAATTTGTAATATTGTATAGTCGAGAACGAATATACTTACCAGTTTCACTTTTTTTATGCAAAATTAGAATAATGCTTTGAGAAGGGACATTTGGACCTTTAATTCCTTACACACATGTTATGAGATTCATTGCAATTGCTGGCAAACTGTTGTGTCATGAAATGCTCATAGGATTATGCATGTAATCGTAACAAAATCTCCTTATTGATATTAATTGAGCAATAATCGTACTGTCAGTACAGAGTCTATATTCTAGGAACGTAATTGAAAACGCTTGATTATATTTTCCTTTGTGGCTTGGAATTTGCGCAGGCAATGAAAGTGTAAGAAAGTTCATGTTTTGCATTCAATGCAAGCCTTAATTAATGTAGAAAGTAGATCAGTGGCGTCCTCATTAAAATTACATCAATTATGCAATGAAAACTGTACAAGCTTTAGGGAAGTAACTTGTACTTGCCTCAAGGAGATAGTAATTTTCTGAAAATAGTTATAACAATTATTCATTGCCTAATACCTAGTGGGAATGACGAAAAATCTACTGACAAATTTTATTGCGCTTCCATGAAACATAATACATTAGGGGAAAAATATGTATAAATTACTTATTCTTTGTGACAAAAGAAGCGAAAATAAGCGTCGTAAATTGACGCAATCATAGAAAAACTCCCATATGTGTATTTCGCATATGGTAATAATCTTTCGTGTATTCTTGTCCGATTAGCATTTTAAAATATTTCTGAGAAGCAAATAATTTTAAAAGGCTTGTTGTCTTAAGTGTGATCTTTGTAACATGTAATGAGACGTCTTCTTCGACGAAAGTGTTCAATACACCTTTCGAGTGTACCCCTATGTTGACCACTTGCAATGCTTGCTCTATTGGTTTGATGAAAACAGATTATGCAACTTAAAACAGTGATATTATGTGCGTCATTAATTGATAAATGGGCAAGCGTTAATTTCTAAACCGATCATTATTGGCACCGAACCACCTTATTAGAATATCGAAATCAATACTGCGTGGAAATTGATAAGGATATAATTGTAAGTGCGAGGCAAAATAATACAAATTTTGCAGCGTATAGTTTTACTGCAAATAAACAAAGGGAGGTGTGTCACGGATGCGCAGATCTATTCTGAAAGGTAATGATCTATAAAGGCAATATTTCGAATAATCTAGGATTTCTAATCTTAACTAATGACACGTTATTGTTAAATAATACACTTTTGTGTACGAGTAGCACAAATGGTACTTAAAAACGGCCATCGTATAAAACAAAAGAAGATTCCGTTTCAGGAATCATACTGAATCCATATGTCGAATGAAACCTGTGAATTCTGCAAAAGTGTGTGGCACTGATTTAATTTATGCTTCTGATGCAAAGTAATTGAATTAACACAATAAATATTAATTAATCAGCGGATAAATCATGCATTTGAGGCATTTGCCAAAACATGTAATGGAATATTACTATTATCCTTACTATTGTCCATTTTCTCCTGAATTATTTTTCTTTGGTCCTAAATTATTTTAGCGAAGCTAATTTTCATACGTTCTCCTTTTCCAGATGGAGTTCGCAATTAAATTAAAAGTTCAACATTAATAGAAATGACTATAAAGAACGTAAGGTAACAAATTGGCAACAATTTGCATCAAAGCGTAGCAAATAAAATTGTACGCGCACCTTCCAACAAATTCTTGAGTTACTATTGAAGATATGTAAAACTCTGAGCAATCTTGGCACTCAAGGCGGTATGCAGTATTTATAGGGAAGAAAAAACGCGTTCTAATTGCGTCCTTCAGTGAATGAATCTTTCTTTCCAAAGATAATTATTTTACATTGCCACAAGAGAATAAATATTGCGTTTTATCTATAACTTTCGCCGCAATGAAAGAAAGAAAAGCACGGAACAAGCGACTGGTAATATTATGTACAGTTATATGGAATTATATGAAGTGCAGATCAATGTAATGAATAAAGATTTGATTGAAGTCTAGAAGGCTGAAAGTGGTATTCCACATATTTATGAGTATACATAATTGTAACACAACCTCGATTTTATCCGTGAACTTCAAGTATATCGTATTGCTCTTCTACCGACCATGAATCTCAATTACTCCAGGTAAAACATGAGAAAGCCTTTTATTAGGAATACTCTTCATACTTCATCGATGCACACGCAATATACATATTATGACCTATGCACTTATATATTATACGTATTTGCATCGTTATTTCTCTTGTAATAAGATACAATGTTAGAGAATTATTAGTTACCAAACTCTTAATTTTATAAAATCTGTCTATGATGAAAAATCATGGACACCGTTAACATTAATTTTAATGTCGCCGTTAATATTATATGTTAATTTTGCTTGCAATATTTTTGTGGCACCGAAGAATATTAGACGCGTCGATAATATTATGCACTCGCAGTCATCAGTTTAGTTATAGATCTTGAACTTTGCCTATTAAATCAATATAATTACCGTTCTCTTCGAAATGGTGCATTGCCTCAACAAAAAAGTGTCACAATACGTGTACATACATGATTAACATTGTTCTGTAATTAATTTTACAATATGCTGCTAATAAACGCTGAATGAAATTGACTTAAGATCAAGAAAAGACACGCAATTCCTGTATTAAAACTGGCAACGAATACAGGGTGCTAAGTAATTACACTAATAATTAAAGGTTCTGTTAGACGCCTTGCACATATTAGACATAATCATTGATGTTTAAAGTGCTCAATTACAAAGTCATGTTGGTTAATAATAGTTTAGAATTAGTTAATGCCACATGTATTTGTCTTTAACACTATTCCTACCGACACATCACATGTACCTATTCCTACCGCGACCGGTCAAATGACCGGTCTTTAGCGCAACTTATATTTTTTAATGATTGGTCACGTCCAACTTAAAAAATAAGGGGTTGTGATGTTAATACGTGAAGCGTAATGATAGACATTATTTTTACTTTAACATTACTAGACATAGTTTCCACTTTAACATTTGCATGAGCTTTAACACGTGGCTGCTGCATCTCTGCGAAAAATGAAGGCTATGGAATCAGTAGCATAGTGTAACGAGTAATTATTGGCGATGGATTATGCAATAGCTAACAGGTTAATTGACAGAACTGTCGCGTCACAGCATGTTCCTGAACCTTATGCATATCCCAGTTAGCAGGAAACCGACAAATATCTCGTACAAGGATGATGCTTTTCATAAATTTTTTACAAATCTCGCTTCTTGCTTGGCCAAATGTATGCACCGGGAGTGTTTAATCATACGGCATGTTTAAGTGCCAAATTGAAATGTTACTCTCATGTATGCATGCATAATAACAAAAAGTTAAATGCATGCGAGAAACGATTAGTAGCAGCGAAATGTATAACGCAGAAGAATTATGTTAAAAATTGCCTAAGGCAATAGTTTCGATGCAACGCTTTAAACGTTCTACATTATGAATCGATGACACATTAGTCGGTCGTTTTATACAGGGCGTTCTATTTTGATCTCCCCAGGAAAATATCTTCTAGCAATAAGACCTAAGATACGAAAAATACGGAAAAACGTTTCAATTGAAAGTTGTAGGATATTAAGGGCGAAGAACCCTTCTGCTGTTTATTTCACTTAGCGACGAGATTGATAAGCCCTGAGAACATTTTACATTTTCAACTGCACGTTCTCGGAGTTGGCATCGAAACACTTTTAGTACACTACCTAGGTGTATTTTTTGCATAAGCCATTCCAGAGATATAAATTCTCAAAGTTGACATGCTGGCATTGGTGTCACCTGGTGTATGCACTATACAGAAATGTTCATTTATTGCAAAATCTTAATTGGAACACCTCGAACGCATCACTCAATGTCAACCAATTACTTTTATTGACAACGAGTGCACGAACACTCATGGGGCTGGATGTATGTACACCGCGATGAGGTTGCACGATCGGACTTTGCAAGTACATAACAGTGGCCTTAAAAGAGTGTGCGTGTCACAGCATTCGTAAGGGCCTGAGACTAGTAAGCCTGGAGAGATTAAAATAAGACAACCTGTATATGCAGTTCCTCAACACCTTCCGACCGTGAAGTAAAATTCAAGATTTCGATAGGCTTACGAAAAGTCGAGAAGAGACGGCAGAAAAACGCTGAATGTACAGGTAATCGTAACACCTTGGAACGGTGAGTGGAAAAATACCTTCATTCCTTAACGAAAGGAGTGCATACTTCGAATTATTTTTGTGGGTCACGGCTAGCCCATGCGAGACGAAACGTATTGCATTAATTGCTCGATAAATAACAGATTAATAAATATTTTTGTGTCAGCTATTTTTCCGCAATCGTAAATTCTGCGTACATGCAAATAATCGTACGAATTATATGCCAATGATGCAGAATGTTTCGTGTAGCATAGATCTATAGTAAGTATTATATCATCTACGGTGACCCACATACTTGCATCAGAGACTAGATTCTCTTCCGGGTAGCCATAGGTGAACGAAGGAACGTTGTACAATATTATTCGATGTAAACGGTTATGTGAAAGCTATGTATCCAAAAAGTTAAAGATCTTTCGCCAAAAAATTGAAGATATTGAAATTGCGGAACTGTATTATTGTAATGTTTCATATTTTATTTGTAATATTAATATTAATATTAATATTACAGGGCTAAATTGTAATATTAATATTAATATTGTAATATTAATATTCCATCATTGCACATGTACGCGTATAATTTTCATACGGTGATCAAAGTATTTATTTACATTGAATATACAAGTTTTAGGTAATCATTTCCATAATAAGTAAATGTTTTACAGGTTCAAGTCACACTATAATCTTGGGATAAAGATCCATTTAAATATTATAGTAGATACAATTAATTGCCGACAAGACCTACTAAAAATAGTGAATTTGAAGTTACTTATTAACTTTAAAAATATCATTGTTGGATAATCTTAGGTAGTTTTGATATTTAATGTTGATTCATTCAATAATATGATAATTATGTAAACTGTTTTATGAAACTACGTTACTGCCAGTCGATAATATATAAAGGCTAATATAATTTTTTATTTTTACTTCAACAACAAAATTAAAAACTTCCGTTTCATTTTTAATTTACTTACAAAATTATTGTAATGTTAATTACTGAAATTTAAATAAACTTTTTCTTAAGCCAACTATTGGGGAAAAATATAATTTATTTTATCGTTGACATATCTTAAAGAGGCTGTTTTTCCGAAAACCGGTCAAACCAGATCTGGCTGAAATGTTTTACATATAGCTTCATTCTACATAACAAAATGTAAGATCCAAAATTAGAAATAAGCACGTTTCCTCTGTGGAACAAGATTACAGCGGTACAACAGTAGGGGTCGTTTTTAAATTATAATCCAAACATACCCCATTACCATACAGACATTCAGACCGAAATCGCTGCTGTCTGATCGAATCCTTGATGTTTAGTAACGTCTGTATACGCAGCTTTCAATGTACAGTACTGAAAGTTTTTCATTAATATTCGGAAGCTAATAAAAGCCCACAGCTAAAATTTTATATTTGGTGTCCACCCTCCAAACTCTCGCCGAAATTCCCGCCCTATTTTAACTGGTACTGTAATCTTGTCTTACGCTTTATTGATAACGCAGGGGGTGATATTATAGTAGTAAAAATTTTGTGCCTTACCTTTCGAGTCACCAAAAATTCTTCCTGCAACTGTTATCTAAAATGAAGCTACGTGCCCAATTTTGGCCCGATCGGGTTTGACCGATTTTCAGAAGTACAGCCCTTAAAAGCATAACCGCTGATAAAAGTAAATAAGCAAATTTTTCGCTAAATAGTTTCTAGGGACATTTGAAAAATATTTTCGTTGCACGACATCGATGGCAGATGGCGGCACAACCAAGAACGATGACAGTTATCTATTTAAGTAGTATCAATTCGATTTACTTTCTTCAGCCCACCTGTTCTGAGGATCCGTACAAGCTTTTATCATTTTGTTACCGCGTCTAGCATTACTAAGGCAATAACGAATAAAATTATAACACTATTCCTGCCAACAATTTATACTAAACCCAATGAAAGTTCATTTCTATGCGAGATGGCCCGTACATATAATTCCATCTCTTCTGTGATTTTATTAATAAATAAATTTCTCAACTGCATCTACTATGAATAACGAATAATTATGTATTCCTATCTCAACAAGAATGAATGAAGGAATGAATTAAAATAAGTACGTAGAAGTAAAGTCTCCCGGTTGCATCCTACTGTTATTCAATTGCGATTAATTGTACATATATAATGCACACGTATACGCAAATAAATAAAAAGCTGTTCACCATTTATATACTACATGTGCATCAGAGGAGTGTTTACTTAACTACGCATTGCAACAACAAAAATGTGAATAGACAATACTAGTGGTATATTCCAGGTAAAGGGAAAGAGACTGGTCTGATTAGACACAGGTTCGAACTACTTCAGCCAAGATCTTTAAGCGCGGCAAGATTTTCGCCCTCTCACCCCAATTGAAGCGTCAGTCGCTACACAACGATCTCCAAATAGAACAGAATCTCTAATCCGCAGCGAAAAATGTAGGCCCCCCGAGCCCTTTAACGTCGAAGCTTTCGATTCCCATTGGGAGCACCGTTTCGCCTCTTCATCATCGCTCTTGCCCGCTTCGAGAACGCGCAACTATTTCTAGCCGTTTTTCTTCCATTACCTCGCGAAAATTCGACGGGATTCCATAATATCCGCGCGTCGAAAGAACGCGGCGTCCTCAGCAACGAGGTGAGAATGTCCTCGCGGCCTGCTGTCATTGACAAGAATTAATTGAGCATCGATTACGCGGGCCAGTAGATTATGTTCTGTTCGAACGCGTACGTACAACGCGTTCACCTCTCGCGATTACGCGCGTCCACACGCGAGCGCGAGAAAGCAATAACGTGTGCACGCGAGGAAGATGGAAATTAAAAGACACTCAAGGAAGAAGAGGAGGAAGAGTGGCAGTGGGGGAAAGGTGGAATTAAGAATGGGGAAGCGGGAGGGATATAGTTGCGTGTGATTTTCGTGAAGGAGAGAGAGAGGGAGGGAGCGGTCTGCAAGAAGATTCTTCCAGGCGGGGGTAGTAAAGGTACGGGCAAGGGTAGGTGGGTGGTTGGGTCTGCGAAGGAGAGCCACAGGAGGACTGGCGGTGAAGAAGGAGGAAGAGGCGGAGGTGGAGGTTGGTGGAAGAGGTGGAGGGTGGTTTAGGCGGTGGTGGGAGTGGGCCGAGCTAAGACGCGTAATGACGCCCTGAATCAATATGTGAGGCACTGAGATATGCATACGAACTAAGACAACCGCACACCAACCAGCCACGGCTCCTCTGCTCGGCGTCGCGGCGTCCGCGCCGCGGCGCAAAAGGAGGGGAGAAATTAAAGACGAAGCAGGCACAAAAATAACGACCCACCGGCCGTGTCGTTTCTCCTTTTCCCTCCTCCACCCTTTCCTTACGCTTCTTCCTTCATCCGCCGGTTTCCCCTCTTTCTTTGCTCCTTGCCGCCCCTGTCCACTATCCTCTGTCTATCCCTCTGTCTTCTTTTCTCCTTCTTTCCGTCCTTTAAGCTTTCGTCGCCTCTCTCTCTTCGTCTCAGCTGAGATTCGCTGCGTCCTTGTTCGTTCTGTTCTCTTGCAGACGTGACTGCACGGCTGAGATGAGACCATAGGCAGAGGGATACGCTGCTAGTCGGTGTCTCGAGGCAGAAGGAGGCCGCGATGGAGCGAGGAGGACAGGGTAGATACAGAGGCAGGGGAGGGAAACGGGAGAGGGTTGACGAGTGGCGGAGACGATCGCTTAGTAGATCGTTTCGATCGGGACAATGGTCCTGGCCCTCGAGTGGATCCTTGAAACGATCTTATCCGTACAGTCTTAATCCACGTTCCTGCTATTATTCGCTTTGCCCGGCACAAAGAAATACAAATGCCGTCCCCGTAATAGCCTGCGGATGTATGTATACATGCAAGCCGAGGGCTTTTGCCGAAGGGACGCAGCGGTGCCGCGATTAGACGGGAATGCGGACCGGAATGATGTCGCTGTGAAAATTTCAATACGACGAATGCCTCGATTCCGTCATACGTGTGTATGCTCCTTCTCCTTCTAACATGTCAGCAAACCTATTCGGTAAAATGATATGGCTCGTTAACGAATTTCACCCCTTGGACCAGTACTATCGAACGCCCCTGAGATTCTGCTTCAATGGACTCAAAGGTCCATTTCGGACAATTTATTGCGCGTCATCTCGCGAACACTTTAGCAGTGTTTTGCCGTGCAAGTATATTCAAGTTGGTCTGCACACTTAACGCGGCAACGAGTGGGAAATATTGTTAAGCGTTAAGTAATCATTGGCACTGATTGGGCATCGATGTATCGTGTAGCTAACTATTGGTTTGAAGTTGAAGGTATAATTGCTGTCTCAGTTTTGTTGCAATTTTCCATCATACTTTTGCAGCGAAAAAGAACGTTAGTTATTTATTGGCCATGCTGCACAATGAACCGTCGCACTGCTGATCAATTGCCAACGGAGAAAACAGTCGCAAATATGTCCTAGATATATTGTAGTATGCAAGTAGGAGGACAGAGAAAGATATTGCTCGTGACTGTTACGTCTGTCGACCTATGTCAAAGTTTTAGAAATTAATATCCTATTCGTTCATTCTTCGTACATTGTATGTTATAATCTGCGGCGAGCCAGCATTTTGTAACTTAATGGGAAAAATCTAATTATTTAATTATTTCATACTTGATTCATTGTTTTATACGACAATTATTAATATCGTCCGTATGCCAAATATGTAACTTGTAACTTTTGCTTATAATTGTTTTATAATACTTTCAGTGGTACAAAAAGTCAGACGTACTTCAATTATGCGCGACGTATAACTATTATTATCTGTCCTAATATTTATTGAGCTACTGTTGAAGGAAAAGTGATTATGCTGCGATTGTCATTAATTTCGGATAATGTGTTCCGAAAAAGTTCGAACGTAGTCAAGAAAAGGAAGGGAGAGATTTATGAGTTTCATTTACATGTGACCTAATTCGTCCGAATGTAATCAATGGCCAGGACATACAAATCAGATTGAAACTCTGATTTGGTTAACTACACACGAAACGGTAATAGCCCCTCCTAGGCCAAATTTAATGTATAAGGGACTGTATTGATCACGAATGCTGAAAGTCAACGATCGTGTTTTTCTTTAAACATGCGTCGCCCTGCAGTACTTGGCAATTAGGTCGGTACTGATAATATTACAATTTAATTTCGACGTTGACGTTGAGCTGCATTATCCTGTCCCAATTTATTTCCCAATTATTGGTAAACAATACCGAAATTGGCAAACATTCACCTTTTTCTTTACGATCGCCGAATCCGTAGCTTTCTGTTACTAATAATTCGAATGGAAGACGAATGTACGATTAATGCATGCAAAATGTTTTCGTTACACATTGACCATTGCCAATATGGACAACAAAAACAATCTTTCTGGACTGCAACGAGTGAAAGCGAGTGGTAACTAACCGGCATCGTTAGAAACATACTCGTACACACTGGCAACCAGAATTTTTGTCCTCTCCGGAACCCACATGGGTCCAAGCGTCCATCGGTGTCTCGAGCTGCATCTCGAGTACCGTCGGTTGTCGCTGCTTCGAAGAAACGGAGCAACGAGATCACGCGTAGGGTGATCATCATTGTTGCCAAGGCGAAGCGTGCATCTCTAGCGTGTAATCAATATTAAAAGTCTAAAATGTCTCGCGTGTGTGGCGAGCTGGCCGCGTGTATGGGTCGTAGCTCGACGACGGGAGTTGGGCGAACTCCGCGTTACTGGTTGAAACGAGAGGGTAGTGGAGAACGGGCAGGCAACTGGGGGGGGTGAGAGGCGGTCGACGAGAGTGGTGAGCAACGGTGGTGGTGGCGGTGATGGTGGTGGTAGTGGTGGTGGTACGAAGAGGTGGAGGTTCTCATTAAGCAGCCCGGGCACCGCGCGCTGGGGGTTTAAATAAGAAGAAGAAGCGTTGCTGGAAGAAGAAGGGAGAAAAGGAGAAGAAACCAGTAAGACTAAGGTACTAAGGGTGAGCAGGCGAGCGAACGCGGGTGAAAGCGAGAAGAAGCGGCAAGAAAAGGAGATAGAATGTGAAGGGGGTCGGGGAATTATCAGGGCTCGCGCTCCACGCTGAAGGGTTGGGGGTACCGGCAGGCAATATGGCCGCTACTGATGAGTGATGCTCGTAACCCTTACTGCCATCCATCCCTGACAGATACGTCAGTCAGTAAGATCTCTTAACGCACTTCGGAATTATGCTCGCCACGACCCTTCTTTATCTCCATTGCTACCATTGTTCTGGCAGGAGACCCTTCGGAGTCGGTCAATGTTACCGAGAACCTCGTATCAGTTACTTTAATTAGATAGAATTTTCTTCCCGTTGACTTTCGATAACTGATATCGTCCACCTTGTGGAATTTCTCGAGCTTACTTCCAGTCGTATCAACTATTGCACCGATTTATTATTAGTAGCCTTAACTGAAATATTATCGGGTGTATTGATATTTTCATTTTATCGTTGCTCCCGGGGGTGATTCGTTTTGCATGGATCTCCAAAGTGTTCTCCATCTCTAAATTATATTTTCAGAAACACATTGTAAACAGCTGCTCGCTCGATGGCTATAAAAATCGTGGCAACCTGTACCGGAATGGTCTAAATTACCAGCCTCTAATTTATGCAAACATAAATCTCAACTTCGAGCCAGGAACCGCGGTGTCAAATCGTTATGGGACAGTTCGTGATGGAACTTTTACTACCAAACTCACCGGCTATATATATTCATACTACGGACAAACTGCTACGAAAAAACATCCGAACCAACGCTGTAAATTCAATGGGGAGCCTGTTCGTTCAACCGGTCGGTTAAGTAGTCAGAAATGTGACAAAGTCACGAAGATCCCGTGGCCATTTAATTAACAAATCAAATTTAAGTTACAATCGTACGTCCGACAGAATAACAGATACGATCTTCGTTTACCACCGACTAATCAGGCTCTTCTGCCGAGGGCGAAAATATGATCACAACAGATCAGGGGTGTTCGCGAAATTATATAAGACACAGGTCATCCCGTCACCTTTAACGATTAAGATCCAAAGCGTGTAGGTATACAAGCGAGGCCGTCGAAAGGTATTAAGAAGGTTCAGGCAGCCCTAACCTAACTGCAGCAGCCCTGGACCGATCCTCATCCTCCTTGCCCCACACTCCGTGGCCGTCTTACTCCCTGGCTCGAAGTTAAGGGTGGTCTCTTTGTCTCGCCCCCTCAACCTCCTCCTTCCCATCGTATGCGTGCTACACGGACGGAAGACACGCGTGTGCGTGAAACCTCGCAAGACGGACAACGGGGTTGTTGGGTGGATGGCTTGAAGGTGTAGGGTGAGAAGAAGGCGGAGGTGGTTGAGAAGGGGTATGGGGCGAGCGAGCGAGCGAGGAAGGGAGATCGACAAGGAAATAGAGAAAGAGAAGGAGCGAAAGGAGTCGTCAAGAGCAAAGGAGAAAGCGTGAGAAGGAGCGAGGAGTGCAAACGGAGGGGAATGCAAATTAGAAACGCTTGGGCAGAAAGCAGGAGGAAGAGGGCCAGGGTAGCGTAGGAGGATAGAGAGGGTGGCACTGGCTGGAAGGGGGTATATAAGAGGTGGTGACTGAGGGTGGTGGCCAAGGAACTTCACTTATGTAAACCGTGTAACGGTGTGCGAGCTCGCCTCCTGCGTGTGTTCACACTGGCACCTACCGGCGTGTCTATGTGTGTCCCCCATGCGTGTGTATATATCGATTGCTGGCCAAGCTACCCCGCGGTGTACCCTCCTTACTACCTATAGTAATTATTGTGCTTCTCACATGTGTGTATTTGTCGTGAGATTTCGCGCAAGATGGTATTCGTGCGGGTGGGCGCATACACATCCCGAAAGACCCTGTGCCTGTATATCCGAGTTCCTTACATGCCTTGTCCGATAGTCTCTATAGCGAGCTACGGCATTTAACGGGTGTCATCGTGCAAAGAGAACTTCCATTCGTTACCAACTCATGTGCGGATCGCATTGTACGCGTTGTGACCGACAGAAACGTCTTCTAAGATCCGTCGACTTCGTCAATGGGAATTCTTATTTCTTCGCTGATGAAAGGCCAGGTCACAGTTAACTCTCAGATTGCTCTGCAACTACCACACGGCTGCGTTCTGCCTGCCTTCCTATTTATAAGTCTAAAAACTTTTTGCGCACCAGCTTACGGAAATAAAAGTCGTAATAACAATTACATGTAAGGTTGAAAGTTTCTCAGTAAAATAATCGAATAAATTACCGCGCCGTTAAAAGTCGCAACAATATTCGCCAAACTGCTCGAGTGACGGTTCAAGACAGCCGAAAACTGAGTTACAACGAAGAGTTGGCAAAATTCATTTGAAACCAAACTGCACGAGATTACCCATCCGGCTTTGTTAAATAGTTTCCATAAACTTTTATACATACCTGTAAAGCGTTCGATCAAGCGGACGCGCTTTAAAGTTCTTATTTGCATAAGCTGACACGCGACGCTTTAGCAGGCTCATTAGATCGGGTAGAAATTCTTCAAACTTGGCCTACGCCAGTTACAACCGGTACCAGCATGTTCAAGTAGTCGTAGCCACCTGATAGATCTAACCCCACTAACGTTCTTGTCCGAAATAAATGGCAAGTCTGTTAATGTCGGTAGATAGTAGTGGTACGTAATTCCTTGGCCGGCATTTGGCCCTTCACGCACACGTTCGCGCGTACCGAGCACCACAGGTGAAGCCACGTGCGCGTGCACACGTGTGAGCACGTATGTTCACCCACACAAAGCTGGTCCCCCGGCTCGCATACAGCTTCGACGGCGCGTTAGTCCACACAACTAACGGTCCGAAGTGCAAGAACATCCCGCTGGTCCCTGCAAGCCAGCCTCGACCACCTCGTCCATCCTCTCCTAGGGCAGTCTTGGAGAGGACCTTAAAGGAAGAGGGTCGAAGAGAAGTGGTTAGGAACGGACGGTAGGACGAGAAACGAACGGACCGATGCGACGGACGCAGGACAGAGCACGTGGTATATAGCAACCCTATCTTGCGACACACAACCACAAGTCATCCCCCTGCTCACGTACTTTGGCCGCATTCTCAGCCCCACGGCTCACCCTTGACTCACCCCTTCGTCGTTTCACGTATCTCTCTCGTTCTCCTTCACCTTGCGCCAGCCTCTCTCGCTTTAACTCTGTTGTTGTCGTCTCCCTTGCTTTCACCCGCGGTTCATCCCCGTTCCCTTGGCTCTCTCTTCCTGCCGCTTCATCGTGAAACCTCGGAGGCAATCAATCCTCCGTCTTACAACGTACTGACCACCTTCCGAGAAACTTGCGCCGGCACTCGTGGCCAGATGGATTTGAGGAAAAAGTCGTGAATGGTTAATCGTCGGTTCTGCGGATAGCGTGCACTGGATTTTGCTTTATTTGCCGTTGTCCCGGCTACGAGTGATGGAGCGGTGATTCGAGGATCGAAGTAAATGTTCTATTTGTCGATCGGGCGTCAGTATTTTCTGCGGGACGTTTTGGTTTTGCGTTTCTTGTTTCGTGGATCTCGTCAATTTCTAAAACAATTCTCATATTTGTTTGCGCATCTCGACTGTAATGAAGATGATAATGCATCTAACTTTCTAAACTTTTTCCTACGTTTTGTTTCGTCGAATTATTCAATTTCGACCCTGAACGGTTCTATGTCTGACAATCAGTAGACTTAATTCCTTACTTAGGTGTGACTTTACAGCGATATTATTATAGGAATATAATTTGATCCAAGGAGAATGGGCTAATGGTCTTGGGATTGCTTTGAACCGTAGTATTTGGAACGTGCAGTGATGTAGTTGCGCTATTTCAAGTTTTTATAATAATTTCTAAGCTCCTTCTCCTCATTCTTTGCAACGGTCCCATTTCTTTCTGCGTTAAGCACCCAAAGCAATCAATCTTTCTTTTTACAATACACTGACTACATTTCAAAGAACTTTCACCTCCTTATGTCCGCAGTCTGCCGTGCTCATTACGATTTACTACATCTCGTCGGTGGCACCGCGAATTTCTGCTTGGTTATAAAAGATACTTTCCTTCTCTTCCTTCACAGTTCTCAACCGAAACATCAATTGTACTAAATTTATTACCCACACACACACACACACACACACGTGTATACAAATAATACGAGCATATCGTAAGTAATTTATTCACCGTTCCTGTCGCAT
Source organism: Nomada ferruginata (assembly GCA_963583965.1). Classification (NCBI taxonomy): domain Eukaryota; kingdom Metazoa; phylum Arthropoda; class Insecta; order Hymenoptera; family Apidae; genus Nomada; species Nomada ferruginata. Next base: position 16,529,896 of record OY757216.1, read on the forward strand.
AGAAATTATGTATACAGATTGCAACGAGGAAATGCAATCGTATAAATCCAAAGACTTTGCGCGGCACAAAGACGTAGCTCTCCACAAAGTATGGAAGACGGAGCAAAGAATGGATATCGAAAATCCTTTCCTCGGCCTTTAGTGTAAAGCCACTCTTTAATCACGACTCGGGGCAAATTATGGACAGTTAATTCGCTTGGCTTCTCCTCCCTTTTACGGTTATTCTATGCGGTCATTTCCATCTCTTCGCTCTGTAGCCAAAGGCGTTCCGCAGTCAAATCGAGAACCAATCAATACCGATAATTAATTAGAAAAATCAGAAAGAAAAAAACTCGCGAAACTCAAGAGTTCCAGCGAAGCCGGTAGAAAAACTGCCGGAGGCTTTCGTTTGACTCCAAAGTCCCTTCACCCCGTTGAACGGCTCCTCGCCGGCGAAACCACCCTTTTCGCCCCGGTTCGACCCTACCGAAAGTCCTTGCTCAGTCAGCTCTCCTCCGGAGTTTCTCTCTGTTCTTCCTCGTTCTCAGGCTCATCTCTTAGGGTGCAGTACTCTCATGTCTTCGTGCCCCTTTGCCATTGAATAAATTAACGTTTTTAGTTTGCCGATATTCTGTCCGACGCGGCTGTGCCGTCTCTACTCTATATCTTTCGTCTATTGGAATGAATGAGCTTCTTTTTCTTTCAGACGCTGCTTTCGGAACGATTCCCTCCCATCCGCGCCGCTTCTCGGCCACCCGCTCTATTCAACCGCGAAAATTCTGCAGGAATTTTAATAACTTGGATTCGTACTGATTAAAACGGAAGTCGCATCCAACGTTCCTCCGACCAACCTGCGGTTGCTACTTGCCGACGGTGAGTCCAATATTTTGCCTCTGTGTATTTATTCCTTCTTAATCCATATTTCTTTTCGAGAAAGAAAGAGCGAGAGAACGAGGGACAGAGAGAAGAATGGGTGGAACACAGAAATACAGACAGCTAGATTGGTAAGAGAGGCCGAAAGCTGAAATTCGTAATTTGAAAATTCCTCGATTGCATATAAATGTTCGATGCAATTAATGTTTATAATATTCTTATATATGATAAGACTTATTTACTAATACTGCGAATCAGAATTACCTAATATTTACAGACTAGCGGTTGTCGTGAATTATGTGAAAGGGCAGTAATGGTTTTACATTGTTTGGAATATTTAGCGTTCGTCCTTAAAGCATAACGGAACGAAAAAAGCATTGAAGAAAACTAATACGTGGAAACGACGTTACAAAGAATCTCCTCCTTTGCGTGGTTGTATAAATGGTAGCAGTCGAATAACGTGAGGCACGTTGGACTGTGTGCATTCGCAGCGGAATAATTGCAAGCTAAATTATGACTTGTTTCTTTGACATTTACGCAAATATATAATATTCACGCGTTATATTTTCCGTTAAACATTTACCGCATCCAAAACGACAGAAACCTTCACTTATTTCATCGTGGCGGAGAACCAACAATTTTTGCGACGCGTTTCTTTAAATTTTTCGAATTCCCTTAGATGATAATTATTTTCTTATATACGATATATTTATTCACAGATACTTTATGTAAATAAGCTGAATAAGGTCAGGAACTTCAGCTGAGATTTACCATCCACTTTCTCTCTCTCTTTGGTCTCGTTCACCCTCGCTCCTCCTGACTATGAACTTCAGCTTTCGTCGTTTCTACACGTAACGCATCTTACGACATAATTTTACGATCTTTCGGGGACTATTAATCTTTCGCCTCTGCGACATCATAGATATTGATAAAATTATCGATCCGCAGATTATAAAAATGTATTGAGAAATATGAGGTGATAAAGAAGGGTTCTGAAGCTTTATGGCGTTGTAGCGCTTATCGAAGGGAATAAAAATGTTTAATCAATCAAATTTCACCTAAAAATTTAACGAAGCTTTTGTTTCTTCCAAGTTCCTAGGCATAAAAGGATATTTGCCCGTCGGCATCGGTTTGCCTGTACTTAACTTGGAAAACAATTGCATTTACAAATGAAGTACATATCGCGTTTACCTTTCCTTCTCTTTAAACGGATACAAAATGACCACGCTCCTTTAGGCTGACCTTAACCTTCCAAAATCAATCGTCTATGTTTCCCCGCTTCAACAAAGTATCCCATTAAAATCACAATTTCTTCTTGGCCCTCGAAGAAGCTATGCAAATTGGCCCCAATGGTAGACGTTGATCCTAGGCAAACGAGAAAGAAAACTTGGCACTTTCGAGTGTAACAGAACAAAGGGTTGAAAACAAATTGACCCCATCGGATCGGATGCTCTCCATCAAATATCCTGCCTCTGAGTCGAGGTGATAGCTTACGTGACTGAACGACCGCGGTGATCATTTAATTCCAGTTCAGGAAGAGTATCAACAGTCGGGGGCAGTTGATCGGGGTGAGGGTGTCATTCGGTCTGCTGGTCTGTCGGCCTGTTGGCCTGGGGAAGGGCGCGTGGCGCACGTCCACTATCAATTTATCACTCACCCTCGCAACTTTCCCTCTCGGACCTCGCTCTCGCTTTCCCTCTTTTCTTGGGTCGTCCACCCTCTCCCATGCCCCCTTGCCCCTGCTCACTGTCTGTCTTTCGTTTCTCCTTTTTCGATCCACAGACCGTTCCGTGAAACGGGAACAAGGGGGATAGAGTCCGCTTCGGAGAAAGGGAAAACGAGAGAACGAGATAGAGAGAGAAAGAGTGATCGTCGTAAAGTAAGAGAAAAAGGGTACGTTGGCAAATAAGAGGGAGGGAGAAAGTGTGCGGGGGAGTGAAGAAGAGTCGAAACAACCATGACCACCGCAATCTAGAGGTGGTCAGTTCGCCCCGTAGGACTATGGCCTGCAACTTCTGCCCGTTACCGATTAGTCCGTTTGCGTTTCGACTCGTTGTAGAACGAGGTCGACACCCTTTGTCCACGGGGATGCGTGCATTTGGCCGCGTTGATTGGGATAAAAACCTGTTTGCATACCGTGATTTTAATGTTCGGATAATGTTGAGAAATAGTAAATGAAGTAAGGGACCTTTCGAATGCTCTTTTCTTTGTTTAGGTCTTTAGGGATAAGAATTTAAAATGACCGGGATGGGTTTTGTATTTTGTCGTTTACGACGTGAAATACGCTGGAGGAATAATTTAGAGGAACAATTGAAAGAAATGTCAGAAACTGCTGGAGAACGACACTCTACCAATGAGTATTAATTTGAATAATTGTGTTATTCTTATGTATCGGTGTTTCTTGCAATAATTGAAGCCACTCAATGTAGAATAATCGGAATTAAATTGAAAGTTCTACATTCGAAGCAATCGTTTCGTACAAGAGACGATATAACTCCTAAGGTTCTCGACATTCCGCGCCTTGACCTCTGACGTGGAAACACTTTCTTCTGGTCAGTCTTGTGCGGGTCAGTTGATCGCAGACACCAGCACGGTTACACACGGACGCGCGTATATATGTACGGGGCAGGACATAACCGAATAGGAGGAGGAAACTTTTCTACCACGGTAGCCGACACACTCGACGAAAGGGAAAGGAAGAAAAAAGAAACGAGGGACCACGACGACTCAGAGCGGAAGAAAAGAAGGACGGCCGAGGTTAGATTGGATAAGGGGGAGAAGGAGGGCAATAAAATCCAGCGGCCGGGGGTTCCAACCCTTCCGCTAGAGTCGAGTCGTAATCTTGCTTGCCGTTCGAGGGGTCGAGGTCTACTAGACACCGTTCTCTTTTACTCCAGGCCAATTAATTAGCGTTACACTGCTAAATCAGAAGACGTACGTGTTGCGTGCTCGCCCAGCGACTGGCGTTAGTGGCGAAACTTAAAAACGTAAAGGGCGATGGCTCGCGATACAGCAGAATTTTTGTTCAAAACTCACGCATTTCCCGTCGCGACACGCGGGCCGATGGAAATTCCGTTCGCAGAATGTAGAATGGTCTCTCGTCGATATGAAAATTCTTTCGATCCCGGAGAACAGCGGCGGTCGTTATAGAAAGTACGATATTCATCGGAGGCGTAGAATTACGAGGACGGAAACGTTGAACGTTCCGCTGGTTTATACATGAATCGCTTCTCAACGAGTATCAAAAGTTATATCATTCCACCGGCGCAAATGAACTTTAATTTCTGTAATTCAATAAGCTACGAGAGCACTCTCAGCTCGTATCTCCAATAACTCCGGCTTTCAATACGAGTTTAAGAACATCCGAGATCGGCACTTATTTGTAAGTAATTCAGATCCGCTTCTGGTCTGCCCTTCGCCTGCGGTTTAATGATTAAGGCGAGGATGGGGGCGCGGAGAGAGGAAAAAAAAGAGCGAGCGGATGGAATAAGAGAGAGAAAGAGAGGGGAAAGGAAGAAAGACAGGCAGAGGATATGGGTAGGGGGAGAAAGAGAGAGAGAGATACAGAGCGTAGGAGAGTGGCTCTTGTCGTCGTTGCTGCATTTTTAATACCGCATTCTCCCCTTTAAAATTTAAAAATACCTCCGCGCCGAGTAATTGCAGGACCCGCTGGAAGTAAAATGCACGTGAATGCAGGGAAATCCGCCTCGTTGGTCGATCCACCGTCGACGGAACAGAGTTTCGCGAAAACGGGGGTGGGTGGCGGTGGTGGGAAAGGGGAGTCACAGAGAGGCTGCATGCCGGGGCTGGTTGCTTCAAGAAAATTAAGTACTGCCTGGTAATTTGAGGTATTGATTTTTATAGCCTCTCTCGGTGGGCATACATTAAAACTCCCTCTTTGTTTCCCACCCCCCGGTCGCGTCCCACCCCTTTTTCTTAGTCACCCTTCCCTGCAGGGGTGACACGAACACGGCGGTGCCTGGCGATCCAGCATAAATCTATCTTCCCCTTCCTTTTCCCATCGAAACTTTCGCATACGTGTGTTTGGTACTAGCCGACTATTCTTCGATCTAACCGAGCTCGTTTGGCCAGCGTGGAAAGTCTTTTTACGTAATGGGATCGATACTGCTCCGTTCGACAATTAAGCGGATTTTCCTAGGCAGCCTCTTTTCTGAAGAATTGTGCGCGAATGTAAAATTGAGTACCTACTTTGGCAACAATTTTTTATCGGATAATTATGTGCATTTATGTAGCGTCTTTGACGAAGGAGGCGTTAAGTTCGCGATTTCGGGATAATTAATGGTAATTAATATGTAACTGCGTGCAAGGAAAAGCGAGGTAAATTTTGATGAAATCTTCACGTTCAGTAGGAAACAATATATTTATAGTTGCTAGAAATCTAATAAAATGTTCGATCCATGTAGAAAATAAAATAATAGATCATTTTTATGTAAAGTTCGATAAGGTATGCTACACGGAAGTTCCGTTTTATTGTTCCTTTGGTGGAACATGCTCGCGATACGCCTCTATATCGATTTATTTTTCCATGTTAATTAATCATATTGGTCCGAGGGAAAGTAATTTGTTTAGCGAACCCCAGAAGGGTGTCACGAGTACTGTGGCGTGTAGCGATCAGATAAAGTTTCTCCCCCATGAATTTTTCACCTCTTGAAGCATGCTGGGATCTTCCCTACCTTTGTCGCGCGCAATTACAGATACTCTGCATACATCTAATCGCAATTTAGCAAATTATTCTTAATTTCCTATTCGTCGGACCCCGGGACAAAATATTTTCTACACCGATGGAAACGCGAATTAATTCGGAACAATGTATACGCTTGCGGCAAATGAATTATTCTAAACCGCAGTATGCAGAAGAATAAAAAATAAAAGATTCAAGTAACGGCCAGATAAAGTATTGTATTGAAAGGCGTACATTGCACGAGTGCGAAGTAAATCAGAGGGAAAAGTATGCGCAGTACCTGACAGACGTTACATGCACGCGTACATACATATCCGATGGTGAAAACGCGCAGAAGAGGTCGCGAAAAGTTTCAAGTAAAGACCCGGCACGACCTGTTCGTTATTCTTTCGTTTCTACGTCGGAGATAAAGAAGCAAAAGGGAAAAAGAGAAAACTCTCTCGCCCCCAGTTCATATGTGAGCGTCGATTTCGCGGTCCGCTGCGCCGCGTGAGTGGTTTGCTCGCCGTTTAAAACATCCGAGACATGATCATAGCGATGGCTCCATGGTACCGCGCAAGCTCGTACAAACAATACGATCGAGCGGATGCACCGCCTCAGTTGCGTGTAAATGATAAATGATCTACAGAGGGGGAGCATTTCAAATTGATAAATTTAATTACAAAAGCAAAACCTCTGGAACGATCTAAACTATCGTAGAAAGTTACTTTTGTCATTATTGCTGTCGCTGTTATAAAACCTAAGCCAACGTCAATGTTAATATTCTGCGGAAAACCGTGTAAATACAGTAATTAAAAATATAATCGCTGTTCAAAACATTTATCGTATACGGGGGAGGTGGCGGGGGTGAAATAGATACACGAGATGTACAATCGAGGAGCGAGGTGAATAAAAGATTTCTTAAAATGATTTGCCTCGACAACGTACGTATTACCTGAGCTTCTGGGGGCAACGACGCAAAGGCTAGAGCGTCACACCTGTTGCTTCGGTTCTTAGCACCAAATCGAAGACCCCGGCTCCGACGAGATACCATAAAATGGAATTTCATAAAGTGTATTCGGAGGCTCCAGGTATATATCTACTTGCCGCGTATATACTCCTTATGTTACATCGATTTCGGAGCGGTTCGCTGTGTGCGCGCACCATCACACTATCGCGATAAAGGTATCGTATGTTGCTAGCTTTTTCTGCGTTAAAGGCATTGATAAACTTTGGTATTAAGGTTTCGACTTGAATTTGGCGAACGACGATTATTTTTTGCGGCAATTATTACCTGTGTCGACGAATCAGTTACATAAACATAGGTAGAAATAATTAATTCCTTATGGCATCCTTAAAATTGGAAATAATCTTGGTGCACAAAAGTGTGCAATTTTTAATAACGCTGCAAGACATTAATGTAAAAACAGCTCAAGATTTTATTTAATCAACAAAGACAAAATTGATATAAATTTTTCCAGTAGTTGTACTCCACATATTATGAAGAGCAAACAATTATCTATGCTTCGAAAACATGCAATATCCATAAATTAAAATTGCTTATTCTTCAGAAAATGTTGGCATGGTTTAAAACGTTTAATAGTTCCAAACTTTTAACCATAAATATACATTTATGTGTATATGTATACGTGTAGCGTGCACACCCAAAAGGGTTAAATAAACCGTAAGGTGATAATGTAGGGGACCGAGTTGTTTATGTTTCTGCATTTTCTGAATATCACGAATTAATTAAAAGACTGCTATCGAGATAAGCGATTTGATCGCGTGAAATGAACGCTCGTTCGAATCCATCATTACTGGAGCGCCGTACAGCGTACCTATTCCTTGGGACGGGGCAAAAAAATGTTGATGCCAGACCAGCGTGGGGTCCGGCCTTATGCACGCTTCAGGAACCCGGACACTTTGAGTTTAGCCAAGGAATCACACGGATAAACAATCACGCCGCCGTTGCGGATTTATTAATTAGCATCATTTGAGTGACTCGTGACGGTGGTATTTGACTCTTCCGCCAGCCGTGTAATTAAGATTTTCCGCGTTAATTAGGCGTACGAGCTACTAAGTTAATAAAGCTCGTTGATAATTTCGCTGCTGAACATACGTGCTGATTTGATGATATCAGCTCCTTAGCTGACGGTCGTTTGAATCACGTGAATTATATCTTGCATGTAAAGTGCATGCAGAGTTTATGTAGAAAAGATATTACATAGGTTTTTTTATTGTTTCATTTATCATGATTTAAGTTAAGACGTAATATTTAGAGATAGGTATTTCAGCGTTTTCATTTGCAAATAGAATATTCTGTACAGATCAGATTATTTTAAATGAATATTTCCCAAAAAATGTATTGGCTACTGAATATTATAATTTCGATATTTGATAAAGAGATTGGTCATTAGAATAAATGCTGAAATGATAATCGGTCGTCCACTTTGGTACGCGAGTAAGGCCGTATTTCTTGTAACCAGTGATCAGGCGACAGTGCACATAACCGCGAAAGGAATTGCCATGTTTCGCAACTGGTAATCTCGCTTCCCACCCAATACATTCTTTACTTTCTACTATAACGCTTTGCGTCGAACTTCACAGTCAACTGTGTGATTTTCTTAATTTCCATTTGTTTCCTTCTCCCACGAGTCGGCGTAAAAAGAAAGGCGAGGAAAACGGCGCAAAAGGTTCTTGAAAAGAGCAAAAAAAAAGAATGAATTTCACGGCAGCACTCCAATCATCGTGGTCACTGCGTAAAATAAATATTATTAGTATCAGTGAATCGCACAGAATCCTCGTGCACTTTTCTAGTAGATGGCACTATAATAGTCAGTGTTGCGCGATCAACAGGCAGATTGTTATCCAGGGCGTTGTTACAATGGCCTGGAATTTTCTCATCCGCACAGATTTCACGAATCGCATTGCCGGCGCACTTCGAGTCGCCGTGCTTTTCTCTGCACGAGTACACAAAGGTTAGGCCACGTCAGATCAATCATCGGCCACTTTCCCGTCCCATAGGGGCTGTTCGGAAAAATTCGAAGTATTCTTTCGGCTGTTTGCTCGAGCAGCCGACAAATCCAGAGGTGGCACGAATCGTGTACCTATTCAAGGAGGTAAGGTGGCTCCGAGCAGGTTTTCGAGTTGATATCATTTGTATCTCCCGCGGCCACGACCTGAAGGCCTCTCACACCCGGTCCGCCTTCTCCTTCGTGCCTCTCTTATCCCGAAGGATCGTCTGCCTAATATTTATTTCGCATAGGCTCCCCTCTGATTTTATTTGGATATCGTGTGCACGTTTAACGGTCGGCATATCTCGTCGAGCCGTTACGCACGTTTACGCGTCGAGCATCGCCGCGGCAGCCACGTCAAAACGGGCCTTTTATCTGCGATAGCAACCGAACCGGGCCCAGCAGGGGTAACTTAACACCCGAGGATGGGTGCGTGCGCGGTTCTTAAATACCCCCGCTTGTGCCACTGCATAGACACTCGATACTAATGAATCGTTCAGGTGTATGCCACTGATTTTCCCCTCAATCAGCGAACTTGGTGGTTGGTTGTATTGTACACGCACACGTGTATGCACGTGTCAAACATTTATTTCGGAACTCGATCATACAAAAATTTGATTGAAATTGGCGATTCACATGCAGAATAGTCCCTCGAAAGAAAATGTTTAAGTAGTATAGGCAGACTATTGAGTGCGCTAACGTTTCGTTGCTCCGTCTTAAGAAGTTTGGCACCCCCTGGACAGCCTTTCGACCGCGCGGCGAATAATTACTTGCTACGCTTGCTGCGATACAATATTATTATCAGTTGCGCAGAATACTGCACAGTGATAATAAAATAATAGTGTACGCTTTATTCTCTCCTTTTTGCAACGAATGAATTGTATTTACAAAACTCACGCGTAGTATTTCAGTGGAATTAATGCGGAATTGTTGTGTGGGCGCATCACATGTGTAAATAATGAGTAGAAGCTCTAGGAGCATTTATCACGGCAAACAGCAGCAGCGCTAAAACGGTTTATCTACGATAAACGGAGTCGTGTAACATAACACCTTGAACTCATATATGTTCGTATGAATTATCTTTGCCTGGATTATACGGACACATTGTATATACACGTATACAATGAGGTACACAATTACAAGTTTCGCGTTACTATGTGTCCCGAAATGAATGGCTCTTGTGGATTTAAACGGATGAACGAACATAAACCTTGGAAAATGAGAAGACGAGATAGCAATGTTATTAACATCGTTAATAACTTTGTTAACTGTTAATTTTGTTGACGCAAATCAAAATCAACGTTTCTTACAAAAATACATTTTTCATGTCCACTTTTAGAAAACAAAATTGGCTGCAGTAAAATGTCTACATCGTAACAGGGTTCGTCATATTTTCCTAAAACACCGATCAAGCGTAATGATAGGTTGAACACAACTCGACGATTCCTTTTGGTCACTCGCGAAAGGGTGGTTATACCTTTTATACATTCAAGGTAGCCACGCTCCTAATGACCGTTCAAAAAAGTGATGCATCAGTCCGTGGCGAGGGTTAAAAAGCCAAGCATGCCTTAGCCACGGTTATGCTTTGCCTGCAAGGAGGAGCATTGCCATCTCCAAAACCCTTTCATCCGCCATAAAGGTTATCAGGGGGCCCGGCACGTGTAACTTAACACCTTAAACTGTTCGTATATGCGCGTGTAAACCCCGTTTCAGACGAGACACTTTGCGTCGACACTGTTTCGAGGACAGTTTAAAGAAACAATAAAACAAATCGTCGCGTATGAAACTTTCCACGTTTATGTTCCCCATCGAAAAGGTTTGCAACAGTGTTCCTCGATGACCAAAGTGTTGCATCGATTTAATAATTCATTTTATCAGATTTTATCAGGGCTACTGCACAAGGAGACAAACTTTCGTAGACAATTTTCTACCACGACCTAAAGAACAGCACACAGTGCTGTGAAGTTTATTTCGACAAACTATGAACTAACTTCTTCTCGCGATGCAGACGCGTGACTATGCAAAGCGCCGACACTAAGCGTCCCGTGTGAAACAGGCTTAAAGGATTCGCGTTCGCGTAACACACGCGAAAGCGACTGCGTGGATGCGATTGTGGCGTGGCCGCGAAGTCTGACCATTGCTGACCATCTTCCCGCGGATACATTCGAACGTGGCTACGTCCGTGGAGTGGTGTGGAAAAGAGAGGCCCAGAGGAGCCGAGAGAAAGATGAGGCCGCGTCTGCGGTCGTGACTGCCCGTGACATACACGCTCACGTTCTACATACATCTCTCCCCGGGGCTGTCATGGACTTTCCGCGCGGCATTCGGTTACCCCGATGATCACACTACCAGCGATCATCATCCACGCCAAGCGGCCGGACAAATTTACTCGGTTCGACGACGATAAAAATTATTATCGGGCCCGATCGTTGCCCCTCCTCTTGCCCGGCAAGTGTGCACACTGCTGTGGCCCGTACGCGGGTGACGATTAAAATTATCAGGTATTCGGTACGTCGAGTTTCATACCTGCCACATTCTGCGAATTGCGAAACGCGACAGGGGAGAGAAACGTCGAGCGGAGTAGCTGCACGTTTCGCGATTGGTATCTCGCGATGCGATTGCGAATTCGATTGTCGTACGAGCGTTGCGACAAGTTTTTCTCTGGTTGAAAAGGACGACAGAGAGGCAGAGGGATGATCGTAGGGATTAAAGGAGCAGGAAGCATAGAAGAGATTGCGTTCATGGTGTGCGTCTTTTTTGGTGATTTGCCATCAATGTAATTATTCACGACCTCTATAGTACCTCGTGATACAATAACTAGTAAATTTAATCAACGATTGTGGGTGCTGTAATGTTAAAAATTAAAAACGAAAGCTAGACTGGCCAGACCTAGGAAGAAACATCAAGGGTAATGAAGAATTATTATCATAGCGTACTTCTTCTCTCCGATTCACTTCCAAACTAATATCTATTATAATTTACAGAACGTATTAGTTTGAACTTCCTATCCACTCTCCTAATACCATGCCATAAAAATAACACTAACAGTATGAACACCATGTGTTATTAACAGCCACGAACTGTACTTACAATTCCCAGTCAAATTAATTCCACGTTCTAAACGACTAAAAAGAACGACTGAAAAATAGTGTCACTCGCAGTTCATTTTTTGCAATTTATCAATACCAATCTAGCCAAATGTGTGACACAATTCCCATTGCGATATCCGAAAGATCGATCGGCGGGTCCGTAGTAAGTTAAAAGTCTCGAAATTGTATCTCGACCATGACAATGCTCCCCCTTGTAGCTCTTGATCGAATTGCATTCTTGGTACTAGAGCTGATTCGAAACCACGTGTCACGTATTACCTCCGATGCGTTTTCTCACGCGGCCGGGAGAATGAAGCGAGGCAAAGGATTGGGAAGGTTGTAGATAATAGGCGGGACGGCATGGTAGCAATGGTAGAGGGGGTAACAGAAGATCTTCATCTGTAACATCGCAAATTGAACGAGGATTTGCTGCGACCACGAGCTTCCACCGCAAGTGAACGCATATCTCGGTGCACATCTGCGCGGTATCGATGGTAATACACGTATCCTCTGATTTAAATTACTCGGAACTGCCGGGCTTCCTGCAATTTACAAGTCGCCCCTCCAAAGTATCGCGCTATACGTCTATGTAAATAACCGTGGAAGCCTGAGAGTTGAATCTCTGCAAACATTCGCGGAGCTGTTAAATAGGAAATCTTTGCCAGACATCGATTGGAAAAGCGGCAGGTGCAAATGAACGCTTAAGGGAGTATTCTGGTATGAATCTTTGCAGGAATTGTTTTTTTAAACAGTGCATTTCACTTTAAGAGAACGTGACGAAATTGCGACTGTCTGAAGGACGCGAATACGTTTCTCGCAAAACCGTGTGCCTGATATTTCAGAATCTGTTCGACCAATGGCTTGCAAGTTTTAGGGGCACCTTCGGTGCACCGAAATAATCGATGCTCACGCGTACTCGCACAGGTGTATGGAACACGCTGGGGCGGGATGCACAGTCGAACATTCTATAAAGTAAATTGATGCAATAATACGGTTACATGTATCGGTTACGCGTGGAGCTTGTGTATTCGTTTGGCGGTATACGAAGATAAAGGATGATAGAGGATGTGCGGGACACATCGATGAAAATTGTACACGGTAGTTGGCCGAAGAGTCGAAGTGGCTGTGGCACGTACGTACGCTACCTTGAAGCGTGTAAGATCATTGAGATGGAGCGTAGTCCGATTTGTCGAGGGCGTGATTCTATTTCAATATCAGCCTGCCTGCGGTTCTACGTATACGCCAATAGCCGTAACAGGGGATTCGTCGAATATCAACTGTGTATCGCAATTGCATTTTCGCGAAAGGAATAAATTACTTCTTTCACCGTGTTCTCGATTGTGGATCGATAATGGAAAATGTCACAATGCTTAATTTTTTGTTAAGCCTCCCTTCAGTGGCGAAACGGAGAAAATTGAAAAGATAAGCGATAAGAATAGAGCGGTATAAGGTTACTAAACGCTTTAGGAACCGAGAGTTACCGACATGATGTGTAATATAATATACACGCAGTATAGAAGTTACTGAGCCCCGCGTATTGGGTTGGTCTGCAGACGTGCCGGTTAATTCTACTTGTCACACTTTTCCGAGTTATTACCGTTACTATAGTGTGTATATACGTAATCTGCGCTTCATTTACACATAAATCAAATTTGGGATCTTGATAATTATAGACGTCGTCGGGATATGTGCGGAATTTAACACCCCTGCTGGATAATAAATAATCTATTAGAAAGGTTATTGCGGTGGACTTTACTCATGGACCTGGGCTTTATGTGCCGAACGAACTAGTTTTACATATCTCGAAATACATTTTAGAATATCACTTTCTGCATGTATTTTGAACGAAATTTGATGAAACAATGTATCAGAGTTACTTGACGGAGCTAGTCAGTTTTGCTCCTTTCCTTTGTTCACCGCTGTATCAAAAATTAACATTCGCCAGAGCCATTAATTTTACAGACATTTATTTCAAGTTAAATAACTTGACCACATCGGCAGCCTAAGCAAAAAGTTAATTCGTCCAGCTACAGTGCAGCTGCGAAGTTTTAGCTCACGGTCGGTTATCGAAATTACATCCAGACTATTCAGCAGGTGTGTTTCGGTTCGTAAAGCAAGGGTTGGGCTACATCCACGCACAGATTACACATTTAGTGCTCGTCTTCGTCTATTGTTTTTTCCTGCTCCTTTGTATCCACCCACAGCTATCAGGGTGCACACTCGTATTCTTCCTGTGCAGCATGCATGCGGCACAATAGGTGCACCTTTCAAAAGGTAACACCGTTAATTGGGGACACGCTAAACATTTGCAGCAGCGAAACAGGCAGGCAGAAGGCGCAGTGCCTTAATTGTCGCCTTCCTCCTCGAGATTGTATGGCATACCAACCATGAAGCAATGCCTGCTCGTATGAAAACTGCCTACCAAGGATGAGAAATGCTTACACACATCTACCGTGACGACGCGAGCTATGCAATTAGTATTTTTCAGAATCAATTTTTCGGATAATCATGAATCTACGCACGAAAAATCTTGGAACTCATTATTTTTTAAGGGAAAATCTTTTTCACTGACAAAACTTCTGAAGTTCTTACAACATGCCCCGTAAATAATACAATATACACTATCCGTACAAAATTATAAAATAATACGCCGAATGTGATGAAAATACATCATCCGTCCGAAATTTGATATTCTACTAACTCGAATTTCATATTGCGGCAGCCGTCGTTTCAAAAGCGATGTTTTCTCCGTTGATCGCACGCTATACTCTTTTATTTTCCCTAGGTGTTTCACAATTTCTGAAGAGAACGACCGTGACATAGAACTTGCGTGTCGATCGAAGGCAAGTCCGTGCTCGTTCCAAAGGGCAAAAGGCGCGGCTTCTGTCAGGCACCTCTAAAGACAATTTAAAGACTGAAATTACACCGTTGATACTATCTCAAGAGTCTAATCTCGTGACTTTTCTTCCCACGGCAAAGTGGTGCGTTGAAAATCGCGAAATATTTCAATTGTAAATTGTAAACAATTCGGAATTGTAAACTGTATAAAATGTATAAACTTCACCATAAAATACTAAAAATGATTTTTTATATTTCTGGTGCTACAAGTGATTCCTCAAGAGCAGTGATAGTAAGATCGTCAGACTTAAAAAGCGTTTAATAATTGATTTGGCACGAAAAATGAAAAAAGGTTTATGCCAAAATAAATGTGAATCGATTGAAAAACGAACGGTAAATTTATGCAAAAAGTTATCGCAATTGAATGCATATAATATGCATTTGGTGCTTCGAGTCGTTGATTTTCTGTTCTCCGTGGCGACGGTGAATCATGGTCAAGTAGAATTAGACGATCGGTGTCAGACAAGGCTATGAGCAAGTGAATAATTAAATGTAGCTACAGACTTTTAGTTTCTGCTTTATGTATAGACTCTCCCGCTGTTTTTACGCGAAATACCAATTTAGTTTTGTAATTAAATAACAATTTATTAAGGTGCAGAATTATAAATCACATGATAAATACTTTAAAGGGATAGAAATACCCGGATGAGGTAATTGAATCTTTCAAACGGTTTCAAAAATTGTTCACATTGTCGCATGTTCATTTATTATTGGTTGCATGTGAAATTTGTATTAAAGGCCTAGTAAATATTTAAAATGCCTCTTAGAAGACGACGATGCAGAATACTTAATCGTTAAACGTATGCATATACAAACGATATGTACGTAAAATTGACGAGATACTTATTACCAGAGCGATTTGAACATTGTTAACCAATATTTAAACGACATTACGTAGTTTTTGCGCTAGCCGACTGCTCAGAGCTGCGACAGAGGAACATTATTCCGTGCCTCAGCCCCCAAAGCACAAATTTGCATTTTCTGAGCAAGTCTCTCTACAAAAGTAAGATAAACACCAAATGCTCTTGAACTGCATATCCATTCTCTCTAAATATATTACATAAAAGTGCACACACGAAAAAAGTTCGCACGGCTCTCGAGATTTTAGAAAACGGAACGTTGTTTGACGTACTTCAACAGCAAGTTTACCCTACTTTATTAACCAAACATTTATATCCCTCTTTGCCGTCTATCTATTTGCCTACTCGAACCTCTGTTTCCCTTCTCCATTAAGTCCACCATCACGTGCCTCGTATGAAAAACATAAACCACCCTGACCAATCCGAGGCATATAAAAGCCAAGAAACTGTTTACAAACGGCTCGTTCCGCTGTCGGTGTAAGTACGTCCACTCCAAAAGGAAGCTACACCAGAGAATTACGAGGTATTACTTCCATTTCCTGGTCGTTGGACAAGAGAAAGAGGGTGGAGCCCCGTTGCGAGTAGTAGCCGCGGGAGTAGCGAACGAGCACGTGTGTACGTAGGAGGTAGTGGAGCCAGGTGGGCAGACAGGTAGGTATACACGCAAGGTAACCCCGGCGGATCGGTGCAGAGCCGTGGCAGGATAAATGAAGAGCGAAGAGGGGGTCGGGGGGGTCATCGAGACCACTCGTCCACATCGTCATAGCGGCGACGTCGAGCCAGTAGGTAGAGCCTAAGTCACCGGCAACAACGAACGTTCAGAGAGCTCAGTGATTACGAGGCTGATTGGCCGCCGCGAGATGAGACGGCGGCGTCCGTCCTGCCGACCGCAGCTCGTGACGGAACAAGCGTGCACAGGGCTTTTCTTATTTATTCGTACTGTGCTCGTGGCCGCGCCACGGCCTGGCTTTTGCGACTGCAACCGGAATACGACTGCAGCCAAATGCGGACGCAGGGAGCTTGTCGGGTCCGCGCGAGGAAACGAAAAGGGAAGGGAACAAAGAGGAATATACCCTTAGCCAACGTATATAATTTCATATCGTGGCAACCCGGTGCGCCGCGTAGAGGGATAGGCGCCACGCCCACCTGTGTGTCTCTTGGGCTGGCGCCCGTCGTGTCTCCTTTCGTTTCACCGACGGTTGTTGAAGCTTCTGCCGTTTTGCCGCCTCTTCCGTCCTCTTTCTTTCCTCACCCTCGCCAACATTCTTTTTGCTCTCTCTCTCTCTCTCTCTCTCTCTCTCTCCTCTCTGTCCCTCGTTCCACGAGAGACATCCGTCTTTACGTTTTACTTCTTGTCGTTTGTTTTTTTCCCCGGTTTTTCATTTTCTTCTTCTTCCTCGTCTTCCTTTTCCTGCTCTACCGCGTTGGGACGCTCTTCTCCTCTGTCCTTTGCTCTGTCAACTCCGTTCCATCGTGAGTTCAAGCTTGAATCCGCTCAATTTCCGCGACAGCGTCGGCGGATCTGCGAAACCGCAACGCGTGACGGCCTAACTGCTTTTCGTTTGAGGCCTGAAAGTTAGCCGGTGAACTCTTACGGGTGTCCCGCGCTTTCTGTCCTCGCCGTCGTTCGCAATGGCCAGGAAGCCGCTCGCGCGGTTCCATTTCACGCGATCCGTGAAACGATAATCCCTCGACCGCGATCATCCCGCCGCACAGATTTGTCGGACATTTACTTTTCTCACGGATTCTTCTGCCGCTGAATGCCGTTTAGATTTCGGCGTTGCAGCGCGTAAGCTCTCAGGTGACACTTTGGTCGAATTAATTTCTCTCGCTCGTGATCGGTCGTACGGCCGATGCTTTTATTTTCTTTCGATTTTTCAGAGCAGGCAAGTCTTTCGTGCCATTGCTCGTATTCGGAGCAATTAATAAACAAAATAATACTTTGTTCCAACGAGATATTTTGGGGAAATTGGCGAAAGAATCGCAATGGAGTTTGTTTGATTTACAATTACCTAGATAAGGAAAAACGTAATGATTTCACAACCGCAGCAATAAATATTTTATATTATTCGAAATTGAACATTCGATTGTTTGAACTTTCGAAGTTGTTTCCACAATTATTCCCGATAGTAGAGTATGCACCGATCAGAATTAGAAACGTCCATTCTTTACTGCTGCATGGTATCTTGTGTATGCATTAATGCATAACATTTCATCGATTTATTCTAGAACCACAAGGTATAATGAAAGGCTAAGATTTAATGCAAAGATAGAGCTCCAATGTATAATTTATAAGAGGCAATATTTTCTGCTAATGAACTACTTGCACAATGGGAGCGCCTGGCAGAAGAAAGCGTAAATCATGAAATACTTACTATTACTCCATAAGGCGCTTCATTGTAAGCGATGTACATGTGTACAAGGAACAGATGAAGCACGAACAAGTGAAGGGACGAACAAATATGATAGGGGAATGTGCAAAGAATAAGGATATAAGATAGAAATAACGGTCCACAGAATATGTAATGAACGAAAACCGTAATATTCATATGATGTACCATGATTATTTAAAGCAACGCAGGTATAGAACAGCCACGAACTAAATCTGCGATATGTAAATCGATTTTACAGCAGTGCTATTCACAATTCGCACCCATGGCGCGTAACAAAAAGCGCGAGATCTGCCACTCTCGCGAAACCGGGATACGCGTTTATAAAAAAAAAACGGCGAACGCAAATTAACACGGAATTGTGCCACCCGTCTTACCACTGATTGCGTCCTCACGTACAGGCCGAATTACCGAACAGAATTGCTCGTACGGGCAAAAAAGTCCAGACAAGGCTGCAAAGCAAGACGAACGTGAAAAGAAAGAAGTGGAGCAAATGGAGCGGATGAAAAGTGGGCGAATCCACCGCCGCAATGTCGATCGAGCGAGATTTGCAAATGGTGAGACCGCAACATGCGTGTAGTTATTCACGGCGTCGCACCGCAAACCCTGGCCACGTATCATCGCTCGAATCTTACGATCGCAATACGAATCGACCTACATGGTAAACACAATGTACCGTCCACACACAATATAACAGGCGTCCAAAGAAATCATTGCAACATTGCCAGCCAGTCATTTCAGGCAGCAAAAGGTACGTCCCCCCTGCAGAAATCCATTTCATTCCCCGGAGGTGGAACGATAAATAAGACGGAGGTAGAAAAAAAGATTGCACATATCGCGGCGGGCTGGAAAAGAGCCGGTCAAGGGTGGGAAGGGGCAAAGCGTAGAAGAAGAGGAACGATAGAAGGACAGGACCACGGGCCGCAACGCCGATCACGGGACCTTTGCGAAAGGGCAGAGAGGCTCGCGGGAAGAAAAACGAAGCGCCTATGGAGTCGTCCGCGCGGGAGAGATACCAGAGCACACACGACGAGGAAGATTATTGTGTAGCGCGAGAGGGTAGGGCATGACCCTGGGCGGCCACGAAGATCGGTACCGCGGCAGCCTCCACGCCACCATCCACGTCCGTACGTCTACACACGTGCAACGCACACGTGCGCCTCTCTCGACCACCGATCCAGCGGGGACGACGTGCGCTGGAACACCATAGGCCGAGCACACCAGGTCTCGTGAGAGCGAGGAAACACAATGCGCCGTCACAGCTTTCTTAATCGCTCTCGATCTGACCGTTTCCCGTTGCGAGGAACCGATTCGACTTCGACTTTGCCAATTCTAATCGATCTTTTCCTGATCTGCTGCGAGATCGTTTTGTTCAACTAAAATGAAAGATCGCTTCGTTCGCCCACTATTTTCAACATAAACAACCAAACAATGAACCGTGTTTCCGTCGTTCCGCCAATAACGACGGACGTCCTCCAGATGTCGTTCAATGGTTTCTGCGGCCCGATCGAAAAATCTGCGTCCAAATCGGACGCAGCAACGCGGATTTAAATCGATCAGCAGACGCGGCTCTTTTGCCGCCGACACAGACATTACGAGACCCGCCAAACACAATGCCCGTCACGGATTTCTTAAGGCTCGTCCAGACTGACAAACAATTGTCCAAGGACGCGGGTCCGCAGCATGCAAGCACCGCAACGCGCGCCGTTTAATTACACTTCGGCGGACGAGGATCGACCTGTATTACGTTTTCCACGAGAATAGGAAACAAGAGACAGCGCCTAAGGACCTTTTCCGGGCTCCACGGATAAGTGTCCGCGGACAATGTCTGTTCGTGTAGACGAGGCTTTAATCGTTCCCGATCTATCTGCACCGTAACATCGGTACCGACACATGCCCATTACATATGTATGCATCTTATATGGACAGCTACGTACGTCCACGTGCATGGGTCGTTGGTGAAGCCAGAGCTTACCCTCTCGTTCCACGGGTCAATGGCTCGATGCCTCCACTTTGCTCCGATCTGCTTCGCTCCGCTCTGCTTCGTACCACCTCCTTTCTATGCCCCCCTCGTGGCCCTTGCACCCGCGAGAAGCATCGTCCCCTGCCCACATACGTTGACTTCGACTGAACTTTGTTCGTTCGTTCCTTCGTTCGTTCGTTCGTGTTACTCTTGGCGTGAGCACCCTGCCGTTTCGGAGACTTCAATGCGCGACAGCTTCTCTTTTCTCGAGCACTCCTCTCGCTCCTCGCTTGCACCTCGTCGCCTGCACGGTCTTCCTCCCCCACCAGTTGCCTCTTGCCTACTCTTTCGCCCAACTTGTACCTTCCCCTTTTCGCGGCAAACGTATTTCCATGGATAGCCGATACTTTTCCGCCGCCGCTTTTCTTCCCCGTCTGCCCTTTCTGCACCTTGCACTGTGGGATCTCGCTGATACGGCAATCGCGTATGTCAGTGAAGCAATTATCGATGGGGGCCGTTGAATGATACAATTGACACATTGGAAATGAGATTTGGTTGGCGGGAAGCTAAATTCCTTCGCGTTTGTCTTGATCGATGGTAAATGGAGTTGAATCGTGTGAAATATTTACTCTTGGAACCGATGTCGTGAGTATACTCGCTAAATGTATTTCGTTATTTTTCCGGTAAGGGAAACAGAGGCATGGAAATTATAAAAGCAGATACTGTGCGTTCGTTATCGATAGTTAAGAATATTCGAAATAGTGGACCTTAATGGCTGGCCAGTGCGCGCCGAGTTGTAACGAATTTAATGACTTCGTTGAAGATGAACCTGCACGGAACAAGCTGTTGAGATTTACTTTGTTGATGTCTCAATTATTTCCGTCGAATAAACGATCGCTTTTATTGCCCGGGTAATATCTAATTGGAGGAACTCCGTGGCTCTCCCACCACGCTCAGACATTTTGTATGAACGATTCTTTATCGTTTCTGTTCCCCCGAATGGTCAGATACCGCGAAATGTCCTGCACTTCTCACCAACGCTTGCTGTAGATACATTTAGAAAAGCCCCTTGTCGATGTACGTAATTGAAATTTAATATAAATAGATACGAAGGCAAGGATCGAGAGTTACAAAGCAAATATCCCTTCCATACGAGATAGAGATTAAGTTAAAGTGAAAACACGTGTCACCGTGATACACGACGAAGGAACAATGGTATGTTGAAATTTTCGTACCGGCAATGCACCGACGAGATAACGTCGAATCATCCGAAGAGGAGCGAATATCTTTGGAGCTGCACGCTCAGCTGCGGAATGTTAGACGGCGAGGTTCGACGAATTGGAGCACGAACAGTATTGTATCCACATCCGGAGCGTAGGCTTCTTTGAAATGAGCAGCAACGCGTATACGGCGTGGCTCGCAAAAACGTAATTGGCAGGCACTGAAGCTGTGATTATTCGAGTAGAATTTCACGGAATGGAGCTAAATGGGTTTGAGGAACAAACAATTTGCGCTGGCCAGCACCAGCTGATTGCTCATAAAGTCGTGTAAGTACAAAGTATCGGTGGATGTTTGTTCTTTGGTGGACCGATGCAATCACCGTCCTCCATTCGGCGGATTCTCATCTGACACGCTGTTACGCGTTTCATCAGAATTCATATTTGTGCCGCTTTTTGGAATCGATTCTTCGCTACGAGTCGAAATAAATCTTGCTAGCAATGAAATGTGTGTCGAGGCAATAAAGGACGATGGGAAAAAGTGTTTTACTATTGACGCGTTTGAATTTGGAATATCGATTGATATTAGGTCAGATCTTCAAATGAGGCGAAAAGAGAATACGTATTTGCGCTCCTGGTATAAATGCGTATTGCGACGCTGTTTCACGATAGCAAAATGAAAAATAATTAATTGCACGATTTCTATATTTGCATGATAAGTTAAGCTCAGTAGTCAACGCAACAATTTGCGCAAACGGTGCAAATTAATCAAAGAACAGTACAGCTATTCCCTTTTACCTTGTCCGTCGTGACTCTTCGTATAATTGACGCTCGACCTGTTCATCAAAGACAACTTCAAACGACCTTATCCGTTCTTTTTATTTACTTATTACGCGTAACCTCTATTGGAGAGATATCGAAGTGACCACAAAGGCGGTGCACTCCATCTTTGACGGCAAACATGTATTGCTGCCCCCGTGTTTCATCGGGCACAGAAGCAAAGCACGGCAAATGGCTTTGTATTCCGTTTATTCGAGATTTACATCGAGAACATCGACGAACAATCGAAATATTAAATTCCTTTTTAAATATTCCCCGGCGCAGTTCGAAATAAAGGGCGTAACCATATCTTATTCGTAGAATGAATTATGAGACTAATAAGCGATCGGAATGCGCCCCCTTTCATGCATTTAATACAGCCCGTCGTCGTGCAATCCCTACCCATGCAAATGGCATTTTTTAGATTCCATTCCGCGAGTTCATTATACATCGATAAATAACAATGTACACAAAAGAAGGACGACGCGTGCCAATGCCATGGACGTGTACATATCCTGACCTATATATCGCGTTCAACCCATCGACATTCCAGTTTGCGGGAACGTAAAGACTGGTCTGCTTCTCGGAAAGGAGAAAATAAGGAAGCCGGAGGAAAAATTCACTCCACTTAAGCTGATCGCACGTAAGTGTGCTGAACTTTAGCTGCAACTAGCGTGCTCATGATTAAGCCACGAACTCGTAGTTCGCGACGTCGAATGATCGTCGTTCGACGACCCCGATGCATTGTAACCAGCACATCGTTGGTTTCTTCTTCTTCTTCGTGAAAAATTCGGGATGCTTTGCTCTGGTCGGTGCAACGTTAACGACACGGTTGGCACTGGCACGTCGTGGTATAGTAATAATAAATTATTACAAATAATCTCGCCGTAATGTAGAACGAAATGATTTCGTTGACATCAATATTAAAGGTGAAGAGGAATTGCTTGCTGGCACTGTTTAAGCGTGTGTTTTGAATAGATAATAGTGGACACATTATTGTATTTTATATCGCGAGAGTAAATGAACCATGTATTTGTATCGCTACTTAAAATTGTACGCAAATTTGGTTTCTTCGTTTGAACGATTCTGAGAGCCGTCTATTTTGGTTCTGGAATATTTGATACCTTCAGTAGAAAGACTGTTTACGGGCAATTCATTTTGCTAAGCGGAATAATTCAACTTAAATTGACGGTCAATTTACTGCGTCAAACTAAGTGGACCCGTGCATCGTAATAGAATTATTCACCGTATTCTATTTATTCGGTATACAAAATGACGCTCGGAGGACTACGTTTCACGTTTCAAGTTTTGAAACAAAAATGATGTCGCTTCTCAATACTTCCTGTCGACCTGAACTACTACTTCCTTCGGTCACGATTAGCCATTCACTATTTAAAGTAGAAGTACGTCCAACTAATTTCGTTCTTGGATTTTGCCCCGCTCTGACAATGAGTTTCCATTGACATCAGCGCAGATATATAAAAATACTTCGCTCGACCACGATCCCTTGCCCGCTACAAATAGCGCAACCTCTTCCATTGCTGCCAATTCTCAAGTCGACACCGTCAGCGTTTCGCGTAATACATTTCCTGTTGGAAACACTGTCCAAACTATTTCATACTAAAATTCTTCTGGATCCGCGTTGGTGTCTCGGTCCATGAGTGTCCACGGACTTTTACGTGCGTCCATCCCTCCCCCCACACCTTGGAAACAAGAAACAAACTGTAGCATCGGACGGTGAAGGCTCCCACTTGTGGGAACCATCGTGCACCATACCGTGCTCTCTGGACCACGAAGTGAAAGGTCTGACTCGGAGTTAACTGACTGACTTGCAGTGTATTTGAAGCGTACGGCCTGTGTGGTGCAAGGTGATGTATCTCCTCCAACTCTCTTGCGAGAGAGCCACGGGAACTGCACGCACACGAACGCATCGGAAAGCTTCACGATGTACAGGCACCGGCAGTTCTTCGTCCCTTTACCTGTGTTGCTCCTCACATATGTACTTTACGCGCGCACGTACGCACGTACATAGATACAGGACGTTACGGGCTTCATGGTAATCGGCCATAAACCGCGAAACTATCCTTACATACGCGTCGAGATGCATGCACCCCGTTCTGCACCTGCACTCAATCTTCTTTGTTTATTGGAATCGTTGTGTTTTCTCGGATACTAGAAGCGGCGGCACACCTGAGAGAGGGGCTACCCCTTTTCTCGTCTCCGTAACACCGGAACAAAGCGTTTCATTGTCTACGGTTAGGCTCGCGTGTGCGGACCAGGCCAGAAAATCGTTTGGCGGATTCGCTGGTTAAAAGGGTTTATTGCTTCGACTTTTGCTGCAATTTAGACCAGCGTATATCGAGGGTGATCCACAGGCTGGAGGCGACACAAATATATCTGTAGTTTCATTTTCGACGATTATTCATTTGAGAAAGAAATCATTCTTTCGGAATTCGTTTAGCTGCAACGCGGACAGTACTCTTTCTTCGCGTTTAGCTTCAAGCAGACCCAAAATTCTACTCCAACGTTCGTTAATCGAGCGATGAATTTTAAACAGCGGACCTCCCCCGCGCGTATTAGTCTCGGTGCAGCACGACTCTCTTCACCGAGATGGCGATACGTTACACGTATACTTCCCCAAAACGTTTCCCTTTGATTGCAATTCATCCAAAAATATATACCCCTGCGTCGATGTTAAACGTTGCTCAATTCTGTGTACGAGCTGCGCGCCGGAAACTAGCGACCAGCCGATTTCAGGTTACCTCCCCTGTGCTGTTACGCAGAAGTTGCGGAACGGGCGAACCGTGCGGCGAAAAAGCCGTGGCGGTAAAATCGAGCATCCTTCGGAAACGTCTCAACGTCTCTCCCGGCGGCCTTCATTTCGCATTTAATCCTGGAACTACCCTCGCGTATTTCGTAGTGAACGGAGCGCAAAATACGCGAAAGACCAAAGACAACGCCCTTAGGTACTTATATAGGATGTTGGTGGTAAAGATGAGACGTAAGAAGCGAGGGGGTTGGGGGTTGCTCGAAGATGGAACGGGTAGAGGATGGAGATGAGTATGGGGTGGGTGGGGATGCAGGGCTGGCTAGGTATGTATAAGCAGAAGAAAGCGCGGGTCGATTAAAAGTAGCGAGGGTGTTTCTCCTCTCGTTACCGGAGAGCGAGCTCGCGGCGGTTGGAAAGGGATGAAAGACGTCGAAGGACGAAAGAGGGTGAAAGCCGTGTAGAAAGTCGAAGGAAGATGGATAGACCGGGCGGAGGTTAGCGTGAAAAGAGAGAGATGTCGGAAGGATGGAAGAAGGTGGGCAGCGGTGTAAGACGAGGAGAAGAAGGGAGAAAGGGGTCGGGGGTAGGGGGGTTGACTTGGGGAGAAGGAAGAAAAGGGCGATAAAGCAAACGCGACGAACAGAGACGGAGATGCAGTTCCGATCCAGAGGGGTTCGTGGAACGCCGCCTACGTTGAACCGAGAGGGGCGGTTGGGAAGAGAGGAGACTCAAGAATCTCAACCTTTATTTGGATTTAAGTAAGGAAAAGGGTTGTAAGATGTGTCGGATCTGGTGGATTCGGGCTCCGCCGGGACGAGGGGGATGGGCAATTTCACGATGGCGCGGCGCATACGGAACAAGCCCGAGGTACGTGAATGTAAATTTTATGATCAAAGTGGCGGATTAATACGGAAGCAATGCTCCTCTGCGGTTAAAGGAAACGGTGTCTGTTTGTGGTTGCGCAGTCCTGTTGGTTTTAATACTCGAATTTGAGGAGGCGCCTCTGTATCGGGTATCCCGAAGTATCCCGAAGTATACCGATACACGTGTTCGCCGATTCAAGACAATGAAAATGCGTACGTATATACGTATGTACATATTTATCCATCAGCTGGATGCTCGACGGGTGACAAGTCGAAGGTTGAAGTTCGGCAAAGGATACCCTGGAACGACACGAATGCTCGTACGCGAACGCGCCATATTAATTTGCAATTTTCTTAATTAGCGACTCCCGTCCGGCCGCCACAGTGGTCCGGATTGGGGTTAAGTGTGCATTTGCCTTATAACTTTTTATTCGTAAAAGGAATAAACGCGAAACTTGGACTGGACAATGTAGTAATGTCAATTTAAGTATTGGTTAAGAAGAAAAAAATTATTATTAGTATTATCATTTCCTGTCATTTAATTATTAATGGCCGTATCGAAAGGCACGATACGCGATGCACTGCATGGAAAGAACAAAAGGTCGGCCCGCGTCTGTTCGTGCGCGGTGAAATCTACTAGATAAACCTAGAAGAGCAACACTCGGTACAGGAACGGATTCGCTCGATGCCCGGGTGCGGTCGTAAATAGCGGAGGGGGTGGAGCAACAATTCCGGAACAATAATTCGAAAAGTTCCTTCGTTTGGAACAATAATTAAAACGAACGTTTCGCAGCGAAACTTCCACCGGCGGGGAGCGAAGAAAAATGAACGGAGCTAAACATGAAATACTTCTGTGCATCTGCCTCTGTTGCTTCAGCCCCGTCAAACGAATCGCTTGGAAACCCTTGTGCGCAGATGGAGAAAGGGATTTCATCTGTAACCCATCGGCAGCCCAGCCATCAGCTGCTTCATAGTTCCACTTTAATTTACCGCATCAGGAACAGCCGTCCCGCGCATCCACCCACCGTTGGCAAACGTATCCCCTGGACGCGAAAGAGGCATAAACAAGCTCGAAAATCGAAGGAGAATCCGTGCTACGTGCGTTCACTTGCCACCGAAGCATATCTGACTCCACGATCGGTTGCATGCAGGTCGCGCCTACGCACCAATTGCCAGCCACGGCTAATAACACCTGCTGTCTATAATGATTAACGGCTGATCATAACCCCATTTGCGCTGGATAGATGAAGACAACTCGATCCACGATTTCGAAAGGCTCGTGCCCGTCGTTGAGCAACGTTTTGTAGCATTTTACAAGCACTTTGGGTGTTCGATTAAGGAATGATTTATTTAACGCACGGTCTGTATCAACGCGAGACATCTTGTTTTTTGTTTGTTTGTTCGTTTTTTAGCTTCGAGATATTCCGGTTCGCTTGGATAAATGGAGTTTGCATAATTTTTTTGTCCAATAGATAACGAGCGTCGTGTAGGAAGTCGCAATCCTGGTTTATTTTGATAAGGGGTAGACGGTAGCCAGAAAGAACTCTGGAAAGTAGGTTAACGCCGGTCTGTTTTCGTTCGAGGACCCCCGTACGCATTCTGCAACGGAATAAATCAGTCGGCCAGCCGAATATTTATTTTCCAGAGAAAATTCGAGGAAAGTTCTTCTACGTGGGGCTGCGGCAACTTCTGCTTGGATCCGTTGGCCGGGCAAAGAGAGAGAGAGTAAATTGAATCCGGCGGCGAGTCAAATAAAAATCGGCGAACTCTGGGAGATACGCGTCGACCGAAACGAATTTACGATTCTCGAGGAGATGTACGCCGACGCGTCATCGTCGCGTGCAAATTTAATTACGCTTAGCCGTTCGATAGTTGGCGTGTCGTTTTTTGGGGGGGGGACGGGACCTGTTCATCGAACGAAACAATGGGGCAATTGAGAGGGAAAGAATGAACGGAGTACGACGGGGTGGATAATCGCTAAACAGACATATCAAACATCCGTGTAACCGTTCCGATCGGGCGGTGCATCATCGTGATAAATAAATTCGGTGAGTCGCCCTCGTGTACAAAGGCGCTACGCTAATTGAACACGCTTATCGGGTTCCATCGATCATCCCGGCCCGAAAAATGTATTTAACCGCGTCACGAAGCGCTCGTGAGACGTACAATTATACTCCGCCGACGTGTGAGTAGCGTGAGTATCGGTAAGGCCGTGCACAGGTAAGCACATTCACTCGCGCAGCATGACTTAGGGGGGCATTCACGGCCCGCCCGTGTAGTCCCTTTTAAACGAATTACAGCGATAAAGACCCCCACGGAGGTGCTTCTATGTATGCACGTATGTATTCAGATTTCATGCCCCGGACGACCATCGGATCGTCCGCCTACTTGCCGGACACTTAGTTTTGCAGAAATGTTTGTGCAAAGTCTCCGTGAAAGGCTATAGCCGGATAAGGGGGTCAAATGTGCCCCTAAACCAAATTATGAGCTAAAATCGGAGATATTGGGCAAAAACCATATTTTTGTTTTTTCCCTGTAACTACCCTCCCAGTCGAGTTACAGGGTTGAAACTTGGTACGAATTGGTTTTTCTTGATAAGCTATCGAATGACACCTCACAAGTTGAATTTGGTTTAGGGGCACATTTGACCCCCTTATCCGGCTATAGCCTTTGTCCAGTGTGATATTTTATTTATTTCTTATGCGAGACAATCTTATCGACGTATCGCAACCGTTGCTTCGATAGTGATACGAACTTGAAAATGTACTCTTGTAGCAACTGACAGGAACCGTCTTGATACAGGTCTGTTACGTTGCAAATAATTTTCCGTTCGCAAAACGGCTAAATGATTGCGAGAACTGAGCTCATAGGAATCTCTGAATGTCCGGAATCACTTTCCGAGGACATTTCATTATCGATCTCGAATATTACGCTGACAGCACGCTTCTCCACAGAGGCATTAACACTTGCTCCAAGTATTTTCTAAGCATAATCCTTTTAATTGCACTCTTGACTTACAGCATTCAGGGAACTTAATCCACCGGTATATAATAAATATAGCTTCCACCCCGTTCCTTCTCTTCCATCCATTCATCGGCCAACCCCCTCCGACCAGGGAGCATTCCCTGTCTCTGTCCCTCCCGCCCTGGATCTGATTCGATTTGTCGTACAATGCTGTTCACGATGTGATTACATGCCAGAGGCCCCTGCAGATGGCTTAGCGATGGCAGGCTTAGGCAAGTGTAAGTTTACAGAGCACCAACGGCGCTAGAGGCCTGCTCCGTCGACACCGAAAACGCTGACTTTTCCGGTCAACCCGACCTACCCCCGAAACTGACTCTCTCTCGTGCTGTTGATTTTCGTTTCCACCGGGTAAAAACGGTGCATCGAGCGGTGTGCGGGCTGAAAAAAGTTCGTCGAACTTTCAAGTGCCGTTGGATACGAGGTAAATTGAGGAAAAGCCAAACCGATTGTGGAGGCGAAACTTTCAGTAATTAACGGAATACATAATTGCTTATGCACAGCAGTTTGCGTTCGAATCGGGCAACGAATGCTACCCGACATTGATCAAATCGGAGTGACAGTGGTTCGTGGTGTCAACGGTGTGCATTGTCTCCTCTTTTTAATTGAATCCGTAAGATCGGGAACAACGTGAGCCGATTTGTTTCAGTTTTTCAGGTTGAATCATATACTAAATCATGCTGCTGGTATTTACGTTTCATCTGTAGGTGTGTGGTAAATTAAGGGCAATGGCCTGCAAAGTGAGAACAGAAAGAATGCACGTAGGTTGCGACACGTTATGATTATTCTTAAGTTGGTATTACACTTTAATGAGTCACCCCGTAAAATATTGAAATAAAATCATGCTATATAAATTTTCTTCTACTTATTTTGGACAATTTGCATCGCTCATTTTCGGCGCAGAAATAATATAAGTCGCAGATGATGGAATAAAAATATCATAAACTGACATTAATTCAATTAAAGTCTGAAAATATACACGGCTCGCATAAAATTTTCTAAAGAAATATTATGTCGACTATATAAAAGAAATTCTTCTTCGTTCTTCCTCAAAAGTTCCGTCAAATTAACTTGCGCTATTTCTGACCTCATTGATTCAATTGTGTTCTTGCATTGCGTTATGGGGCGAGTTACTAACATGACCGTTACATCGAATCACCGGAGGAAGATAGCACGCTAGGAAGTAATAAATTATAGAAGAAACTACGGCACCTATTCTGCCAGCGAGGCAATGAGCTTTTCGAGATGGAATCAGTGACGGAGCACAAGGCTACACGATTATCATATTCTAATCTTCGTTCTGACAACCACGCGTGTGAGAACGTGTGTTTAATTTCGTAAGAGGGAGATGAAACACAGATTCGGTCATGACTAGCAGGAAAACTGTTCACCAGCGACATAATATGTCGGCCGCTATTATTTCTACAATATCAATTTAGCTGCAGTTATTGGCTGACGTACGAAAAATTTCTTCGATACTCATCTTTATGGTGACTTTGTGTTTACGTATGGGTAATAATACAAAAAAGAAGTATTCGGGAGAAAAGACTGGCTGAATGTATTGGCGTTACAATGACAGCATCGTCGATCATACTACGAGTCACGGAGAGATTCAGTAATCATTGCGCAAGTCATTTCTTTCATCGTATACCGCATCGAAGAATACATGCAACACTGACTGAATGCAATCACTGTTATCGTTTGATACACCACCTCGTTGAATTCTTTGCCTCCTTTTTCGTTTGCGTGCATTGCGACGACACGAACAACTTACGTTATTGTTAACTCTTGTGTTTTTCATTTGCACGGTCCGCCTTTACACTCTAATTGATTTGCTCAATGAAATGTACAAGGACTGAAGTAATTATAATCCCGAGAAATAAATATCAGGTTAAAATGTTAATAGAAGTTTGTTATATTGCGCATAACGATGGCTGTAATATGATATCGCGGTATAGAGGCCATCAATCGATTAATCAGGTCATTTGTAATACGGCTTCGTTTGGTTTTTTAAATGTAGAAATAATTGGCCCTTATTTTAATATATCGAGTATCCCCAGTCGGTGCCCTAATTCATCTCACGAATATTTGATGAGGTTCGAGCCAGGTAAGTGGTCAGTTTGAAATTTGTACCACTCGCAAGGATTCTGAACTGTCAGAACTTCTTGAATATATTGCCTCGGAATCAAAATTTCTTGGTCTTCGGGGCTACAGTTTTATTAATAAGATCCTGAATCCAGTATCTAATGAGTAATATTTTAAATATATTTGTGGAAACTGGATTTGAAATGCTGGCGGAGGACCAAATATACGAACAGGAACCTCGACGCACCTTTAATTTTCTTCCACACCAATCGACCCCTGCTGTCAACGAACACCATCCAAGCTAACAAACGCAACAGCATAAAAGCCACACAAATCTCGCAACACCTTACGCTGTCTATCGATCCAAATAGAAATCCGCCGCTTTCGACTCCAATTCACGCTTCGCGGCCAAAAAGGAAAAGCAAGGTACAACTATCTTTAATACACCTCTACTCGGCTGCGTTAACGGTCATTAACTCCCGCGTTGAGTTTCCATTAGACGGCAGAGCGACACGTTCACCTCGTTTAACCCCGGAGGAGGGCCGGAATCGAAAGAAAATATCGATGCCCTCCTCCCAAGGGGAGAGACAGAAGACCAGAGCGGTCCACGTTCCGAGAAGTCCCGGCTAGATTGTAAAACGCGACGCGGGGAAGTTCGTAGCGTTCTTAGCTCGATCTGCACGACCCGTCATCGGTGCAGAAAATTGCGCTCACGTGACGCCGAATAGCGTAACTGCATCGCGAGCAGAGCGTGGCGAAAGAGGGAACGAGATGGGGACAGGAGCGGTGGCGATCGGAGGATGAAAAAGAAACGGCGAACGAAACAAAGCCAGGTGGAGGGGAAGGGACGAGCTCTAGGAAAAGTCTTAAATCCCTGAATGGACTGGCCAAATGGCACCACGGCTGAGCGAAGAATGAATGGTTGCGCCGGCAGGTACGCTCGGTTCCGAGTTCGACTTCCAGCGGACCGGTCCTTCTTCTTCACCCGCGTTTCTCTTCTTTCGCTTCCCCCGTCTTTCACTCCGTCATCGCCCAGCACCGCTGACGTTACACGGATCGCCCCTAATTATGTCATAACAATTTAACTGCACGGCTCGCCATGCCCCTCCACCTGCAACCCTTCGTTCCCTCCTTACGCTGATCTATGTCGGGGTATCTTCTCGTGGACGACTGTCGGGCATTAGCTTCTCATTTTTGTGGTTTCTGTCGATGACGGGGCAAAGGTTCGACCGTGAGCTCGTTGCACCCTCGTCGGAACGCACGGGATACTTTGTTATATGTTACAATGCACGTATCTCTCATACGTAGCAGATCGTTCTCCTTCCGTAAAACAATTTTCAACCGATGATTTATCGTATCCACGGGTACCGTGTACCATTAGCAGCGAACAGCCGACAGGGAGAAACCGTTCGGTCAACCGTGAACAAGTTAGCAGCGCAAAATCTAAAAGGAGTCGCTCGAACTCGCGAAAAAATTTTAGGACTCCCGCCGCAATACGCAATTTAAACCTAGTCGAACAGAACCGTGCAAGATTTTGACAAATATTAGAATTACCGAAAAAGACATTACTGCTGAACTTTCTCAATCTTCTTATATGAACAACTTTCCAAATGCATGAAGCTTGGAAATTCGTAAACAATGCCCGTTATCGTTACCATAGTTTCTACATCGCGAATAAGAAAAATGTAATCAGAAGGATTGAAACAGATCTCCCACGTCTATATTCTCCAATCCAATTACCCCCGTCTCAACAGAATCCCACTCCCCGTCAAACAAAGCAAGAAAGAAGAACCGCGTAAGGGATCTCGGCATAGCTCTCCGAATTACACGCGTGTCATAAATATAATTAACGCAATCCCTAAAATTAATATCCGTACGAGAGGCTCGATGTGACACCCATCTTCTCATTAGTTCCAAGAACGTTATTGAGAAGGGAGTGTAATTGCAAAGCACCATCGGGAATTCAATACACGATTAAATGTCCAGGACATGTAATTAGCCCACATATTTCGTGTAACATGAAGCGATGCGGTCTGTTCCGCTTTGCGCACAGAACTTTGAAGCATGGACGTGCGGACAGCTGCGTGACCAGTGAAACGTAGGCGGATTCGTCGAACGAAAGACAAGAAACAGCTACGCTCCCCGCTTCTCTCGTCTGCATCTATATCGTTGCCAGTTTTTATTTCACATTCTCACGGGCTAACAGGCAGCAACGCCGAACCGAATCCGTGGATTTTATCCGGCAACGATTACGTACAGCCGTGCAGGACACGCACAAGCGGCTGTACCCGCAGCCGAACTGTGAAATCGCTGCTGAAGGAAAAAGGAGGAGCGCGTCGAAAGCGGGTAATTTCACACCTGTAGATATGTGAACTTCCAACGGAACTGGACACGAGGACGGAATAGTTTCACCTTGTCCACGGGATGCATCTAAACTCTGTTAGTGAGACTAATTGTATTGTATCACGGTTCCAGTATGGAAAAAGTTCAAGAAACGCGTTGTTTATTGTACTCTTCGTAACATTGTTTCCAGTCAGCGTCTGGTAAGAAGACGAAAAGTAAATGACGCGTTGCATAATGTGTCTCAGCTGAAAGATTTTTATGCAGAAATTCCTTTTCTGTGATGCATAATGATTGTAACGAAATTCAGTCAAAAGTCGTGCTTTCACTAAATAACATTTATCATGTGTACGTCGCTACACGACACACGTTATTCTTAATAGGAATTAACACGACTTCTAAATACGCTTCTTAATATCATTTGTATAATATTTTATTCAACGTCAGCCGAAACACAATATAATATTATTAAAAATTAAATGCTATATTTAGAAATATTCGTTTCAATAGGTTGCTACTTGCTGCAATTTTATTGCATTGGACCCGTCAATTAATTTCTCGTAATAATTCAATTAATTATAGAAACGATCAATTAAATACCATTACGTATTAGAATATATTAGCTCGCAGTGTATCTGTTTCCAAAGTGTTCAAAAAATTTGTCCCCGTCAAGCATTTATCATGCACAAACAGCGTAAACCTAATTGAATTTATAAGCTACACCACCGGTGATGCGGACTAGATTTCCTGCGGATTTTCTTAACTCTGTTTTTTCCATCTCGTGAAACTAGTCATCGTGACGCTCGCGATCTTCGAAAGAGATCTCCTTTATGGATTGGATTCAGGGTCGGGACTATCGGTCTTCGGAGGTTATCGACGCGAAATGTTCGAGCTGGATCCGCGGGTTAGGTAAGTGGCTGGCTGAAGATCAAAGAAATAAGGAAACCAGAGCTTTTCACATTACGGGGTTAAAGGCTCAGAAAATTCGTATCTCGTGGCGTCCACGAGTCGCCACGAAAGGTCTATACTCCTGTTTCCAAAGTTCCTCCAAAGCGGGAAAACGGCTGGGAAACCTATCTGCTGCGTACTCGCTAAAGAAAAAAAAGGGGATAAGAAAAGAGGGAAGAATCCACGAAACGAAGCGTTCGAAACGAAAGATATCGATGAAACATTCGTCTATGTAGAAATGCTTAACAAATACGATCACAGTATCGACGGAGAAAAGCTAGAGTCCATCCCGTTGCTATACATGCCGACCGAAACGGAAAAATCCGACTAACGAACATATTCCACGGGATTAATTAATCACCGTCCTCTCTGATACTTCTATGCCTCGCGGAGAATAGAACGGTGTGCTTTGCGATCGAAGGAAAAATTTGCACAAAGCATCGACGGCTAAAAGAAAACAAACGGGACAAAAAGTTTCGATGAGAAGCAGCATTCATTGAGGAGGCGACGCGTCGCGTCGCGTCGGTTAGAAGAAGCGACTACCACTGCGCTCGAACGACGGAACAGGAAGGGGGCCGAGGGAGATGAAGAAGAAGAAGAACAAGAAGGGAGCCGATCGATTGTCGTAATACACTACGGCATGGTTAGCCGTTGAGTTCTACCTCTTCTTCTGTATCTATCGGACACGCATCAGTCTCGCATCTTGCCTTGGTCCGAGTTACGAATGAAGTTAATGTGGGGTCGTGCGAGCCAAGTGTGGGAAGCGAAATACGCGGAACGCGGCAGCATGATTTCCTCTCTGATCGACTTTAATCGTGAACTGAAAAAAATGCGTGCTCGGAAGAAAAGAGGCGCGAAATAAAATTCGTAATGCATGATCGTTTCAACGTTTGCACGGTAGGGCATCTTGGCTTTATTGGCTGAGAAGCAGTAGCGTTGGCGGCATTGCAATTTATTTGAGGTCTTGTACGACAAATTCAGTCGACCTACTCAAATTCGGGATGAGAAAGCTCTTTCCTTATTTATCGATGCAATATTGGAAATATTGCGTGCATATGTACAATAGGCGGAGTAAAATATCTTGGAACTGGCTTGGCGAAACTTTAATAAAATTGTAAGATATCGAGACGAAGTTTAACAGTAGTCTGTACTCATTGTTTCGTGCTTACTCGAAATATTTGTTACTGAAGCATTTTGACTGGGAATTGGTCAATCCTGGTACAATTAACAAATCTTGTGCAAGGGTTGAACGACGTTAAAAATTATACCGTGCAGTGATCTTGACTCTAATTTGATATCGATAAAAAATTAAAAATTGTGTTGAATGATATGTTAAAATGGCGTGTATGATTTCGCAGTTTTTCCGTTTCCGTGGTACACTTTTCTTCTTGCGCTTGCATCCGCCCATTCCACGTACCGCGCGGCCTTTTTCTCGATTGTATGAACGATTCAACGCTTGATCGTGAATTTTCTTGCCGGATAAGGAAATTGATCCGCGTCTACGACCTCGTGTCTACGATTTCATTCACGGCGAAGCGTTCGTACAAACGGGAAGTTGCGTGCCACATTCGTTTCAGGATTAAGTCGATTCATTTTTCTTTCCGAAACCATTTTTTTTTTATTCAATTGATCGCACGTTTCTCATCGTGTCCATTGCATTGGAGAAAGTCTTAATACATTACGTACTTGCATTTAATTTTGTCATTCCTTTGCAAAGGACATTACTGTTAAGTGTATGTATACGCAATAATTTGCACCTAACTACAGGTGGTATAACTGTGAAGGGGCACGATACGAGAATTTGTTTTGAAGGCATACGGCTTCATCGAGTGAATTTTCTGAAACGTCAACGGTCTGC
The DNA here is from genome assembly GCA_963583965.1 of Nomada ferruginata. Classification (NCBI taxonomy): domain Eukaryota; kingdom Metazoa; phylum Arthropoda; class Insecta; order Hymenoptera; family Apidae; genus Nomada; species Nomada ferruginata. Next base: position 16,565,564 of record OY757216.1, read on the forward strand.
AAACGCGCTCGATAAATTTTCAAAGTTATTTTTCTTGAAAGCGGAGCCTCAAATGGAAAACTTTTATTCTATATTTTTCCCTCATATTTTCACGTGGAATCGCCTCCCATCCTGTTATACCGTCGTCTACGGGACACCATGTATAAATCTTGTTAAGTAACCAATTTGATATTAAAGTTTAGATCAATGCTTCTGGCAAATAAATGATACACAACTTCACCCAGTTTTTCTCGTAAAATCTAGCGCGCCCTTATTGATTGTTCATTAAAATATTTCAAACCCAAACGAAAACAATTTCTGCAACAATTGTTTGAACTGTCTCGATTCGTAGAAAATCGCAAACAAATTTGCAAATAAACAGTAGAGACTTGACGACAGACCGTTCCGATAGAAGCTAACAATAACAGTAGTACCATTCTGTACACCGTGGACATTCCCAATTTTGACAGTGCCGTAGCGAAGGGTTTAAAATATCCCCGCTCCTTGCTCACGGCTGATCGGATGAAATTCGCGCGACATCCTGTTCATCCAGAAGCGTCTACCTACGCGTACACTTTCTTGTCACCTCGAATAGACTGACTCCGAAGCTCGAGTCATTGACTCTGCTTCCGGTTCGCCTCTCCGTCGCTCGCATTGTTATCTGCGACGATTCTCCTTCCTCGTTCCACCCTCGTCCTTCCAGTTCACGAACGTACCTTGTCTTTCTCCTCGCCTCGCGTGTTCCACGCTCCGCTCTTCTATTCATCCCTACGTCTCTATCCACACGGTCGGTTCGTTCTCTTGCTCTATATATCTTCACGTACAATATATAAACTCAGATTCGTCCCACCCCCCCCTTTCCTCGTTCTACCCGTTTTTCCATCGCCCTCCTTCTCTGTCTTTCGCCGCTTTTCTTTCCACCGTTTCGCGTCGCTCTCTTTCCGTCGGTTCACCGCGAGTCCATCTTTGTCTCTCCGGCCAGCGTTACGGTGAACCCTCTTCTTTTCGTAGATCCCGGTTGCACACTGGGTCGTTCTGCTTCCAGAACCCCATGGCTGACGACGGTGAGATAGAATGGAGATCCGAGTAGGAGGCCTCCGGTTCTCCTCCTGTATACATCCGCGTACCTGGTGTGCGGACGATGAATGGATGTATTTCAGGGGCTGGTGAATTGGTAACGCGATACCTGGCACCGCGATTTTCTCGCGCCTGCAACCCCTACCAACTACAGCCCGTTTCCCTCTGCTTCCCTTATCCCCGGGCCAGCCCCCCCGCGAACCTCCTCGTTCGTCCTTTTCTCGTTCAGAACGGAATCATTTTCTTCTTTTTTTTCGTTCGAGATAGGCCGAGTTAGCGCGGCATAACGTTGTCGGTTTTTGGACGTCAAGGTACTCCCTTTTGTTTTTGAAGAGCGGCGCAGAATTTTTCGGCCGGCTCGACGAGCTCGTTACGTCACAGCGGTTGGAAATATTTTCTCTCGCCGTCGTCGCGGTCGTCGGGTTTACGCATTCTTCACAATGGATTATTATTGGGATGGAAAAGGGCACGGCGATGACACTTGACGTTCTGTGCCGGCTGAGGGGAGTGTTTGTTACTTTGGCTGCCGGGTTTTCAGTCGAATGTGAACGGAGCTGGGTATGGAAGGAAAAAAAGATTGAATGGTTCTTCGATCGATTGAGGGCGCCTTTAATTTCATTTGTAAATGAACATGTCGCGGGGCGTATGATTATTGTTGGCCATAAGGGTGATTCAGATGCGATGAATAAAAGAATGCCCTTCTTCGCGGTGAATTATTGTAATCTACTTTATTCAGTACTGCAAGGACAAATTGAATATTACAATCAGTTTCGATTGTGCCGGCCAGTTATGGAGCACGTACCTTTAGTTTAATTCAAGTGCATCTTAAAGTTGCACATTTATGGTACACTTTTTGCAAGCAGGTATATGATTCTGCTGTATAATGTATGATTGAAGATGATATCTCCGTCGTTCAGATTGAATTCCCTCTTTTTTCCCCCCGATAACATCATTAATGTATGTGTGTATCTTGAATTTATGTCGTGCCTGCAGTAGTTAGTGTATCTAGAGTACGTAGAACTATCTTTAACATTTTTTCAATGAATAAATTAACCGGGACACGCTCTGTAATTTATATAAAATTTGGCAGCATGCTTTATAAATATGTAGATTGTTTCCCACATAGTATCAAAACGGACTTTATGATTAATTAGGTCCTCGTTTTCTGTGCCAAATGCGTATCTATTGATTACAGACAACTGCATGCTTAAATCACTATTGCGACAAGCAGAATAAAAGTTATAACAATTTAAATGATTGCAAGTCAATTACTCTTTGGCCCATGAAATATTAGCACGCGTTAAACACCCCATGTATTCTCAAAAAGATTTCGAACGACAAATACAATGTTTTTCCCATGTTTCAAAATTTGAAGCTCACACGTTGAACATCAATTTTCGGTACTCGAGGTTTTCCAAAATAGTTTTGGAAAAACTATACCCACCCGACGGTAGTGGTTTGTAAATCTTATGAAAAGTGTTTCGTCCACCAAATCCTCGATGATTCCAGTAGACAAAGTGTTCCACTTTGTTCAAATGAGGGTGAAACTGATATATGTGTCTTGGAAGTTACGTGTAGGTTTCAATCAATTCCAACATGCCAGACAATGTTTCGACATTCTAATAACCTTTCTCGCTCCCACCTATTTCGATCGTTTTATTCTTAGGTGCAGCAACGCACTTTCCACGTGACATGTTTCCCTCGATAATCCACAAGTCCGTTCGAATGGTCGTTCCATCTTCTCGTGTACGTCGCAAAAGAAACTCCATACCTCCCTTCCCCGCCGTCTACGCGGCCTTCGGCCTGTTTGATACCAAGATGACACGTGCAGCGACGATCACGAGGACTCGCTCGACCGTTCGTCGTCGACGTACCATCGTCGAAATCGCGGACGAAGGCAGCGATGCTTACAAATAACGACAATGAAACATACATACCGCTGTACTTGTGTAATGACTTTCCAAAAAATCCTCCGAACGTTCCCCGTTTCGCCTCGTTTCCCTTAATATTTGTCCCGTTTACAAAACAGTAAATACTTCAGAAGCAATATCCACGGGAATTCGCTCTTTCACGGACTTCTCGTTTCGACGCGAATGCCTGGTACTTTTTACATCCGAAATAATTCTTCCGGAGCACGCGAACGTATACAAAGCGTACCTACGCGATTCACGATTTCCAGAATTCTCCAAGTTATCAAGCACGCTAGAACCGTCCCCTCCTACCCTCGGCCCCCACCGCACCCTTGCGGATGGCTGGCTGGAATAGCCCCTTTTTCTGTATTTTTTTGTTTGTTTTTTGTTTTTTACTTAATATCCACCGCCGACTAGCCGGTCGCTTCGTGTTGCCAGGTACGCTAGTGTCGTGGGTAGAACAATGTGGTATTTTTTTGCGAAGGTTGCACGGGATGCGTATAACAGTGCATGAGGCCTAGCCTCACGGTTTTATGGCCGTGTAATGGGGCCCCTCAGCCTCTCCGTTAGGGGCCACCGTGCAGAAATACGGACCGTGGTACCAATATCCTCACTCGCTTCGACGATTTCTCTGGCTTTACACGTGTATCTTATTGCGCTTACATAAACGGCGCCGATTTTGTATCGGCGTTACCAAGTCTTTAGTTGTTGTTTCCGATGGCATCACAATTTTGTCTACCTGACGATTTAGTACAGATGTGCTTGCGGCGTATTTAATAACGGACCAAGTGGTATGTTCCCCTCTCCCAGTTTTATATTTCTTGCAAACAAAATTTCATTTTGTTTTAAACTTTCGCTAAATACCAACATAAACTGTACGATAATTTATTTACCGCAGTGCTTCGAGAAACAAATTTACTGCGCTTCACTGTTTTTCTTCCAGACACCAATAAAGTAAATCCTACAGCGTATAGAGCACAATCGTACAACTTTATTACATCCATTCCCCCCACACTCACCATACTCGGGGCGTGAAAATTATTTCACGATCGTGATACATGGCTCGTGTAAAGGTCCAACGTGAAAGCGCATATTCCACGGATCCGAGAAACATTTCCCCGAATAATAACAATAATAATAATCTTTAGAGCTCGATGCATTACGAGGTAATGGCGAGAACAGTAGGTACGAAGGTTCGATCATATTACCCAGTTTCGACGAAAGACCGCACGGGCGATCGTTTTCGCGCGAATCAATTCCCCGGTGTCGACTTCCGGTGACGCGTCGACAGCCCCGGCCAGGATCGTTTAATTTCGTTTCGTTTCGTAGCTACGGGTTCTTTTGCAATGGAATAATCGTTCCGTGTACCCGCGACCAATATTTCCGTCCGCTTATGCACATAATCGTGGGTGGATGGCGAAAGAGAGTTGGAGGGGTTAGTTGTTAAGCCTCGGCTACAGATTAGTGTCGGCGAGACCGAAACTTTAAACGAGATCATTTCTTAGCTTAAACCCCCCTAAATCCTCGATTTAAATTCGCTAATTGAAGACCGGCCGAAACAGCACGGACTCTTACTGCACCGCGATAATTTGACACGGAAGAGGATGAGCGATGGAGAATAGGATATTCAGTGACAGAAAGTTTCCTTTATTTGTGTACGTACAGATGGTATTTAGTTATTTACTGTCGTGTGCGATCGTAAATGCAGGGCGTTTGAAACGTTTCGCGGAGAGAATGAATGAGCAACGTTTTCACTTTTCTTTTCATTATTTTCTTTAAATGACGCGTTCATTATGAAAGTTCTTTCATTATTGAGATATTGATGGTTCTGCGTGTCATACGATTTTAAAATACAGATAGATGCTAGAAGTTTGGGTGAGATTTTGTACAGGTTATACAGTGCTTAAACTTATCATGCCACGATTTTAGTGAGAATAGAGTAAATTGGATGTCGTAGAATAGAATGGAGTGGAGTCCACACTCTGGACATTTGGATCCATAAGGTTCTTCGCAGTTTAGAAGTAATTTCAATCGTATTAAAATTAGGATCATGCATTGCAAACGTCATCGAGACACCCAGGGTATCCGTGATTGAAGGAATACGTATGCGAATTCATATTTTATTGTAGTGGCTTTAAATTATTTGCACTCCTCGACTAGTCGGTACATTAATTATTCAGCATTAAATATTAATGCTTTATCTTATACAGAATGGAGTACGGTAATAAATAATTCTTACGATGACAAGTTACAAACTGAAATGCAAATTCTATTTGTATTTATATCTTTCAAGATGGATTGCTACATATTCGTGTCACTGTTAGCTGGGTATTTTATCGAGTATTTAATAACTAATGATACTGGGAGCTGTCTCCTAAATGTAGAATGTCATGTTTTTCGTGTAAGATTCTATTTTTCAAACTGCCTACGTCTTTCAATCAATATTTTGAAACCCAATATATTATAAAACAGACAGTAACTTTTCAACTGATATTATCAAAACGAAGAAGATAAGTATTAACATCTTCTTACTCGCATTAAAATTTATGCTGCAATAAAACTCAAATTGTCATATACCACTTCAGATATGCATTTCACTAATTTCAAAGCAATCTACTGAGTATGTACATAGAATACCTCGTTCCATTTCTTTATTTTACACAAAGAACCATAGAACTAATATCATTGAGTATACAGCATCAATTTGCCAAGAGCAGAAGCGGCATAACAAACTCGCCAGGAAAAAGATACACAAAAGTGCAACTAATTTTCCTTCTCATTCAAGAACCATCAAATAACTCTCGCGCATTCAAAAATGTTCTCAGCCGTTTTACACGCTCTATCGCAAGGTGCTTCTCGTGCTAGAATTTAATTAATTTAATGAGTCTTCGACAACACAGAACACAACTTGGCAGAGAACAATGAATACAATAAACGGACCCTCTGAAACCGTGGTATTCGTCGCCTACTACAAGTTCCATGCTTCGAGTTTGAATGTGCCCCGATTAAACGAGCGACCATCGGTCGATCGTTCGATCTGCTTGTCCGGTCCAGATCCGAAGGAGCCTGGACGCTTAGTCATGCTCGACGTTCCCAGGCGTGGAACGCTTCAAGCGGTGTGGCCATCGAGACTTCTATATAGATACACGAGTGTATGTATAAATACATACCTACATACCTGCGAAGCTTTGTAGTCACGTAACAACTTATATGTGGACCACCGTGGACCACAAAGGAAGTTACACATCAAATCGTTGGTTCACTACATACCGCTTATAACCGTAACAACGATGAACGAATAATTCTTTCGGTTGTTATACTGTAGAAAAAAAAGGTTTTAAAGAAGACCGTCTTGTGTACGAGACGCGAGTTAAGGATCCTTGCATGGGAACAGGGTATATCCTGCCTCTTCCTTTTACAGTTTCTTATTATCCTAGAAAGAGTTCGGTAGAAACGAACGAGCAAGAAAGGAGTACCGTAGCAACGCCACAATTGATTGTAAATCCATGGTAATAAAATTCATTTTAGCTTACCATGCACCGTTTTTAATGTAGAAATCAAAAAGTTATCTGATTGCTCGTCGGTATTCAAATCCTTTGAAAAGCTTCAGTTTGATGATCAAACCACTGACATACAATATTGTTATATTTATACGTAACGCACAATCGTACCGCAATCATACTGTTGTGTTGGGTAGGCAAATGTAACACACTGATTTCTGATTGCGCGGTTTTAATAATGGATACAATAGTTGAAAGTCCTTCTGTTCTGGAAACGCTCGAGCTCACCTGTGCTGGGCAGGTAACAACGTGGTTCCCCTTCCTCTATAATACTCTATCTCTATATCACCTAGAACCGCGACGCACTTCGGTTTCCTATTTCCCCCGCGAAGTGTGAATCCTATTATACATAAACCACCCCAGCCCAGCAAAATATAACAAGAATAAAAGGCCAAATCTTACTACATTAATCAACAGCCTTCCACCTTGGATATTTTCATTCGAAGCAGTGTCACCAAAGCAAGTCATTTTCAGTGGTATCATTTGTACCTCGCCTGGCATGCCCATGTAAGATCCCGTACCAAAAATCGAATTGCTCCACATTTTACCAATTCATCAGCTGATTCGATCAAAGCGGGCGTGTCTTTCTAATGGACCAGCTGCGCGTCATCGCCCGAACACGCGAAGGATGAAACGCGATTAAGAGTTAAGCGACAGAAGGAAGAAGACGGTGAGGTGCGGGGGTGGGCGGAAACAGCGTGGACGTTCAGAGGACTGTCCGAGGGTTCACGAGATAGGGAACGAGGTGGAGGAGAGGGAGGACGACCACAGCGACGTGCCGGAAGCGAGCAGGTGACCGGTAGTTCCGCTCCATCGAGCGCTGTTCCGCGCCACGGCCACTCAAGATCGGCTCCGTAGTCCTCGCTGGCAGGGTACCTTTGGACTCGCATCACACGCGGCCGACTTTACGAGCCTTTTGCCCGCTGCTCCCCTCCGTCGTTCGCCGTTTTGCCCTTTCGACGCGTTCGTTTCCGCAACACCACTTTTTTCTGCGTCACAGGTGCGCGGAGGTAGCCGGCGATTATACGATTTTTCAGCGCATCCGCGTACCGACGATGCTCGACGAGACGATTCGGATGGTTGTTTTAGGCGAAGATCGTGGCTGGAAGAGTGGATCGAGCGGATTGATTGGCTGATTTAAGTAATCCGCCGGGGAAACGATTAATTAATAAACATGAAGGGGATCAAGGATCAATGCGATCTGCTCAGCGGCGTTCACGATTCTTCCTCGTAGTGATTGGGTTAGGTAAACTGCTGGAGAATATTTGACATGTTTTTCGAGTACATTGGGTGGGCACTTGTGGCGCGGTAATTTAAACATCATAGAACCGATATTTCCTGTGTGTTCGCCCAATGTTATATACAAATATACGAAAGCAGGGTAATTCGGCGCCCTGCTGGTAATATTTCCCCCGTACGATTTGCATATTTATAATACGACAATAAAAAGCGGCTGATTATGTTAGCATTTGCTGCATTTACTAACTGTATGCAGAAGAACGTAGTTACGGTTCATGGGGCATTGTTGTTGTCGGAAATAGTGGATTAATTATTGGCATACCTAATATTATCACCCGAGAGAGGAAGAACTCGCCGAACGGATTATTTGGAAAAGTACATCGTTAGAGCAGCAGTGCAGTCATTTAAATCTATTGTTCCATCGAAAATCGGACGTTGATAGATCACGTAGCATGGCTAAATGATCGTGACGCGTCGCAAGGATTCCCACAGTCACCCCGTGACCTGTAGTCCTCTCGCGTTCCATGACTCGATCAGTCGAGTCGCGCAATCGGTCCCTCCCCACTAACGTGGGTCGCCGGTCCGATAATCGGCCCATTCGCTAATTTCCAAATGCTCCTTCGCGGATACAGCGATCAGCGGGCCTAGGACGACCACGAACACAATGCTTGGGCACCGCTTACTCTACGTGGCATTACGTCGGATAGAGAAGTCCGTGAGCACTGTAAGCCAGCTTGTATATCGCAAACGAGTGATTTGCATCAAATTGATCCGTTAAGTCAACAAGACCAGTTATACGTTCGAGGTGTATCCCCTGTCTCGGTACCACGGATCCCGTCTCACAGAGAGGCCCGAAGTTGACTCGTTGCGCAAGCAGGACTGACCCCCAATGGAACGATTTGCTCCGCAACCGATCCTTTCTACCACGAAACTGCGAAAGATGATTGATGTGGGAGCGGTCTACGGCGATCCGTTTCGTTTCGTTTCGTTTCTTGCGTCGATTCGTCGAGGAACGTGCCCCGTCGTGCCACGGGCCCGAACCGGCCGCGCTCCCGAACTGCCCGGGCCCTACGTCGAACCGGGCCTGATGGATGGAATATCGGTCAAGATGGACGTCTTCCTTCTGCCGGTAAATTCATAAGCGTGTCTTTGCGCGCTGATAGAGAAATTGATGTTTGGTACGGAGCAACCGCAGTGATGCAATGACCGCGTTTTAGATTTATCACATTCTCGTTCTGGCTCCGGTGCTGCCTTTTCTGTTGTCTGCGCGACTGATAAAACGACGAGATTATCGTAATAGTGCAAGCGTTTTGTGGTTAATCGTCGAAAAGCGGGTGGTACGATTTATTGTACGGGAGGCGGTGCTTGTGTCTGTTCGCACCCGCAGTAACTACTTGTGACAATATTCTTTCTGTTGCCGCAACTGATTTTCCGAATTTCTTAGGCATTCCTAAGTAATACTGGCTTCTTTTATATAAAAAAAGATACAGTTATAGGTAACAATATTTATAATGAATATTACATTTTTTTGCTCCTAATTTATGGCCCAATGCAGAACAAAGATTTAAATAATAAAACTGTGCTAGTACTTTGCTTCTGAAGTACTGAATATTTTGCGTAAAGGGAACTTTTAATCGTCAATTTGTAGCAAACTATTAAAATTAATGCAATGTTCCCATGAATCGGATTATGCGTAGAATAAAGGCCGGCCAAACCGTCGACAGTAAAGAAAAACAATATCGAATATTCCAAGTATACTTCGTACAAAGCAATAAAATATGTAAAACTTTGTTAACAAAACAGAGCCTACCGAATGACGGAGAAGTGCCAGTGGTCCTAAACCTCCGACCAAACCCTTAATTCAATTCATAAACTAGTTCACCTTGCTCCGCTAAAACTAATAAACAATAATTGCATACAATATTTTATCAAACGAGCCCCTGTAACAGTCTGAAACCTGAGTATCGCTAAAACAAACTGACGCGAGGGATCCTTTGGCGCATAGTGAAAAGCAATATCTTGTTCATAAAAAACGAGCAGTATTAAAAGTCAGAAAGCCGTTTCCTATATAGTAAACTTAAACGGCCGGGAAAATAGAGATTTACCGAAGATACCTATTCGCCGAGATGTACGCAGCCGAGCAAGAGGTATCTGCCGTTTGGTTTATGGGTGAACGATTATGTATGTGGAATGAATAAATCACGAGTACCAGGTAACGCAGCTACCACGTTTGCGCATACCTCGTGCCTCCCGGAAAGAGGAGAGCATTCCTAGTCATTTTAGCTGGGCATACGTATGGAAACATGCCCGATGCTCCGCTATGGAAAAGAGGAATTCCTCGGTAGTAGCACGTGTAACGAAGAATTCGCTCTGGCCTCCTTCGTGCGGCACGGTCAATCAAAAATCCCGATGGCAGATCGTAAAATTCACCCGGCGCTTTGCTTCCTGCATCAATCATACGTGTATTGTGAGGCTCTACAGCCCGCCTTTTGTGTTCGGGCACACGGTTCACTTTCACGGATCAAGGAGAACCTGTCGATTCCTCGCCGTACGATCCATGCTATTGTCTCAATTGAGCTGATATTTTTGTGTCTCCCACGAAGTCGGATGAGCGGTAATCTCTGAAACGTTTCGTGCAATTCAGCGAGCGTTATGGGGCGATAGGATCGTTTGATTTCGATTTTCAATGTAGGTGGCTGGGTCTGAAAATATTCGATCGCACATTCGCCTTGGTGATTTGTTTAATTATTGGGAAGCAATTATTGCGATTGTTTCGAATTGTAATGTATTATTCCTTCGACAGATTTTTCTGAACCCGATTGTTTTCAATGAAAATTCATCGAACAGCTTACGTTTAAGATCTTAATACCATTTATTACGACGAGTAATATGAGCTGAAGCTTCCATCCCATTGGTATTTAATGTAAAGTGATATCGCTTTACTCTCGCTGTAAATAAACTTGAACATGTCTCTCGCATATGAAAAATGTAAAAAGATTCATTATTGAAATTAATTATTTAAAGTATTTGAACAAGGCATCTATAAAGTTACGTGCGATGCAAACTGTTAATATAATACAATGAATAAAGATGTATTACCATCGAGATCAATATCTGACAGAGTTAAAGATATTCAATGACGAACGGATAGCACACTTCAACAATAAAGGATTGCGAATCATTTTGAAAGACAAATGTCTGTCAACAAACGGGAATACCCGCATAATCGATGCACTCTCTGCTATGATTCATTGACATACTTCGCTCTTTACGTACGAATGCTTGGTCTCGATCTTCGGAACGCATACCAATCTTAGTCGAATCGAAAGTAGAGCAAACGTTGCGAATCGTTGGTCCAAAAACCCAGTGCATCTTTCTATCGACGACATCGAGGAACTTTTGTAACATCTCAACGAGAGCCATTTATGTTCTTACGCGAGGAGTTTCATGTGTATCAAAAGGAAATTAACAGCCACTAGAATACGATTTTATATATCTAAACACACTGAGTGGAAACGTCAAATTTATTGTGCTCTGTTTGTCGCATCGTTCGTGAATGGTAAATAAATTGTGAATGGGAAATTAAATGTTTCTATTTCATATTATATTCACTGCAATACCTAGTCAATTATCATTAGAAGAGTTGAATTGTAATAAGAAAATAATTGCTGCTCGATTCTGCCGCGTTTTCTAAAATATTTTTATATCGAAAAATTTTGGATTAGCAATCTTTACACTAGTACACTGAAAAGTGTATAATATTCCTTCCATATCTATATACAATATAAACAGTTTTATGAAAATATTCCCGCAAATGTTTACGTAAAAGAACTTTCTTAACGCGCAGATTTAATAATAAATATACATACTTCATGGTTTCTATCTAGGACAGCAAATATTGCTTCTGCAATCTTTAAATTGAAGTTTTACTAAGACCAGAGAGGCAGAAACTTAATTTTAAGTATAAACTTTAAATAGACAACGGTATAAGCCCCCCTCGCAAAGAAAGGAGCATGCTTTTATGTGGCAATTTAAGGAGGAGAAATCAAGACTGGATAGAGTTAGGTATTTAAATGAAACCGTGTGTCTTTAACGACATGCAGTTCGCCGAGCAAAGTCCTCTAGACTTCCGCTTGTAATAGAAGTGTACCGCGTGCAGACTGTGTTACAGTAGCCATACTCTAACGATAAGAATATTTTCTTTATACTTCCTTCGCAATCACTTTATTACAGCAATAAATTTATAACTGTACAATGGGAACGCAATTTTCATTGCTACCGAGTCGGATAGCATTATGACGCCGAACTTCGACGTATGTTCCCCAGGAAAAATATTAAACCTTCCATCGGCGAGACACAACGGCGAATCATTCAATGTAATTCGAAATTGACACCAGAAGTGTATACACGTTACTACTTTCAACGGGAACACCTTTGCATTTTTAACATTAAAAGGAAGAAACGAAAAGCTCGGCGATTTTTAGGAATCGAAATGAAGCTGTGCATTTAATAGTGCGCCCTTTACGGGGCAAACCTGGAGCCCTACGGTTATAAAAACGGCATAGTGTCTTCATAGCGTTGCAGTCGTCCAACCTCAAAAGTACTAATTTTCAACGGGAAGTAACCAGAGGGGTCGAGCATCTTCTAACTCGGAGGAAACGAGTGACGCAGTAACAGATTTCGGAGCTCAGAAATATTCGAGATTTCCTGTTGCGAGAATTTCGCACGGTGCCTCGCACTTCTCGCGAATAAAGCTATTGCCTACCTTCCCTCGCAATTAAAAGGTCGCGCTTACAACAGAGATACACGCGGGAGGAATTGCAACGTATGCGAACAAAATTGACCGAAAGCCTCAAACCCTCATCACCTACATACATATGTAAAACGAGCTACGATTAACTACACGCGAAGCAAGTCAAAACAAACGAGAGCAACCCGGATTCCGTTGGAGGAGAATCGGGAATAAAGCATGGGCCAATCGATAGGACGTCCTAAACTGGTCGCATCAAGCTGAACATTCTTACCGTCCATAATTCCCTGCAATTCAGTGGTAGAGGAACTCGCGGCAGGGCCAATGACCTAAATGAAGCCGTGTGTCTCTAACTACATGCACTCCGACAAGCAAGGAAAGGCGGGCTTCCGCGAGTAAAAGGGATGCACCACGTACTTTCTGCATTACACTGCGACCGACCTCAAGAATATTTACTAATTCTCGTTGCGTAGCGAGATAACGTGGGGGCGCAGGGAGTGGAGAAGGGTTGGCCGTCGCAGGACGTCGAGCGGACTAAGAAAGAGACGGCCGAGGATAGGTAGCAGAGAATGTTGGAAGCAGAAGAAAAAGACAAAGAAAAGGAGACGAAGGAGAAGAGACAGGACAACGGCATGGGGTGTGCGCGAGAGAGAGAGATATGGCTATGTCAAAGGAGAGAGACAATTGGTGTACGCAAAGGGAGAAAGAATCGCGGTAAGACATTTGTAGAGAGAAAGGGCGGATAGAGAGGAACACAGGAGAGAGAAATGAGACAGAATGATTTTCTTTCTCCCGTGGAGAGGCAACGACTACCAATTCCCTTATACCCACCAGCCGCCAACCCACCACCCTCGAAAAGAGTATTTAAAGTGACGTCACGGGGGTTGGATGAGGAAGTACAGGAAGAAGAGGAAGAAGAAGAAGAAGAGGACGAGCAGGATGAGGAGGTATCGCGGAGACGGGGTTGTTCGGGCAACAGAAGAAGGAGAGAGAATACCGCTGGAGGAGCAAGGAGTAGGATAGGAAGATGCTTTAAGACGCTCAATATAAATACTAGAGGGGGTTGAGAAAAAGGGTTGCTTCCCTTCGGGCCGACGACGCCGGCCGGAACGTGTACGCTCAAGGAGAGCATAGAAGAGAGACAGTGGCGCAAGGACCGTCCAATAGAGAGGGACAGTGTATATCGTGGAAGAAGAAAGGTAAGGAGGATGGAAAGCTTCGCAGGATAGGTGGTGGATTGGCGGGACGGAGGGTGTCGAGGGTGTACCGGGGGTGGCAGTGGAGTCAGAGGGCTGCCGGAGAGAAGTAGAAAGGTGGGTGGATGGGTTGGGTAGAGAGGGGGGGACAGGGCCTACGGGGTTGGAAAACTCACCCCTTTTCTTGCTTACCCTCGCTCACTGTTTAATTGCATCTTACTTTCGAATTTTCCGCGTGGAGCTATCGATCGAGACACGCGAAAGGGGGTTCGTTTGCGTCTTATCTCCGACAGCCCTCGTCGTCTACTCTCCTCGGCCTCTATCTCTTTCGCCCTTTTTCTCCCTATTTCCCTCGTGCGCCAGACCCGTTCCTTTGCTAGTCTTCGCCCACCTCATCCAACTTACCCACATCAACCCCTATTCCCAGAAAGCGTGAGGTCTACTCGTGCTACCTTAGCCGGTCCACCCACCCCTCGCGGACTATTTAAAACTGCACATAGCCGCTGCGTAAGCCAATGAGCTACCCAACGCAACGTCCCAGAGCCGATTTTTACTTGCCTGGCTTTCGCAGGAAAGCCCCTTTCGATTTTAGGCACGGGCGCTGGATCCTGCTTGCGCTTCGCCCGGCCAACTTTCCTAATCAGATGCCGCGGCGCTCTATAATTATTTTCCGACTCTGTCACGTTTCCGCGACGTTCTTCGTTAATGCGTTTAATGTTACGGGTATAGGATCGTTCGTTGACGAGTGTCAATTGCATGAATGATTGAAGAAATCTCGAACGTATCGGAGAAACACGATGATCTATATCGGGCGCGTTTATTGGTTTGTCGGGAGAAAAGAGGAAGCTCGGGACTTGCCTCGGTGGACGAGAATTCCCGGCGAAATTCGGTATCCGGTTATGGGAATCAATGACCAATTCCTACTCCGCGATACCGCACTGACACGCGGGATACAAAAAATGTGATTCGATTAAATCGCAATTAGTATCTACCGTATCCTTCGCGCAGATGTATACTGAAAAAATGAAATGGTAGAAGGTAATATCGAAACTGTTACCGATCCTTTCTTCCTTTGCAACAAAATTGTCAAACGGAGGAGCCTTGGCAATCGCCTTGGCGAACAAAGATTGGGGGAACCTCCGTTCAATCGAAACCTTGGCTACAAAAATTGAAACGCGATAAAGAAAAAAAACAGAAGAAGTGCAGCATCGCAACGTTCATGTCCCAAGATCGGCAGGAAGGAAACAGAGCGTGGCGTAACGGGGAGGCGCCCGATGTTATTTTCGCCCCTTAGATTTTTAATCAATCCGTCACTGGTAGGGTAGAGAGACGGGGTGGTTTCTTCCTTAGTTCCCTTCCTCGCCTCGTATTTAAAACCTCGGGGCTGATGAACGCTTCTCATGCCAAGCAGCCTGCCTCCTCTCCAGCCCTCCCACCGGTTCCACCGCCACCGCCGATTCCACCCCCGTATTCCCCGCGACGCCTCTTCAACCCCGGTGGAACTCACGCACGCATACGTAGACACCGGCGCACGTACACGCGTGCACGTGAGCTCGTTCACCCTTCGTGTTTCTTCCAACGCGGGGATGGCTAGGTGAGGCGAGGGGTGACAAAAGTAGGGGGTTATTTCATAAGTGCGCAACGCATCACGTGCAGGTTTGTCCTCTGCCATTACGTTTCCTTGCGTTGCAATATAGGCCGGGCACAATAGTCGTTACAGACACTTATGGAGGCTACACGTGAGTATTGCGCCAATGCCGGATAGAGAATGCGACGGGCTTTTGTTCGGTGTAGCCTCGTCTTAATTTCGTGGTCGATATGTATTTCGCAAATGGAAGCGCGTTCTCGAAGGGAGCGTACCACTTTTCACGGCATACACGCGGAACGCTTTCGTGAATTTAGGCAGCGAGCTGAGCACTCGAGTAGCATCGCATGTACGCTCCCTCTATTTTTTTCAACGTACAATAGACAGCGCTGCATGAATGACTTTGTATACCGTGAATGAGACGTGTGAAACATACGATGAATTTGCTGTTCAGCAAACTGGTGTTACGATGCTGCTGACTGAAATTCCTTTGTGCAGCATTTTTGCAGCAAGTGAAGAATGATTCACTTGTCACTACACGCACGTCAATTTTATGGTTATTCAGTTTTAGATGGATGTTAATAGTTTTGCCCAGGTGCGTGCACACGTATGTCACTCGTGTGTTTAATAAATAAATGCTACATGTTCGAAGAGTTTATACGTACATGCTGTGACAGTTGGAGGCAAGCGTCTGTAATAGTTTTGTCTTGGCGTTTATCCGTTGTCGTATGCTCAGAAGACAGCATCGGAAATGTGCAACATATGCAAATGTGTAACCCCTCCGTTACGTATATCAGTAATTCAGCATTTGTTATTCAATGCACGAAGAGATGGATAGACAGATTGTAATTATTTCAAATATAAACAAGAAAGTTCCTTACACAATCTTGCAAACCTTTTGGTGTAGGTATTAATTTAATCGAGTATCACTCAACATACAACATTTACTGTTAATACATATTTAAGAAGATCCACACTGGCTTCTCTATTTAGCAAAAACGTTGATGCAAGTTTAATATCAATTAAACCTTATCAGAAGTAGGAGTTCAGCGTGGCTGACAAGTATGTACGTATCTGCATCGGTCAGCCTAGTCGTTTTGAATGATTTAAATGATGAGAATTTCAGAATGAATCTATATCGAACCCTGAAATACCATCAATATTTCCAAACAAATAAATTACTACCTCGCAATTAGACTTAACGTTTAAGCTACCCACATAATATGTCCTCGTGTAGCTCACTAATAATGCAAATATTGAACAATTTTTCAGCAAATCCACTAACAAGGAAAGGTCGCGAACGGCCAGAGTCCGATTTTAATAAAACTTTGCAGGTTTGAAGAACAATCCAAAATATTAGATACGTATTTTTTTTTAGTTGCGGTAACTCAAATTTAAGGGGCGAAACGACCCTCTAAAGTTGATACCCCAAACTGCCATCTCGGAAACGGTTTGAGATAGAACAAAATTTTTTGAATAAAAATTATATGGTTTTCAACATTTCGAAAGAAAATACAAAAATCAATAAAACATTTTTTAAATTGTATGAGAAAATTGTATTTGGGGGTTCTACTTTAGAGGGTCATTTCGCCCCTTAAATTTGAGTTACCGCAACTAAACAAAAATACGTATCTAATATTTTGGATTGTTCTTCAAACCTGCAAAGTTTTATTAAAATCGGACTCTGATCGTTCGCGACCTTTCCTTGTAAGCATTGCCGCCAAAAGAATTGTGCACACATGAAAAACGCATATGGAACATTCGATTCCCAGAAACGACAGTCTCTACGGTGGTAATAAGAAAATCGTGTACACGGAAAGACGACGATTTTGTTCTATCATCTTTATGCGTCGTACAAGGATACTTCTTATGTAACCTTCTTTCTCGAGCATGCAATGAGTCTTACCTGTCCTCCACACGCGTTCGGGTTGTCCACGTAACGCGGTTCAGTCTGCGAAGTCTATCTCGGAAAATTCTCATCGCAGTCCACGTGTAGCAACCTCTTTCAATCTCGCGGCCACTGGTCGATGGAAATCCGTCGAATTATCATCGCGGCTGGCCTGACGCGGGGCGAAATGAATAGAAGCTCTGGTTGGATTTTTAATTCGTACATGTGCGAGGAATGAACGCACGCGAGCGTTTCCTCGCGTGTCCGACCCGACGCCTCGCGTGTAATTTCACCCCCGGTGCTGACTATGTGCTGGCAGCCCTACGGGCTTATGTACGAGCTAACCATTACACGTTTAACGTATGCGTGCACCATTAACCTTCTCGACCTTCTCGTCCACTTCGATTTCACTGTTCCCGGCTCGTTTAACCGGCGTGATTTCGTTGAACTCGCAAACGTGCAAGCTCGAACGGGCGAGCACCGATTCTAGATCATTTTTTCCATCGGTTATTACTCGATGGAGATGTTCCCGTTTCGTGGTACAACTTTTCCGTCGTAAATTGTTTCCTTTGGCTTAGAGATTGAACCGGATTGAGTTTGCGAACGGTCATTTCAGGGGTGATCGATAGTAATTACGCGTAAAATGGATTGGTAATTTTTCGATTACAGTTTCATTTAGTGTCGCTGGGAACGTAGAGTGGGCTGGTTTTGTTCGCTGTTAGATAGTTTGCAGGCGTTTTGGGAGAACTCGGCAGGTTTCAGTGGTCGCACAAAAAGAAATATTTTTCAATGCCTGGCGAGATATGAGCATCGTGCTGTACTAAGAACTATCAAAGGCAGGTGAAACAGTCCCGGTGGGTCGATATCAACGTCAGTTGATCAATTTAAGTGATGAATTGGAGAAAAAGGGACCATTTACTGGTCGGGGAAGCCGCAAAGTCACGTTGCTGCACGACATCGTCCGACCGCATGTTGCTTAAACGACGATAGAAGTAATCTTCAGCTTGATCCGAGAAATTCTTCCCCACGCAACGTACTCGCCTTACTTAGCCCCAAGTGATTATATACCATTTGTTTCGATCGTTGCGATCTTGCCTTGTCGACACACGCTGTAACGTGGTTGTCGGTGTTTAAAAATGTGTCGCGTCCAAGGCACCGAGTTTTCATCCCAATATAATTATGACCCAAAGAGTCGAATAAATTGTTTTGTTTTGTTTAGCTTTTAACAAAATGTGTTGTGAAGAATGGCAGCACGAATCTTACCACAATTATATGAGATTAATGTGACATAATAATGTTAACAATGTCTGTACATGGGGTTCCTATTTGTTGTGTTAAATTCATTTCTGGCATCCCTATTCCAATTCGCAACTCTGCCCGAATTCGATCGATCTAGGAGCGTTCGATCGACTCGTCACCAGTTGCCGGCAAAAACTTCGGACGGTAAAGCTAGCAGCGCAGCGGAAGGCACGATGAAGGGTACAAACTGTTGCGAGAGCCACAGAAAAACAAGCATCCACGTGCAAAGTCGTAAAAACGCATTTCCGGAATGAGACGAATCTCGTGGCATTCTTTGTAGCTGCGATGGAGCTCGTAGACGTGGGATTCCAGGATTTCCTTGACACAAACAATGAAGCTGTGAAAGAGATGTGAATTGCTGATGCATGACACAGACCGCAGTCCACATCCGGCATCATCGGCCGACTCCTGCGAATTCTGATCGACCGCCCTCCCATCCCTTCCTTGGACTATATTAACCGTCCAGTTTTCGAGCCGTTCCGGCCAAGGATATTTTGATTCTATCGATTCTGATAAACAGCAAACGAGCCGCCATTAACACAGATGCTATACAGCGCTATGCTTATACGGTATACCAATTTATTTATTACTCTAAATATGGTATTCGTTCTGCTACCTACTGATTGGTTATCACGTGCCGGGTCGGCCCTATACGTTGCAATTTTGTTAGACAGTGATTGAAGTTTACATCTGCGCGTCGCAAGAAATTACTCTAACATTACCATGAAAAAAATGCAGAACGATTCTTCGTCCCCTCGGAACCCTATCGAATAAACCTCTCAGAAACTCTTCGTTCAAGAATACACCACTGATACGAGCAACCGCGAATACAGATTACGTCCCCGTGCTCCGATCGAGAAACGGAAGGAATCAACGCGGAACAGCACATTTCTAATATCGGCGGACTACGACCAGAACGATTTCTACACGAGCTTATAGAGAGAAACTAGAAGCCAGCAGACTAAACTAATTTTCGGCGTTTAGCTGCGCCACGGGAAAAGAGTGAGAACTTTCGACGAGGGAAAACAAAGACCAAAAAAAGGAAAGAAAAAAAAAGCGGTGACCCGGGCGATACTTTTGGTAGAAGTGCACCATGGCAGCGGAGGTGGAGAAGGACGAGGAGGACGAGGGTGGAGGGAGCGGGGGGCGGGGAGGATGGCAGAGATGTTGTAGGAGGAGATCGAGGAGGGGAAGGAGGAGGACCAAAAAAAAATTCATGTCATACTCGAGTGGTTTGCTCGAGCCGAATGCTCGGCGCGTTTTACTGCGCTCTACTGGGCTCCAGCGGGCTCCACTTCGCCAGAACAAGGAAGGTCTTGGTTAAATCCAAAAGCGACTAGCACGCTTCTACTGGCCGCACCAAAGCGAGCGTATTGCGGCACCAACAGTCAGAAACGCCGCTCTGCCAGACTGCACAGATCGCTGCATTAATGCCATTCTTCCGAGCCCCGTTCATATTTTTCCTTGCTTTCCTTTCTTCCTCCCGTTTTTCTCTTTTTTTCTTGCGTTTTGTTTTGCTTGCCCACGCCGCCGTGCCGCCCGCCCATCCTCCATTTGGCCCCGCGCAACCCCTTTCTTTTTTTACCGAATCGAACTAACCGCGATACGAAAAATTGCACGCGCACCGGGACGATAATGAAAGCGCGATACGATGCCCCGCTCGAGTAATGACGAGATCAGAAGGGTTTATCGTTATCGACGTTCTGCCCGATCGACTTGATTTTTCGGCGTCACGGACGGTTGTTCCGTTCATCGACTAAATGATCCTGTTTCGGTCGGTCTATTGTTTCATTGAGCAGCGATTCGATTCGGAAAATGAAAAGGATTCTTCGATCGGGGCTGCTGCGTTTTGTCTGTTCAAGGCGCGAGGTACAGCAATCGTTTCTCAATCGCGAACGATTTGTCGTGTGTATGCATACGCGTTGGGTAGAACTTCGGTCAGTAATGCACATACATATGTGTATAATCTGGTCGCGCGAGGATTTTGCTCATTTTATTAGCACGGTTTGAATATGTTGTAACTTTAAACTGTTGTGCGCCAAACGGCGACCTATATTTCAGTTACTCTGTATCGTTTCAATGTATACATAATATGTATATAATATTGTAAATACTGAATATGTAGTGAAACTTTGTTAGAGTTTACACAGAAGTTTGGAAACATCGTTGAAATATATAGATGCTAAAGAAACACTGGTGTTACTAATTTTATCGTACCATAACCACTATGTATTCTATATGACCTGGTTGCGCAATTTGTATGTGGTTCCGTTAGAGGTTCAATTATTTAACGTCTCTTTCTCATTAGTGACAGTTTTTGTGGGATCTGTGTTACACATCAAAGACTATGCACCTGATCATTACTGTGTCATACATGCATCGCTATTCTCTGTGACATACATTTGTATAAACTTGCGATAAAAAAATAAAACAAATGGTATAAAATACTCGTAGTAATACCTGCAATTAATTAATGCAACTTTACGAATCAGCGTTAACAATCTATTTTTAAATATTGCATTCACTTTATTATTTCGCCAGAGCCAAGCAGCATTTCTACTGGACTTTCAGTGTAAAATAAACAACATAGAAAAGACCAGACACTCCATCCTCTGTCCCCTGACCTAAATTCTCGGACTTCATTTCAGGGGGCGACGAGGGGGAATATTTATAGAATTTATCATCCTCATCTTTAATAAGTGCTCTAACAGGTGCGACGCTACTAGCAAAAGTAAGACAAGCCAATCTGATAAATAATGCACAAGCAACATATGATACAAAACGTTGCGCTTTAAATGATAAATGAAAACTAAATTAAGAGCTTTCACAATAATACTTCTCGTTTACACCGCAAATATTAAGAAATATTTATAACCATGATACTTTAACGCAATGCGGTAAATTTTAATCTGGAGGTTAATGTTATCAAGTTTATTTAATGAAGTATTTCGTATTAACTTTATTATACAGCAAATCCTTTCAAAATTTTAAATCCTTTTCTAAATATAATGTTTAATGAGTTTATACTGTCGTCTTGACAATGAATATGGTAATAAATTCATTACGCAATTGTCTGTAATTAATATTCGTCACAAAGTAATTGTGAATTGGATATATAATATTTGCAATTTCAACCTTTTCTTACCAATGCGGAAATGTGCTTCGACAGCATAGCTATAGGATTTTTTTACATTTAATATAATGTTTCAATTATATCAGAAAGCCGTAATATTCCTTCTTCATTTACTTCATTAAATAATTATTCATAATACATCTGGAAGTGCTTCGCCTCTAATTGAGATACTATTGTACAAAGATCAAACAATCGCAATAATCAATAGCTTTCTAATTATTTCCCTCTTTCCCTTTCGTACCTACACTGCCGGCCAAAAGATGTTAATATTAAATAAAAAATCGAAGAGCTTTTCAAGTTCGAATATATCGAATTAAAATAAATGTCGGCTAGGTCGTGCAACATTAATTTCGAATTAATGAGAGAGTATTTAAATGGTTCAATATTTAGCAGACTGACGGAGCGATTCCAAATATTTAGCGAGTAGTACACATATTCATTAGCATCATTATGTTGTACTGATTGTGAAACTATTATCTGTGAGACGTATCCATGCAAATATTAGACCGCCACGTATCTTGTAGGGAACGAATACCTAATGCTTTTAATTGCGTTTCCAAATATTGAACGTCGCGACTTTATCAAATCAGTGAACATGTATTCCAACATCTCTCTCCTTCTAAAAATTATTGTAGGCTAACAATAATACGAGCGGCTTCAATCGAGCATGACCAAAAAATGAAAAAAAATGCTTCGAAGTTCAAGAGAAAACACTGCAAAAATTCCAACATTATTTCAAACACAAGTCGCATGAAATAGAGTACGATGAATCTTAAAAGTATTACGTCTTATGTCTCGTACCAAATTTTACAGCCATACGAAATTGTTTTTCATACAATAAAAAAGAACGAGAATCATTCGAACGACCATTGAGCGTGTTAAAATTGAATAGATAAATATAACACGATCCACAGTCGATCGAAGAAATCAAGAAACGCCGCAACAGAGGTGCGTTGCCGAAAACTTTGCCGTACACAAAACAAGCATCGAACGAAATAGCCGGTCCACCTCGATTTTAGCCCGAACAAGGGACACCCATATCACTGCTGGCGTAGTCTAATGAAGGCTCGGCAGATGTTCGCCGACAGAGTGTCTCAGGCGGTACTAGCGAGCGTGGTCAAGAAAATTGCGCGAAACAATCCTGTAAGTCCTGTCCAGGATTTTGATAATAGAGAACGCGGTCTGTCGAATTCCGAAGCGTTGACCCAACCCCGTGGCGAGCTTTCCGGCAGATCACCCGTTACGGACACAGTTACGTGCATCTAACACACGGTTCAAGAGCCACAGAGGGAGCGAGTCCGTATGAGAATACGGAACGCGGTACATTCGGGGATGCAGGAGGGTGAAACGAGAACGGGCAGATAGAAGCAGATACCAATAGAGGAATAAAGATGGTGGCAGAGAGTGAAACGGAGAGGGAGAAAGGGGTCTGCGCGATGGGATGGATGCTACACAGTACGCGGACGGTCTTAGCGGTATCTTGGCTCCCTCGCTGTCCTGGGGGCGAGCGGCTAAATACCTCAGGATTGTTACTATTGCCACCCCTTTGCACCCTCTCCCCCTTCGCCCAACAGGCCACCCACCTCACCCATTTTGATAGGATGGAATGGGTTAATGCTATTGATTCACGTGCACAAGGTGCTTGGGTAGAAGCGGCACCGACGGCCGCCACTGTTTGACAGTAACGGATCTCCTCTTGTCGTTCTCTCTCTCCCCCTTGCGCCGGTTCTCCTTCGCTCTCGTCCACCCTTTATCCCGCCTCTGTGCCCCTCTGTCGTTCACTCTCTTTCCTCTGTTGCGCTACCAGATATCTAGGCGGATGCGACTATCGAACCCCTTGTACTTTCCGTTTGTGTCCCTCACGGAGTTGGAAAAGTCCGGAGAGGGTACCAGCGTTTAAGTGCCCGACGAAATGCCTCGGAATGGGTACCGGCCGACACTTTGACTTTTATGCCGGACCACAGCCCCGAAACTTTCGGCTTCCCGTTTCTTATGTATCGATGAATACGAGCGAGTTGCGAGGGCGTCGATCGGGCGATACACGCGCGTGTACGAGGACTAGCGTGGACCAAATCGTTGCACCTAACAATTAGTAATTACAATATTTTTGTGCAAGTCGACGATGGATTGCTTGTTATACGCGCTGCGTTGGATACTTCAATACGAATCATGCAATAAGAAGTAAATAAATCTTGTTTCTATTTTTGATGCCTTGTGTTTTACATGTTTGGCAACGAGAGAACACAGTTTCTACTTTTCCTACCAGTGTGTGATACTGCATCGAACTTTATTAAGCGGTTGTTAACCAGGAAAGTTCAGACGATCAGCTCTAATTTCGTAATCAAAAAAGTTTACACAGTCTGCTTCGATTTTTCAGAGAAATTGCTGCAGAAATCGTTTCCCACTGAAACAGCCAAATTGTTGTTCCGTTTTACCCAGCGCAGCGGTTCTATCGCGGTGCCATACAGTATTTGGAAAGCTGAGAATATGAAGCAGCGACGGGGAATGACGGAGATTTATATTCGACATTCAATATCCGTAAGAAAGCTTTTCGAGATAATCGACGTCGCAAGCTGTATGTAACATCGCACGCAAAATTACGCAAATATTTCCGCACTATGACCTGCAACTATCAACCTAGATAGTTTATACTATTGATCTATTTGCGCACGATATTTGAACGCAAACGGCGATGACGTCTGTCGGTGTTTCCAGCAATGAACAGAACTCCCTTAGAATCGCGTAAGTTGCACCCAGAAATTATCTGCAGCCTCCAGCCAAAGTGCTGTACACGATATAAACTTCTTCCAAAAGTAACGAGTGTCCCACCTTTTTTTTTATCGCGGTTATACTTGAACAGTCAGACACTGATTCAGTTAGCCGTTCGCCTTAAGAATATTCAAACTTCCCTTTAGATTTTACAATTTGGACCTGGCAAAGTTTGTCGACAATCGTGTTCCTCAGATATCGTTCAGTTGCTCAGCTCATGCTACAAATAGCACATTTAGTATGTGGTGCCAATATCAACCCCTCATAGTCACCACCCCATTTTGGTACTTTTGAATCGGAGCTCTCTGCTCCGAGGAGCGATATATATATACTTCTCCTTCGCACTTGGGCAGTTACTTCGTGAGATTACATTTTTATCGATCTGAGGGGTGTCAAATACCTGTCCCCGTTAACAATTCAACGAAGACGGCTGATACATATTCTCGGAGTATCAGTCAACGATATATTCCTGTCCGTCGTGAATCAATTAAATCCATTGAGAAAGTTCTATACGACAGACGCGAGGATCAAAAATGTGCCGGGAGTTATAAGATTTAGCATGAGTCGTTTTAATAGTGAAATACGATACTTGCAATTAAGTTGTCTTTGGACTAAGTTCGCTCGGAATTCTAACTCTTCATACATCTTCATGTCTGTGTAATAAGAAAATTGCAGTTTCGCAAGTCGCTTTATTGGGGTACTGTATATCACGGATAATAAAGCCGGAATGAAATCGCGGTGCTTTCTTAAATCATCATTGGGTCACGCGATAATGTACACGGGAGTTTCTCTTTCGCAATCGTTCCCGGTACACTTTCGGAATTTTTCTCTCACGGGCACGAGAGACAATACCTACCAAAAGTGTCCCTGTTCCCGATCGTCTTCACTGATCCGCGACCTTACGTCCTCCTTCACACTTTCACGAGCACATTTCTCCTTTTTCTTAACGGCCGGCACGCACAGTTTCACGAAGCAGAGGCCGGCCGCCAGCTGGCACGCCGATCCCCGTCACGACTCGGCCGATGAGGAGCGCGTAGCGTCCAATTACGATAATGAGACATCGTCGTCGCGATGCACGACGCTAAAGAACGAAGCGGACGGAAATATGAGAAGCGACGAACCTAAACTATCAGCACGCGCAAATATACGAAAGCCGAGGGCAATTTCAGCAACATCGAGAACCAATTTTCGGTCAAACTAACGAAGAACCTTGAATCGAGGGAAACGACCGTAAAGATCAATTTTAATTCCCGTGTTATTACGGCATACGAATCGTGGCGCTCTGGTGGACACCAACAAGTGTCAAGAAAATCGGGGGGCACACGACAAGGAAATAAATCGACAACCGACGGGGCGAAGAAAGGTGCAGGTGGATACGAGTGTCGCGGCTTCGTGTACAGTGGACCGTTTCTGACGACACTATTCGGGGGTGCGAGGGGGGGGGGCGAAGGTAATGGCTTGCACGAGAAGAAAAACGAGCTGGCGGCAAGGATAGAGCAAGAGGGACAGCCTAGGCTAGGATATGATAAAGCGAGACGGATAGGTGGAAGGAGGAGAGGGTGAAAGTCTTAGCCGGGGGCGTACATTATCGTGACTTGTAATACAATATGCAGATAGATATTTGCAACTCGCACACAGAGTTCCCGCAGGCAGCAGCGGCGCGCTCCGGCGCTGCCCCATGCTGCTCTCGGAAGTGCGATTGGAGGGAAGGAAGATGCCTCGCGTCCTCTCCGTTCGGTGAACGGCGTGGTCTCCTTCTCGCGCCTTCTGCGGCCGGACACGAAGAGCGGGCCGAGCTGGAAGGAGAGGACGCCTAAGGACGAGAGAAAGAAAGGGACGGTAAGGCAGGGACCGGAGGGGGTAAGAAACTGTGAAATATCGATTAAGTTTGCCAGTAAGACAAGGAACGTCCGCGAGGCGAACCTGCAAGGTGGGAGGGACGATTCGAAGGTGGCGGCGGTGGGTGGTCAGGGAGAGGGGTAGGTGATATGAGCATTGTATCGGGGAATTAACGGTACTCCCTCCGCTCTCGTGCCCGAACCACCGCCACCTCCTTCCACAGCACCTCCACCTACTTCTCTCTTCTCCCTCTCGTGCTCTTCCTTCGTCCGCGTGCCTCTCCTTGCCCTTCTCTCAACCACGGACCCCTAGCCGTCTTTCGAATCCCGTCTTCGTTCCACTTGCATCTCTCACCTACGATTTTCTTCCTCTCGCCGTTTCTCTGTCTCTCTATTATATGTACCGTCTGCATGTATATCTTTCCGTCTTTCTCCCGGTGGCTGGCTCTCGCTTGGCATCTTACGACTTACCCCGCTTCGGCCACCTTCGTATTCGCCTCTGCCCAGCACACGTCCCAGATCGCCTCCCGAGCTACCCTCTATCTGACACTGGTGTGTACAGCAGGACGCCCAGGGGAGAGGGTGGGTGGCTCGCTTTAGATAGAGGGATGCAACGGGTTGCGGAGATGCGAACGTCCTTTCGTCTCCCTTTATCGCCTTTCCTGGCCATCGGTGTGTGCTTCTCCGTGCGCCGCGCCGCGCCGTGGACACGTCCCTCTGTTATCTGGACACTCCGTAGGGTGATCAGGAATTGCATGTCGAGTACATGAATCACGCGAGGCGCGCGATCGATATAGTTTCAGGGAAGGATTTTGATCGTCCTGTCTCGTGGCCTTACCCCCTCGACGATAAATTCCTTCGCGAGATACCGCCGATAATCCAGCCGCTCGTTTTTCCATTCCCCGGCCAGCGTCTTCCCCTTTGACAAATAAACTCCTCCATTGGCATTCGCCGGTGTCGAGAAGACCGTTTGAAGGATACGTGCGTGTCGAGAGACGGAGAAGAAGCTCGCGACGAAGATTTTAATTAATTTGCATCGAGCGCTCTTTGTACTGTCGAGCTGGGCTAAACCGGCTAGCGCAGAGCACATGCATTTATTGCGCCCCGTTTCGGCTACCACAGGCGATTCGGATGTTCCTGGGCCGTGTAGGGTCGCGTGTAGGGCAGTAGCTGCAATTAACACGAGCTCGAAAAAACAGACTGGACTTGAACGCCCTCTTTTTTCCCGGAAAATTGCTCAATCTCCGCCAAACACGTGTTGCTCAACCCCGGGCATCTCAAGGGACGGTAAGAAAAATGTCCGCGAAATTTCAAGCTGGATTCCTGTTCACAAGATAACTCGCGTGGAAAGTTGGTAATCCGATTTGGTATCAGAAAGTACACTGTATTCGATTGTTGTCAGCAAACGAATTGGAAAATCCTGTACTAATTTCTCTTTGCAAAAACCCACCTACGGCAAACAGAATTCCAGTCGCAAATAGTTTCTCGAATCGACCGGCAAATGCTTCCGTTTCCATCCTGTCCACCCCCGAAGGGAACAGGATTCGCCCCTGTTACTGTAGCGCCTCCACTACCTTCTAACGCAACATACGGGCAACTTATGCGACGCGACGAAACGTGGTCGCGTGAAATCTGTCCCGACAGCGGGGTTCAGAAATCGGCGATAAAATTGATGTAAACAGCCACTTGGCACGCTGTTCACGCCGAAGGTTGCTCCCCGGAGGGTTCCCCCATGGTCTCACTCTCGCTCCTCGTCGTTCTTAACACTTTCTCCCTCGCTCTCTTTCTCCATAACCTACCCTCTTGTGGGAAGGAGAGAGCACCGGCACCGGTGTGCTTTAACCGATACCGAGGAGACGTAACGCGCGAGAAAGCAACAACATCGTCCTGAACTGAGCGTAGAAGAGGGCAAGCGGGGCCGAGCGGGGGCAGACGATGCGAGAGGAGCGCAAGGAGCAGCCATAAACAGCTTGTTGCTTCCGCGAAACTGCCAAGGCTTCTACAGCATAGCTCGAACTCGAGTCGAGGCTTGCTTTAGTTATACCACCTATCTGCTAGAATAGCCTGGGTGGGCGCAAGTATGCGTAGAATGTGAAAGATTGCTCCGTGAGAGTGGGAACCGCGCTCTGAGCGGGCTTTCGACGGGTTTTAAGCGACAAACGCGCTAGGATCGCCTGTTTTCTTCCTGCGCTTCGAACTTCTTTTTGTGCACGACACTGTTCTATTAATACGGCGCAACGAAGATTAATTGTTGCCGTTAGAATACCACGGAGGCAAGTGTACAATCGTGGTAGGCGATTGTGTCGAAAATAGGCGCTATCTATGTTACAAATATATTAGGCGCAGAATTAAATCATTCTCGATATTCTTTGAAATGGAAGTACTATTACAGTAGCGAAATCATTAAAATATTCGCCATTGTTACCGGCGACTTTGCGTCACTTTTCGGATAATTTACGGATCCCGCGATAAAAACACTGTGGCTATGGGGCGAGAAATTTGTCGAGGCGTTTTCACACACCGTCAAGTGTTTTGAAATGTGTATCTCCTAACTTATGTTGCAATGATCTAAGCAGGTGGAAATCAGAGGGGACAATGTCTGGTAAATACGCGGCACGAGCTAGAATTTCCCAACCCAGCGAGAAAATGATTTCTTTTGTGGTCAGTGCTGCATGCGGACGGCCGTTGTCGCGAACGATACTTCAGCTTAAGCCTACCCATAATAATTATCGTTGCTGGTAAGTAATAACCGAGGGGGAAGGCAAACAGAAAAACGGCTGGGTTAGTTGCATCGAATCATCTTACACGTGTTGGAATTTTTTCTCTCGAACGAACCATGGTCGGTTTATAACTAATTGTAAATAGTGTTCGCAGGGTAGGTAGTAATTGCATCGCTCGCGAGATCGTATAATATATTGGACGCGGTTAAGTATTAATTAAGTCGATTAATTGGATCGTATGGTACACTCGTACAAAAAAGAATTATAGTATCTGTACGTCACCTACCTTTTCATACGGTCCGTATGATAATACATATACATATATGAAATATTGCCTGAAATATATACGTGGCAAAAGACAATGCATGCATATGTATAAAAGCTCAAAATATCGCTGAGAATGATAGCGTACCGAGTCTGAGCACCACTTTTGAATACATTCGACGAGCATTCGAATATTTACCAGAGCCATTTTCTCCTCCGGCGATTCTTTTTCCAGTGCGGTTCATTTACTAAGGCGTTATGCCCCATTCTATTTTCATAGCTATTTTTGGTGTCTTAAAGGTTGTAGTCGTGAAAATTAGTATTTCTGAGACATAGATTTTGATTCTGCCACGAAATTAAATAGAAGCACTAGGTAGAAAAGGTTCCTGCTAATTTCTGGTATTGTCCTTTATTAAAAGGTCTGTTGAGCGTTTGAAGGGGGCCTCGCTAAAACTGATATAGATTTTGGGTGTCCATAATCGTTACGAATTTACACATTGTGTACTAAAATCATTTATAGTTCTAAACTTTCGTCGTGCTATTGAAGTGTTCATCAACTTCCATATTATAAGTACTTCCATAAAATAGTTGCCAATAGAAGACTATTTATATATGCAGAAAAAGATTAACATGAACATAGTGCTTGTTTGCAAGCGGACGATACATGTGTATTGTGTTCAAGTATGCTTTTTAACGTGCCAATTCTTTTCATTCACAGCAAAATACAAGAACTTGTAATTATTATCATTACCGCGTGCAATCGTCAATTTTCCTTGCGCAAACCTTTCTTCGCGTGCGAGCGTTATTTATCGAAAAAAACTCTGCGCAATTACAATAGGGTTGACAATTGCATGAGGTATATAATAATTGGAAGACCTCGTATAAATAAAAAAATTGGCATGCTAAGGCTGGCATGAAGCGAACCTGGGCACAAAATGTATAGCTCGCTTTAAGAAGCAACCACTTTCCTCGTTAAACAACCGTTTCTATTCACAAATTTTGTTGTCCTACGGGAATTAACGCATAGCTCCAATTTTTAATGCAAACTAATTTAATGTAAACGTTCTATTACCTAAATAATTTAATTCAAATTTATAGTCATAGGCAACCAATATAAATATCTTTCCCCTGTACCAATAGCCGGCACTGTCTAGTGAACTAGAATGAACTCTAACTCTAGTCTAGTGAACTCTAGTCAACAATAAGTAACGTACAGTAAGAAATATTAATAACAAAATTTGCTGGTGAGTGGAGATGCCGAGTTTTATTTAAAGCGACAACATTTCAAACAGTAGAGAAAATCGGTTCTATCACAAAATAATAATAAGAAATCGTAAAAATATAAAAACGAAGAGCTTTCCTGCTTAAAAACGGAGTTTGACTCGATCACATGATTAAATAAAAGCACTAGGAAGAAAAGACGAAAAGACGTAATGAGCTTTTGTAGAGTGGTAAATACTGCCGTACTAAATTTACTGACATATGTTTTGGGTGTCTACGATTATTGGTAATTTGCATGATATTTTTTACTAAAATAAGTTGCAGTTCTAAACTTTCGTCGCACTAATGAATGGTTCATTAATTTCCATATTATAAAATAGTTGCCAATAGGGGACTGCAGAAAAAGATTGAAACATGCAGAAGAAGATAGAAACATGCAGAAAAAGATTGAAACATGCAGAAACATGAGCATAGTGCTTGTTTTCCAGCGCGCTGTACATATGTATTGTTTTCAAGTACGCGTTTTAGCATATCAATCTCTTTTTAATTCGCGCGCAAATTAAACTTGCCATTATTATAATCACCATGTGCAATCGTCAGTTTCCTTTGCGCAAACCTTTCTTCACATGCGAGCGTAATGTATCGAAAAAAGCTTGGCGCAATTACAATAGGATTGACTGTTGCAAATCGTTTATAATAATTAGCAGTCCATGTATAAATAAAAAAATGATCACCTTGGTATGAAGCGAACCCGGGCACAAAATGTATAGCTCGTTTTAAAATGCAAGCACTTTACTCGTTAAACAGCAGATCCTATTCGCAAATTTCTTTATCGTACAGGAATTAATGCATGGCTCTAATTCTTAGTGTAAACTAATTGAATGTAAACCGTCTACTAAGTGAATAATTTAATATAACCAAATAACCATAGGCACCCAATATAATGAACTTCACTAGGGTAGTATTTCACATCCGACGAAAACTCATTACCCAGAAAGAGTAAATAGTAGGAACCTCTCCTTGTAAATTCAGTGCATAAGTTACGAAACGATCGTAACGGGCCAGGAAAAAGATCAACTAATCGAAAAATACATTGTAGAATATAATGGTGGATGGGAATTGTACTATACAATTGAAAACTGTTTTCAACAATTATAGTGGTGTACAACATCAAGTTGAATAAATACAATACCTGTTTACGTAGATTCCGATAGGTATTTTGACAAACAATTACAATCTTTCCACGACAGCAACCTTTTCGACTTGGCAAAATCCCTTTCCTAGTAAGAGGTATTAATATTAAGCCTCGCGAAGTTCAACCGAAATTTTATAATTTTTAGCTAAATTTTGTTCCAACAAACAAATTTAACTTTGTTCCTCGGCAAGCGAGGGAAGAGAGCAACCCAGCCATAAATATCCTGCAGGTTAATTAACCGTTTGAGGACTTAGAAACTTTGACGATTTTAATAATATTAAAAGACAGCGGGCTCCGTGATTTGTGTACCTGTTGGCGGATGCAATCGACAGCGGGCGTATATTCCGGTGATGCTCAGTTCGGTACGCGTGCACATCACAAGGTTCCCGGCATTTTACATTATAATGAGAGACGGGGGTACACAGGCCGAATAAAAATTAAACGGGAACGCGAAGAATGTAATTATTAACGAGACCGTGCATTTTTTAATCTAGCAATCCCGATGGCGAGAAATAAATTGCGGAATATATAAATAATTCGAAAATTTTGCTAACTAAATATTCATGTTAATGATATTGATTAATAAAAATGAATGAAAAACGCGCTTGCGGATTGTTTCGAACGTTTATAGTCAATACTACTGATTTCGTATGTCGGTTAATTATTTCGCGTATCGAACTTGTTCTTTCGGACGAAATTCACCTTGTGTGCGATAATATTGTAAAAATATTTCGACGCTGGATGCGTGTACGAAATGGAAAAAGCTTGTTCATATATGTTCGGACTCACCGTTCGCTGACGAAGACACCTTGCACGTGAACACCAAGAAAACGCCTGATCAAGACGGGGGTCCGATTGTGATCCTTGTAGCTTTTGCATCCATTCAGTATCCATGGCTAGGTGTATGGTACTTTGAACTATTCGCACAAACGCAGTCACTCGCAATAGGACTGAAACAATGAACGGTGAACATGAAATGACCCTTACTAGCCAATAACACATTTGGATTATTTAAAAAAACAAATTCTCGGTAATCCTATAGAAAATCAAAAGGCTACTATGTACGCATGTAAATACATCATGGCGTCCGGCTTGTACTTTCTAGAAAACGGAAAGCCCGTTCTACTTTCAGACGTGTATCGTTTTGCATCTACCATTTAAGCTTGCGAGCACAAGAAAACCGTCGCGACAATATTGAATTGAAAGCCGAAGTAATTAAGAATGATCAGATTGCGATAAATAGTTATTAAAATCATTACCTTCGTTGTCTCGTTGAAAACACTTCGATCAACGTCACTTGTCACTACACTTCTACTTCTTCAACGGCGCTTCTTAATTTTAAAAAGTACGTAATAATCTGATCGCTCATTGGTCCACCTAACCAACAATGCCACCAATCAAACATTCTCTTCTGTTAACTCTATATTTAATCTTCTAATAATACATTTTTATTGCCATTGGAATTCTGAAGACGTTAACACGTATTAACTTTGTTATAAATATTGTATTTATTTTACAACGAAAAAACTATTTTATTCCTTGAATCTTTTTTGCGCGGGACTGAACGATGTGAGCCAATCAAGGCGAAGTGATCGATCGTATCCAGTCAGTGCATACTAATGATGTGCAACTGTTCGTAAATTCTAATTTCTGATACATTGTTGGGTTGGCCAGCCTGTTCTCCTATTGCGTATTCAAACGTCTGACAGCGGAAAAAAAAGATGGATCGCAAATCATATTCCGACAACGACTGCATTTCATTGTGCTTTTTTCAAGGTACATTCATGAATAGAAAATGTTTACGAAGTGTGACAGTATTATAAATCGGGTAAATAGAGATCGTACAACGGGACTCTGTGTCGTTCATACTCGTAATCGGTGTTTACAAACAAAATTTCTATCGACGCCGACGCCTACCACAGCGAAGACGGTAGGGTTAGAAATATGTATCGGGCCACGCAGATTTCGAGGTACGTATACGACCGAAAGTCTTTTTATCAATATCTCAGAATCTAATAAATTCGCGAAGCTAAAGTTTTCGATCTGATATAACCAAAACGAAACACCGGGCATCGATATCGGTCACCCGTAACCAAATAAAATTTCGGTTATCTGCAATGGTTATTCGCAACCAAAAAAAAACTTCGTAATACCATAACCAAAAAGATTTCCGTCGCCCAATAACAATTACTTATAATCGAAAACAATTTTGGTCATTAATAACGGTTATAACCAAGAAAATTTTAGTCATTTATAATCGTTATACATAACCAGAAAAGGTAAAAGTGAAACTTTTTTAGTCGCATCATTTTTTCAGACATTTCTTGATGATCGAATCCTCTCTTCCATTAGAATAAAGATCGACTTTTTATCAATTACTTTTATATCAATCTTTTTAAAATAACTGTCACCTTTTATCTCCGGAATAAGCAATATTAAAAGATCAGCTGCTTGCCCCTTTAACCCTTTAAGTGTTTAATCCGTACGTCGTACGGGGGCAGCGGTAAATGCGATAACAAAACAAATATGCAAATTATCCGAAAAACATATATTTTCATATTATTTAGATCAAATAGATACAAATTATGTCTTGAAAAAAAGAGGTGTTTTTTTTATCAGTTTTCGTAATTTTAATAAGCACTCAAAGGGTTAATTAGTGCATGACCGTCGCCTTTTACACAAATTAATCAATGATACATTTGGTTCAATTGTTAACCAATTCAAGTTCACGACGAATAGTTGTCGTTAAATTAAATTGCAAAGATCCCAGTGCACATCGCCGAGGCAAGATTTTCGCTCAGAGCGTTGTGGATCGTTTATGCAAAGATTGCCATCTGCAAAGCGCGCACATCATTTTCTGGCCCTTCTCTTCAGCAACAGGGCCTTTCTTATAGACAATAGAAATATTTCGGTCAATCGCGACAGCTTCGTCGGCAGAATTCAATGCTGATCGAAGAAAATGCATCATCGATGCTTGTTTCTGTTGAACGCTGAATAGCTTATAGATCATAATCTCTCGGTTACTAGCAGAGCATGCAACGATTCGCAACAGCTTTTACAGAGCAATACCAAGGAAAATAGGTGCTGCACAATGCAATAGTTTCATTTTTCTGATGCAAAAATACATATTGTACACGCGTAATTGTATCTAAAGATACTAATGTTTAATATACCATATATGCATTACAATCAGCCCTTGGATATCCAAGACGAACGTTTCCGCAATTTAAAACTGATCCACTCAATTTTGCACGCATCGATTGATATAAACATACGGGGCAATGTAAATATTTCTCGATAATCTGTGCACAGCAAAACGAGTAATGCTAAAAGGTAGAAAATAATAATTCGCTATACAAAAACAAACAGCACAATGTCCGTCAATAACCGTGTACCTACGGTTTGCTCTACCACACGGTTACCCGACTCGTTTAGGTATTGCACGCATAAGTACCACGTGCAATTGTAATGCAATGGCCACGGTTGTATGGGTGCGGAGGGGGTATAGGCGGAACGAATCACTTAAGATAAACGATTTCACGATAGGTAATAACGACTTTCATGGATTTACATCCAACTGGCTCGGGCACAGGCTCGAAGCCCGCGATTACCTACCATGCGGCGCTCAATTACTCGGTGTGCACAGCGATGCACACGATAGAAGCTAATAATGATCGTACGATATAATAATCACGTTAATTCATTCGGCGAGTTCGAGAACAACGATCGATCCCGGATAACGCGAATGAATGGCTTAAAAAACGTTAATAAGTCCGATCTGCTACCTGGAAACCGTTGTCCAGCCGATCCGATAACGTCACAGGCATTAGCACATTGCGGTGTTCGATCCGCAGCCGGGTTTGCAAGACGTCGGCGGAAAAAGTGGTGAACCGGCAGGAAAATGAAATCTAACGGTGTTGCATAACCGAGTGCCTGCGCACGGACCGACAGAAAAATGCGAATCTTACGTAAACGATTTTTTCCTCACCTCATTCGGCACACATAACGCGTCGCGCCCACCTGAAACGAGATCAACTTGCCCCGAAGACGGTGCCATCCGACGTGCTAACTTTACGTTCCAGAACGGCGCTCCACACCATGGAACGTACACGTAATTACCGAGCGTGTGCCGCGGCGTGCCAGGTACGCGAGAAACTAATAGTCGCCAACTAAGCTGTAACAACTGTCATTAACCGTCATTAACAACGCACCGCTACTTCACGGACCTGTCGTAAAAACTGCGGAGGAAAGTACGGGACGCGTGAAGAAAATTCACATGATTGTAATCGGCCGGATGATTGTTCGAATTACTCTGCCTGTAATTCGCTGAAATCTACGGGCGGTTATTCGTACGCGACTATCGTTTCGGGGTCCGAAGTCTTCGTTGCGATTGTTGCCCAGGAAAGTTTTATCGATGAGCGTCTGGGGGTGTATAATTCGCGCCTCGCGATTAGGGATTGAACGTGTAAATTGAGGTAAAGGGGGTCCAGTGTTGGGGAATGTCCTGCAACGTTGAATCCTCGCCGCATCGGATTAAAGGGAAGAAGATATAAACGGTTGCAGTACTTGCCGCGAAGCAGGCAAACTTCTGCAGCACGGGGTTGGGGCCACAAAGTTAAAATACCTGCTGCAAATCGATCTGTTGATAAATTAATGGGCGACCTGTTCGATTGTGCATTTTCTGAAGAATATATGAAATGGAATTGTGGAAATGCTCACCAATGGGTAACCCATAACGCCGATGCAAATTCAGTCGAATATAACGCTATCTAGTGCCATCGTAAGAAGTAGACAAGGCAAATAGTGATATCTGTTACAGCAATGTTATCGGCAAAGGCTGGCCACGGAAATTCCGCAGGTTTTGAATCTTCGAGAACACAAGGAATTGACCTGAAACGCGGGATTCGCGCAACATCGCATTACAGAGAGGCATGTAATCGGCCGCAAGCCTAGCCACGTCGGAACAGACGAAGTTCTACGAGAAGGAGCCGCGAGATGGGTGGTGGGCAACGCGCAGAGGGTTGGCAGGAAGCACGAAGAGATCGGTGGATGCTGAAGGGAGAGTGTGGGTGGACGCCGAGAGGTTTGGTAACGCTGGTTGAGAACGAGGCAGAGGCAGAAGAAGAGAGGAGGTGGAGGTGAACGCCAAGGGTTCTGAGATACTAACCCTTGGCCAAGCCGCACCCCGAGGTCCAGAATAATCTACAATCCATATCAGTCTTAGGTAGTCCACCCGGCCACCCTACGCGTCTCATCCCCCCAACCTAGAGCCACCTTTAGCAATGAGAGAGATCGCGTTCTCGCTTACTCCTCGCCCGCCTCCCTTTGCTTCTCTTCTCTCGCTCCATTGCTCTCTTCCTCTCCTCCTTCTGCTCCTTTCTCACTTTCGCGTCCGATTCTATCTTGCTTTCCACCCACCTCCTTCCGTCTCTTCAGGTGCTCCTTCTCCTCGTCCCTCTTCTGCTCCGTCTTAGCCGCAACCCTTGCCGGGACTAGCCGGCTAGTCAATACCCCACACGTTCCGTCCTTATACGTGCTGGTGCTGGCTCCTTCTATGTATGGACCCTAAACCATCTCCCTATCCAGCCCACAGCCACTCCGACTCCTTAACGATGGAACTATACCCCAGAAACCCACCCGCCGTCGACCCTCTGGCCCTGCGTCCTGCGAACGATAAATTCGCTTGGCAACTGGCGGGCTGCTGACTCGAGTCATCGAGCACCTTCCAAGTGTACCGTGTCACGGACGGGATTGTCCGGTGACGAGTTGCTGAAAGCTTACTTGAATCCGGTTACGCAGCATGCAACTGCCGACGGACGGTTGAGCATGCCGATATTCTTCGTTATTTGTACGATAGGTATTTATGTAAACCGTGATTGATCTTCATTGAAATCGGCGCCGAATACTTTGGCAATCGTAGTGAACAGGTGCCCAATGGAAAAACTTGCACAAACGATTCCGAAAAACGCCGCGGTATGAAAAAGTATGAAAAATTTGTTTATAAATATCTTACGTGCGACAGATAGTATGATACAATTGGAGGTTCATCGTTCTCGTTGGTCAATCGCAAATACTATTTCACGCATTAGACACATTCGGGTAAGCGGAGTGACGGCGGTGGTTGAATGTTTAAAGCGCCCGTTTCCTGAGAAGGATCTCGCCGGAAAATCTATTTTAAATGCGAGCATCCGTTTTCGGGTATATTTGGAACAGCGTGCTCTATTCCAAGTAGGTGTGGAATGATCGGTGTCGTGAATGTGCATACGAAAATCTTGTAATGAGAACAGATTTGTCTGGAATTAGACGATTAGGTTATCCCAAATAAGAAAGACGAAACGACTGTCCTCATTATCATTATTAAGAAGCTTTCGTTTCGAATGAAGATAAGAGTGGAACGCGTTGGGGAGGGGGTGAACTTTGTACGAGGAGTCAGTAGACGAGATATTTATTATCGCACCACTTCCTGGCGCATCTATTCCTGTGTTCATTCATACATAGTGCTGGATAGAGAGACTCTGCGCCTCCATGAAACGCTGCGTAGGAATAGTTGGACTCATTCAAGGATTGGCGTCGAGTTCGCGAGGTCGTGTCAAGGTTCATTCATGATATACCTACCATTACTTTCAAACCCCTTCTGTAATACGTAAACGCTTAACGTAGATCTTTCGGTAAGGATAAACAACGGAATCAGAGCGCGACAATGCATTCAGAAATGTCAATTTGCCTGTTGTTTAATATGCACTTTAGATATACATATATGTATACGGTGCCGGACACGTCATCGGACGATTCACGGTGCTGGATTTCTTTATCGTTTAAAGAAGTACATATGTACATATCAACTACTTGATCAGTCGTTTCTTCCAGGCAACTTTACTCAATATATAATGAATTACTTCAGCTTACAGTTTGTACTTTTCCTCGTACTTTTATCCTTGCCGCATTTATTTTGACTACATTTTAAATAGCAAATTTAATCAAACTGCTCGAATTTGATATCTAACTATTTGTAATTTGGAAGCCTGAAAATCGAGAATAATATTCTGAGCTGTATCTTTCGAATCGATTGATTTTTTTGGAAAACAATTGAAATGTTGTCATTAAAATGTACGTTCGACCGTTGTAAAAAAATGTGAAACAAATATGTAAGTGCAAGAATACCTACGTCCGGTAGTACAGATTGTAGGAATTCTTTTCTAAATTGAATTTGGGCAATGGACACAAGATTGATGGGCGATGGAGAAAATTTTTGGAGAACATGTTTCGTGCTAAATTTTCCCCATCTATTCCAGTGCAAAATTTAACAGTTTTTAAGAAATAGAGCATGTCATTGGTTAATTATCTGTCGCCTTTCTGATTCTGTCACATCAGAAGTCGATTATCTTTCACAACGGATGAATATTAAACTATTTTAGATACGACATTTCGACTCGACAAAGTTTAAATGCTGCAAGTGCTCGATCTTATTTCAAATAAAACTTTCAATTTAAATTATGTTAAAATTATCAATATTTTCCTCGGATGTGGTCGAACATATTGAGGAAAAATGTTCGTCGATGATATCAATATAATTTGACATTTCCAGAAAATGGAAAGAATTGTAAGATTTTCACATGAATAAGCAATATTCTGAATCTCAAGTTTTTCAACTTTAATGAAAATAATCGATGAGCCAAATTTGAATAACATGCTGCAGAGAAGTGCAGGGAAAAAGTTGATGTGAATAACGTTACCTGAAGGAAAGAAGGACGGGAATATAAGGGTGAGCGTCAGTAAACATTAAAGCTTAGGGCTGCTTTATGGCATGTCACTGACAAGGTAGGCGTGCAAAGTCTTGTGTTGCCAAAAATATCACCAAGCATAAAATTTCCACTTTCGTTTTCCTGTATACTTCGCAAGAGACCTACCATATACCCACGAAAATAATACCTTTCACGATAGGCAGTTTTCTAAGAAGCTGTATAATGGTTTATAGCATTACCTGTATCGAGAAACACCTTACGAATGCTAAACCAGCCGAAGGTCGATAGTTTACTAAATATTATATTCTGCTAACTATATATCCGTTTTACAAAGCTGCATGCGAATTCGATCATGCTGGATCTTAAAACTGTATTTAATCAAAACTATATCCCCTTAAAGAATACTTAACACAGATTCCTTATAATCGAATTAAATAGATTCTATACTAAAAACAGAAGCTTTTTGATCAAATATAGGGAGAATTTGAACGTTATGGGGAATTGAAATAATAATTTGCATCATGAAAGCAAATAAAATATAATTTCATATTATTATTATACAGGGTGCCCATTTCAGTCGATCCTCTCGAATGTTTCCGAAATTATTCACGATACCGGGAAATATTTTGAACAAAATTAATAACAAGCAAGGAAGTAAGTTAATCATTTTCTACGGAGAATGACGATTTTAAATCTGTTCGAAGGAACATACACCTAATGCAACAAACGTTAATATAACATAAAGCATAAAGAATCGCCGTTGTTCCATTGAAGTACATTTTCAAAATCGTGATCTACAAATGAAGTCTTTCGATGCACAAATTCATTATCGCCGGGGCAGAAACAGTAAGGTAGTTACCGAGCTATGAACTCTGAGCTACGACTTAATTGACCCTTCAACGGGGAATGACCGATAACAAAACCCCGCTCTTTTGTAAGATGTACAGCGTTAAATGGAGTATGTCTAGGTGCAGCAGTAAGATGGTTTCCATAATAAAGCATTTATAGCAAAATTACCAACCAGCCAACTCGTGCATAACGGTGGTACATACAAGGGAAACATATTTAATTACTTGCGCATTGAAAATTGCCAAGGCGCAACAGATTTCATTTATTAAACAGCAGCCTGAATACGTGCGACTGAATGTTTTCGCTGAAACGTGTTTCCTAGAACGCTAGAATAAGTCCGTGTTTCGTATCGCTTTAGAAATAAAATATTCGACCGCCATGCGAAATAATTGGCACAACATTCAACGCCATACCTTTTTCCTTCGTCGCGTTCGTTAACTACATTTCACGTGGCCGCGTCTGAATGATCGCGATTCAATTGCGGGAACATTCGTCGGCCACCGAAATTCCAAATAAAAGCGATTAAGCAAGCCGCCGCGGATACACGGTATTAAAGGTATTATATAATATGCATATAATTCTTAAGAGTAAAAAGGCAGCACCCGGTGGTAATTAGCCATCCCCCATTCACTCGCGAGCTCGGCAATTATGCATACTTAAATACACAATTAACTTCTCCTCCACTTAGTACCCACGATCTGAATTCGAAAAACTCTGGGGAATCGGAGCGGTCCACTCGACTTCCGTGGCATAGCAGTGCGTGAAAGGGTTCAAAGCCTTGCGCGCAGAACTTAAGTCCCCGTTTGAAAGGGAAAGGGGGGGTTGGGATGGCAGAAAGAAGAAGCGAGGTATTGCCTCGCCGAGTAAGGTTAAGGCAAGAGGCCTTGGGGCCATCCTTAAGCCCTCAGTCGCTGCTTCTCTCTTTCTCCTTCATCCTCGCCGCGTTCCCCTACCTTTTCCATCTTCCTCTTCCTCTTCCTCTCTAGAACTCTGCCACGGTCCGCGTATCTTCTGCTAGCTTCCTCCGTTCCGTCTCCCTTTATCCCACCCTCTTCTGCTCTCTCCGTACGTGTCTCTCGCGGAGCTTACTGAAACGAAGGGCACTTGGCATTCGGCCACCGGTATGGAACTCGCGCTAATGGCTCGGCCTCTTGGACCTTCAGAGAAGCGCAACATTGTCTTAGCCCAGCCCCTCTTTTCCCGGAATTTTGCGTGCACGTCGTCCATCTTTTCACCGTTCTCGCGGGCAGCCTTATTCCCTGAACGATCTGCTTGCGCTCGTCACTTTATGTCTCATAATTATTGCCCGCCTCTACCTGTTTTACACAACCTACAACAAACCCTTCGATCCCCCCCGCGCGGCTCCTCTTCTTTCTCCTCGCGAGCCACCGTTTCCCTTCTTCGTTGCCTACTCCCTTTTTGCGCGTGATCAATGACGCCAGCGTAAACGAACTTTTTTACGACAGGCCGGTCCAGTTCATTCAGCCATACTTTCCAACGAAGAACAAAATAAATACGCCCCCCCTTCTCCCTTGATTCATCGTAATTACTAAATGTGCCGTTCAAACAATTTTCAACAATTTTTGCATTTCAACGCACGCCTTGTTGTCACCTGATGATTCGCATCAGCCCCCCGAAGCAAAGTACAGTTCACAGGACGGCAGCATCGTTTGCTCGTAAAACGCCAGCGATTCATGTCCCTAGTGAAAAAAAAAGTCCGACAAGCGAGTCGAAGGGCGCAATGTTTCTGCGGGCGCAGTTACACCTGCACCTACGGGTGGCGATTACTACCTGCTCG
The DNA here is from genome assembly GCA_963583965.1 of Nomada ferruginata. Taxonomy (NCBI): domain Eukaryota; kingdom Metazoa; phylum Arthropoda; class Insecta; order Hymenoptera; family Apidae; genus Nomada; species Nomada ferruginata. The sequence continues at coordinate 16,607,576 of OY757216.1, forward strand.
ACGTGTTGGAACGTCCAAGAAAGAAGCGTATTCGACGGCTGAAGGGAGGGCGGAGTGGGAGGTAGCAGAGAACAAAAGGAACGTGGATAAAGGATAAACACATAATGCGCACGAAGGGAAGGGTTTACGTGTTCCTCGAAGACTGACCGATCGGCAAGGCCGAGTGGCAGGATTGGAACTGCTGAATCGTGAAAAACGTCTCGCGAAGAGCGAGGAGGGCGGATTCCGGGCTGCGGGGGAAGCTGAACGACGACGGAGGAGCAATGATACGCGCTTCTCTTCGAGAACGCCGATAATTGCATCCGTAATACGGACAAGTATTCGGTAAATATTTGAATGACGTATTGCGGCACGCTGGAAACGCTGGATCCGTCTCACCGACGAAAGAAATAAATGATTCTCGCGGCGACGCACCGTTGCGTTGTCGCGTCCGTTTCAATGGATGGTATGTATTGGTGTTTCGTCGAAGTTGCCAATAGGTATTATCGAGCATTCCTTTATTGTTTCCGAAGTTGGAGATTGCCGTTGCGAAATAGTAATACTAATTTTCGTCAAGTCAAATCTAACGTCAGCAATGACGATTTAACACGGGGGCACGGTTGGAGGAGGAAGTGATTAAGCGTTTCGTTGGATCTCGAGTCCCAGTGGTAAATTTGCCGCGAAGAATTGGACGAGGGCGAAATAGCGATTCCGAGAGACCCGTTGAACCCGATAAAATTGTTTCAAATATATCGCAGAATATTCTTGCATATACACTGAAATGTTCACCCCTGCCATCAGCGGCTCGCGCGACACAGAATTTATTACGATGGTACGGAATTGTGTTAATCTCCGACTCGGTAACCTCATGGATTAGTTTGTGCAGCTAGTTTTTATATAATATTAAGTATACTGCTACGTAAAGTATCTAGCATGAAACAGTAGGCACTCTGTCGGGCAGGCAGGATTTGTGTTCTTCTTGTGTTTATCTGACCCAATGTTCCGATGTGAACAACAGTTCAACAGATGCATTGGAATCGTGCGTCACGATTTCAATTGGATCACTTATGCCAAATGGCACCCTTAAACTTGCGTAATAATAAGAACAGGCACCACGGCTGAAACAACAGTTCTGAATGGAGGCGTCGTTTATTATAGTCGCTGAACAGTCGACAAATTGACCTCCGTTATAGCCAGAACTTTCGATACGTCTTGCGCGCTGGTTGGCCCAGGCAAAACAATTCCCCTATATCACGCGTCGGCCACCCACGTTGGCAAGCGTTACTCATTATCCCGCAATCCGCGTTTCACGAATAACTCTACTCACGAGTGTATCGTGACTATATCGAGCCCGGCTAACACACCGATTCCATGCGACATGCGTCCTATGGACAGCCGGCAAATGTTGCAATTTGCATCAAGGACAAATAGCCTGCCCATGCGTGCACGCCCGTCGTTGAAAGAAAACCGACCAGAGGATAATAGACGATTTTAAATAATGCTCGGGCATTAAAGGACGCCTCAGACCTTCGAGTGGCTTTAGAGCAGAGATATATACTCGTACAATGAGAGACAAGAAGTGCATGGACGCTTGCACAGTACAGGGATTATAAAATTAGTGCCTAATGCACGAGTCGTAGTAACGGTGTTGCACGGCCAACAATGGGACAGGTAAAGGGACTAACAACCTCAATAGTGCTCACGAAAGGTCGAGTGCACCCATTGGGGTGTTTGTACTTATACACGAACACCTGATTACCGATGCTCGTTTTCATACCTACGCTCTCCGGCTGGCCAGAAAGACTCGAGCGCATCGTATTCGACGCTGCAACAGTTTACACTATGTATATGTATACGGTAAAGTTTTGCCACGACGATACCAGTAATTTTCCACGCAGAATTTATATATCCATTAAGAATTTTGTTTGCCCCCCGTTGTCTTCATTTTATAAAATTCATTCAATACGAACTTCCATTGCCTGGATGCCTGTACTATGCATGGTAAAACAGTCGAAATCGGCCATACCTGAAGTAAACAAATTAGTTCCTAATACACGAGTCATCTTAACGTCGGCGTCGTTGCAATAACAACAGTGTGGCAGGTAGGCGGAAAAACTCCCAGGATCCTGTCGAGAGGTCGAGCGAGCCCATCGGGGTGCTTGGGCTCACACACGGAGCACCCGACCGCCTTAAAGCATCCTTATTCGCATAAACAGCACCGAGGTCCTTCGTCCTGTTATCCGTCGCACAAGTGTGCGTGAAAGGGCGTGTGAGCACGTGCGTTATTCGAGGGACCGAGTACCGTAAATGCACGTCTTACCTACCTGTGTTTCTTAGAGCAAGTGGTCACCGGGACCTGTCTACCTGACTCAATGAGAAAATTTATGAAACTACCCCGCAAAGTGCATGCCTCGCAACCGTGTACTCCCTACACGTGTTATTTCGTTGTTAAATATTCGGCTGGCTGAGGTGTATGTGCACCTGTATAGACGTCTATAAAGAAAGTTTCAGGGTCCTGTTGCTATTTCGATGACTAATTTTAAACTACGGCAGTAAAACTATTTGGGGTCTACGACCGATGGTAAAAGTAATTAAAATGTACTATTCTTTTCGTTTCGCACGAGTTAGCATGATGGATTTCGATGGCATTTCCACTGGTGCTAATAAGACACTTTTCTATTTGCTAGGGCGGTATTGAAAGTCTTTGAATTGTGGACTGTTCGATTAGACAATTGTGGATTTTTGTGCAGTTTTAACTCTAGGAAAATGGCGACGCAGAAGACGATTTTTATCTTTCTTTTATCTTTATTTTATCTTTTAATTATAATTTCTTCGTGTAATCGAAAATAACTGCTATAGAAATTGTGTCCTTTACCCCATTAAAAAGATTCATTCCACACAGAAATCAACCTCGATTTTCGTTTGTATCCATCCAAAATCATAAGATGTTTTCTATCATTCACAGTGAATCACTGTCTATAAGCAGCAATTTCCAATGTTCGAGGGTGTTAATTTTCAAGACGCGATTTTGTCCTTTAAACCTGAGTTCATGTCGCTGCAAAAAATACGTGTCTCGTATCTTCGACTACTTCACAAACTTACAAAGTTTCATAAAAATCCCAGCGAAGCACCCTGTAAGTTTCTTTTATCTTCGCTTAAAGGCGGGTTGTGCTGCACCCCCAGCCACGGAATCACCCCGTAGAAAAACATTGTAACGAAGCGAAGAAAAAGGGTGCTCGATCTACACCTATAAATGATACAATCTATTGAAATGAAATTTTTACACCTATCCCAGAACAGTAGTCTTGCAAATACACATGTATCCAAATCTTCTGCTCCTCGAATCTTTTTTCAATTGACAAGCAACCCCATAGCAACGCATCACGATCTGATACACCTCGATACGTCTTCCCAGGGTTATCATCGGTATCTTGTTTTCATTCGCAAAACAGTTCTTTAGTGCCGCCGCAGTCTTAGACATGCAAGGTACACACTTTTACCTTCAGCGTACCATCTTCCAACTACGCTAATCTCTCGCAGATCTCCCACGGAATCTCATTAGAAATTCATAACCGTCGCCTCCCCGGCCCGAACCACTGGCACCTCCCCCCGAGGCACGGGGAAAAAACCCATGATACGAAAGAAATAAGCAGGCAAAGTACATTAAAAATTAATTACTTTGCTGATGGAAGCTAGAAGTGCCTAGTACGCTCCACACCCCCACGGTATAGCCAGATCCCAACCCTCTTGCACCTCCGCCTCCATTCACCCCGCCCGTGAACGAGGTGCTGCATTCTGCCTCCTTATTTCAAATACTTTCAAGTACCGCGGCCATATACTTGTTAGCGCACTTTCGAACTCGGAAATAAAACGCGCAAGAAATCTTTCAGAAATAACCGAGAATTTCGTTGCAACGATATACATACACACTTACTCGCATACATGTTTCATAAAGCTGCAAAATTACTGCTGAATTTTATACCAGTTGAATAGAATAGTAGAATAAATTATGCTCGCAAAGCAGAACAATATTATAGGCGGATATCATTTAACCCTTTAACGCCCAGACTTACGAGGCAAACAATACGTCGTATCTCGTCATGTTGACACCCTATTACATTGACTTGCGAAATTGTTACTTACCATAAGTGAATCTTCGTTCACATCAATGCAACAGGTTATTCGTTGCCACATGTGCATTTAAAAATCGCCTTTCCACGGGGATACCTTGCGCCCTACAAGACAGACCTTCCAGCGAGATATCGAGATACAGCCCATGCATTCTGCGAAACGCGTCATCATCGATCTTCAATCCAGTGGGTGGCTGCTGGCAAATCTGATTGGCACCGTACGTCCGCAAATCGTTCCGCGGTGCTCTCGGCTAGCTAAGTTAACCCGAACGCCGCTGCCTACCTACTCATTTTAATATCAGCTTATTACCTCTAGGCCGGGATAAATAGATAAATAGATTCCGTGGAAAAGCCTCGATCGGATTTGCCAAGCGGCGGGGCACTTAAGTCGCGACCCTCTTCTCCCGCGACGCCGCGCCGCCGGGGGAAGATAGACCGAGAAAGAGAGAAAGATTTCCTCCTACTATCTACGTTCTCTGCATCTACATCAAATTCCGCCATCCGCCACTCCCACGTCCATCGTCCTCCGTAGCGGCAGGACCCGGGACTCCAGGAGTAATTAACTCCTTAACGAAGTAAACACGACGCCATCTTAGCTTCCGCTACTACCGGCATTCCGCTCCCCCCTCTTCCTCTTCTTCTTCTTCTTCTTCGTCGCCGTCGTCGTCGTCTTCGTCGTCGTTGTAGTTGTCGTTGTCGTTCTGCCCGTGGCGACTGCCGCCGTTGGTAAAGTATACCTGCGCGCGACCGGCCTCGAACGGGGGGTTGCGAGGCGCGAACCACACTTTTTTCCCTCTAACCACCCCCCGAGATTGCAAAAGCGATTATATTTGCAGCGCATTAATGCTATTCGCGAGATGCTACGTAGGCGACGACGCCTCGAGCTGCGACCTGTACGGCTCTGGTTTCAACCGTGGAATTGAAACACCGCTGACGCAGTCATAGATTGTATGACCGAGTTTTGTTTTATTTTCTCCCCGTTTTTTGTATAACACCCCTGCCTCGTTCTCCCTCCCTTTCTGCCGAGGGAAAGGGGCGAATTGCATTGCGTCTTTCCTGCAGTTCATTGTGCATTTATACTATGCACGTTTGCACCATGGGTAGAACTATGAAGTGTGACATCGATAATAAAAGTTTTAAAAGATTACTGAATATTACGTTTTTTAAATTTTCAGTTGGGGCACTGTTGGGTCGCAAAGAAAAAAAAGAAAAACGATAATTCCAAGGCAGTCCCACCCTAGCGCTGAACCGGAGGGGTCTATACCAAACGGGCGAACATAGACCGCGACACACGAACGCACGGAAGAATCAGCTGAAACGCCGTCACGAGGTGCTATGCAGAAACAGAGCGATATCAATCCTAAGACACCGTATCGACGATGCTTCCCTGACCCATGCCGGTGCATTATACCCTGGTCATCGATATCCAGCACCTCCCGACGCCGTTGAAAAATGTCAAGGCATGATTAATAAACGGGCTGGTGCAATAAAGTAGAACCGCGGTTGGGCCGTTTACGAGATTCACTATCGACGATCCCAGTCCCCACGATCCGTCCGCCAATCCCGAACACCGGAGCGACTTCTTCGACGCTGGCGGACACGTGATCGCAACAAATGTATACGAGACCGCGACCGTATCCGACATAATTCGACTCCGGCACCGGTGAAGTAACACAATCCAAGATGTTGCATCACAGGCGTGGATCACATCTCTGCCACGTGAGGCGGGGGAGATGAAGTTGGACGACGAGGAGGAGGTGGCCAGAGAGGCAGCGGATCCCGTGGTCGTGTGGGGCGGCCGAGGGGGAGGCAGAGCAAGGTAAGACATCGCGACTAGCACGGACACGAGCGGGACAGAGGTGGGCGAAAGGGGGCCGGTTCGGTTCGTTCTTTCGTTCCTCTCGGTTCGAGGCACACAGGTCGAGGGGTCCGGGTCGCACGATCCTGCTTGATCTTTGCGCTCGTGCGATCTCTCGTTGCTCACGAGACCTACCGAGAGCTACGAACATCATCGCGATTACGTCTTGTTCGTGGTTATTTGCCTTGGCCGGGCCCGAACGATTCACGGGACCGGCTGTTTTGTTTCCTCGTGTCGAGACCAGACTTCTTTAACCCGCGACGAGGGCGTACAGCACGTCGGGCTTTTATCGGGAACACTTTTAGCTATATACGGACAATGTTATGCAGCTGGGCAAGGGAACGTCTCAAATTTGTATTCGTGGCGGTAACCATTGTGGCACGAGTATCGGTCAGTTTCGCGATGGACATTTGTGTTTTCCCTCGCCACCCTAATAGGCATCCTGCGGTGTCTTTTTGTAAATGTCCAAGCTCACCTTCTTCCGCCACTGCGCACTGGTATAATGCTCCTGGAATGTTCGAACAAGCGTTGCGATTATTAGATACCGGTGGATCCCATGTTGTGAAGAATGCGATGCTGCAAGGTGGAGGAGGATGTAATTATCGGCTGTACGATTATTTGGGATGAAGATTATTATACAGGTTAATTACCGAGTAACGTCTTACACTTTCGGTTACCAAGAAATGGCAAACGGTTCTAAACCATTTTGTACTACAAAATTAAATTTCCTTTATTAGAGGTTCGGTAAGAGCTGCTACCTCTGCTCCTCCAGATATATGTAAATCATTGCTCTAAAACACGCATCAATTCAATTCCAGTACAAACTTACGCAGCCTATCGTCGACGCCCAGAATCGATTGCCCTCAAATTCGCTCGTTCATAATTCCTCCGTTATCACAAAAAACCCAGCAGCAATTTTAATCAGCCCATCCCTCCCCTTTCGCACCCCAACCGCGCCGCGGTGCACGGCAAACAAATAATTGCGCAAAAGTGTGAAGGACAGCCAATCCATCACTCGCAACCATCGCTCGGTAAATCCGTGGACGAACTCGCGATGTGCATAACCCGATCTCCTAGAGGTTTAACCGAGCATCGAAGCCTGCCTCCCCTATTTTCCCCGCGCCTCCGCGCCGCTCTTCACCCCCCCACATAGAGCAGGGCAGAAGTGTAAGGAGCGCATACCGCGTTCTGGAGCACGAAGAGACGAACTCGCTCGAAGGATGTGTAGGCGAAAGAAAGAGAAAGGGACGGACACGGCGAAGCGGCAGAAGAAGCCGTAGTATCCCGAAGAGGACAGCGTTATGTTGGGACAACGGGGCGAATAGAGAAAGGAGGATCGTTCGAGCGTGCAAGTAAGTGAGTCGTGCATCTCTCACAATTAGTCGAGATCTATTTTATTCGTCGGCAGAATTTATCGTCCGTAGTGACTTTAGATCAAGCCGCGGCGTGCCCCTCGTCCATTCCCTCGATACGTGCAACGTGTCCGCTCGACGTGTTATATACGTGTAGCCATCGCGAGCCACGTTGTTTATAGTCCAGATTGCAGCGCGAAGATTAAAATGCTATTCAGCCGGTCGCGCTGACGCGAATCGCCGGCTGGTATTTTACGCCAGTTTGTCAGCGCGGTGCACGCTTGGCTCTTGGTAGCGTGCCAGACTGACGTTTCGCCGATTGATAACGTTGTGTACCCAATTTTACGTCACTCGGACTGCTAGTTGGACGAAATTAAGCGGTGGATCGTTTAATGGACGTGTGCCGAGTGAATTATGGGATTCCATGGAAACTTTGTCGGTGTGCTCTGCGAACAGAAACGGAGGGAAATTGTCCGTGAAAAAAAAATTAACCTAGGCTTCTGAGCAAATTGACGTAGTCAATTTGTTGTCTAAATCATGCGGCTGGAAGGTTTCGCAAATCGTACATATTTAAATGTCTCATTCGATAAGCTATTATTATATGTCAGATATACTTTGCAATAAATCACCTTAGGACCGCGGCTTGTAAAATCTATTATATTGCAGACCCATTTATAATAATTGCAAAATACACTGGCAACGTTTTATAGGATGAACGTTCTGAAAAATATATATATTTGAGTTTCAGGGGAAAAATGTTGTATTCGATTCATGCTTATGTAGGAGAATGTTTTACGGATCGAAGTGTTAAATGTTTAAATCGACAAGGCATTCAGGTGTTGTTGGCAATAAATTTCGATTCTGAATTCTTTTCGGCGGAAATTGCGAAGCAAGGATTATGTAATATGTGATTCAAGCCTGGAGGGTGAAACAGGCGGGGATGGCTTCCCCTGATAATTTAATATCGCGCAAAACTGCGGGCCCGGTTCGTCTGGTAAGAGTATGTATCGAGACGTGGAATTGAGTAAGATAAAGGGGAACGGGAGAATGTCGGCCGTAAGGGAAACCGAGCAGAAACAAGGCACATTGGAAATCATGTTAATATGAAGAAATTCCTGGTGGAATGCTTCAACCTAATTCACCAGGTTTGCATTCTCCAAATGAACTCTGCAGCATTTTTGTGCGCCCCGTGACATTATTTTACAACACACGGTTCACTGTGCAAGGCAAGCCATCACTTTCTCACTAAACAAATACAATAAAATAAAATTAGCAGCTTCGCGTAAGAGTTATCGAAATCCTTTGTTCTAACCCCAAAGTATTTGCCTGCTACAGTTACTACGAAGTGTTCGTTGTCAGAAACCATTAGAGGTAATTCGGAACCATTGAAGTATATCCATGATTTATTCGAATAAACACGCTGTGAGCCATGACCTGACCAGAGATAAGTGCTACAATAGACAGATGACCGGATATGACGGTCTCGCAAAAACCACAGTAGTTACGCTTTTCTCTTTGACTCTCCATTTACTCCTTCCTTGGCAAAATCATCTCTGCTCATCGGTCGCAGACTTCTCCGTTGCACTCGATAATTTACGAATGTCGTATCTTTCTCCCATTGGATTTTACCCGTAGGCCCGAACCTTGTTTTTCTCCCTCTAAATAATCCAGTTCGGTCTTTCATTGTACGCATTGTTACATAGCTACTATATTTTTAAATAATATTGATAATATCGATATTCATACTTGTGAATTCTATATTTAAGAAATAGATAAATAGGTAAATAGATAAATATGTCAATTTGAATGAAGCTCATACCGACGAAGCTGACATTCAACATGAATAAATTATAGCAAGTGAAAAAATGACCTAAAAATTGTTAATGTTAAGAGCATAAAGAAGTGGGTTTATTGGCATTTCACAATAAGAAGAATTATTCCATAGTTAAATTTGGGTACGAATTAACAATTCATATCTGCAAAGAAATTAAAGAATTTTGATCTCCAGGGTTGTTTAATTTCATTCTACATTTAGCTTTAACTATCCATAATTTATCGAATCGTACGTTTATTTTTGTTCGCACAAGGAGCACGATATATGCGACGCTCTGTTAAGGTATAAAAGGTTTCTTACAACGATGCATCGGAGTGCCGAGAATATCACACTTGGAACGGATCATCCTTATGAGAGTAGCCGCTTTTGCTTCACATTTGCTTTAATAATATTAGGGTCGTGGAATAATTTGATTTGGTACAGAGGACAAGAAGTAAAATCGGCCTGGTGCCACGGCTCGATTAAGTTCATCTTATTTGAGACTCGATTGCAGAACATTCTCTGCCACGACAATATTCATTTGACGTAATAGATATGGAATAAAAAGAAAATGCTGAAATTAATCTAGGCAGAGACCATAGCAGTTGAACTACTCGTCCGCATTTAATTGCCGAAGACCTTCGTAATCAAAGTTTTTCATTCTTCAAATATTTCTGAAGATGAGCAAGTGCTGAAACTTTCGTCGCAACGAACAAGCTCGTAATTACAATTGCATCGGTTGAACGCAAGCTACTCATCAGAATGCCGAAAAACTATTACGCAACGCGAAACGTTGACAAGTGACTGACACCTAGGACGCCATTAACGATCTTATCACGCGGAAAGCACTAAACGCGAGTTTCTTCAGTCACACGGACGTTCCGACTCCTTGAAAAACGTTCAAGCTTACAATCCCACGAGGCGCCCGAAAAATACCGTGAGGCTTAAAATCCTTGAGACGTTGTACACGAACTGCAGAGTGTGGAAAAAGAATACAGGAGCGTCGGTGAAACGGAGACGCGAACAGAAGGAGGAAGAAGGACAATAGAAAGGAGAGACAAGACCGACGCAAAGGTGGCGAGGAAGGACGAGCCTTCAGGGGTTCCGTTCCTTCGTTTTCTCCTTCGCGTAATCCTCTCAGTCTCCTTCTCTCTTTCTCCGTAACTAGCAGCGCTTTTCATTTCGTTCGTTCCTTCTTCTCCTTCTTCTTCTTCTTCTTCTTCTTCTTCACCAGCCGTCTTTTCTGAATCTCCCACGATCGTCCCCAGGCACGAGGGAAATATTCGTAAGAATTAAAGCGCCGGGAATTAACATTCCTCGGAGCCGTGAGGGGGTCGACGAAGGAAGGAGTCGGTTGGACGAAATGGGGATGGAGTTTGGGGGGTGCGTGCGTGCCTCCCTCACTCGCGAAACAACGGGAGCATTACCACCCCTCTGCCTCCAACTCCATCACCTCCTCACCTCTTGAAACTCAGCCCCCTCTGACCGTCTCCTTCGCTCTTCTCGAGTCTCTTTTCCTTCCCTTTTTCCCTCTCTCTTTACGACTTCTCTTTCTCCGGTTTTTCCCTCCTCGTCACCCCTTACCACCTCGACACAGCTCGAGTCCCGTTTCCTTCACCCGTCTCCGATTCCCGCGACCCCTTCTTTCCTATACACGACGTCGCTCGCCGTCGTAGGGGAGGGCGAAACTCCGCTTCGCAGTAGGGGAGGCTGTCTTATTCTTTCCACTCATTAAGGCGGATCGATGTGGCAGTGGATGCGGCGCCAGGGGGATGAGGCTGCCCCTAGGGGGGGAGGGGTGAACGCCGGTGAACGCTGGGCTGAGGTGGCTGGAAGAAGGTGGAGGCGAGCCAGGCACAGCATGACATGTCATGTACCCACCTCCTCGTTCGCTCATCCTCTTTCACCTTCTACTCTTATACTTACTCTTACTCTTGCTGGCACGCCACATACCTCGCCCTGTGGCTAGGTATACACGTACACGTGAAATGCTCGCGAGTTCACCCCCACCCGGTCCCCTACTAATAAGCTGTCGCGCGGTACGCTTATTCCCCATACTCTTATGAGACATTTGTGCGCGCGTATCCGCGAAGTCGACACTGGGGAGTCGCCAGGTTTTAGGGAAAATGTTGGCAGACGCACAGATTTCCTCGTGGTTAATGAACGAACTCCCTCGGTTCTTGCGGTGTCGCGGGATCCACGATCGCTTCTGTATTGTCCATGACGCTCCCCTCCTTCTGATCCACGACGAATTATCGCTCGGCGACTCGATGGAGCGGAAGAGTTTTATTTTTTAGCCCGACGTTCGTCGCAGTTCGGGAGGCCAGGATTTCGACACGCGACGACCCTCCATCGAATCACCCTCGTAGCTTCTATCCGCCTTATACCTACTTGCTCTTTAATGCGCGATCACGAATCGCCCTTAAGAAGCGGTCTCTCGAACGCGATGCCAGCACACTCCCCGCTGCCTGTGTATCGTACTTTGATCCTTCTTATTAACGGAGCTACATCGTTCCTGTTAAACACGAGCAGATCGATCCCGCGGGAAGCTGGGTACCATACGTATCAGAAATTGCAAGTCTCAACCACGTTACCACTCTCCCTTTCGAAGCTTATCGCGCGCCCCATTGTACGCGCTCCGGAAACTATGTACCTGCAAGCCCGGAATCATTCAGCAGACTCTCCAAGAATCCAGAAAACCCACGCCACAACACCGGCAGCGATTCAGTGAATCCACGCCTCTCAATCACAGAGGCGAAAGAAAGGGTGATCGCACAAAGGAGCAACCGAGCGGGGAACGTGCGTATCGTCGTGCGAGGTAGGCAGAACAGGTGTACATGTTCCTCGCGATCCGAGGGGCGACGAAGAAAGAATGATTTCAAAGAGTGACGCCGTCGATGGTACTGCGAGGACGGCGAGGAGAAGGATAGAAGGGAACGGCGCGTGGAGCGAAAGAGAAACGAATGGTACTTGTCGGAGGGTAAAACCACGTGCTCAGCCACGTGGTGACCGAGCCCCACCCTTCGTACCGACGACTGCTCGCACCCTCTCAACCCACCCCCGGGTGCCCCTCTCACGGCCACCTACCACTCCACCCTGTCAGAAGAGACTCGCGCGCGTAAAGCCGCGCCGACGCCAGCTGACCACGCAGTGGACCATCCCGTGCCGACGCCAATAAAATCTCTGCGTTACTCTCCCGCCTCGCCCCCACCCCCTAAACGCTGCCACGCCACGGTGCCGCACGCCCGTTGGAAAGCCTTTCTTCCTTTTCGTTGTTTTTGCTGCTCACCACGTGGGCCGGTCGGCCGGCCGGCATGAGCCACCCAACTCGACCCGAACCGACCCTGCTGCCCACGCGACACGTGACTACTGTCCATGCCACCCCATCAGCTGACCGCTACCACCTACCTGTTTGCCCAACTTCTTCCTGCTCCTTTTTGTCGCGGTTTTTTTTGTTCCAACTCGCCTCGAAACTGTTGGAACGATAGGGAAGTAGTGGAAAACGTTTATTGTAACGGATAAATTATTTTCCATTTAATTTCCATTTATCTTGCCACGTTCTTGGGAAATTCAGTTAAACAAATTCGCCCCATTGTCAGATGCACGAATCGAAACGATCAGATAATATCAGATAAGCGTGCACATCACCTTGGCAAGTATTTTGCTTCCGTCTTAACTCTCGTGCCGTTGACCGTCGATATCGGATTTACGCGAGGGTGGCGTAAGTCTTTAGCTACACCTCAGACACAGTCTTTCGTGGTGAACGTTCTTGAGCGTGTGCCACGAAGGAAGTACGCGTTCAACGTCAATATGTATAGGGAAGGTGGTGTAAAAAGTTGAAGTCTCTTCTTCGAGAAGAAAAAGGCGGCAAAGTTTTAAAGCATTCTACCGCATCAATCTTCGAGCAACTTGTTTTTCTCGTTAAAATTTGTTAAATATTCGCCGAATATTTCGAACGCGAAACCGTAAGAAAAGTATCGGCGGACTTAGAATGGCAGCAATTGAAACGTTTGCGCATGGCGCGGATAAAATACATGCAAACCAAAGATTCGGTGCAAAAATTTTGATTCGATTATCTGTCGAGCTTAAAGCCCAGTCTCGGATTATACGAACAGTCGAAGATGGATTGCATCTTGCTACGGAGGACGGGTAGTTTAAAAGTTGCGGAGTTTTTAAATTGCTCGAAGGCACGCATGTACGTAAATTACGCGACGCGACCATCATCCACTGTTATTAAGGTTAATGTTTAGTGTCTATTTACCAGGGCCATCGACATCGACATCCAATATAGACAAGTTGCTCAAACTCGTGTGCAACCCTCGCGCGCAATCGGATCCCGGCAATATTACTCCTCGAAGTGTCGATTTATTTATGCGAGGCCAACGATATAACGTTTCGCGTCATCGTAGAAAATTAAGTGAAATTTTCAATCTGCTCGTTAGGGACGTTCAACTTCGCGAACGGAGGCGTCAGGTATCGAATCTCGATCGAGTATCAAGCTCCGCTAAATTTCTTCGAATCAGTTTCTCGAGCTATACTTTGCGGTCTCAAACGGAATCCAACGGAAACCGCGGCGATCGCCCGCACCCGCGCGGAAAAATCACAAACTTGAACGCGAAAAGCGCGCGCGCGATTAAAAGTTGGCGGAAAATTCCAAACGTCTCAACACTGAGGATATTATTGCCGGCCGTATTTTCGCAGTCTGTTTCGAAGCGAGACGCGGATGCAAAGCGGACCCTCGTACGGATGCCGCCCTTTAAAGGAATAGGAAAGGGGCCTTGCGCATCCCTGCCACGAGATACATGGCAAAGTTTTAACTCGAGCGTGTGTCGACCCATCATGCGAATTATAAGTAGAAACACGACGACGAGGACGAGGACGACGACGACGACGACGACGACGACGACAACAACGTAGAGGAGGAGGACGACGACGGTGACGACTCTCACGGACAGAGAATTCCGGAGCGTACCGTGTGCACCTACAGAAAACACACGTGCACCCCCGCAAACATACACATACGTACACACGTACTAAAGTCGTCTGCACGGATGCCTATATGTAGATTGCAGAAGAACCACGCCCTCTCCCGTGGAGGTCTTCACCCCTCCCCCGCTCGTACATCCGCCACCCGACCACCGCCTTCGCCTCATCCATCCCCAACCCCTAATGACGCAAGCAAAGCAAAACAAAGAAAGGTTTATACACCGGTGGAGCGCGCGCGCGTTCTCTTTCTCTCGCTCTTTCCTTTTCGCCGTCTCCCTATGTACAGCAACCGGCTCGCTCTTTCGATTTGCTCCTTTCCTCTCCCTCTCTCTTTCTGTTATTCCTCCTTTCTCTTTCTTTCCCATCGTCGCTCTTTCATTCTTTCTCGCTCGCTCGCCCCCGCTCGCCCGCCTCGCGCTCCCTTGAAAACCTCCCGACTCTTTCTCCGTCTCGCAGCCCCGTGACGCTCACTCTCGCTCACATGCGCGCAAATGAAATCGATTAAAATGCTGGGCGCAACTTCTAGGCAGAGCTGCTCTACCCACCCCCATCCCCCAACCGCCCACTCACCCCACGGTGGCCCAACGCGCTCCAACCTCCACCAAACTCCCACTCCTTCGCTGTAAGAAACCGAGAAAACCCTTACGTGCGTTCCCGTTGCCTCTGCCCCCCGCGCAACGCCACCCCGCCACCCACTTAAACCACCCCTTCATTCCGCTCGCTGCGAGTACACACTGGGTCCCGTGCACATAACCCTCGTCCGTCCGCGTACGCTTGATTGCTGACCCGCGAGTGATCGCCCCCCGCCCCTTCGGGACGATCGTCTATGCCCCCCAAATATGCATACGCATCTACGCCTATGAACGCTAACATCGTTCGTCAGCGAGTACACGCGTATCCCAAAACTACCCCCCTCCCCACAAGCCAAGATTACGCCGACCACCCGTCTGTTTTTTCGACCAGAACCTCCCTCCGCGTGCAGCTCGATGGATTACCTTAGCTACCGTGCCTTTAGCTCGCTCGACGGCTCGTTTCGTTTCGTTCTTTAGTTTCGTTCGTTTCAATTTTATACCGTACACGTACACGCAACGCGCGTTCCGTTCGCTCGTTCGTGTGCGGCCGCGTTTGTCTCCGACCCAGAGCCGCGCTCAGGCATTGCTTGTGTACACGGGAAGCCCGCGCCCGTGCGCCCCTAACTAAGGCCGTGTGAGTGAATAGACGGGGGTGTGCGTCCGCCGAGTGAGACGGTGTTAGTTTACCGAGAGTAAATGAGTGCGCGGCAGTCGCAGGCTGGTTGGTAAAAACAGTGGCCCTCTTTACCTACCCTTTCCTTCGCTGCCACCCCCGGCCACCCTCCTGGCCCGCTACTCTAGCCACGACTTCACCCTCCGCCGCGCCGCTCCGTTTCTCTCGCTCTCCTCGCGCAACCCTCTCCTCAGCCCCGCGCCTCTTTCTGTAAATCACTCGGTCTCTGTCGCGCCCCTATTCCACGGCTCGCTCCTTTTCCTTACCTTTCCGATATTCCGTTCCTGGCAGCCTCGCGCGTACCCGTAAGATTCATTCGTCTTAAATCCTGGCGAAGCGACGAATTATTGCGCGCTTATATAGGCCCCTGCGCGCACCGTGCGACGTATGATCTAGAATCGAGCGAGGGGACGAGATGGATCGTCCGTCGCTGATGTTGGTTAACCGCGTGTAGGGGTTGATCTGCGACGATAATAGAAGAGTTAAGACGAATGCCTGGTTGAAAGATTACTCGGACGATTCCGATGGCCCGTCTCGTTAACCCTTTTACTTTGACGGACGTGGTGCGAAAGTTCAGCATCTATCGTTCACTGGTACTTGGGTGGTCCTTTATGTAAATGATGTGCTAATCAATGAATAGCTATCGTGCCGCTATCATGTATATGTGCAAATACCTTTTTATTTCATAAAGTATTTCTAATATCATTCGATTACTAAATACTATGTATTACAATTACATTTGTGCTAACGAACAGTGGTAATATTCTAACAACACCATTAAAACATTGCGGCAGCGGATTCAAGTTTCACTCGTACCAGCAATCAGTTAATAAATCTACCGAATTAATACGCATACCAAACATCTGACCAATAATAATGACAAGTTCGTCGAAAATTCGCAGTCCTTGTTTGAGCGCGTTTGGCGCCGGATCGGCGAAACGAGGACGCGAAACAATCTTTGCCTCTGTCAGTGATAAATCTTTCGCAAATTGCGCGTAGTAATTCATCGAAACACAGTCTCCAATCAAATTTACCGATGAACTCGTCAATTGCCCCCGAATGTTGTCCGTTATAAAGGACTATTTGCTAAGCACAATCCCAACTTTTAATCAATCCGTTTTGCACTGACGGATAAATTCCAATTGCATCTTTCGGACTGTTTCGCAGTGAAATCTCAGTTCTCTCTGTCCATTCCGCCCTCTGTCCGAACGGCGTGAACGAAAGTCCGCTACTTTAAACAAAACAGGCCGCCGACACTGTTCGATTGAGTTCTTCACTGATTCGTCGTTCCGATAGACCAATTTTACGACCAGGCACAAAGTTTGCTACCCATACTTTTTATTCTCGATAAAGATACTCCGGCATGCTCACGTGACCTATATTTTAACGCTCTATTGTAATACCAAAACCAAGTTCTTGCCTCGCGTTTAAAAGCAAAGTACATGCATACGTCTATAATGTGTAAATGGCCGCCGCTGCAGTGCACTGTTTTGAGAAATAAATTAACAGATCCTTGTATATAATTTATTTAAATTTACAGAATATTTTAGACAATTTTTAAGCAGTCATCATTAGACCACCGTGCAGCCTTTGCCATTCGGATACTGCCGTTACTTATTGTAATCAATGTGCGAATTTGAAAGCACGCGTTCTTAAAGAGGTAAACGACGTTGCCAGTAAATTAGCACGCAGGGCCCAGTTCTTAAATGCAAATTTCCAAATATTCAACAACGCAGAGGAACGTCTTAATTCCTCCTCTGCTCGCTGTGAAACAGCTCGGATGTAAAGCAGAGGGGCGACTATCTTCGCTTATCGAGTGTAAACGCATGGGAATACAGACGTATGTATATACATATACGCGTAGCAGGCGTACGGGCGCGCTTTCTAGCCGGTCGGAGGAGAAGGAAACGTCTGAAAGAGAGAACAACGAAGGAAATGAGACAGCTAACGTGGGGGTGAGAGCGATAGAGAAGGAGCGTCGGGGGGTGGATGGTAGCGGAGGGTGCAAGAACGCGAGGAGGGTGAAAGCGGGTGGGACGAGAGTGGATAGGGTAGCTAAGACGACCGGCTCCCAAGTAATTATAAAATGCAATCAATACTTTACATATTTTTCACGCAAGTCGGAGGGTTGCCTCCCCTGAATCTCGTACAAGCTTCCGTACGGTGCCTCCTTTCTTTTCATGCAGCCAGCAGACGTCGCGCAACGCGTGGATGCAAATAATTGCGAGCGCCCGGGCTTTTTACTTGCGAATTGGGTTTGTTAAAGTTTAAACAAAGGCCACGGTTACCGAGACGCGTGTATCCAATGTGTGAGACGCTGAAGAGACATCTCGTCATCCGTGGTTCGCGGGCTCGCGCTACCTGAACATCACTTTTGTAAGATTTCCTTGTGCCGGCGTTGACGACGCGACGGCTGAATACGTTACGAACACGCACCGCGTTAATTAATGTAATTTAGTTTTCAGACATTTATATTTGTGGTTGGGCTTGAAAGGGATGAAAAGGAGGAGAATAAAATAGACGAAGGGAAATGAAAAAAATAAATGAGTGAAGTTAAAACAAAAAAAGGGTACGTCGAAATTTTAATTAATTTCGTTAAATGCAACGCTGATCAATCTTATTTAGCGCCTTCGTATATATTATTTCATTGCATCAAGCATTTTATACACATCTCACCTAGTTCGCTGCAAGTGAGAATTTTATATCTCATACCGTTACAACATTTAGTAAAATTGATATATTATTTGTATAACTAGATAATTACATTATTCGTATATATTACGCTGCTGTGTTTATATGTAAAGGTCTATAAAGCACCACGTATAAAAATTTCGATATGTACTTCGTTCTTTAACTCTGATAATATTACAACCGATTGCCTAAAGAAATCTCGACAATACCCGAGCCGCGAATAATATTATTATGCACGCCATGGAAAAGTACTATCTATGCAAGACATTTTCTCCCAATTAAAAGTATATAACGCTGTACACGAACTTGACGGATACAGCCCATCAAAAACTAAGAGCGCTTTTAAAAGCTGCATTACTTAATTCAAAACACAATTTCATATTATACATTTTCCCAGGCGATGGACGAAACTGTACTTTCCGAATTTAAAATCGTGAAAAAATTACCCCGCGTAACGGTCGAAGGAAGTTGACATCCGAGGGGTTCGATTAAAAAAAGTAATACCGCCTAAAGAATTTAACGAATATGATAATGGAGGCGAGTTCGTGGATAGCTCCGCTCCACACAATGGCACCAGTTGAACAACGCGTAGGGTGAAGAGGGCGGGCGGGGTTGGATGACTGATTTTAATTATGAAAAACGCGGTGCACCATTGCACCGGTAATTACGCTTGTACAAATGTATCGCGAGGCGCAAGAACAACGACGGATTCGTGACTGAGAATGCAATGTTCAAAAATGACGGAACAATGGGACCGGTCGGAGGAAATAATGTAAATTCGCAGTGCCCGAAACAATAACCCTTGAGCGTCGCTCGAAAACACTCCGGTTACCCCTTGCCGCTGCTTGCTTCGAGGGGGCAAAAGAGGAAGAAGAGCCGACGTCGCGATCGTCTTTGACCCTAAATCCGTGCGCTACGTCGTCGTGAACTTCAGAGACTGATTTACTGCTTCGGGAGCCAGCGCGTTGAACTCGAACCATCCTCCAGCAAACAGCTTAATTAAAATTATAGTGTTACGGCCGTTTCTTGAAACCACTTCTACCGATGTTTCCAGTAACGTTCGCAGCGATCCGATGGGAAACATTGTGACGCATAATTATACGTTGTCACGATACTGACGGGTTGACGGTAATGCAAAATTGGCGTAATTAAATGAACATAAAGTTACGATTTTTGCAAGCTCGGCGTTGCTTCGCAAATGTTAGCGAAGCTTCGAGAAAGTAAAATTTGCTTTACTGTTTGCGAGGACTCTCGCGTTCGAATTTAGTGCCGTCCGATTCCGATTTTTTACAGATTTCTTATAGAATCTCATTCACGCTGAATATTTGATAACGCAATATTGCGAATTCTCGTCGATTAAAGTTATTTAGCAAACGAAACATGTTCTTCCAGTTTAGCTAAAGTTCGCAACGCAAGCTATCAGTGCATTAAATTCCCGTGCGAATTAATCGCGCAATGGGTATGACCTAATATTTAACGTGCCCGCGTTTCGTGTTGTAACTTATTCCGTCAACGACGTTGGAATATAAAAGAGTTTAGTAATCGTGCAAGTGTATCTCGATGTTATCTTCGCGTAGTTGCACTGCTCGCTCGGACTGCTTCCGTGAGGCGTAAGACATTATCTTCACTGGCCCACGCTACAAACACGCTACAACTCCTAGCGCGTTGCCACGTGGTGAAAGTGAGCGATTCAGAATTTTGCCGCGCCGAACGATTGCCAAAAGAAGCTGCACCAAGGCGCGCGATGACTGACAGCGGCCAGCGCCAGAAAAAAAGAAGCGGAAGTGCATCGTCGGTACCGACGAATTGTAATTATTAACCGAAACGCTTGGAGATCAGAACCGGTGGTATTATAGTTGCAAGTGGCTCGAAAATTTCCATACAAGACTCTCCATCCGATTAATACCGGAACACTATCTTGCAGGAGACCCAACGGTCTTCCTACCTCCCCACGGATCCCCCTGAGCCGCCCGCGAAAGTAAGTAGTGAGTGAGCGGCATTCAAGGGTTGGTGACTGCGGGGGTGGCAGAGGGTGGCAGTAGCTCCGGCGGTAGGCAGCGGGATAAAGAAAGAAAGAAAGATTGAAACGAGCGGCGCGCACGAGAGAAAGAGAAGAGGACCGGCGGAGGGTAGCTAGGTAGAGTGGGTACCGAGGGTACGGCCAGATTTTAACGATTCCTCTGCCGCGGAGTCTTAAGAGAAAGAATGGCGGGGATGGGTGAAATGAGAGGAGAGGGTTGGGGGTTGGCGAGGGTGTCGAGGAGGTGTGGGTGGAAAGGGATGGCGCGGAAAGAAGAGAAAAGGGAGCATAGGAAAAGACGAAGAAGGAGGGTGGGAAGGAGGGCGAAAGCGAGCGGAGGAGAGGGCGGAAGAGGACGGTGGAGATCGCGGTGGCGGTCGACGAGGGTGAGCTGGAAGGGTGCGGGGGCGAAGGACGCGAAATGAAGAAATTCTATCTACATTTCCAACCCTTCATGCAGCGTCTTACCCCCTTCGCCGCCGAGACTCCGCACCCTTCCTCCCGCTCGCCCTCTTCTTTTCTCTTTCTTCTGCCTCGGCTTCTTCTTCCGCCCACTTCGTTCCTTCGGCTGCCTAACCTCCTGCCCCCACCTCATCCTTCTCGTTCCACTGACGGTAACCCGACCACCCCCCTCGCGCTCGCCTTCTCTCCGCGATGTCCCCCCGATCCGCGCAGCCCGCGAGCAACCACCCCGCTGAGACAATACGACCAACTCAACCCTCTCCCCGTCTGCCCTTGCAACGGTCCCGTCTTCTTCGCCTTCTTCTTCCTCTTCTTCATCCGTCGAGCTCTTACCCGTACGTCCGTCCCTCTCCCTTTCTCATCCGCTCATTTCCTTGCCCTGTCCCTCTTCCTCGTCCTAACCCCTTGAAGACCGGTATCGCCACCCACTACCATCAGCATCGCGACTACCAGAAGAGTACGCGAGGCCAGGATTCCTCCGGAGCTCTCTTTCGTTCCTTCTCGCTCTCGACTATCCACCTTCCTTCGCCTCCTCCTTGTCCCGCTCTTCAACGGTTCTCCGGCCACCGCTTCTTTCCTTTTTCTTAAACACAAAAGCGAAAATTTTGCTTATTAGAATATTTCCAGGAGGTGTTCCCCCTTCTTCCTACGACTACGCCACCGCCGCCACCGCCGCCACCGCCTCCTCTAGCTCTTTCACCTGCTGATCCTCCACTCCTCGCTCCGATGTCCGTCAGTCGTCTACACCTTTATCGTTGACTTCGCGTTCAACCCCTGAGCCCTTCGTCGTCGTCGTTCTCCTTGGTCTGCTCCGCGGCCCAGGGCAGGGGTAAGTCCATGCACTCAAGTGTGACGGCACTGGGCTGCGCCGACGGTCGGGTTATTCGCGCTCGTTCCTCTCGTTTCGAGAGTCTAGCCGTTCGTCGACGCCGCTCTGCCACCGGCGGCCATTACTATGATTGTGTGCACGGAACTTTAATTATTATTATAGCGGGTCGGGGAGCCGAGTGTATGACAATAAGGAGCACCGTCAAAGTGTACTTTGCACGGGCAGGTGTACAAGTTGCGCCCGGTGCGCCGCGTGCTCGCATACGTGAATAACCGGGCGGCACGGTGTGCGCACGCGAACGCTTTCCGGCCACAAAGACCAACAGATTGAAATCTTTTGTGCTTCTCTGCGTTTCCTTTTATTTTTCATTTTTATTTTTCTACTTTCCCGCGCCATGCCACTCCCTTGTTACTTGTCTCGCATTACTGTTTGCCTTCGTGGCCGTTTGTCCTCTGGCAAACGCTGCACAGATAGGTATACATCCGCTCTCGAGTTCACCTTCGAATTCGCCGCGTGGACTTCGAGCCGCGTTAAACGACGAAGCGATTCATTCGCTGGGAACTCGCGGTTTTCGTGCGTAGGAAGCGGAGGGGTTGCCTGCAGACGAAAGTGAAAGCACATTGCGTGGAGGGTGCGTGGAGATGTAAGACCAGCCTTCGTCGAGAGCGAGCGGTGTGCTTTTCAAAGTTTCGCGGGCCCGCGCCGCTGCAACACGCGCTCGTCTCTTCGGTTACGATGCCCTCGTGGAACAAAACCCACGTGTTCGTTCGAGCTTGGTTCCAGCCACGCCGGAAAGATCAAAGTGAACTTTTCTCGCGAATTAAATTAAATTGAACAATTTTCTTTCGGTTGCGCGATTTCCTGGAGAGCTCACTTTCTTTTTCGTTTCTATGCTTTTTCTTGCTTTTTTTACACGACAATAAAAACAGCGAAAGTAGACCGAGTAGCTGCACAATTTTTATTCGCATATTCTGCGGACCGAGATAATGTTTAATTATCGTCATTATTACCACCTGGTATTCGCACGGCAGAAAAGAAACAGGCAGATAAGAGTATGTGCAAAGTGCAACATGCAGGTATAATTTGCGTTGGCAGTTAACAAGGCAGATTTAAATTCTTGATAATCACTCCTTACGCCGTGGCTCCCATTTAATACAAGGTAACCGCAGCCTAGAAATGTTTTTTGCTTTATCCTTCAAAGTTACGTCGAGATACATTCTGTTTTCTAAACCTGCCAGTGTTCTATTATAAGAAATCCACGCGCCTATAAACTTTTATGGCCAATAATTGTACGCGCATGACAGTTGGTAAAAAAGACGTACTCCATTTGCAACTAGCTTCATTGGAATCTAGACATGACAAATGCTCGATTATCCTGAAAGCAGGAGCATGCCTGCTTCAAATTCATTCACGATCCATACATCCGTGCATCAAATTAAAGCCTACCATTGTTCGTTTATAATCGCTGCGTGGACATATTATCCATAATATAAAATAAGACATCGTTTCATCAATTGCGTTACTTCGAGCTAGGCTGGTAAACTATGATTAATAATTTGCGCGATGCGTGTCTACGAAAGCGAGCAGTCGCTGCTTAAATACCGCAGGAATCTCCATAATTTGTCCCAACGATAAGGAGCACACTGTACATTTCAATCTACCGGACGGACGTGGACCTTTAGAAAGCAGAAAACTCTGGAAATATTTGCCGCGGAAGGCAGCGTATAAAGCTTGGCGCGATGTAAGATACCGAATGATAGGATAGGGGAGAGCGTGTTGTCGAAAGAGAGAGGGCGAGACTGTAACAAACAATGGAAAGGTAGTCTTGACGGACAATAGCTCGTGTGGAACAAACACATCTCACTGTTTCTTACTCTGCCCCAACCCCCGTCGATGTCCCCTCGTGCACAAGCCAGACCATCGTTTCGGGCTACGTTCTCCTCCGGACTTCACATACTTACGTTTTTAAGCTTTAAAAGCTCCATTTGCTTCTCTGCTCCCGACACACAGCCCGGAACAATAGGGTGGACAGGAGCCCTACTCACGACAATCATCCACCGTAATTTTTCTATCTAAACCAGAGATGCGTGAACCAGGGAGATTCGCGGTTGCGTGATTCATGTGCTTCGTGTATTGTACGTAACGATACAATCGCCATTCGTATAAGGTAAAATACTCTTTGCATTCGCGACACACCAGGCACATCTGAAGAAAAACGCACGTTCGTTAAATTCCTCGCGATTAACTTCCAATGCAGCTTCTATATGCACAAACGAAACGGAAGCGCATATCGTACAACGCGGAGCAGTGTTTATTTGAAATTTCGACAGAAAATTTGTACTCGAACGGAGAAGGACAATGCTAAATAGCACGACACGCGGTACAAGGGAATCGTTGAGACGCGTTTCACAAACCTACGACATCCATCGACCGACAAACGTCCCGATGAGGCAGAAATCGAAAGCACATCTGACATTACACCCTTCCGGTGGTTTCCTCGCAACGAAGTTACCTCAAATCGCCGTAGCCGGCGAAAGGATTCTCATTTTCTTTCTCTTCGGGGGAATCGACGCAATCGCAGCGCACTGTCGATCCCTCGAATCGAAACGCCGGATGGGTTCTATTATTGTCGCGACATCGTACACTCAAAGGCGTACACCGAGTGACTAAAAAAAAAGTGCGGCAATGAACGAACTGCTGGCAAATGAATTATTTAATTAATTGTCTTACATCGTCCCGTCGCGTAGCCCCGAGGGGCGAGAAATCCGTCGAGCTGAGATCTGTTCATAAGTTCGACGCATAATCGACGCTTTTACGGGGCTTCGCTCTAAATCGGTCACGATAAAACTTTAAACTCCGCCCGACCGCCCGAAAACTTTCGCGCTCCCCTCGCATTATCGTCCCCGCCGTTCCATAAGTTCCCCGATGGCGGAGCAGAAACAAAACAGAGTTAGCAGAAGGATCGCGTGGAAAAAGACAAGGGTAGGGGGACGGACACGAAGGGAAGAAACGGGATCGCTGGCTGACGCGCGAAGCTTTGCATACATTGAAAGAAACAAATGTAGAATTTCGTGTTCGGCCCGTCCGAGGGCGGTCGTCGTAATTCTGCCGCGTGCCCCCATCGGCTCGGGGTTATTCGATCCCTCGCAGGTGGTAGATAGCGGCGCGAGTAAGAAGCATCGAGGGAGACGAAATCGGGAATGAAAGACGAAAGGAGCACGAGGTCGAGGCCGGCCGTGGTAGGGGTCGACGAGCGCCAAAGGAGGAACGAAGATAGAGAGGTAGGGAGGAGGACAGCGAGCGACGAAACAGGGTTGGCAATGGGTGGAACGGCACGTAAGCGGGGTAATTCTTAGAAAGGGAAAGGGTTGCGGGGGCCTTAAGTGTAAAAGATTATCGGGAGGCAGAGGAGCACCGGTATCAGCAGTAGCAGCAACGACGACAACGATGAGGAGGGCCACGACGTCGGCAGCCCACTTTTTCCTCAAAAGGGGAACGGCACGGGGGTGGCGGATGGTTGGCGGAGGCTCGGCGGGCAAGAGTCGGGGGTACGGAGCACGAAATGAGGGTTCCTGAGTTTTTGCCAGGCGATCAATAAAAGTCTCTGTGCTCTCCTCTTATACTTGTCGTATAACGAAGTAGGCTGGCTGCCTGTAAGGGGTTTGGGTGCGTGGCCCGGTGCGTGCATTAATTCCACCTCCGCCACCTCCGTCTCTCACTCATTCCGCCCTTCTGGCTCCTTCCTTTTCTGGCCGGTGTCCCTGCTCGTCCGTCTCGCTCTCGCTCGTTCCCTTCAGCCTCGTTCCAACTCCTCTCCACATCCACCCTCCCTGCCCCCCTTATCCTGCACGCCCTCGTTTCCTCTCCGCGTCTTCCTGCCTCGACTCATCAACGCTCGGCGCCTATGAGAGCACGCAGCCGGATACGAAGGGTACGACGAAGAGAGTTCGGCGATCCGCTACCCTCTCGCCGCGAGGGTGTCTTCGCCGGAGCTGGCTCGGGACGCGTTTTAAGAAAACGTGACGCTTCTTCCACCGACCTCTCTTGTCCTGCCCTCAACACCCATCGCCCCCCTTGCCTCTGCTCATCTCGTGGGCCGTCTGTGGTCCTGCCTCGTAAGCTTTGATTCTTGATCCTCCGCCTGGCAGAGCCGTTTCGCGATGGACGCGACACGCGCGATGTACAGTCTTTGTCGTGCTCCCGCGGTACTTTGCTGCCGAATTTAAAGATTGAACGCTCGCGAGGATATGGGGTCTTTGATAGAATAAACAGTAGAAATTTGAAGGATATTTCGCACGATCAACGTAACGCGATCTTAGAAAGTAATTACGCTACTTCGATTAATTACATCGACGTTACTGCATGCTATCGCTGCAAAGGAATTCCGGATCTCATTAATTATTTATGTGCTGGATGAGTTGATAAAATTCCAGGAAAACGACTATCGGAACGACGGTAAACGTTCCTTGTCAAGAAACCCTTAGTATTTTCTATCTCCCGGTTTACCCTGTTATTTTTGTCCCTTCTTACGCGTTGCTACACCCCCTTCCATCGAACGCTCCCCCTGCTCTGTTCATGTGTTTGCGTCGTACAGTCAGTAATCCGTGTCGACGTGGAATCCCTTTATCTAAACTCTGCCCTGGCGAAAGACACATAGTATCAACAGCCACACACAAGAGCGATCTACAATTATCCCCCGACTGTCTTGCGCTGCTTTCTGACAACTTTCTCGAGCAGCTAGCCCGTTGCACCCTCGTTCCCTCGATTCGATTCGCTTTCTCACCTTCGTAGTTTCGTCCGTACGCTATGGCAACGCGGCGTTTATAGCCGCTTTCCGATGTAAAGATAGAGGTGTAGATTCTCAGACGCACAAGGGAAACGGCGTAATTCGAAGTATTTCTACTGTTTAAGTTGCTGCGAGTTTCGATCGAAAGTGTGCAAGCGTCGAAGGAAGACACTGACTAGTACTGATGCCCTGTCTTGTTATTTGCTTCGAGTGTTTTAATCGTCGATCGAGCGCAGTTTAAAGCTACTTCACGTGCACACTTTGCAGATATTAAATAAAATACTAAATTTATTCATTTGTTCGGACTGAATTTAGATTTCTAAAAAATAATAAGTTCAATAAATAAATAAGTTGATAAGTGATAAGAAATGAAGTAATTGGCAGCAATTATTTGTCCCAGAAGTTTCATGTTCGCTCTATAGATAGTCTGTAGTTGTGTATTGCGTGGCGTTTATTTTCCGGAAGATTAAAAATATAAATCCTGTACATCTACAACCGAACAAAATTATTGAACATAGTTTCTCCAATGATAATAGAGTATGAGGTGGATATTTCGACATGTTCCTAATTTTTATTTTAAAAAATTGTGTTACAATTGTTGAGAAGGATTATCAGGCACTCGAGGGTAAACAAATTCTCTTTCACTATCATTATTCACAATTGTCTTCGAGAACAACTTTAATAGCGAATTAATATTTCCGCGTGTGCATATTCTATAGCTCTCCTATAAACTAATGCCTTTAAAACTCTTCTTGACTCCTCTCGGAATTGCGAGATTCTCCGTGCTGGACACTCGCCAAGCTAGGTAATAGAAACGAGAGGGGCGTAGGCAGATCAAGAGAACATTATTCCCAACAGCATAATTCATCTGATAATTAACACGCTTTCATGCCAGTTAATCGTACACTTCACTTACAAACAATTTATTAAGGTGCAACAAGATCTTGATATGAAAACATTAAAACAAAACGGAATCCACAATTGCAATATTATTTTCTATGCAATTGTTGGTTGGAGTTGGAGGCACGTATTCCCTCATTCGTATGCAGCAATAATACTTTTGATTATATTTGACATGCAATGTTATTTACCGATCAAAAAACAAAACTTCAGAAATATAGTTCATATAAAGAAACGAAACAGGCGCGAAATTAGTTCCCCCCTGATACAGGGTTTTTTTTTCAAAAATAAGGGATCACAATGAGTTGCAATCGCGTGACATGGGAATAAATGATCCTCGCAATATTTCACGGTTGACCACACGCCCGTCCGCTCGTTATTTATTTATTTTTCAATGTACAGTTTCGAAAATGCACGTTATCACAGTTTCCATGCTGTGCTTGCGTTTCGACCATTTTTTATACACTGTATATTCAGATTTTACCCGCACCCATCTCACGCTGAAGTGGAAATATTAAATGTTTACCGAATTACTTCGGATGGGACCTGCATTGTATGTATACAACGGACACCACGCAGGGGTGCACGACCCTCACCCCGCTCTATAAGTATAAATCCTGCGCCGGCAGAAGTCTGCGTTATTCCCGGAAAGTTTGAAACGCGACTGAAATGAAATCAAAGGGTAGGTTCACCTGGTGGTCGATCTGTACGTTTCTTGACACTGTTTAGAAATTCGCTCGGACACGCGATGCCCGACGAAGAGCTCCGTGTAAGCCACGACGCGACGCGGATGCTGCGATCTGATTTCGCCTTACTTCTTCGTGCGCTTCTTCTCTTCGCCTTTCTTATCCCCTCGTATCTCCCCCCCCCCCCCCCGCGCAACCTTTACCACCCGGCTGATTCTTCCCTCCACCCACGGACACACTTCCCGTTACTTTGCCACAACACGCGACGGGTGCTTCTTTTTCCCGGCCGATGAGTTCTGTATCTTGTATCGGCTGGGCGAGAGCGAGAAAATGAAACGTTTCGTGTCGTAAGTGAAGCAGCCGAATCGGGAAAACACCCCTCGGTTTCGCTACGTCCGATTTTTCGATAAACACGGATGGACCTTCGATTGGAATGCACGCGTCACCTGCGGGTTGTTGGCATCGCCATTAACGGACGTATTAACCATTAGGTAGGAAATAAGGTAAATGCGACCACAGATCGAAACAAAAGTAGGTACAAGGTGTGCATGTAGAAGCGGAGTTTACTTTGGTCTATTTTACGATTTTCAAAGAAACGAAGAAGGTCAGCCGTTCTATAATAAGCGTAGTTTGGCGACGTTAATGAAGACTTCAAGTGCATCGTGCTTTTTGATTGCGGTGTAATGGCGAGGTGGTAAAGTAATACAAGACACAGCCTCTATCTTTAACAATTTATTGCTAAATAATAAAGTGGCTGATTTCTTAAATTCTTTCGAAACAAGAAAGGATACGAAACTTACTATACCATCGCCATCTCGTCGCATGTGGCTCTTGAAATTTATCTTCGATAAAAACATGTAAAAACTGAGATGGATTATGTTTATTTCTCTACAGGCCTTTGATAATATGCATTGACAGTTTCAAAATATTTGATTGCTTGTGTAGGAATTGTTTGTAAAAAATTTGTATCATTTCCGTTACTTAGACCATCGATTTATTTATTCATTCATACACGACAGGTCGACTCGTTCTTAAATTGAAATCTCTTACCTGGGTGGATAGTCTTTATCGTCTGATTTGATAGACGAATTTTGGAACGTGATAAAGTCGAATGATGCTACTCTATCCTCGCTAATATAATCGGATAAATCGAGATCTGACATTTTTGTACGTAGAAATATGTATACTAATAGATAAATTTTCTAAATGAATTTCTATAAAATCGGTCTGAAATCTTAGTCTAAGTGTAATTCATTGAACCAGGTCTCAAAATTATTCTCTATGAATAAATGAATCTGCATGCTAAAATAGTTTTTGGAATATTTTTCTGCGCAAGTTGCTTAAAATAAGATTCATCAATTGATACTTCTTCTACTTCTTAAATAAATCCTGATTCAATTTTCGTCGCTAACGATTGATTAACTTCCGCCAACGGATGTTTTCGTTTTCCTTTATCAATACAAATATTTGCCAGCGAATATAATTCATGTCTTTGATTTAAATAATTCGAATTTCTTTTATTGTCAGATTATTGTCTTCTGTTGAAAAACTTACATTTCATATTTATTTGTCTAGGAAGAATATGTATGATTACGCAATTGAATAATTACAGAAGAAATTGCTCTATTGTTAGTCTTCCCATTTCTCCGCAGAAAGTAATTGGTATCAATGCTATTCAATTTTCTGGACATAATATTTTAATTTTGTCTTCCGAAACGGATTCAATGAATAAGAGAGGATCATTATTGTGTCGATCCGCTTTCTATGTATTCTGTTCTGTTAGTCTCTCGATCTATTATAGATTGATTGAAACGTCACGCACTGATTCTGCACTACCCACGAATTTAAATTACACTACGTAATTACAAGACTGCACTGTAGTTTTTCTACGGTTTGCGGAAATACCGCTGCAACCTTTTATGGTAGTCCCACGAGATGTAAGGCTTCATCAGATAAACGATAGGACTACCGATTATCTCTGTCGGGTACGAACCAGCGTTGA
The DNA here is from genome assembly GCA_963583965.1 of Nomada ferruginata. Taxonomy (NCBI): domain Eukaryota; kingdom Metazoa; phylum Arthropoda; class Insecta; order Hymenoptera; family Apidae; genus Nomada; species Nomada ferruginata. Next base: position 16,637,315 of record OY757216.1, read on the forward strand.
AGGAGCTTCCTGTTTAACGCTGCAAATTATCTGCTTAGCACTTCAAGAATTATTAATGCATTGTGAGCTGGACACCCGTTAAGTTGATATGAAACTCTCATAACTTGCGGAACGGAGACGATCTTGGCAAACGGATTACAAATCTGAGATCAACATTTGAATGATTAAATAATAAGAGTATTATAACATCAACTATCACGGCATAATCTTCTAACTAATTGTCTACAAAGGGTTATATGCCTGTGAATAAATAATAATAATAATAACTCGGGACAACGTTATTGGTAAAAGAACATACAAGGTATCCATAAACTAATAAACCTTCAAAATGAATTACCTCTAAACTCTATACAAGATTTTATTGATGAATCGTATTGCTGTATTGCTTTCACAAATATGTAAATCAGAATTTTATAACTGTTTTAACATTTCGAAAGGTGTATTCTTATCTGGGTCTCTTATATTTTTATTAACAAAAAATGCTACTCGTAGATATTGTCTTTTGCTTAACTTTTGCTTGAGTTTTTCTCATTCTTTTTTTGTTTCCGAAGAAGTTTATAAGGTGAAAGTTATATAGGTACTTTGATGCAAGTTGTTTATTTAACATTTGTGACTTCACAAAGAGATTTCAAGGACTTAGCAAGTTTATAAAAAAAAAACTAAAATGCTTTTCACGTTAGCTATAAAACCATCATTACCTGGAACTTTTTACAAATTTTTCCCTTGAGTTTATAATATACACGAGCAGCGCTTTATTATTACTTAACTGTAGGGCCTATATTAAGTAGCAATTCTTTTTTAGATCAATTTTTTAACTCCGTGACTTATCCATTATCGGCACAAATTCGCTCAAAGAATTCCTACTTATCACAGATTATAAAAAAGTGGTTTCAGTAATTAGATTTAGTCTGAAATAAACTCCAATTTTTCATAAGGATATCAGCAATTATAATAAAGATAAGGAGAGTAGAATAATATATAAATCCGACTGATATACTCCGAACGCGACAAATTGTCTCATTATTCATTGGTGCTATATAATTGGCACCATAAAATTTAACTCCCTCAACAATAAAAAGAAGAACCTTACAACCACTTTATTGGTGTCGCGAGTAATTACGTTCTAAATGAAAATATTTATTTTCCATACGGAACCAACTACCCCTCTGCCCGAACGTATTTCTACCTGAAAGTTCGCCGCTTTTATACCTACAGTGCTATGGTACTATGTATTCACTTTACGCACGCAAAGTATCTATGTTTCATTACCTATACACCGTTGAAATTACCAGACCCTATGATCGTTCCCATGCAATGGGCCACGCATGATAAAAAGAAGTTAAAACAAAATCGTGACTCGTCGTTGTCCCGAACAGAGAAATACATATATCGCGTCCACCCCCTGCACACCGATTCTGGGTAATTAATTCACAATGGGGTGCTATGGTTCGACCACTCCATACCTAGCTTGTATTCTCGTAGTTTCCCCGCATACCTAGTGTATGAATCTTCGTCTTCGCCCTACTATCGATCCTGCATATGTTTAAGTGCCCTCCGTTGCCAATTCGTGTACATAATAGGTTTTACTGGATTGAAGGATCACGGCCACGAATTTTATACGAAGTTGCTTGAAATGTATGATGGGGCAGGGTGCCTATTAATTTAGTCCTGGAAACTGTCGGGGATATCGACGATCACACGTTTATCTTATGAATGACAGTGACGTTTTTATGAAATCCGGATGTCCGTAATTGCATGAGATTTAATTAAGATTGCAGGTTAATTATTATCACTAGAAGGTAGAAAATGCATGGTGATAAAGCAGTTGTGCTTAGGATATATTAATATTATTATTTCTGATTTATCGCTTAATACGACAAGATTGTATAGATCCTACACATGGTAAGTAAGGGTAAAGGCAAGAATATGCGATACCCAGATTATTTTTCAATCTAGGGAGTCTCGAAATAGGTATAAATAAAAAGATCAAACGAATAACTTTGAGCAGATTCGTGTGAAATGTACTGCAATTCCACATCGACGCACGAACACAAAGATAACGCTTTGCATGATTAATACCAGCAGATTTAAATTGAACTTTAAATAAAAATGCAGGCTTAATACCAGTCTACTGTATTTTGGACAATCGACTGCTGACAATAAAGCTTTCCTCGTCGGTGCAAATTTAAATTGCATTTGAATGAAAAACCTGAAGAAACACCTGCCTGCTGTATGTTGGACAATTGATTCTTAATAAAGCTCTCTTCGTCGACTATAATATGGAGACATGTATTCTCATAATTTTCTGGGATCTTCGCTAAATTCTGTTTTCCATTCTAATTAACATTATCGATCGCGTGTATGGTTGCATACATCTTCCCATTTAACGTCACACCGCCGTTACGATACTACACCGATTCCTCTGTCTCCCCCCTGGTGTACTAAGACTTTGGATTAGTAAGTTTAATATTTATCCGAATTAATATTTCTATCGAATACAAGCGACACGCAAATTAACATTCTCCTCTTACGCTAATTTCTCTCGCAATACATTCACAAAGCAGTATAAATAACTGCAAATATCCAAAATGTTTTAAACAACGTATGTCGTACAATAAAATGTATCATACGAATATTCTTTTATCTCCGAAATTGATCGTTCTCGTTAGTCTGGTGCTGATCAATCGTTTGTGAAAGCGCATAGAATTAGGTGGAAATTATTTTTATCGAATACATAATGTCCTGCAAAAGACACTATAATTCTTCTGAAAGTTCCCGTTTAAGAAAAGACATTTCATATGCAGCAACCTAATAATAAGCTAAAAATCGCGCACCGCAGTCAAACTCCGTTCAGCATGCAAATCCTTCGAGCACACTTTAAATACGCAACCGCGAACTTAACGAAATTAATAACATTAACCGGGTACTTCTACGGGAGTTAAGAAATTTCTAACGCTTAAGAGCAACGAACAATGTTGAACGCGCCGCAATACATCGCATTGCGGTCGTTAACGCTGTTTTTACTGCACGTTCGAACGCATACTTTTACACATTTCACCGCTTCCTTAGATGCCTCCTAGCCACCGTTAGACGGTGCAGAAACACAAGGAACTGTACACGTGATCGTAAAACGCATTCTCTCGTGCACCTGAAACCGAAAAACAACGTTTCACAATGAAAAGTTTCGCCAGGTAATCCGATTGAACAAACAATCGATAATATAGAAAATTACACGAACCAGGTGTCGTTCCACTTGTCCTCTCTACGATCGTCGATCACCGTCGTTCCTGTCCTCGAAATAAACTCAACGACGTGCAATTAAGCATATACCGATAGACGTTTTCAAAAGTACGTGATTTACGAGCCGCAAAATCCTTGGCCTGATCGAAAATCCGTTTTCAATAGCCGCATTCCAAGAATAATCGTGCAGTATGTTGCACACGAGGACGTTGTGTGGTCAGGTGCACGCGCAGGTATACATATACCTGTGTCCGGTGTGCGCGCAAATAGAAAAGAATTACCGCAATTCGAAGGAGGAAACTGGCTTCGCTCGTTTCGAGAAAAATATTTCAATGCGAGCCCCATTGTTCGGGCGTCACTTTTATTGAGGTCCCTGAGTCATATACTTCTTACAGCGCGACCGGCAGAACGTTCACTTGGATTTATTACAAAAACACAACAATACCTGAACTTTGACTATCCCGTTCATATATAATTACAAGAGGCACTGGTTAATCTACGAAATGATATTCTATGCTTTCACAGGAACGTTCGTTAACTGTGATTAATTGCACGGCTAAAAACGAATACATAAGCGTTGCTTGCCTGACTTATGAGCAATCATCAGGCCTGACTATATTCACGAACGTACGTATAGTCACGATAATGTACACATTAAGTTAACACATTGTTGACGATATACTGAAAAATGGATAGGACCTCTCTTGCAGAGCAGTGCAATTATTTCATCGAACGAAATTTTATATTAAATATTGATTGGCACAATTTTTTAGATGTCTCGTCTGAAAACTGTGTAACACCTATTCTCGTTTTTTTCTTTCGGCGCTTGGAAGCAATTACCAATTCAATACATATTTCGTATCAGCATGAATAATATAAAGATCAAATGCACAAATGTTCACCATTTCTAAGCACGGCGGAGACGTAAGGAAAGGGTAAAGAGAAGCATAGTTTGCTTATTTGATCGTTGTATAAAGAAATACATATCGATACACAATATACGTTAAACATTTCTGTTACATGAATACATTAACGTTTAACGACTTTAGTACTCCCGATCGCATGGAGAGGGTCATACGATTCAGAAGCACGTAACAATTTCGAGGTAAGCTTGCCGATAGTGCGGTTCACGCTCACCACGTGCTGGGCTCAATTTTCAGGCGCTGTATGCACATGCATTGAACGCGCACACCTGGCCGCTTATTGCAGCTATAGCTATGCATCCACGTGCGCTTCGGAAGCGTGATTTAAAAGTTCCATCGCGAGCCTCAACGCGTTTCAAATGGGCCTTTTCAGTACGCTCGCCGAGGTGTTTTTTTTGCAAACGCGCCTCCTTCGCTCTTATCATTTGTCAGCGTTGCCCGTTTGCCCGCCTGACACTTCGTTGCCATAGAACTTGATTAAATTGCCGAATGTCCATAGTCGCGTCGCGTGATCATCGAGCAAGCGAAACATACCAGGAGAACGCTGTTCGTTGGTCGTGCCAGATATGTCCAATTAAATAACATTCCGTAACGAACAATTGAGTCGCCGGGGCATTCGAATTTCGCCCAGTGCCAGGGTTCCAGCGATCGTTATCGGCAACGCATCGATGCGAATCAGAGGAGATCGGGCCAGGGTTAGCCCAGAGCCGTCATCAAGAGTCGTCGACCTAAGACGCGCGAGAGGACGCGACCGCAAGAAACGCTCATCCCACGAGCGCAAGGGGACGCAGCGCCGGGAAGACGAGAAAAAGGAAAGGAGGAATTAGAAGGGAAATCAAGCGGCGAGGAAAAAACGGAGACTGCGGAGACAGGACGCGGACGGAGGAAGCGTAGGAAAATCGAGAAGAAAACTCGACAGAAAGGGGAGGGGGGGTTGGTCCGAAGCGTCGCGGCGCGGCGGGGTGCGACCGGGGACAGGACCTGGAGGGGTAGAGCGTCGCGGCGGTGTCCTCACACGTACCGGCGCTTTCTTAATCATCATCTGTCTATCTCTCGGTATTAGTCGAGAAGAAAAGGAGGAGGACACCGATGCGAGGGTAACCTACGAATGATCCAGAGGCGGCAAAGAGGAAGAGGAACAGAGAGGACGGAGTCGAGAGAAAGATAGGTGTCGCAGGTTGTGCGGCGGGGGGTGGGGGTGGGGTGCGGAGCATTCGGGGTACAAAGGGCAAGGAAACGGTAGAAGGAGGCAAAAGAAGAGAAAAGGAAGGGAGGGAGAGAGTCAGAGGGAAAGAAAGAGAAAGGATGAAAAGACAGAAGGAAGGGGGTGGACGCGTGCAGAGCGAAAGAACGAGAGAGGAAAGAGTTCGCGTAGAGAGTGCTGGACGAACGGTGAATAAAGATGGAAAGAGTACCAGACCGGAGAAGGATGAGGTGGTTGAGGGTGGGAGGGGCGGGGGAGAGACGCTTCTTACTCCGCCCAGCATCCAAGATGGCGTTGGCAGCGGCTCCCCTCGTCATTAAAATCAATAATTAAAAAATACATCCGTGGGCACCTTCGCTTTTCTAGCGCCTCGTGACGCGTGCTCGGCACCACCCGCCCCACCAACCCTATTCGCGTATATATCTGTACCGCGTGTATAGCTGTATGCGCGGCGAACAGGCGACTGAGCACCACTGAGACAGGCTTCTTCGTTGGTAGTGGGGCGACACGGGGGTTGACTCCGAGCTTGGAGGGACGCGGCAATGGTAGTGGCAGCGACGCTGCTGGCAGGGGGTGACTGAGCCTGGCTCGCTGGGGGGAAGGGGTGTAGTGGTACCAGGCTGCACTGGCGAGACCCTTAAACAGGGACACAAGGACGAGTGGATGGGCACGGGAAGTGGGCACTTCCTCCGACTACCTCATCCCCCCTCTACCTGTGTCGCCCCACCTTCGCCCGGTGTCCCCCTGCGAAATAATCATCTATACCTGTTTCCCCATACGACGCTTCAAACTTGCAAACCAGCTAGATTCCCCGGGCCTTTTAATTAGCACGATTATCGTCGCGATATGGAATACTAATTAATTTCGACCGAGTTCGACGACTGTCTATGACCGACAGTGGGCGCATTCGAGATTCTGGAGATACGGATCGAGGGGAGACAAATAAAACTTGTGACTTGACCCTTTAAGTGTATCATTTTATTTTCAATAATCAAATATTTGGAAAAGAGAGGTGATAATAAATGGTATTGCTCAAAACAAGGGGTTGTAAATATGCCCCCACGCACGTCCGGCACCAATATCTCGATTCTTTCCTAAAATATTCAGAAATATGCAAAAATAACGAATGTTTCGACGAATTTGTTTCAAAAAATGCCACGGCTATACTCGACACAAATATCGAAAGGGTTGTCACACAGCGAAAAGTTCATAGGAAATTATTTAGTATTTAAATCTCTCTGACAGTGATGGTGGTATATTGTAACAATTATCACCTTCTTGCAAAGATGAATACTTTTGTGAATACGTCTGCCATTTTTTATTACCATGTAGCGTTAGTCATTAAATTTTCGCAATTCCCCTGCCCTTTTGTCTAAGAAAACTTATCTTACTAAAGAAGTAACAGTAAATATAGGTATACGACTTTATTTGCAGTGGTTCTGGAGCAGTGATAATTTAAACCCTAAATGATTAGGAAGGTGATGTATGTTTAAAGCTGTTTACAGCGGTGAAGAGTACAATGCATGGAGAAAACAGCTCACAGTATGAAAGCATAATGGCTCAGTTAATTACGCCGATGTGAATTTATTTACAAGACTGACTTTGGGTAGATGTCAATTTGTATTACTAAAGTAACCCGAAATTCGTCCACAATGCCGTGCATGATTCATATGTTTGCGCAAGAAATATTCGTGACTATAAAAACAGTTGGAAAAATAGTGGCCGCTAATAATACCTATATATGTTTCCTCGCTACAGTTATGAAACATTGCACTATAACTCTTGATCAGCGGTACAAGTTATTTTATATGTATCTAGATTGCTTCGACCATAATCGACAATGTTTATCCAATATTATGCCGTCTGTGGATAGAAAGGTAAAAAATAAATGTGCACCGTATTATTGCCACGTATGTATGTATTGAGAAAAGATCACAAAACAGTTAAGGACTATGACATTTACAAAGCAAGGAGCAAATTCTTTCAAATCATTTTGTGATTTGAATGCCTCGTGCATTGCAATGCGGAAAGTTTCCACATATGTACAAGTTCCGATGCCTTATAAAATCATTGTTTACGGACACAATTTTACAATTTATTGCTCCCTTTCTTGCGATGGCAATTTAGTTCCACCAAGAATTATTAAATACCGACGGATTGAAATCTTTTAAATAGTGGCCATTGTTTTAACTACGTTACCATTGTTCCTCTAAACTGGAACAAACACGTTTGCATACGAGCCGAAATAATGGATGAAACTGTACAATAAGTGGATATCTTTTTCGTACCGAAACGTCTTCTCTTTCGGATTTGTATGAATTGAAAAATTCTTTTCTACGGCCATAAAAAGCAACAGGGGATGCATTTAGTCTTGGAGAATAACATTTGAATATAATTGTACAGTTTTATTGGAGATATAAAAAGATTAATTTTTAATAGGTACCTCAAATATCTTATGTAATATAAATGCAATATGTGCTTAGAATACTGCCAATCAGGCCGTTCGTTTATAACTTTCATTGGTTTTGTATTGTAATGTAAGTACACATTGAACTCATTTTATTCTCGAGAATAAGGTTATTACAAAATTAATTCGATATCTACTAAATGAAATGTTTAGACGTGGTTGTTCCAGCGTTTCAGGTATTCTTTGCTTCTTCAAATGCAATTGTAGATAAAAAATACTCAAACTTTCTTACATAAAAATGACTGATAACTTTAATGCCATTATTATATAGGTGAGCGTTTGATGTTAAAAATGTATACCTACATATTTGTGATATAATTTAATATATTTAGATGCCTTGAAAATAATTCTTGCAGCACATCGGTTTCAAATTTTTCAGAATGATGGTGTTCTTTTAACGTAGGATTCCAAAACAATATTTTCATTTCGATACAAAATTTGAAGTCGAAGGCTTATTAATATCGCAAGGTGTATAATTTATGTTAATCAGGAAATACCATAATTTTATTTTATATACGACTTTACATATTGTATGAACATACAACTATAATCATTATCTAACAGTGACAAAATAATTAACTTGCGAAGACGAAATTATTGCATTTTGCAATATTTGTAATACTTTACTGCTACTTTCAGCTTAGCATTTACACCTGTAGAACATAGTAAATTCGAACGGAATCTTTACAAAATATTAATCGATATTCAGCTTTGATAATATCGACATACATTCGTTTTTCTAGAACGTGACTATCTTACGAATATCCATAGCTATGTCACTTAAAAGAATATAATATTTACATGAATTGATACAAACTATTACAAGTAACACAGACGTATGCTAGAGCCCCGTAACCTAATGGAATATGCTTCTTACAAATTTTACAACCAACTCGAAGGAAAACAGAGAGGTATCCTCGATCCCTCCTATTATATCGCCCAGAACAAAAAGGCAGAACATTTATAACCTTAGCAGGCAATAAAAAGGAATTTACTCGACTCTACAAGCATGAGTTAATTGTTAAAGTGCATCCAACGATACAGGATAATCTAAACGCACAGCGTTTAATCGGACTTATTCCAACAAATCCGAAAACGAACCTGTGCAAAAGAGAAACACAATGTACCCCCAACAAACACCAAAACCACCCTTCTCAAAAGAATTACCAAAGCACATTATCGCTCACCGGAACAATCTCCAGCGAAACAAGCTCTGTATCCCGGCGAGGAAACAATCCGGTAAACCGTCGAGGAAAATCCATGGAGTATAACTGAGGCTTCGATCACGGATCCCCCAATAAGTGTTAAATGCGACAGAAGAGCACCTCAACGCACCAAGTTTGCCGGTCAGCGAGCGAAAGTAACGGTGGGGCACAGGTTGCCGAGCAGGTGTACTACCCTCTCGAAAGCAATGATATTTAGGGCACGGACCATGAACGCTAGCCCAGTAGGTAGCAAAGTACCCCCCAGGTAGCGAAGGTCCCGGTGTGCGTAGTAGGTAAGCGGCGTCTAATCGTCCACAGTCCCTACGTGGACGGCAAGCACTCGTCAGAAGCGTGGCTCTCGTTCACGGAGGAACACGTACGTCTAGAATCAGTGAAAGGAGTTCGACGGTCCGCCGGAAGGACGGCGTGTGGTGGTGAAGCAAAAGGTTGAACAGGACAAGAGAGGAGAAGGAGGGTCCGATGGGCTGGTACCCATCCAGTTGGAGGTGGCACAAGGAGGTGGGACTCTTCGCCTCGTTCTCCACTTTCAGTGGCAAGTCCGAAGAGGCAGTCACAACGCGACTGCTCTAAGAGCCAGGCCGCCCGCCGCCACTCGACCGCACACCTGTGTGGAGCCGTGCATCTACGCGCACACACCTGTCCATCCTTCCACTCACACCGAGAGTCGAGGTCGACAGTCGACGCGGCGCGTCCACCACCTGCGGAATTCCACGCGTGCGACACGATCAGCCACGCGTTCGGCTACTGTGATAAAACCACCCCCGTGGGTACATCAAGATCGACCGTTCGCCAGTACGCTCGTCGCGTGTGCCAAAACGAACGCGGCCCTTTCCACGGGACGAGGACTGTTCCTTCTTTTTGTGTGATATACGTGCAGAGGGAGGACGATGTGATTTGCACCGGACGGCAAGCCGACTCGAGTGATATTCTTACGCGTGTCAAGCCGAACGGTGGATAGTGATAGTGGACTTGGATTTGAGAGATCGAGGTTCTGTCTGGCGCACGTTGACCGGTCCTCGTGGAGACGCACGTGCAGGAAGAAGAACGTCAGTGGTGTTACCGTATCGGGATCGAAATTTCGCAGATTGTGTTGCCGTGTTCGTGCTAAACGCTACGAGGTATACGTTACCGAACCGGATCTGCGAGGCTGCTTTTCATTTTCGGTAGGTACAAAGTTATCGACACTATATTTATATCACGCTTGTTAATCGTTGCTCCGTTACTGTCTACTGGTTCTCCGATGATTCTTGCTGGCGAACAGTGTATATATAATAATTCGTGCATCTTTTGTCCGAGACGGACTTCTCGTTCGCTTGAGTGCACGAAGGAGTGCTTGCGTTTTCCGCGTGCCAACGATCCATCGAAATTAACGGGACGCAATCGTAATTCGTCAGTATATCGTACACAAACGCGACACACGTAATTAGACAAAGTTTGCGACAACCTCGTGTGCAAAATAAGCCCTGCAAGTGTAGCTGGTTATAACGTTACCCGGCCTTCATCCCTTGCAAAAGTTTGAACAGCGAGACGGTCGCGAAAGTGTTTGCCGCGTTGCGCTCCCAAAGAATTTCTAAACAGCCGAAACTGTAAACACGAATATGATTCACAGTCGTTTAAAATCTGCTTTCCAGCCAGATAAGTGATTCGTTTCACGTCCTCTCCCATCGCAAACCTATTATCGTACATGCGTAACGATTTCTGTTTACCCGCCTACGAGAAATGAATCGCCTGCGACCCGCACCGCCGAGGCATAGAAGCGTCCAAGACTGATGTGACGGGGCGCGAGAGTTTCGCCAAGAAAAAAGATTAGAGCGAGAGCTTAAGGGAATGATCAATTTGAATCCTATAACGCCCCGTTGCTGTATAAAGTTTACCGGCTACATAAATTTCGTTCGCGAAAACGGCACCCCGGCAAAGGGGGGTGGTTCGGAGTTTATCGCGACGCAAAGTCGACAGGACGTAAGAGTGTTCGGCGGCACTATATAAACGCACACGAACGCGGAAGCATAAGGGGTCGCGTACGGGTGCAAGTGGAAGAGGCAAACTATCCACAGTTCCTACCTTCCTATGGTGTCCCGTTGCGATCCAAGATCCTTCGAGAGGTCCTGAACTTGGGAATACACCCTCCTGCTGCCACCTCCGTCGGCGGCCTTGACTCCTCGTCGCCCACAAAATCTTTAGGACACCTGCTTTGTATTTATCGTTCCCGGTCCGTCATCGATCGCGAACTTCGCCACTCGGGCTTCCAACGGTGCCGACGAAGCGTGAATATCGTTTTCCCCCGATCGTTTCTAGCGATCGCGCGAATCACGGTTCCCTGCGCCCCCCATTAGCGACGCGGATCCGCGCCGGCAAACGCTGACGGCTAGAGCGTAAGAAATTTGTATCGAAAACAAACGAGTCGACGTTCGCGACTACCAAGGAAACATCCTCTTCGACGCATCCGCGTTCCCCGAAGGGAGTTGAAACGCAAGGGGGGAGACAAAAAATGATAGAGGACGACGGAATGAGCGACGCGTGGAATCCCTCGCGTGCATGTCGAAGTTTTCTTATCGGTTCCATCGGTTCGGCGGGCGAGCACGTTGGATTCTTGGTAGCGAGGAACGGGGCGAGAACGACGGACAGGAGGGAACGAAGCCAGGGCCAGGGGGAGGAAACTCGAGTTAGGGCAACAAGAAGGAGCGCGTCTCGCATGGAACAAGTAGATTTCCCCGAAGTAGAAAGGAAGGAAAGGGGTAGTTGGCGGTCCGCGAATGTTGGTTGGAGCGGCAGGACACACGCCAGGGGTGGCGAGAGGTGGTGGTAGGTTTGCGCGCGGGGCGGCAAAGTGACGAAGAGGAGAAAGCATGTCGGGAAGGGGTAGGTGGAATATAGGGGCGAGAGAGCCGGGAAGAGAGAGGGAGGTTGGTTAGTTAGTGTGCGAGCAAGTGAACGGCAGCGTGTATCGTGCGGGAAAAGAGACGACGTTGCCAGGTGGGAGGGAGAGGTTTAAGGAGCGAGAGGGGCGGGGATCTTAGGAGGGGCGCCTAACGTCACCGCGCATTCACTCACCGGCCGTCGCCGACGCCGCTGTGCCGCACACGCAACCCACACGATACGGTCAGTTTTCTCTTAACATTTCTTTAGTGACGCTCGACCTTTCCTTTGCTTTTTTTCGTTCGCCACTCACGATATCCACCCTTCATTCCCTGATCCGTCGTTCGCTCCGTTCGCCGAGGAGCCGCTCGTTAAGTGATCGCACGGTGGACCGAGTACATCATTGTTACGGCGAGAAGCGGCCAACGATTCAACAGTGATCGAACGAGTGATACGGTATCCGCGGGTGATTCGATCGCGTATACCGGCGAACGCGTTTGTGCTCTTATCGAGAAGACGGTGGGTGACAGTGAGAAATCAGCTGATCGTTTAGAGGCGCCACGCTCTCATGTCCTGTCTCCCTCTCTCTCTGTCTGCCGCGCTTTCTATGATACGCTCTCTATCTTACTCTTTCCGTCGACTCCTCCACAGCCACCTACAGCAGCAGTCACGCGGTCCGCCGCCCGCGTATGGTTTTCCCGCCAATGAAATATTCGCGCCAAAGAACGCCTAACTTCGACCAGTCGTTGTCAGTTATCAGTGTAAGCTACCTTCGCGTCATCCTCGGAACTCCCCATGCTGAGACCGTTCTACACTCTACGCATGCTACGAAACAGTGCGATAAAGATTCCCTCGGATCCTGTAGCAGATGGAAACTGCCGGTCGGATCATCGAATCGGTCGCCCTCGCCCATTGATGGACCTAGTGCCGTGTGTGTTTTCCCTCGTCGCCCGATGCCGTGTGGAAATGGACTGTGTGTATACTGCTGCTAGGTGAAACGTTCAGGAGAGACACCGGGGTGACCAGTCGTTGAATCGAACTCGTCGCAATCGCTGGCGGGAACACCGGTACGTGGTAACAATCGAGTGTCCCCATTGAGCGGAAAAGAAAATCGAGACCATCGAGACTGGCGCATCGATGGTCCATGCGTTCTTCCCTGGATTGGTTCGTATTTCAGATTCTAATACCGAAACCGGCAGCGCCGACGACGATCCGCCTGTTCAGAGTCGTACAAGTTAACCGTGATTTGTCCGATCCGACGAGTGACGTTTCAACGCGGAGAAACGAATTCGGCGACGTCGTGTCCCTTCGTTGATGTCCAAACTCCGGTGGCCACTGGTCGTTGATATCGGAATGCACGGCGAAAGACGATGCAAAAAGAAAAAGGGGGAAATGAACACGGAGCTTATCCGGCGCACAGCGTCAATTTGTACTTTTTCTGAACACGTGCGAGTTTGACAACAAACTTGCGGCGAGTTTTCGACAGGCGCACAGTGACGTATCGCGGTTTCGCGAAACCCGAGGATCCGTTTGACTTCGTCCAAGTGAGAGCCGTGCAATTTTTCCCGTTTACATTCCTCTTGACGTTCCTTTTTTTATTTCGCCAACTGCCAGTCGGCGCGTATGAATAATGTACGACTTGAAATTCAGACGAGTTTCGGTGTCTAAACGTTCCCCCGTTTTCCACGATACGATCAACGTATTAATTCCAGAATAATTGGAGCAATAGAGCGTACAGCAATTTCGCCGCTGCTCTCCGCATCATCGTTTTATTCGCGAACGTTGTTTCCTCCGATCCGCGGCGGTACGCGTACGCCGATGGATTCATTTTCATTCACCGCGATGCTTACCGAACTGAACCACCCGTTTGGTGTCGACAAAAATCTGACGCGTCCCGGGTCTAGCTTTATTGACGAATTCATAGGGAGTACGTACTTACATATGTACATTGTTTAGAACGGCAGTTGGCCCGGAGCGTAAACATCGAGGAGGCACTTGGGCGACGAAGCTCGTAAGATTCATCCAAGATATCTAGAAATCCGTTGCTATAATTTTGATCAAACATTTGTGCACGAGGAATCGACTATGATAAAGTAATCGTAGAATGCGACGTACTTAAGGGCGGCTGCGAATATTTTTAAACGAGTGTTCCGTAAATCACACACAATGATTATCGTGAGCGAGAAATAATTTGCCATCGATTTTAATACGCGACGAGAACGACTATTTTTGTACGAATAAACTGTCCCTACGGTTCAATAGATGTAAACAGAGGCGACAACTTGTCTGTGTAAGAAAGTCTCAAGGATAAGTTGTAAAATTAATAAGTTGCCTGAATGGCTCTAACTAATATTTGTGTAACTCGCGAGGCACGCGAGTTTCATAGACATTGCCTGCATGTAAACGGTTCTGCGCAAAATTGTAAACGCGAATAATTTTCGTTGACCGGCTGACAAATCGATGCAACTAAAATGAATAAATCTCTATACCTTCGGGTAACAATATTCGATGCATCAGAATACATTTCTACGTGCTTTCGCAAATAATTACCTGCACAGCAGATAAATCATCGCCTGATTTAATTTATTAAATGTACCGAGCTAAATTTACTGTGGCGATTTAGAAGGGGGTGGAATAACCGACAACCGATTTTCCACGAATTTCATGTGAATTCGTTTATCTGATATATATTTTTAGTCCCGAACGTTTCCGTATTCTCATTTCAATGTGATATATTATTTGCAATTAATCTACAATATTTTCGCCCCTTCCATTCATTTAATTAGCAAATTTCTCAATTACCCTCGTGCCAATCTATGAAAGAATAGAACCAAACATTTCGTACCCAGACGCAATTAATGCCTGTTCTCTATTTCGTACACAAAAAACTTGGTACCGAAAAACCAGAAGTCGCGGCTATAAAACTTTTACATCGGGTTCAAATCAATGTAAATTTAGATCGCAATGGTTTTTCGAATAGTCACGATCGATACTCGTTAACAGTGTCTTTTCGCGAAACCGCGTAGACGGAGCTTAAAATATTCACGGTATTTGTCACGTGTTTCACGGGAAGATGGAATATGGCAGAGAATATAAATGCGGGCAAGATAAATTCGAAAGATATTTGCGGATTACTTCCCCATTCATGAAGCCAGATATCGGTTCCCTGTACACTCATTCCACGCGAGCAACAAATATAGAACGCGACAAAAATCCAAAAGAATGAACCATTAAGACATTAACGCAACAGACACCGGTCGCCGCTATTAACTATACGAACCTCTCACCTGCCCATAGTCTCACGAATTCCGTTTTACATTTTTCAATTCCACCGTACATCTCCTTAGCTTTTCCCTCTCGCATCTCCTTGGGGCATCGTCGACTACGTTTACCCTTGTCTCCTCTTCTTTCGAACAAATTTCCAACTTCCCATCCGCCTACCCCAAGAACCTAGATAGAATTTCTTGATTCGTACAAAGCCTCCCCGTTCTAACTGCCTGTGTTCCCGCGCGTGAACTTTGGACTTGGATTAATTATCGTCACACTTGTCGTTTGCATTTTCAGGAGAACAGCCCCGTTCAAGATAGTGTCGACAGGGAGGCATCGTTCAAGATACGTGCGTGGCTGCGTGCGTGCGTGCATGGAAGAGAAAAACGAACGAAGGACTTCGAGGTACGAAGGAGAGCAGGGCGGAGCAAGGTGGCTCCGCTAACGTCAGGAGCGGCGGTGAAAAAATGTCGAGCGCCGCGGACAGTCCTGATGGGATGGCTTTGCAGTCGCACTACTCCTTACGATGGAACAATCATCAGACGCATATACTTCAGGCCTTCGAGGCGCTGCTACACGCGGAGATACTCGTCGACGTGACCCTGGTCTGCGCTGAGACCAGCCTCAGGGCGCACAAGGTCGTCCTTAGTGCCTGCAGGTACGAAACGATTGTCCTTTATTTTTATTATCGCACCTGCATGTTCGCTATACCACCAAAGCCTTCTATCGATAAGTCGAACGATCGACTGGTCGATTAGTCGTTGTTCCTGCTTAGTCTGCATTAGTCTGTTCACCGAGGTCTCCATTATACAAAGGGTGTACATTGGAACGACCGTGATTGTTAGAAATATCGGTGAAAAATATTTTTTTTGTTCAACGAAGGAAATAGTTTCAATTTAAAATTCTATGACTTGGTCGACGACCTCCTCACCTTAGGGGATCTAGGGTGAATTTCTTTCTGACAGCATGCTCGCCATTCATTGCTTTTATCGTCCACTAGAATATCACGTGCATGGACGTTATCTCAAGGAAATCGTTATCTGCTTCAAACGTTTGTGATTCATTATAGTTACACGCTGCATATGCAACAGTGTTTACAAAAATAAAGAGACGTGTGAATCATGTTGCTCAGAAGTATGCTTCTCCTATCTAACTTGTTATCTAATTAATATATGTGTTCTTTTACGAGAAGATTCTAGTGAATTGTTTAGTTCGATTGTGGCGTTCCCCTGTTTCTAGAACAAACAGAATCAAATTTAATACAATTTGTTCTACCATCGTCCCATTACTTTTCAACGTTCTCCCTGCAGCAGAAGTAAATCAATTCTTGTAATTAATTCTGCCTTTATAAATACATATTGATCTGCGTGTGCTAAAAGTATAATATACCTACTTCGATAATAAGTTTTGCATATTTCATAGAAAAATGTTTCTGACTATTTAAAACCTTGGCATTTATATCTATTTAGTGCACAATAATGCTGTAATAGAAATCGAAGATCTTCCTAGTAGTGCTAGAAAGAAATTATATCACAGTGTGATTCATACGCCTGCTTATTTGCATAAACAATATCACATATATCACTTAAACGATATTGGTGAATCATGATTGGCAGGAGAAAATAACGCTACGTGTACCTGTCACTTGTCAGTATGCATACGATATCAGTATTAATTAACAAAACGCATGACAAGCGGTGAATTCAGAATAGAAATGTCAGATGTATTGTCGGCTTCGCGAGCGCAATTAATTCCACGTTTGCTATCGAAATGATTTTGGACTTTTTATTGCACTCAACGTGGTACCATCTTCCAGCATGAATCACCGATTCTGATAGGATTTCGTTGCGGTGTATTACTCGAGGAAATATTTTACAAGTATTTGTTAATCGTTGAAGGACGTTATTGTTATTAAAGGAGAACAATTCGCCTCGAAACACTTTTTCGGCCTCGCGTTATTTTCAACGACTCTGCAATATGCTGCATCTTCCGAATACGAAAATATGCGACGGGCTTTTGACGCTGTTCTGAGTGAAATTTAAAGGGAAATGACGGTTCTCGAATGTCCGTACAATGCTCGCCTAATTTTTTTTATTTAGAGTTATCTATCGTGGTATCTCAAGACTTTTAATAAACGAACAGTGATTTGTTGCCAGCATCTTTTTCCACCCCAATTTCTCGTAAGAAACAGCTATGTGTTGATTTTAGTGGGAAAAAACTAAATGCAGCGTACAACCAAAACGATTTCACGTTAAGAAGATATATATTTTCGAGCGATTTTATGTTTCTTACTTCAAAATACTTTTCTATTCGTTTATTTGCGGTTTTCTGGTCAACTGCATTCGACACAACGGAGTAATGTTCTTCTTGCCACGCGGAACATATGACGTAAAAGCAGCCACGAGCGAAAGTCTTATGCACTGCCAGGAATCGTTGTCTTGCGATCGGTGTGAATTTTCGCTCCTAGTCCGTGGTTTTTACTAGCAGATAAAACTGCTTCTATTTTGCTTGCCGACCACGTTACACCAAAGAACACGCGCTCCAAGCAACAAATAATTTCCATCGCAATATGTGTGAATTCTTCTTGCCATTATTTTCTCTCGAAGTGAAAAAGTCTATTAGGAAATACATGTATCAAAGCATCTGCACAATCGTTAATTACATTTTCATAGTTTCACTGTCTAATATTATTCAATTTATACCAAGTTTATAATAATAGTTTATAATAATTCTAAAACAATTTTACGGCAGCGCAAGCACAGGCTTACGTTGTGTAATGTGCAAACCTCTTTTTAGGCATCATATAGATTATGCATAGGTCTCTACTCAGTGCTCGTTTCAAGCAAGGGTTGCGTGTTTGATAATGGCGAAGTAAATCAAATATAATCGTCTTGTAAGAAATAAAAGAACGGACAGGCATAACGGAAAACGATGGTTTAAAACGCATACCTATATACAACGCCCTATCATTTCATTTTTCAATGTACAATGCGAAAAATTGCACAGACATTTCGTTGCCTTAATGTCGACGGCAATGAACTACAAATTTTGACTAATAAATTCGGGATAAGTGTAAATATAACAGGAGCAACGTCTACAGTAACGCATAAAGCAGTATGCAAGGTGTTTAAGAAAACTCCTTCGTAGTATATTTACCGACACATCAGAAAATTTCACATGAAGCTTGATGAAAAATCGCGAAGCTACGGCACAACAAAATACATCAAACAGTCGAAGCTCAAACAAGATTTATAATACATAGCTAAACAGAAAGCTAAACGATAATTAATTTGGCGTTTCATGAAATGAGCCGCTCGTTGGCTAAATCGGTTAGCTCCGCGCAACAAAAGGAAGGAAAGTTTTAAATATAAAAAGTAAAGAGTCGATCAAGGGAATCCTTTTAAATTCTCCCCAATTACATATCTAAACCATAATGACCAGTCAATAACACATAACAGAAAATTGTTGAAATACTAAGTACAAGCAACTAACAAGATCTGCGTATCCGTTTATCGGAAGAATTTCAACCATCGCTAACAGTCTCCCCCATAACCACTGGATGTACAATTAAACCAAAACGTCTGTATTGCAGCCCGTTCTTCGAAAGGATATTTGCGGAGCACCCCTGCAAGCATCCGGTGATCGTACTAAAGGACTTCCCCGGTCACGAAGTAGCGGCGCTGATCGACTTTATGTACCGTGGCGAGGTGAGGGTCGGTCGCGAAGAACTTCCAGGACTGATGAGAGCCGCGGAGAGTCTGCAAATACGTGGATTAGCTGCGTCGGAACCAAGGCCAGCGTCGCCGCCGGACACGCCGATCGCCGATCTTCTCATGGGGGAACCGTCGACGCCCGAAGGTGTCAGACAAGAGGGCAATCCAGAGGAGGATGACAACGCGTCGGAAAGCACGGCGCCGCCGTCCACGCGGGAACCAGCGTCGGTTGCGACGCCAACTATTTTTCACCCAAGAAGGGACCACCGTGACAGGTTACCACACATGGGTCACTTGAACTTCGGGGTACGCGAGCTACGCGATAGCAGCGGGTCGCCGCTTTTACCTCGACGAAAACAGGCACGACCGCGAAGAAGATCCGGCGAGCTGGTGCCGCAGGATCTCAGTCGACCTCATCCACCGCCGAGTCTGAGTCCGCTACCGAGCGGATTGAACCTGACCGGTAGTCAGCAACAGCAACAGCAACTCCAGCAACATCACCAGCAGTCCTCGGCGATCTCGCAGAGCCACCAGCATCACGAAGACATGGCGGAGAATCTCTCGATGAAGAGATCGTTGTCGCCCGGCGGAGCTGAGCAGCATCACGTAAAAGCGGAAAGCAGCGAGGCGGCGAGTAGTCCAAGAGGATCACCGTTAACCGGCACGAGTCTGCTGCACCCCGACGGTTCCCTCCAAGATATTCCGTCTGTGGCGGCAGCAGCGGCGGCGGCGGCTGCGGCAGGTTTGCCCGCAATGACGGCATTGTCGCTGACGCCACCGCATCATCACAGCGAGTACCTGACGAGCCTCGGCCAGCTCGCGGCCCAGTGGTTGCCGAATCATCCACAGAGCCAACTGCCACCTCCGCATCAAGGACATCATCCGCGAGAAGGTAGCCCACACGGGCCTAATAGAACGCATTCGTATCATCAGCAGCAGCAGGACTCCCCGTTGACACCCCGACGGAGCTCCGTCACGACTATGTTCCCCTTGGACGGTGTCGCGTCCCTCAGCGGTGGACTGTTCCCTCACGCAGGTGCCCTCGACAGAGGATCCCTTTTGGCGGACCTTCACGACAGTTTCAAACCGGAAACGTTGCACGGACTGTTCGGGGCGGCTGGCCTAGGTGGTCATATTCCGGGGAAAAAGCCAAAGAAACACAGAGGCGACGGCGACACGCCGCGCAGGTGGGGAGACCACAGCAGTCGAGGCTTACCGGTAGGAAGGCCGAAAGGTCAGCACAGTGCGCCAAGGGGTGGACCGCCCAGGTCGTGGACAAACGCGGAATTAACCGAGGCTCTGCAGCACGTTTGGAACAAGAAGATGACCACGTCTCAGGCGAGCAGAATCTTCGGTATTCCGTACAACAGCCTGCTGATGTACGTGCGCGGAAAGTACGGGAAAAGTTTGAAGCTCGAGCAACTGAGAAGGGACTGCACCGGCACTACGACAGGCGATGTAGTAATGAATTCGCTGAACAACAACGTTAAGGCCGTCCAGCCGCCCGCACAGTTGTCCCACCCACTTGCCGGTTTACCACCTCATCCGGGTGACGATGGTGCATTTCCTCATCATTCGTTACTCGGTGGTGGCCTGCCGCAGGGTTTCTTTCCCGACTTCGCTGCCGCCGCGTTCCCCGTGCCGGTTAGTATGGTGCATTTACTTCCGCCTAGCGAACAGAAAGCTTTCGAATCTCCCGCGAATTCCAGTAGCGGGGGCGGAGGCGGAGGTGGCGGCAGTGGCTGTGATCTCTCCAACGCACGGAGCAGTCGGTCACCATCGCCAATTGATCATCATCATCATCATCATCATCACGAGTCGCTGCAACCGCAACCGCCGCAATCGGCACCCGCGCTACTCCAACAAAATGGCTCGGATTAGAAGAGAATCATTTTACGCGCGATATCATAGGTACGCGCGGTGATAGTGATAATCCTTGTTGAAGGACCACGGATTCGTATGTGTCCGATTTGAATCAACCAACCATCCCTTTTAACGTCCCCTCGATACACGCACACGAATACACACGTCTACACGCAAGCGAACGGAACAATATACACCACGTGCCCCCGATTTCGCCGCGAGATTGTTCTATTCTCACAAGACTGACTATCACACCATTTACAGCTCCCGGGGTAAGCTCGACGGACTTTCCGCACTGCTCAGTCCAACGCTTAAGCCACCAGGCTGTCACCAGCTTCCATTCTTCCTATCTTTTCTATGTTTCTCTCGACTTCCTTTGTCCGTCTTTCTCCGTCAGCAAAAATATTGACGTCGCCCTCCTTTGTCCGTCGATCGCGAAACGCCAGACTCAGTCGAGCGTGCCGGCGAAATTCTCCCTCTCGAGGAACCGTCTCGTTTTCTTCGGCCCGCGGCTTCTGGGTTAAATTAGTGACTCGTTCGGAGACAATTCGGGTGAAGGGATGTCATCGATGGTGTCTCCTCTGGTGCTCGTTCCCCTTGTACGCAATTTAGAAGAACGCGACCGAACAAAAAGTGATCCACGCCTCGACCGATAAAAGGACGCGACGATGTGAATACCGGAGACTTTCGCCGGTGGGCGAGACTCACGACTCTCTTATCATCACTATAAATAGTTCCTGCTACAAGAGCGATCATACCAAATAGTACTGTGAGATGGATAAATAAAAGTACCGACGGCTACTGTACGTGGATTAGGAAAATCGTTGGAAGAGCTCCTCGTACTCCGTTGCTTTGGATCGCAGACCTCTCGTTGGGAAAGTGACGTGCGACACTATAGTGAGAGACAGAGCCGCGCTTTATACCTTGAGCATCCTCGTGACCTGTGATGTACATGAGGTAAGGTTACAAGACTTAAACAATAGTTTAATACGCAGATTGTTAAGATACTTGTTCTAACACGCGCTCGGAGGCAGCGGGCTGACGCGTTGAACGATCGTTACTCGTTTGACAATCATGCACAATACGGGATGACGTTGTTTTCACTTCTCGCCGATCTATATTTTTGCGATACATATCTCTATTATACCGACACACACTTTGCCGAATGTTATACACCATCATGTTTATTGCCGACGGATATTTCCACAGTTCAAGTAACGCTGACCAAGCATACGTAGTTACCTCGTGACTTTGCCCATGCTGCCCCCAGAAGCGCGTCCAAACGAGCTTCCAGTTGAACATTACTTTACAATAATCAGCCAACGTTGATCGGGGATATTATTGAGTTTATAACCGATATACACATACGTCACTTTCGCGCGAGCCGTTTGCGTTGCTCCCTGATTAGCTTCCAGATACCATAGGAACGCCTGAAGCGGCCGAACAGATTGCACCGATTCGTTGTAATTATGTTACGATCGGCAGGAGAGGGTTGGGGGCGAAAGTTGCATAGTAACCGCACGCAGGGTGGCGCGAGCTTGCCAAGATTCTCTCTTTTTCCTCTTGTCCCGGAAGTAGCATGGTTGCGGGCAGACGCGTCGGACCCGCGCTACTTCCGGGTATCGGTGCAATATTAAACGCGGGATACGTACGTTGATCTGTAAATATGTGACTGTTTCCTCGATCGGTGGTAACGCTTCGTTCTGTCCACTGACACTCGTGTTCCGTTTCTTCTTCCTCTTCTTCTTTGGCGCGAATATTTTCTTACCCCGTGACTCGACGCGACGATTCGGCCAGAAGACCGCGGTCGTTACGTGTGAGCACAAAATCGACCGGGTGAACAGCTAGCGTGCTCGAGCTTGCAGCTTTCGGAATCGTCGGTTGACCGGGGAAAGATGAAACTGCGCGTGTCTTTTCCGGTGATCCGTTTGATCGTTAATCTTGGCGAGCTCCGGGTCGCGAACTTTGCTCGGACGGCGAGCGAAAGAACACAGGGGATGAGCAAACGCATTCAAACGAGAACAAGGAGGCAAACTGAGATAATACAAGGAATACAAAGCGGAACAAAATTCGTATTTAAACACGGGACAAGTGATGAAATTTTGAATCGTAGACCACAATTTTCGCAACAATATTTCGACAACCAGACGGAAGCGCAGGGTAACTAACACATCAGGGATAGCCACAGACAAATCTACGATAGATAAAGAGAAAAAAAAAAAAGCTAACATATTAAACTGTAAAAGTAATGGTAAAGAAGACAAAAGAATTAACGTAAAGCTATAATACATTTACGATGATTATTTCGTTAATGAATCTTAAGAAAATGAAAAAAAAGAACAAAGAGTGGTGAGGAAACGGCAGGAAAGATTGGTTATAATCCGTTATGTCACACCTTGCTACACCTAGCGAAAGCGAGATTGAAATATATTATTAAAGAATAACTTAAGTAGAGGGTAATGTTGGAAGAAAGCGTAATGGGTTCAGAAAAAAAAGAAGAAGGGGGTTAAGTAAATATTAGAGAGACCACAGGCTTGCAGCCCCTAAATAGCCTGTACAATACAAACTGATATTATTATTATTGATTATTAATATTATATATATATATATATATATATATTATATATACAGGGTGTTTCAAAAGAGTTTATAACTGCTTCGACGGGTTATACCGCTCGTGCAGCCTCATATATCGTATACAGATAATAATTGTATAATAATAGTTAACAGGTTCGTCCTGATTATTTTATTTGTTTACGTTATAAAATGATAACATGTGACAATAGCTTCTTTGAAACTAGCTCGTGTCAAGATTTTTACATCGACGGTGCGTCTCGTGTAAATCGTCCTTTCATCCTTTTAGCTTTCGTTCTTAATTAACAACGGTGACAAACACTTCGACCAAATCACAAACATTGTTACTATTTCTATAGAGGTCTACGCGGACGTGTGTACCGTTTCCGCTTTAATCGACAAATTGCCCCGTCAAATTTGCGAGCACTTCGACCGTGAACCGAATGGAAGGGAAGAGAAAAGAGACGATCGAAGCGGTACGACCACGTCGAAAATGGTTTTAACAATTTTTTTATCCACTCTGTTGACGCGAAGACGAGCGGTGTAAGCTAGCGGAGCGCCAGCGAGAAATCTAGGGAATGCGTGGGTAAAAAGTGAGGCGAGACGGTTGATGGCGGGGAAAGGGTCATTCTTCTCCGGGGCGCAAGTTGTAATTGTATGTAACGGGATATTTAAAATGGAAAACGGAACAAGTAAAATAGTTTGTGCGTATGGCCGTGCGTATGAAGAATTGAGCGACTGCGTGAAAGACTACGTAATAGACATATGTGATAGGCACCCATGTGCAGACTTCAGTATTATTTTGCAGTTAACGGGGGATGGGAGACCGCGGGGAAGCGAATGGATCTGTACGTTAGTTAGGGGCTCTGGAACCTCACGCCTGTTTCGTTGTTCGTAAGCCCTTAAGAGAATGAGAACGACTTCCGATCCGCCCCTAATCGCGGGCCACGTTCGAACGTGCCCCGAGCCTCCATCGGATGGGCCGTGATCGACCGGGGCGATCCGCGAGCAGCTATTTCTCGGGGGAAAAGAACGCGAACTGATCGGGAGCATCGAGGACACGCGAGATACGCAAAAAAGATGATCTCTGACGGCAGGAAGTACGATTGCGCGCGCGCGCGCGAAATGGAGAGAAAGAGAGACTCGGAAGCTGCACGAAACAGACATACATACCCACGCGTACTCGTTCATTTACACGAACACGTACTCGCGTGTTCGCACGTACACGCCTACACACGCACACGCGTCATACCTACATGTACACACTTCCACGTGAACGGTCTCGAAAAATATTGTCATTGTCACGTAGGGTGTAAATAAAGGGAGAAAGAGAGGGTGAGATAGATAGAAAGAAAGGGAGAGCGAGGGCGGGAGGGTGAGAGACAGAGAATCGTAAGAAAAGAAAGAAACGCGTATCGATTGGTTACTTTATTACCGCGAATCGCACGGATATTATTGCGTGTAGTACAAGTTAGTTGAATTGTCAGGGGGACGTGAAATCCGGTTAATAAGGGTTGACCGATAATAATTATTGATTCGTTGTTAAAGATCTTGGCTACGCATATACGCAACAAGAGATAAGGGAACCGGAAGGTCGGTGGGTGGGGTGGTTACAGGAGGACGTGAAAGGTTGTATTCGAATGGTGGGGAACACAAATTCCATCGGACGTTATGATTGTCGTTGTTATTTATACACCGACGCAGTTACTAATTTTGTACTATTATTATTGTATTTATTATTATCATTAGCATTATTATACCTTACGTTATGATTATCACCGATATTATTAATAGTGCTATTTATATTATGTAATTAGTTAATTCGAAACGATCGAGACGAATCGATACGCATACATACCGCCGCTTACGGTCGCTCCGAATTAGAGGCGATCGCGACATATCATTAGCTCTATTACGGTATCGCTTAATTTTAGAGGGCACGATAACGTTTCCCGTGAAAGTTGCGCATGCAACATGTCGGATGTTTCCTAATGGCGTAAGTTGATTTTTAAATAGTGGCCCTAGCGAAATGGCCCTGTCGACAAGGAGGCGTTTCACCGAATGTGTTTTTGTTCCAATGCATGAACCTGCGACGATGCATCATTTTATCTCAATGCCATCGGAAAGTCTTATAATTACCGACCTTCGTTTATTTCTGTCGACAATTGAACGATTTTCTTTTCTTCTCTTTCTTTTTATATAAATGACGCGAAACAGTAGGCTTCGATTTACGCGTGCAATAGGGTATACCCTTTCGGTTGACGATAAATGCGGCAAGTACTTACGGAGAAGTGTTCCCAGTTACGAAAATGTACGTAATATTGTGACGCGAAGCAAATTTCTTGGAATACGTTGCACTTTCTTGATACCATTTCATTGAACTCGTAAACTTTTATCGCCAATACTCTTCTTCGTGCAACGTTGCCCGTTTGCTCCCATATTCGTTAGTCCTGCAAGCAGAAATTATCTTCGTTGCTATTGCTGTCGTCAGCATCGTAATTGTCCCGATCAATCTCATTTTAACATTGTCGTGGTCATCGTTAATCATTATCGGCATTATCGCGATCGTGATCGCCACCGTTGCTACATCATAGTTTCAAACCATCGCCGCTATAATTGTACACACTGTTACGCGGTTAACACGCCACGGCTACAGTTATTATACCGAAAGGCAGAAATGCGACAAACAAGATATGTACTTTGATTTTTCTGGGACTCCGAAGCCGAAGTCACCATCTTAAGTTCCTACAGCACGAGAATGAGATAAATAGTGCTATTCTATCCGATAAATGTGAAGAGAAACGAAACAGTGATGGAGACGAGGAAGAAAAGAGTGAAAAGTATTATTTACTTATTGGGAGAGAGAAAAGGAGAGAATGAGCATGAAAACGAGGGAAAGAGGGTGAGAAAGCGCGTAAAAGAGACAAAGAGAGAAATGCGCCTCCGAAAAATAATTATTTTTAATTTACGTAAAGCTACACTTGTATATATGATCAAAGAGCGCGCAGTCGATTATTTAAGCGTAATATATACATACATACATACATATATATAAATATATATATATATAAAAATATATATATATTATATATATTTATCGATAATTGTGCAACGCGAACATTGTTCTTCGGATACAACCTTTAATCGAACGATAGAAAGGTGGAGTAAGATTAAACTGCAAGGGTGCGTGTGAAATTAATGAGACTGCGTGAATGCATGAGAGAATTTTAAATTGGGACGAAAGTGAGGTGAGAAAGAGAGGGAGAGAACGAGTACATAAGACACGCGGTTTCTGTGTCGTCGTGCAATATTGTATAATGTGGGAAGTATGCGAAAGTTTCCGAAGTTACGTGCATCGGGTGGAAAAGTGCATCAGCGAATCGGGGGTGCGCGTCGTCTTTCAAAGATGGCGCCTCGATCGTTTCGATCGTTGACCCACTCGACATTATCGGCCGCAGATATTTATCCCGCGTTACCGATAGAGCAGGTGTTCTGTTCTTCGCGCCAAATTTCGCGCGGCAAATTCAAACTTTCCCCCCACCCCCGGTTCGTTCGAAGTTTCGCGGCTTTTCACTCGGCACGGACAAAGAGCATTCCATCGATAACTTATGACCGGGTTCCAATGGTCGTGACATAGAAACCGTCAAAATCGACTTTCCGAAAACCAGAAAACAGATGAAATAGTTACTTGCATCGGTTGTGCTGTCACGTAGTTCCTAAATCGCCCTAGCCTCGCCCCGAGCGCATGAGAAAATAAAAGATTAGCGCTGTTTATTCGTGGTACGGTAAACGCTGCGCCTTCGATGCTCTTGGTTGAAGGAATAATTGTTATCTTTATTGCAATTATTCTAATTATTATTCCTCCAACAATTACGAGTCCTCGCGGTTGTGTAATGTATATCCAGTTTAAAGGCTAGCTCCTTAAACGCTGCGCTGAATTTAATCCTAAGAGAGTACATATTATATTGTTCGTTATCAGTCATCTCATCAATTGCTGATCGTTCTATTTCTTTTTGTTTTTCTTTTTGTTTGTTTATAATGTGTAATAAATACAACAAAGATTACCGAGGACGCACTAGAGAGGCAACACAATGATTTGCATACCTGTATCCTAATTTCGCGCGGCGTTTAAAACAGAACTCATTTGCCGCGAGCACTCACAGTGGAATAGTTTGATTTGCGACAGACGCGTGTACAGATCGAAGTCGAACGGCGAATGTACGTAATAAGTGATATAGGTTCCGTGATGCAATAGATATACGTGAAATGGTGCTGAGCCGTATTTACCGTACAACGAACGAAGCGCTTACGAAATGTAACAGAAGGAAATAATAGAACGCGATCGGCGACTGGTACGCCGCCGGTTTGTACGATACACGAAGATGGAACGCGAGAGAGAGAAAAGAAACAGATGATAGGAAGCGCACATCGCAGAAATATAATATAACGATATATTTATACGAATTACAATTGTACCATAACGATTATAATACTACTTATTATATTATACAGAGCCGCCGCCACCCAGTATATTTTTTACAGGTTTACATTGTATTACAGTTTATAAAGTTTGATATACAATAACAATTACCTAAGCGCAGGAGACCGTGGTGCAACGCGTGTCCTGCGATGCACCTATTTATAGGTGGTACTGCGGAACAGTAAACACCACGGCACTGCGCCACGCTATAACTACAATATTTCCGAGTGTTCGAGAATCGACGTCTTCGTCGAAGATGATGAATCTAACAGGAGACTCGTAGCTGCTGTAATATAGAATTTATATTGACCAGACGGGATCGGGCAAAATGCAATCTAGAGGCCGCAGGCCTCCTCCGACTTTTTTCGTGCCGAACGTTAGCCACATAGATATTATATGTATAAATATAAATATATGTATACAGACGAATGGGTCGCGTCTACTCGCGATACAGACTCTATAAATAGGTAAAATTCAGATTGAAGTTTGGCTGCGGTCAGTGGAGTACAATTTAATTAGTATCGATCAGCACTCACACCAAAGTCGTTCGCGGCGAGATTAAGGGAGAACTAGGGACAGAAGGGGAGAAGTTATACATTCGCAGCCATTGCCTTGCCCAGCTAGTAGACACAGAAACTTTTTTTTCCACTATATTAAGACGAGGAAGCGTAGAAGCACCGGTGCTTGTCGTTCAGTGAAATATGTACTGAGAATAGTTTTTCAACAAGATTCAGCGTGTCCTGAGAAAGAGAGATAGAGGGAGGGTGAGATCGCCGGAGGGTTGGAGGGGTGAAAGGTGAGAACGCGCGAATCAGCCTCGATTCTCGAACACTCGTGCCGATGATGCATAAATAAATGCTACATAACTTGTGATACGTTTACCGCTGGTTACTACAGAGACTTCCTAGCCGATCCTACGACAGGGTCGGCGCCACTAGTTCACTCACGCACACGATTCAACGTTTATACGGATTTATTACGGATTTATTGATTAATCGAATTATTACGTACGTAATTAAATTAGATGAAGTATTTACAAGAGAGATTAATGACGAACGAACAAACGACAAAAAAGTAATATTAATTATGAAACACGTAAAACGCTGCAGACTAATTTAACGGTGTGAATGCGCACACGAGGCTAGGACGAGGCTAGCTACCTAAACCCCACGTTCACTCTTTGGACTAAAAACACGATACACGCGTAAACACACACACACACACACACACGTACACGCCCCCAATCGTATTCATCACCCCCCTGATTACGAGAATTACTATATTAACCCCAAATAAAAACTGTACATACAATTACAACGTTCATGGTGTTGTTTCTTCACCCCTATTCATCCCCCAAACTTCTTATTTACTGTATATGGTATAAGCGTCCCTTTGTAGGATACGACGGTGTTTATGCGGACGAACGATTCAGAAATCTTCTGTACCTTACTTTATTTGTAGCATTGTATATCGTTAACTTATACTTTTGCACTCACGATATCGTTTAGAACAAATGGTGAACATCATTTCAGAGATCGCTTAGGCTTCCTAATGTGTTGCGATTTCGTTACGTTAGTTACATTCCTACTGTTTAGCCGACAGCAGAATCGAGTATTTCGCATAGACGAAGAGCGTGTCCGATTGATATCATGATAATGAAATTAAGTTATTGTCAGAAAATCATTAAATAAATGGATCTTTTGTAAACAAATTGACAACTCGTGATTTTCCTACTCTGCTACTAACATTTGCCATTTACATTTCAAATGATCTTTCACTAACGCTCGCGATAGAAATAAGAATGGAAAATTTCAACAAACAATTTCCTTCATCGAGCCATTCGCGATCCGCCATATAATTTTGCCCGCGCGAATCTCGCCAACAAGGGACCGGCTTTGCCCGAAATAACTGTGCCGATGGCCCAAAATAATGCGAGACAACGAGCACGATTCGCAGCGGTGTTTACCAGGTGCGCGATGAAATCCGTATCATTGAAATGTGGAAGCACGGGCGTACAATTACGTCACCATACGGTATCCCGAAGTTTCGAGGGAAAGTCCGTCCAAGCCGGTGAGTATCGGCGTAATAATTTCCTCCGTAGGCGCTCGGGACTCGTTTCACCTGCTAATACACCACCGGAACAAGAGGAGGCCATAACTCGCGAGAAAACCATTCCCAATATCTCCTCCCCCGTGCCGGTCCCGCCGATAAAGCCCCGCAAAAGCGGAGATAATTCGATGCTCCTCGAAACTTACCGCCCTCTGATCCTTATCCATGGGTTCGCGAAACGAGCGATGCCCACACGTAGCTGCGGGCAACCGGCTGTCACCCGGATTGATGAGTAGTCGAAAGTTCCGAAACAATTATTGTTATTCTGATTACATAATAAGCCGGACGTTAACGTCGACTGGGTCCTGGGACGACGTTCTGCCGGACGACGGGGAAGAGGTGGCACTCGGCGCGCGACAGAGACCAACAATGGGAGAGAAAAGGGGAACGAGGGTGGGTATATGTGTACGTATATCTACATAGGTATACACAGGTGCATGTATATATACATATATGAGTTCAAAAAAGGTTGAAGGGAGGTCTGCAGGAGAAGGAGGGGCGTCCCGAGGATGAAATAGACGGAGGAAGATGGAGAAACGAAAGGGGTCCAACGTAGGAGGCTGAGAAGAGGAGAGCAGAGAGGAGAGCTGAATCTGAAGGAGTGGAAGCATAATTCCGAAGGGACTCGGGCCAGGAAGGCCAGTTCCGCGAATTCGCGTAATCGATTCCGTCATGTCGCGGACCACCCGGGCACGGTCCTAATAAATAAGTAATACGTCGGTTCAACCGAAAGATCAGGATTCCGGGAGGGGCGCGGGCCAAGGAGTGTGCATTGTATGCCGAGAGCGGTACCTACGTGTATGCACTTTCGGGCCCGGGTAGTGTCCCTCCTGGGGGCTGGCTTTCCTCTCTGCTCGGCGTCCACTATCCGCATCGTGTTATGACGGGTTATGCTTCCGGACGCGACGCGTCGCCGGGACGGTAATTATCGTTTCAACGCCTCGCGCCAACGATTTCGGGACCGGCGCGGGTAATTAATCTCCTGGACGCTTGGTTACGCCGGGATCGATTATTTTAAACGCGGCCACGTGGCCGTGTCATCGGGACGGATGATTTATTCGCGATTTATTTGCTGCCGAAAGCGATGAACCGTCCACGGTATTGACGATCTCGTTGAGTGCACGACGGTTCCCTGAAGGCTGACGGTAAATTTAGATGTAACGCTTGAACCTTGTGAATTGAATTTCGCGCGGCCGGCAGAGTTTTACGAGAGTGTAACATTGTACCGTTTTGGCCGGCGCGATAGTAATTGTAAATAACGGACCGTGTATTGATTAAAGAAATGTCACTCCTTTACGAGTCCATTGATAATATTTTACGTTGCCAATTTGTTTTCGGGATACTGCCAACTAATTACGAATGTCACTGTCGCTTATAATTGTGGACCCTCGCCGCTCAATATTTTCATCTATTTTATATTTATCTACAAAACGCGAAGAAGTTGCACAGAACTGACCAATTATATTTTTCGATATTTTACATGCAAACCAAACGTATTTCCAATGCATTGCTAAATTTTATAAATTTTCGGACAACCCAACAATGAGTTGCATATTTTTCAGTTATATTAAGTTTATAGATTTTTGATTTGTGTCTCCGTACAAACTATCGATTTTAATACGACAATTTTAATCCTTTCAGACTTTTGATTCACATATCATTTTCATAATCCCCGAAGCAAGTGTCATATTTGCAAATGTCACAATTAGAAATATTCCACAGTTTCACTGAACCTTTAAAACAAACATTCTTCGCAGCATTCTTGGTGCGTCAACAAATGCAGCTGTATTACACCCTTACATCAAGAAAATACTAATAAACAATACACACATCTGTTCAAAGTAATGCGCACGCACCTACACTTCTAATCCGTCGATGTACCGATGCATTAAGTCAGATAACGCAGGTAAAATTAAAATTGTTCGCAGGATGGGAGCAGAGGAGAAACTTGGGAGATGAAATACAGCCGAGTGAGCAATGCGACATCCTATACGCGTGAATTCTCGCGAATTTCTACGCTCTTTGCAACACTGCGCTCAAACTATTTCGAAGAGACCTATAAATACGGACATACCGGGCGCAATGCGCGACAAGTGTACCGACACCGTGTGTTTGTATTTCGCATTTTGTCGAACCTTTGTAA
Organism: Nomada ferruginata; assembly: GCA_963583965.1. Classification (NCBI taxonomy): domain Eukaryota; kingdom Metazoa; phylum Arthropoda; class Insecta; order Hymenoptera; family Apidae; genus Nomada; species Nomada ferruginata. The sequence goes on from OY757216.1 coordinate 16,669,380, forward strand.
AATATTTTAATTGGTCAAAAATGTATGTCGCAACGATGTAGTACAATCGTCCACGTACATACTCCAACGATCTATTTTTGAACAAGCATGGCAATTATTTCTGCCGCGTGTTCAATGTTCTTTTAGCTCAATAAACGCGAACCGTGTAACGTGTTTGCAATGTTAACTGAAAAATATCTTCTTTCAAATGTGTCTACACGGAAAACTTGAATAACGTCGTGTTCGCGTGACACAAAATGGAACGGAGTTTTATAATTCAAGGACTTGTTAATTGACACAAAAAGTATGTAATATCAATCGTAAATCGGTGAATGGCTTTGCGAGAACATTTAAAGCACGCTAGGTAGGAATGTCTTTCAAATTGTACGTTAAACAGTAGGTACGTGAAAATTAAAACTTTTAATTAAATGCTGTTTAATTTTGGAAAAAATGTATGCACTAGTTGGCAACCTACGAGCGAAGGAAAGTTTCAAATTACAAAATAATTCGTATGAATTCACGCTAATATCTGTGGATTGTTTCAGTAATGTATGGCATTCTTCTACTTTCGCTCGGTTACATATTAAATTGAAAATTACCACGGGAGGGGAATACGCTGATAGAAAGCAAGGGATAAAAGCGAATGGTCCTACAGATATTAATACATTGGTACAGTTAATGGTTATTAATAGCTGTGCAAACCTAATAGCGCATCTAATAGGAAAGCCGCATCAATATATCTTAATACGTAATTACTAATTTATTCAGCTTTTCCAATTTATTTAATTTATTTAAATATACCATTGGTCGAAATACATTTCTTTTCGATTAATTGAAACTGGCAGAAAAAAACTGTATTTATTTATTACAATTTGAATAATATACGATACTATTTCCGCAATTAAGAAACAACACGTCTGACGAATAAAACACTGCAAAAATTAAAGCCAGCTGTCGGTTTCAATTACGATCGCCAACAATCAATAGCAGAGCATTCCCTACAATTTCCCCCTCGGTCAAATTCATTATTCTCGTCGAGCAAGTGCATGTGTACCACATCTGCACGTACTGCACGGAAACTGCAATAAAATAAGTTCGAAAACTCGCGATAACGTGGTAATCGAGGGAAACAAATCTAGAAGCGAATTTGATAGGTCACGTTACGGGGCAGCATAGGAGAATTTAAGTATAATACATACGCGCGTGTACCTGTACACGTTCCAAAGAAGATCTCAGGTTGCCCAGTGTGACACCCGAGTACCCGAAAGGGACCTCACGTGGCCAGGTGAGATTTTCTTGCACGGTTATACGGTAACGCTTGGACCGCGTAACACTTGGAAGGTGTCGGCGGGTCCTACGGCCAGGGTCACTATCACGAGGTGGTGAACGCAGAATAGGTCTTCGCCGGGCGAACAATAGCTAGAGGAGGATAGTGATGAAAGGGGCGAAGGGGCGAAGGGGAGAGACGCGGAATTCGAGCGAGTTAACTCGATACTCACAGTTGGATCATCGGAACCTGACATTTAAGGCTCCACGGTGGCTCGGCCGTGAAAGAGCCGACCTGGGTGAACCGAAACTCGTAAAAGCAAAGATTCCGGTGTAAGTCTTTAAGAGACCCTTCCCCCTTTACACCCGACGTCGTTTGTTCCAATAAGTTGCGGCTAACCGCCGTCTCTCTATTACAACCAGTATATTAGATTCGGTCTGTGCAATTGAAGCGTGGGTTTTTTCAAACGAAATTTTCAGGGCAAGCAGCGTTTTCGGGACAGTGTTCAGGGCGATAGAGATTTTCTTCAGGCGCACAGTTCTTATCGAGTGGAATGAGAAATATTGACAATCTCTGGATGAGGGTTATCGATTAATAATAAGGATCTCAATTAATAATATCCATTGATTAAGCGTTATTTAACCCAGTCGTTGGGCAGTAGAAGTCTCGAAATCTTGCACTGAACGCTTTCTTTGGCGAACAAAAGCAATTCAAAAGTATCAATTCCCAGGATTAGACGGTTGCATTGTACGTCTAATTGAAAGTTACCTTAGTTTATTGTATCGCATATTCATGGATTTGCTCTAAGGGAGGCGGGAGGGACGTATTAGCTTGTAATATATGAAATTTCAATTTCCATCGGTTAAAATTATTATTCTTTCGCAATTCGTCTTTGTTAACCAATCACAATGTTCCTAATTCGATTTCAATAAAATATTCAATTTTTGGATTGCCTCGTATCGCCAGCACAGGTTGTGGCAAACCAGCCCCGTTACCTACGTTTGTTACAATTTTCCCCTCCAGAAACTGTACGATTAATACGTTTTTTTGAATATTCTAAAAGCATACGAACCTATACATCATGCAACCGTGCTCCGCGAAACGTTCCTCGAAATACCCTCCGGCAATGTCTACATTATCTCGTCTTCGAGTACAAAAATTCTTATCGGCAAGAAGGATCGCGCAATTAAAACGCGTCAGCGTCCTTTTGGGATGTCGATGCGACGCACGATTAGAGTGAAACAAATTCTTGGCCGCGGAACGCAGAAGTTTCCTAGGAAAACATTTCTCAAAACGGTGGCAGTTTCTAAGGTTCGTTTTGCGATCAACGGGCTCGAGTTTCAACATTTTCTGACCCGCGGTGGCCTTTGACTTTTTGAAATGGAAACCAACGGACTCGCGCGTGTTTCACTGCAAAGTTCAACGGCTTAACGAGTTCCCCAACCCTTGACAACAAGAGGGAATTTCGTATTCTTTGCGAACGATTGCAAATTAGTTTTGCAAAAGAAAACAGTAGCAAATACTCTTTGTAAACGAACCTCGAATCTCGCCGGAAACATTTGGTCTGTTCATTTGCGCGACTAATAATTTCCTGCCGTCAAACGCAACGGTTTATCGCTATGAATAATGCGAAACGTGTATCGAGGAGTTCGTTTATTGGGCCGATACGCAACGTGGATCGTGACACGCGGATAACGCCCGACCTATCTGCTCGTGGGAACGTATTTTTCACTTTTTATTTCGCATCGAATCGACCGAAAGAGAAGCAGAGGGATGCGTTCGATTGAAATTTATGCGTGATCCCGGTAGAGAGCCAGGGGAACGTGGACAACATATGTATAAACCGCCCGCGGGCCTTATCTGGGCCCTTTACGACCGTCCAATTGCCCTCCCTTACGATCCTCGCTCCAAACGACGCGACGTGCAACAAAATTTAGGGTACTCTGAAATAGACCTGACATCGTGGAACCTTTTTAACATTTCATTCTGAAAACTTTCTTTTACTTCAACAGGGAACAGGCTTTTTCGTGCGATTTAGTTTTCGAGAGTTCGAACAAATGGCAAATGCTAGATCAGATTCCTGATTGCACTTTCGAAGTTCGTGACGCTCCATAATTGTAATAGGTTTTTTTTTCCAGAAGAGATACAAATTAGCGGGGAATCGGTATTAATTAATAAGGATAAGCAGACGCGCAAATGTGTAAGTGATTTTTTAAAAGCTCTGTGCGTATGCAAAGGATATCAGTGTCGAAGGGTGTCTCGGTTTCTGCAAATCCAAGAAAACAAGTTGAACAGTAAGATGAGGTGGCAGAACAGACTTGTATTCAACAAAAAACCGTAACGTAGAGAAATTTTATGATTCTTCCGTTTGTTATTTATTAAGTATTTAACACGGTCTCCAGTGCTACATGTTTCGCAAAAAAGAAACTATTTTCTTGTACGCGTGCGGCTAGAATTATAAGACACGGTAGACTCTGTGGTTGCGCCGAGATTATTCCATTTTTGATCAAATCCGCAAAGATCAAGATATCTGGTTAGCGTGGTTTTCATACAAGCGAACTCGCAAGATGACGATACGAAATATATTTTTTTCCAAACTTCAGGAATGCCTTGTAAATTGATAGCATTTCGTACATTATACGCACCCATAGCTCGGTGTATGTATTCGTACGTCTATAGTGCTATCTACATTATACGAGATGAGTCCACCATGCTGATGAACTTGTCTACTACGTGAGAAGCAGGCCAAGTGTATCGCGTACAAATTCCAAAAAGAAATCGTCCATTACAAATTTATTATTCCATAATAACAATCACATAAAACTGAGATCGCCGTGAACGGTACGGTTATTAAAGCATTAAAGTGAACGGCAAACTCTGTATCTGCCCACTTAAAGCGTGACGAAAGAGATGCATGAGCAACTGTAGCATCGGAAAGGCCACTTTGTGAAAGGTATAAATTACAGAAAATTCGGGAACTATCGATCATATGCCACGATCGCAGAATATTAGTCGATCGTGATCAGCAGAAGAAGTGGGCACAGCTTCCATGCGCCAGGCGTGGGCCACATTATTGCAGGTGTAGATCATCGACGTCCGTACATAGCCTCGAGTAGCAAACTTACAGAAAGATGTTCAACATCTTTACAGTGAAGTCGTTATATATCACGATTGACCTGGGGATTAACATCGAAACCTTAAGACCAACATGTGGCGATTGCAGAGTATGTAAATTTTTGTTGGTCGAACCTGTTTGGACTACAAAAAGAAGGGGAGAAGAGGGGAAGGCAGTGAATCCGGAAATACATAAATGGTTTAAAAAACCTGAATAGGAACTGTTTAGGTTGAAATTATGCGAGCACTTCACGGAGACAACTTTACAAGCTTGTTGTCCTACAATCGTTCGTATTATAATTAAAATTAATTGCCCGTTATTATAAATGAAATTAGATTTATCATTGGAGGCAACTTCCTACCCTGGTAAAAAATGCGCAACCATCGGACAAGTAATGTTTAGAGATGAAATCACTTTACAAAGTTGAGGCTTGTAAACATAGTGATTCAAGTAAACAGGAAACGAATGAACATAGAAAAGAGTGTTGCATGCAATTTTGGAATATGTATGAATATAATGTAGAATACACATATAAAGATAATATCAGATTTATTGAAAGATAATGGTATGGAAACGAGCGAAGAATCTCTCAAAATTATTCAAAATACTCAGGAAAAACGAGTGGAGAGGTATAAAGAAAATGCCCCGGCAAAGTACCAACTCGTAATGGTATTCGAACGGCACAATTGAAAAGGGAGCAGAGCTTACAGGAAGAAATAGGACCGACATACGGAGCAGGAGAATTTTAGTCGTAACACCGCCATGAAAAACTTTATACCCTCGACAAACATGAAGATTGCGGCCTGAAATTTCGTTTACAATGTATGTAAGTGATACTACATAGATAAGGGTATGGATTTAACAATCTGATAATTTTTGGAAAAATTTTAGCATTTAAAATAATTTTAACATCACTTACGTCAGCGTAAAAAGTGATATAAAGATTATCTCAAGAATTACTAGTAGTTAATATACCGCTGAATGCCCTCCACATAATAAATTTATTTATTACTTTTTAATTGATTGCATTTCCTTTTGTTAAAGGGCTATGCCTACCCGCGACATCGAGAAAGAGATATACTTTCGGGATTCTTTCATTTTTAATCTTGAAGACTTTTCCAACAAACGTCATTATACTCGAAATAGTACATTTTAAAGTACATGGCAAAAAATAAAAATAAAGAAAGACATATCGGTGATCTTCGTGAAACGCATTCAATAGGTTTACACCCCTTAAGCTTGCGGGTGATTTTGCGCCCTAAATATCGATCGCAGCATGTCGAAAATATTCAGCATATTTTAAATTGAAGAATGTATCGACTGCAGCTTTAGTCACAAGTTATTTAATATTTGTAGCTTCATAACTAAGCTACGTACTTCATTAATATTATAATATATACTGTTAGCTGCTGCGATAATATTAACTGTAGTCAGCGACACATTTACACCTCTATTGTATTCATAAAGGATCCGTAGCCTTACGTGCCTTTTACTAACAATAATTGTTAGAACCAAAAACACTGACTAACACCAATGCTCGAGGGTGAGACGCACGAAGTACGCACGTTGTGATCGCATAAAACTGAACGGAGATCTTTTGAAAGAAGTGCAAAGTGCCTGTACCAAACACCGAGACTACTAAAATTACCCAGAACTTGCACATAAAAATACATATTATACGTGAAAATATAATAAAAAGCGTACACCTTTGCAACCTCGAAGGTAACCGAATCTACGATGTCACCGGCATCATTTACCAAGTCAGCTGACGATTCGTATCCCGTTGGGATCAACAGAAGAAGATCTGATTTCATTATGTCAACATGGTTTTGCAACCATGTGCGTTCCTACATAATGAATACATCCGAAAGATCACGACGAGCATCGTACTTGCATCTTCCCGTGCAAACGACGCTGCAGCAAAAATTATATTATTCAATACACCGCACGATTCCCAGGACAGGAGCTACTCAAATATCTGCAAAGGACTCGTCGACGGCAAGAAAGAAGTCAGAATAACGTTAAACGCGCTGATCCAAACGACAAGACGCTAAAAAAAATTAGACTTCGTGGAAGCCATATCGAGGCCGTTTTTATACCTTGTATCATTTTGCTTCCCCGAAAAATCCTCTTTTCTTTCCTGTTTTTTTCTCCCCCCCTCGTGTTTCGTTTTCGAAACACACCTCTCGCGAATCCGATCCCGTTGAAAGACGTGCCCCTTTTTACGAACAACGTTATACTGTTATGCAACAAACGAGGTTCCGCATTACGCGAATAACTCGATGCGCGCCTGGATTGATTGCAAGTTTCTTTGGGCGAGTTCCTTCGTGCAAAATTGGAGCGCGGGAACACGATTCGAAAAACCGATTCAGCGGTGCATCGTTTCATCGCTTAACTTGCACGACGATCTTGCGCCGGGAGTATGAAAATTTTACGGCGGCCCAACAGATTCTGCGACGTGCAAGTTTCCATTGTAAACACGCTATCGCGGGTACTTCGAGGTGTTCGCCAGTGGCAATGCAAAAATGGCATTTTTTTTTAAGTTTGCCTTGTGTAATATTTTTACCAGCGGTGTACCGGACTTATTACCGACATTTTTCACGCAAAGGAAAGATGAGACTCCTCAGACACATACGTAACTATCGTATTTGTTATCCCGAATACGATTTCCACACACCCGCTGTCCCCAAGCGATGCAACAGTGGTCAGGAAGAAAGCTGAGCGGTGTCAAACTCGATGCAATATCACGATATCGCTATAACATCTCGCGCATTGATTTTTTCAGCAGATGCGTCCACCGTTTATGGTCGGTGGACTTTCGTGTGCACGATGTATGCAGCACGGTTGAACGTCAAGATTGTGGGATCATCGTGCAAGAAATCGTTGCCGAAAAAGGCGGATCGCAATGAACTGCCCCGTTACCGATCGCATGGGATCCATCGTGCCCTTCATGATAACAATATAGTATGATATATTCATAAGAGGATACACACCTATACAGGGCGCAACGCCTGCGCCAGTATTTGCGCCTCTTGGTGTTGCTACACGGAGACGGTGGCCCAAGCGTGCACGTGAAGATCGTTGAGCCGAAGAGAGCAAGCCCGAGCAGAAGGGAAGGAAAGAGAAGGAAAGGGAAAGAGTTACATGCACGTACGACGTACGGTCACCCTGCGATCGGCTCATGGGAGTAAAGGTTTTACTGATGGCATACCCCATACACGCAGAGAGAACATATAGGCAGAGGTTCCCACACTGTAGGCCATGATTTATTGGCCTGCCACCCGCCAGACCTGCTGTCATCATCGTCCCATGATTGGTCCAAGATACAGCGAAGCGTACCGTATATAACTTCCCTTTCTGCACGATCTTCGCGCCATATCGGCTCCTTCTTTCCTCGCGCCCCGATGAAACAGGAAGGCCTCGTTTGATGCCGCTCTACAACCGTCCATCCGCCTTGTTTTACCTTATGCAGCGCCGATACCCGCCGCTCGAGCCACCACTTAATAATTACCTCTTTCTTATCTATGTCACGAGCATTATCTCCGCGTAGGTAGCGCCGGAGTTGCCTTTTTTTCTGCCCCGACCAAGGACGCGGCGCTTTATTGAACGGTACCTTTGTTCCTCGGCTGGTTCGCCACTGCTAACGTGGTTATCTGTCTCGTTGGAATGGTCCTGAATTTTCTTTTCCGCCGCTGCTAATTGCGTACGCGGTATTTCTCTTTTTCTTTCTTTCTACGACCAGGCGCATACGATGCATACGCGATGCCTCAGGAAGAATGAAATTTCGTTTACGCGCGTAATGACGAATCGGGTTTCAATGGTCCCGTGCCATAGGTCATTACTCTTCCCCTTCTCCATGCGTGGCAAATGCACGTACACTATCATGGGAACATGCACCATCGGTCGCACGCGTAATCTAATCCTAAAGACCTGTGCGTAGTCTGCAAAACGAAAACGAACGGTCAATTTGTGTTCTCCGCGAGGGTCAAGGCGGACAAGGGAGATGCCCAGGGACAGGAACGCGAAGGACGCAAAAGGGGTTGACCATCCCTCGATAATCAGCCACACCTCGACTTCCTCATTACCGGGACCTCCGTGAACCGTTCTCCTAAAATTCCACGGAGAATCAGGGTCACCCACGTATATGCACGTGGTTGCCGCGGTGGCACACGCACGGCAAAACGTAACGACGAGTGTACGGTTCGGTCTCTCGTGGGGGACGAGGCAGGGTTGAGAGTAAGGGAAAGCAGGCAGGGACGTGGAGGGGAAGGAGGGTTTCTTCCAGAAGATGGGGCAAACACGAAGTCGCCTCGGTAGGAAGCGAAGAGGGGTTATTTCGTTCCGTCTCAGCGTGGTTTCCCAAGCGGCAGCCTCGCTCGCCGACTGGCATCGTCTACCGTTCGGCACACAGTCGAACTCGTTCGCCACTGAACGACGGACGTCGCGGCGTCGCCGTCGCCCACCACACCAGACCTTTCCACCGGAGCCAGCAATCAGGAAAATCGGCCGTCACGATGCTTCGTCACCCGCTTCCACTCGGCCTCCTCGTTGTATTTGTGTCAGTGTTCTCGCGTCGGGCCACCGGTTGCGCTTTCTGCGAGAGGCTGTCGCAGCAGCAGCTGCAGCTACGTCAACTGCAACAATTGTCCCAGCAACAACCGCAACATCAACAGGGGTACAAAACGATCGGCAGCCCGAGGCCGTTCGGCGCCGAGAGACCGAACAGGGTGCAAGAGTTCAACAGAACTTGCGTGCTGCACCCCGAGTACCAGATACCAGCCACCCTTCGGCCTGGTAACGTATCTCAGTGAGTACACGCTACCCTCTTTCCTCTACTTTCGTGTCTCGCGACCGTTCAAATCTGTTCGGCCAGTTTCTTTTGATTGACCGCTCTCGCGAAACTCGGGACCGAATGCATTCTAGGTACCAGGTGTTACTTGAATCAATTAAAATTAATTGAGCCTTCTATTTTGAATGGAGTTTGTAATTGTATCGACGCATGTAAGATCTTGCATTGTTGTTTTCCTTGCAACACAATCGTAATATATTTCTAGAATATTAATGGTGCATTAATAAATGGGAAAGAGCATTTCTGCCCCACATTACTATACCCCGCATTATTCAGTCGTTCGAACTATGTTCCTTATCGCTTTTCAGCATTACTAACCATGCAATTTGCAGTACATAAATACGCGTAGGGCCTGTACTCAAAATACGGTGATTCGAAAGAAAATCTGAATACAAGTTTGAACTATAACAATTGCAGAGCCCATGAACAGTTAGCTGTATAGATAATAAAAGCAAGTATATAAATGGTTGGAATATCTTGTTACATTTGTCTGCCTTTTTACTTGCCCGCAATACTCCATCTATTTTTGCTAGAAGTCGAATTGCTTTCCATCAAAGTAACATGGATTATATTACGGTCCAATTCGTACGGAATGCCAAATCCTTTGGCCGGGCAATATAATAGAAATGTAGATACCTGTAGATTACATTACCGGGAACGTATTACATCTCTGACTATCGAGTATCGAGGTGCACTAGAATGAGTAATGTATTTTAGAAACCGCCAGTTCAACTATGCAACAGTCGTTTGTACACAGGAGAACAATTGGCAACCTGAACCGCACTTTATTTTACATAATCGTCTTAATGATCAAACTGTTCGTCTAAAACACGCGTCACATCTAGCATGCTAGCCCTAAATATGAAACAACCGTGAGTAAGGTAAGATCGCAGTGCCATTAGCCCCAGACGAAACATGTCACCTTCATGACGTTAAGATTCTTATTATAAATTAAATTGTCACCCCCAGTGGGATGCAGCATATGTTCCAACTGTGTGGAACAACGGTAATGCACAGATCTTTTTTTCTCGACGAAGGTGCACTTTGATCTAAAGATAAACGAAACGCAAGAAAGGTGCATTCACTTTTCGTCGAACCATAGAAACAATTCGTGCGAATTTCGTTTGCGTTAAATAGCTTGTTTATTCGATGCACGTGTACCCAAGCCTATGGAGCTTTGAACGTTTATACGAGAACGTCACGAACCACGTACAGTGTTTCATCAACCGTAGCACCGATTTTCCAAATGCAATTTGACTCAAATTACACGGTAGATGATATAATTATTTGTGCAATCCATGGACCGTGAAATAAAAAATAATACTTTCCTTCAGGGTGTTCCTAAACATGTTGTTTATTAATTAACTGCTCAATGTTAACTTTGCATATGTTATTCGACGATAACAGGTATATTGGAAAATATAATTTAAAATAATACAGGGAGTCATTTTAGTGAACAGACGTATGAAAACTATTATAGAGTACGTAGATATTGTTATTGTTGCAGCTATTGTTGAGATTTCTGATCGCATGTCTACATGTTAGGCGAAAGTCTTGTGTTTGAAAGCACCGATCTCCATTGCACAGTTTGTTGTCCAAGTTTTTAAAACATTAGCTGTGTGTGGTAGTGAATACAAATTTTGCTTTCAATTTCATTCGATGTTCAGTTAGGCATGCAATAGAGATTGTGTAAGCATCATTGAATGAAATGTTCAATTGTAATAAGTTTAATTGATATTTTTATAGCATAGAAAAATTGAAGGGACAAGCTGTTATGTATTCTTCTTTTATTAACCTAGAAAATTAGTGGCTTGCTATATTAGTAACAAAAACTGTACGTATTGCACTGTTCTTATCTGCTCTTTACGATGCAACGAATTTCGTATCGAGAAAGTTTTCAATTTTGTATTTTTAATGAAAATGATGTTTGCTTTTTTAAAAAAAGGTATACATAAGCCACCAATATTAGCAAATCATTAATAGAAATACTTTATACGCGTCATACTACATTTTTATATTAATTTATTGTTGACTATTGTCACGTAAGTTGCTCATTACTATATTTTTCGTATATTCATCCCCATTTGTTGAGACGTAGAAATATAAAATTGTTATAGCTATTAGTTACACCAAATTGACAACGATAATTTTCAACCAAAATCAATAAACTAATTGCCACAAATTACTAATTGCACTGAATTATTATACTGATACAGATATAATCTTTACATTATTTGCAACATTATTCCTAATAAACGCACTACTTTGTCGGGCCAATATTGTCGTCAAACATTTCCTTGCAATGGTTCCACGGCACTTAATGGTCCGATGCGTCGCGACGCTACGCGTCATAAAGCCCTGCTATCAGACGGTTTCCGCGAAACTCGGACGCAATTCTAATTGCACAATTGCTCCGAACATTGAAACGCAAGTTTGCGCCTTAAACTTGAACTTTACACATATACAGTAGAACCTCCCGTATCCGTATCCGAACAGCGTTTGGCAGCGATGTTTGCATGCAATGTTTTCAATATTCGGTCGAACGAATTTTGATCAACAAAATTTGGTACGAAGCTAGCTTGAAAAATGTATGTGATTTAACAGATCACCAAGAAGATTTGGGACCCTTAGATACTAGACAAATCGTAAAGACCCTTGGGTTTAATTTAAATACATGAAATTTAGTATCGGGAAAGTGATTGTTCCGTTATCTACATTAGTTCGGACATGGGAGGTTCTACTGTATAGGTAACTGTTCTACGGATACTTTAACGCTAGTTTCGCCGATTTTGTTCGTTCACGCAACGCGCGGTACACGCCCCATGCAAACACTTTGCGAACAATCTGCAAATGGACTTCAGACAGGCATACCGATAGAACGATCGCGATCAACGCGCTACCATTCTTAGCCAGCTCCATTCAATCCTGGTTCGTCGCCCGGTCCCTCTCCCTCCGTAGGTTAAAGCGAAAGGTCGCGACGTTTCCGCGGCAGCGGGGTCTAGGGTAAGTAAGACGCGTGCAAAGGCGGCGCGGCGTCGCGATGCCACGCGTCGTAGGCTCCACTATTGGCGCGAATTTCCACGAAAGTCGGAGAGACGGCCTCTGCGTTTGCGGCCCGAATGACAGAATCAATTCGAGTCTGTCGCGGGACAAACCGGCCGCCAAAATTAGACGGCGGGGGTCGTGGCTGCGCGACCCCAGACGCCGCGACGCCGGCATTGTGTGTAGACGCTAATTTTACAATAGCCGTTTCAGTGCCAGGCCGTGAGCGAAGAGCACGTGCGGCGTCCCGACGCTCTTCTCGGACTACGTTAACGGGTTGAGCCTCGACGACGACGGCGCTTGAACGGACGACAGGGTTGGCGAGAGGGTTGGGAGGGAGGTAGGGAGGGAGGGAGAGGGAGATCGCGTCGGGGCGAAGGAAAGAGTGAAACAGCGATGGCTATGCCGAGGCGTAAACTTAACCGGTACGATATTTAAAGGGGGACTTCTGTACGATCAAACATTATGACTAAATATAAACGGCACGCTGCATTTGTACTCCTGATATCCATTTATGCGTGGACGCGCGTGCGTGCTTGTATGTATACGTATGTACGCGTGCGAGTACGCGCGACCGGTTACATTTAAGGGGTTGCGCCTACCTGTACATAACTTTTCCAAATATCGATTCCCGGGTTCTGACGGTTTCTTGAAGCAAGTCGTTTCGAAAATATCGTGGGATGGATTGTGTCGAAAAAATGTAATTCCACGTACCTGATCGCGGAGCCAGCTTGAAACTTTGAACGCGCTTTTCTCGTTGCCGCATTTTCAACGTCGATGCCTAAAACATCTCGGGACCGTTTTTGAGACAGAAAATTGTATCAATTTACAAACTCGACACTGCACTTATTATTTCACATATTATTATACATATATCACATATGGCATGTACGTATTCACGTATTATTTCATTAATGCATTGCACCGTGTGTAATTACGTTTAATACGAATCGAACATTAATATCATACTGGATGTAGATGAAATTGTTGCAGCTTCTATTACCTGAGTCCACGCAAAGGGCCGCCTCTCACATTACTCGTTAGCCCTTGTAACGGGCCGATATCGTGGACGGTCAGTTACGTAGAGCCACCGGAAAATCCTGAGGAAGCCGAAGGAACAAAATGTATGGAGAACCGTTGGAATCGTCGTTTTCTATACGAGTAAAATATATTAAAATTATCGAGCGGAAATGTCAAGTGAAGCTTGTTCCATTGAAGCTTGTGATTTATTTATTACGTCAAACGGATTGATTGACGGAGAAAAATGGCAGAGGAAGATATATTGTGTAATCAAATTTATTTTTTTCCAACGCATTGAACCACGTAAATGTTTCCTTCCACAAGGAAATCACCTCTCCTTTTCGTATTTGAATAATTTCCTGCAATTCGCTGGCACGTGGAAATACAAATATAATTAAATCAATGGAAGAATCTCACGGTAACATTTCAAATATTTTATGTAATCCAATTACCTGGTGTAAACTTATTGGCAGATAACTTTCATTTAATGTATTCTTTTTATAAATGCTTTTCATCAGCAAATTAAGAATCTAGTAGAAAATAATTTTGAACAGATACTATCAAGTGTCGTAAAATAAAAATGCACATTGGGTCAAGAGTAACCTCTATAAAGTTCAAACACGTACCTATGTTACATACTATTCTTCTCTACCATACTTCGTTACCATTGTCAAGAGATAAATATATTTCGCATTTCATTAAATAACGATTTAGAATAATTTTAATTAATGCATTCGTTTTATGTATTATTTAAATTTAAACGATTCCATTAATTCGTATAAATAATTATATAACTAATCCCTGAATCGTTATTTTCCTACTGCCATTCGGTTTTCATCAGTGCAGCGTATATGTAGTTCGTATTTTATTATGATTTGCACAAGGAACTTTGGCAGTCTATATTTAATTGACAAATAATTTGAAGATTAACAAAATAGAATTAAGACTGCAAAGCTCGATAATTCAACGCCAACTAAATTGTAATAAATTACTTGCGATGAAATGAAGTATCATGATGAATGTAACAGCGCAAACACGGTGGCCTGTGAAGAGTTTGAAGCCGGGCTCCCCTCTTTTCACGTACATCGGTGCGGAGGATCGGAATTTTACGATATCAGAGACACGTGCTGGCCTTTATTGGTTCGAAATTAAATCTGTGAACCCCCCTGAGGGCAATCTGCAAAAATTGACGCCGAGCACGGTACTTCTGTACGCCACGTCGAGCAGCTTGGGCCACATTCCGGAATTGCACGCGAACGAGAAGCAAAAACGTCATCGGTCGTTAAGATTTCAGCAACGAAGAAGCAAACGTCGACTGACCATATCTTGGAACAAAAGGTACAGTAAATTGGATTTTCTGAATATGCATGTTTAGCCCTTAATTGAAAAATGTCAAAGCGCAGTGAGGCAACGAAACTTAATAGACCATGGATCGATACGACGAAAGTGATAGTGTAGTGGTGCAAAAGTTGTTTTTTTAGGTATTACATACTTCTCTTTTGAAAATGTCTTTCGTCATTTATACGCAAATATTTCATTTTGATAAACTGGTATCGCAGTTTTATTAAATGTATTAGTTTATTGAATTTATTATTTTAATCGTGGATTAGCTCGTTTCTTAACTACCACTTGCCAACAGTAACTTGCTTGCAACGAGTTAAAGCCGCCTCGTGATGCACACTGCGAATTCGAAGAATATCCATGAATTTTTGCAGCAACATAGATCCCCATCTGTCGCACTACTGTTTAGCCGTGACATCGGGGTCGCAGCCTCATCCTCTAACCCTTTGCGCCGCGCAAAATGTTTTACGGGTTCACCCTCACCCGGCGAAAGGGAGTTCTTCGGCGAAAGAGCAACAGCACCGTGGCATTCCGGAAGGACTTCATTGCGCTCGTCAAACGAAATTGACGCTCCACAGGATGAAGTACGATACTACGTACAATTTTACCTTATATGTGGTTAGTAATTATGACTTGAGAGGACTTAATGCCATAATATTGTCTGCGCTATACATGTAGCTGTGCCTTTTCGAGTTAAGTGGAAGGCAGGCACTTTGCACTGAATTGAACATGTCGCCTTTAGAAATAATCTTGCGCCAATTGTAACCCTTTACCTTATAACTTTTTAATATTATAAATATTAATATTATGCTCGGAACTTACGCCATGCTACGAGTTACACTCGTGTTCATCGATTTTCACATGTGATCTATAGCACCATAATCGCCAGGACCTGAAACTAATTATTTCATTGCAAATTATCACAAATGAGCTTACTTTGCAAAAGCATTCAGAGAAAAAATTAAAATTGAATCATTTGTCGTTTTCGAAGTAGTGAAAAATAATCGGTATAAGAATGATTTTTACTGATTTCTCGGGCAGTACCGCAAGTTTTCAATGAACACGTAATCAGTATTGCTTTCTTCTTGTGCCAGGTGAATACGAGAAATAACGTGTCAAATCGTGTAGCAACAGATACCATAAAGTTTCGAAAAACGCCTGAATTACGGCTACGCACTGGGCATTATACCACTGCCAGTTTGCGGAAAACTGACGGATTCATCAATTTCCGCTATCGTCCTTCAGGAAATACTTCCAGCATCTTTTATATTCTACCTTGCGGTGGAGGGATCGTGAAAGCTAAATTAAGTGGACCAGGAATATTAAGGGTAATGAACCTACCTTTGTTATATTTGAATTACAATTAGTGATAAATGTAAGATATCTAAAAAACTATTTACATAAATAGAACGTTTATGAGGGATTTAGAAGAGAAATAATAAGTTTCTTTGGAGGATAAAACATTTGCATAATAATCGTTTCATAAGATAATTTTATATTTTATTAATAACTTGTTAATTTATAATTTGACGAGAGCTGCGTATCGTGTTATACATCTTTACTCATAACAAGTGAACTGTATACAAGTATTTTGTCATAGAATAATGAGAGAAAGTCTTTCAATTTTTATAGTATGCAATATCAGAAAAATAAATCGTGTTACTCCCTTAATAGGTAAACCATTTTTCCAATAGGTATGATTGCATATCGGATAACAGATCTTGATACAGATATCAATATTGTAAACAATTTACATTTGTAGGAAAAGGAGGTAGTAGGGTATGCATCATTAAGGGTACCACCTTTAACTTCAGGGAAGACATACACATTACGGATATCCGCTACACCACAGGAATTAGTACGAGTGTCCACCATTAAAGTACTAGCCACCCACGAATCGTCTACGATATATCCACAGGTAAAGATAAAACCTTTTTTTTCGGTACAATAATATTTAAGCGCCCAAAATTAATTTCTCCGTACGTACAAATTATAGCGGTGTATTTACTTCGTTTCTATTATTTTCCTGAAAGACATAAACTCATCGATGAATTAAAAATTTGTTTGCAAACATATAATACTGCGCGAGTTATTTCCTATTCATGTGACCAAAGAAATTATTGCGCATTTGTCACAATTTTCGGACTGCAGACAGTTTTACAGGTAAATATGTTCCTGCAAATAAATCGAACCCCACAAAGGTATACATACTTTATGAAACTAATTGCACAACTTCAATAGCGAGTAACATAATAAACCAACTCTTTTCTTAAACATTGCCCCTCCTTGTAAAAAAAAGGGAGACAGATAATGGGCAGGAAAGATCAAATTTGAATTTCATTAAAACTCAAAGTAGAAGCTTCGTTAGCAAAAAGCTAAGTCAACTCGCAGAATGGATGAACATTTTGTTTAGATGCCGTCCAAAAGTGCGCCTCGCGAGTACCGATCTCTAAGAACCTGCCACGAGGTGACAGTAGGGGTGGAATCTGCAGGGTCTGCGAAATATTGCATCCTGGTGCGAGAATTAAAAAATGGATCATCGTCCGCCACTGTTACAACAATTCCGGACCAATGCGGCCTTCATCGTCGACGACGATCCGAATACACTTTCGAGGTCTGCGAGGAAAAGCAGAGTCCGCCGAACGACAGAGCGCTTCCGTTTACGCTGAAAGAGTTGCAGCCGGGAAAGGCTTACCTCCTTCAAATTACAGCACAGCTGAAGGGACACTCTTTATCCTATCCGTTATTAGTCGTACGTACTCGACGCTCCTGTCTACCTTGATATTTGTATGTCTCATCGATCGAAATAGGACGATAAACGATGTATGCTTAAGACGAAAAACCTCAGATGCATTAATTCCTAGTACGTTTAAAATGTTTCATTTTCTGTTTTTCACGATTCACGCCGAAACGCGCGAATAATCAACGATCAATTTACTCATTAGTATTTTACCGTTGCTGGAACAAGTTTCTATTTTTGTACAGCGCGACGAATTTCGAAAACTTGCAACGGTATTCGAGTGTTTGCTGCTTGAATGTAATTTTATATAAAACGGTGAGTCCTTTATTAATGTGAATTATATTAAGCAAATATTAAGCGTAATGACAAAGGCGCTTTTATCTTTGATAACCGCGAATGGAATTATCCCTTTTGGGCCTCAATTTGAACATTTATTAAAGAACTCTTTTAATGATTGAGGTGCAGGTGACAATACCGATTTGATCTAAATGCGAGATTTATTAGATTTTTAGTACACTGGTTTATTTTTGTTCGTGGTATATCATTGTTGACGACAAAGTTGATCAGCAAATGTTCCTGTTAAAGATAATACTAATGGAATATTATATTTATCGGCGACTTTAATAAGTAGGTACATTAATATTCAACCCCCATATTACTATGAAAAGATATTGCCTTAATTATGATAGCTATCACTTCATTTCGAGGCTAAATCTAGTCTAGATTTACAACATACAATAAACCCAACAATGTTCACCTAGAATTTGCATTTCTTTCTAGTTTAACACTTCTGTTTTTACTGCAAAAACAAGTGCACATCAAGATTGTTGTCGATGTAAATACCAGTTACATTTTATACTGTAAATACAATACGATCATAATAAAACGTGACATAATATCGATATTACAGATCGAATTATACAGCACGGTGCTAGTAATCGGAACTGCGTGTAACTGTATAATTTAAAGAATTCGTGGCTCGTGTTTTATCATTCAATATCGCGTTTGTTTATGCGAAAAAAGGTGTCACTTTAATCCCGTGTCATGTTACATAACTGTACAGCGACAGATCCTATGTTAAGAACAATTTTTTTTATAACGCAAACGCATTTTGTAAATTTAATATAATACAAGTATGAACATTTTTTACATTTCAGATTTTGTTACGAACATTTCATTGAATTTTACATTTCCCAATATCCTTATAATTCATATTCCATCAGCAACCTCAGCTTTTCACCTGCTGAATTCTGAGGTTCAAATTGAAGCAACGACATTGCTTCCAACCGGAGCTTTCTTCTGTCTTCTCCTGGGCAAGCTGATAATTCTCTCAACGCGACTGCAGTATACAGCGACAGTCGGACACCGTATGGATCCAATTTTTTTGTAGTCTCTGTAATAAGCTTGCACAATTCCGGTTTCTTCGGATCGTCAGGTGGTAATAACTGAATCAACGAATGACTAACAGCGATGCAGTGTTGATGACTTGGATGCAACAACGTAGTGAGCCTGCAACGGAATAGTGTAACACGAAATCGTTATTCCTCGTTCAATATATATCGAAACTATTGAAAGAAAACGATTTATTGTATATTTGAAAGTTTGTGAAAAAATGTTTCTATAAAAAAGAAAATTTAAAATAAATAATACTACACACAGTAGAAAGTGTACAACAACCGATGGTAAAATACTCGAATGCTGTTATTCTCTATTATAAAAAGGTATGTGCCACGTGATTTTTCTATTCTATACAAAACGAATGAAAATCGTCTTACCTGGAGAGAAGATCAATTAGTGTATTCTTACTGGCTTGAATCATAACTTCATCGACGTCCTCTTCTAACTTTGCAGTGAATTGCAGCACTTCCGACGCAGTGAGTAGTCCAGGGCACAAATTGCATCCCCATTCCGATTCAAAATCTAGCGAATCTTTGGGCAATATAAAACCGTTGTCGTGTGGGCATTTCAGGGTTCCAAGATGCGTACCCAATTCTGTTGGATCGGAGCAACGTTCGCAACGACACGAAAAATATTTGGTTTCCAGAAGGTGAGTCCTACGTGCCCTGGTTGCCCAAAGAGCATGCGTGTACATAGTACTCAAATGTTCCCCCCTGTATGTAAAAATGAGTGCATATAAATAAATGTACTGGTACACGTGTGCGCAAATAAAGAATAACTTCGTAAAAGAACGACTGCACTTTGAAAACGATTTGTTCATTTGTAAAACAGAAATAGGTGTTCAATGTAATTATTATTATCAATTGCTTTTGTGAAAGAAATTTTGTCTCGAAATACGATATTTTCGCAGCGTTAATTCCGCGAAAAATATGCATTATTGGTGCCATTTTCATCAATTTCTTTAACGAACGAAAATGTCTGGTATGTTTATAATTCAGAGAGGAAGTTACTTTCTATTCTTAAGATAAATGGGACGCTGCTAAAATTTTCCCATAATATTTCTAAATTGTTTTGCATATTCATGTAATACATACGTTCATACTTTCGATTGGCTTTTACGTAGTTGCGTATGCATCAAGTGTGCATCCAAGAAAAATATTAATCAAATCGTGATAACATTTCGATTTACCAAATCGATCATATGTTTAATGTGTTTCGAACATATTAATATTGTAAAATTCAACATGTTAGTTGTTCGAGCAAAATATACAAATATAGAAAAATATGAAAAGTAATGTACATGTAATATAATTGATTACAGATAAGTCTATGAAAAATAATATAAATATGTTTCAATATAATTATAGCAATATTAGAAAAAAATTAATCATTGATCAAATAATTGACGCAAACGAAGATAAAATGAAATGTGCATACTTTTGTACAGGGCAAACAGCTTTCACTGTGATTCGAGGTCTTCCTTTGTCATCGATTGTAAAACTGTGTCTCGTATTAGCTAAACAAGAATGTTCTAAAAGGCACGCAGTTTCATAAAGTGCAACGCAACCCTGAGGTGGTACAGTTTCCAATGCATTGACGTCTATTAAACCACAAATCTTTCCAACGATGTTTTCGTTAGAAGAATCATCGGGTAATAGACGTTCGATATGCTGTTTTACATTTGCAGCTTCTTCGTAGGCGGTTGTCCCTGGACCACGAGAACTATCGTGGCTCTGCAATTTTTCAATGGACCTCCACTGCTTCGATTTTCTCCGCCACAATATTAACATACGTATTACGAGAAGGACGTCGCATCTGTGAAAAATAATAATTATTGTGAATAAATCGTATCCTGACGAAAATTCGTGGATACAATTAGGTATCATAAAGCACTGTTTGCATTAACTTTCCTTTATTTTGTATTATTTTATATTCAAGTAATTCAACAACAGTAATAATGAAATACAACTTTTATCAGACGTTACTTAAGAGATGGACGATTTGGAAATGATGAATTTTATTTAATGAATAATATTCAGTTGTTATTATTTAATATTAATTTGAACCATTGCCATTATAAATAGCTGCACTGCAAGTGTTCAATGGCTCGCACGATTTTGCAGCCATTTTCGACGATGCAGTGAAACGATTTTATTAACAAATATTAATCTGTATTAAGTGCCCAACATTTTTTGATAAACCCAAGATCATCTTGAGATATTTAGATGGGCCTTTTTATTTTTTTTGTTTCGTGATGCTGTAGGAAATGTGTTTCGAAATGTTTTTTTATCGTCATTCGTTGCACATTCAACGTGGATTAATTTTTGTTAATAACGTTATCGTCTATCCTATTACAGTAGGCACCCTGTATAGATCGACTGAGAAAGCGATACTACCTATAGAATGACCAAATAGAATCTTATAGGCAATGTTACAAACCTAGGAATGATCTTCCCTTTTCTAAGAAGGGAACATTCTGAACCGTGGCTATTCTTATCAGCAATACCAGAACAATCTGTCTCACACGCCGGCCAAAGGCATCCCGAACATCTTGTGTAAGTGTCCCTGCATTGCCTTCCACAACCAACGCAAACCCTTTGGTCTATGTGTAACGCTGGTCCCCAAACCAAAGGAGACTCCGACAGTACCACATCGCCCGGATTCAAATCTCTTGACGCCAATAAATGTCTTCCAAGTTCGGAGTTCTCGCGAATCTCCCACGCTTGACAAGCTGACCTATGTCGGGGCCAGTCCTGCCTCTGGTGCTCCTTGTTGCAATAAAATTGCCGTTTGCAACCACTGCATTTCAGCGTTGCAGTTTGATCACAGATTGGGCAGACGCCATTCATTTCTTGCTCCATCGTCTATCGACTTCTGAGCGTTCAATTCTTGCCTTAGAGTCAATGATATATTTTCTTTAAATATTGTAGAAATAGGATTCGTCATGGAGTTATAATTTAATATTTTGTTACGAAGGGCAGTTTTCACTGAATTAACATTAGGGATGAATGTCTCCAACCCGGAAATTAAAGTCAGTCTCAAGGGTGAAATAGAAGTTGTTTTACGTACCTGATGTCACTTGTATAAATATTAACGACGTAAGAATCAAATGAAACGGTGGAACATTTTTGTTTCTGTGAAATATTTCTTTAGTTCGGGGATTTTCGAACGGGAAAGAACCGGCACGTGCAGTGAAGGGGCTTGGAAGACAACTACTCTAAAACTGTGGCGTTTCAGTTCGGGGATCACACGGTCTATGTATACGGTCTCGGTTTAATTATAGGAACGGTATGGCTGTGTACACGTTCCCATTTCTGACCAAAAACTTACGAGGGATTTTTTTTTATGTAACAGGAATTTATTAAGGCTATTTATGGTACATAGTTTATTGCTAAACGTATACACAATAGAAGAAGTAATTCGGTGATTTGGAATTGAAAGAATTCACATTATGTAAAACGATATTTCGTCCATTGAGTATCCATCAAAGAATATATCATGAAAGAGACATTTGTTTTAATATTTTTTATTTACGATAAACTTAGCACCTTCGGGTATTATTTCTAAACATAATTTAAATACTGTACTTACAAAATTTTTTATAATAGGTATTTTTAATTATTATACGATAATTATATTGTACAATGTTACAGTTATCGAATGTGCATCTTATATTTGTAAAAAAGAAAAATATAAAAATTATTCGTGAATAAAACAACGCTCGAAAAATAATCCCAAGGAACTAATTGTACGAGACACCGGTCGTAGAACATAATAATGGTTATATACACAAATAAGAATACATATATCTTCTTTTCTATACCTGTGCTAATCATTTTTCGATAGCCTAATATTAAAAGCCTCTTTTGTGAATCTAAAAAAATCGTACTCTATAACAAATATTAATATCTTGTATCACTTCGCAAATAGCCTCTTATTAATTAATACCCTCGAAATGTCCAATATGAACATTGTACTGTACTTGAATCGCATAAAAAGATCGAGCTATTATTAATGTACTTGAATTACATGTATTTCACGCGTACATATATGTATATACATACTACATCTTTGCAAGGGATTTAACAAATAGTCTGATCATGACCGTCGTGTGATCACTTACTTTTTGGCCGTGCATTGTCACCCGTTACTACTTGAAGTTTATGAAGACGCGAATAGTAGAAATGAACAGTCATGATCAGACAAGAATAGTTGTTAAAATAGATACAAGAATTAAGTCCTTTAGTTTATTCATAATTTTGGTAAAAAATATATACGAATCAAAGGTGGAAAAGCTATTTATATTTCTACATAGCAATGCGCTATTCCATTTGTTTTGTTCTTTTCATTTTTGGTTCTCCAGGATTCATATAAAAAATTACAAAATAAACTAATACATACATTGTTATATCGATACAGTGTTTAACGATACTACATGCAATTCATTTCGAAATTCTTTACTAAGACTTTCATAAAGTTGTGACTCCTTTCCGTACGAAAAAACATTATCGAGGGTCATTGAACACCTGACACGCGAACTAAATGGCTCTCTCCATGTAAAATATTTACATTTAATTTGTCTTTGTCATTGCAGAAATTTACATATACATTCACTATATAAAATGTATGTTATAGAAAGAAAATAACATTTTCATGATTAGAAAGAAAAAATTACATGCGAAAGATATTTTAGAAACAATAAAACCAGACTTCGATGAGGATTGTATCGGGTATATAATCGCAGTAGCATTTTACTAACGAAATGTTTTTTGGAAGGGCACAATAGTTCAAGCGAGCTATTGTGAATAAATATGTTATAAAAAGTATAAAAAATTGAAAGCAATTTCATAAATTCACTTTAACGACTATCTTACCGATCGTAATAATAATTTTACTTACAAAAATAAATACTTATACTTAATTTCTTTGTTCATTGTTCAATATATAAAGGGAATTGTCAAATAAAACCAATAGTCTCAAAAATCTGTTTATCAAATAAATATAAAACTAATACAACAAACGAATTGGCTAGTGTTCCTTCTTTGTGCTATTCTTTACATTGCCGTTTATATTGCGCCACGATTTCCGGAAGCAAATTGAAGATCGTACCAAATTCCATATGTCTTTCCCTGTACATATTAGATTGCAAACAATTAATGATGGTGACTCGTATTCATTCGGGACAATACCGTCGACGGAAGATTCGAAGAAACTAAATAATGGAAACCAAATTCTCGTTCTGTTCGAGTCACGCTGCATCAACGCTTGATTATTTGCTAACGTATGATAGTAAAGAAACAACCGGGAAGTAATGTAGAATGCAACGAAAACATCGATGGAGTAATGTTCGTGCGCTGCTAGGATAAAAAATATACCAAACATATTGAGCATCCATGTAAAGGTATGTAAGAAATATAATTGTCTTGGTGTATCTGAAAGGCAATGTAACAATAAAAACGTTTATCAAACGAACGGGGCTACATCGAACATTCATTACCCGAACTGTATCGGTACTTACATTCCGTAATGAAAAAATTTAACATCGTTAATGCAACAGTGTGTCCACTAAACATGTAATCGCCGCAGGTTCGAACACCTTGAATGGACATACCAGCACCACGCCATATGACGTAAGCCATGGCGATCTTATTGTACAGCTCTACATAAGCAGAACTATAAGAAAGATATATTAGCGTAACTGTACTTTCCAATAGGCATTTTAATTAATAAGATACGACTTATACCTTGTCCAATCCTCGGTAACTTTCCTCGGTTGACACTGTAAGTGTGCGCCCGGTACTGATAAGGAAGTAATAAGCATTGTGACGCATCTTAACAGGAAGACTGTACCAGATAAAGCAAAAAATCTTCGTAACAAAATAAATCTGTAAATAAAAGAAACTGGCTTTATTAAAACAATTTACTAACGCATTATTTTAGTCATCGACTGAATCACAGTTACCTGTACTTGTGGAAAATTAGTACAATGAGCCATATCGCAAATAGTATAGTTCCTGTAACTTCGCACATATCGAATGCCCAAGGAATATGTGGAACATTATCTAAAAATATGTCAGGTAGCGGAGGATATTTCTTCATATCAGGCACTCTATCGTGTACGATGACCATCACAAAGGCAGTAATCCATGTAACAATAAATAAATATGCCAAACTAATGAAAGCTTTCCAAATTTCAGGTGGTAAATGCGATGCGTGTCCATCTTCTGATACAGATGCCGAGTAAAATTCGTGTTCGATGGAACCTTCATTATTCGTACCGCTGCTAGGAATCTGTTTAAAATAAAACTTTCAACTAATTAAAGCATAAACATTACTGTTCTTAAACATCTTACTTATCTTAAATATCTTATCGCACTTTCTTTTAAATTAAACGAATACATTTAGAAGTGGACGATGTTAAAATACAAATATAGGAAAATTCTTTCTTACTTCGTGCTTGTGGTGAGTGTAAAAATTTGTCGAAGGGAATATATCGACGTATCCCAATTCGAATAGTATCGCGACATTATCCCTCTGCAATTGTTTTAAGCTAATGTATAGCCTCTTTATATCACCAATTTTCTTTAAATTCGTAGCTATCAGCTTTAAATCGTCTTCTTTCAGGGTCAGGAGCACCTTTCCGTCTATTTCGTGATCGAGGAATAAGTCAACGAATTTTTCGTGCCTAGTTTCATTAAGCCATTTTGTTACATCGCTTTGCGTCCACTCTGCTATATTACTTTCAGCCATTGTATATAATATATCGTACTATGAAGTTGTACTAATCCTGCAAAAGGAAATATTACGTATGTACTAATAACTTGCATTCACACCGCCGCTAAGCGTAAAACTGTTAGTGATATATCCGGAAATAGCACGAAGGGATTTTGCCAAGTAAAATAGTGAAAATAAGGCATAGTTATCTTCTAAAAATATCAAAAATATGAATATGTTATATAAATGGCGTATCCAATTAGTATCTATAATAATGTTATGAATAATGGTAATAAAAATAGTTACAATGTCATAATAAAGATAACAATAAAACGAACCAATAAAATTATTCAAATATTTCAGTACAAAGATAGAAGAGAAAAATGTAATCTATTCGTAAATTTATGATCGTAAAATTCTTGTAAGAGCAATAAGTTTTATAGAATGGTTTATGTTTGAAAATACGTTTAACCTAGACATTGAACATTATTTACCCACCTTAGAAATTTAACACGTGTTATTATCAAAGCTAGATATCACAATTTTTTCGTGCGTTTATTGTACATAATGTATGTATATCGTGAACATCATAGACTTATTGTCGCACAAAACCGTATGTACATTGGCAGTATTTGTAAATAAACTAATCCAGACAGAATCATTGATCAAAATGTCACGGGGACACTCGGACACATTCATCACTTTAGTTCTTCGATTCAGAGCATGGAAATGAAGCACACATCCCTACAAATTTCGCAGTTACATTCTTACAAAGTTAGTGTACTATGAATTCTGAATCATACTGATTGACAAATACTGATAACACAGGTGATAGCGAACAGAATGCATGGTTTAAGTTCAATTTACAATCGATGTACATGACTCAAAATGATTTCATTATGAAATGATTTTGAAATTAGGTAAAAGTAAAAGTAAAACCTGTGCACGATAAAGCAGTATCGAGAAATATATTGAAAAATAGGTATATACTGTTAATTTGCGAACTGTTTACATATACGCAGTGTAAGAATGAAAAGTCACTACCGTAGTGTAGACAAAAATTAAAATATTTGAACAGGTGGAATAGTACTGCATTTTTATATGTGCGTGCGCAAAAAAAATTAACAGCCATTTATATCCTATCCTCCTTAAATGATTATATTTTATTTCATTTTTTGTTATATTACTCTATTTCATTTTCTGTTATTTTATTTTATTCTATTTTATTTTATTTTTTTTTTCATTCTATTTTATTTTATTTTATTTCAGAAATGTTATTTTATTTAAATATCATTTCGAAAGGATAGTATGGCTTTATTCGCCGCACGTACACACAAGATGCAGTATTCCACCTGTTCAAATATTTTAATTCTTGTCTAGCCAAGTATAGTGACTTAAAAATGAATTCATTCTTATACTGCATATAAAGATTTTGCAAATTAACAGTATATCTACTTTTCAGTATACCTGATTTACTAAAAGTATTTCTTGAACTATTAATTGTAACTTATAAAAGTTCTACCTTTATTTTGACATAGAATGTATGACACTAAACAAAAAACGATGTGCTGCTATAACTATTTAATTTTAATTTTGTAATTTTTAATTTCGTTAATTGATTAATAACAGCCATTAAAAAAAAATTAATCGTGAAAAGTACGACCGAGTTTAATTGATTGATGAAATTAGTCTTCAATTGATGATTATAAATATTGATCTCTAATCACGAGTCGTTCATTAAAAAATTTCATCGAGAATCATCAATTGTTAATCTCTAATTAAGGATTAATTAAAATTTTATTTCATGTGCGCAATGTACTTGAATCTACGCGGGTCTCTGCCATATCAACATTGCCTGCTATGGTTTCGCCATCTATACAGAACTCCTTGAAACCACTCGCGCTTGCTATGGTAGTTCCATCTATACGGAACGCCTTGAAACTACTCACACCCCTTACTTACCATAAGTGTAGATATGGCAGAGGCCCGAGTAATTTTATTCACATCTGTATAGATGGCGATACTAATGACTCTAGATAAAGCAGACATATATACAGTTTCGAGCAGTTCTGTATAGATGGCGAAATTAAAGCCCACTTTGAGTGTAGGTAAGACAGGGATACGAGTGGTACGTAAATTCAAGCACTTGTTTATAAGTAGCGGTGCGATAATGTTCATAAAATTTGGTTATTTATGTCTTCATTCATCCAATTAAGTTAATAATCCTCGAAAACCGTTTCGTACACTCTTTTACATATGAATAAAGTGTCAGCAAACACAGTGTTTCAATCTACATAAAAATTAATATGTACGGTAACATTGCAAGTTCCATTGTTCATTATATTCTACAACAATCAAGCACTCTTTAGCACGGGTAAATGTATTTGTGAATATTTTTTCCTTTAAATAAATTTTCCAGGACTTAATAAATACATACTAATAGTGGTATTATTCTTTATTTCGGTCTCACAGGAATGAAAGTTTGGTTAGTGTACATATAACCTATCTTTACAATACTATCTCTTGCACTCTCATCTTCCGTTCCGCTCTTCCTTTTCATACCTTCTCTGCCTTACGTATTACACTATTTCTTATCTCTTTATCGCACATCTATTATAAATCTTTGCCGTTCCTCCCTGTTTAATTACAAATTCCTAAGTTATTTTTATGTCTTATTGTATCTTTTTCCGTACATTTTGTTAGCAGGTGCTCTTACGTTCCAAATTTTGGTATGCACAGGTCACATCTTTTATCCTTTTTGTTCTCCCAATATTTATTTCATCCTTTAATGCTTTTGCATCTTACCTGTGCTATTAACTGATGATTATGGCCTATTCCATTCTTGCTTTGGTATTCTATTAGCGTTGATGTTCCAATATATTTACACCGTCCATTATATCTCGCTTATTTCATTTTTATGTTTTGTTCCTGATGTTGTATTTCATAGTCTATTCTTTTAAGGGTCTGCGACAATTCCTTTACTTCCGATCTAATTAAATTCTCTCTTAAGAGACCCATTCTCAAATAATCCTCTCCTTCTTTAATGCTTCTGGTTTGGCCCTCCTTTCTTTCTTCGGCCTCCTTTTACATACTTACTAATATATGTTTTGTGTGTGCAGGTTGTGGAGGCAAAGAGTAGCGAGCATTGACTGACACATCCCATCATGCATAGGAGCAAGAAAGAAAATAGAAGAACTTTTGCCACATACTTTACTTATCCATTAATTATAGTAAATTGCTTTATAAAAATAGTTTGCAACTGTTAGCGCATAAGCTTAATTTAGAACAATTGTGTAGTTAACTGTTCTTTATAATATCTATTATATACTTTATTTTATATTCAGATCATTCGGTAGATCTTATATGACTGACGCGGCCTGAACGGAAAGTTTAGTGTCAGACACTGAACGGAAAGTTGATTGTCAGTCACCTATGACTGACGCGGCCTGAACGGAAAGTTTAGTGTCAGACACCGATGCCTGACGTGGCACTCAACGTGTTAAATATATCTCACGCTGGTTCTCAGTACATCTCAATCCACTTCCAACACAGCCTAAACCGAGCGTGCCGAAAAGTGATAAGCATGAACAATTCCTTATAAATCACATCCCTGGATAGTGTTCGCTAGGCAGCTTCGAAGCAGCGAACATTAAGTGGGCATTACTGTCCACTGTAGTTATTTGAGCGGAGAGAATCTTAAGATCTTATTGCAATTACTTTTGAGTTCTCGTTTCTATTGTTGTATCTATCTGCAGCTCTAAATATTGTGTATTATTTATTGCCCTGCTTCTTATGTAGACTCTTCTGTTTTCTGACGCTTTCGAGATAATTCATTAGTAACATAAATCATATATGTTTCGCCTAGAGAATTACATTTTCTTATTTCTCAAGAAGCCTTCTTTTTTATAATTGTAATACCCGTGTATATATCATTTAATTCATAAATTAATTAATATCTGCAAAGATATACTTGAATCTACGCGGGTCTCTGCCATATCTACAGTGCCTGCTATGGTTTCGCCATCTATACAGAACTCCTTGAAACCACTCGCGCTTGCTATGGTAGTTCCATCTATGCAGATCGCATTGGAACTACTCACACCCTTACTTACCATAAGTGTAGATATGGCAGAGGCCCGAGTAGTTTGAATCACGTCTGTATAGATGGCGATACTAATGACTCTTAGATAAAGCAGACATATATACAGTTTCGAGCAGTTCTGTATAGATGGCGAAATTAAAGCCCACTTTGAGTGTAGGTAAGACAGGGATGCGAGTGGTACGTAAATTCAAGCACTTGTTTATAAGTAGCGGTGCGATGAGGTTCATAAAATTTGGTTATTTATGTCTTCATTCATCCAATTAAGTTAATAATCCTCGAAAACCGTTTCGTACACTCTTTTACATATCAATAAAGTGTCAGCAAACACAGTGTTTCAATCTACATAAAAATTAATATGTACGGTAACATTGCAAGTTCCATTGTTCATTATATTCTACAATCTACAACAATCAAGCACTCTTTAGCACGGGTAAATGTATTTGTGAATATTTTTTCCTTTAAATAAATTTTCCAGGACTTAATAAATACATACTAATAGTGGTATTATTCTTTATTTCGGTCTCACAGGAATGAAAGTTTGGTTAGTGTACATATAACCTATCTTTACAATACTATCTCTTGCACTCTCATCTTCCGTTCCGCTCTTCCTTTTCATACCTTCTCTGCCTTACGTATTACACTATTTCTTATCTCTTTATCGCACATCTATTATAAATCTTTGCCGTTCCTCCCTGTTTAATTACAAATTCCTAAGTTATTTTTATGTCTTATTGTATCTTTTTCCGTACATTTTGTTAGCAGGTGCTCTTACGTTCCAAATTTTTGTATGCACAGGTCACATCTTTTATCCTTTTTGTTCTCCCAATATTTATTTCATCCTTTAATGCTTTTGCATCTTACCTGTGCTATTAACTGATGATTATGGCCTATTCCATTCTTGCTTTGGTATTCTATTAGCGTTGATGTTCCAATATATTTACACCGTCCATTATATCTCGCTTATTTCATTTTTATGTTTTGTTCCTGATGTTGTATTTCATAGTCTATTCTTTTAAGGGTCTGCGACAATTCCTTTACTTCCGATCTAATTAAATTCTCTCTTAAGAGACCCATTCTCAAATAATCCTCTCCTTCTTTAATGCTTCTGGTTTGGCCCTCCTTTCTTTCTTCGGCCTCCTTTTACATACTTACTAATATATGTTTTGTGTGTGCAGGTTGTGGAGGCAAAGAGTAGCAAGCATTGACTGACACATCCCATCATGCATAGGAGCAAGAAAGAAAATAGAAGAACTTTTGCCACATACTTTACTTATCCATTAATTATAGTAAATTGCTTTATAAAAATAGTTTGCAACTGTTAGCGCATAAGCTTAATTTAGAACAATTGTGTAGTTAACTGTTCTTTATAATATCTATTATATACTTTATTTTATATTCAGATCATTCGGTAGATCTTATATAAATTTTGATATTACTTATATATTATTAAAACAAGTTCTACTGAATGTGCTAAATGTAAAATAAAAGATATAATAAATAATGTATGTATGCTCAAGTTTACACAAATGCTGTAATTTAAATTTTGTAAGCTTCTGCATATGAAGTACATCATTTTTAGTATAAGCTTTATCTGTAAGCTATATATTGTAAATTAACTTTAAAGAATAGTTTATAACTATTGGATTATTTAAGTTTAATGTATTTTTCATATTACATAAATGTTAGTTTAGAATTAATACATGCTTTAGTTGTACGATGTATTGTAAATAGATATAAAAGAGTAGTCCATAAGTATTAGCTTGTAATTTGAACCTTTTTGTGACTTGTATCTTCATTCATTAGTTTAAATAAATGTTAAATTAAAAGAATTCCACTCTTCTTTTTATTTTCACACCTTAACAATCCTTGAAAGAACCTAATTCCAATTCCTTACACAAGAAGTACCGTAGACGAACTTTAAATGCAAAGTCCTGAAGCGAGAAACTTGTAAAAATGGCCCTATACGTTATTAAATATAAAAGAAGGAAATTGTGGAAACGACATCATTTTCGGTCTTCATTTCTTGCAACATTTGATGGCAGAAGTCTAGAAAATTAAGCGCTCGGAAATTCTTGGAATATGACGTCATTTCCAAGAACTGCTGATGTCGGATACCTCCTCGCATATCATATTCTCCTGATACAAATCCACGATTTTCAGCGAGATATTTTTGGCAGAATCTCAGAAATTTTGCGCTCGGAAATTCTTGGAACGTGACGTCATTTCCAAGAATTGCTTCGATGAAAGACCTCCTTGCATATCATATTCTCCTGATACAAATCCACGATTTTCAGCGAGATATTTTTGCCAGAATCTCAGAAATTTTGCGATTGGAAATTCCTGGAACGTGACGTCATTTCCAAGAATTGCTGCGATGAAAGACCTCCTCGCATATCATATTCTCCTGATACAAATCCACGATTTTCAGCGAAATATTTTTACCAAAAACCCAGAAATTTGACGCTCGGAAATTCCTGGAACGTGACGTCATTTCCAAGAACTGCCTGGGTCGGATACCTCCTTGCACATCATATTCTCCTGATACAAATCCTCGATTTTCAGAAGAAATTTAAGTGCTGAAAATCGAGGATTTGTATCAGGAGAATATGATATGCGAGGAGGTCTTTCATAGCATCAGTTCTTGGAAATGACGTCACGTTCCAGGAATTTCTCAGCGCTTATTTTAATAACGTATAGGGCCATTTTGACAAGTTTCTCGCTTTAGGACTTTGCATTTAAAGTTCGTCCACGGTACTTCTTGTATAAGGAATCGGAATTAGGTTCTTTCAAGGATTGGTGAGGTATGAAAGTAAAAAGAGCACTGGAATTCTTTTCATTGCAAATTTATTTAAATTAATCAATGAATATACAAGTTACAAAAAAGTTGTAATTAAATTTACAAACAGATACTTATTAACTATTCTTTTATATCTATTTACATTACGTCGGACAACTAAATCTTGTATCAATTCTAAACCAACATTTATGTAATATAACTAACACTAGAAACATAAATAATCTAATACTTATAAACTATTCTTTGAAGTTAATTTACAATATATCTTACAGATAAATCATACACTAAAATTTACGTACTTCATATGTAGAAGCATATAAAATTTAAATTACAGCAAATGTGTAACTTGTGAATATGTCAATTATTTATTATATCTTTCATTTTACATTTAGCACATTCAGTAGAACTTGTAATAGTTATATAAGTAGTATTAAAGTTCATATAAGATCTACCGAATAAACTGAATATAAAATAAAGCATATAATAGATAACATAACAGTTAATTACACAATTGTCCTAAAATAAACTTACAGGCTAATAGATACAAACTATTTTTATAAACCAATTTACTATAACTAAAGGATAACTAAAGTATGTTGCACAAGTTCTTCTACCTTCTTTCTTGCATTTATGCACGATGAGAAGTGCCAGGCAATGTTCCTTACTCTTTGCCTGTGAAACCTGCACACAGAAAAAATACATTAATAAGTATGTAACAGGAGGAAGATTATTAAGAGATATTTAGAGGAAGAAGAAAGAAAGGAGGGGCAAGCCAGAAGCATAAAAAGGAGAGGATTATTTGAAAAGGAATGGAATGCGTCAAGTATGAGTGACTTTGACAAAAGCGGAAGTAAAGGAATTGACGGAGATCCTCAAAAGTAGAGTCAATCAAATGCAACAGCAGGAACAATGCAGAAAAATAGGGAAATCAAGATACAATGACACGTTTAAATATATTAGAACATCAACGCTACTATGGTACTTAAGTAAAAACGGACGAGGGCGCAATTGACAATTAGCAACGCAGGTGCGAGATCCAAAAGCATTAAAGGATGAAATAAATATTGGGAGAAGAAAAAGGATAAAAGATGTGACCTGTGCATACCAAAATTTGGAACGTAAGAGCACCTGCTAACAAAATGTACGGAAAAAGATACAATAAGACATAAAAATAACTTAGGAATTTGTAATTAAACAGGGAGGAACGGCAAAGATTTATAATAGATGTGCGATAAAGAGATAAGAAATAGTGTAATACGTAAGGCAGAGAAGGTATGAAAAGGAAGAGCGGAACGGAAGATGAGAGTGCAAGAGATAGTATTGTAAAGATAGGTTATATGTACACTAACCAAACTTTCATTCCTGTGAGACCGAAATAAAGAATAATACCACTATTAGTATGTATTTATTAAGTCCTGGAAAATTTATTTAAAGGAAAAAATATTCACAAATACATTTACCCGTGCTAAAGAGTGCTTGATTGTTGTAGATTGTAGAATATAATGAACAATGGAACTTGCAATGTTACCGTACATATTAATTTTTATGTAGATTGAAACACTGTGTTTGCTGACACTTTATTCATATGTAAAAGAGTGTACGAAACGGTTTTCGAGGATTGTTAACTTAATTGGATGAATGAAGACATAAATAACCAAATTTTATGAACCCTATCGCACCGCTACTTATAAACAAGTGCTTGAATTTACGTACCACTCGCATCCCTGTCTTACCTACACTCAAAGTGGGCTTTAATTTCGCCATCTATACAGAACTGCTCGAAACTGTATATATGTCTGCTTTATCTAAGAGTCATTAGTATCGCCATCTATACAGACGTGATTCAAACTATTCGGGCCTCTGCCATATCTACACTTATGGTAAGTAAGGGGTGTGAGTAGTTCCAATGCGATCTGCATAGATTGAACTACCATAGCAAGCGCGAGTGGTTTCAAGGAGTTCTGTATAGATGGCGAAACCATAGCAGACACTGTAGATATGGCAGAGACCCGCGTAGATTCAAGTATATCTTTGCAGATATTAATTAATTTATGACTTAAATGATATATACACGGGTATTACAATTATAAAAAAGAAGGCTTCTTGAGAAATAAGAAAATGTAATTCTCTAGGCGAAACATATATGATTTATGTTACTAATGAATTATCTCGAAAGCGTCAGAAAACATAAGAGTCTACATAAGAAGCAGGGCAATAAATAATACACAATATTTAGAGCTGCAGATAGATACAACAATAGAAACGAGAACTCAAAAGTAATTGCAATAAGAACTTAAGATTCTCTCCGCTCAAATAACTACAGTGGACAGTAATGCCCACTTAATGTTCGCTGCTTCGAAGCTGCCTAGCGAACACTATCCAGGGATGTGATTTATAAGGAATTGTTCATGCTTATCACTTTTCGGCACGCTCGGTTTAGGCTGTGTTAGAAGTGGATTGAGATGTACTGAGAACCAGCGTGAGATATATTTAACACGTTGAGTGCCACGTCAGGCATCGGTGTCTGACACTAAACATTCCGTTCAGGCCGCATCAGTCATCGGTGACTGACAATCAACTTTCCGTTCAGTGTCTGACACTAAACTTTCCGTTCAGGCCGCGTCAGTCATAGGTGACTGACAATCAACTTTCCGTTCAGTGTCTGACACTAAACTTTCCGTTCAGGCCGCGTCAGTCATAGGTGACTGACAATCAACTTTCCGTTCAGTGTCTGACACTAAACTTTCCGTTCAGGCCTCGTCAGTCATAGGTGACTGACAATCAACTTTCCGTTACACTTTGATCACTCATATTATTAGATATCAACCCAATTTCGTTGAAACTCCTCTGCCGCGCGCCGCGTTTACCATCCTCTTTCGAATGAGCCCTCACCCAGCTCAAAATATTATCATATAAGGAAATTAATTGAGGCCTTTGACACCCATGTTTTGGCCCATATTATGTCGATATACAGCTCGCTGCATTACCCGTGTTTGGTTTTAACGACTGAATTCGTCGATAGTTTTTAGTAACTACATTCAGTCGATGGTCCAAAGTCCAAACGACTAAATCATTCGATGGTTTTAACGACTGAATTTTGTCGATAGTTTTAAGTAACTACATTCAGTCGACTAAATTAGTCGTTAGCCGATACTATCGATAGTCTTAAAAATCATTCGAATGAAAGTAGTAGTTGGGTACTATCGAATAATCGATAGTTTTTAGTCGATGGTGCCCATCACTAGGTCAGAGTACTCTGGAATTACAGAAGTACCGTATTTATCATACTATGGTGTATTCTAAGTTCATTTACATGCAGTAGCCTGTAACTGTACAACGCAGGGCACTTATCGTCCGCTAACGGCTAGTATTGCTGTGACTTATCGTGTTTCACACTTGGCTTTCCTTTTATCGAACGCGCACAAATATACATATACAACCGGCAACGTCAATTGCACATCGGGCCTAAACTACACATTCGATGCTGAGTTGGCAGTCTTGACGGCGACAAGACTGTTACTACCGTGTATATGTTGAATGATAGCGTGAATTCAAAGTGGAGTTTAGTCATGAATGTACTTAAACGATATACTTAAACGTTGTTACTTGATGAGCCATGAGTGGCCAAAAATTCCAATATGACGAAAGTGGCGGGACATTTTTCTACTTTTTACTTTCGTTCTTGGCACTTCTTCTGATACCTGGAACGTACTATCTTTGGCCACGTTGCCTTAAACAAGGTTAGACTTTTTACGTATTTATTTAACTTAACATAGAAATTCAATGATCTTAAAATAGCATCTCACATTTCCGCATGTTCGCAATTAATTTACCCGGTTTTATTGTATTTTACATTTGCTTGCATCCTTATGCAATGTGCTTCTTAATATTCTGACGGAAGAGTGAATACCGCTTAATTACGAATATTCCGTTACTAATTTCCTAATAATCCAAATAACAGAACAGAATATCATCAATGCTTGTATCGAATCCTATAATACACCCTTTAATGGCTTTCGATGTGTGAGTCCTGAGCAATGCACAATGTTACCTTCTTGAGAAGTATTCAATTAAAACATGCACATATTATTATACGCTGTTAGTGCTAGAACATATTTCTTAATAGTCTTATTACCGAACTATCTGTTTATTTAAAATGAATGGTATTAAAGTCGTTCATATGGGTACGATTAATATTCGATATACTTTGTAACATTTCATAATTAGATCCTAATCAAGAGGCAAAAGAGTGCCAATGCGATGGATGTAAAAAGAAGAAAATTATCCTACGGCTTAATGAACCATGGAAAGAAACCAAAGCATTATTTACGTGAGTATATATTTTATTATTTGCGTACGAACTTCAGCATCTAATGTTACTATATGCTTTCAGGAAGTTTCTTATTATTCTTGGATGGATAATCCTTATTTTTTTGGCATACAAGGTATCACAATTTGACTACGAAATGGCTAATTTTGATCCATTCGAAATACTTGGAGTTTCTTCTGTAAGTAAAGTTGACATACCTAAAACCCTGATCACCGGCGGTTCTATGTCGGGAGTTAAGCTCCGTTTGTCTGACAATGTACCAGTACATATCATTTTCCTCTCATTTGCAGAGTTCATCTCAAAGCGATATTAAAAAGGCATACCGTAAATTGTCCTTAATTCTTCATCCCGATAAAGAAACTGGAAATGAAAAAGCTTTTATGAGGCTAACCAAAGGTTGGAATGAACATAAAATACAGTGGTTGATTAAATTATTATGAAGAGCTGGGAAAATTACATATCTTCGCGAACTGTTTGCTAAAAATTTATATGAATGTTCTGCCCAACAGTATATATCGATTATTTATATAAATTATACCGTAGGTAATTAAATGGGGTAGTCAAGTATTTGTACATATATTTCGTAATTAAATTCAAATTAAAAGTGTAATTTCGAAATGTTCATAATAATTTGATGTCTCACTGTATGTGCTAAGATATTGATTGGTATCAAAATAATATCACATATATTTAGTAAACATTAGAAAAATAGTAGAAAGTTTAGAGATCACCCTTAATTGCCAAAGAATCCACAGAATAACAGTATTTTGTTTTATGATAATTAACAGCTTATCAAGCTTTAACGGACGAGGAAGCACGCAAGAACTGGGAAAAATATGGAAACCCTGATGGTCCAGGAGCCATGAGTTTTGGTATCGCTTTGCCCTCTTGGATAGTAGAGAAGGAAAATTCAGTATGGGTTTTAGGACTGTATTCATTAGTGTTCATGTTCGTTCTACCAACTGTTGTTGGAATGTGGTGGTATAGGAGTATTCGTTACACTGGTGATCAAGTAAGTACACGTTTAGGTGAAAGAAAATGTTTATAATTAATTATCAGTTAAATGGGACATTAATATATCATTAATTTTTAGGTTCTGTTAGCAACAACTCAGTTATATTACGTTTTCTTCATTAGATGTCCTTCAATGTCGCTAAAAAGGGTCATTATGATTCTTGCTGCTTCATTCGAATTCCATAAAAAACGAAATGCCGAAATAGTGGAAAGATACACAGACGCAGAAGAAGTTTATTCGGTAAGATATGTGTTAATACATTTTTTCCCTTCTTATATTAGAGCTAATACAGCTCTTTCTTCCGTATTATGAATGAACTAACATTTCTTTATAATCTTCGCTTTTTTGTCGAAACATAATTAATTGTTAGAGGCTGTTATAGATTTTGTATTCCTATTTTATTTTCAGCTCATTAAGCAGCAGCCAGATTTAGGTGTGAAAAACAAGGAAACACCATTATGTGATTCATATTCAATCAAAGCTAGAGCTTTGATTCATGCACATTTATCTCGCCTAACGCTAAATCCAGATACACTAGATAAAGATAGACAATACATAGTGAAAAAATGTCCATATTTAATTCAAGAAATGGTAACTTGTGTCAACCGGGTGATTTTATTAGCTTATGCTAGAAGAGGTATGTATATATATACATCGTAAGAAAGAACTTGCAGTCTGCACAACATTTGACTATTTATGTGCATCATTCATACACAAATACATTATATATATCTTCGCATAATTTAATTATAATTCTTTCATACAGTCCCACGTCTACCAACTATAAAAACTATAGAAAATTGTATGAAATTATGTCCAATGATAGTACAAGGCTTTTGGGAATTCAAAAATCCTCTTTTACAATTGCCACATATTACCGAAGATAATCTAAAATGGTTCTTACCAAAAAAGGTATTTCTAACTTATATTGCTTAGATTTTTGTACCACTGCAATATCTGTTTTATGTTTATTTCTGTGTTATTATAAGAAACGTAGTAAGTAGCTTTATGTTGTTAGCGTCAAATCAAAAGTCTCCAACAACTTGCACAACTGAAAGGGGAAGAAAGAAGACTGATCCTTAGAAATTTATCCGACAGTCAATACGAGGATGTTATGAAAGTTCTTGGAAGCATGCCGTACATAGAATTTAAAGTACGATCTGAAGGTAAACAATATTTCACAAGGGCCGCGGAGGCACGGTCGGCTAGAGGCTGGACTCGTAATCGAACGATCTTCGGTTCGAGTACCGTCACTGCCGATATCAGCCGGCACCTCTGTACACGATACATGTGCTTTACACCGTGGTTCTGCTGGTTCGGATTCCACCTAAAACTGTAGGTCTACTGTATGTATAGATTTAAACTCATGTCCCAATAACTCATCGTTCCATAAACGCCATAGTTGTCGCTAATAACTCATAACAGTGGTTGATGCGGCGTCAAACAAGCAATAATAAAAAAATTATATATTTTACATTTCCTATGGTGATATACCACATGTTCGCATTTAAACGTGTCTTAAAATGGAACCTAACATATATTATGATTACAGTGATTGACGATGAAAATCCAACTGTTTACACCGCTGGTGCTATTGTAACAGTAACAGTGTCGTTAACCCGCAAAGATATGAGACAGTTGTTTGGCGACGATACTGTTAAAGAACAAACAATGATCGATGACGGTAAAATGAACAACGAAGCTCCCGAGGAACCAACGGAAGAGCAGATCCAATCCGTCAAAAAGCCAGCATGGCTTAGACAAAAGAAGGGGCAAAAGAAGTCGCACAAAAAAGGAACTAGCAAAAAGTTTGCATCCGCGAAAAATGCTCAGACGCAATCGCAGTCCAGTAATAGTGCTCAACAAGCGAATATTCCTAATGCAAAGAAGAAGGAGGATAAAATAGAAAAAGAGTCTTCCAAAGATAAATTGTCCGATGTCAGTGATAGTGACATCGATACTGATAGAAGTGACGACGAAGATAGCAACGAAAAGAAAGATGTTTCTATTGACGATGATGATACAGAATGGGAAAGGTAATACATATTGTAGCGATGCTTCTTCGTGTTTGTGATATTAATTGAAGTTAATTATTAACATGTTTCAAAAATAGGTTCCAGCAGAGAATTTCGAAAAGGGAGAAATTTTTAGAAGGCAGGAGCAACTTATCCCGCGAAGTGCATTGCCCGCTTTTACCAGATGTTAAACAGGAATATTGGTGGGTTTACATCTGCGATCGGAAAAGCCAAACTCTACTAACAACTCCTACTTATGTTACGTCGTTAGCACACTTTGAAGAAGTCCAGTTAAAATTTACAGCGCCTCGATGGCCAGGTGTTTATACCTTTACTGTGTGCTTACGTAGCGATTCTTATCTTGGCTTCGATCAAGCTCAGGATATTAAGGTATACAATGAGATTTTCTTTATACAATGCGAATTATTTAGATAATTACAAATTCTACGATATAAACATTTTTGTCTGCAGCTGGATGTAAAAGAAGCACCGGAAGTACCTACGGAGCATCCACAGTGGGATATTTCGGACGAAGAAACTGCGGAGGATGTAGATGCAGCTGATGAACATTCCGAGTACACAACTGACGAAGATATCAGTGACAATGAGTAATATCTATTTCTCTGCTGGGATGAGATAAATAGATATTGAAAAAATTAACATTTTCCCTATTTCTTTTTTTTACTTGTCAAGTTATAATGTACAATGAACTTTTATACCTGAAATTGCATAATCGTTGATGTATGTGGACAATCTAGAGAACTAGTATGGTGTGTAAGATTTCTTAACGAAGAGAAAGTAATAGTAAATGAAAATCATATTTATTTTAACATCGTTGTTTAATCCTCAGTTTAGGATGTGTATACAGTTTTTTAATAAAATACACTGTAAATCATACATATTGTTGTTTTCGTTTTTTAATTTATCGTTCTTGCCAATAGAATTTGGAACAATGGAATAACGTGAATAAAGGAATAATAGTTCTCACTCGAGTGAAAGTGTAACAAAAACCTTTCTGGGTTACATACTCGTTCAACCATGCAATTTTTGTTTTTGTTAAGTACATGTGGACTACTAGTAGTTTCCTTACAAGGCAGTCTGCATCCTACTTTCGTGATAATCGCAATGAATCTCAGAGGGTTCAACTTCTATACTGTGAGTAGAGTTAAGTTAAAAATAAACGGAATATATACAGTCAGATGTGTACACGCGAAATAATGAATTTTTTTACAGATATTAAAATATGTATTTCTATACTTGTTCGTATGTATGGCAATTAAGCAAGGTAAGTTCGATGTCAAAAATACATTCCAGTAATAAATTCTTTTGATTTTACGCTTCTGTATAATATATATTATCTCTATGTTTGCTAAATTGTAATCCATGTATCAAAATAAATTGATAAATTTCCTTAGTGTATGTAAACTGGGAACGAATGCCTTAACTCTACATAATCTACCGGTCAAAGATACAATACCACCCTTAACAACGAAACCAAAACATTGTTTCAACGGAAACTTGATATTTAAAATTAAGAAAATGCTGCATAGGATGCTGCCTATGGATGAAAATAAAATCAATAAAATACAGGGTGGTATCATTATTTTTGGACGGCAATCTACATTACGATTTCTATTAAACCTCGATCACAGCCAATTTTAGCCAATATATAACGTAGAATTAATACAATATAATAATATCTCCAATACATTTCTACAGTAACAAACAATCTTTTACAGATATTTTAACGTTATCTGAAGACGCGAAGAGGAAGATAAGACGGAAAAATGTAATAAACGGCCCCATTTATACATATGTAAAAACAGATAAACATGCTAATATTAAGTGGGGTGTGCGACATTACATTCCAAAAGCACGAAAATAAAATATATATTGCAAGCATAAGCAATAAACGAAATAAGTAACGCAATATATTTTTTAGACAAAAAACTGTCTTATAAACAAATATGAAGTTCTACAAAAACAAAACGTAAAACATTGGTTCGAATTTAAAAATTGTAAGATCTTAATAAAAGAGAAATTAAAAAATATCGTAATACACACTTTCCTACTCGTCTGCTTATGTCTCCAAACTAAATAGCTCCATTAACTTCCTTTGCATTTCTGTCAACAGGTTGTCCAACCTAGTAAAAGGAAATAAAAAGATATTTTACAGTTTCCTGTTATAGACGACATTACTTGTTTAAATAAAAATTGTAATCAGACATACGTGTAACGTAGTACTAAATTGTCGTATACCACATCATGGTCTACGTCCATAACATCCTTATCTTTAAGAATAGATGCGTTCGAAACCTGTTTACCGTTGAATTCCTTTGGCATTTCTCTACTATGATTGTTTACTAAAACTTTTGTATTTTCGTGTATAGTGTTAGATGTATTCAAGATACCAGGCATATCACTAGAACTATACTGTATTATACTTTGAAGTTCTTGACGGTATATAGTGGTCATAGCAGTGACAGAATCGAAGATCGTTTCTAGTGTCAAAAGTTTTCCTTGCAGGGCCACTATTTGTCTAAAAATATTTAATATAACATTGCAAAATATGTGCATTCTATTCATAGTACATTAGCATCAATCAATATATATACTTTACGAGTTCAGGAATATTTCTAACACGGAATTGTGCTTCATGTACTTTCAGGAATTCAAAGACCAGTTTCACCATCTCTGTTGGTTTTCTAGCTTTGTGAGAGCGTTCTCCTTTATGCAGTTCGTAAATTTTTACAGCATTATCATATCTAAAGAATATTTAAATTAAACTGTGCTAACATTCTTTAGTCGGGCAACTTTGAAAGTAATCAAATTGTTATTTACTTACAACTCCGACATATCTTTGATATGATCGATAGATTGAACAACGTCCTTTAATTTATTGCTCTCGTCCATAATTGGATTAAACTTTAATTTTATTTGATTGATGGCTTTAACGAGGTTCAAAACCTTTTCGAAATTAATTTTCAAATC
Source organism: Nomada ferruginata (assembly GCA_963583965.1). Taxonomy (NCBI): domain Eukaryota; kingdom Metazoa; phylum Arthropoda; class Insecta; order Hymenoptera; family Apidae; genus Nomada; species Nomada ferruginata. The sequence continues at coordinate 16,712,095 of OY757216.1, forward strand.
TGCCTTTCTTTCTTTATTTATAGAGCCACTTTCAAATTTGGTACGAAGTTCAAGTAGTTCGTTCAATAGAGTATCTACATTTGTTAATACATTTGTCATATTTTCATTAAATGTATTCACTCTGGCTATTAACAAATCTCTGAAATTTTATATCGTTTTCATATTAGCTTGTAAACACATTGCTCAAACCGTAACCAGTGACTTGGGGTTTGCAAGATTCCAGACTCTTGAACTTTATTATAAGAATCATACAAACTCCACATCACTGGTTGCGGGTTAAACTAATCTCGTTAATATGTACTGTGCTATTGCACCGTGAATAAGAAACAATACAATACTTACACTTTTATAGTTAGAGCGAAAATATATAGTTGAAACAAATAAATTTCTTGCTTGGTAAAAAATATTGTTATCCTATAATAATCCTGTTGCGTTTCGAAATCTATAGGACTTCCGGACAATTGTAACATTTTCTGGACTTCTAGAGGAATATCTAACATTGGAATATTCTCTATTAATGGGCTTTCATTTTTGAAAACAAATAATATTGGATCCTAAGATAAAAGAATCGGCGTGAATTAAAATGAAAACGTGCAGAGTGTTCACGATATTACCAATCAGCCTTTTTCTCGTAAATGTTAAATGGTATATCGTAAATTTAAAGGGTCACTTTCGTTTATCGAAAAATAGTGTAAATGTACAAAACATATATATGCTACTATGTTGGTCAGTGAAAGCTGTAAAACTTTTTCATTTTTTCCTAATTGCGCTCACCATTTGCGAGAAAGAACGGTGGCTAGTAATAGAGTGCACATCCTCTACATGTATAACAAAATGCAATAAAAATACAATATACATTATTCTATGTATTATACCTGAATTTGTGATAGAAGTGGCATTTGACTTTCAGTAAGAATTTTACCAAAATAATCTGTTAAAGTTTGTTGATTGGCCGGTATCCTACTATCTTCTTCGATCATAGACTGTAACTCCTTAATTTTAGTAGTATCAACCACTTCGTATGCATTAATCTTGTATGTCGACGTACAGAACACATAGACTATCTAAATAAATAAAGTATACCTGACATAAGTAATCAACTACTCCCGGTACTCGTAAAAGTATAAAAAAGTTGTTCGTTAAGAAGTGCTTGATTTAGAAAAAAAAACCAGAATTTTTCGGATGCAATTATTTGTGATCACTTTAACATTAATTTAATTATTTCCTTTAATGAAACAGTATACGGTTGCACTAGAGCATTTAGGCCCGCGCGATTGATAAGGACCGCGCTCTTTATAGGTATGATATGTTGTAGTGATAATTCGCCCATCCGGATGGTGCCGATTGAGATATCCTTTACGATAACAGCGTGCTGCAGCAAATGCATTTCCATCGCGTGCTTCCAAAGCAAAAAATACCAATCGACATATACAGGGTGTCTGAAGAACCTCAGACAACCTTTATATGTATCGATCCCGCAGTTAACATCTTAACTAAATACTTGAAGGGTAGCGGTGGCTTATATATAGAGGTATTGATCAATTACCTGCTTCGACAAAATAGAATGCAACAATTTAAATATGACTAATTGCGATGTTCCATTATCATCGTACTGTTTACCCCTTTTTTTTGGATCCCATTGTAATGCAACTCCAAACCATTCTACCAATTTATTCCTCAGACACCTTAGGAGAAACAATGTAAGTTCAAATGAAATCTTTCCATTGTTATACTTAATTCTATAGAAGTTTAATTGATATTACCTTGATAAATTAGTTGGACTGGCGATATCTTGTGCAAAAATGACTTTTCCATTGGATTTAAAGGCACGGATATCATTGCATTTTTTATTTCTAATATATTGCATCCTATAAAATTCATATATTAGCTAGTATGTATTAATGTGTTTGTTTTATTGCATCTCTCATAACTATGTAGAATACCATGACATAGTATGTTGCATTCTTGGCAAAAATGGCCTTGTGCCAGTGACGAGTTCATAGAAAAGAATGCCCAAACTCCAATAGTCTACAGAACAACTATACGTTTGTTTCCATAGCAGTTCTGGAGCTACATAATTCAACGTGCCTACTAAAGATCCAGATGTACTGTCTTCCCCAAGTTCTTTGGCATATCCTAAGTCTATTAATTTATACGAAATCTGAAATCATTTTACATACACACTGATATTATTACTTCTTCTAATGTTTTAGGAAAATGAAATATATGCTGGAAATCCAATGTTACTCACATTATTGTGTTCATCTTGCAGTACTATGTTTTCGGGTTTTAAATCACGGTGAGTAATACTCTGGGAATGTAAGTATTCTACCGCGGAGGAAATCTCTCTCATTACAGTGACTGCGACATTTTCGCTAACACCACAGCAGTTTTCTACATTATTTAAAACCTATTGTTTAAAACACAGCAGTTGTACAAGGTGACTCTCTCGCCAATGCACACAAAGGCAATGCCATCACTTAAACACTGTGGTGAAATTGCAGAAATTTCTTACAGAGACCTCGAGTGATCACTGCTGTATCATCAATGAAGGCTGCGCGCCCGTGCATGTATTGAAAGCGATAGTTGCAAAATTGAAAGTCCAAGGAAAATGCAGTGCACACATATGGGCACACAGCCATCCCTGCTATACGTGACTCTTTGTCTACAGTACACTGTAGCCATGCTCAATGTTTTCGCAGCAGTGTTTAGGTGACAACATTGTCGTAGAATCCAATGGAGAAAGAATCACCCAGTATAATCAAGTGTTATTCTAATTTTACTTTCAGCACGGAAGCATGGACATTGATATTTACCTTCCTGAGGTCACCCTTCCTGCAATATTCCATGCACAATAAAGGTAGATCTACCTTATCGTCAGGATGTTTAAACGGTAATTCTAATCCTTTTATAATATTACGGTGCGTTAAACATTTCATTATGTTAACTTCCTTAATCCACCTCTTTTTTTGCGTTTCTGTTAACTGTACGATATCCCTTTTGCATATTTTTATTGCTATAGTTCATAGAATATTCTATAATTTATTGGAATACTTTATCTAATGCTAACTAGGTAATGGCTATCCTGATCAATATTGTTTTAAGTTAAATTAACTGCTGAATTTTGTTACTTTACTAATTTTACGAAACGGTAAACATACCAAGTTTTTTACCACTTGTGTGTACCCAAAGCTCCACGATACCAAATCCTCCAGAGCCTAAAACTTTATCCAGCTTCCACCCTTGAATATGAACTGGTACAGCTGTCATGGTAAATGCACTTTGTCTAAAATAATTGTTTTAAATACGAATAAACAATAACATCGAGTACAGATTGGAATATGAAAGAAATCCTTTAACCTTACACTTCTTTTGTATTGTATATAAACAGCTATATATATATATAAGAAGAATAAATATATTTAACAAATTCCTTGCATTATGACACAATCATGTTTACAATATTCTCATTTTTTAAAAGAATAAATACATGATACGTATGGCAATCATCGCAGGTTGATAATGTTACCAACATAAGAAGGTGCATTAGGAAATACGCAAGTAGTGTTACGCGATAGCGTTGGCAGGCTTTTAATATCTAGTAACATCGAATCAATAGTCGACAATATAATTGTAACTATCGATAGCGATAATAACTTAAGAGCGAAATTCAAAGCCGGATGAGCGTAAACGATGCATAAAGCTGTATATTGTTTAAGCACAAGTACAAATTCACTAACCCATACAGATATGTACAAATAGCTACGCTAATACTATTATAAATTCTCTCGCCATAAAAACCAATTAAAACGCCTTCAACAACATAGACACCCTTACACTGCGACGCTTCATTTGAGACTGACGGGCCGCGCGCCGCGCGACGGCCAACCCCACTCCGCGACGCGCCGGCGCGCATGCGCCACTCCGCGACGTCACCACGATAGCGCTAGGTAGCGCTCGGTGATATTCGCAATTTCAAGAAGACCAATGCCTCCAGGACATTGTCCACTACAGGAAAACTGAACACTAAACAACGCAAATGTTTTTGTGGTCTATACGAGTCGTTATTATACAGCTCTCAAATATTACGGGGCTATTGTATAATTTAATTTAATTCTACTGTACAAAGGCAGAGCGATTGCGAATTGTAATTAACGTAAAGAGAAATTTGTTGATTAATGAGAGACAAGGACGGGCTGTTCAATTGATTTCTCCTGCGTTTTAATTGTTTTTTATGGCGAGGGAGTATATGTATTAGCGTAGCTATTCGTACATATCTGTATGGTTTAGTGAATTTTTGAATTAGTTATAGAAGTTCTTTGCGTTATTAATGTTAAAGAGTATTTGATGATGAATTCATATATTGGAGGAATTGAAATATCAAAACTATGTAATATTTGTGCTATATTGTACAAAAATATGTTGCACACTTACACGTATGTATATATATATATAAATTAAAGGTTGCATTGAAGTAAAATGTACAAAGCCATGTTTAATTGAATAGCGGATTGTATAATTTAAATGTATTACAATGTTTGGTTGTTCGGCTACTATTTAAGCCAATAGAGGGTGGCGCTCCGAGGCTGTCCGGTTTTTGAAGAAATATGGCGGATGTCGAGGTGAGTCTGTCACGTGGAAGAACAGAAACCGCATTATTGTCCTGTAATTACTAATTACTAATCGTTGATTTTATTTTAGTTAGCGAAAGCATTGAAAGATCTGCCAAACCGAATTCAAACCGCTAGTAAAAACGAGCGGCGAGAGATTCTACAAAATGTCGTCAATGTGTTGTCAAATCCGGGTAAGGAATGAAAAATGTGAATTATCTTTCGATAAGAATTTATCACTGTTTATTGGTAAATTATCAAGATTTACGAATAGGAGAAAGAGATCGCACTATGCCCCATCTCTAACACTGTAAAATTTTGCACCCCCGATTTAATAACATCATTTGTAAAGTAGTTTAAGTTAAGCCCTGTTGAACGTATTTAAGTTGTACCATTGTTTCCAACTACGACATTTACAATTTTTATACTGCTTGTATATTTAATTTCTAATTATTCGCCAACTCTGGTTCCGATCTCAGTTAGGAACAATTAATGATTTCTATAAATATGTGTATGTAATCATAGCGTATCACATTTATTAATGGTTGGTTCCCAACACATGGTTTTCCAACGCGTTAAGTACTGCTAAGACAGCGCGATATTATGAACAATACAAATTATGCATTAATTCTTAAATAGTTAGCACAACTGGAAAAGTAAATAAATAATAATATTCGTTAGATTTTTATGTCATAAATTCATTTGATTATAATATTGTACAATTACATGAATACTTACGGTAATTTATATAAGGAAGAACAATTGTAAAGCATAAAATTTTAATTTGTAACGAGCGTTAATTGCGTTTGTAATAAAAGTAAACTGAATCGGAGTGTAATTTAGAAAGTATTTGCGATGTCTTATATTTATTGGTAGAAAATCTGGAATCTTGTAATTTTCATACTAACATAACTATTAATTGTGTTTATTAGAATTGCAAATTAAGTAGTGCTACTTTTATATCTGTAGGCATCAATGAGAAGATCGTCAATGGAATTTGCAAAACTATATCTCTTACTTTACACCGATACAAGGACACTGCCTCCCAATCTTACGTGAAAAATTTAATCGTGGAATTGTTGAAGAAGCAACCCGAAGCCATTGTAAAACACATGACCAATGTTATTGTAGAGCAAGCTACATGGCACAAAAATGTAGTTCCTACGTATGTAGTTCTTTCAGAGATTTCTGTTCGAGGAAACATTGCGTTTATAATAATTTGGTACAATCTTTAACCGTAGTACTTAACGAAGTATTATTTTACAGTCTGAACACAGCGTTAACTGCATATCTTACATTGAAATGGTCGACCTTAATCGTTTTATATGGATACAAAAATAATTCAGGTATCAATGCAGAATTACCAAAACTTATCGAGGCTCAAGCAAATTTAAGTGCTGCAGCTGTGGCATCCATGGATAAAAAGTTGATGGAAAAAGTATACATTTTACTAGCGAATCAATGGTCAAGCGTTACAGATATAGATATTGTGTATTTAGAAACTCTAACAAAGCTGGAGGTTGGAAACGGAGTAATTGTTCTTGCTAGCTTACTTACTAAGTATCTAGTCAGTGCAAAGAAAATTGATCTAGTGGGCAAATTAAAGGTGAATGTTTGTATAATAACAGATTTATATAAATATGGTATAAAATACGAAACTGAAGCGTTGTTAAGCGGCGCATGGCGGTGTTGAAAAATCTGTTATTATATCACTAATATTTCCTGCTTCCTTTATAACAAATACAGATCAATAAACACTTGTTTTGTTTTACAGACGAACACTATAGATGGTTTCATAAAACTAACTATTAGCTGTAAAAAGAAACCAGATCTTTATGTAGTCCATAATGGTGTACCATTGCTGCGGAGAATATCTCACGATGAATTTAAGAGTCTATTATTACCAGCATTGCAGAAAGCTATGCTAAGAAATCCGGAAATTATTATTGAATCGGTTGGACATATTTTAAGCGGTTTAAGTCTTGATTTAAGCCAATACAGCCAAGACATAAGTAAAGGATTATTTGCGAATCTGCATTCGAAGGAAGATTTGGTCCGGGACGAAGCTGTTGGGGCTTGTCGTAGACTTGCTCTTCAGTGCTCAGATTCTACCGCCTTAGAAAATTTGTTATCGTCCGTATTCGCTGTGTTTAATGGCTCAGAAGGAAAGCTCACAGTTGCGACTCATAAAATTTCAGTATTGCAAGGTGCTGGCAATCTTAGTTACAACGCTGCTTCAGGGAGCAGCGTCGAAAGATTGGCCGAAGCAGCTTGCGAGCATTTTATCAAAGTTTTGGAAACTGAAGTCCATGAGAAGACCTTAATTCACGCCCTTGAAATGATGGCCCTGTGGTCCAATAAATTTGCAAACAATGTTCCCAAAAGTGTAATAGATGCATTTAAAAAAGGCATGGCTGCAAAGACATCGACTGCCGCGGTGCGAACTGCTTACATTAGACTTTTTTTCTCAACGCCAATAGCCTCTTACTCTGGAACGATAACACCGTTGCTCATACAAGCTATTACTAGAGCCATGCAACAATCTGCGCAAGCAGCTGCTGTTACGGAAGGTTTAGTAGCCTCCTACTTATTACTAAAATTTGCACTCGCCAATCAAGTGGAAAATGACAAACAAACTGTATTGTGGAATGCAATCGATGAGCAAATATTCTTTTCGGAAAAATTTTTGCAAGGTTGCGGAGATGATATTCTATATCATCTTATGTTACTTTGCGAAAGGCTGATTACTGAATTTGGCGATCGTTTGAATGAAAAGACTTTAAACGGTGTACATAGGGCGATTGTAGCATGTGCAACGGCTCCAAAATATAGTACACGAAAGCGTTGCTTTCCGTTAATAAAAAAAGTTTTAACTGGTTTGGGCACATACGAGCCGGCACAAGAGCTGCTAATGGAATATAATAAATTTATCGAGAATGTTAAAATTAAGTCTGATCTCGATAAAGAAAATAAAGAAGATTCTTCTATCTATGAAGTAACTGGTAGATCTCTTGCAGATGGCTTGCTCGCTATTTGCTCAGGATCCTTTTTATTTGAATTACCTGCCAAGCAAATGACGAGAGATGCGCTAATACCATCTCATCATCCTGCAGTTCTTAAAGCGATGCCAAATTTGTGGTTTAAAATTGCAAAAAATTTCAATCTCCTACCAAAAGACTTTCTGTGTTCGTTTAATAATGAAGTAAAGAAAATGCTTATTCAAAATTACAAGCCTGTTGCTAGTTACGAAAATGCTCTAATAGAAGTGGTATCGATTGTACCAGACATTATATTGCCAGCCATAGTGTCAAATGTTACGAATAAGCTTGATGATCCAGAGATTTTGAAAGTAACTAAAGACGAATATTTCACTTACCTCACACCGGACGGAGAATTGTACGATAAAAGTGCGTTACCGACGATTAACGAAAATGATATACTTAATTCGATGAACATGAAGAGAGAAAGTAAGGTGTATTCGTTTAAAGAACAACAGGAGGAATTACAGCTTAGGCGAGAGTTATATGAGAAACGAAAGAAAGAAGGAAAAATAAAAGAACCGAAGTTGACGCCCAAGCAAGAAGAAATTCTTAAAACCCAGATGGCAAAAGAAACTGCGATTCGTAAGAGATTAACAGAATCGAAGGTTAAAATAGATAATGCTGTATCTTTGATTATGTGCTGTATGCAGGGGAATGGTCGGGAATTGTCCTTCTACTTGAAAGACCTTTTACCCCCAATCTTAAAGAATCTAGGCTCACCGTTAGCCGCACCAGCAATGTCTGACCTGTATATCCGTTTGATGCAAATTGTGAAAATAAGCAATCCAGTCTTGGGCAACGTAATAGCACATATTACGCTGAGACAATTGCAGCCACAGTGCGATTTGGATCAAGCCTGGGAAGATGAAAATCTTGACGCTGCAGTGAAAAGAACGTTAAATCTTTTGCACATTACTACAATAAAACAAAAGAAATTATATACTGCCCCAACATTTTGCTACGTTTTTCCATTTGTAAAGAAAACCTTATTATCTTACAAAGATGATAATATGATTGTTCAAGGGTTGCAAATAATACAGGAGCATGCCAAACAAAGAGGAAATTCCTCTGAATTCAGAGATGCTAGACATCCTCAGTTACTTCCTCGTAAACACATGTTCGATCTTTTGATAGAATTAATGGAAATAACAACTGGAAGGGTACAGACACACGCGGTTGCAACATTGCTCGACGTTGCACAATCCGGCAGCGGACAACCAGGCGCCGCAATAGCAACCGGTGATGATATAGATTCTCTAATTGGAGCATTGCAGAATTCTTTATCCACGATTAGGGACGCAGCATTGAGAGCTTTAACAGTTATAAGACAATCATTCCCATCCCAAAAGGAAGATCCCGTTCAACTCTCCCGTCTTATTAGGCGAATATGGATTGCTAAGTTCGACGTTTGCGATGAAAATCAAATTCTGGCTAACGAGTTATGGAATGCAGCAGATTTAGTCATGCACGCGGATAGTCTTTCCGACGAGCTTATCCAGGACATTGCGCATCCTGTAGAACCTGTACAGCAAGCTGCAGCTTGTGCTTTGGCACAGTGTCTGACCGATGTTCCCCATTTAGTGCCAGCAATTTTGGATAAGTTGTTGCAGCTTTATCAAGAGAAGCTAGCTATGATTCCACCAAAATTGAACGACTTTGGTCGCGTAGTCGAACAACCGATTGACACTTGGGGTCCGAGGCGAGGTGTGGCCCTCGCATTAGCTCAAATGGCACCTCTTCTTACGGCTGATACTGTACTTAAACTTGTGCAATTCTTTGTATCAACCGGACTCGGCGACAGAAATCATGCCGTACGCACAGAAATGTTAACCGCTGCTGTAGCTGTTGTTGATCTTCACGGCAAAGGAAATATAACTTCTCTATTGCCGGTCTTCGAAGATTTCATGGACAAGGCCCCGAAGATTGGTAGCTTCGATTCGATCAAACAGTCCGTAGTTATTCTTATGGGATCTCTGGCTAGACATTTGGATAAAGATGACTCACGAATTAAACCGATTGTTATGCGTTTGATTGCCGCCCTATCCACGCCGTCGCAACAAGTACAAGAAGCAGTAGCTAATTGCCTACCGCATCTTGTACCTTCCATTAAGGAAGATGCACCGAAAATTGTGGACAAATTAATGGACCAATTGTTAAAGTCAGATAAATATGGGGAGCGTAAAGGCGCGGCTTACGGCTTAGCAGGTATAATCAAGGGTATGGGAATACTGGCATTAAAACAACTTGATATTATGACCACATTAACCAATGCCATTCAGGATAAAAAAAATTATAGGCATCGTGAAGGAGCGTTATTCGCTTTCGAAATGTTGTGCACGATGCTTGGTAGATTATTTGAACCGTATATCGTTCACGTGTTACCACATTTGCTGCTGTGCTTCGGAGATTCGAGTCAGTACGTGAGGGCAGCTACCGACGATACGGCTCGCGTAGTTATGAGCAAACTCTCCGCACACGGGGTCAAGCTGGTTTTGCCAAGTTTATTAGCAGCACTGGAGGAGGACTCTTGGCGTACCAAAACTGGTAAGTAATTTGGTAACGCTGTTCGTGTATAAAATATCAACTATACTTAAAGAGTTTTCTAAATTTTGATTGCCTTTTTAGGGTCCGTCGAATTATTGGGCGCAATGGCATACTGTGCACCAAAACAATTGAGCAGTTGTTTGCCGAGTATAGTTCCGAAACTGATCGAAGTACTTAGCGATTCGCATACAAAGGTCCAAGAGGCCGGCGCAGAGGCGCTAAAGGTCATTGGAAGTGTGATCCGTAATCCTGAGATTCAGGCCATTGTGCCAGTTTTATTGAAAGCTTTGCAAGATCCCTCTCATAAGACAGCCACCTGCCTTCAGACTCTTTTAGACACGCAATTTGTACATTTCATCGATGCTCCATCGTTGGCGCTCATTATGCCTGTAGTGCAACGTGCGTTTTTGGATCGCTCTACAGAGACGAGAAAAATGGCGGCGCAAATTATTGGGAACATGTATTCTTTAACCGATCAAAAAGATTTAACACCGTATCTACCAACTATCATCCCGGGCTTGAAAACTAGTTTATTGGATCCCGTGCCAGAAGTACGTAGCGTGTCTGCTAGAGCGTTAGGTGCTATGGTACGAGGAATGGGCGAATCCAGCTTTGAAGATCTACTTCCATGGTTGATGCAGACGCTTACGTCTGAAACGAGTAGCGTTGATCGGTCAGGAGCTGCTCAGGGTCTCTCGGAAGTTGTGAGAGGATTGGGCGTTGAAAAACTTCACAAACTTATGCCCGAGATCATCAGCACTGCTGAACGGACTGATATAGCTCCTCATGTTAAGGATGGTTATATCATGATGTTCATTTACATGCCAAGTGCATTTACTACAGAATTTACACCTTACATTGGCCAGATAATTAATCCCATTTTAAAAGCTTTAGCCGATGAGAACGAATACGTCCGCGAAACAGCTCTAAGGGCCGGCCAACGTATCGTTAATCTCTACGCTGACTCTGCGATTATGTTGTTGCTACCAGAATTAGAGAAAAGCCTCTTCGATGATAATTGGCGTATTAGATATTCGTCCGTGCAATTGCTTGGCGATTTATTGTATCGAATTTCTGGCGTTTCGGGTAAAATGTCTACGGAGACAGCCAGCGAAGATGACAATTTCGGAACCGAACAGTCGCACTATGCTATCATTAACGCACTCGGCGCTGAGAGACGAAATCGTGTTTTAGCCGGATTATATATGGGCAGATCAGACGTTGCACTAATGGTGCGCCAAGCTGCTCTTCACGTGTGGAAAGTTGTCGTAACAAATACACCGAAAACGTTGAGGGAAATATTACCAACGTTGTTCACATTGCTACTTGGCTGTTTAGCTAGTACAAGTAACGATAAACGACAAGTAGCGGCGAGAACGTTGGGCGATCTTGTTAGAAAACTAGGCGAAAGGGTGCTGCCGGAGATCATACCCATTTTGGAAAAAGGTTTGCAAAGTGATCAAGCTGATCAACGTCAAGGTGTATGTATTGGACTGTCAGAAATTATGACAAGCACAAACAAGGATATGGTGATAACTTTTGTAATCAGTTTAGTTCCTACAGTCAGGTAAGTTCGTTTTAACACTCGATAAATATTCTACACCAACTACTACTAACATTCTGGCATTCATTTCTTAGGAAAGCGTTGTGCGATCCTTTACCGGAAGTACGACAAGCGGCGGCCAAAACTTTCGATGGCTTGCATTCAACAGTGGGCGTTAGAGCATTAGACGATATATTACCGGCAATGTTGACACAATTAAATTCCCCGGATACAGCGGAAGCGGAGAATACGTTGGACGGTTTACGTCAAGTAATGGCAATCAAATCACGAGTTGTTCTGCCGTATTTGGTACCTCAATTAACAACTCCCCCCGTTAATACAAAAGCGTTGTCAATCTTGGCGAGTGTAGCGGGCGAAGCATTAACAAGATTTCTTCACAAAATCCTACCAGCACTGTTGACTGCTCTCTCCAGTGCCCAGGGGACACCGAACGAAGTTCAAGAGTTAGAATATTGTCAAGCCGTTATTTTATCCATCACCGACGAGGTTGGCATAAGAACTGTCATGGATCAGCTTATGGAAGCTACAAGAGCAGACGATCCATCTAGACGTCGAAGCGCCGCAACTTTGTTGTGCGCCTTCTGTAGAGATACGCGCGCAGATTACAGCCAATACGTTCCACAATTATTACGAGGGCTCATTCACTTGTTTACGGATGACGATAGGGATGTATTACAGATGAGTTGGGAAGCCCTTACAGCAGTTACTAAGGTGAGGTCGCTTTCCTTTATTCTCTGCAGAAGACTATGTGTCCGATTCAGCCCACCAAAGCATTGTTTCCCTTCAAAACATGCATATGCTTACTCTAAAGCTAGTGAATGACAAGTTTCCTTCGAACACATCCTTGAATATAGAAAGTGATAGAATTGGAAATAAATGTTCTATTTATAATCCTTCATTATATTATTAGTGTTCATTCAATGTTATGTTTTCAGACACTGGCATCAGAGCAACAAATTGCGCATGTACAAGATATCAGGCAAGCTGTCCGATTTGCTGTGTCTGACTTAAAAGGACAAACACTATTGCCAGGATTCTGCTTACCAAAGGGTATTACCCCTATCCTTCCAATATTCCGGGAAGCTATATTAAACGGTTTACCGGAAGCTAAAGAACAAGCTGCTCAGGGACTCGGCGAAGTTATAAAGCTAACTAGCGCCACTGCACTGCAACCAAGCGTTGTGCACATTACCGGACCACTGATTCGAATCCTCGGCGATCGTTTTAACTGGAGCGTTAAAGCGGCGGTTTTAGAAACGCTGGCAATATTGCTCGGCAAGGTAAGATCGGCTAACAAACATCGTGCGTTGTTGATAAGAACACAATTAATTAATGACCAAACGTTTTCACCAGGTCGGTGTAATGTTGAAACAATTTTTACCACAATTACAAACCACTTTCTTGAGAGCATTGAACGACAATAACAGACAAGTGAGATTAAAGGCTGCTTATGCATTGAGCAATCTTATTATAATTCACACTCGCGTCGATCCATTGTTCACTGAACTTCATACCGGCATAAAAACTGGCGATGATCCAGCCATCAGGTGAACAACCGAATTGAATACTCGTAGTATTTTTCCCATCAACCTGCTGAAATTAGACTTGACGTTACGCATATGATTTATTTAGAGAAACTATGCTGCAAGCTTTGCGCGGCGTGCTTACTCCTGCCGGTGACAAAATGACAGAGCCAATGAAAAAGCAAGTTTTTGCTACTTTAAGTAATATGCTTGGCCATCCAGAAGATGTTACAAGGAACGCTGTTGCCGGTTGTTTTGGGGCGTTAATACGATGGCTTAGCCCAGACCAACTTAACATTGCATTTAACGACCACTTGTTATGTAAGTTTGCTTCGTGTTTAAAATTTTTAATATTAACGTATTAAAATAGATTGAAATTACTATTAAATATCTATAACATAGACAGAATAAAACAACCCACGCAATAACACGATTTATATACATACATTTGGCAATCAAATGTGCCTTTTTACCAGCGATTGCTTGGTGCGTATAAAACACGTTTAAAGTTTATTTAATAAAAATTTGTAGGTAACGACACCAGTATTGATTGGATGCTTAGGCATGGTCGCTCTGCAGCATTGTTCGTTGCCTTGAAGGAGTCCCCGACAACAGTGTACAACAGTAAAGAGAAGGATCGTACATGCGCTGTAATACTTTCGCATTTAAGTGCAGATCGAGTTCAGATAGTCATGAATGGTGTACGATCTTGCGGTTATCTGTTTCAACATCTTATGAACGAAGGGCAATCTGTACCTCAACAAATTTTGTCTCCATTTGTACGGGTAAGTGTATCTCGACATGTGTGTCAATTTATGTATGCCGCAACTAAATTACCGTATAACATATTTTAGTCGATGAACAACAATAGCAACGACGTAAAACAGTTATTAGCCAAGGTTTGTATTCATTTGGCACGCAATATACTGCCTGCGAAATTGTCGCCGGAATTACTCAAAGCACTTCTACCCATGTTGGTAAATGGAACAAAAGAGAAAAATGGTTACGTGAAAGCTAACAGCGAACTTGCGCTCATAGCTGTGCTTAGATTGAGGCAAGGCGAAGAGGAACATCAGGTACGGTTTTGCCAATTGTGTTGTGTAAACTGAGGCCCGACAAACAGTCGAGAAGAACATCCGTGCGAATCGGGCAGGCTAAAAGTAAAGGCGAATATTTACAGTGGACTGAACCACTGTAAATTTTGCATAGAACTAGGAAGAAGTCGCGCGGAACGGCACAGGTGTAAGGGGGACCTTTCGGTCGGTCTACCTGTCTTTACCTTTAACGCGCTCTCATAGCCCACGTGATGACACACGCTGCATAATGTTAGGCTGACTACTAAATTCGCGACCACTTGCTTATGAGAACCATATTTGTAGCGTTCTTTTTTTGTTGATCGGCAATATCATTTGAGGGCACTATAAAGTGCAAAACTTCGAAAAAATTAATTTCGTCAATCGATTATTCAACGGGCCTCATGTAATGTTTTTAATTGTGAATTAATCGTTTCAATTAACGATTTACTTCTAACGCATTTAATTATATTTTCCAGCGTTGTATGGCTTTCCTGGATGCCGGTGCAAGGGAATCCCTGTCGGATGTAGTCAGCAAAGTATTGCGTAAAGTTCTTTCTCAGCCTGAGGGCAAAATAGAAGAATTAGATGATACATTACTCACGTGAGAGATATTGTACGTCCTGGGGCTCATTACGCGCTACATCTATTCTAATAGTTGTACTATCAGTAATTATTCGAACGATTTTTATAAAGAGACTTACTGTTCGTGTACTAGTTGCATTACAAAGACGTTAGTTCGTTCAACATTGTATCTCGATAATCAATTAAACAAACTGAAACGTATCAATCGCTCGATGGCATTCAAGTTACTCAAACTAACGTGTCCTGTTTACCGAGTGATTCGATTACAGATTGTAGATATTTCTACGACAAATGTTTTCTACGGTCAATTTATTAAAAATCCACTTTTTTATATTTCAATTATCGGCATATGCAATCTGTCTCAAGAGTGCATATTTGTAAATGAATCGATCCAAACTAACGATACAAAGCGTATCAGAATTAAATACCAGAACGATGGAAATAAACGATTAAGATATGAATTGAATTTCGATCGCATTGTATATTCGCGATATATCTTTTTCATACATGTTATCTTGTACCTTTTAGTATGTTTCGCTTGTATTACAACTGAAAATAGATTATTTTACCCATGCAAGAAATCAAACGCCTTCAATGAATGTTTTGTTTTATTTGGGAGCTGTATGTTATAGCTAATTTTTTATTTAAATACCGAAAAAGGCGACGAAAACGTTTACTTGCTATCGAGGATTTGAACGGTGCCACCGATTTCATCGCCATGAAAGCGAGCAACTCTGTATCGTACTTTATCGTACTATAGTTATATGCATCGGTATATAGTTTATATTTTAGAACTACTTATAAATTGTTGAGCTGGCTGAGGCCGTATTGTAACTATGCGACACTTCTGGACCATGTATCTAAGGCATCTCCAAAGAATATTGAATTCCGTGCACATTTCAATTCGCACTTCTTTCCTGAGGCAATTGTCGCACGATTCATCAATGATTAAATTAGTCGCATTACCCGCATTTCCAAAATTTACGTATTCTGTATATACGACCATATAATACGTAATATTTTGCAGGACAAATGTGGGATTTTGTACTTTTATACATAAACTTTTGTATTTGCATCTACAGTACGGAAACGAATTTCCGTTTGCATATTCGCTCACGTTTTATATACACAAGGAATATTATTTGCACGAATTTAACATACGAAAAATATTTGAATTTAATGAAATAGTTACGCGAGTGCGGAAAGAATACTAAAATTGTGTCGAAGATATTGACATTCCTAATTCATAATGAAGCGTTTACTTTCAGAAAACAAGTGAAAACAATTTAAAAAGCTTGCATTCTAATCACAATATATTATTATAAGTGTATTTGTGCAGCATTAAAAGTTCATACAACAAATACAGAAAGTGGACACACTGAAAGATGATGACACGATGGTCCAGAAGTACCGCTTATACATCGTACTTTAGACAGAAGGATCGCGCCTTGTAAGCGACCTAGTTGCATACTTGTTCCTCTGATTTTTGTTGAGCCCCGGGATTTCCAGTAAAACATATTCGGGCTATGCATGGAGAACAACAATTGATCAACCTGTAGCTGCCTATCACTATGCGACACTGCATTAATGGATTTGCTTGAATCGACGACACTAAACATTTTGTTGCTGCACGCCCAAGACTGAATCGTTCCATCCGTGGCTTCGAAGAGGACTAAGTGCTACGTCCTTCACGATCTTGCGATGTTTGTTGACTCTATTTCCTATCGGTACCTGTTGCAAAGACATTGTATACATGTTCGTATTCAGTTATGTTTTACAGCTGGACGCGTAATGAGTAACGCTGGTTTAATTTTTGTTGGTGTGCTTGTGCTCTTTTTTTTCGTTTAAAGATTACACATGGGCAAGACAGCTTATGTTTCAGGCATTCGGATATACAAAATTTGTTTAAGCTTGATTGAATGATTCTTTTCTTTGATACGAAATGTTTTATTGATTTTTGTGGTAATGCTAAATGATTTACAAATAGCAGCAACGCCATATGTCGCGCGATTTTGGTTTCTATCGAAAATAATAGGTTTATATAGGAAATCTGTTTTGTTGTGTTTTATTCATGATGTGTTAATTATGTGTGCACGGATGTATGTGATACAAATAGTGGGATGCGCTAAAGAAATGTTCTTTCGTTTACTTTTATTAAAGGGTTAAACTTTTCATAAAGATGAGGTACATTGTTTGAATTAGAAAAACATTGGCGGTAGTGGACTATGCTTGTTGGCATTATTTCATTACTTTTATTCATTACTTTCGAGAAGTCAAACGAAAAAGTTATTTGCCAATTAGTTTCTTTTTCGTAACTGAAAAAATGACTGATCTGCCAATGCAATTCTAGTTTAATATAACAAACTTCCTTTCATCTTTGTTCCATTTAATTTTACTGCAAACCTGCACAATGTAACTGTACTTTTAAACCCAAAATGTGGTAAAGGCTGTTCGACTTGATTTTCTCGCCATTGGACGTAATAGAAGCTTTTATGCATATTCAACTGGAAAAAATAAATCTCTAGCAGAGGGAGAAATGTTGAACTTTATTACGTTAACAAATTATATTAAAGTTTTATGTTTTGTTTTAGGATCTTTTCGAGTTGAAGGGGGTTCGGTAGCTCGGGCAGTCCCCTTTTCTTGTAAATTAGAGGTTTTTATGGATGTAGTATCTTCCTCCAATTTCTCTTGCAATTTTGTTTCGGCTTCTTTCTTCCAAGAGAGAAATTGTTTCGTTGCCTCCAATAAAATTTCATAAAATTCAAGAAACGTCAGCTGTAACATTCAATTACCATACTGTAAATTACGCATTATATCGTATACGATGTGTCTGTAAAATATATTGTATTAAAGCGAGAGATAGTTAAGTTAGAAGACATATAATTTTTATAATGTCTCCAAATATCCTTTGGTTAAGATATTACATTCTTATTAAATTAATAATAAATATTGCCATAATAAATACATCTCAAAATATACAATTCTTGGTAGTTTCGTTGTAATTGATAATGTCTCATGTTATTTTTATGTTACTTGTCAATGTATTAGCAACTCGACGGGAATTTTCGTAACGCGTTTAATGTAAAATATTCTGAAAATTGCATAATGGTAATACAGTTTAAAATATTTAAGAAACATAACTGTTCCTTACTAATCAAATATGGTAAGTAGCATTTATAGTTATTAGTATTGTGCAATTTAACTTCAACGTTAACATACGAAGGTAATTGATAAGTAATGTTCCGTAAAAGTGACGGACGGTCGCCATTTATTACACATGTTTTTTTATTTTCGTCATATAGCACACTTTGTAGAAAAGTGCATATACTAATTTGCTTCGAAAGATGTAAATCGAATATTAGCCTAAGTGGTGAACCTGATTGTATGACGTGTATTTAAAACGACGAAGCAAGTACAATCACATTGTAACAAACATTTTCACTATCGCTCAGCTGTTCAAACATAATGATAATCATTGGGCTTTATTTCTACGAATATATTAAAGTTGTAATAATAATGCCATACCTTGTAATCCATATTTGTAATTACATCGGTATTTGTATCTTTTATTCCAGGGCATATTGATGTCATAATTGCTACAATTTTCGAAGCCCCAAGTTGTCTAAAGACCAATAATCCATTAGCTGGAATTTGCAATGTTTTCTTTGAGGTAAGCGAAGAAATTATGGACAATTTATAGAGTGTGCTATACGTACATAGATTGTTATCATTCTTTCTTGGTACATCGATCGTAGAATGAGGTGACCCTAATGTTTTGTCAAGTTTCATAAAATAGCTAACTTTTTCACCTATTGCCACGGTATTAATTCCGTATGGAAAATTGTTGGCAGTTTCAAGGGTCGTCGAAGAAGATTGCGACTCTCTGGTACCTACATTATTACAATACTTATACGTTTTAATGTAAAGATACAGTTACTATGGGAATTAGGTCTTAAGCAGATTCCGCATGCATACTGTGAGATGTACAAATATAATTGTTCATTACTAATAAAATACTTTAAAGTTGCATGATTCGTTTTAATTTCTCCTAAAAAAATTTAATATAGTAGAGTATAGTAGGCGTATGGCGAAATTCTAAATTGGTATTTTAATAATTAAAATTATTTTTTATAATTGCCCCTATTGTCCTAAATAATAAAAGCTTTAATGCATTCATCAATATATTATGATACCCATACATAATGCATACGTATTCGACAAGTAATTATATGAGAGGAAACTTTTCAATTAAAGTAAAGGACGACCTATAATTTTCGTTTTCTAAGACAATAGAAATCGTAGATTTGAGGGTAACAATTATATGCGCCATAAGACGAAGAATAACAATAATGGTTTACTAATCAGAATATTGTGAACAAATTCTAATATCAGAAGTACGTCGAATAGTATAATCATTATAAACTGCATAAAAGGCATGCATATTTTTCCACTTTGATTGAAAACGGTGTAATCGATTTACCTTTTAAAACGCACGTCATTCGAAGAAGATCTTTTGCAGAAGGTGGATATCCAATTTGTTGATACAATTCGAAGACACAATATATAGGTAACAAATCAATATTCCCGCGGCATAAATGATCTGACGAAGAGAATTATTTTATTTTATTATATTATCTTAGTTAAAATATGATATGCTAGTCGCAAAAAATAATCTTACAAAGAGAATCGTTTAAGTTTAATAACAAATTAACGAGAGCAATCAGAAGCCTTCCAATACAGCCTGAAATCTAATTTGTAATTTTTATATGGATGTACATACCAACATGATATCCAACATGTGGGTAAATATCGCATTTCAAAAGTTTGTGCAAACCAGCGGCGAGTTGTCCATTCATATCTTCCACATCTGTATCATTTAATTTTGTATACAAATGCCAAGAAACTTCTATCAACGCGTGCAAGTACTGCCAAATTTCAATTTTTTCGAATGGATAATTCGGGTCTTTTATCAACGTGTCTTCATTCTCCGCTAAAACATTCGTATCGATACGTTTACGAAAGTAATTAATATTTTTAGATATTTTAAAAATGTTGTAAAAAGTTAATAATGTCATACGGCGTGAACATTTTATGATTAACATTAGTTAGAATAGAATGAATAATAACGAAGTACTCACCAATATAATTATCGATATCATTGAGACTGAGACCTTTCTTATGGATACCACAGTCCCTCCACAATTGCCATAAACATAATCTGCTCATTGAAACATTACAGATTGACGCACTCTTGGCATATAAAGTAGCATAGTCGTTGTAAATTTTACGCAAACGGGGCATGTGCAATGTTAAACAATTATATGCCCAGCATTCTTCATAATTCCGCGTTGATTCCATGTTACCAGCCACATTTGTGTCCGAGGAAAGTGTTCCCCCGAGACGATTTTGTTCACTTGTGACTGAATCTATATATAAATTGTTGCTTAAATCTCCATATTTTATTAACACTTCGATTGACACGTTTCATGCCACGTGGGAAAGTGGTGACTAACGTTTCCCAACTTTTGGGAACCGAATAAATATAGTGAAACAGAATGTAACAAAACCGAGAGATTGTATGAAATGTTTTTAAAAATTTTAAACCCTGTAATAATTTTCGTTGAAAATAATTGCTAGCAGGTAGTAAAAAGTGCAGGTACGCTACCAATGGAGGTAGGATGCGCCAAACATGAACAGGATTCGTTTTCACATCTGTAGCATTTTCCAGGTGAAATCGGAGGTGCAAATGATGGTCCCAGGCCTCTGAGGTTCAGCAAACGTGTTATATAATAAGACAAACCTGGGAACTGTTCCGGTTTTAATACAGGAGTCACTGATGACTCTGCCAATTTGTCAGGCTCGTCGGAAAATCTGTAAGCGTGTTATACGTAACGAGTAAATATATTTGCTTGTTTCTACTAAATGTTTCATATTAGTAATAATCGAAATAAGCAAAAAGATTCGTTACAGTGATTTAATTTCTGTGTCAGAACGAACACATTTATGCTTATCCTCCATGTCCATTTTACTATCTGGCGTGCCGCTTGTTCCATCGCCGGTACACAAAATATCATTTAGGAACAATGGATTAGACTCGAATTTTTCGCCATTATTTCCTGGATAAATCAAAAAGCATTTTTAGCGTTATGTTCATTCATTTGGTTTAAAGGCGCTTGATTACGAATAACGACAGAGGAGTGTCCGTAATATTTAAGACGCCTGGTGGCATCGAATTTTTAGACAATGCATTCATTTTTCAATATAAGGAGGGTGTCTTGGAAGAAGTGGTAAATATTTCAGGGGCGACATCAATATATTTAAAGTTAAATGATCTAAACGATCGAGGAAAGTTCATATGTACATATGTCCTATCTGATTGTGTCTTCAAGTTACGATCGATTTGATTTTCAACAGAGCTCCAGCTGATAATTTTCACGAGAGATACAGACGTTTAACAATGAGGCTCAATGTATGTAAGGGCGGAGAATATTCTTAATACCAATTATAATTCCGTGACCGTGCTTTTTATTATCCTTCCAATAGCCTGAGTACCTGGCTCCACCGACAGACTTCAGCTTCATCTCACCTGGGATGGTAATTTCGATATTTCTATCTCTTTTTAGTATTTCTTAATTATCTAATTACTGTTACTAACATTATACAGAGTGTTGTATAAAAGTGAAAATAAATTAATTCACCTTGGCCATGGCGCATGCCATTACGCCAGTGACCAACGTAGGAAGCCTCTTGAGGCCAAGTGAATGTCTCATTAAAAAATCCATTCCATGTATATTCTCCATACCTGTGATCGTTGAATTACTTTGCAACATTGGACAAAAACGATATTAATTATATCTTTGAATCTAATGATTGCATCCCTTTATCTCTTTAATTATCTTGCTTTTATTATCAATTTGCAGTCTGACAAACCCATTCATTGCTCCGCACTTCCATTCCCCACGGTAAACATGTCCGCTGGTCCAAACCATAGTTCCAATGCCATGACGAATTCCATTTTTCCAATGACCCATGTATCGACCACCGCTTGGATAAATTCGTAATCCAACACCATGAATTCTGTCCATTACCCAATCACCGTCGTACGATCCATTATCTCCGTAGCGACAGTAACTTTTACATTAACCGTATCGATGATCAAATAAATTTTGTGATACAGACGATTGAATATCGTGAAATATCGAAGCATCCTGTACAAGCAGTTATAGTGTTAATGCTGCACGTACATACCCTTTTCCATGTCTGTGACCCTTGAACCACTGACCAGTGTACATATAGCGGCTATCTCCGTCCACCATAATTCCTTTACCATGCCGATAGCCATTTATAAAATCGCCTTCGTACCAACATGTGCTGTTCCATTCCAAGAAACCTCTCCCGTGCATACGGTTTTGCTCAAAATCTCCCTGCGAAGCTACTTAATTTTTAAAAAAGGGTGAAAATTGAACAAGGATTATACGGGCAGTGGTTTTGTCGCCATAACTCTTCAATTATGAAGAAAACAATGCTCCAATAAATGCTATTCAGTTTGATAAGCTCTATCAAATAAAGAATAATTATATATATTATTGAAAAATTTGTTTGCCCTACTGTTCCATTTGTTTAAAACAAAAAATGAAGTCGATAACCGCAGTGGTATATAAGAAACCAGCTTGTATCACTTTATGTGGTTTACCCTGTATACTACTTCATTTTTATTTACTAAAATCTCGACAAAAAATGGAAAAAAGTATAGCATGTTATATGCTGCATGTTGCAAGTGATTAGTTGGACAGTTTCTGTTATCATACTAAGTATGTAATTCAAAATTTTGTACAGGTATTTAGAATAACCAGATAACAATTCTAATCGTAAGTATGGAATATGAAATACAATTAACAGAATAGTTTTATAATACGTGTGACTTTTTATTTCCACTGATATTACCTTCTTTAGAAAAATTGGGTACAGTAATATTATTATTAATACGTATTAAATTTAAGCAGATTGCATTTTAATGCACGATTTCACCCTACCGCTTATTTAAACTATTCTGTTAGGTAACTATACATAAATCATAAAGAAATTAAAAATGATTACTTTATATTGAGCACCCGAAGACCATCTATAAACGCCTTTGCCCTCCATCATTTTCCTGCTAATACGTCCGCTATACGTATTATTACTAATGAATTTTATATTTGCAAATTCATCTGGCAATGTCAATTTCCAGGGCCAATCAGAAGTGGATTTCGATGCATTATCACTGTGCTCCTCACTGTTATTATCGATTGTCTCAAATTCCTCTGCATTATTACAATTGCCTTCCTCGTAGTAATTATCACCTTCCTCAGATGCATCTTCAGAATCATCGTGAATTGTTTTGGGGGGCCTTTTTCGTAAATATTTGCCATCCCATCTGTAATTTAGTAAGATATAATGTGTAATTTAAATTCAATCTTTTCGCATACAAGCATTTTTGGGAATTGGTCTTTAAAAGATTTTACATTGACTAGGTATTACATAAGTTATTAGGAATAAATGTGATTACTCTTTCACAAAAGAATTCAAAACGTCGTTGTAAAGGAGAAAAATGAATTCTTCCTTAGCGTTATATTTACGACGTTTATCAGCAAGAATATCCTCAAAAGGTAATTCTTCTTTGGTTTCACTTTCCTCTTCTACAACGTCTAACGTTTCTTCTCCTTCTTCTTCTTCTTCATCGTAAGGTTCCAAAGGGGTAACATTTTTTCTACATTTTCGCAAAATGGTTTCTTCCAACATAGTATTCATTTTCTGTGCTTTTACAAATAAATGTACTTAGTTCTGCTCAATTCTTTGAGAGTAATGTAAAATCTAAGAGAGTTTTAATGTGTTACAATTTATTATGCTTGGTGCCCTCAAGTGTATGCAACGTGAAATTATCAGTGGTTGAATAAAATGAGAAATATTCGAGCACAATGGTTTATAGTTTATACGAAACCATATTTTGCGCAATATTCAACGCTATATTCACAATAGTTTTGTATTAGACGTTACCTTAATTCGTGCTACGACATATTAAAGAATGTAACAAACGTTTTCGAAGTATAATATCAAACGTTCAAAATGTTAACGAACGAGAAAGCAAACGTGAGATTGACTTGGAGATACATTTCTATTATTTGTCGTTAATCAAACACTTTTTCTAAATTATTCTAAGTAATAAATAATGGTTATTTTGCAGGCTGCACTTCCAACTTGCGACCATGAAGGCCAAGGCCTGGAGCCAATTGTCTTCCATACACCTGTAGTATATAATGAAAAAGTAAAAGTTCACAATTGGTAAGTACGAAAAATATGCCTGCACAAGTGCATAATTAAATAAGTGACCCAATATCCCTTAACAAAAAATATTTATCATTTGTTTAATTAAGTAATGATAATATTTTTCTTTCGATAACATTTACCATTCTTTCATTACTTATTTATTATTTGTATAACTGTTCGTAAGAAGCAAGAAAGTTCTGCATTTTTGTGACTTAGGAACTATGCTCCGGCGTAACTTAATTTTATTTTTATTTTACTTCGAGTACATATAGAGTATAAAAGGGAAATTTAACTCCCGCGAAAACAGGTAAGGGTAAAATGAACCCTCCTTCTGTTGCGAATAGCAACGTATTTCCTCAATTATCGTCAACACAAAGTCTGCGGGAAGTTACTCTAGGAGTGCATTAACCGAGCACATAGTTCCACAAAAAAAAGAATTTCTAATTCTTAACAAAAAGGAACAGCGTCGAAAATTAGAAGTACAGGCAAATGAAAGTAGTACTATTTCTTCTACTATCTATCATTACTTATTCTAAACAATTTCTATAATATTATTTTATCAGATAGGGTTGCGATGCAACATTTGCTTACAATTTTTTTCACTAACGAACAGAAATTGTATTTCATCAGGCAAATGCAGGGATTGGCAGAACCCCGAGATAACAGAGATGTAATTCCACAAAAAGGATATCTTCATAAATCATCGTACCGGAGATTAGGACCGCACGATGCTTTCACAGGAGTCTCGGAAACACAGGCAATGTTGTCCCAGATAGAGTTAAAACATTTGTACGAGCCAATTTATCCGCAACGCACTTTACTTCATATGAAGTCTCTTGCATCGACAGGGTATGTGTCAATCGAATAATTGCATACTGAATTCTCGAGGCTGTCGATATGGACAACCATAGTCCGTCTCTGACTGAAATGTTAATCCTCCGACAGGGCTAATTATTCTAAGGAAATAGGATAATCCATCAAATCAAATAAAACATACAGACAATTAAATAACATTAACCAAGTATTAATTAATTTCAATATGTCATTGTCTGATTTTCACACTTCCGCGAATATTAATATCCCAGATGCAGTAGGTCCTGGCAACGAAGGATAGTTTAAAGCTAGTCTTTTACAAATTCACGATTCAGCATTTTTGTACAAAGCGCGGAAAGAACAGTGTTACATAAACATCTGTCGAATCTATTATAACATTTAGTTAAATAATGCATTTTGCAGTGTGGAAGAAGAGAAAGAGCCATCGCTGATGGATCTATTATACGATTCCAAAGAAGCACGTTGCATGGATTATCGGACGACAACCGAAATTGATTATAGATCACCTCATCCGATGAAAGTGAGACCATTACCTCCGCCACCGCCACCAGAACCATGGCTATTGAATCGAAGGACGATTGGCTACAGTCTCGAGGAATTGGAGAAGCGAGATGGAATGTACACGTTTTTAGACGACAATATGGAGCTTCACGGACAAATATCCGATTTAAAATCAAGGAGGAACAAGTTGCATGCGCTTAAACTTCAAGATGCTCAGCTGTCAGAACAGATCGATCTTTCTGAGATACCAGAATGCAAAATGGAAAATTAAGATGCATAAGTAGTTATGAAAATATCTTCTGTCAAGTTTAATTTAATAATGTACTACGGCAATGGAGTATACAGGTCTTTTTGTATTTCATTTTATGAGTAAGGTGGAATGGAATTGGGAAAATATTTGGAAAAGTCAACAGTATTAATTTTTGTGTAAAAAATTCGACGACTTGTACGGTTCATGGTATCGTAACGTCGTTTTACTTGAAATAATATTAAATTAATATACGTAATATTGTACAGGGTGTTATAAGAAAGTCGACCAGTAAAATCTGACTACAAAGTTATGACATAAATTGTGAAGCCACGTAATTTGTCACTTAGTATAATAATAATTATATTAATTTAATATTCTATTCTATATGATATATTATAAATTATTAAATTATTTCAATTTTCCTTACAATTAGGTAAATCGAAATTAAATAGTAACACATTTCTCTGGTATACATATATTATATTATTTCTACAAACATTATAACTACGCGTTTACACACTGTATAATAGTATACTCATTTTCGAAAATCAGTGTAAATGAAAATCGAATTTTTTTGTATTATATGAATGTATTACTGACCGGGGTCCATTACGAACTTTCAATCACAGATTTGGATGAAATTTTGATTCAAGAGGGTACTCAAGGAAATATTAGACACATATCTCTATTATCGGCCATAAAAAAGCAGTTGGGAGTGGTAAACTCATTTGGTGCAATATATGCCATATTACATATCACTCAAGTATAAAAGGAAAAATATGAAAAGAAAATGAAAGAAAAGGAAGGGCAAAAGATCGAAATGCATATTTGCAATGTAAAATATATTTTATCTAGAGTTCGAACGAAATATGACCCTTGCTTTAACGACAGTGAAGTGACACTGCACAATCGCGTCTACGACCAATCATTACCATCATTACTTATTCGTGACTCCTGCCGAACCGCATATGACCATAATCGTCAAATTGTCCTCTCTTCCCGAATCTCATGTGTCCATAATCGTCGAACTGCTGTCGCTTATTTAAATTTATAAAATCATCGTCTCCGCCAAGAAGATTTGCCACAGAGAGCCTGTCGAAATTTTTAGTACAATTTAATTACAAATTCGATATAATTTAAGCGAAATAAATAGGATGAACAGTATCAGCGTATATTGTTAACCAAGAGAGATTCTAAAATAGCATAAAGCTTTTACCATATAGTCCGTAATTTCGCCTACAATTTTAAAATGAAAAATTGTTCTTACTCGTGCGAAATGTTTACATACGCAATTTGACGAAGCTAATTATATTTATTACGTGTCAGCGTATCTGCAGATTTTTAAAATACACATAACGAATCTATGTATAATTACCCTCGTAATAAGGGACGGCTGCGAAACCTCCGATGCACGTTACTAACAAGCTCCGTAGCAGTCTCGCATTTTCCACAAAATAACCAGATGATTGCCATCGCGCAACTTAGAGCGATTGTTAAGTTCATATCTAGAAGTGAAACAATTCCCCGTTCGTTAATTATCGCCAAAGGATACACCAATAAATGGTGTATCAACAAAGTTACAGGAGATAGTTCACAAAATATAATTGCACATGCACGATGCGAAAGTATGGTGGACTTTAACAGATATTGGCTGAGAGATAACGAGCGACTGTGTAAAATGTGTGGCAATGGCAATGGGGAAGATAAAATACGCGCGAAACAATTGCCACGGCTCGGAATGGAAAGAACTGTTGGTCGAATTTGAGAAATATCTAGGTAGTAACGTGTTAGAGGACAGTAGAAAATGAATTGAGTAAAATAATGTGTAATACACGCGTGTTACATAAAGCAATTGTCAGGGAACACTATTTGCACGAAAAAGTTACGGTACTCGCGTCCAGCGTTACTGTAAGAAGAACCGGACGAAGATGTTCACCTGTGTGGTGTTGCACCGGAAATCCGCGGAAGAATGCACGAACCACAATTTTCACTTGGCTTTTTATACAGGAACTCCGTCATCCCCGGCACCCCCGGAGAGCGTTGAGCTCTTTGAATTTTAATTCACGTACCTGTGGTCTGACAAACAATTTTCTTCGCCGCGTTTACGCCTCTATCTATCGAATATTCAATATTGTACGGTGGTATTCGATGATTGGCAGCTCGAATAACCACATTACCTGCCTCAACACGGCTTTTCTCCCGGTAAGACAACGGAGGCCGCCTTATTGATGTACAGATCACCTTAGTTCGAGAAACTCACAGAGCAAGTAATGTCATAAATTGCTTTGGTCGGCTTGAATGAGTTTACGATCAGAGTAATTTGCAATTGACTTGAATGTACACTAAAGGTCTTGGTTTTGAACGTGTATTAAAAGGCAAGTTAACATGGCACATGTAACGAGGTAAGATGATAAGATCCACCCTAATGTATTGTACGTTAGCTCTATGTCTTTGCACGTGTGTTGTAGAAATATTGTTAACACTAGGTTTACGGAACGCGTCAATTTGACGCATTTCAGAATTCGGTAGACAGAAATTAATGAAGGTCCGTTAATATTATAGAATTATTTTAATTATATTTTATTTCTAAATTAGATGAGTTAATTTTTTAAAGAAAAGCGCATTTTTATTGGCAATCGTTAATCTGACGGAAGTCAGTAAAAATAAGTGTTCAAACTTATCCGTAAACCTAGTGTTAATAATATATTAAGCCTTGATGGTCTAAGACAGTGATTTTCAATCTTTATTATCTAACGGCAGGCATAAAGAAACTATTAAAATTCGACGGTACACTAAAAAATATGTTACACTTCTTCGCTGAACTATTAAAAAAGTATACACTTCTTTTGTTTATGTCACTTTGTAGCAAAAAAAAGATGGCACTCAAAGTTATTTAGAACTTATTTATAATTATTGCTGCCATACTACGTTAACTTGTATTGGACAATTAGCGATTACCAAAGGGTTATAGATTTTCATTTGCTTGTAGCATGTAAACAGTACTTCTCGAAAAATAATTCTGCTGATGGTGTGATACTAAGATATAGCAGCTCATTATTATTCTAATGTTGAAACGGTAACTTGATTGAGTTTTATTCTCCTCAAGAGCTTTTTATTCTCTACAAGAATGTGACCATATTATTCTCGGCGTTTTCTTCAAGGAGTAGTTTAACCACATTAACTAGAAAATGATGAACACCGTATATGTTATTAAAAATAAGCCGAACATTAGAAATTCCATCATAATTTACGAAAATTTGTAAACTAATGTAAAAATGTGAAAAATTAGTTTTCTACCCTTTGTATCCTATTTTCAATATTAAATTGAGAATTAGATTAAACAGATTAAAAACATATCTTCATACTATTGTTGATCTTAACTTAACTTAACCATTCCGCTGCATGAATTACCGCTTCTCACACCGTTTAATGCATAATTGCGGGCTTAGACATTCATCGTAATAGGTCACATAACGACGAAACAGGTAACCAAAACCGACGTAACGTACGTACGAAGTCACGGTCACGGATTATAACAGTCCCCCAATGGCTTCGGTATTTGCAGTGCTTCCACGGAACCCTATAAATCACGTCGATGTCTCATCAGAAGTTCAATTGTTC
Organism: Nomada ferruginata; assembly: GCA_963583965.1. Lineage (NCBI taxonomy): Eukaryota > Metazoa > Arthropoda > Insecta > Hymenoptera > Apidae > Nomada > Nomada ferruginata. Next base: position 16,741,547 of record OY757216.1, read on the forward strand.
CGCAACTTCCGTCCTGAACTCACCCCTTCCTGCGCGGCACACCGCGACCGTGCTCAGCCCTTCGCATGAAGTCCCCGCGATCATATTCACCTGGAGTGCTTGATCCGTAGCGGCGATCATGACCGAGGACGTCAGTGTACTATTTCAGAAGGGTCTGTCCGAGTGGTGGAGCGAGGAGACCGAGTATATTTTCCAAAGGATCGAAAGGTGGGCCGCGTACGCCAGGGGCTACAATCGTCTGAGGTCGCAGAGATTGTCGAGGGGCCGTATGACTATGCAGGATGGGCACGAGTCCCGTTGGAGCGTTTCCTCGAACAGGCTAATCATCGGCGATTCATCGTGGAGCCCGCGTTTTCACGATCTGAAGAAGTCCCGACGAAAGTCTCGCACGGAAGAGACCAAGATCAACTGTTGCGGAACGTTCAGCTATCAGTCGAACAGCAGCCTGGACAGCACTTGCCTGGAGACATACAGATACGATCATAGCATCTACTTCAAGACGATTGGCGACATCAGGAACGGCAAGAAGGAACTCGGTGGGGCCAAGAACGAGCAGGAGGACAGGATTTCCATTAGCAGCGAGGAGCTCGTCGAGTGGGACGTTAACGCGGTGTCGGATTTTATTACCAATCAACTGCTGGAAGATGGATTCGACAGGGCGAATGTTGAATGTGTTTTCGATGCCGCGGAGAGTCCAACCCAGGATAGCAACGAGTCTGACTCTGTCGGTTGGTTCAATGTTGATTTGGCCAAGCTCGATTTCAACGGGGACGTTGCCGCGGTTACTGGCGAGCGAACTGGCGGAAATAATTTCACAGCCTTCGAGAATGACGAAGAGAAGAACAATAATTACGTGCAGAATGAAGAGTCTGTCGCGGACACGAATCTGAAGAATCGCGCCACACAGTTGACCGGTGTGATTATAAACGGAAATGACGCGGGGGATATGGAATACGAAGACGGGATCAAAAGGCTCGTCGATATTCGAAGAAGCAGAAGAATGGCCCGAACGATTAAGCAAACTCCAATTGTAGGCGATAACAATGTGATTTGGCCAAGTGTTTTATTAAATTATACCAAGAACATCGACACTTCAAGGTCTCCCCATCATTACAGCAAGCCATAGAAATGAATTAATTTCCAATTGTGAATTTCTGCAGTATATATACATATATGTATGTGTGTACATACGCAGTTAAAGTACCTCAGTTATCGCCCAACTGAACAGTTTTATTCTTATTGAGCACACACCACTTACGATTTTGTTAGCCCTATCCTGTACAACTACGAGTTATGAAAAATATACTAAATTTGTACAAAAAGCTATGATATTATATTTATTCCCACATTTATCCCATATCAATCAGGCAGAAAACTCGCGTTCTTTGTTAAATGTCTAAATTGCTAAATTAACGATTAAAAAAAATTCAAATGTTCTAATACAAAATTGTTCGCATTTTCAAAAGTCAAACAAACAATGGGGTATACAAGTTGGAGTTAAATTTTAAGTGCAATGCCCATATACACTCTTTCCAAAAGAGGGCAAGTGGTCAGTCGACCAGTGCAAAGTTGCAGCTGTGAAAGATTAATCCAAATTCATATAACGCTCGGCACTGTTGCAACGTTTCACTTCATTTTTATTGCATCCTCGAAATTTATTTTCAATTTACAGAGGAGGTCGTGCCTCCCTTTCGATAAAAAGGATTTGAAGAACCAGCAAATCCTACAGCGCGCATGCACCAATTGGTGGGGCAAGCCACGCACGCAACACGTAAGTTCGTGCAATACCGCTGCAAATCGATCGTCTTCTCACTCGTTTCAAGGGAGTAGTGCGTAGTACTTAAAAAATTTCGTCGGAGGGCAGGGCAACGGTGACATTTAAAACAGGAAAAAGGAAGGATATCGAAGGGAGATATGACGAAATGTTTGGAAACGGTGGCCATGACGGCCTGCATGAAGACCCTGCTCATGCTGTTCAACTGTGTTTTCTGGGTAAGGAACAGTGTCCGTTTGTATAGGTGCAATCCACCCTTGACAAGTAGACTCCTGAAACCCTGAATCCTGAGGCCAGAATACATTCCACCCAACTGTTGCACAATACGTTATAGCATCGCTGTCATGCCACAATTCGTCCTACCTTTTCGATCGAACAACCCTTCGTCTTGTCCTATTCTGGAGGATCATGTACAGATGACTTTTCGTTGATGACGCAATAAACGTATTGCACGTACCTCGAGTGATCAGAGTACAGATAGGAATTTTTCTTTGGGTTATTGTGTCGGGGATGGTTCGTAGATATTTAAGCCTTTGCACTCCAATTTATTTTGTCCTGGAAGAATTTTAAGCAATTGATTACAAGAGTAAACACTTGTCGATCTGAATTCATCTGAATTCATGGTAGGGTGTAACTGACACAACGGTTTGCAATAGAATGGTCCAACTGCAAAATACACTGGCAAGTTATTTAAAAAATTTAGGTAAAATTTGCAACATCTTACAGATGTCGCGTATATAGCTTCGATATTGCACTGATGTATGAAGGGTTCGGAAAATTTTGTGGCGAATTAATATGATATATTGATTGAAAACTATTTTTTTTTAAAATCCGTGATAGTTTGTTGGAAGCTGAAGCTGATGGAATCGTTCCAGTAAAAATTTACAGTAGTGCATTCTGATTATTTTCAATTGAGTTAATAGTAAATTTAAATGTGGGACTCATTGGCTGGTGCAGCTCACCATATTGTTATTCTTAAAATTAGTAGGTTTACGATTTCAGCGTAACATTTAATTTTGATGCAAGAAATAAGTTGAATGGCACACTGTGAATTAAGATTATAATTGAATATTAAGTCTTTGGAAAGTTCAAATTTTCCACGACTGATCTCATTTACAGGATTTCGTTTATATTCCAACCTGGATTTCACTTGCCTAAATTTATGCAATTATTATTATTCGTTCGAAGTAAATTACTTCATGAACGTGAGATCTCCGTCCCATATGTTTTATACAAGCTACGTGCATCCACAAATAAATCAACACAAGAAAATTGTCACTGATTTTACATGAAATGCGACAAACCGAATAATGAAAAATATTACATAAACCATGATTGGTGGCTAAATAGCGTACAATTTATTATACAGATGTATCCTTAGTGCGATTACATATATCCTTAAAACGTCTAAAAATATTTTATTGAACACATTTTATGAACTTTAAGTGTCCAGTCTACCGTTTGAAAGACAATATATTTAAATAATTAAAAATAAGATTCCAAGGTCTTCGTGTTATTAACACATTAACGTTCGGAGGCGCAAAAATATGGCTTTTGTTGACTGCTCGTGAAATGCCGACATATACATATAGTAGATAAACTTTTACGCACTATGCGTTAAATGCGGCGACGTATAACCGTGTAAAATAAATAAATGCATTTTAAAAGTTACAACCACGTTTCTAAAGCGACGCAACATATTCGAAAACCTTAAAATGTGGCCTCAAAATATTTTATAGAAATCTGTGAAACATTTGTTAGATTTACAAGCAAGCTCGTACTACAATATGCATATGTTTCATTTCTTCCACGAACAAATAATATGTATGCAAAATAAATTTAATAATTACAACGAATAAAAATTAAAATATATGCAATATATTATTGTAATAATTTGTCTAGGTATTCGGTATATTGATGCTGTGCATTGGTATTTTAATGAGAATTCAACTTCGTGATCATATGGATGTAAGTGGTGATGGTAGCGGGGCGGCTTTGTTGGCCTTAGCAAGTTTGGGGGCGATTTTAACATTAACAGCAACTCTCGCATGCTGTTGTACGACACGTGGCCATCCAGCCCTTCTATACCTGGTAGGTTGAACTGAATATTAATATTCATCGAATAATATTCGTATTATTTGATGTACACATTGTACTATATGTTTACTGTAATAAAATGACAAAGGGCGAATAGTGTTAGATTGCTCGATCAATTCGCGAGGCATCCATTTCATGGCGAATTTGTTGTAAACAAAACTTCTTTATATTATATTTTTTATTCGCAGTTTAACAAGATATTTGTGCTATCAATTTTGCCATATGTTCATATTATTCTTATTCAATACAAGTTTAGATGCATCATGCCTATACATGTCTAAATAAGAATTTTATATTTTAGAGTCATTGTGAAAACTTTTTACAGAGTGAAAATGTAATTTCGTGTAAGTTAATTAAAAACCTTCTGCCCTCAGTATGGTGCATTCTTAGCTGTCGTTGCGTTACTGGTACTTGGAGCTGGCGCATCAATCTATGCTTATCGGGCGAATTTGAATGAAAAATTCGATCAGAATCTGAACGAGACTATAGCTGTCTACGGACAAGACGAAAGGAAAACCGCTGATATGGACACTACGCAATCGACTGTAAGTGATTAAATTTTATTCAATCGCTCTTAATAAAATGATAGAAGCACAATAAATATGTAAATAAAGCATGTAAAGTAGAAAAATGAACTTGTGCAGAAATGAATCGAAATATACCTACAAACACTATGTTGAGTATGTACATAATAAGTATATTGGAAATATATTACAATAATAGAATTTCTATTATTTCGACATTATTCCAACTTAAATAGCATAAATTGTGAACATTTTATCCGTATCGGCGTTAATTAGTTAACAAAACGTATCTGTTCGATGTTAACATAAAAACCAAGAAAGTTTATTTCACATCACACGAGACCAGCAATAAGTGATGGCGAAACCAGTATGACTTCCGCTAAATAAATTACGTGTTGCATTGCAGTTGCTGTGTTGCGGTAACAGAGGCTACACCGACTGGTTAAATATGTATCCGTCAAAGGAAATCCCTCTATCCTGTTGCAAAGTGCCAAAGGATAATTGCGACGTTAATGACGTGAATGACATTTATACTCAGGTACGATGAAAGCTAAAGTAATATAGAATAAACCAAAGATAAACGTTTTCCCGTTCGAAATACGGATATAATATAATAGTAGCAGTTACGAAACAAAATCGAAGACAGGGTAAAACCGATTAATTTCCATAACGACACGTGCACGATTTAAATGGAATTTTTCGGAATTTTTCAGGGCTGCTACACTCGCGTGTTGGACTTCATTAATGGCAATATCGGCCTGGTTGCTGGAATAGCAGTCGGCATAGCTTTCTTCCCACTCGTCGGAGTCTTCCTAGCTTGTTGCCTAGCTAGCAACATCAACAAAGTCAAGTACGAGCAGGTTGCTTAGAGTTTGCGTGGCTCGCAGAAAAGCTCGCCATACCAGTAAGAGAAATCTGCATCGCTCGGAAGAACGACGTATCGAAACAACAATCTCTATTCTGTACTAAACAAATTTCGAAAACTTTGCACGATCGCGTATAAGTTACATTGAGACGAAGACTTTACGTGTGAATTTTTGCATAAGAATTATTATTTTTCTGGCTGAGCCTCAAATTTTTAAATATCTGCGCCAGTCCATTGAAGAACCGCGTGTTAACTATAGTGTGATTCAAGTAGGATGAAATATTGGCCAACAATTGTCACGATACCTTTGTTGAAAGAAAAGGAAAATTAATAATTCATATACGTATGTACAACTGTACACACTAACGTCGGAGTATGACAGAAATGATCGCAGTAATATTATTCTGGCGTACTAAGGGAAAGCATGCACCGAATGTACAACTTGCGCTATTGTCAAGTTTGTACAATAATTTTCTATGAAATTATAGTTGTTGTTTCTAATGCAATTGCACGAAAAAGTATGTCCATAGGAAAATACAAATCACATGACAACTGCACAAAGAAAGATAATTGTACTATAAACAAATTCCATTAATGCGGCGTAAGTCATTTGGTAAAAAATGCTAATTCTTCGGCGCGTCCAACTGCCTTATTTTTGTGGCGTTCTTCGCTCGTGTCGATTGAAATTGATAGAAGCATGCGATTTGTGGTTTAATTGTGCGTTTTGTTTAATCTAATAATTTATCCGTCTTGCAATAGTCGCGCGTATTGACTAACTTCCAACTTTTTGTTTACAGTCGAAGAATGCAAATGCTCTTCCTCCAAAGTTTTACATCTTATAACCACTTACAAAATGACTTACAAGTTTCTTACATATGAAAAGAAAAACTGTCGCAATTGCATTTCGATATAAACACATACGTTTACCTTATAGCATGTGTCTGCCTCGTAATGTTGCTACATTCTGTTGCAAACGTGAATTGCACGAGAACTAGCACGTGAATTACCGTCAATTTCTCGTGTCTCTTATTAAACAAATCTTACTACACGTATACTATCGTTCATTATTGTATTTCGATGTTAATGAAAACATAAGCGGATAACATATATTTTGATATAGATAACTATTTGTAGCTTTGCCATGAAATGGATTTGTATACATGTATAGACATGTGTTCGCGGAATGTTTTGTCTATTTATCTTCTTGCGTGATCTTTCGTTTGGAACTTTGTTTCATTAATTAATTATTAATTGGTTTAAAAATGTTGAAGCTTTGATTAACACGAATGTCTACCGACTAAGTACAATTAAGTTACTTGTTTATATTACTACTTAAAATTAGATATATGGAGAGTTTGTATTATTTTTATATTTTTATGTTAGATATGTTATTCTTTATGTTTTGTACGCTGCTGAATGTCAAGTTACTGAATAAAATAATTTGCGGGAAATAATTTCTGTTACCACGATATAAAATATTTATTCAATTCAGACATTCTCGTATTCGAATTTTATGTTAATTATATATTTACATACGTAACTTGTTTTTGATAAAAGAGTTTATAGTTATGTAAGCTTCTGAGAAATTAATTATAATTATTATGTATTACTTTTACACGTTAATAAACGGGTGCAACAATCTTATAATTTTCATTAATATAAATATAAGTAGATACTACAATGTACAAATTGTATACCAGAGTTGTCATAATTTTGTATTACTGTAAACTATCTTTTTGTTTCATTTAGCATCACTGCATTCGTGTGACCATTACACAATAGCAATGGCAAAACAAAAAATATTATCGTATTTAATAATGATTTGAGTATACATCTACGTTCCAAGCAGGGTGCGTTAATTATCGTAGAAAACTTACGCATGGAGATTAGATACGGTAGAAAAGGTTTTAAAGTAAAAGAAAATGTGATGAAAGTAGATAATAAATCGTGATAAATGAAATTCCAGGTTGCTATGGGGCAGCAGGCCAAATACAAACGGATGAACAGGATCCTACGGTTAATCGCTAAAATCACTTTATATCTCTGTTTTGCTTCATGATCAAAGATGTTACAGACCGAAAATAAATTTCCTTCGTTTTATACATTATAGATCCGTAATATTATATGTAGGTACAAATACTCATTCTTCCTTAATAGACAGTAAGTGAAAGTAAACTTACATGTTGCAAGCAACTATAATTACGCATTAACATTTGATCATAGCAACATATTTATTTTTCAACGTTTTAAAAAGTAAAAAGTACACAGAATGTCGATTATGCCAATGACATACATTTCTCTTCTCTTGTTGTTATTTCTTAACGATATACGTGTGTAATATTTTTATGCACATATGAATATGTATATAGCTAAGTTGTTAAAGAGAATTATTTTTAAAAGCTGTGTTGTAGGATTGTATAATGTTAATGCAGGAATTAGAATTTTTGAAGAATGCAGATCTTGTTAAAGTTAAGCGAAAGGCATAAGTCAGGAGAGAATAGAAGTACATAAATATAATAATATACGAAATTCTGCTTGTATACTCATTAAACATTTTAGTCATGCTCCATATAATTCGTTTCCCAATCGTATTATAATAAGTTACTATAAATACTAACTACTATGTTCCTAGATAATGTGCATACACGTACCTATATTTCAGTTCTTCATACACACAGGACATATCTTATAATAAATTTTACGTGTTCCATTAAAATTGTTGAATGATACCGTTAACTACATATTTTAGAGTAATCTTAGATTATTTTTAAGTAAGTATCCAATAAAGTAACGTACACCTTTATCTATTAAATAAAGAGGCAATTGAGTGAGGCACAAGATTTACTAAAAGGTTCTGGTAGAAACACGTATAAAATATAAAGGTAATTCTATGTCCCAATATTTCTTTCCCCCAACAAAAAAAGTCATACTTGTACACAGTTTATAAATGTTTCAAAGTACACAGTAATTAAAAAAATTAAAATCCTACATTTTTGAAGTTCATTTTATGCGAATGCAAATTAATTGAACAAATTATGTACATGTTTTAAATCTTGCAAAGTATATTTATTATAAATATTTAAAAGATGTTTATGTATATATTCATAGATATTGTATTTCATTGTAGGCGACATAGTCGTATAGATATATCTATAATACATTTAAATCCTATTATACAATATAGTTATTATATGTATAAGTATTAATTCTCGAATACTGGATACAACGACACGATCACTTAGCCACATAACTAAGGGTTAAATTGTTATGTGTGTCAATTATATGAAATTTTGTTGTGTTCATATAATAATTATGTTATGCTTCATATACAATTCATATTTTACACATGTTTCAAATATTTAAAGAAATGTAAATTAAAAGTGTCTTCATTCAAAACTCCCTTTGTTATATTAATCTTCAAACTATTTTATTTATGTAACAAAAATTTAATAAATATTTATTATAACGGAATACAGAAAGCTTGTTACATTTGAAATAGTACTCTACTTAAGCATGCTACATTATAACACATTTCTGAAAATTGTAGCAAAGACAATCATCAGCTTTTCTAGAATTTATTACGAGAAATTCATTTCATTCATCATCTGAAACATATTTTAAGTATATTATAAAACAAAATTCCTATGTTATTCTTTCTATAATAGTCCTACTTTATTAACAATTTCTACTGATTATAAACATATACGATATGCATAATAATATAATATATTATAATACAACATTACAACACCATTCCTTGAATAGCAGATTATTTGGAAAAATATGTTACCAATGCATAAAGTAATTGTATATGCAGATTTTAATTTGAATACATTCAATAATGCATATACAGTCATCTTCATTATGAGTATTATTTCAATTTTGGCGCCAAAAATAGGCGTTCTTCATTTCGCGCGAAAGAAATCGTAATAATTTCAAAGAGAATAATATGTTATTAATCATAATCTGTTCATTAGTGTTTTAATTTTATTTAGCTTCAAGAATGCGCATTCTTATTCAATATTTAACAGTTTATTCTGAAACATTACAACCATAGTTGTATTTATTCAAATCTAGTTGTAATTTCAAATCTAGTTGTAATTTCAAATCTAGTTTTGTTATTTTGGTAACCATGGCGAGTCTACTTTCAGTATTTGCCACTAGAGTGCATCCTGGTTCCGTTCTTTTCTCTTCATCATGGCGGTGAGTGTACATTCGTTGCATCGAAAACAAATTTTATAATCCTCAAATATCAAAGACATCAATCGCAAAACCATGATATTTTATACATTATACAAAGACTAACAATCTCAGTTGAATAATGACAAATTTCTTTCCCCCCCAATATATTACGATTAAATATTTTTGATGTGACAGTTGGATGAGGTTTGTGATCGGCATGTATCACGATTATAACCTGAATCCACATCATGTTTATAATATTTATAAATTACTCGTTCGTACAGAAAAACCGGCAAATTTCACCTTGAAAGCTTGAATGCTTTTATTTTACGATTCACTGTTATAAAATGTATAAGATAGTTCGATTCTTCTCATTTAACTCGTCAGAAAGCGAATGTATGGGTTTCCTTGAAGCAAGCATGTTAACAGATCGACCTCTTTGCAGGAATTAAAGAAGGCGACAGAGAAAAAGACCGAAAAGAAAGTGAGGAGGGAGCCGAAGGATGCATCGAAAAATGTGATGCGTGAAGTACGCATTCGTAAACTTTGTTTGAACATTTGTGTGGGTGAATCTGGTGATAGACTCACCCGTGCTGCAAAGGTAATGATTTATTTCGCATTAATGTATGGCACATTAGCTGCATGAATTATGGTATTCCACGGATGAGACAGTTTTCTAGTACTTCTGTTTACATAGGTGTTGGAACAATTAACTGGACAACAACCGGTCTTCTCCAAAGCTAGATACACTGTTCGTTCCTTTGGTATCCGCCGTAATGAAAAAATTGCTGTGCATTGTACAGTCCGTGGTGCTAAAGCCGAAGAAATTCTTGAACGTGGGCTTAAGGTAATTCTTATTATATAAAAGTTTTTCTAATGCACAAGATTTTCAACTTCTCTGTACGTTCAATATTTGTTTTGTTATAGGTACGAGAATACGAATTGAGGAAGGAGAATTTCTCTGGTACTGGTAACTTTGGATTTGGTATCCAAGAACACATCGACTTAGGAATTAAATACGACCCAAGCATTGGTATTTACGGTCTGGACTTCTACGTTGTACTTGGACGACCGGGTAAGCTGTTATTTTACGTTTTATTAGAATATTCGTAATCTAAGAACTGATCAGAGCTGAAAAGACCAGATACGGCACAATCTGACGTGGTCGTTCTATCCTACTTAGTTGCGACACGGAACATTCAATTTCATCGTCACACATTCAGCCAGCAGTAAAAATGCATGTGGCACGATACTATTTTTATGCCCTAATGAGTGGGCTTACTTTGGTACAACCAATTAGACTTGAATTCCTTTCGCTCATCTTCTTTTCAGCTCTGAATAATATATGCACATTTATTTGGTAACATAGATACTACTGCGCTAAGATGTATCTATATTTGTAAAGTGTGTGCTAGAGCATAGGCTTCATATTTGCAACCCATGCCCACGCTTTCTACTGGGTGTGTTACTCAATTGAGGCTACACTTGATATTCATATTAATTGCTTACTAATATAGCTTGTATTGTTTCCTATTTTTTTCGAAACAATGCCTGTTATACATAATCCAATTAATATAAATAATATAGTACGATATTTTTAGTACAGTTTGTGTAATTGTTCCTTTTGTTCTGCACAGGTTTTAACGTAGCCCACAGGCGAAGGAAAACTGGAAAAGTCGGATTCCAACACAGACTTACCAAAGAAGATGCGATGAAATGGTTCCAGCAGAAGTATGATGGTATTATTATAGCTGGAAAGAAGTAATATACATGTTTTGTATCTTACAATTCTTTCATAAAAATTTTAAAAATTACCTGTTGTTTAATAAAGTTTTCTTAATACCTTCATCATATTCACTACTACTCACTTGAATACACTGCATATAAGAAACATGATCGCGATTAACATCGACCCCGTTCGAAACGTTTCTAAGAGTATAGGTCTGCAATATTCGAATACAATTCTGTAAGAACGAATTCTAAATTTACGTCCGTTTAATATCTATACATATACAGTCGAAGCCTAAGGTTTAATGAACGAAAATTCGATTTGCTGAGGTTTTATAGGCCGGACCACGACACAGCGAAGTCATAAAATTGGGTACTCTTGCTGGGACATAAGAATATATCAGGGGTACAGATGTTAAGGGCTGGAAATCATAGTCAATCCTTTTGTTCCTGTAACCCGAATAAACGGCTGTTCGATTTTACGAATTCGCTATATCGTTGACCGGAATGTATATGCATTACTAGACCTACGATTATGGTCTAGCGGCTAGCGATTTAGGGAAAGCTTGTTCTCTCGTGCAATATTAAACTTCGTATGCTATCGTTTTTATTTCTCCACTGTGTCAACCCATTTAATAAACACTCCAAAACGGCAAGAAAAATTCAGCGCTCCGTTTTCTCTTACGATCTAAATTAAGCACGGCACTTCGGTTTCTAGACGCAGGTGTGACGAAATTGTGATTTATGGAGGTAAATTTCGACCTGCAGTGGTACGACCTCTGAAATCGAGCTTCAGATGTTTTTACGGTGAAGTAAGTGAATAAATTAAGGATATTTACGTATCTTACAGATTTTATTAATAATCACTAGAGCATTAAACACATAAATAGTATATTTTGACACATTCAAATTGCTAAAAAGAGGATGATATAAGATTATTGTATAACCAGTACCATCGTAATAACTACCCCATTATTTTGCTTTAAAACATTAAGCATCTCGGATAATTAATTATCAGACTTGTTTACAAAAAAAATAGTAGTAGCAATCGTACGGTACGTGAAAATACAAAACGCCCTGTTTCACCAATATATGATTTTATTACTTTCTGTATTATTTATTTACGCTCTCCTTTATTTACTGAATGTTATGGGTAAACTGATTAACGCGAAAACTGAATATCTTGACATAAGTGTTTAGGCCTAGGTTTCCACGATTAGACAGGAACTTTATACATACAGTTGCATCTTTTATAACAAGAATCTTGTTCAGAAATGTGGACATCTATTTTTGCTACAAACAATATTCTATCTAATTTACTAAGTTAGTTTTTTTTATGATATGCATGAAATATGTCAGATTCCAATCTGTAATAAAAATATTTTGAAAAGAATGTTCACATTTCTAATATGAACACGTACTAAATATATTTTCCACATTGAAAATAGATACTCGATACTTATTCGATAACTGCATTTCATATTTATATGTCAGTTATGAAAACTCTGGATAAAACGCACATGTACCAAAAGTATCGAATAACTAAGCTTTTCGTAACTAAATAATTAGAAAATTCGTAACAAGAATTATGATTACAATTAGGGAATAAAGTTATTCAAATTTGTAGTTCGAACGTATACTCGTTAATAATGTAACGAAGATTCAATACCTGTAATAACAAACAGTGTACATACTGGGCATATTAATAATATTCACATTCCTCGCTAATTTAAAAAATTGAAAATACAAGACATTCAAAGCACAGTATGAATATTGCAATTTGTCAGATATATAAATACCTGCGAAATAATTTAATAATTAGTATAACTTCTCGTTTTTGAAGTTTGTCAGATAAACTTAAGTTTATGGTATAATTATACCATCGGTGATGTGGGATATTTTTATCGAGTATAAATATATTTATACTATTAAGGCTATAAATTTAACTTCCAGTACGCTTAACACTATTACGAAAATACAATTTTAATAAAATTCGAAGCATATTGCTAATTTTTATATCATGAGAGTGTAATGTATAATTAACATTTTAATCATGCTTAATAGCAGCACAACAAAGCACATTGCAGCTTGCAATTTGCAATTTACAGTTAACAATTTTTCCTCTTTAAGTTTATCTTTGGTTTCAATCTAACGTTAAAAACAGCGAATCATTTTAAACAAATGAAAATATAGTTGCAACAGGTATCTGAGAAATGTGCTTCTAATTTCCACGTGACGTCCGTAAATACAATAGTTGTATTATAATACCCTCATATCTACCTAATGTGACATAAAAAGGCAAGATATTCCTCTCAGTCTCCAAATTGATTCCTTGTCTGGACGCCATATTCTCACTGATATAATTTAATATTTATATATAATATATATATTTATAGCGTTTAGTAACAGCCAAATATATGTATACGCAAATTTACACAACCCATATTTAGGGATTCTCGTAACTTACAGTTAATTAAATAGAACATTGGGACTTCGATAAATACTTTTTACCTTTCTCTTAGAAACCAACAAATTTTCATTCATACGCCACAAACACTGAAATGTATTTAGTCATTTGCATTGAAATAAATAAAAATTATGCATGTCCTATAATTGGTCATTTTGTAAATACTTGTTACATTAAAAATTTGCATAGCAAGCCAATAAAATTGTATACAAATTTGAACGTTTATAATCTATTGGAAATAATAATATAAAGTTACTTGGGCCGACGCTTTATATTACACTTTTCGAAATAAATTTATCTTTGCCATTTGCTATGTATTATAAAATATTATAATGTATTAATTGCAACTTCTATAAATTAAAAAAACGTTTGCAAATAAATCGTAATATTTAAAATGCCTTACAGTTCTCCGACATTGTGCCACATGGGCACACTAATGTGTACTAATTTTAAGTCCAATAATTCGTTACGTAACACTACTGTGCTCGCTCCCTTACCATCTATTTTGCGCAATCTCATACAAAATGAATGAAGACGAATTGTTTTATCATTTTCTCATATATTATTTTAAAAAATATTCTTCAAGCTAATATTTATAAAACGGAATCCAAAACTGTAAAACACTCTTGAGTAGTGTCAGCTAAGTCAGTATCTTAAAAGAATAAGAATAATGTATACATTCAATATATTTACAAATACCGGAATTTATCGAAATCTATAATTTGTATTTATGACATGGATTAGTTGTTAAAACATATTAAATTTAATTAATGTCAACATTACTTTATTAGCAATATTGCCAACTTTTCATATGTCTATAGTTGTATTCACAAGCAGAATGTTGAAAGCAGCCAAGAAATACCACTTATAAATTCTTATCGATGAAATTTTACGGAATTCTATTTTGTATTTGTATCTATGTGCTCCTGTGATTCGTTAAGAAAAAATGTTGAAAGGTATTATGCATAATGTCGAAGTAAAAATATTATTTTAGTCTTAAACGATTTCCAATTCGATTCGCCTGTAAATCGATTTATGATGAATAATAATATTCAATTGCAATGCTTGTTATCAAATTATTTATAACTATGTTACATACGTTACAATTAGAAAGCAACACAATATGAAGTAGCAAGTTTGTTCAACATTATAAATTGTCATTTCTTCACGTTTTGATATTAAGTCACTATCAATATATTGATTGATATTGCCATGTAAGTTATCCTAAGTAAATAAAAACTGATGACAGTAATTTCATATAATAATCGTTTTATTTGAACTTTTGCCAATAGTTTGTTTCAATATAAAATTCACAAAATACAATGTCACATTTTTGCGTACGCAATTTTGATTAGATATAGATTTTGAAGTCAGTGTCGTAAAAATACATATAACAGTGCTATATATGCTGCCATATTAATTTAAACGAAGGTAGTCCACAATTGATGTATACTAATTTTAGATAAAATTTATATCGTAGTTAAACATATGGACTGTTCACCGGCCAAAGCGACTAACTCCACTTTCCGAATTTATTCAAATTTTACTGCTAAAACATATGATTGACCCTTAACTTTTTATATTCGATATAAACTTAATGTTCAATACCATTAAATTACAAAAATTATAGTGCGGCAGTTAATTAATAATTTACTTTAGAAGCCAATGCGATTAACGAAATGAAATTAGAAAATTCTAGCCGTAACATAAACGCTATATCTGTAATACGATATTCCGCAACGTATTAAAGTTTCAATATATATATTCTATAAAAAATTGGGAAGAAGGACAAACATCAATTTATAAATTTTCTGTACTTTTTGCTTCGTGGAACTAATCACTTTATCAAATGAACAGCTCATATACACGTATGTATATACTATACATATTCATACACATATATGTATATATTTTTTGACTGACTTTCACTCAAATTAAAAGAAGACAGATCGTCTACAGATCCTTTATCTGCTTGCTTTGAAATTTATAAACAAAAATGCTTTAATATGTGTTACTTTCTTGCTGCCCGATATATTTTATCAATATTGTGCTTCTCAATCTCTGTAAACCCTAAAATGCTCTCAATTGCGTTCAAGTGGCCATGATGATTTTCTTTGTCTGTTAAGAAATAGTAAATCGCCGACTTTAGGAACTGCAACGTGATCTCTGGATCCAGAGCGCCTTGCCTACTTTTTGCCTCTATGATTCGCCGATACATAGCCTGTTAAACAAATTACATTTATAATACATGTACAAAATACATCTGCTTATCAAAATTGTTGGCAAACTTTCCTCTATACATTAGCCCACGTGCTGTGTTTTAAATTGTGTATGTACATATACATTATGCGATATTGTTATACGAGCATTAGATCCAGATACGATACATCATACATATAATAAGTAACAAATGACTAAAATGCTTTTTTTAGTTAGTAGATGGAAATCATAAAAACCTAAAGGAATATCTTAAATAAAACATAATGTTAAGATATTTTAATTCAATTTTTCTTTTTCGGGTCTAATATAATGCATGTAGCGATGTAATTTGTATGCGATGGTGCGAGCATGTGATGCTTAAGCACGTGCAAACTTACATTAACTGAAGGCTAATAAGAGGCTGTTTCTTCCAAGTGCACAAAATAGTCTTTTCGAACTTAATAATACTGCATAATAACAAGGATCAACTACGTTTGTGCTTAATAACCGGCATGCAATCGCTGTGGCGAGGTATTTTAACAAACATCTGTGTACTTTTTTATTTCAAGATGTAGTTTATAAATATAGGCACGTGAAATCAATTCTTGTCGCTATAACAATTTCAGAGATATTTTTAATTGTAATAGAAATAGATAAGCTCACTTACTATGAACTTATAGCTACTGCTTGTTATATGATAAAATCGTCTCTATGTTTCTATGTTAATATATTTCCAATTTATTGTACATTGTAATATCTTAAAATGAATTCTTTATTACTTTATGTAAGCACTGCATTTTTTAGTAATGACAGTATATAGTCAAATTAACCACTGTACCTCGAAGTATCTATTTGCTTATGCCAGTATATTAAGGAACGAAAAAATAGCTATTTGGATAAAAATGACAGATATAAAATTTAAATTTCCCTATTGTGCAACTAATGTACTATATAAAATTAGTAAACCATATTCTTCGCACACTTCCCCTTTGGAGTGAAATTAAAATGTATACATTTCAAACAGAATATATGCCACTATGCTTGCACATTTATGTCGTATTTATTCTCATGCTTGAAAAATGCAATATATGTACGCACATTCAAAAACTTGTCTTTGCTGTACCAAAGTAAAAATATTATTTATAAAGGAAATTAATATATATATATATATATAATTACAAATAAATATTGCAAAAATTTTCGCGTGTGTATATCAATAACGATAACTATTATCAGAATTGTGAGATAATACTAATATTCAGTAAGACATAAACAACAATATCATAATAAAGTGTTTGGTTAGCTAAAAAACATAGCAAGCTTTATTTAAATTGCTACAACTTGCGAAATCAGCCACTTTATTTCTGCTTCTTAATTAGAGAATACACACGCTCTGTTAACCAACAAGTTTTCTAATTACAAGTATCCGCCATTCCGTAAAAAAGAAACTTAAAAAATGCAAAAATACAAAAAATGGGCCGTGGGTGAAGTTAGAAATAAAGTATTTGTGCGTCTGTACGAGAAAGAATACAACGTTGATGCTTGGGGAACAGTGGATGAGAATTGCATCACGTAGCGATTCAGCGGAAATACAGACCTTACGTGTGCCAAGGAACCAGAGAGAAACAGCCTCCCGAGCACTTAATAAATTTTGGCTACAATCGGCTGAAATGTGAGGTTCAGGCGAGTAGCTTGTGTCCTGGAGTGTGAGCAGCGACCAAAAAAAGTGGCACATCATTAGTACAAGGAATTTGTGAACTACTGGGATGCACAGAAAGTGATGCATGAAGAATAATGATTCCCAATGTGTTTATGGCACATGTTCTCATATGCTTTGATACTTATGCATTGTTATTTGTTTCTTCTAGACAGTCGATTGTTTTGATTAAGGACAGAAATGCTATTTATCTGCGAGGAAGCTTCAAAACTATGGTGAGACTATCCGAAATACGAAACAGTGTTGGAGACACTACTACAGCATTGTGCAAATTAATGGGAACACGGGGTTGTTCGAGAGTCCATACGCAATTTAAAATTTTAATGTAAAGCTGATTATGGGAATAATTAAATACATTTGCAATTGTGTAGTACGATATTGTTCGCACATTAAGTAGCACAATACTGTAAATTATTCTCAGACCGATTGCGAGTTGCAACTGCTATATTGAAGAAGAATAGAATTGATACGTATGATGGAACAGCATGGGAGGCACTATAGAATGAAAGGAATTGTTGTAAGCAGCATGATTAAAATACAACATTTTGCAGATGATACATGAAATGATGGTCGCTTTGTAAGACATATCCATTCATTAAACAAAATCAATTAACCTGTCTTCCAAATGTTTAATGCGTTTCGTTCTTTTTATTAAGTTAATAATTCTTTAACGCGTTCCGTATTATTATTAAGGCAATTGTTTAACCCGTTTCGGTTTTCATTTATTAAGTACGTTAATTGTACATATATTAAAGGTGTATTTTAGCATTGTTATGTAAATCGTAATGATCTCTAGTGTAATGTATTAAAATGAAATACATGCCATTTTACATATTTGTATGGACAAAGCCCGAAATTGTAAATAATGTCAGGCATAAAGTGTATCATTGTTGCACTTTTAATGTGCATTGCTATTATGGCACGAATGATATGATGGAAGAAATGTATCAACTAAAACATTTACCTTAATATTTTCCAATTCTGCTTGTGTAACTGTTAATTGTTGAAGTAGCTCTGCAACGGTAACTTTTGGTGGTATTTGTTGCGCGTGTTCAAGTATCTGTAATTGTACGTATAAAAGGCACATGATATAAAACATGCAAGCATGAACGATATGAACTGAAAATTGAAATTGAGATATTCTGCTAGTTGCCTATTAATTTATTAACAACAAGTATTAATAAATTCGTGTTCTCGAAACTTCAGTTGCAAATTTATATGTCTCGAAACATTAGCTAGCAGAGGAACGGACAAATTTATTTATTCGAACATGAACACCGGTCATTCGAATGAAAAATTATAGATAACGAGGAAGATCAATAATCTATAATATATGGATGAGTCGGTTATCTGATCGTTATCTCTCAGCATTTTCGAACAAACGAAAATTCACTGTACTAATATGACGAAATAAATGTGAACTATATGTTCCCAACTGGATCATAAATATTACAAAGTGGTTAAATTGCGCGTACATTGATAAAAGTAATATGCATCGCACCTGGTCTGCTTGCTCTATGCGGGCTGCTTCTTGACCTTTGGCATACATTTTCAGGTACATTTGTTTATTTCTCTCTTCTTGCTCATTTAACAAAGTCTTTTGTTCAGCGACTTCCGCTTTCACAGCCTCTAATTCCGTTTCTAATTCACGAGCCCGAGCTTCCGCGGCATCAACAGATGGCCTGGCATCACAGTAACGAGTGTTCACTTCAGCCAATTGGTTCAGTAAACTTTCCACCTGAAATTCAAACGAATTCACGTATCATGAATTATGTAAATAATTGTGTCGATGCATTTCGTATGGACGTATATACTATCGGGCAAAGGTGTTTCTTATTCAACTTTCATATTCTTCGAACGCACAAAGTGATAACAGTCGGAAAGAAATATTAATGGTCGGTCAATGAAAATTAGTACTGACCAGCTCGGCGCCTATGCCCGAGCTAATCGAGACCGCAAAAAGGTTTAACAATTTCGAATGGTAGAGCCAGCAGTATATTTATAAGTAACCTCTGAATAAGTAATCGTACGCGTGTTAAAAATTTGTTGATATTAAAGGTGAGGTGTAAGTGAATTCTGGGGTAAAGACTGAGTGGTCAATCACAGTTCATTTACCAAAAGGCAGAACCTTCTCCACTCCGTGGCCAGATCCTCCAGGAAGAGAGTCCCTATTCCTTGGTAATACGGCTACAAGCCGATTACCACATGTATTCTTTACTCGACACTAATGAACAATCCCTCGACATCAGATAGTTGGAAGACCCAATGCGGTCGCCAGCCATCGTCGGTCAACGGGATGTTCAGTCTCATTCATTCACTTTCAAAACATCCCTAATAAACAGTCAATCCTTGGACATTCGATAGTTGAATAGCGTCGGGCCACCAGCCATCGTCTGTCGTCCAGATTGCCCATTTGCAAAACACTCTCCAAACGCACACAGGCTAGGTCCCTATCATAAATCGGTCCCTTTCCTTTCATTCAAAATGCGCTGTCGCTAACACGCGAATGAAATATTGAACAAATTAATCGGCATCGTACCTTGTCATTGTGCTTTTGCTTGAGTTCCTGAAGCTCGTCAACATGTCTACGGTGAACTTCTTCGATCCTATTCTCATAAAGATTCGCCAACCTTCGTCTCTCCTCATCCCTTTCCGGTGTTTCGACGACCGATCTCGCGAACGTATCGGAAGTGGTGCTCTCGGGAATCTTGACAGGCGTGGTGGATATATTGGCAACGTCTGGCTGCACTTCTGGTAGATATACAGAATCTTTCGAATGGACGGATCCGTCTTCAAAGTGACCCGAGTCCGCCAGAGAGGAGGGCAAATCGGAGGGAACACGTTTCTCCGGAGTTTCAGGGCTTGCGATCTTTGGTAGCATACCTTCGTCTGGTAGATCTTTGCTCGGCGATTCCGGCGAGAAAGGATTGTTTTCTCGCACGGTGAGAGCATCGCTGCTATCCGTTCTCTCATCGGGACTATTCAGAGAAGCTTTATACAATCTTAATTCCACTACTTCTTTTGTCAGTCGGAATATTTCTTGATCCTTCTCCTCGATCTCCTTTCGTGCTTCTTTTAATAAAGCCTGAGTAAATGCGGTCTTAATAACGATTGTGTTCTTCATTATCACGGTTAGTTTAACACTAGAACTACCAAGGGGATCAGAATGACTTGGTTCAGATTTCTTGCTTTAGAATTATTAATATATAGGTATCGTTGTAGCAATTTATGATGAGTTTTAATAAGACGGAATGACAATTATATATCTCTATTGACTTTCGGTTTCATAATCTGTGTCGGTAGTTCTAGTGTTAAGATCGGTTGATAAGATTGTTTCTAGTATTCACGTTTGCTTCAAAATTGTGTAAAATAAGTAATGAATGAAATTCTGTAACGCAAATGACGCGTGCAAGTCATGTAGATACGGCGCGTATCAAAATCCGGATTATAGTCGAGGATAATTAATTCGAAAAATAATGTCTACACTGAAAGCAATATGAACTTTCATCGGGCTTTTGATTCATGTTTCTCCCATCGCGTCACTTTTTTTGTATTCAATTTATTTAGCGCTACCAGCAGTGCGCCGAGAGAAAATTAGCTTCTGCGGTTTGGGAGAAAATGGGTCACGAAGCTCCCGACATTGCCATAAGGATAGGCTTGCTTAGTTGCAGTTCCCGTAATTTCACTCTAACGCAAGTGCCCAGGTTACATGGAAACCGTATTCGCAAAATACCGTGCTATGCAAAGAGTATCTATGTTACGCTAAAATTAGAAAAGGTAATGTGCACCTAGAAAAATCCAGGGTGTCCCACTGAATGAAATATCACAGGAACGAATTATTCCGTTCGAATTCTTTCCCCTCAAACTTATATTTCTCGAGATTTCATGGACATTGTTCTCTTGACGTTACAGGTGTAGCACACGAAATGGCAGAGATATCGCCTTTTAACGGAGAGTATTGAAAATGATTCATACCTGTATACATCGTTTTGAATTTCTTACCTGAAATTTCCTAAGTTGCTTAGCTGCCCTTTGCGTGGGCGTGAGGTACTGTTCATTGTCCCCGGTATGATTAGAACAATGAACAACGTACTTTCGTGACCTACCGGACCACGTGGTACCGTTAAGGGCGAAGGTAGCATGATCACAGGCGCTTGCGGCACTGCAGGCACTTCCGTAACTTTTTAGACTTTCCACATCGCTGTCATCGGCAATTCCAGGGTGTGATCCTCCGGAGGCCGCGTACCCTGGCCGCGGCCTTGCCGGGGTCAATGAAAGGCTCTGAAAACAAGAACGAAAAATGACGATAATAATTCCAACGATTTCGAATAACTTCAATTTATTGCTCCAATTATATTTCATTATCGAGGTGGTTTTTTAAAATGGTTTAACGATAGGCGTTAGAATAATAATTAGGAGCACGAGCATGCACAAGTATGCACATTATCAGTATTTTCGGTGAACAGAAGATAACATTACGCAGAAATTATTAGAAATTACGATATGTTATTCATGCAACTTAACCTTGGATAGATAACGTTTGCACACCATCGCAAGTGAAATCGCAGCTCTCAGTTACTTTTTATGTCAAAACGTAATGAGAAAAACAGGTTCAGCCAAAGGTTCACAGCGGATAAGGTGTAAGATGATTTCGTGCGAGCCAATAATGTTGAAACGAAATTCGCTTGCGGTGAAATTTCACTGTTGATAGTCTTTAAGGATTGAATTACATTCCTTGTGAAAAATGTCAGGCCTACATAGAAAACTGAAGCAACAAATAAGTTGACATTATTGTTTCGTTTCTAATCTTCATTGACTGCACGATGATACCCTACTGACGTTTAACAAAGATAAAATAATTAAAGTAACTGCATTTCTGTGTACATGTATACTTTATGCGCGTATTTTTTTACTAATTATACGTTAATTGTAAAATTGTATTTATGTTTAAGTTATAGTTATACAGAAGTTGTATAGAAAATAGGTAGAAATCTGTCCTCGGCTATCTATCGCTATTTCAATGTGCCAGAAAGATCAATTTAATACGTAGTTATGCTTATCGAGAACGATGCGTCGATAAATACCGAGCACGATCGCTCTTCTGTCAAAATGATGATCTAGATCTAGAAGTAGAGAAGTGGTTTCGTCTGCGCCGACGCGTGCTTGGAAAAAGGTCAGAGTGCCTTTTCTTCCTTATTTCTTTGCCCATCTTGAACCTACTCGAACCTATGTCCAGTTAATAATTCAATATGTCTAGCTAAGCACCAGACTTCTTTTCATGCCTGCACGCGTCCATCTTACCTTTGTGCTTTCTATTCTGAAGAAGCGTCGCGTATACCACCATTTACATACTAGACATTTGGCATACTATTCGGACAATTTGAAGTGAATGATATAAAGTCTCGTTAAAGTTCCTTAGTTTCCCCTTTTCGTTATTTTTATAGCACTTGAAGAGATTGAAGAATGTTTTGAAATGTTATCTTGGAGGCGACTGAATACTGCGAGTTCTGTTTAATTTTTGTTAAACTTCAAGATAGTTAATAAATATCGTATGCGTATTGTAAGTAGGTATGCTTCCATAAAGTAAATTCAGAAGCTACTGTCATTTTATTACCGCTTTAGTTCATTCCTTGATTATAACAATTTTTATGTTTTTAATTTGTAACCTGTTGATTATGTCGACTACGATCATTCTGAAATGAACGCTTCGTCTAAAATACATATTCGTAAAACAGAGGGAACTTGTTAGCGGTATGTACCATTGGTTTGAACGACAATACAGTATCGAATAATTTCAACAATGTATCCATGCGGAAGAATTCTGAATTTACAGAGGTATTAAGTGATTAATAACCCTTTTAGACGACGATGCGGCTAAAAGTAACCAATTAAAACAAAACCAAATTATGAACAATTGAAGGAGCAACTGCGTTCAAAAAGTGGTACACAATAATTGTATTGATAACGTTTACTTGTTCTTGCACCTGTTTGATATTTATCGCGTTTATGTGCATCTAATAAAACGCGGTAATTGCCATAAGCCTTGCACTTGTGTGTTCTGCCAACTCAGTCTTTTTACTCACACCCTTGCACCCTCTCTTTACGTCGATTTTATGTGTAATAAAACGACACGTTGTTTGCATCATTACCAGAAACGAAAGACCTCCCTCGCCACTGCAATACCTCCAGCTAACCAGAAATTCTTTCGCTTCGTCCTCTGGGAATACATAACTCTTTTCTATCCTCTAAATTCAAGTTAACGGATTCGTTTAACGTTCCACCCCCGACCTCCACCGTAACATTAACTTCGTTTTAGCGGCGCAATATTTACGCGATATATACCTAAAGAATTCAAGAGCAACAACAACGTAATAACGAAACAGAAACAACGTCGAACGAGGAGCCACTTCTGGGGGTAGTTTCGACGAGCAGCCACCGACTTGCCTCGTCGATATTAAATAAACCTTAACATCCGGTGGCAGAGCACTCCAACAAAAATTTACAAAACACCTGTCCCAAGAAGATATACAGAAGCACTGCGAGCCTTTCAATGGCCGCAATCATTCGGACACTTCCTGAAGAATTGAGCGTGACCCGAACGCATAGTCGATAAGACGCGATAGTCATCACGCATCTGCGATCTTCATCGAACGAGGAATACGGCGTAGTATTGCGGAGGAGCGCAAGAGTAAGTCCATCGAGTGAACATTACAAAAAGAGAGAAATGACATTGCTGGCAACGAAAACACGATAGACTAATTGTAAGTGTACTCACAAGTGATCGTTGTCGCGGTGATTCGGCTCCATTCTCCGTGATGACTGGAAAGGTGTAATAGTCCAGGTGATGGTGTTGCTGGTAGTGCAGGGGGGTGGAACGGCGATGCTGCTGATGGTGCCTGCTCAGGGCCGCGTTGGCCGCGGTACTGGGTGGCGGTGGTGGATGATTTGGTGAAACTCGTTCGCCACGCATGCGTAGGCTGGCAGAACGTCGCAGGCTTGTAGGCGAGGGACGTGGAATACGGGAATCCAGCGAAGAGGACGCCGAGGACACCGTGGGTGACGAAACGGTGCCCGCTGCACTTCCGGTTGTGTGAACCACGCTGTTCTCGGCATTGACCTTGATCTTGGCGTCGATGACAGTACATGTTACTGACTCTGACGGTGCATCGAGTGGCAGGTGCATCGATTGCGGGGAATGCAAGGACCTTTCGCTGCCGTGGCGGGCCATCCTGTTTGTACCTTGTGCTGGTCCCTTATTTCATTGCTGCGTAGAATTCCTGCGCGAGAAATTTCCACACTTTGGTAGCAATCGTTCAACCCTTACGGCCAATACCCGGATACCGATCTCTATGTTTACTAGACATTTCTTGCAAAGAATATGAACTTTGAAGTGTAAGAGAACAGTGACAATATCCGGATACTGGCATAAAACCTCACATGGTCGCCCGTTAGCGTACTATCCGTATTATTTCAATGAAACATAATATTGTTACTGTAGATCTTGTTAATTAACACTTATGTTAGCAACCGGGTACCCATTTCTATATTTTCTTAAATAATTTTTGTATGTTCTTGATAAAATATCGCGAAACCGCTTTAGATCTCGATTCTATGAACAATTTCACCTCAACTCACGTTTTGTGGAGGCAAATTTAAGCAAAATAATGACACGTTTAATAAACGCGATCATAGAATATAACTCAAGTACCAATACGTATATAAATAAGTAGCGTGTCGGTATTTCTAAATCTGTGGAAGAAGCCGGAAATTCAATACAATTTACAGTGTATCCAATTGCTGTCCTATGGAGAATGATTCAGCGAAGCGAAACTATTCATTAAACGTAAAACCTAACGGCAATGCTTGCACAGTCATAGCATTGAAACCTCATCTATGAAACTTCTAACAATAAGAAAACACTGTACTTGCGGTGCGTTTTTATGCCTGAAAATACTACTTTCAATACTTCCGGTTCATTGTGAGCAGGGGTATACTTTGTTTTGCAATTTATAAAAAGATAAACAGGTACACAATACGAAAGTGAAACCTAAGCAGTATATTGCTCCGTAAAATCAGTGTAACCTGGAATTTGTACGTTACAACCTTTCAACCGGCAAACTCATTTATTTTTTCGAAATTTAATTTTCCAGGACGAACAGGATAAATTGGACAAGTCGAGCAACAATTTTCCGCATGAAGACGTCTTTGTGAAATAAATATGGATTGTATGAAAATTGAACAAGAACAATGTGTTGGTAGTATCGTATATTTACCAAATTTATTATATTCAACGCAGATGTACGAGAAAACGAATGTTAACTGTGAATGGTACACTAATTGGTATTGGAATATGGAAAATAAGTACTTGTAACGTCGTTTTATATATTACAAGATCTCCATCTACTGGAATCCATGGCAATTTCAATTTTAACCATTACTGTTCTTTATATAAGAGGATATTCAGCATAGTGCATGTGTAGGGAAATTATTATGTATATGTAAAATGATAGTGTACGAACTTCCTATTAAACTACAGAAATGAATGAGGCATTAAGTCTAAAATAGATCAGACTGAGTGCATTTTTAGATTCGACTGCCAGGCTGCGAGTAGTGTGAACGTCAATTCCATTCATACAGAGATAGAAAGTATACATTTTCAATTTAAATTAAAAGGAGTAATGCATTATTTTTTATTCGTCAATGTGCCCGCAACATTAACATTCGAACAATATTAATTGCACCTAAGTTTCACGTTAAATGTATAATACAATGTATGCAATCTTAAAGTTATTTTCCACAAATACCGTAATTAATTAACTTATGATATTGATCATATTATCATTGTATTCAAATTATTTGCAATACCTACAAAAATGTTTCGTTTGAAATGGGTGTTATAACTTGCACATGAAATAACACAATGTGTAGAAAATTGGTCATTTAGGAAGCACCGACCTTGTAACAGAAATGACTTATTGCATTGAATATGTAATTCGTTTTAATGGAACTACTTCCGCTTATAACGGATTTGCCCATGCAGGCATTCACTCGACTTGAATTTAGAATCGTACCATTTCGTATTGCATGTGTATTGTTTTTGTTATATTATTATCTTACGTTTTTTGTTTGATAATAAAAAATGCTACAAGGATTATATGTACACGTTCATCATTTTGAACGTATATTGAACTTATACACAGCATCTGCATATATTAAATGGAAAATCGAGTGTTCACTAAGTTACTTTCCCTCCCTTTCCCTGTTCCATAAATAATTGAAGATTTCAGTTTTAGTTCACAGTTCGAAAATCATTAATTTTGTTTCCTCGTATACGATAGCTAGAATGGAACATTAAAAATTGGGAAAGAGTTATTTTGTCCCGGTTTCTGGCCAGGTTGACCTAAATTTTCGTATGAGGGTTAAACAGCATGACTAAAAAGTGGGAAAGTTAATAAAAACTTCTTCTCCAAAAGAGAACATATGGCATGTTCTACATAAACACTGCATGCGCATAGAATGCGCGGATAATGCAAACAAAAAAAATGCTGCAGGCACTCGTTATAGGATTCTAGTTTTTCAGTTTTCCAACTTATAGAAGCACGTATGTATGTGCAAATTAAATTATTGCTATGCACACGAAATCTACGAATGAATATGAATTTGATAAATATAAAGTATTATACATTGCAGCATATTTAATTGTTCGGGCACAAAAAACTAAAGCTTAGAATTAATCAAATATTCGAGTACATTTCAAGCCGATATCGATTCTGTGCTTCAGAAGATATTGTTAAAGCTGAATTAGTTAAGGGAATACAAAAACTGTTCCACTTTTCTTGAAATTCGTTTGCCATACATTTCGTCACAAAAGAATCCGGCCACGTTAAGCATTCAGCAAACTTTATGTTAAATTATGTATCGGTCAAGAACAAAGTAACTCGTTATTTATTTTTATCAGATATGAAAGGGTTATTATAACATGATTATGAAACTTTATTTTAAAACATACATATATCGTAACATAAGGGAACAATAAATGGAAGAAGTTTGTCGATTGTATTTGTTATTTGTATGACCAACAGTATCTTTATTTCGAACATTTTCTTTCGATTTTTCGTGACGCACTGGTACGTCCTAGAAAGACAAATGTTATTGGGGTAGCAGTTAAGGAATCGTAAAATTCGGTATCAGCAATGATTGCAATTTTTGACTATCTCAAATAAAATCATTTATCACCGAACAATATTAGGATTGCAAATGTGCGTTGATATACAATCGAACTAAACTAAAAAGAAGTGTCCAAAATCTGGTCAACACTGTTTACTGGTAGTAATTGCGAACTTTACTAATTTTTTTCTATCAATTAAAAAGCTGCATAGCTTCAGGACTACGTTCAACTTTTCCCAAAAAATGTGAAAATTATAAATACAGATCGCTTCTGATCTTTCAACGCGTTATCGACGTTATTTTTAAGGATATTAAAATATCCTTATCGGATTATTGTTTTTGCAGGCACTCGTTTCTGCTTATCTATTTTTTGTAGCACGCTTGTTGCGTTCCTTATCGCGTATCACTAAGATTAGCATTACGGCGGTGAAAGGCGATTTTCGGACAAACATTATTACTCAATACAGACGCAAACTGATTGCGAAAGTATATATGAAGAATGCGGGACTCTGATATTTGGCGGCGCGATAAGACACAGGTTTCCAGAGTTCTATAATTGCATTAATATCTTCTGAAAAATCGTGCGGCTGAAATTCATGCGATTTTTCATCATCGTATTGTAAATATATTACTCCACCGACATGAATTAGAGCAGGGAAAGGCCTATTGGAATAAAGTAATCGATCATTTGGTGTCCTATTTCAAGACATGCTGCGGCATTATGCAGCGTTCACACCACCTTTAAAATTGTTCAAACAATATTGTTCTCCACCATTGAATTTGATTTCAATTAAAAGCTAAATTAACGCGTTGCCAATGCGTTTAGAGTTGTATCTAAGGTAATCATTATACATATATGTAAATGTAAATTTTGTCCAGCTGCGTACCGTTCAAAGAGTGCTCGTCGCAGGGGTTCGCTAACTGTTACGCAATTTATCATTCGCGGTAACACATGTTTCGAAATACGATAAGAACACAAATTAGAAATTAGATTAAGACGCGCATGACTGTTCCGGATTAAGCAATTTATGTAAGCGAAGTACCATGCATGCCTGACAGCGTGTTTCTTATTGAGCGTCATGCGAACGGGAAATCGTAAACAACTAGAAAGTACTAATTAAACCACCTAAGAAAACAGGTCTCACCTTCGAAACATGAATTTGTAATTGTAACAGGTTGCCCCCTTGTAGAAGTCTCAGAGGTGTCTAACATTTAGTATGCACGCATATTTATCGTTATTGTCACAAGCACAGATATGAAATTAACGATAAAACAGAAAAATCACGAATAAGGAACATTTGGTTACACTGTTCATTCATGCCACGCGGGCTTCTCGCGTGTAGAAATTGAACATAGCTACGAGTACATATGTATGCAGTACTAATTCAGCGGTCATAGATCTTTCACGTATAGTGTAAATTGCAAGTTAAGGTTCGTAGTAGATTAAACAATGTTTCGACTTATTTAGCGAGCATTCGATGGACGTGTCATCGTGTACTATTTACATTATGATATTTTTAACACTTTTTGAACAACTTTAAAAAACATGGCCACTGCTCGAACATCAATCACCCACGATCCCAACGCGACTCGTGGAAACAAACAGCGTTCTGTCACAGCACAGGCAGTCACAAGATGTCGTAACGCTAGGTAGGGCTGGTGAAAAGAAAGCGTCGTGATTTTGCCACAGCAGAGCCATCTAGTGGTTCCTTTATACGGTACCGAAAAATTACCAGCTGCAAGTAAATCGTTCTGTTCTTTTCGGGAAACAAAGAGCGAATAACGAAATAACGACCCTAATCGAAGAAAAATTATTCATTATTAACAAATATACCTCTGGTATTATTTGACAGACATTTATTTATTTAGTTTTTCGGAGGAGCTCGGTAATGAATAAATATGATGCTTGGTGACTCGACCTTACATTCGGCGTTAAATTTTATACGAATACATAATGCCCAATTCTGTGGACAGTACATTTATACGAGAATTCAAGCATAAATGAAATGTATATTAGATCATGTATTTTGCAACATTTTGTCACATATTCTGATATATCGACGCTGCAAAGGAATCTCTGGTCACCGTCGAGATATAAGAATAGACAAGACATCCAATGTATTTTTTCGGCCACGATTTTTGGGACCCGGGGTCACTGACGAGATATAGGAATAGACAAGACATCCAATGTATTTTTTCGGCCCGAATTTCTGGGTGCCTGAGGGACCCATACCATTTCCGAGTCACTCGCAACGTTACCAACAGATTATAGAAAACGATGCGAAAATTAAATAATTTTAAAGAGTTCTTTTGTTCTTTGCCGCAATGAAAGGCAACGAAGGATATGAAACATTTAATGTTAATTAAAAATCTTTTAATTAAAGAAACACATGATAAAAAGTTTTCTTATTTCAATTGTACTATCAATAAACGAAATAATTTTTAGTTATACTTTACATTATTTTCTGATAACTCACAAAAAAAAAAATGAGCTAAGAGATGTATATTTTTTTAACACCCAAACAATAATGTTGCCACAATGAAAAAGATAGTGACGATAATTGTATACTACAATTCTTAATTGTATAGTTACTAGACAAATTCTTTAATTATCTTTTTCCTTGGAGCAATTTTATCGTTAATGAAACGCGCAATTTCTTATTTATATTCAACTAATAACAATAACGAAGTGCTAATGACCCTGGTGTTGATGCGACGTTAAACTTTAATGAAAAAAAACAAAAAACGAAGTAACTCATTTACTAATATAAGGCAATTCCTGCGATAAACGTGTCTGCAAACGATTAGTGTTCGTATTCGGTCCCGAGCGAAGTGTACTAATCGAGATTTTTCTGAAAATATATAATACCAAATTAATAATTGGAGTAAAATTTATACTCCGATTCGGAGTAGGTCCAAGAATTGGTAGGGATGACTCCGCGAACATTAACTGTGGAAAAAAACGAACATTAAGCGGCCATTAATGTACATTGTATCCTAAGTGCAATACGCAGTCAATTAGCTCGAATTATTTTCCACATAATTATCAAACGTCTCATAAACGTTTAATAATTATACGATAAATAATTGATTGCCCAGGTCTCACCACGTGGAGGTTACTGCGCATGGAGACCCACCCTAGCCACGGCCCTTCCACCCACCAATTATGCGAAAACAAATTCTAATATAACATGTGAGAAACAAAAATCTCCTATTATTGTCAATTTGTAGAACGTTCATTAATTGATCGTAGTACAAGTAAGACAACAAGAGGAGTACTTGGTAAATTCACGACCGAAAGCTAAGTTGAATATCAGAAGGAAACCTGAAAGAAAATTTGCAAGAGAATTCAATTTCCTGAAATAAAACTTTCTTAAAAATATATCATATGATCTTAAAAACTAGACAACGAAATATTATTGCAGTGGTGAACACTGCGGGCTTAAAAGCTAAGACATAACGTAAAAATAAACCCCACTTTCTTAAATTTTAGATTAGATTCGAATACGCCCTGCCTGACTAAAGAGCTAACTTAAGACTAGAATCACCCTACCTGGTATAACATCTAAGAGTTCAATTAAAAGAATAATTTCAATAATATCCTACCAACATAGGAATGTAAAAGATACTTTACCAAACTCATATAGGTATAAGTACGTACATATATGTTTAATTCCCCTTCAATTCATCGATATTAATCATGTGGTCCATGGTGTCCTAGAACAGACTGAAACACACACCAAAAAATTGCAGCACCTGCCAACAATTTTTGGTTTTCTAAACCCTGCCTAGTTAAAAGTCTAATATTTTCAATTCGTGTAAAACCTGCCTGTATAAAGTTCTAAGGTTGTCTGTTCGAAAAAATCCTGCCTACATAAAGAGCTAAACGTATTGATCGATCTTAATTGGGCCCACCTAATTAATTATCTAATAAATGTAGTGAATTAAAAGGCCCGGGTAGGGGCAGGGGCAGGGCGGGGATGTGGTCATATTATACGTATGTATTATCATGAATCTTCTTCTTTAGCTGATTATTTTCAATGCTTCTGAAGCAAACGCAGACACGAAATAATTAATGAAGTATTATAAAAATGACTTCTTAAACTCAGAAATTGAATCGACGAGGCTGGCTCTTTAATTTTATAGTTTCCAAACGTGCCTTTGAAAGCCCGAACTCGTCGAACAGGGCCCTGACTCTAATGGAACACTTATGATTGACAAACAAAGTGATTCTAATTTCGCGACAGTATTTCTACTGTGTTTGTGACTGCTACCGAGCAGCCCGCGAGCCCTCGGCCAGAGTCTGTACAGTAAAACGACTTAGCATCGACACCAGTTTCGATTCCGAGCCACAGAAATCATTAAGGCACGGATATGCAAGACCACAACCACGATTCTAGATTATGACCCGTATGCCTTCTGCCACCCCAAGGTGTGCTTGGCGTGGTCTAACACATAGGAATTTCCTACTAGGCGGGCCAAAGTGTCCAGAAAAGCAATCACAGCCCCACACACCGCCCCCCGATGACACTGCAACCCGGATATTGCAAGAACCGCGACCACGATTCCAGAATGGTGGATAACCTACCCATGTTAGAGAACGTAGTCTAACCGAGGGCCTCGTGACCAGGGTCCAGAACCACAATCACGCCCCCACACATCGTAACTGGCTGACACTAAGTCCCCAACCATCAGTCCCCCGAGCCGAGAACGGAAAAGGAAACGAAATAGTTACGAAAGGAAAGGCAACCTCGGGGTCGAATGCTAGATTCGCGCGCGCCGAGGAGGAATGGAAGAATAATTATGAAGGGAAAAGGGAGCCTCGGGGTCAGAATGCTAGATTCGCGCGCGCCGAGGAGGAATGGAAGAATAATTATGAAGGGAAAAGGGAGCCTAGGGGTCAATTCGCAGTCAATTCGCTCGAATTATTTTCCACATAATTATCAAACGTCTCTTAAACGTTTAATAATTATACGATAAATAATTGATTGCCCGGGTCTCACCACGTGGAGGTTACTGCGCATGGAGACCCACCCTAGCCACGGCCCTTCCACCCTCCAATTATGCGAAAACAAATTCTAATATAACATGTGAGAAACAAAAATCTCCTATTATTGTCAATTTGTAGAACGTTCATTAATTGATCGTAGTACAAGTAAGACAACAAGAGGAGTACTTGGTAAATTCACGACCGAAAGCTAAGTTGAATATCAGAAGGAAACCTGAAAGAAAATTTGCAAGAGAATTCAATTTCCTGAAATAAAACTTTCTTAAAAATATATCATATGATCTTAAAAACTAGACAACGAAATATTATTGCAGTGGTGAACACTGCGGGCTTAAAAGCTAAGACATAACGTAAAAATAAACCCCACTTTCTTAAATTTTAGATTAGATTCGAATACGCCCTGCCTGACTAAAGAGCTAACTTAAGACTAGAATCACCCTACCTGGTATAACATCTAAGAGTTCAATTAAAAGAATAATTTCAATAATATCCTACCAACATAGGAATGTAAAAGATACTTTACCAAACTCATATAGGTATAAGTACGTACATATATGTTTAATTCCCCTTCAATTCATCGATATTAATCATGTGGTCCATGGTGTCCTAGAACAGACTGAAACACACACCAAAAAATTGCAGCACCTGCCAACAATTTTTGGTTTTCTAAACCCTGCCTAGTTAAAAGTCTAATATTTTCAATTCGTGTAAAACCTGCCTGTATAAAGTTCTAAGGTTGTCTGTTCGAAAAAATCCTGCCTACATAAAGAGCTAAACGTATTGATCGATCTTAATTGGGCCCACCTAATTAATTATCTAATAAATGTAGTGAATTAAAAGGCCCGGGTAGGGGCAGGGGCAGGGCGGGGATGTGGTCATATTATACGTATGTATTATCATGAATCTTCTTCTTTAGCTGATTATTTTCAATGCTTCTGAAGCAAACGCAGACACGAAATAATTAATGAAGTATTATAAAAATGACTTCTTAAACTCAGAAATTGAATCGACGAGGCTGGCTCTTTAATTTTATAGTTTCCAAACGTGCCTTTGAAAGCCCGAACTCGTCGAACAGGGCCCTGACTCTAATGGAACACTTATGATTGACAAACAAAGTGATTCTAATTTCGCGACAGTATTTCTACTGTGTTTGTGACTGCTACCGAGCAGCCCGCGAGCCCTCGGCCAGAGTCTGTACAGTAAAACGACTTAGCATCGACACCAGTTTCGATTCCGAGCCACAGAAATCATTAAGGCACGGATATGCAAGACCACAACCACGATTCTAGATTATGACCCGTATGCCTTCTGCCACCCCAAGGTGTGCTTGGCGTGGTCTAACACATAGGAATTTCCTACTAGGCGGGCCAAAGTGTCCAGAAAAGCAATCACAGCCCCACACACCGCCCCCCGATGACACTGCAACCCGGATATTGCAAGAACCGCGACCACGATTCCAGAATGGTGGATAACCTACCCATGTTAGAGAACGTAGTCTAACCGAGGGCCTCGTGACCAGGGTCCAGAACCACAATCACGCCCCCACACATCGTAACTGGCTGACACTAAGTCCCCAACCATCAGTCCCCCGAGCCGAGAACGGAAAAGGAAACGAAATAGTTACGAAAGGAAAGGCAACCTCGGGGTCGAATGCTAGATTCGCGCGCGCCGAGGAGGAATGGAAGAATAATTATGAAGGGAAAAGGGAGCCTCGGGGTCAGAATGCTAGATTCGCGCGCGCCGAGGAGGAATGGAAGAATAATTATGAAGGGAAAAGGGAGCCTAGGGGTCAATTCGCAGTCAATTCGCTCGAATTATTTTCCACATAATTATCAAACGTCTCTTAAACGTTTAATAATTATACGATAAATAATTGATTGCCCGGGTCTCACCACGTGGAGGTTACTGCGCATGGAGACCCACCCTAGCCACGGCCCTTCCACCCTCCAATTATGCGAAAACAAATTCTAATATAACATGTGAGAAACAAAAATCTCCTATTATTGTCAATTTGTAGAACGTTCATTAATTGATCGTAGTACAAGTAAGACAACAAGAGGAGTACTTGGTAAATTCACGACCGAAAGCTAAGTTGAATATCAGAAGGAAACCTGAAAGAAAATTTGCAAGAGAATTCAATTTCCTGAAATAAAACTTTCTTAAAAATATATCATATGATCTTAAAAACTAGACAACGAAATATTATTGCAGTGGTGAACACTGCGGGCTTAAAAGCTAAGACATAACGTAAAAATAAACCCCACTTTCTTAAATTTTAGATTAGATTCGAATACGCCCTGCCTGACTAAAGAGCTAACTTAAGACTAGAATCACCCTACCTGGTATAACATCTAAGAGTTCAATTAAAAGAATAATTTCAATAATATCCTACCAACATAGGAATGTAAAAGATACTTTACCAAACTCATATAGGTATAAGTACGTACATATATGTTTAATTCCCCTTCAATTCATCGATATTAATCATGTGGTCCATGGTGTCCTAGAACAGACTGAAACACACACCAAAAAATTGCAGCACCTGCCAACAATTTTTGGTTTTCTAAACCCTGCCTAGTTAAAAGTCTAATATTTTCAATTCGTGTAAAACCTGCCTGTATAAAGTTCTAAGGTTGTCTGTTCGAAAAAATCCTGCCTACATAAAGAGCTAAACGTATTGATCGATCTTAATTGGGCCCACCTAATTAATTATCTAATAAATGTAGTGAATTAAAAGGCCCGGGTAGGGGCAGGGGCAGGGCGGGGATGTGGTCATATTATACGTATGTATTATCATGAATCTTCTTCTTTAGCTGATTATTTTCAATGCTTCTGAAGCAAACGCAGACACGAAATAATTAATGAAGTATTATAAAAATGACTTCTTAAACTCAGAAATTGAATCGACGAGGCTGGCTCTTTAATTTTATAGTTTCCAAACGTGCCTTTGAAAGCCCGAACTCGTCGAACAGGGCCCTGACTCTAATGGAACACTTATGATTGACAAACAAAGTGATTCTAATTTCGCGACAGTATTTCTACTGTGTTTGTGACTGCTACCGAGCAGCCCGCGAGCCCTCGGCCAGAGTCTGTACAGTAAAACGACTTAGCATCGACACCAGTTTCGATTCCGAGCCACAGAAATCATTAAGGCACGGATATGCAAGACCACAACCACGATTCTAGATTATGACCCGTATGCCTTCTGCCACCCCAAGGTGTGCTTGGCGTGGTCTAACACATAGGAATTTCCTACTAGGCGGGCCAAAGTGTCCAGAAAAGCAATCACAGCCCCACACACCGCCCCCCGATGACACTGCAACCCGGATATTGCAAGAACCGCGACCACGATTCCAGAATGGTGGATAACCTACCCATGTTAGAGAACGTAGTCTAACCGAGGGCCTCGTGACCAGGGTCCAGAACCACAATCACGCCCCCACACATCGTAACTGGCTGACACTAAGTCCCCAACCATCAGTCCCCCGAGCCGAGAACGGAAAAGGAAACGAAATAGTTACGAAAGGAAAGGCAACCTCGGGGTCGAATGCTAGATTCGCGCGCGCCGAGGAGGAATGGAAGAATAATTATGAAGGGAAAAGGGAGCCTCGGGGTCAGAATGCTAGATTCGCGCGCGCCGAGGAGGAATGGAAGAATAATTATGAAGGGAAAAGGGAGCCTAGGGGTCAATTCGCAGTCAATTCGCTCGAATTATTTTCCACATAATTATCAAACGTCTCTTAAACGTTTAATAATTATACGATAAATAATTGATTGCCCGGGTCTCACCACGTGGAGGTTACTGCGCATGGAGACCCACCCTAGCCACGGCCCTTCCACCCTCCAATTATGCGAAAACAAATTCTAATATAACATGTGAGAAACAAAAATCTCCTATTATTGTCAATTTGTAGAACGTTCATTAATTGATCGTAGTACAAGTAAGACAACAAGAGGAGTACTTGGTAAATTCACGACCGAAAGCTAAGTTGAATATCAGAAGGAAACCTGAAAGAAAATTTGCAAGAGAATTCAATTTCCTGAAATAAAACTTTCTTAAAAATATATCATATGATCTTAAAAACTAGACAACGAAATATTATTGCAGTGGTGAACACTGCGGGCTTAAAAGCTAAGACATAACGTAAAAATAAACCCCACTTTCTTAAATTTTAGATTAGATTCGAATACGCCCTGCCTGACTAAAGAGCTAACTTAAGACTAGAATCACCCTACCTGGTATAACATCTAAGAGTTCGAATAAAAGAACAATTTCAATAATATCCTATCTACATAGGACTGTAATACATACTATCCCATACTCATGTAGGTATGAGTATGCATATACTTAAATTCTCTTCGGTTAGTCCGTATTAATCTCTCGTGGTCCATGGTGTCCTAGAACAGACAGAAACTCGAACCAAAAAATTGCAGCACCTGCCAACAATATTTGGTTTTATAAACCCTGCCTAATTAAAACTCTAATAATTTCAATTCGTGTAAAACCTGCCAGTATAAAGATCTAAGATTGTGTGTTGACACAAATCCTACCTACAAAAATAGCAAAAAGTATTGTTCGATTTATATTTGGGCCTGCCTAATTAATTGTCTAACACCTGTAATTAGTTAATAAGGACAGGGGTTTGGGGCAGGGATGGGGTGAGGGTGTGTTCGTATTATACATTGTTTCATGAATCCTCTTCTTTTCAATGCTTCTGAAACATGCACGAACTCGAAATAATTAGTAAAGCATTATAAGAATGAATTCTTAAACTCACAAATCGGATATCGCGAGTGAATTTCAATTTCTACAAAGCAATCTCGAAAAGTTATAAAAATTATCTCTACTAAACAAAGGTAAAAATACAATTGCAACGATTAGGGGAAAATATTTAAGAGTTAAATTCCAATAATGAACAGTTACTAGTATTGAATCTAATTGAAATCTACTATCTAGAATTATTATAAAATCAAAGGTTCTACAAATTATTTCTTTTAATTATTTCTTTTTATTCTTTTCATTTCTTTCATTTTTTTCATTTATTTCCTTTTCTTTTCTTTTCCTTCATTTCGTCCACACGGTAATATACTATTATGTATGCAATTTTTTAGCAGTATTTCCATCAACAGACATTCCAGGTAGTATAATTATTAAGAAAACTAAATAAAATGAAACGCTGAAAAGAAAAAATACACCATGTAGAACAATAATTGACAATGAATTGGCTCTAATAAATAAAAAAATTTTTAAAAATGCCTGAAGTAACAGGTGGCCAGAAGGGCCGCCAACAAATTTATATTATTTAAAGAATATTTATGTAACGCAACGCTAGTATACTACTTTTAAACATTAGAAAATTCAATAGCAACACAAATTTGTAAGAATCAGACGCGAGTGGTGCTTCAATATGGCAAATAGCAACTCTAATTCAAGTTAATCATTAATAGTATTAAAAATCAGCAAAATCGCGATTGGACGCAACACTAATGAAAGAATGACTCGATGCTCTATGCACCAATTGTCTCTTTAAACGCAACACTAAACGCGCAAGATTCAGCTATGGTCTTTGGCTGATGATGATGTGCCACACTCCAGGGTGGCTCATGAACAGGCTTCCAATTGGAAGCAATTGGGTACTGGTATAAAAACACGATCTTTAATCAACGCAACACTAATGGGAACTCGCGATGCAATCATTTCGCTACACTATTTATTAAGGCGGATAGAAAGCAAACAGTAAATTATTTGTAATATCAAAAAGCAATGTAATTGAAGATCCTCTGTAAAGTTAGCTGAAGGCTCAAGACGCGAAAATAATTTCCGCAACACTAGAAACTTTCTCATATGTAAAATATATTATAAAATACTACAATTTAACTAACAATAACCACGGTAAAATTGCAAGAACCATCGCGATATCATTGCGCAACGCTAAATCAATCACGATTTTCATTTGGTCGCAACTCTAATTAAAAACCGCGAGTCACTTCGCAACTCCAAGAATACGCGAAACACGTTTTCTTTTTCGCGACACTACTTGAAAAACCGCGTGGCATTTAACGCAACTCTAATTCGACCCGTTCTCAAGTTTTTCGCAACTCTAAAACAACGCGATATTTGGGAGGGCTGCATCGTTGGGCCGGAATGTGCGTCGGCCAAGTACAAATAAAAATTCTACAAATGAAAATGCAAGCACAGTGACAAAGTAGTAACAAAGAATGATTTCCCATTCTTAAAAAGAATGGGGAGCCATTATTAGTTGCCCTCTTGAGTGACAGTTTGTCGGGCCTCTTCGGCATATAGCCTCTTCTTTTCGTTGGACCCAAGGGCCAGCTGAAACTTAAACTAGGCTCGAGGCTCTAATCGAAAACCAAAGAAAAACTTATAAAGGTGAAATAAAGAGTTTAAATCGCGGAGCTAAATGGAACACACGTGGCCGAATCACGATGAAATAAAATCGTAAAATTGTGATTACGGAAAATCGCAAAGATTACGATTAAAATTATAATCGTTCTTCGTTCACACGTGCAGCCTCGAGCATAATGTAACACGTTTCGTTTAGGAGCCTAAATCGCGACCACGACCGCGAAGGATTCGAAAAATCGATAGGCAAAGCCAGAGGCGAACGCATTTTCGTTCGCGCCACAGCTTCACCGTCGGCTTTTCAAATTAGATTTCCTGAAACAGGTTGAACACGCGAAATAGTGCCTACCCGATCAGAGACTGTGTCAACCTGCCCGGCCCTACCTACTTATGTCTATCAGTCACACCAGAAGGTATGCTACCTATCCTACCTGGACCTATATTTAAAAAATGGCAAACAAACACACCAACACACGACACTCCACGGTTCTCAGTCAAACACTTGGGCGCAAAAGCCTACACTAGGGAGGCGTCCCGGGACATCCCCGACACCCAAGTGCTGTCGCACAACTTGCACACTCTAATGTACGTACCATTTTTCTGAAATCGATTG
Source organism: Nomada ferruginata (assembly GCA_963583965.1). Taxonomy (NCBI): domain Eukaryota; kingdom Metazoa; phylum Arthropoda; class Insecta; order Hymenoptera; family Apidae; genus Nomada; species Nomada ferruginata. Next base: position 16,781,252 of record OY757216.1, read on the forward strand.
ACAGTGGCTGGGACCTTTGCGTTCACGTGGAAAATACCACGTCGCGGTTGAGATATTTAATAGAATAATTAAATAGCACCGATACAAAAGGTACTTGATAGCAATTGATAAGTATATTCGATTCTCTTTGGAATTTGGTCTCCGTCATCTTAAATGACAAAAACTTCGTGGCCCGGTATATTAGGGATTATTAATGCAGTTATTAGTAAAAATGATGTCTCTGTTTTCAATTAATGGACATCTTATCTTGGTTAGAGTAACTACGTTTTAGTACGGAACGACACAAATCCACAGCCTAACCACACACACAATGTGGATATTACGTCGTGCACGATACACCAAACGCACTGTCAGTCGCCAACAATAAATCATTATAAACTAAATAGATATCATCGTGCTCTACCACCGTTTTCCCACCCAAGTAGCACCGGGGCACGTGAGTGGGATCCGGGCAGTGAACACGGAAAGGGTTAAACCTGGAAATCCTCGTCTAAAAAAATTATGAAGACATACTGATTTTCTAACGGGCTAAATGTATACATGTATACATATATATACCCGATCAATACATGATTTTATTCTATTAAAAAGAAACTGAAATGACTCTACTTTATTAGAAAAATTATGCTATGACTCTACTTTATTAGAAGAATTATGCAATGACTCTACTTTATTAGAAAAATTGTACAATGACTGTACTTTATTAGGGAAATTATTCAATGACTCTACATTAATATACCTTGAATGAAATTGAAACATCCTCCGGTGTTCCCGTCATCAAAGCATTGCTTCTAAAATGCACGGTTGATTTTAAAGTAGATTGCTTTGATTTCGAGATCTACCGGTTCGCGTATTGTCTTCTTGTACATTCAGGTTTAATTAATATCTTGTACGGAAAAAGTGAACGTATTGATATCTCTAAACGCTAAAGACTAATATGGATATCGTATAATAAAATTATGCGATAGTCCCAACAATTTGACAAGGTAAGTAAGTACCTTTACTTTATATACATATAATCAAAGTAGTAAAAAAGAGGAACGACTATACGCTTACTAACAATTTATTATAACTGTGCAGTAATTGCAATTGACAAATAAACGAAGTCGAATGGTATTCGACTTCTCCACTACAAACTAATGCACGTAGAATACTGGACGTTACTTTATATTCATTCAATAATTAATAACTATTTAAATATCGTTTCATAGGTATTCAATTAAATACTCTATTATAAAAAGATATATAGTGATATATTTTATACTAAATATGATCTGTTTTAAAATTATGAAGCTATTTAAAAACGCGTTGTACAAGAAGACCTATCCTCATATAATATAAAACAGTAAAAAAGTTACTACTCATGAGTATATTTCCATATACCCATGGTCACAGTGCTTGCCAGAAAAAACTACGTAATTACAACCAGTCACTCGTGTCGGTTCGGACCTTTCGTCCTGCGACATGATTGAGTGACCAGAGGAACTTTAAAGCATGCCACTCACCGGTTGCAGACTCACCAGGTGTGCGGTCAAGCTCGTCGCCATCGAAGCCATGGAAGCTGCTGAAACATTCAAAAAGAGCCAACAACATTAAAATCTATGTACTTTTGGAATGTGTTAATTATCAATGATTATTTCAATACAAGATTAAAGAAATACAGAAGTACTTACTCTTCAAGTTGATGGATGAAAGCCCGAACTCGCCGAACAGCCTAGGTGTTGACTCTAATACCGGAATACTTATTGCGATAAAAAAGAATAAGATAAAGGACTACTGTCGCGCGCGTTTTATAATTGTGATCGACGAACAAAGTGACTCTATTTTTCGCGAGAGCAATATTTCGAAGCAAACACTGACTCTACTTTCGCGTATCTTTGCTACTATTTATATTTAATTATAATTATTAAGAGCGGTTGCGCTCAAAAAATAATAAGAAGAACTTTAACGAAACAAGCACTGAATTTACCAACCGCATTGCGCGCGGTCATCAAAATTTGCTGAAAGAAAATCTGTACATGTTAGTAAATGAGGGGAGGAGGTAAAAATTAAAGCAATACACATGTGATTTTATTTGTTTCTTTCTTATTTCTGTATGTCTGTTGAGGAATTACTGCTTTGGTGTTTCAATAAAGTACTACTGTATTATTAATTGTCTATTCAAGATATATTATTATAGATTAATATAAATGATTTATCAAAAGCGTACTGTGACTGTTCTATGTCAGAGTTTTAAAAGTGATCATGATCCTAGTAAGTAAGCAATATCGCGCATTTATAAATTCTCGTAGCTGCTTGTAGAAATCAAGACTCGAAACTATTTATCATGCTTCAAGGGCATGGCACCAAATACGTAAGTACGCGGGCAATCCTGCATCGAAAATTCACTTTGACCGTACTTGTGCGAAGTCACAGAGATAATAAAAGTGTCAACAAGAACACTAGTGAAGCTATAATAGAAATCGCGACCGATATGCAGCGAAACATGAACGTCGTTCAATTTTTCGTTTAGAATTAATGAAATTTACTGACTGTAGTTTCAATCGCGAATGATATTAACGTGATAAACCTGTGCTAAAATCAGAATGGAATGCAAAGTTGCGAAAGGCCATATGTAACTGGGTATGTAAGTGACATTGCAAAGAAAATAAACGCAACCTTAACACCGCATCGAATCCGAATAATCGTGTAATAAAATATAATAAAGATTCGAAGAACCGTTCAAACTGATAAATTAGTTAACGCGATGTTACAACAAACGACTAGTTAATCTCATATTCGTTCAGCAAAGGAAACTCAAGAAAGATTATAATCTATAAAGTTTAATGTACTGTTGCGATAGTAGAACGATTGTTAGTTAAACGCGTATTAATTAATAGAGGCTAATAATGAAGCGAACACAATGGTAAAGTAAAGCCTGAGGTGCTATTGCGTTGTAGAGTCAGGTATGTCGCTAACCATCAACACCGTAGACGACCTTACGCTGCGACACTCCAATTGAGAAAGAAGGGGCACGCGCCGCGCGACGGTCGACCACACTCCGCCAGCCTCCCCACTCCGCTACGCGCCGGCGCGTCAGCTGCGCTCGGCGGTATTCGCTATTTCCGAAAATTTTCGACGGTCGCCGACGGCGACCGGCGGTCTACTACCCCAGGGTCATACCTAGTGGACTTCTACTATTTCTGATCAACTTTTAGCCGGACCTACGACTCTAGGGTCGTGCCTACTGGACTTCTACTATTTCTGACCAACTTATAGCCGGATCTACGACTCTAGGGTCGTGCCGAGTGGATTTCTACTGTTTCTGACCAACTTTTAGCTGGACCTACGATCCTCGTTAAAGAATTCTTTTGTTCTTTGCCGCGCAATGAATGCGGGACAGCACAGGCGGGACGCTTGACGTGACACTGTCAATTTCATCGCCCAATGCATCGCGATGTTGTTTCGACCCAACTCGAGCCGAGCCGAAGCGCATCGCGCGACCAGGCATCGTAGCTCAATTTTTCTACCGAAACGTTGCTCGAGAAATAGCTTTCCTGATCCCCCCAAAGCATTTACATATATTCAACAATCGCATGAATCCCGTCCCCGCTACTTCAGTAAAGAATAGTTCTTCAAGTGATCACTGTCCATGAGCAGAGGACGCTCAAATCAGTGTCGGATTTCTGAGTCGGTATGGCCGTCCCGTTGGGCCACGAAAGTCCATAAGATGTCCTGTCTATTCCTATATCTCGTCTGTGCTCTGGTTTTCTTGCGTCCTCTATGATTTAGAGTGGCGAATGTAGGAATTACATTCAGTTTTGTTACGGAGGACTTATTGTCTAGTATTGACCGGGGGTAGGGCCCCTCCAAGCGTTTCTTCCCCTATCAATAGTGTACGAGCTTCCATCCTCTCCTATGCGTGCGTTCAAATCCCCCCTATCATTAGTATTCCCTGTCCCTGTTCGTTTGTATCCGTTTCACATCCATAGGCATAGTAATAAAATAAAAATATAAAGAATAAAATACTGAATATTGCTCGCAATTGTATCGTATTAACAATAATAATATTTTAATATTGAAAAATACCCATCACCTTTTTGGGCAAGCTGTTTGTAAAATGTTAGCGGCAAAAATATAATACACACGCAAGACTTCAAGCTCACCTTCCGAAAGATAATATCTATGCGAAATACATATATAAATTAAGTACGTATTAAATGACGTATAGTTTATCTGGACAAAAAATTGCTGTTCGCTATTAATATTTTGTATTTGTTTAACTGCTTAGACAAGGACGCAACGCAGGCAACACACACATTTGCTTGCTTGGATCAAACCGTAAAATAGATGGACATTTAAGTTCGTATCTGACATATGTTGATCCCATCAAGTAACAAAAATAATATTTTTGGCAAGTAGGTTCTATGATTTCAAATCTACCATTCGCAATACATGGAGCCTCCGTTGTTGTTGTTGTCGGTTCTGTTGTCGTTGTTGTTGTCGGTGCAGTTGTTGTTGTCGGTGCTGTTGTTGTTGTTGGTGCACTTGTTGTTGTTGTTGGTGCTGTTGTCGTAGTTGTTGTCGGTGCAGTTGTTGTTGTTGGTGCTGTTGTTGTTGTTGGTGCTGGTGCTGTTGTTGTCGTCGGTGCAGTAGTTGTTGGTGCTGGTGCTGCTGTCGGTGCAGTTGTTGTTGGTGCTGGTGCTGTTCTTGTCGTTTCTGGGTCAATTTCTGTATTAATTTGCGTACAAACGTAGTCTGAAGATGGTGTGCAGTATTTCAGTGAAGGGTTGAATACCGTTGAACCCGTACACTTCAACTGGTACGAAACAAAGCTAGCCCCGTTAAAAATACATAAGTAGTAACTCTGACACGTTCCATCGTTAATTTCAAACGTACCCTGAGCCACACACGTTTGATCCGACGAAACCAACTGAAGTATTCCTGATGGAATAAAAGCAAAGATGAAAAGAATACTGAATGTAACGAAGAAAACGTTCATTTTGAGGCCTGTACAGAAACGCAGAGAATCGAAATGTGCTCGTTGGCTTCTTCGTCACGGTGTATATATTAGCCTATCTGAATTTATTGCTTTATTGCGGAGTATTATGAATCTTTACTACATTCCTACATACCTTGTAATATCTTGTTTATGAGCAAGCGACGTACATACGATCATATATGAAATGTGTTTGCTCTTCAATGTATAATTTGCAAATTACAAACATCCGAGTTGGTACCTTCTTCCAAAGTTTTCCAAGAACTATATAGCAATAGATTAAACGCCTCATCTTGAGTGGTACAAAATAAGAATTCTCTCAAACCGCCTTGAGAGAGGTTACATGTGCGAAAGCGTGAACTTATCTAAACTTTTTTTAATTGGCAACTGTAATATAGGATGGAAAACCGTAAATGAATAGATTACTCTTAAATACTTGTACAGAAAACAATATATACTATGATTCGACTGTGAATCCAGTATTAACAACAGATCTCGGAAAACGAGGAAATGTTTAGCACATTTTGTGGTCCAATAACACACTTATCAAGCAGCATTAATTTACAACAAAAATATACTTTCAAGTTGACGGTTAATTGACGTAAACGAATGATGTCCGGCTGATCGGTTGATTCGATGTTTAGTTTGATCAGTACTAAGATTTCTTCCAGCAACCCCCACGATCGCATGGCCAACATCCCCCGACTTTACGCTGTTCTCCAACAGGGGGTCGCAGGATAGAGAACTTTCTTGGCTGCGTGCGAGTATCGTGGGAGAGAGATTGGTAGGAAGAAAAGGAGATCGATTCTTCGGGAGCAAGAGAACGAATAAAGAGATAGAGAAGGAGAGAAAGCGAGTAGGAAGGTAAGAAGGAGCAAATGTATATAAGCACTTGCATGGAAGACGCTCCAATGGACTCTCTCTTTGACCCTACCGAAGTGTGCACCTTTCTTCTTGTTTTTTTCTTCGTTCTCCTTCCTCTTCGAAGTTTCCTTCCATAAGATCCCTACACAGTGTCCTTATTTTCTAACCTTCATGCGGCCATGAAGAAGAGACAGTTCCTCCGCGTCACGTTTATCTCGAATGTGTGTTAAGAAAAACGAAGCACCGGATTTATGCAGAAATATTTCTTCTTTTTACCGGTTTTAAAGCGTTATTGAATGTACATCGCGACCGCGTTTTTTTCCGTGCGCAGGTTTTCTTTAAAGATACAAGTGTGACATTCGATTAAACGTGACTTTTGTGAAATGTTCTTGAGGAAAAGGATCTAAGGAATAGCTGGTACAACATGAACGTTTCACGAGTGAGTATCGACAACATTTTGAAACTTTGTAAATGTGACAAAAAGGTAAATTGTGATAATACATAGGTTTTGCACTAAAAGGTGGTAACTTTCTAGTAAAGCTTTATAATAACTGTATAATAACTACAAATAATTAATTCCCTGTTTTATACGATAGTGTTAGTTACCTCCTGGTAAAATAAGTACTGTACATAAGTTAAAACAAAATAAATTTCTGCTGAAATGCATTTTTTATTTTTAATTACATAGTTACAGGTAGAAACTAATGGTTAGAAACTCCATACAGATGTATTCCATTGATTTTATATTGTACTCGTGAGAGTAGATGTTCGACTTTTCAACCATAGATCTTATGAGGCGAAAGCTATACTGACGAAGATAAATAGCTATTTTCTGACAAATTAATTTATATTATATAGAAACATTTAAAACAGTAATTTATAAATAACTTGGTTACGATTAGTTATATTGCACAACTTTTGTTTTCGAGTACTTTCCTGAATCTTTCTTTCAAAAATAATTCACAAGTGGCAATATACATATGCAATACTAATAATTAGTAGAGATGTTGCGACAAATAGTGGACATATAAATTACGAATATAGAATTATACATTTCGTATAATATAATAGAACAATACAGCTCTTTAATTATTTATCGACTAATGCATGTATCCCTCAGTTACTAAGAAGCACTTAACGTAATATGCTGAATAAGTAGTAAGTTTTTATAACAAAGCACGTACTTTGTATAAAATTCTTTGCGCAGAACTGCATGCAAAGCATAAGAGGCGAAAGTTAAAAATTACCAATTCAATGGACGGTAACACGACAATATTAAGACATGACCAAACTATTTTAAAAAATCTACTTACGATTAATCCACTTTTGGTCCGAGGCAAGCTACCGTAATATCGTAATAAGATTATTGGATATTAACTTCCCTGGTAATTTTAAATAAACAATTAACAGACGTTCTTGTGCTAATCACATATTTCTGTATTAACTCAATTTAAATGTATATAAATATTTGAAATAGAATTTTAGAAGAAATATTCTAAAATAATTTCGTATGCTGACGTTTTTTTTTATAGTATTTACACCATATTAATTTTTCTGCAGAAATCATTATATGAACATTTACTAGGTGTTCCTGTCCTTAATAGAAAGTAATGTTAATATTTACACGAAGAATGAATTTTGCTGCATTCCTCCCTTTATTTCATGGATTACACAAAGGTATCACCACATTCTAATAACTGCTCTCATTATGTCAGTGATTAATATAATTCAGTATAAAAGTAAAAGTAAGGGCATTCGAAAATTGTAACTTTCTTAATACATCTTTCAAATCATTACATTCTTTACAAACGGTACCAATATCCACAAATATTCTATATCTACGTAGGTTCGGCTGAAAGAGATGGCGAATCATTTTTCTGACTAAGGGCCACGTGCAACGGACATAAAATTTAACGTCCCGCCCATTCATTGTTAAATGTTACGCTATTTAAACCTACGTTTAAAATTTGCCAACGCCGATAAAAATAGAATCACATACTTTCCTCGTTGGCGAGCGTCCAAAAAATCATAAATTAATCTGTATACACGTCCGTTTGCAAAATTTGTCGAAAGTCAGAACTGTGCTGTACACATCGTGAATTGCCAATCGTGTATGGTCCAACAAGGACGACGTGAACGATGTGTAGAAAACATATGCTAGGCGCTTTCGAATGATCCTCGTCGTTTGGCACAGTGCCAACAGAGGAGCGAAACTCTTCCGTCTACGACCTAAATCTGTCGCTTTCCGTTTGCACGTTCCTTCCTCTTATCACAGTGTCAATGCCGATTTTCTTCGAACATGTTCCTTATGTTCTTGCTTACTAAGAACCGGCACGCTCGTGACACGATTCATACCGAATGTACCTTAATTGTCTTTACGATTAGGTAGATATGTATCACGTGGTAATTGTTACATTGACATTACTTATCTCTCCTTCCAATCTCAAAATTGTCACACCATGATGAACGTAATGTTCGCGATGTAGAACAATGATCATTAAATAATCTTTGCGATTTGCACGGTAGTTTCGTTTAGTATTTTTAGTTGAGGATTTGTCACAATCAGAAATATAAAGATCTTTGGAATTAAATGTCGAGGAAACTGACATTTGTCTCGTGTGGATGAAGCATACGCGAGGGAAGATACCGTGACAATTACCGTTTATTAATTGTCACAGTCCCGTTTTGATTGTGAGCTCTGCGAATAGAAAATTTTGTTGCAGAAAAGAGTTTCAGCACTAAGTTTCCCATTTTGCGTAAGCTAGTTATATATCGATTATAAAGTAAAAATGAAATTAAATATCCTGTACTTATAATTTTTGTAATATTTATTAAAATCAATTGCAAATCAATTATTATGTTAAATTCATTGGGAACCAGAATGTGTTTCAGCAATTGTCTTCTTTATTCAAATTACTTCCTTAAGAAGTTAACACCGTTAGAAGCTATTCCTCTCAAGAGTAAAATTCCAAGATGTTCGCTTAGCTTTTGTCACCAATATCGCAACAAGCAAAACCTTCTGGTTCGAAAGTTCATTTGTTAGCATAAGTGTTTCGCACAATTATTACACGGAGGTAACAGTCTTTTAAAAGAATAGACAAATTATGGAGAAGCTACATCGATGATCGAAATTAAATTTATTTGTTCAATTTATTTCTTTGAGGTATAATGCGTTGGAGATACACGTCTCTGTTAACCCGACACTCCATACTTTTTTGATTATCAGTATAGTAACAAAAAAATATGAAAAGTTCATATGTATGTAAACGATTATCTTCGCATATAGTAATAATGAAAATAACGTTATCATTCCAATATAAGTTTATCGAGGGGAGGAAAACGATGGTCTCATTATTAACATTGATTAGTCTCGATCAACCTTGGTATTCACTCTGACACACGCGTTCTTCGCACGAGCACACTAACACCTGTGCAGCGCTGATTATACAGATTACATGCAACCGCATATTACATCTTCTCACTATAGGTCGACTCTCGTAATACCCACAGCCCACTTACCTACATTACTCCTGCTACGAGAGTGTCTCTCTTACTATACATATATACCTCGGCTTACCGTGTGTGAACCACCTACTATTCAATGAGACCCAGACCTATCTGAATGTGAGACACAGCTGACGAGATATCATTTATCGATAGCCAAATTTATATGACAATGTATGCACACCTTTAATTAAGTCAATTATTCTTTGATATTCAATTATTTATGCCCCGCTTAATTATTAGAAACTCTTCCGGCAACTATCGCCATTGTATTAAAATATTCATGGCCGTCATGGTTATTGAAGTATAAATGTTTGAATTCGTGTTAATCTAATTGCGACCAAAAAATCGTGTTTTACCTTGTAACAAAAATTAATTATATTTAATAATGATTATTTATATATATTTAATAGGAGTTTGTCTCTTCCAATTTCGAGATTTTTAACAACCATCCGACGATTTCTTCGAAGCATATCTAAAAAATAAAATATGAAATAAAAATAGCTAGCCCTACCTTATGCAAATAATATGAATTTATATCTTGCATTTTAAATGGAACTGGAAGGTAATGCAATTTATGGAATGCCAAACAAATATTCAAATTGAATCAGAATTTTAATCAATCTCCCGAATCAATGTGTAAGGAATGAAAGCATTACCTTCATATTTCTTTGATTCAATTATTTTTCGTTAACGCGTGTATCAATAGTGCATTAATTCATTATTTTAGTAAGTGTGGCAGAAGCATAACAAAATTAATTCCAACAAAATACCACTTTGCAACATATCATCGGTTCCCCGACGCAACAAAACTTTAACAGAAAAGTCGTCATCCTTGTTAACAATAGCGTCACAAAATGCAATTGTTTGTCTACTCTCACTTAAGTAACTACTTCTTATCCTCACCTAAAAATATCGCATAAAGCGCACTGCGTTCGATGTTAGTAGGCTTAAAAGTGATATGATGGGACCACGTCTTATTTCCCGTTTGTTCACTTTCTTATGCAGTTCCGGTTCTCGCGATAAGTACGGCCATCCGCGAGTACTCTCGTTCTCTCTCACACGTCCGCATATTTCGCAGTAAACGTAAAATAGCACGTAGTGTTCCACGGGAACAGAATTGAATCTGTGACTCGTGAGAAACTCGTAAGCAATACATAGCTCGCCGCTAAAATCTTCTCTGCGCTCGATTTTATGCTATACTTGCTCCCCTTTCACTTCTGACCCCCTGTTTTCGATAGATGAATATTGCATACTTTGCAAACACAATAACCTGGAAATGCGTTTTAACTACGCTTCGGATATCGTTATTGGCTCAACTGTAAAGAGATCTAAGTGAAAATATGTTTTCTACATGTTTCGGGGTTTTTTTTTGGTATACCATGTGTCAGAATTTTTATTAACAACAGTTTAGTATTAAGAAACACTGTGGTTTTATGTTACATGGAATGTGTATCTTCGATACGAAACGTGGAAATGTAGTTGACAAGTTTCAATATAATAATTGTATTTGTGTATATTTACTAGACTGCGGAATCAGTTTAATTCGAGTGTAATTGCGTAGGCCTGGTATAATTCAACGTGGCTCTGAATGTTTCTCAGGACTTGGCCCAGTTTAGTGTACCCCGTATTTATTTTCCATAGTTATTGACTACCGTGAGAAATGTGCAATAGTTTCTAATTACAAGAATATCTGTTCATGAATTTTTATATAGTTACTATTAGAAATGCAACATTTATTCACAATCACTGGAGGATTGGAGACGTATACATAATTTGTTCAAACGTTCAATCGTTTTGATTACACTCATAGGCTGAAAAATAGAATTCTGAAAAATACAAAAATAAAACATTTCTTTTGTTATACATCGTTAGACCTCAACCATGCTCTTCTGAATACCCGAATCCACTTCATCATGCAGATATCGCTTCACAGATCCATTAATCATTCCAGCAATCATTGAAATGACTACTCTAAAAATATTCCTACATTTATATGTTCTCAGATTACAGTAGTACTATGCCTATTCGTCTCCGTATGCAGCACATCATGCTTGAAGAACGATCGAGATGGATCCTCCTTAAACAGTGATTCAAATTCACTTCGGCCCAACCGAAGAATAGCGTTAAACGAATACCTGGTTCCACCCCCGCCGCCGAAACCTCATTCAACCAGAACCGGCAGATTAGAAAATTCACCGCCAACGGATACACCAGGATACTTTTCACAATTCATGAACTGGTTGAATCCATTCAGTTTCGGCCCTCCACCCCCGACACATTCAAAATCATCACCGTTCATCGATACTCCCCATCCACCACATTCATACGGTCCACCGCCGTTGGACTTACATCCCCCCTTGCCACTTGCTCCATCTTTCCACCATTCCTCTGGGCGACAACCTGAAGTGCCTCTCTATCCTCCGCTTGGTCCACCACCTGCTCAACATTCCAATCCACTTCCCAGCACCCCCCCAGGTGTACATCCTGGCCCACCCCTAAGCCTTCCCCCTGGTCCATCTCACAATCCTCCCCCACGTTCACCCTCGCACTTTTATAACGTTCCACCGATTAATTTACACGACAAACATCCCGGCCTTCCGCCTCCTAACAACGATCACGGCGCACACCTGCTGCCTATTAAGGGAAAAGCTTGCAATTCCTGTAACAAGGTTCCTTGGATTCCAATGCAAGGTGCTGCACTTGCCCCAGGGAACTATCCACCTCCTTCGCAAGTTTCAAACGCCTATCTTCCCCCTAGCAGTCAGGCAAGCCACGATATTCAACATTCAGCTTCAAACGAGTTTAGAATACCAGACTTTTCTCAACAACCGATCGAGCAGAACGGCCAGCATTCGTTGAATAGCCCAACCTTCTATTCCGAACCATTGGCTTCCCTTCACAATGCAGCCTCATTCGATTCGACGCCTCAAAATCCATCTTACTCAGGGATTGTTAGCCACTTTGAACCTCCACCTTTGCCCACGATAATACCAGGCGGACGGGATCAGAGGAATCATGAAATTAATCACGAGCATTATAACGTTCATGGTAACGATGACCTGACGTTCGGCGGTACAGGAGTCAATCAGGGGCACAGCGGTGTCGTGTCTCAGGATCTTGAACCAGGGGTCAACAAAGATCTGTCCGATTACAAAGGACCGTCGGGCACTGCGTACATCGATACTCACCAATCTGTTTCTGGATCTTTCGATCAAGGGTACAGCAACAACCCTCCGAAATTGGAGGAAGAAAACGGCGGAGCCTTGAATCAGCCTGTTCAGCATGGTCAGAAGGGTATCACTAATTCGGTATCGCACGTGGAAAATCATAATTTCGTTAGCCAAAGTGGCAACGAATACTCGTTTAAATCGAACACTGGTGAAAGCACAGGTGTTCATTATCTATCGCCCGATCAGAATCCTCCGACCAGTCTTGGAAGTTCCAGTTTTATTAATCGAGACGCCGAAAATATTAATGATCAGCACTCCGATGATTTGTCACCCAGTGGCAGCGCTTTGAAAGACTCCCATGTTCAAACCGATGCATTCGCGGCGAATGGTCCCGCTATAAACAAAGAACAGATACATTTCGAACAATCGCCATTATTAGATCTTACGAAGAAGGACGAAGATCGAACCGATGTACGGTGGTCGACATCCACGAATGGTTACACCGATGACGACAAATTGTCTTACGATATAATAAAAACCGCTACCGATTACAGTCTAGACACTGATGACGTGTACTTCGAAGATTCGTCCAGTTTTGTTAGGCCAACTGAGTCTTACTCTCCTTCGGCTATTCGAAACGTCAATAGCGTATTTGGATCTTCAACATCCACGGCCGCTGATTTTCCTAATATTAACAGCAATCAGAATGCTGAAACGTCAACGATTAATTCACAGTACAAAGATCAACAACAGGTTTCATATATTCCGCCATCTGAGCAGCCTGGATATTTGTGGCCAAGTTTGCTGTTGAATACGATAAGCTCGAGGAATGAGTCGTCGAAGAATCGGCAGTCCTTGAATCATCTTGCTGAAAGGAATAATTCTTTCTTGGGCATCAATAATTTTGTGCAGCAAGATAATTTGGATTCAAAGGATGCGCAGGGTACGCTTCAGAAGCAGCAAAATGTGAAGCGAAATAAGCAAGTAAGTGAAATTATTTGGCGTAGTTAAACATAGAATTAGAGGAAAGAAGTACATGCAAATGCATGTGAATTATTTAAACAGGTACAGTAGGTAATTAGAATGGAAATTAAATCGTGAAGTAAATGATTTCTGGGCCAGTATTAAAGATTTGCAGTATAAACCAAAAATATTTATCTTCGTTATTTAAATCAATTATAATTACTGTACATGAATTCTTTATAAATATTATTATAATAATTGTTTCGGTTTATTTTTAATATCAGTTACGAACATCATTCGCAACTTGATATAAAGTAAATGTTACAATGATCAGAATACTTATAAATTTATTAAAGGTACAGGTTATTATACCATACACATCGGACTATACACCAATTCCGTTTCAACAATCCCATGGGGATTGGAGCACCAAAACGAATTTCGAACGGACGGTGGCGAGAAGAGTTCCTCCCCGAAATGGATTGAACGTTGACAATTACGTTCAGCAAGAATCTAGAAACGATATTCGTGTAATTAATCAATTACAATCGCAATTTAACATCAATCAGTCTAGCAAATTGAATAGCCAAACGCCAAGGCCAAATGCAATAGAAAATGTTAAAACTACGACGAAGGCGAACAATTCTATTGATGTACGCAGGTTGCAAAAAAATATTGACAACTGGACAATACAGGTAACTGAGATAGTAAAAACGTATGTACGATTACTTTTTATCGTTTACTGGGAAAAATATTTCATAAATAGTTTTAGTACGCTATCACCATATTTTCAATGCCACGAAATTTCTTTCCTTCTAAAACTTATAGTATTTCAAGCTTCTTGTGTATAGAAATTTGTGTGATGCAGCTTTGCAAAGTTTCGTTTACCATTGTCTACTGAATTTTTTTTACCTCATTAAGGATATTATTATTATCACTGATTACAATTGCATTGGCACAATAGAGTAATGTGTAACATAATTGTCGTGTCATTTTCATTTAGGAGTACTCGAAGCCCACAACGTCTAGCACCATTCTTCCCAGTTCTTTACATCCTTATCTTTTGCCATCAAAGAAAATCCCAACGGAATATTTAACAACGACAGAACCGGGTGATCATTCGAGTCAGTCGAGGGATCACAATGAAAGTGTGAAAACGTATTCATTGGCTGGGTTTAGTTTTAACGAAGTAGAGCACGAAGTCTCGGCGAGTAATCGCATCGAAGAGACACGAGCGGTAATTTATTGTTTTTTAATACCAGGAAGCCCATAGTGTTTCTACTCCCTCTATATATCTTTTAATACTATTTTTCATTTGTAATTGAATCGGGGAGACAAAAAATTACATAACTCAATTTCTTCTTCTTTAATCATACTTGCTCATATTTAAGTACATCAAATGATTGCAAAGGACAACTCACATATGTATAGGCATACTTAAATAAGAAGCTTTTACTGTAACTCAGTTTTCGAAAGAAAAACACATTTTCCTCGTTTCTGAAAAGCTATTTAAAAGTGACTTACGTTGTTTCTGTTATCACCCATTCAATTATCTATGAATCGTTATTTCTTATCATTGACATAATTATGATAAATATTCTTCTTTCCCCATATCTGCTGTCTGCAAAAATATTTTGCATACACGTCAGTTGTCTGGATATCCTAGATAGGTATCGATTGATACTAATATCCCCCGATTATTATCCATTGATAATCAAGTAATTCTTTAATTAAAGAAACTTTGATTTCCAGCCTGTCAACGTGATACGAATAGATAGCCCCAAAGCAGCAGCCAGTGGTTTGCAGGGCGTAAGTAAATCCACGACAGGGCAAAAATCTACATGGGAGGAGTATTCGGTGTCGATATCGCCTGTGAATAAGGAACGGGTCTACGTGGTAACGCCGCAGTCAGCATTACCTTCGAAGAACGATTTTAAAAGGCAAAAAGAAAAGGGGGAAAATGAAACAGTGCAAGGGGAGAGTGAGGCAATAATCGACGACGTGAATGAAAGCAAGAATAATCTAAGCGAGTTCGAGGCTATCGAAAAAGCTTATCAAGTGCTCCCTCAGGCGGTAAATAGTCTTGCTGTTGCGTCCACGGGGAAGGAAAACGTTCCTTTGTGGGGGATTATGGAACACGAGGAATTTGTTTCCTTAAATTTGGACGAAAATGACGAGGAAGTAGCTGAAGATGTGGGGGATGGGCCAGTGCTTTACACCGGACACTCGAAGGTAATATATTAGCAGCGAACAATATAGTTGCAAACAATAATAATACTATTCGTATACTATTATTCGATACTATTCGTAGGTATCACGAGCTAAACGATGACACTCAAGTATTTATTAAATATATGAAGGCTGCAGAGCATAATTTATAATTGTTGATTGTTTGTTTTTAATTGTCAAAATTCGAGGATGTTTTATTATTCAACTGTTCACGTAGAACGCGAATGAAATAGCATTAATATTACATTACGGCCAGTGTGTACTTACGTACACTTGTAACATGTTAACGAGGGAATTATATGTAAATTAAGTGAATACTTTTGTAAAAAGGTGTGTAATGTGTTAATTGTTAACTACGACTCTATTTATTTTTCTGTTTGTACGTAAGAAGAGTATAGTCAACAGTTACAAAAATGTCATACTACAAAAGTATTATTATATATATGGTTTCGTGCATACGGATTCTACTGGATTAAATGTCATTTTGTAAATAGACGAAAACTTAATTTCATACTATAGAATTAAATTAATTGTAAGTACCTATAAGTCTACCTGTACATTTCACAATTGTATAATATAGTAAAAAGTCGAGCAGTCAAAATTAATTGCAACGTATTGACTATAATCCAAACCCTATTAACAATATAAATTAATAATAGATTATTGTTCAAATTATTGTAATTAAACAAGTCTATAGTTTATCGACATTTAAGTTACCTTTGAAAAGAAAAAGTTCAATCCCATTACATATTAACAGACACACCCACTGCTCCACTGAACGCACAACTAAACGCTTACCAAGCATCCTTACTTTCGATTATTTTGGAAGCCAGCCAAAAGGAGCTAGCCATTTGTATTCAGATGTTACAGTAATGCACAGCCATACGTATTCGGCGTACCGTTGGATTGACAATGTTTCAGACTTTCCCGATTATACAGTGAAAGGGGATCGTATTCCGGTACGCCTTGCTGCATCAATTGAAAAGTGCGAGCGCTTTAACGTGATTTCGTGACTGAAATTCAAGAAGACGAAGACTCTCTACTTTTATTGTGTTTCAAAATGCGAGAGTGATTCAGGAGATATTTAAAAGAAAAAACTACTCTACATTGTCATTCAAATATCCATTGACATATGTACATATAACGATATTCATATAGGTCTTTGCTTGGAGAATATGATTCTTATCGAATATAATTTGGAACGAAATTCATTGAATCATATGAAACATGTCTTAGCATTAGCAAAGTACTGCAGTGCACTAATACGTGTCTCGAAAGAAATTGTAGTGAAATTTAAGATGACGATAAAAATTTAATTTTTTTAAATTCAGTTGTATAGTGATTCATGTTAAGATATACGAGCCTCATTAATTATTAAGAGAAATATCTTTTGCCCGTCTCTGAAAAGTCACTTTAGAGCGGGCTGTATTGTTCCGGATATCATCGATTCAATTATAACAAAGCAGAGTACATTTTCTCCTCGAACAGATTACAAATTTTGGGCATCCTGATCGTCGCGTTCGAATGTCTATATTTAACTCAGGCAATGTTCTTCTTCAAACAAGACCTTTAGTCTTTTGTTATTTCTTCAACGGCATGTGAGAACTTTTACCGGAAGGTTGTGGGAAAAAACGATCTATTGTTGCTGCGAAAGATCGCGGTTGTTAAGAAGTCTCAGTTGCGATAACGAAACACTTCACGTCATTAAGTTTGTTCCTGTGGCGAACGACATTGAACAAGCACATGACCTTAATTAATGTTAAGATGATATAGCAGTTGCTCTTCCGTATAGAAAGTGTTGCGAGGATTTTTTATTTTACTAGCACAATACGCGAAGAGAGGAATGATGCCTTAGTTGGAGTATTCCTAAAAGAAAGCAACGTTTCATATAAAAGTTATATTTTAATACTTTATACATCGCAACAAGTGACATTTCCCATTACTATTTTACTCTTATGCAACGTTTCCCGAAGTTGCAATACACAAATCTCTCTGTAATAAAGGAAAGCAGATTTTTTATAATACATTCCCTGTCTTCCTTCCTTTCGTTAGTTTGAAATTTTTGATTCAAGTATACTACTCTTTTGTATATGACAAATGAAGTCATCTTTAGGATACTATGTAATGTGGTAGAATGATTTTTTAGTATTTTTCTTGCTCCTCTTGTTTTCGTATTGTTTTCCTTCGGATAATGAACATTTCCATTACCCATATGATCACCGTGAGTGCTGTAATACAGTTCATCACAATTATGCAGGGGCTATAGCTTCCAATATAGTCACGCATTACACCTGTAAGAATAATAGAATAAGGAGGTGATTTATTAAACTTATTAAATTGTATATAATACTTTTTATTTTTAATATATGTATATTATAAGATGCTCATAGTTTCGGACGAATTATCAATGGCATTAATTTTAATTTGCAAATGTTAACCCTTTGCACCCGAAAGGTTACTCTCACTCGCCACTTGGTTCACCAGATAAACTCGAAATCTCTCCGTCTGATATTTTATGCAATTCGTACTAGAGCGAGCGGTCTTTAATATTATTATTTCAAATCTAGTCTATCCTCGAGGTACCACTTTCTTATATCGTAAAAAAGACTGTCGAGAGCAATATGTTCAGTGTTTTAAATATTGAAATATTATCAATCCAATTACTAGTTGATGCTTATCACACGTACCAAGCATCGGACCCGCAGACATAAGTAGTATTCCATTGACAATCATTTGAAGTCCTAATGCGTTTGGCAACCTGTGGATTGGCACGTAGGAAGGTATTACCAAAGTCATGTATAATGAACGAATACCTTTAGCAGCTCCCAATCCAATGGCGACAACCAACGTCGAAATAAATCCGTCAGCGAATAATAAACCTAAAGTGCGATTAAACAGAAATCCATATTACGAAACATACTTTTTCAGTAGAAAATATGGGATAAAATATATACTGTACGGTATTTTATATGTACGACAAATTATATAAAGGAAAATATAGGAAACAACCCTCATGAATGTAAACAGTTTAACTCTTCAGAGACTAGGATAGATCGATTTCATATTTTGTGTACCGGGCCTATTACCCCTTTTTTACCCCTGTGGGTAAAACATGCATTGGCTTAAAAATTTCCAATAATACATCATTCGTTTAATTGTAATAATTTTAATTATCTTTCTTGGTGAAACAAAAGCTTATTTAAATATTGCTTTAATGTGTCATTCATCTTATTATGTACCATTTGCGCGACATATTTTATAAAAGAAATCGTTTTTAAAAGTATATCACAGATAATGCTTTTCTTCATTTGCCCATATTTAAATGTCGAAATATTTGATGAAAAATTAAAATCTTTATATACAACGCGTAAAGAAATATGGAATACATACATGTTCTGCTGATTATTAAAAGACACAAACTCAACAGATACATCATTCTCGGTGGTTGATGAAGCGTTTCCGCTATAAAGGGGGCGAGACTTCGAAAAACAAGATCCACGCCAGCAATGACACTCATAACATTTGCAATTTTCTCAGTCGACAAATTCATATCCATTAATATAAACGGCGTCAATTGTGAGAAGTTTATTTCAGCAAAAATAGCTATAGACATTCCTAACATTATATTTACATAGATTGGGTCTCGTAGTAAATCCAGATCGAGTAAGTTAGCTATGGCCTTAAACATTCGTATCCCATAGGACTTCTTTTCAGACCTGCAATTAATTAAATATTACAATTTAATTAATCATTTCAATTTCTATTTCTGTCTCGGTTCTTAAATCCATCAGACTCGTGTTGTACTAGGAATTCAAGGAGGAAGTAATTTACACCGTTATGCATTTAGTAATGTTTTGGCGTGCAAAACTTGATTAAGTATAAAATAACTTTTGATGAAAAGTTTATAAAAATTTATACGCAAGCTCACTCCTTAATTTGCATTGAACGAAAATATACAAGCATTACGAATATACGTACTCTATATTCCTATCAAGTTTTCCATTTGACATACTGCTTTCCCCTTTCTTTTGTAATAATGAGTGGTCTTCCGTTGTATTTTGAACATCGTGCTGATTCATTTCGAATCCATTTTTGCTATTACATTTTTTCATAGGCTTCTCTTCAAAAATCGTAAAGCTGCTGCCCAGATTGATGGTATCGATACTTTGAACTGAAACAAACGTTTATGCATTCTCAATTATTTCATCTTTGCACTATAAGCAATCATTGTGTTCAGTTTGTACCGATTATATCGGTATACTTACACCGCCTCTTGCGGAATTGATTTTTTAAACATTCTTTCCCTGATTGGCCATTCTCAATGGTTGCGTACTTATCGAACTCACTTTCTTCCAAAGAATCTGCATTAATAATATTTTGTGGTTAGTACCGATGCGTATCACTTATACTTCTGTCGAAACAAAAGTAACTTCTAATATTCAGATAATTAAAAAATATTAAGCTGTACGTGCAGAGTAAGGCAATTCAAAATTTTAAATGTACATAAGTGAATAGAAGACCGCTCTGCAATCACGTATTTCTACGATTGCATTTTATGCTGCGAATTATAGCACAGTAAAGTAAAAATATATTACTTTAAAATAATAAAGTTGGGTATAATAGTTATAGTAGTACGAAATGTATTGTTTTTCTTGTTTTTTTTTTACCACTGAACGCTTCTGACAATTCTTGTGCGTAAGGTATGTCAATGCCATATATGCTTCCGATTTCAGCATCCTGAGTAATACTCGCGATGGTTGTTCTTCGTTTTCGTTGTGTAACACTCAGATCCGACATTGACATTTTCGGATTTTCCTCGTTTGGAAAGATGTTTTTCTCATCTAAAGCAAAACGATGTTAAGGTTTTTTATAAGTTGTTTAAATAAAGACCACTATAATAAAATTGACGTGATAGAGTAATGCAAATACATAAGAAATGAATATTTAATTATTTGTTTTCTGTATACAAAGTAATTTTTCAATAATTTTTGCAAGTGGGATAGTAATTAGACTTTGTTTTGAAAATAAGTAAAAATAGGCAAATATGCATAAATACAATTTTAGCGGCATGGATTGGTTGTTTTAATACGTAAATAAGTATCAGTTTCATAGAAAAAGAATTGTGGATTCAAGTTGTAACTCTATGAAATGAAATAATTCTATTTGAAGCAAAGAGTAAGTTTATTATTTTTAGGGATAAATTATGCAATCTTTACCTATGATATCGTTTTCGCTTTCGTTATTCACCAATTGCTCGGTTGCAGTTTTCGTTTTATTTGCATCTTTCGCATGCCATTTAAGTGGTTGCAGCAACATGCCACCTATCAATGAATGCAAACTGAAAGCCCCGTATAATAGTATAGCACCCTAATAACATAAAATTGTAAATTCTAGAAACATTGACATTAATACTAATTCCAAATTTCTGTTCCAAATATATTCAATGAAACTTTCAATGAATGGTTTCAAGAAGAAGTTAATAATATGGTACTAGTATAGTAATAGTAAACCGTAACGATAATTCTATTTTAATAGAGAAAATAATATTTAGAAATACCTGAAAGCCATAATACGAAATCAAGACGGTAGTAATTTGAGGTACAATTATAGGACCCAGACCGATAATTGTGACTGCTAACGACATTGCTCTTCCCCGTTTCGTTGTGAAATAGGAATTTAATGCATACGAGAAGGAAGCTAATGTCAAAGAGGTACCCATTGCTGTATAAAAAAAAAATGTCACAATGATACAAGTTGAAGTAACATTAATATAAAATATTATTTCTGTACCATGCGAATTTTGCGCACCAAGAATAAGTGATTATTATTAGGACAAATATTCAAAATCTATATAGACAGACACCTAAAGTTTAAATAAGGTCCTAGTACTAAAGGAGGCAAATATTGATTATACTATATTATAGTTCTAGCAAACATTTTATTCACCCACGTATTATTTAAGATATCTCGGAAAAAAAATTAGACAACGGGACGAGAAATTACTATAAATCACAACTAAAATATTTTCCACCGCTATCTACCATCTTTTATTATTGCACAGGCAAGAAGCTGTATATGCCAATAGGGTTGTGTTCCGTAAAAGCAGATAAATAAACATTGGGTGGGTCAAGTCTGGAGAATAGATTGATAAGACTAAACAATGTCGAATAATGCTCCGTCATTCGAATTACACTTACAGGCAAATATACCATAGAATATCATAATAGTTGTAAATGATCTTGCAAATGCTGTCATGGTGACTCCAATACTGTAAAATAGACTGCCGATTATGGCCATTTTTCTGTATCCGTAAAATCGTAACAGCGGGCCATTTATCAATCCAAGTATCATACCGGAAGCTAAATTTGAGTTAATAATAATCGCTCCCTCCGTAGCAGTGAATCCAAGTAACCGAAAGGTGTCTTTAAATATTAACCCAAATCCTTGAATAATCGATATGGTTGATATCTATGAATAATAGGTAACAAAATATAAATAATTGTTAAATAGTTGCCGCCGGTTTCGTTTATTTTCTTAGATGTAATGGTAAATGTATACATTTGAGAGTCCAATTGTTAATGGGTATCTTAATTAATAGCAATACCATATAAAAGATACCGCATTGCAAATAGTAAATATTACATCCACTTAAAGGGTGTACAATTTGCGACATCACAATCACCCGAGTGATTGATATATTATCTGTTGCGCGCATCGTAACAAACGGTTTCTCGCGTAATAACGTAATGCTTCCAAAATAATATAAATGTTAATCAGCCGTAATATCAACAACGTTTAATAAACAATTCTTGAAGTGCAACTTTCGTTTAACATACCCCGTTTAATGCGTAGGCCAGGACAATCATCCAGCCCCATTTTCCATCTGGAGGCACTTTGCTGGTGTTTCGTGTATTCATTTTTTCTTCAATTTTCAACTGACACGTAAAATTCGTTGTCACATAACACCATACGAGAATATTATTTCGTTAATTTCCACACAATTGCGTTCAGTTGCTTTCTCGAATATAAAAATCCAAATATTTCTTCAGCCTCAAGCAATTGTTACTTAAAATGTATTGCTTAAAAATGGACAATAAGCAACGTTTTATATATTTTTAATCGATATACTGCTTGGTATCGTCAGTGCACAGTTTTTTTACTTGAAATACGTATATTTTCCATAACAGATTCATTCACGGTAGTGTTACTCCAAACGAGTAATAGTGTTGTCATGTAAATTCGTTTAAGTTCAGTTAGTTGTTTGCCATCACATTTTCACACGTTCGAACTCACAAAACTCGTGAATAAATCACGGCAGCTGTTATCGTTGTTTATCTTTCAGCAGCGAATAAAACGAGAATTAGACAGTTTAAACAATACCCACTTGAGGCACTTGATAATTTCCCAAATATTATGATAATTTCATAAATATTTGATACGTTGCACTGTAACTATTTGACGTGGTAAATTATGTCTGATAGATAATAATGTCTGCCTTCTGCGATAACCGTGACAGGTGTGGATAGAGGAGGTCGCGAAAATTAATACTCATTATTACACTTCACGCAGGATAAAGGTACATATTATCAATTAATCTAATCTGTGCTTTATCATTATCGTATACAGCGAAAAATTTGCAATAATCATTACTTTATTACTTTGCTTTGAGTACGTGATAATATAATTTCAATCATATCTCATTGCTATCGGAATGATTTATTTGATATATTTTTACTATCAAACAATTTGGACAATTATTTAGTCGACCTGAAGCTATAGAAGTTGTTTACTTTTATGTGTGAAAAGAAAGGAATTTAATCTATTCCATAAAAAATATTAATGTATAGTTACAAACTAATATATAGCAGTTAATTTAGCATGCGCAACTTTTTCGAGGAAAGATCAGTTTATGCCAGTATCATTTGGCAGAAGATAGTGCTCTAGTGACGGAGAAATCTATTGAACCTACAGAATTGTTAGTCTCAAATAATAGAAGTAGATAAAATTCCCCAAATTCAAGGTTGGTTGATTAATATTGCGTCACGATATTTCTGACGCTTGTACCGAGAAGATAATATACTAGCGCCAAAGCTACTTTATTCTATGCTCAGTATTTAATAAACTTATATCGATAAGTGAAAACTGTCATACTTTCAAAATCAGTAGCAGTACATTATAATCAAGTGATTATACCTATTTGGTGTACTCTCTGAGAAAATTATTTACTTATCGTCATACGACATAAAAATAAAATCGCATATACGGTATAATATTTGATGTATAAACAATTTTTTTTTATTACAAATAAATATAAAATAATCGTTTCTGTATTTTCTTTATTTCTTCTTTGCGTTTCAAATGTCGCAAATCGTACAAAATTATCGTGCAAGATTAAGCATTTAATTTATTCAATGCCTCCTTTTCTCGGGCTGCCTTCCTCGATTTTTCTTTTACAAAATACATTTCAAGCCACCACGTAATTGTGGTGAAGTAAGTGAAGATGTTCAAACAGTGAAGCATAAGTGAATAATCTGAGGTCATATCCCTTATCCAACCAACTATTGGTCCTAATGCTAGTGCAAGCACACCGCTGGTTAATAATTGAATACCAGTTGCACCAGGAAGTCTCGATAGAGGTACGTGGCTAGGAATCACAAGGGCCATGAAAATTGTTCTTAAAGCTTTTCCAACGCCAATCAAAACTGTGACACCCAAAACAATTGTGAAATCTTGGACGTGTGCCAACACTGAAAAGAACAATTATTTAATAACATTCAATATCAAATTGTTCTACATTACATTAGCAAAATTAATATATATTAAATTTTCGAATAAACTGGAATCGCAAACTGAGAAAAATGTAGCAAACGTGTTAATACATAGAACAAGTACATTGATTCCAGTTCTCGAAGAAAAGAAGATGAGTATTGTATACCATTTTTTCGATCTGACAAGTTATATCAAACCTCCAAAGTGAAAAATCATTTCCCATATCGACTAGGTAAAATGAATGCCACAGCGGACAAACATTTCCAATCTTATCATTTCCGACATCTTATTATATTTTATTACGCGCTTCGTAAGAAAAACGAATTTGTACATAGTGCATGTTGGATCGGACAGAAGCAATTGTTTCGATATCTTACCAATACGGCCAGCTGCCAATGTACAGATACCGACCAAGAAGAATGTTCTATTTTGCCATCCGATAAAGTCAGCGATGAAAGGAATGATCAACCTCGTGAACACGTCGATACCACCGAGGATCGACATCACTGTCGCCACTTGGATGTTCGTGAATCCGTAATCGCTCAATATGAAAGGGGTGAGAAGGGAGAAATTCATTTCAGCGAAATTGGCGAAGGTAATGCCCATCATCATATTCACGAAAACGAGATCACGAAGCAGATCTAGATCGAAGAAGATGATCAATGCTTCGAAAAATGTTTTCTTCGTCGGCTCCTCGGCACAATCCTGAAATGAATGCAATTTCTTCTGTGACTTTCTTGCATCATTGTGTATGTACACTATTCACCGATAAACTTACGCTGTTCAGGAGTTGATCGGTTTCGATCACCTCTGGCATCGTTATCGATTTCTCTTCGGATTTGTGATTGCAATTGGATTCTTTGCAGTGTTCGAACTCCTCGGCATGCTCGCAAGACTCGGCGACGATAATTAATGGAGCCACGGACGGTTGATAAACCGAAATCTTTCTTCGGCTCTTTTCCGTTTCACTGTTTTGTCTGTAATTTCGTAATTATCTGATACTATCTCTGTTAAGGGAAACGCTAATGGAAATCATAAAAGAAATATAGGGGAATAAATTTGTATGCGCATAATACCTACTTTACATTTAATTGGGGAATGAAGAAAGTTTTTATATTACGCATCCTTAATCTACTATTGTTTGCTTACAAATATTGTCCAACGTGGTTAACCTGCCTTTGATTAAGGCCGCGCATAATTATTACTTAAAGGAATGTGTATAAATGGATGGTCCCTTTGCAATTTTTACCGAAGAGAGCGAAATAATTGATTGCGCTTCAATTAATCGCAATCCCCAAAAGGCCGAGATATTTGTATTTAAAATGTCATTACAGTTTGTCACTTCATTTTTCCCTCTTTGTATAGTTACTCGATTTTGAGAGAATGCTCCATTATCTTATTACGGTTGAGTATTGTTTCGTGTTTTAGAAATTCAGTTAGAGTAATATACATAGGGAGCTATTGTTAAATGTCGGAAATGTCGCTCGTGCCATAAATTGTTTATTACATTTATTAAATTCGGACGACAAATATTTACCTATTAAGATTTCTTACCGACGATCCTTTATTAAGACTGGATTGCCTACTTAAATTGATCGATGGTCTTCTACTTGTATTCCTTGAAGTGCTTTCCCTTCTCGATGATTTCGACGTTATCGACGTAGTTGAAGTATTTTTTCTAGAAAACCTGTTGGACAACTCTCCGTTTTACATGTGTTAGATACGTGGGTAAATATAATATAATATAAGTATTAATTAGCTATTTAAAGTGTAATGTGAACCAGCTTTTCAGTACGACTAGTTATACTAATTTTAACAATAATTGCAACAAGTTTTCCGTCACGGATAAGTGTAATAATTACAATTAAAATTTTTTTATTATATTAAACGCTACCTTATATTTACCACTACTGTGAATTAATTAATAAAGGAAACACTATTTTGCAATAACAAGTGCATCGAAAATTGAAGAAAATAATGAATACATGTGCATTCCTTGTGCGCAAATAAAGAATACTTCTAAAAATGAAACGTCGACTGACCAATTACTCATTGGAATCACTGCTCGATATTACAATTTTTATCATTACTATATGAAAGTATCCTTCGTACCATCCATCGTTAGCTCGAGACATCATTGGTGTTCCAGGACCCAGTACGTCTATACCGGAAGCACCACCTTCTTCATCGTCATAATATAAATACTGACTTCCAAACTTTCCTTTCGCGAGACTTAAAGTACCGTAACTGTTTCGCCTATTGTCATCAATGTTTTCTAACGATCTACTTTGAAAGGTTTCGTTGTCACATTTTTTGAGAACCTCTTGCAATACCTGGAATGAATATAGCATGGTATTTTTCTTGATCACAAACCAGCTTGTACTAGTATTTTACTAGAGATACAAATTCTACATTCGTTCGCACATATGTACATAGAGGCATTGGCTGATCTTGCGGCACTTGACACCCCTTACATTTTTATGGCGTGCAGAAACCATGCAA
Source organism: Nomada ferruginata (assembly GCA_963583965.1). NCBI lineage: Eukaryota > Metazoa > Arthropoda > Insecta > Hymenoptera > Apidae > Nomada > Nomada ferruginata. The sequence continues at coordinate 16,808,234 of OY757216.1, forward strand.
ACTATAAGGTGGGCCAGGGAGAACCGAAACTATGTCAAAGTTGAACACCTGTTAAAATAAACTATTATTCATTGCAAATGTAAGTCCAAACATTTCTGAATTTTTTGCAATCAGGTTTACGCGATGATTGTAGCACCTAGGTCATTGGATTGATCTTGACCTTCGCTATTACGCGACGCTGATAAAAATGTATAGTCTCGTTTACGAAAATATCAGTGACTTTGAAATCGCGAAAAGTGGAACCGCGAGGAAAACTTCTGGCTCACTATAATATCTGTCCCTATGAATTAAGTAAGATTTTGCTCCAATAGTTATTTTTATCTTTCAAAATAATCCAGGTGTTTAAGGTGCTCAAGTTAAGCGGGAGATCCTGCCATCCATACGACAAACACTTTGATTTATACATATAACACAAGTATATCACACGAAAATTATTTCACAAGGTTGATAAAAACAATAGTGCAGTCTATTACTTATTGAGAAACAGCTAGCATTTTAACTAAATTATTGTTTGCAGCATTAAGCGTCTTTATTGGAACCTATTATCATTTCATACCTTATCTGACACTGAAGATTCTCGCGATTCCAGATTCTCGTTCGGTGATAACTTTTCTGTCCATTGCCTCCTTTTTATATGCCGAGACACAGGTTGTAGCAGAAGCGCACAAACGACAGCGTTAAATGCAAAACCTCCGAAAACAAGAACCGTTCCTTCCATACCGTATATAGGCATCAGCAACGTAATTATCTATAAATCGTTATTATAACATTGCCAGATTATTCGTTTTATACGTGCATGCATTATTGTAAAGTAGGCATCATTGAATATGGCAATAAGATATAAACTGTTAGTGACGTTTATGACTCATTGTCCAGATCAGTAGACAATTATCCATTCATTACAATCGAATAATATGGATAATCGATCAGCTCGATTTTAAACTTATATGCCACCTTGTGATTTGCTATTGATTTTCTTCGTGTTAATAAAACACGGATAAACTGAATGTTCTGTCGAAACATTTGGTTTAGTTTAAAATTATACTTCAATGAAACGTGCACTTCTGAAATATATACAGGCAGCTGCAAAATGTATAAAAGGCATACACGATGCATTTTGAAGTGATATCAAATTCCTTCGAGCATTAATCAAATTGGATAATTTAAAACGAATCTGAGTATATCATAGCAAGAAAAATTTCCGTTAAAATCAATGGTTGTCAACGATACTTTTCGATATGTTATATGTTCGAATGGTATAATCTTTTTAGTCCTTTAGCTGAATTATAATTACTTGCGGCATCACAATAGGCCCCATGCCCGTGCAGGTCCAACTAAGGCCCGTAGCAATTCTCCTCTTCTTTTTAAAAAAAGTATTCAAAGCTAACGCATTGGCAGACATCGTTATGCCAACTCCAGCACCTGAAATTAGGGACTTGAAAATTGCAATACTACATCAGCACCTCATACTTTCCTTTTAGATATCAACCGGTAAAGTAATATTGAGAATAGTACTTTCTTCCTACATTACGCTAAAGTAATTACTCTTCTTTATTCTAAATTAACTATCGATTTTGAACTCTATCCAATCCTTTCTGTTTTTCGTTGTCTTTAACTTACCAAGTAAAATGGAAAACAATATTAAAATTCCAGTGAATGTTTTCGCAGTTGACAATATTGTGATTGACGCTGCGCAAACTAGCGCGCCTACAAAAGCTATTTGCCTGTAGCTGAACTTTCTAAACAGTGGGCCATTGGCCAAACCTGCAATGGAAACAAGTTTTATTACATAAATAAATTACGTCTAATGCAACATGTAAACATTTTTCCGCTATAAATCGTAATGAATCTACGTGGAACGAAGCATGTGCACGTTGCAACTGCTTTAAATTCCTTTCAGGGTCTATGACAAGTGTTGTGAAATAGCTGTGGCAATCGTTGCATTCGATTAAATTCGGTGGGAGTATACGATACCATTTCGTAATATCGATAATTATTGATATCGTGGAACAATGACTAATCAGTATCTCGCGTGGAAACGTAGTGAGATAGCGAAAAATACAAAATCATTGATCGTTATCAAATATTGTAATCATTCGATACACGTATATTTTATCCCGTCAGTACGCAACGTGTTATTTCACCAGCTGATAGAAGGCGGTTCTTCTTTACGATTAACAAAAATGTATCGAAGCTTTAAGTATATTTAAAAAAAATGAAGAAGCAACTTACCAATACAAGAAGTTACCGCTGTATTCATATTTAATATAGTTGTTGTTTGCGACGAGTTAATACCCAGTTCTGCGAATTTATCTCTAAATAATAGCCCAAAAGATTGCAACACCGGCAATATACAAAACTGAAAGAATTGCACACGTGGTTGGAATTATTAATAGTGCAAACAAATAACACGGTGGATAACGTTGCTCGGGCAACAAAAAAAATTACCCACTGTATATTTTAATTTAGTGTACTAATACTAGGTAATTATAAACACGCAAATTTTGTGTAAAAATTAAAACATCTTTGTAGAGTATTAATAAAAGGCAGTTTCTAGTAAATTGTTATGACATTCATTTACCCAAATATTTGAATACAATTTCAATGGTTTATTGCGAAGAAAAATTATTGTACGTATTTAGCAATAAGATTTAATGTTACATTTTTATACTTTTGTTTTAGCAAAAGTAATTATTATTTATTAATATTGTATTATTCTCAACTTACATTAGAAAATCCAGCTGCTACTACAATAATCCATCCCCACCCGCCATCAGGGGGATCGAAATTTTCACTTAAATCATTTGCATTTTCCGCCTTGTTCCTTGTTTCATTTCTATTTTGACGAACCAACGAACCAGTTTTTTTAATAGACATGATTAATCACTATGAATTAAGCTAAATTGTTCTTACTATAAACTTTTCCTGTCTTAATATTTCTTTTTGAATTTAATCCAATATCTAAAAGGTATTAAAATATCCTGGTGATCAACACTTGTCATGCACTTATGTTTTACTGTAAAAACACGTTTAAATATCTACTATCGATGATTATTATAAAATCATTTTGATTCTTTATCGAAATATTATTCATAAGTATCGACTTTCCTTCAATTTGTTTCAGTAAACAAATTAATATTTCTCCCTATATCACACTGCGCATAACTTCTATCTGCTTTAAATCTTTAAATGCACACATTCCACACTCTCGCGTCTGCACATTCGTCGTATTAAATTCACTAAATAAATTCAATGATTTCTCATCGTTCTAAATTGATTTCGGCACAATCACAAAAATACAAAGGATTATTTCTTCGCTCCCAGTACTTCCGTTTAATGCAATTTTCCTTCCACGATCTTCGCACTGGTCTATCGCGATCAACGTGCGAGCAGAACCGCGCGACGTTTCGTTGCCCGTGGAAAATAATATTTTGTTCACTTGAAAAATGATCAGCACTTATTGGAGGATAATTCTTCGCAAACGGTCAACAACGTTCGAGGCACGAGGAGATAAACTGGCGAGAGCACGGTTACGATCCAAGGTACGCATTACACCTCGACGACAAATTGACTCGTGCTCGATGGTGGCTTAGATTAACGTTTGGCAACATTTCTCTGCTACTGATTATAATGCATCGTGCAATGCCTCTATTCAATGGCTGTAACGGAGCCAAATATTTCTTACGTTATGTATATTCTACGTTTCCGCGAGCATAATCGTCTTATTTGCTAAAGAATTGTCTGTTGTACTAAAAGATTCATTTACACAAACGGCCACGATAACGACGCGTCGTCGTAACGCACTAGAGCTTATCAATTAATCCTTGAAGTCCGTTTATTGGATTGTTACCGGAATAGTACGATATACAGTATTTCTCTTGAACGATGCCTATTTTTAATCGCCCATTTGAACGTGAAATATGAACGCGCAAGTACGATGCATGAAAGATTTAAAAGCGGCAAGTGTGCAATTACGTTTTAGATGACTGTGATATCAATAAAGTTATTCTGAAATTAAGAAAAGAACATTTTTTTGTTGTTCGCCCGTTTGGTGGATATATGTATGCGGAGGAAACAATGAAGCCTTCGTCTTATTTTTGAAGCTTTTAATGCTTGCCAGGCAATCGAGCAATTTATGGATTATCTTTAAAACTGTTACGCGCCAGTAATAATCGTTAAACTGGGAAGGCATAATTATTACGCATGCTATTACGCCTAAATATGAATATAGTAATATAGCGATAAAATTGATTACTTTTTACACATACAATAAATTGTCTCGTATGGAACAGTGAATGAAAAAAGAATTTGTAAGTGTGCCATTAATATTATTGTATTCAAGTGACACAAATGATCTCGAGTGCCATTCAAAATGGGTCATTACGTAATTATGAGACGTAGAACCGATAATACTGCTAATCAAACAGAGATAATATATTTTTGAAACATTCAAAAGTATGGCATGTACTATATAAAACTGTAATTCTAATTGTTTGCCTTCCTTAACTTATCGACACGGTTTTACGGAAACTAGAACATTTGTTTCGTACTACAATCAAAATATCAATTTAGTAATTCAGCCAATGACGAAAATAAGCAAGACTAATAATATGTAGGAAAAATCTCAAATTTCCAAAAAACTTTATCTTATGCTAACGATAATTAACTTTGTTTCCTATTCATATTGTATATGTATACACTTTTCACGTGTACAAATGTTCCAAATTTACACTCGTTAAAAAGATGAAAAATAAAGATGAACGTGAAGAAGAAAATATATATCCGCATCTTTGAAGGAATGCTTAAACAACAAAAACTATTAAAAAATTATTCAATTATTTAAAAAGGTCCAATTGTAAGCTGTTTAAACATATAAGATATGTGTTAATGAAAATAATTAAGTAAATGCTAATCATATTATTCCGGAAGATACTTATTGATAATAAATCTATACGCAAATTAAACTAAAGGTAATAAAAATGGTTTTAATACTATATTTGCAGCGCTATCGATTTTATCACACAAAATAATAGTCTCTTCGATTTATTACAGTTTATATATAAGTATTAGATATATCTAATACTTTGCTTTGTCCTCCACATGTTATCACTAAAACACTACATTTTTCTTCCATAATGCGAATAGTACAAATTCTATAACACTATTTACACTAGATTTACGGACACTGTTTAAATCCTTATTGTTACTGGCACGCAGCATATAACGAGTGTCAGTAAAAATGCGTGTTTTCTCCAAGAAAATCAATAGCTTTAATTGGGAAATGAATTATAATAAATTAATTATACATTTATAAATTATAAGGCGAGTGGCAAATGTAGAAAGATTAATCAATTAGTAGGACTATTACGATAATAAGTTAAAATTGTAAAAAAATTAAAACGAAGTTTAAATATAATTAAGGAAGATGTTGAAATATTTGTTGCTGTAAGCAATTCCACTTTAAATCAGTAAAGTTTTAGAATACGGTTCTTTCTATAAATACGGTTTATCTATTGATAAACAAAATTATGTTAAAAGATCAAGTATCATATATAACGTTCTACTGCATACACATGTATTACAGGGATAGCAAATATTAAAATATATGTAATGATCTTCTTTTATGTTTTTTAAAGTCAATCAGAAAAAATGGGAATCTAAAACAGGTGCAGGTGGCTATATGCACATATACATGCACATGTCCGTAATATAATGTAAGTTACAAATATTCTATACCTGTGGATTTATTACATATTTATGTACATAAATTAAGTGTAAAATTATTAATAAATAATTGTCCAGTAATGTGAACGATATCTACAATGAATATGTACAAAAAATGATTAAATTTTAATGAAACATATAACAGTTGTATATTTGATTTACAGGATGCAATGAACATCATTTCTCGGTACTCGATTTACGCTTAAGTTCATTTATCAAATTTAATAATTCCGTGCGTTTTGTATGCGCCGACTTCTTCACTTGTCTATAATCGCATCCGTTAACTTTCCCATTTTTAGTAACACTCTCCGTAATTGTATCTGCTAAACACAGAACATAAACTCCGCAGTCATAGCCATTGTCTTGCTGAGGGCAATCCGTTTCAACAAATTTCCCATCAGTTTCTTCCTCGTCCAATACGCCGTTCATTACATTCTTCGCAAACTTTGAAGCGATACTTTTATTAATGCCTTTCGACGAATCAAAATGATAACAAACTTTATCTTCTTTACAGTATGCTAATAAACTCCAATGCGACCCTCCTGCGGTATCTTTGCTCTCGCAATTGTTCAAAGGAAAAAGTATGCACTTGCAGTCGGATACGCTTGTGGCATCCAAAAATATACCATACTGAGATGGCTCTGACATTTTTAACAACTGCGTTACTTGGGGGCTGATAAAGTACAACGATTTTCTTCCATTTTTGTTGAAGTTTTCATCGAGATACTCGAAGTAGAATCCTATTATCATGTCGTTCAGCCAGTGCGATCCTTGAAGCAACGCGACGTCGCTCGCTCTCAGTAAATAATCGTAATAGCTCAAAACAATTTCCTTCGATGAGTCCTTTGCCATAACGTACGGTGCTAAAAATTAATATAAGGTATTGGAGTCGTGGAACTTAGATTTCTACTGACGTCACGAAAAATTATGTCCAATTGATTCGCATTAATTATTGTGGTGATGGACAATTGATATCGGTTCCATGCAATTACAATTAGTTCATGTTACTTACGTGTGTTCCTGATTTTAATAAATTCTAAGTCACCTTCTGCCTGATATTAATTACTGTTTAAACATATAGTATTGCTGAAGCATGCCACTGAATAATTTTGTTATCCATTTCCCAATCAACAAGAACGAAAATGCTGTTTGTGTTTTCAATCAATTGGAAATTCGAATTCTCCAGTATGTCACCTATAAATTAAAAAACAATACAGAAAGAGAACTCGATTAAAATAACTCAAATCGTTCTATCCTACGAGTGGCGCCATCTACAATGCAGAGAGTGATTGAAGATCAAAAACTAAAATTGAAAAAGGCGCGAAAAAATATTCATTTCCCTCGCATCCTCAAAAGGAAGAAAATCTTTGATTTACGTACTTAAACTGCTGTTAGGTTCTAACAACAATATGTTGTCGCTTAAGCACTGTAATTTTTCAGACAAAAATGTATCTTCGCGATCGTTTTTCAAACAGATTTTATAGTGAAATGCATTACGACTGTACATGTGTCCTATAATGAACGAATGTTATATTTTGTATTTCTTAATAAAAATATATGAATTGTACCCCACCCTTAATCGCTTAATTTCGACAAATTCCTTGTATAGACAACGAGGATGCGAATTCTTATGGGGTTAATAGTGAAGAAAAAAAAATTCGATTAGCGAAAGAGGTATTTCGAAGTGAATTCGGGGAATGTAATATCGAAAAATACAATATTCGCGATTATAAAAGCACGCATAGAATCTTTATTTACTTATAGAAAAAGGAAATGTAGACGCGGACCTACAAAATGCTTCGCAATATCAATTTCTGGATTTTTAGTTTTTGAAAATGATATTAAAATGATTCGAAGGATGCGCATGCACTTTTAATGCAATGTTTACAAAAATATGTAAGAACACAAGTGCCAGGGCGACTAGATTATGTACCTGATTTTATGGTGACGGATTAACGGATTAGTCTGCTGGAGTAGCTCATGCTTGCTTCAGCACTTGCACCCTCATGTCTGGCTAGCACAGGCAGTGGGCACATACTACTTGACGCTATGCTACATCGCTATGCTGCATCGCGAGTGTGACGCTAACGAGCCGCCTAGCAAATGGGTCGGTAGCCTTTCATAATATAATTAGAGAAGGAGAAGGGAGTACCTAAATATAATATTTAGGTACCAATAGAGTTGAGGGACAGATTACAAATTTTTATTTTATGCAATAACTTCGTTTCTGTCTCTCGTTTTTCGAATGAAACCATTTAAAATACGAATGCAATTGGCGAGTACAATGACATGAAAAACAGATACGACAAATGCTCGTAAGTAGTAAGTTGATAACAAGAGGGAAGTAAAGAAAACCCATATGTGTGGAGACAGGAATCTCTCGAAATTCTAGTAAAGCGCAATTTCGTCACGCAAACAATCGAGTAAACTAATTATTTAAAAATCACATTTTCAAATATTGAAATATAAAATGTATCTCTTAATGTGGCTCTTAATGTCTATTGATTAAAAAAAAAATGTTGCTGAATATTTAGTACAATATTCCACATTTTTATGTGAACGAAACGATTACATTTTCTTTAAGTTCATCAGTGTTACAATTTACCTTTGGTCAATAGAGACATACGAACTTGTCTTGGTCATGCCAACAGTTTCACTTTGATTTTGGAACCTGCTGGTTGCGAAATATATATCCTTGTCCATTAAATCGTATTGAGATGTAAAAATTAAAATAAATCTTTGAATATTTAAACGCCAGGCACAAGGAAGTTTCAGTCAAACCTATGGCATATAACTTTCACTCGTACTTTCGCATCGAACGATACAACAAATTTGCAATTTCATTCGAAAGTATATTATGCTCGCCATGTATGCAAACGAAGATACAGGCATTCCCCGTCTAACACGGTGCTGTTTCAACGCGCTTTCGCTATAACACGGTTTGAAATTCAATATTTCTTATAATGTCCTTGTGCAACTATTAACATTATTTATTCTATATTATGAGTTCATCGAACTGATACTTTAAACAAGCGTGCCGTCGTAACATATACTAAATCAAAGGTGCACGTAATTCATTTTTTCATTAAGTTACAAACTTATTACTGAACACTTCCTTATAATAAGTCATACTAATTTTAATAAGTACATAGTATCAATTTTGAGAACACATTTCACATTAGAAACCATCTTTAGGCTGTCATTATAATAATTTTCTTCTATAGTTGAAGATATTCAGAATAGAAAAAATTCTATTGTTTATAAGTATTTCATTTTTTTTAAGTACCCAATATAATATTATAAGTCCAAGTTGCAGTCTGTTGTTAAATCTATAAAAGCATATTTCTATCAATTTAAATGCTAATAGCGAGTACTTTGTAAATGAGCTAATCTTCTTCGTCTTCCTCTATTATGCAGCTAGTATCTTTGAACAGCAATAATATCCATCACAGGTGGTGTAATTACGAAACCATCAACACCCTCAAGGCAAGGTTTAGGATGATCCGATGGCAACATAAAATGAAGCTTTTGCAATAAGCACGCCACAAAAAGAAATACTGTATTCCTTGCTAAACTTTCACCTAAACATTTTCTACGACCTGTCAAGAAATATTTAATGATATTTTTATTATTAATATTATTAACAATCTTTTATTTCATGTTTCTCCATTTTTAAATAGTCAGATATAAAATTCTACTTTACCTAATCCGAAGGGAATTAGCCAAGAATCGTCAACAAATTGTCCTTTTTCGTTAATAAATCTCTCCGGTCGAAATACTTCCGGATCACCCCAGTGTTCTTTGTCCATGTGAACACTTTTAAGATTAGCCAGCAGGGTGTAATTCTTTTTTATTTCGAAACCTAATAAATTGGAATCTGTTATTGCTCGATGCGGAATCGACGTTGGTCCGACGTTCGCCAATCTCGATACTTCTGCCAAAACTGCTTTCAAGTATGGTAGGCTGTAAACGATTATAATAAAAATTAAATCAATATTTGGCTAGAAATTTGAATATGTATTTTAGTCCCATCGTTGCAAAACGTTGTATATACAGTTGCTCATAAAAATATCCTATTTTATTAGATATTCAGTAACTTTCCTGTAAAATTATAATGTTGGAAAAGAAAAGAAAATAATTTAAAATTCATTTCAATTAATGAACTCTTTAACAGAGTATGACAATCTGTCGTGAGATATTCTATTAATTAATTGACCAAAAGTTATTATGAAATTTAAGTTATGAATCCGAAAATAAAGATGATTATTCATTAATGTACGGATAATTTAGTATGATGGATATTAGGAAAATATTTTTGATTCTATTGCATTATAATTAATGTGCACGGTGTACAATTCGATTACGAACGATTTATTAACAGAATTTTCTTCTAATATTTTTCAATTCTAACAATAAGTGTATCTTACCGATCTCTGTCGCTAAAAGCAGGATAAATATCCCTGCCTATGACTTTATCAATTTCTTCGTGGATTTTAGCCTGTACATTTTGATACACTACGAGAAATGCTATGACGAAACCAATAGTGTTGTCAGTTGTATCAACGCCAGCAGAAAATAAATCCTTTACTACATATATTAACTGGCTTTCTACAAAAACAATATTTACATTGACTACAACAAAATAAAAAGATACAAATATTAAAAATATAAAAAGGATTTTTGGTTTTACAGTTGATCAAAAAAGTATCCGGTCGTCTAACATAATTATACGTCATGATATACAATTTTGTATAAAATATTCTAGGCGCAAAAGATAATTTTTACGACCAACTGTACACTTATCGTACATATAAATATACATATTATATGTATGGCGAATTGACCTAAATAAAGTAAGCACATGTAAGTAACCGGTTCACCGAAAGATACGTTAAAACCTGTCTGGGCTAGTTAATGCTGAATGTATGTTCTTCGTTTCCAAAATGAGATACATATTTGTCGCGACGTAAACGAATCATTGAATATTGAACTATGAAAGTGATCAAGAAATAATTAATTTAATAAAACTTCTGCTACTAAACTGGTTTCGATATTAGAATACCATTTGTAGATTGTTCATGATTTCCGTCTAATTTTCGGACAGTAATTTATGTTGTTTTTGTTAAAAATATATATATAGACAATCATATGATGAGGTACATTTAATTATGCAAGCGTGGATCAGTTGAGAAATTATATACTGTAAAGAACGTTCGCTGCAATATGGTTACCATTGAAAAAGGGAATAGATGACGCTGTTTTTTTTGCTTCTATTTCTTGTAAATAAGCATCTATGAAATTCGTACTTTCCTCCTCCATGTTGGTCCATTTGTGCTTCGATACTATATCCTGCAAAATCATTTTCAATAATTAGTGCAAGTACTAGATATTTATATTAAATTATTACGAAATATGTTGAAAAATACGAAACATGCAAAACAAATAAATATTCATTTTTATTAATATCTGTTAAAAAAATGTTTATTTGATATTAATAAAACCATTCATATGAAATTCGCAACGTAAACATTACCTTGCTGCTCCTTGCATAAATGTACGTGTACATAAATGTTATACCAATAATTAATGCTATTGTGCACTAAATAAAAAAATAATCAGAATGTGACTAAAAGATATTTAAGATCAATTATCTGATTTTTTAATTATTCAGCTTAAATATATGTTAGATAATCCATTATATTGTTAAAATATGTCACAACAAGGCACTCATGGAAGTACAATAAATGATTTGGGTAATAAACTTACTGCAAAGAAACCGTTTATACGTTTCTGTCGTTCTGCGAACATTGAAAATCCTGTCCACTTTGGAAATAAGTGTCTCAAAAAGGGAAACTGATTTAGAATACCACCAGAAACGTTGGAACTTCCACTAAGATCTTTTAATATACTTATCGCTTCTGTTAAATTCGGGCTCTCCATTCCTATATCAAATCTGAATATAAAAAAAACGGAATGTACTAACGCACAACTTTACGGGCGGGGAAGATTTTGCTCCACTATTCTAATTACCTACTTTGTACCATCTATGAGGAGCCACAAGTTACTTAAAACTGCTGCAGAAATAATAGATCGAATATTCGTGATGGTTCCCTTTTTTGTCAATTCTACAATAATATTTGTCAGTGTAATTGCATCATGCTGTAGCACGTGCTCCATTGAATTTTTACCAAAGCCAAATTGCTTCAATGTTCTTAATGTAAACCTGGTGAAAGTGAACAAATTGCATAAGTATTTGTAAAAACTACGCTTACGTTTATAAAATGTTGTAAAATACTTTTTTTCTATTATTAGTATTGAATAAAAATGTTCCACCAATAATAATAATAATATATACACTGGAAAGTGGTTGATGTTGTTTATTATAAATATAAATTAGCAAATTATCTTTCATAAATCAGATTTGATACTTATTAGCATTATACCTTTTTTGACTGTGCCAAACGTCAGTATCTGTAAATAATATTCCTTGTCGTATGCCACCACTTCTATACTTGAACAAAAATCCATCCGGTCTTCCGTCAAATTCAGATCGATTTAACATCTCTGTGATAGCAAATTTTCCAGACACTATAATTAGCGGCTCATCGAAACCTAACTTAAGACCGACAACTGGGCCATATTTCTCAGCTAACCGGCACCAAGCATTAGAATAATATTTTGTTTCCTTTACTAAATTGACGATATCAAGAATATTTCCAATGATGGGTAAACCTCGAGGACCTTAAATGTGATTATATTATAAGTATAGCGCAAAAATCACTTTATAATCATTTATATTTTCTACTGAAATTAAATTACCGGGAGGGAAATTTTTGGATTGTTTATAATCAAATAAGATTTTTAGTATCAACACAGTCACAATACATAACACGGCGAACCACATTTTCAATTACAAAAAGTGTTCACATTTATAAGTATAACTTAATTATTAGGATGTTCTTTTAATAAAACATTATTCAAATAAAATTACAGTTGAAAACGTAGTACAACTCTAAATTATAGTAAAACTGTTTGTCTCGATTCAAATAATTATTATTTATAAATTAACAATTATATCATATTTTGTTTGAAGACACACATTGGTCAGTTTAAAGTTGAAAATTATTATACACCACTTATATTGTTCACCACTCCGCAAACTTAATAACAAACTGCTGTTGGAGCTCTGATGGAACAACCTGCCAGGCAGCTAAATCGAAAATGAAAGTAACGAAGAGAAATGCAACTTCCCGCCATCGTTAAATGATGTAACACAAAAAGCCACACCGATTGGTTCAACGGATTTTATATGGAAAAAAGTCCTTTCACCGCACTATTAGCCAAGAGTACCATGGCTCAAGGTTTTCTACATGTTTCAATGTTGAGGAACGCATTTGCAGAACGAACGCAGTAGAATTTGCGATTGCAACCGTCTACATATTGCAAAATACTGTAGTTAATGTTGATTTGCCGATAACACACTGCGTATCTTTTATTGTCCACCAGACAGTATGCTGATAACTCACTACATATCTTTTATTGATCATCAGACAGTTGAGAAAGAGGAAATTAATATTTCTTCTTTACTCTGTTGAAGTATTGTATCATACGATATTAAAAATAGCAATATTTCTGTTATTTTAAAGTTAAGTTGGAGGGTACGGTGCGACTAAAAATCCCGTATTTCGTATAAACTTCTATGAAGTTTAGTAATAGCAATCTAGAGATATACTTTTTAATTTGTATTAAACTATAACTGTTGTACTTTACTTTTGTAAAGTTTTTCGTCTGCTGCTCTTATTGTTTTGTTGAGTTACATCGCAAAGTAAACATTACCATGCATATGTTATTATATACAATATTAACGTGATATCTTGATACGCCGTTAAGCTGTAGTTGACTGTAAATAATACAACAAAAACGACGTACTGTTTTCACTTTTTCATGCAAATAAGGATGGAGACGTCGCGACAACTCGCATGATCGCCGGAGAACGAATGGCGATTATACAGTCTCCCCCGTTATCTCTCGTTGCTTAAACAGTATAATGCAATTGTTCATTAATTGTACAATAACGAAGATTTTGATTTCGGAACTATTTACCCACCCTACCCTACGTTATAATCACTATAATTGCAAATTAAGAAATTGATTGAGTTACTAGCGAAAGGTATCTGTTAGAAGAAATTTGTAATATTTATTTTTTAAGTAATATATTTTCATTTTTATTAACTTAGTATACAATACTTTATTCAAGATACATGGTAGATTATTTATCTTCCGAAACTTTCTTCTGTAATTTAATCTAGAAAGTGGAAGTAACTGTCTTCCGTAACTTCGACCATTTCTACGACTGTCACCTCCAAAACCGGTATTTATACAACTGCCAATTATTATTAAACTTGAGAACCTATAATTATAAATGATAAATAATTACACAATATCCCATTCCAAGTCGAAATAATTATAAATAATTGAAATACGATGCACGATGTAGATATATCTGTTAACGATGTACCTACTCGTATTAAATTAATATAACATTCATGTATTCTCTTCGTAACGTTTAACACGTGCGAATTAGAAACGAGCAGGAACGCAATTCTTTTGAGAAAACAAAATAAAGCTATAGACGAATGAAATAGGGTTGTTTAATATTGTCCTCCATTCGCGTATGCAACACGTACACCTCGTAAATGTTTCACACATACTCCGGATAGTCAATACAGCAGGTAACTGTAACGCCAACGTGGCCTGATATCGCGTATCGCGCGAACTTTCCAAACAGACACGTGGTGCAACAATGCGACACCAGCATTGTAACACCCCACCAGTTTCTGCGCAGACGAATCCAAATTTCGAGACCAATTTCAAAACTTCTGTAGAACGCAAGTTATTACGTATCCGGGCATGTTGGTAGTGACATATCAATTAACGCGATTAACGCGACCAAGTACTAAAGTTAAACAGGAGAAGAATATCAAGCGTAGTGTGTGTTTGATTTTCAGTTGACAAAAAATTACCGAACAATGGTGCCTGTTTGACGTGAGCAGTGAAGGGGATGATTGCGAAGATAGTTGATTTAATGTTCACGCGGTATGTTGTGAAAGTTCATTTCAAAAACCGTTTCACTTTGCGAAGTTCTATAGTAATCGTTGACACCCGATAACATCCGATAGGGGAAGGTTGCCGAAATTTTTCAATAAGAAACATAGAGAATCTGCAATTGCATTTCACCGTTTTATTTGCATACAATCAACAGCATAACACCAAAGTCCCATTCAGTAACTACAGGTGAGTTTACTTCAATAATCCCAGCAAGCGGGTGAAACGTACAAGAAGTCTTATTACTACCCGGCAAGTTTAGACACCCGAGTAATTGCGGGTGAAAGCTTTAGCGCGCATGCAAAACTTTCCCCGGTTGAACCGAAAGAAGCAGAAAGTTTTTCGAACAAGCCATGAATAGGCAGTTTTCCACGAATTTACCTTACGAAGATTGTATCCCGTCCCTTTAAAGCCTCGCACGCACCCCTCCGGCTTTCTTATTACTGCGGCGCTTGAAAACGTGGCGCAAGATTCAAATCACCGCTTTGAGTCTATCGTCTGATTGAAAGGAAGGTGTGAAATCTTTGGTCGCGGTCGTTTTCAATATTTTTAAAGGTGTCGATCAAAGGTGCCGAAGGAGCACTCGAGCCCGATAGAATCGACAGCGACACTTTATTAATAGAGTTTATTTAAATGTTCTTTGCGAGCATTCGTCGTTTATGCCCCTTTGAATGTACACTCCCTGCATTGATTAAGCTCCTCAGGGATTCAAATTGTCCATCGTGGATATTCGAAACGAACCACTTGTACGTTCCGCTCGGTATTCTACAAACGTACAGATACATACGCGATCGCGCGTTTACGATGCCGACGTAGATCTCTTAGCTTGAAGTAGTGGGAACGTCAATTAAGCCGATGAATACCGTAACGAGCGATAACGGCGCGGAAGCAAAGGACAGACCCAAAGAATGAAATTAAAATATGACCAACGGAAGCCTGCGGTCGCCAGGAAATAAAAACGAGGCAGCCTTCGTTTCAGCGAATGTGAACGAAACCAATGGACGCGACTTGGAAAGATTTTTGAAAGGTACCAAACCGTGAGGCACGAAACGAGAAGTTGTGAAACGAGCACACACATCAAGCACCTGCCCTCCACTGAAGTTGGGTATCAAAGTTCACATGCGCCCAGAAGGAATGGGACAGCGAAGAAAAAGGAAACGGGGAAGGGGGCAGAGATTTTCAGAGATACTGGAGACGAGGGTGGATAAGGTCGCGAAATACACAATGGAAGATGCGTATAGCAGGCACGGAGGTCCGATTCGTCGGAGGAAGACATTGAATGGGGAAAAGTGCCTAGCGTTAGAACGGGATAGTCGCATCGATCGGATTCCGCTGTGCGGGAGTGCAATGAAAAGCATCTTTAAAAGTAGTATAGCGACGTCTCGAGGAGGGGTTGAGGTTGGTTCGGGGTAAAGGTGGGTTGCAGGGGAGATTCCACGCGACTATTTATATAGCTAGCTATCCAGAAACTTTGCAAGAACAATTTATTACGGATATACGTACCATTTAGAGACGCCAAAGTTATTATGACAGAGGACTTTATCCGCGATAAAGGGGATGGGTGAGACTTCCTTATTCAATCGATGGAAGTGGAATGTGTGCGGATGTATTACGTGTACGAGTGCGCTAATGCAAGTTTTTCGGGAAAGTTCAAGGGTTACTTAAACAAACACGTGATACGCATTTTTCCATCGAAGTACTCGCCACTGTTTTCCACAAATTTGAACCATCCTCAGAGAAACGTCTGAGAAATTTGTTTCGAGATATTAGAATATATTCATTAAATATACTCGCAAAAGGGGAATTTATGTTTTTTTTGCGGGCGAGTCTCGTCCTTTCTTCGATAAAAAGTTAACATGGTTCGGGCCTTAAGTCGGCAGACTTGGAAAACTCCTCTTTTCCTTTAGGTCACGCATCACTTGCCTAGTAGTATAGGGGTGCACCATGAAATATGCGAGCTCTTTGTAACTCGTAGTTCAGTAGGTTTTATTCGCGTCGTTTAATGTCCAAAAAGATTTTCGTTTTATCCTTGTCGAGGCAATAATAAATCACGGGAGACTGAGTCGGACTTCAATTAGTTCGATTTAATCTTATTTAACAAAAGCACACCTATTACGAATTGTGTAATCGAATCACGGTTTTAATATTAATTCATATATTGTTTCGCGAACCTGTCAAACATACGAATACATTGTGTATATATTTGTGAGAAGCGCTAAAGATGATGCTGTTTCTCCTTTTGTGCGACGGTGAAGCGAAAGTAACTTCTCATTTAGAACAAAGCTGTGTCTTGCTATGAAAACAGATTTTCTGCCCCTCCTTAAACAAACAACATTGATATCATCTTTTCACCTTCCCGAATTAACGCTGCCCACGAATGCTCTGTACTCGTCCAATTTGTTCCATTCGCTTATCGAAGAACAACACGCCGAACGATCAGTCGAGCCAAGTTCGCGCGGAGGAAACGAAATTTTCAAAGACAGTGAAACATGTACAAGCACGGGAAATGATCGAGCAGGAGACGAAAGATATCCACTTGTTACGTCGTGGAAACCTCAGCGGTTTGCTCGACAAGGAGCACCTAGTAGTCGAGAGAAACGGGCCGAGAAGGACGGAGACGGAAGTCACCAGGAGAGGAAAATGGGAATATCCGTATGTCGAAGAGATAAGTGAAACGACGATTGAGCTTAGCAGGAGGGAGAAAAAGGCACGGCGGTGAGCGTCGCCGTTGCCAGGGCAATGAATCGCAGATTGACGCAGGCGTCGCGACGTCCGGCCACGCGCACACCCCGTTTTCTGCTCCTTCCACCCCTGTCGAAGCGTGCCGCTGCTTAAGGCATGCACTCTACAATAGACGCTTCCTCGTCCGACTCAGTCGCCTGAGTTTACGAGATTCGCCGCATTATGATTCACACGTAAGAGTTTTTCGACGCGGATGATGCCCGGCACGCCGAATGCACAAACTTTCGATTCGATGAACGCGTACAGTATTTGTTAGTTTCTAACGCATGTAGGGTAACGGCCATGTGCATACGGACCACGTAAATGATTTTATTCTTACTTTCGTGCGCTTGTGTTTTACGTGTCCTTGCAGGGGGTGAACGTAGAGGCACACATTTAATGCAAACGTGACAATTATAAAATTGTCGTACGATATGGGAAATAAAGCGCCGAATATTATTCCTGATTTTCGGTCTGCCAAGTTGCTAATGGTTAGATACAATAGTTGTAAAATTGTAATGTAAAATTGTGTTAAAAGTAAATGCAGCAAGAATTGAAGCGCGAAGAGGAGCGGGAGTTATCGTTCAAAGTGGTATATTAAATAGGGTCACCAAGAATCAGCTTCCAATGTCTCATAGAAATTTTTTAGCACGGTACACATTAACAAACAATCATGAAACATCAGAGTAAACGTTCAAGAAATCGACACTATGGAAAGCGATAAAGAAAACCAGCGCCACAAGTCGCTCGATTACTCACGTTCGGCGCTGCACTTTCAGCACTTCTCTTGGCACCTTAAGTATTGACGATTTTGGCAGTCCCGAGTCTAATCCCGCTCGAGTAGTATCGACAGAGTAAAATTGTGCAAATTTTCTACGCGAATATCGAGGATTTTGTCGAACGATTAGCCGAGCTTTTTTTCGAAAAGAGTCTCCACGCTGTCTAAAAGTTTCTCAATTGTTAAGAAAGTTGGTTCGCCGATAGTGAAGCCGGTGTTTACATGCAAACGTTTCCATGGCTAGCATCGTGGAATTCCCAGGAGTATCAAGCTTAATTCAAATCGAAGTTTTAATGGGCCGCGGGGAAAAGATTTTCGCGATTCGCGTCGGCTTCCATTCGATTACATTTCATCGATTGCTAACATGTTAATGCGCTTACCACCGATGCGCCACGCCGCCACAGCAACGCATTAAAGTTAACAATACGAACTAATCTGTGCTTGTGTGCGCGCACACGCCGCAGCGTTTCGGGCAAAGTTTACGGTTCGTCAAACGCCCCGACGCTGTACACGCGTCTGATACATCATTGTCGTAGTTCCACTGATGTCTGATCTAACGCGACACGACCTACTGCCCGGGAGCAAAATCTATATCTCCCGCTTCACTGGGTGGCGGACGGCGTTATCGCCGCTGCGAATTAGGGAAACTATATCGGCTTCTACGTACCTGCAACGTTTCGAAGAATCGCAACCAAAGAAATTGAGAAAAGTTTTCCAAATGTTCGCGTAAAAAGTGCAAGCCTAAATAACGCCAGCTCGCTCTCGAGTTCCTTCAATCGGTGTTTAACTCGATCGTTTCGCCGCTTTTCCCGCAGTTCGGCCCATTTGTGCGCGTCCAGTATGAAGAGGAGAGAGAGAGGGTGCGCGAGGGAAAGGGCGCGAGATGCAGAGTGGTGGAGCGCGAGAAAGATAGACAGAGGTGTTGTAGCGTTAGCGAATATTCGTGAAAGCGTGCTTCAGACTGAAACGCGCATTCCCAGGACAAGAAGCGAACGGTCGAACCGGCAAGTTAGCAAGCGAAAGGAAATAAGGATAGAAAAGATCCGCGCTCGCGGGATATAGCGTATGTCGTCGCGGCAGCGTCGACGTTGTCCGCGACTCTGGTGGGGGTTGCAAAAGTTGGGTGAAACTTGAAGGAGAGAATGTAGAGAAGGAAGCGTAGGATATACGGAGGAAAGAGAAGCGTCGGGCGGGCAAGCGGGGGGAATTGGAATGAAAGGAGGGATGTATCTGGCGGTGGAGAAACGTCATAGACGTGTAGTGAAACTCGTTGCGGGTGTTGGTAAACGTTGAAAAGACGAAGGTAACGACGCGGATGGGCGACGGTGGTGGTAAAGTGGAGACGGTGTTGGTACCGTTGGCGGCGGTGGCGATGGTGGTGGTAGTGGTGGCAGCGTGTCCCGACGCCGGGAAAGTTTCGCTGAGAAGCGCGTGGAGTGTGAGAACGCGGCTGGAGCGAGAAGGGCGAACGAGAGAGAGCGAGGGAGAGAAAGGGAGAGACAGGGAGAGCGCGAGAGAGGGTGAAAAGGGGACAGAGAATGAGAGTGAGTTTGGAGCGGGTCCGGAGGACGGCAACGCGGCGCGGGCAAGGTTTTCGTCTCCAGTTCCCGCTAAGCGGCCGACAGGATTGGAGCGAGCTGGCTGTGTACGCGGTTGCACACGCGGGGTAACGTGTTTGTCCAGGTAGCGTGCGCGGTGTGACGGTGGTTGTTGTAGCGCGAAAGACGCACGCGGCACGCGCTACCGACAGAACGACCGGCCCGTGCTGGCGTGTGTGACCGTCGGAGAACGGCTGGCAATCACTAACCGTAATAGCGTATTACGATAGCAGTGGTAAATACCTGCACGAGTTGACGCGTGCAGCTTCCGCGGTACTCGAGTTCACGCGTGCCACTACGGCCGCGGAAGGCCACGGACGAGCGAGGTCGCCGAGCGTACACCCGTATCCTTCCTCTCCTTCCTATTCCCACCCCTTTTGCTCCACCGCCTCTCCTTCCTCCACCTACATCTTCTCTCTGCCTTCTATTTCTCCTGCTTTTCCTTCGCCGACTCCTACTCTCGCAACTTCATCTCGCTCTCTCTCTTTCTCGTATTCTCTACCCCTAGTGAGATATTGATTTCCCTTAGCTGACTCCCACGAGGGCAGGCGGCAGGCAACCAGGTACGGCTACCTCCGCAAATAGACAGCCTCCGACGATGAGAAAGGAATCATCGCATGTAATCTATAGTATGCACTTTCCAAGTTTCAGCGGTCCAATGTCCCGGCTGCTGAAAACCATCCCCTTTGACGCTTGCTCGCGTCGAACAGTTGTCGCGCTCTCCGCAACGCACTCGTACGATGCCGCGCTTCTCTATGCTCGCCACGTGTAACTCACGTTCGCGTGACTTCCATCGCGGATGTAGATAGTTGGAGGAAACTTGTGTAGCTCGGTCTTACAGAACAGTCTTAGGAAATTTGGATAGGGGATGGCAAACAGGTCTTCTGTATGTATCGGCAACTCTTTCGCCTATGCCGAATAGTTCAACCGAAACGTTTTGAAAGCTGTAGCAATCGTCCAACCCGCGTCGATAGTTCGAACGATTTGCGGTAAAACTTCCAGCTATGAAAGGCAAAAGTTTTCTTTACGTATCCCCTTATCGTACCGGCTTTATTATAATCAACTTCCATGCGTCCGACTATGCTCGATCTTCTACTACTAGTAACTCCTTCCGTTTTCTGCGGCCTCACCGATCACCGATCCTCGCGGACGATTTGTAAAACGTCGTACCGCATGTTACAACCGCCCCCCCGAGCGAATATTAAACCCCATCTGTTTCGCGGCTAACTTCCTCCGCCGGTTAAATGCTTTTCTTACGCCGGTGGCTGCCGTTCGGAGAATTCGTAGGTGTTCCAACAAACTTTTGCGAAGTATCCCGCCATTTTGGTTCCTGCGCATTGCTGCCCGGCGGATTCGCCAGTGACTTGAAACTTTTTTATTTACCGCGTTCGTGCTTACACACAGAGACAAAGGGGGTTGAAGAGGGGAACGGTTTCCCCTACTCAAACTCTGGATGGGGTGTTCGTATCTGTCAACCCCCACCCTGTCCGTGCCGCCTGCCCGCTTTCCAGCAAAGTTTTCCGGAGATCCTGGAAACTACGAGCGAAGCGGCGCGAGAGAGGAGAGGGAGTCCGGATCGAGAGAGGGGTGATACGAGACCGTTTTCTAGCGGCGTGCGCTCACGGTGATCCCTTTTCAGCGAATTCTAACCTAGTAAAGGGTTTGCTCTGTCGGTAACGCCGGACGCGTGCCAGCGATAAACGTGTCGCGTGTTACGGTGAAAGTGGAATGAGTCAAGTGGTGGCAGACGCCAGATACGATCGCCCGCGATACCGTATTCTTAATCGTGTTAGATTCTTTTTCGCTTCGGGGAAGGCCACGCGGGCAAATTGAAAAGGAGACGCGTGGCTAGATAAGACGGAAACGGTTATACAGTCTGTCTTAAGATGATACGCGAGATGCACGATTACATTGCGAACCGGTTGTTTTTGTCGGTGCTCGTGTTTCGTTACTGTGACCTACAGTGGACACGTTGATGCGTCGCACCGAAGGAATTTCGCTTTAACGAGGAGGATTGTTGGATCGTGACAAACAGTACCTAACAGACGAGCCACGTACGTATAATTTTTATAATCACCAAATTCGGTTTTGCGAGCAGGCGGAGGCAATCACGGATATAATGGCCAAAGTTTCGGTTCGTTTCGAAACTCAGCCGCTTCCGTTGGGAGTGCGAAGAACTGTTCAAACTTTTGCGCGGTAACTCGTAACTGGCTACGATAGTCCCGTTTGTTAGGCAACTTTGCGCTCGGCTATCGGCCCGCCTGTGATCTATAGCCGAGGATAGAATTCGAATCGACGGATAGGACGAGGGAAATCGTTCTATAATCTGCGGCGATTCGTCGAAAGTAGCGTGCCCGTGCTTCTCTGACCCCCCCGGGGACGGAATAGGTCAGCTGATCACTTACTAGGCATACATACAACGTTGCTTGTTGCGAGAGTATCAACGCTTTTGATTATCGGCATTCCGAGCGCGCAGACTCAATGTGAGATTAATCCTCTGTAAGCTCACCCCTTCCCCTATGAACTTACCAATATACACGCCGGTCGCGCGTTCGAAAGTTTCACGAGTGTCGAAAAGTTTTGCACCCCTGTAGTTGCGCGGATTTGATCGGGAGCCGGGGAACTTTGTGCTTGCACAACGGCGCGATTGTTTCTTGCGCGTTATCATACGTAAATGCAAGGGCCGCGATCGCACTTCTGCATCTGACTGTTAAATTTTTGTTAGGCAGCGTGATCCGGTCGCGTAAATATCGCGTGGCTGAATTTCAAATAGATTTCTACAATTAATTCGGCGTTTTATCATTGACGACACTCTCGGTAATGATCGAGGGCTTGTGAAGATTTGGGTCGATCGTTTGCCGAACCTACTTTTCGAAAGCCAACGATCTGTTAAAAAAACAGATTGCCGGCGAGGAGCTCGAATTAGCGGGTTTCGGAAAGAATGAACCGAAGCACGAGATATCGGGCATTAAACTTGACGTCGTGTTCTCGGGACTATGCGAAAATATCGTTCCAGCCGGGTAATTGTGAAAAATCTATGTCATACCGGAAGAATACAAAGCGTTCCTTGTGTACGAGCCAAAATGATTTTGAGGGAAAAACCAGCGCGAATTACGCTCAGTAATTTTTCTGAAAAAGGCCTCGCATACTCCTGTGGGCATGAAACATCATGCTTTCAATTTAACAAAATCGGAGTAGCCATACGTATGAAATACTCACTGTTCCCCATCCTTCGTTACGAATGAACGTAAAATACTGCTCACTCGGTGCAAAAGTGTCTTCGCCGAACTCGAACCTGCTGCTGGTTTCATCGCGACGAAAACAGACAACCTCGCGTAAGAAAATCTTTCCGTCCGCCCGATCGTTGCGTTAAATAATAATTCACCGTTACGTTCGCTTAACAAATTCTACGCGAAACGTAGAACTGATTATCGAATTGTTTCAAGTAACCTCTCTCCGTCTCGCGGATGACGTACGATCTGGGGGGAAACAATGGGAGCCGAAGCTTTCTCTATCTTTAACACGTTATATGATGCTCCTGTCCCCGTTTAGTAGCACCTGGGAGGCAGTCCGATGCATGAAAAAGTAGAGAGGCACTAATTAAGCCGCTATCATTACGGTTCCACGGTGTAATTCTGCGTTGTTGGCATTGTGCTTCGAATTCCGCCAAGTGGCTGTTGGACGGGGCTTTTGGAATCCTCCGGAGCGTGGTCCAAGGCCTTTCAACTCCAATTCCACACGCGTGCGTCTCATCGTCGGCGTTGACATCGTCGTCAACGACGTCGCCGTGGTCCAGGATGTTCCCTGTTGTTTCCTCGCTGCGCCTCGCAAGAACGCAGCTAGAGGTTAATCCGCTGTTTCGTGGTTGTTAGTTCTTTTTCCATACGCGCGGCTATTGCCCAAGAGAGTCAGCCCCATCGCTTTGTATTTTTTTTTGTCGCGGTGCACCCTTTCTTCGATGCACCAAAAGGGTAAATGTGCCATAGTTGTAGGATTAACAATGAGCAACGTTACGAGAGCAAAGGAATTCATTAAGCCCATTTAATATCATTTTTGCTAGGGCAGATCTGTCTCTGGATAATATATAATTTTAGAAAATTGCAGGAAAGGGACGTTATTGTGTAAAAACTGGGTGGTTAATTAATAAACTCGTGAGTCTTTTCCCCCTTCGTTTTGTATAAACTTATGGAAGGCGAAAGAAATTCTAGCTGTGGTTAACAATAATTATATTTGGCGAATATTGTTGTACGATTTCTGTCCAATGTTTCGCATTGTTCAATTGAATCTTGCGAATAAAGTACGCCGTGTGATTTTTTACATTTTCGTAATTTTCTTCCGCGCGTTGTTTCTCAATTAGCGACGACGTCAGCACACCGTGAATTTCGACACTTCCACATATTTTTGTTACGAGCATTGTAGAAAAGGTTGCTGCGCAGTATTCAAAAACGACGCAACCCTCGCTAGCAGGAGACCGTTTTAATTTGCTACATTTTATAATTGTATTTAATTTACACAGATTTATCCGCTCGTATTTCTACACATTAATTCTACGTAGACGTAAAGATGTAAATCTTTTGCGAACAGCGGGGTGGAAGTTTCTCGAAAGTAATTTCGTCCTATTCGTAACTTCGTAGCGAATAGCTCCCTTGTAACTTCGATACTAAATAAAAATTGGATAAGGAATTGCTGACCTGTGTCAAAGTTTGTATGTATAGAACTTATTTGATGCTTCCACTTCTTCCAAACTCTGATATCGAGGCCACGTTTACCAAAGACTCGGCGATTGAATAATAGTAACAAAACTTGAAATAATAACGTTCAATCGATGTGTTCTCTTACGAGGCCAACCACAGATTCCAGTCATACCCCTATACGTATTACTCTTATAAAATTGAACTTGTACCACAAAAGTATTACATACAAAAAATCCAATCACTTATACTTATGAATATGTAGGGTGAACCACGAAATTTGTCCAGCTAAGATTACTCTGTTGTTAGTGGTTTGATCTGGTGCGACACGATTTAATGAGAGCCTCAACGTCACCTTTAGTCTTCCGCATAAAGAATAAAATAATTATTGTTAACGATCGGATGTAAATGGTACGTGAAAGTGGATTGAAGCAGTACCACATTTGTACTCGAAAACAACATATTCCTTGAATAGCCAGCCCATATGTTCAATTTTAAACGCAAAGTAGTCGTATATGCACTGGGTCATTAAAAGCTTTGTTTGCCCGGAAGCCTCGACGTTTTAGAATGAGCAATGGATACAATATTTCAAGCCTCGGTATCCGTTCGGCGGTTTTCGTGCTGACTCTTGGCGAAAAGGCTCGAAATCGTTGAGAAGTTGCGGATGTCGGGACAGATGAATGGGAAGTAACAGATAGCCAATCGTGCGAGTATAATGGCCACGCAAAGCTGCGCAAAAGCCTTCGGACCTTCGGCGAATTTTTTCGCAGGGGTGAGATATATTATTTCGCGTAGTCTTACCGAAACGGGAATCGCATTAATAGCAGTATCTTATTTAACGCTCTCGATTAACAATGAAGTTTATCTGCCACGGCAATTGTCGATCTCCACTTGAAAAGCGTCGCCCGAAATTAAATCCTGACTTTATGACCGGGCCATTATGTAATTGAGGCTTGAATATTTCAACCCGTTCAATCCGGGGGATGATCGTGAATCTACCTAAACGTGTGACACGTGTTCACTGCAATCCATAATTCTTAAACGTTTTAAGATTTCCGGCCTCTCATCGGGGTTTATTAAAAATAGAAATGAGGGTGAATCGATTAGACGACTCGCAGATATATATTTCACAAGGTCCCCGGTAACCGTTTCATTCCCAAGAATGTTCCTCGCGGGGATGGTCCAATTGTTTTCGAGCACAAATCTCTGATATCGCCCCAGTCCACTATTGACGCCCCTCGTATCTCGTCGTGTCGCCCAATCTTTTGTTTTCTTCGTTGCCAAAATCGAAGTATCGGCATCAGCCCTTCCGACTCCGGCGGCGAGAAGGAAGTTTACGTCGTAAACTTCGGGTCTTAAGGGTGGAATTATAGTTGAGTAGAGCTCGCGCTAAGCCACGCAGTTGTTACCACGGTGAGCGCTTTAAAAGTTGGTCTCGGGTGTTCGTGTCGGCATGAGAGGGTGAGCGAAGAAGAAGAAGAAGCCAGAAGAAGCGAGAACGCGCGATACGCTGGAAAGGGACGTGGAAACGTGGTTAAGTTGCCAGGAAACTTTGGTAAAACTGAAAAGTTAATTTCGTCGTGTTAAATTACTCGAGCGCTCGGGCATTAAACTTGCAAAAGTTGGCCGGATGACTGAAATACGTACCTTCAACCATCCCTCCTTTCCTCTTCTCTTTGCCGCGTTCTTTCTATCCTTTGCCGCCTTCTTCTCTCTTTCATCGCTGCGTTATCTAATGAGCGGTACAATTACCATGATTTAATTGGTACGGGGCTCGTGTAGAGAAATACGCAGAGGGTACGGGTATTTGATGAACGAGTTTTTCTCGGAAACTCGCGCCGCGTATCGCGATACGGAATGCCTGTAATTATGTGGGTAATGGTAGTTGTGGAAACGTGCTGTCGTTCATTCATGACTCTTTCAGTGGATGCAAATCACGATTATTCGTCAGAAAAAAATTAGAAACAAAAAGTTTCACCGAGGGTAAATAAGATCCACCCTAGTGCTTATATTGGTAACTAAAATACACTAGGAAGTTTATTTGATGTAAACGTTTCAAACGTCAATCAAACGAAATTCAGCTCAATATCATGTACACAGGCGCATATCTGTTATTGCTAATGCAAAAGAAAAATGAATACGAAGAGCATACACGATCGCATCGTGGTGAGAGATACAAGTAATTCGGATAGGATCGTTAACGCTTTAGCCAATATGTATTGTGAAATATGTACTTCGCTTTCATGTAATTTCGAAGCAATTGTAGAGCCTTTCAGCTGGTACCTATAGTACCATTAATTTCCTATGACCTACATTTTTTATCGATTCTCAGAGAATTTAACAAAATGTTTGATAGCACGTACACAATGTTATATTTACCATATACGCATAGAGACGTTTGCAGTTGTTAATCTTTGCGAGTCATGATAATTTGTAATGCGCCTATACTCCTTGGATATTTAAATAATTTGTGAATTCGCGAAATGGATTTGAATGTTGATAAAAATGATTGAATGTACTGCGTTTCGTAATATTATTATATAACAGTATTGAAATTACAAAAATCAATATCCATTTAATTTCTACCTGGCACAGGGCGTATAAAAGGACATTCGCTTCTCTATGCGTGCATATCGTATTGGTTTCTAAGTAATTGAATTAAAATGTGTACTAAAGTTACACTTGTATTATTTCCGGGAGTACTCGCTGCGATAGATTTATGCATTAATCGGAGACCCTTGTTATAAAATTTGTTAATGCGCGCTTTGGCACAGATTTATATTAAAAGAATGTCCTGCGCAGTGTACAATCAATATATTGGACAATATGCATGCCGAATTTTAATTTCTAATCGCATCTTTTTATTTTCGTTGATTTTGTTACATGGAATTTGATCATTTGATTTTGATATTGCTTACACGGCTGGCTCAAGTACTGCATACATATATCACGGCAGCGCAATGCATCAAATCCTCGGCCATAAATGTTACGGACACGAGGTTAAACATAGAGATATTTGGTGGTGCATTTATACTTAAATATACGGATCTTCAAACTTGATTTTCAGAGCAGGGTCAATTACAATTGTACTTAAAATTTGGTATAAACTCGGAAGGAACGTTTCTTGAACTGTCAATTCGGAGCAAAATAATGACGACACCTGTTAGACTATCCTAACGATAGACAGACCTCGATATTTCCATTCCAATGTCTCTGTTAAATGCGGAAGGTGAATAATATAATGAAGCTAATTGTTCCGAACAACCTATCAATTTTTCTACATCAATTGGGCCAATAAGGTCACGGTCGTAATGTTCACCGATACTGTGCATTGCTATCAGAGCACCTGGTCCACCGTGTGTACGATCTAGGCGCGTGCGTAAACACACAGGAGAAGAAACTTCCGCGGCTGCTACAGGGGTGAGTTACCCCACCGTTTCTGCTGCTGGCCGACAAGCGCATCCAGCAATTCTCCAGCGGCACGTGCAGTCAACTTTAAACGTACATACACACGCTCGTCGGGATATCCTCAGCTCGAGCCAATAAAAATCATTACTTTTTGCTGGCGTTCCACGAAAGATTTTTGTGTTTTATCAATATAAGTCTGATCGCCTTCCAATAGACGGTCCAATTTCGTATGAAATTTTGTTATCAAATCTCTAACGGGCAAATATTCGCTAGTTGATACGAGATAAACGGTAGATAATTTGATAAGGGGCTTTATTTATGTTTGAAATTGCAGCGCCACGAAATTCGGTGTAATAATTTACAGAATTCGCATATTCATTACGCCGGATTAACATTTCCATTTGAATATTTGAATAATAAATGAATAAAGACATCTGTATGCGGATAGATCGGGCAAGATCGTGGGTGTAAAACGTTAGCGCAGAGGCAGCGGCTTGGAGTAGGTTTATATCGTGGTCAGCGTCGCGGCGCGCGTCACCTTCTATCTCACTCGCCTCCCGTTCGTTCCTCTTTGTCTCGGAAAAGTTTCCGGTGATGAGCTTTGTTGGCCGTTTCCCCCGCAGGACGGAAAAGTTAAATGCGAAAGTTTTATCCGATATCCAGTTCTACGACGCTGCTGGAAAAAGGGATCTACGCACGCCGTTATGTTGAAATTCGGATACCCCTGATTAATACAGTATCTATAATTTATGCGACGTGACAGAATGATTCTCAAATATAACAAGAAAATATTCGGCGCGATATTCTGGAAAGTTTCAGCTCGTAAATCGTTGGTGGAATCGATTGGAATATCCGGAAGTATTTTTCGATAATAAAGGGGACAATAAATATCGAAATCTATTATTGATACTCGTTTCGCGTATCTTCATTATTCATTATTGAATCTATCCATAAATTTCATTATGCAATAATTCATGTAACAAATAAATTCGTACAGTAATTATGTTATTAGCAATTCATGGGCTGTTTGCTAATGCACTAAATTACCCAGTTGCTGTTGCGTTAAATGTCAACGATCAATGATAACGTTAACGGTTTGGGTTTCTTTTTGTGCAATAGAATGGCGTCAAAGAAAACGAGGAAAAACCATTCTATACAGCACCTACTCGAACTGCCAACCAACAGAGAGACAAAATTGCCACTGTATTCTGCGAAGGAGTCGACTCAAACCCCACTCATCCCAACCCCTCGACAGGTTCCGGTAACAGTGCTGCACCCCTCACCGAAAAAGGTAAGAGACGCATGAATAAGTTATAAAAAAATCTTTTGTTGTCATTCAATTTGCAGGAACGCAAAGATCAATTATGTCCCCTTTTGCTTTGTTCGCGCCGTATCGACAATTCTTCGAGGTATCTCGGAATGAAAAATGGATTTGAATATTCCCTTGCTATGTGGATTTTTGGGAAAATTAAAAACGTAGATACATATCAATTTAATGGGCTTCGAACTTTGATTTGTACAAGTGGCAAAGCGCGTTTCCGATGTCAAGAACCTTTTCGTTATGCAATATTCATTTCATTTTTAACGTTTGATAACCGAGGTTCAAATGCATTCGTTCAATTTTCTTAAGGGTGCTTTTACAACCAGGAATATAAAGTAAATTATACAAAGAACGTGTTACTTTGTTCCATCATAATTTGAAATGACTTTAAGGGGTTATTTTGGTCTAGAACTTCAAAGAATCGAATCTTTTATGACACTTTGATAGGCACATGTCTACGAGAACCCGTTTGCAAAAGGATTTATTTCAATTCGTAAAAATAACAAAGTTATAGATCTTTGAAGAACACAGTTCTTACTGCTGACTGCTGCGAGTAATTGGTGTTAATGGCAAAAAGTGGAAACTACTGGCAATCTAAATGAATTTGTCCAAGAACAACCGGTTCCTTCCGACAAAGTTTTGAAAGTTCTAGAAAGCTATAAATGAAGATTTATCTGAAATTGCGACGTATTCAGTTGCGTGCATGTTTAACGAAGGACCTTGTCTGATATGTAATATCTCGCAGGGTAAGTCTTTTGTTACCACGGCGAATGTTAAATTTTAATTGCTCGTAATATTAAAGCCTTCCATAAAGTGGATGAATAGTGTTGCGGCTAAATGTCTTTTACACGTGAAAAACGGGATTGACGACAAACGCATAGTGGAACCATTGTAACCGCATAAATTGCTGACGCTTTACTTTTACCGTGGTGGCTTTTTTTTTTTATCGATCATTCGGCACGTGGGACTTTGTTATTGCTCGTACAAATGTCGACGTAAGCCAGAATCCGAGCGCAGCAATGGAGCGGATAATTTCTAACTGTATTTTCGCCTTCTGATATATCGTAAAGACATAATTATTTCAGAATGTTGAAGATCATTTTATTCCTTTTCAGAAGATTCTTGGACGAACTTTAGCGTATCAGTAGAATGATTTCAGACGATATGTAATATTGAATGTTTATGTTGTTGTGACATTCTGTTTTACAGCGTAGTCACAATAATTGTACTTTTTCTTGCACTTCTGTCCACGTAGAAAACTTTGTATTTATATGTACTAAGGCTATTTTATACAAGTCCAGATACGTGCAGGAATATCTATTTTGGCTGATCGAAAAACTTTCTCGCCTCTTTATGACTACTCTTTTGTTTCTTCTTCCTTCCATTTTATCCGACAGGGAGTCATGAAGAAGGGATTCACGTAACTTGGCAGGGGAGGCTTCGGCTTCCCTGTAAAATAACGATTTTTAAAGTTTCTGGAGGAGTTTCAAACCTTTTCTCACTGAGCTTCGTCGAAGAAGTTTGCAAAGTTTGAACCACGTAATTGGAGAGAAAAGGAATTTCCTCTAACCATGTAAAATGGTTCGTACGTTCATTGCTTAAATCAAACTCCGATTCACGTTGTTCTATTAAATGCTAGTTCGAATAATAAACTTTGTGAAAGGTTGACTGCAATAATCAAAGGTCAGGTATTTTTGTTGTAAAAAGAAACAGTAACTTTATTCTAAACTAATATTAACAATGTAAATATTCCTAATGTAAGTTTTCTTTGGACAGTTTCCCTTCTGTAAAAGTGTACTGTATCGTTGATATGTCGCTACAAAAGCGTAAAGTGATTTTGCTTTGTGTCGATGTACCTTATGTTCGTGAAATATTGCCAATCAGTAGTATAGGTCGCCTGGGTCAGACAGTGCCGTCTGATCCAGCGGGGCTGTCGGTCGGTAACCAAATATTCTATTTAGGTACAGATGCTAATTGAACTCTGCATATACTTTTCATTCCAAATGAATAGATAAAGTGCTTGAATTAGAATTTTGTATGAGAAAATTATTAAAAAATTGGGATAAATTTATTATCGGCAGGGTAATCGAAAACTGCTTATCAACGATCGCTTCTGTAGATAAAACCCTGATACTATACCGGCAAATCCAAGGTCACATCTGCCGGTAAAGTCGACCACTGGCAGGTAAAAATTATCTGTTACCGACGTATTGCAAGGTGGATGCATAATTGTTCAAAGACAGGTGCTAAATGTATAGGCCGAGCGATTGTTAACACATCCGAATAACTGTTTACATACAATAGAATAAATATCTCTAGAATTTACACTTAATTAATTCACGAATGAATTTACAATTAAATAATTATTAAAATATAATTGTTACTCTTGTCTAGAAGATTCAAATGATTCTTACCTGCGCTCTTTGAAAGCTGGGGTCCGACGGAAATATATACATAGGATCAAATAACGCGAGGTACACTAAAACTGTACACACTGTTTCCTAACAAACGCATGAACTGGCTTTTTAAAAATATCTAAAAGCAAAAAATTAATTTTCATAGAAGAAGAAGAATACTTCTCTATCATTTTTGAACTTATGTCTTTAATACAATACAGTGAAATTAGAATTAGAATTAAAAGTGATATTAGGAAGGGTGCGATTGGGTATTATTTAAAAGGCACGTCGTGTATGTAAATTTTCGGAGTGATGCTCAAGCGAGGTGAATGCACGTATTTCACAAGAAAATAATTTGCTATTGAAATGGTATGAATGAGACGGTGGCAGGAGCGTCTTCAACATACGCAAGGTGGTGGGTGGAACGGAATTTATGATAATTGCATAAATCAGAGCTTTCCTCCACAATAATCATAATCTATTGGGATAGTTGTGCGAAGTTAGCTATTTAGCCAACGGCGCGAATAGCGGAAGGAGGTCGACGGATTTCATGGGACCGTGAATAAGATAAAGTCGAAGTTGTCGGGTCAAATTGAAGAGATATGCTTTTTATTCATTTCTGACTGAAAAGTGATTATTCTATTACCTTCTCTGAGGCTACACATTCTTCGAAACTTGTAAAATACAAATCCTCCAAAAACTGAAGTAGTACGCAATGCTTCGAGTTGCTAATTGTAAGTTGAAATCTAAATTGGAACCGAAAGGGCATTGGATTCATATTGCATACTCATACAATTGTTTTTAACTGAGCAAACAGTTTTCATGTTATAAAATAGTGGCGTGTGACTTTGAAAATCAATAAAAAAGGCGCGACGTCTGGAATCTAGACGGAGCGACCAAAGAGGGTGCCACCAGTGTAATAGCAACCCTTCAGGAAATGTCCCACTTGATTTTACTACCAATAACTTATCAACAAATTAAAGCAGCTTTAATATAAATGCGTTTAACAAGAATCTTCCTTATAATTGTTCTCGTTGAAAAGAAATACATAGTATTTAAAATGTTCAAAACATACTGACACCTAATGCATTCATTCCATTGCACAAACTTTGCACTGTATCTTCAGTTTTCTGTTCAAGTCACTTCTTAAAATAAAATGACAGCTGTTAAACTATTTGTGGAAATGTACTCGACATAACGGGACGCGTGAAAATATTTTGTGACGCGCGATAACTTTTTCAACTTGCGTGTACGTTTTGTTTCAATAAAGTCATAACGTTGCTAAATATGAACGCACGACACTCGGTGCTATTTTATGCTTATACTTTCCATAAAAACTTCCTGGCACTTCCAGGTTCAAATTTACTGAAATCGGTACCATTGTACTCGAACGATTATCATCGATGTTAAAGTGGGATTCCCGTGTTTCCATATTTTCTTTAAGACTGTGGGAAAGCTAACAGACGACTGACGTTTCTAAATCGGTGGTGATTTCTTTACTAACGTAGCGGGATACGAACCTCAGGGTAATTCGCTGTACGCTGTTGGAATATTAATGGCGAAATCCTCTCCAACAGAAACGTCGAGATTGTTACGGTTACGATTACGATTATGGGCCGTCATTCCTCTTAAAGGAGAACCATTATAATCCAGAATAATATTCGTACGGGATATCTTGAAATTCCTCCCTTTCGATGCGCAATGATGCTCAATGGTATAAACATGGAAAATAAGGACATTAAATTCGACCGTTTGAAGAATAATTATATACCTCCTTCGATGCTTTTATATGCTATGAAAAACTGGTACGCGGTTTCAGCATCAGTATTATTGGCATTTCAACAAAATGTTATTTCTGTAAAAGCAATTTTGTAACGCTGTTATTTACATTCTAGTAAAATATAGTTGCGGTATTCGAAATGAACTTGTATGAATTTTATTTTGTTTATGTATTTCAAAATCACAGCAAAATGAGCCTGACGGCAATTTAAATAAAATCCATGGGAGTTTCGTCTGAATTGAAATTGTACGAAAAATGTTAAACACACGAAAGAATTTCAATTCTCCGAGGATAGCATTAGTGATCAATCGGTCTGTAGGAGAGTTGAAAAGACGAGGCACAGTACCCTTTAACTTTGTCGAGCTGTCGTGCTGATCGGGGTTGGAACGAACCCTCCAATTCTCTCGGTGGGAGTAGCCACGCGGTTGAGTGAATTTTTATGAATGAATGCGCGAGGATACCTAGATCCAAGGCTTTGGAATGCGCACCCTGTTTTCACCCCTGTACCTATATTTACGTCAGTGACTCTCAATTTGAAGTTCTCGCAACACAGAAAACCTGCAGGGAACAACGTCACCGTTAAAACTCACCCCTTTGGGGTAAATAGGCTTAAAATAAATCGAATCGTCTTTTGATCATTCGTTTCGTTTCTGGCTACATACACTTCTCAAGGGATACGCACTTTTATAATTGCAGTATTTTTTAAATTTAGAATATTTTTATTCCAAATTGATGATTTAATTTATTTAATCTTTTCTTAGAAATTTGTTTCTTCAGTACCTTGGATTTTTGCAATTAGTGCAGAGGTTGCAATAATATGCTTTTGATTCCACGATATGAAACAATTTTCGTTGCTAGATTATATCTTATTCAATTTTCAAATTATTGCAAACAGCACTTCACGAATGGAAACATTTCCTGGGCCATATATCTATATTTTAAGTTCGTTCGTTACATTTTACTTAATACTTTTGGAATATTACTCGAAGGTTGAACAATATGGAATTCATCTACCTCTAGGCGACTGGACATTAATGTCATTTGTCAAGCACGTATAACGGCCATAGTCTATATCATGGCATAAGCTTCTTCCATGGGGTTTAAACATTTTTGCGTGGGATGAAAATCATAATTGTGCACCAACATCGTCGCACTCTTTAGCTACAAAGGGTACTCTCTTGCAGAAGGGTCTGAGGTTGAAAGTGTTAGCGGCAGCACAAAAGAAGGCTTAACCCTCCGTAACCAGAGGGGAGTTTATAAAAATCGTGTCAATTAGGCCTCGAGAAAGAAAGGCAGGTCGGGTAAGGTGTTCTATGGGTGGGGGCTTTACAGCTTGCATTATAAAGAGATCGTTGACAAGCAATTTGCCTTTTCAGCGGCTCTTAATAAAATTTTGCACCTTCTCGTTGTTGCACAAGAAATGCCATAGTCTATCGCCTAGGTAAAAATAATCCCTCATTAATCGAATACACCAGATACAATATTTTTATTCACTGTCGTACTTCAATGTTCAAATTATAATGTGCGTGTATTTTTTCCAATAGATTTTCTGTGGAATTTCTTAATTACCGAGATTTGTTCCGCTGTAGCGCATAAAACTTTCTACCTCGCATAAAATTCTATCTTGATTAAAGGAGAAGGAGATAAAGGAAGCAAATCCTGTTCAGATTTCTGTGTTCTTGTTCTGGAACTGCGATGTTTAGAGCAAGGCGAAGGGTCGATCGGGCCTAGGCAGTGCTCCAGGCGAGGATTAGCCCACGGGGTATTGTAACGTCGTAAATACATTCCCTTTTTACCCCTCGAGCTTAAAGTCACGGTACCTCCCCCGGTTCTCTCCTCGTCTGTCGGTCGGTAACTCCACCTCCCATTGTCGCCGACTTCGGTCTCAACGCGAGGAAATAATATAATTATATTTCTGATTTTAACTTTGCGCGTATGTTCATAAAATACAAAATAAAAACATATTCATGGAAACGATTAATAATCCCGCCACGATACCGCGTACAGAACCGGTCAAAAGTTTGGGTACGCGTGCTATTGTATGAAATATTCTGAAACTTTTATTATTAATGTCACCACTTTGTTTAGATATACACGCACGAAAATGATCAAAATAGCTAGTAACAATAGGTGAAATATCGTCCGAAGAATTGTTACTTAATTGTTAAAAGCATTTCGCTATTCAAGGTAACCACTTTTTGCCATCCTCAATATGTTGAACAATTCTGTCGATCTTGAAATTGATTTCCGCAATTAACCGTATCGGAGCTAAACAATCTGTTCGAAAGGCAACAATTCGGTCCGCAGAAGGTCTCAAAGTAATAATCGACATCGGACCTGAACGTCCGATTCGAAAGATTGTTATCTGCAATTCAAGAGAAGCTGTGCATTTTTATAACAGTGAAATGCAACAGAAAAATGCACAAGCATTAAGCTACGACCGAAAATTAAACCCCACAATTTGTATTTAAAAAACAAATAAAGAAACATTTTAATCGTCCACAGGTTCTCACTAATTTCTTTGACGAATTCAGCGAAGTAAGGATTATAGACCCCTTTATCGATCTCCCTCCCCCTCCGTCGCTATTCATTTGCCGATTTAGCGGCCATCTTTATTATCAAACGTGATCGCGGACTATAATTCCGTCGGTTCGCTCCAGGGACCGGTTGTAGTTTTTCGATAGGATGGAGAAAAGATTAGGAAAAGCATTACGCCGAGGCACTTTAGCCAATGTCATCGTTCCGATACTTACACCCCCTACACCCCTCTGCATCCACACCCCCTCCCCCATATCCGTGTTCCTATTGCGAACGGCGGCACCCTCCGGTTTTCTATCTGGTTTGGCGAGTGCCGGCGAGAACGGGGCAGCCCCTTTTCCGCGGAGCGATATCTCGAAGCGAAATCCCGGTCGGCCTCGCGCTTATACTAGTCGAAATGGAAAGGGTTGCACGCGAAGGGCTCCGGAAGGACTGCGGGGTTATAATGAAATATAGGCTCGTTCCGCTTCGTATAAGACTGCATTAAGATTATACGTTGGCGCGCTCCTTGGCGACCGAAGAAGGTCGAAATAAACGGGGGTGGTATAGGGACGTGGCTGGTGGCTACGTAGCTAAAGGGGTAAGGGATTCCTCCTACGGTGTTTTAATCAAGCCGGATTTGCTGCGGCAAGCCGTGGTTCCAACTTTCATTTTAGCCAGCCCCCGCTCTGACGAGTCGTGCACGAATGTTTTCGCTCCTCTTTCTCTATATACACACTCTTCGTGTATACCCTTCCTCTTATTCTAGCGACCTTTCAACGGTCTGTCCTCCTCTTCGTCTCGTCAACGCTCGCCAGACATCCGTAGGAGACTGTTTTCCCTGCATTACAACGTTATCTCTGTTTCGCGGAGACGCGTGATTCCAACGACGTTGCCCTCCTTAAGAAACTCCAAGGGGCTCGGTTCGTCGCGATTAAGTTATTAATTCCGATAGAAACGGAACGACGGGGAAGATGTATTTTTCGTACGGTGTAACCCATAAGCTTGGTGGAAGTGACGATTAAGTTTGGATCGTGAGGCGGATTAATGTTGGTGGTGGATCGCTTCTCTGTCCACTGTTTATTCGCATCTCGTTCTATGCTTTTTGGTAACACAGGGAATAGACGATGTTTTCTACCAGAGGACACGTAAACTTTAAGAAACTGTTATCAACTGGAACATTTTCATTTTCCCAGGAAATAATAGTTTGTGACACCCCTCGCACGTCGCACTGTTTCTAACTTCAAACTGAATACGCAGCCGCTGAAAATTGACCAAAATCGAATAGTCGACATTCTACTCATTCAATAGTAGCCGATCTGGAAGCGCTCCTCGAATCATAGCCAAAGGAAACGAAGCTCCTACTAGCCTAATATCACTAATCCCGCGATCACAATGCCCTCGTCGACAAAGATATTCGTAGGTGGAATTCGTTTCATCTTGGCCCGAGCTTGAACTGTGCATGAGGAAGGGAAGGTCGGCTAGGTAGGAAGGAATGAACATAGAGCAAACAATATGGCGTCAGCCAGGAGAAACCCAAACCGTTGCGGACCGGTCAGTATGCAATATGCTAAGGTTCTGCTTTTCCTCTCCCTTCTTCCACCCTGCCAACAAGCAGCCGAAAATTCACCGTTGGCCTCCCTCACTCCCCCTTTCTCTATTCCTCCTTCTGGTCCTCTATAACCTCCGAATCCTTGGGTTTGGGAATTTAATTACAGTATAGTGCCTACATTGTAGCCCCAGCCGGCCCGGAAATAAACTCCCCATTGTCGCGGCACAAAGCTTCTATTTGTCACGAGACCTGGGCGTTCGACACCCTTGCGACGCATGCCGCCCCCGCACACAACCTGCCACCCCCCTGTGCCTTTCGATATCGACTTTTCCGACAGCGCCACGACTTATGTCGCTATGCGCGGCAGAACGCGACTTAGTTAATAAGCGGAACAAAACGAAAGCAGGCCAGGGCATTCTTTTTCATGGCAAGTGCGAACGATCGACCGCGAAGTCTATGGCTGCACGGGGGAGGGTTCTGTTCTGCGACGGTAGACTTCGGGCTGAAGCGATGGGGATTTAATTGTCTGTGATTATTTTGTTCTTGGGGGTTTAATGAAAGAACAAGTTTCATTTTAGTCCCGTCAATTTTCATTTATTCCACGTGGTGTCCCAGGTGATGCACCAGGTTCATGGTACAATCGAGGAGGGGCTGATTCTATGTGACAAATTAAGTCGAGGGCAAATAACAAAAGCGTTTCATTCGAAGCGCTATTTTCGAGAATGTGGTCACTGGTTTTTGGGTTTTCTTTCCTATTTAAGTGAAACATTTTCATTAGACAGGTCTGGAATGGAGAGCCGGTTCGGTACCGCTTCATTCACCCCTATACATTATGAAGAAGATTATCCGAGTAACCACAGCCTAACAATCTCCCTGTTCCGCTTCTTCGCGAACTTCGATGTAATAAGTAACAACGCCATTTAATTATAAATGCTCGCACCCGAGGAACGAACTTATCTAGCTCCCACTTTCCGTTTAATCCGATCCGTGGGACGAGGTACACGGAATCGTACGTTAGAATTTAAGCCGTCCTCATACCGAGCTAGGGCTGTCTTGGTATAATATAGGTCTCAGTGTTACTGAGTTAATTGAGTAATCGATTAATATTCGAGTCGGCGCTTATCAAAGTGATCTAAATAAAAAGAACGAAGGAAGCGTGAATTCATCACTCATCGATTTACACTGCAACAATGTGGAACTTTTTTTTACGAAATAATCGGGAATGGATCCGTTCAATTAAATTGGCACCTGTGTCGTCGAACAGAATTCAATTCACGTTTATTTTTAAAATATGCAATGCAGTATTTTATCTGCCATTACTAAAAATATATTCGATGTGTCTTACTCAAACAGCAGTCAACTCGAGTGAAGTGAAAAATTCCAATAATCCCGTAACAGTTCCCTTCACCACTACGACGAATGCGCGACAGGGTCAGTAGCGATAAGATCACACCCATCCTCCCCGGGTGTCGCGGTAGAATTTAGGGTTGGGTGTGTATCATTGAACATTAACGATCTGAACCTTCTTCGATGGATGTTATTGCTCCGTGGCACGCGTCACCTTGCGCGGCGCCATCAAACGATCACCGTGAAACAGTTTCGCCTCCCGAACGACGATGAAACTCGGTTGGAATTTGCACCACAATCGTACTCCGGGGAAAAAGTATTCTCCCTTTAGTACGTCGCGAGCGGGGCAATCGTGGCAGCGTTCTCTTACGATTATAATAAGTCAGCCTTATAGAACTTGCCTCAATGGCAGAACCGATGAGAATTGCGAAAGGCGGCTCGATTAGCAACAGTTTCGCCTCTGGTTCCGCCCGCCCGAAATTGCCGTCATCGTCGGCTCATAAATATAACTACGAGCATAGTAGTGCTCCTCCATTCGCCAAACCTCTCCTGCATCGGACCGTAAAGCCCCATAATTATTCACTCGTCGTTAAATCGGCCGCCTACGCGGCAGTTACGGCTCTACGTCGACTAAGTGTACCGTGTACATTGACTACGTGTTACTAGGATGCTTGCATATGCGATGGCAGATTACTGTTCGCCGATGAACAATTTCGGTTTCGATGAACGAGACATACTACGTGTGTATCGTTGATTAATTCCGATTTAATCTAAAGGAAGGTCAAAGACGATCATTTTCAACGAAACATTTCATTTCATCTAAAGAGTCCCGAATATATTAAGGAACTTTGAAAAGGTAAACTGAAACTCGCAAATCTTATTACACGGAGTCGTGGTGTAAAAATTAAAAATATTAGTTTCATTTATTGCAGTCAACAGTAGATCGTATTTTAAACGCTTAAAAACTTGTTTCGATTTCCCACGACAATAAGCAATGAATCACCACAGTTGACTTTCGTTTCCTTATAATTCTATGCAGCAATAAAACGTAAGAAAATTGCTGATTGCTTCAGCTTCGCTTCTCACTGTATGTACATCAGCGTCTGACCAACCGTATGGTTATTCTACTTGTCCATGGCGCGACTATTGCTCCTTTCACCATTGAATTTCCCGCGATCGCATTTCTTGTTGCACAAAGCGAGTGGCCTGGCACCATTTTCTAGTCGTTCGAAATGCACGTTCAAATTCACCCTGGTTATAGAATGCCCTTTGCGTGTCTCGCTCGTATTTCGGGTCATCGATTCGTTCGATACAAATTGCAGTACAAATTCAACAGCTGCCGCAAATGTCGGCCATCGCACAACCTGTCGGCGAAACAAATCTCATTCCATTATCCACCCGCGCATCAACCAATTATTCGCGATTGACCAACGAAATCGTGTTCCCCTCTCGATTGTCGGCGCGCATGCACCTGCGTTCCGCTCGCGAACCGCGCTCCCCATTAAAACGAGGGTCGAGGGGGGGAATGGAAGCGAGCCACGGAGATGCAGATAAGGGTAGCGAGAAAGGGCGACGGGGGAGGGACGGTAAAAAAAGAAACGATTGAAGCGTGCAAAAGTTTCCGATGAAATCGCGAGTACCCTCGAAACTTGCAGCTTGAAACGGTCGGGCTCGCGGATGCACGAGATTCGACGGAGAGCGGAAACGGTTTCATTTTAGGCGGATGGCGACGGTGGCGGCCCGTTTGGTGGATGCCACGGGGCGAGGCAGGGCGCCGGGTCTGGATGGTGGGGTCTTAATTGCCCGCGAGTTAATTAAACTGTAATTCAATCGCGCGAATTCGCCGATGTTTTATCGTGGCGCGACGCGCCGTTAAGTTTGTACTTGGCGATGCGCTCGTTACAGAAAGTATATCGGGCGGCCGTGTTTTGCGTGTACGTGCAAGAATTATGGGGATTTACCCCTTGCCGGAATCGAATAAACGTTTCGCGGAATAACAGGGGTAGGGGGTTCGCTCAAGTTGGAGCGGCCTGGTGCAAGGTGTAATATAGTATAAAGACGATGCCCAACGATCGTAGTGTTATCAATGTTCAAGTATATTAGCGACATTGCATGACCAATTGTAAGTTGCGCATGACGTTCCGTAAGTGTTGAAAGTAATAAATAGGATCGTCGAAATATCTGCCTGGAAACGATTTTATGGAAAATCACTGGAATAATATTGTACAGTATACATAGACCTTTCCTGCTTTCATTTTTTAAACCAGGCTCTCAAACTTTACCACTACAACGGTGACTATATGTATAAAACAATCGCGAGTACGATGTCGCATTATAATGACGATTGCGTTTAAATGAAAATAGTTAAAACAAATCAAAATCGGTCTTGGCTCTATCGTGTATAACAATGGTATAGCACTGAACGAGTAAAATAAACAAGGGAAATAATTGCTGTATTATTAAAAAACAATCGAGGACGCAGTATAAACTGCAAGGAAACGATCGTAGATATTCATAGGTGCTGCTAATAGCGCAGGTCATGAATATAGCAAAAAACACAACATTTTCGTTTGCGCCGAAATTGATGGCAGATTACGCTAGTGGATTTCTTAGATCAATGATGAGGTAAGGCCAGCGAGGGTTGCTTATTGTAATTATCCCTTCAGAGTACGTAGAACCTACCCTTGGCTAACCTCCCATCGCACACGCTCCCGGGCTCGATTGTTCTTGCTTGCATGGCCCCATGCGCCACGTCTATGAAATTAAGCGTACCACCCTTCTTGCCGAAATATGGCTGTTCTGTCAAGACCTCGTCCCTGCCTTCCCTCTTCCTTTACGCATCTTCTGCTCGCCCTTAATTCCTCGAAGATAATTGCCGCCTCATCTTCGCGTCGCGAACCTCGCGTCATTTATGGAGGCGATTGATGGGGATCTATGGCGGGAGGGAAATGCAAAAGGAAATTACATTCTTTTAAAAGTCCCGTGTCATCGTCGAGATAGGCCCGTTAATTGTGTTACAAACACCAATTGTAAAAAGATCGCTTCACGAGGCAGAGATTATTGTCTCTTTATTGATTTCTTATAGGCGATGGAAATATTTGAACTTCGTTGTTTCACTCGAAGGTGAAATTAATTCTAATCGATTTTTGTCTTCTTCGCAAGTTTGCTTGTCCTTGTGTGCTGTAGATAATTGTCGCCTCATCGTCGCGATTATGCGAGCGTTATCGACGATTAATGATTGCCGTCTCCCGCGGAACGTGAAACAAAATTGCATTCCTTCGAAAGTCCCGTCTCATCCTGAGCAATTACCCGCCCGCGGATGCGTAAAAATCGTCCCCTTCGTTACCACGTTTCTAATCCCATTCGTAGATGAAATTTTCTCTTCGTGCATTTAACATAATAATTAAGTATGCATACAGAGGTTCACATATGTTCGACAGGTTGAGCCTCGGCAATCAAAAACATTTTTTCACCCAGCTTCAATCGCGGTGACCAATCGCCATGGCTGATATTTTTTTTACGATAACTCCGTGTCATATTCGTGCCACGTAGCGGGTCATATACTTGGTCGGAATGTTTGACTTTATAGCGGATACATATTTCAATCGTCGTAACCAAAGAAGCAAGCAGGCCGAAGGGTGGTTGTTTGCCGGTGACCAGAATTTAATATTCATCCAATCAGGGGGTAAACCTACCGCGCCCGAGGGTGTCGCGCTACGTCTGACTTCCTCTTTCCCCTGACCTCCATAACCCCTCTGCATATTTGTCCCTCTGCATGAGCCAATAAAAAAAATTCGCCGTTATAAACAAATCTATAGCATTCAAAGTTGAAAGCTAACTTTACACATTACAAACACCATAATGCAACTTCGAAAACCCGCTATTCGATTATACGGTTTCTTGAATCAACGATTTTTCACCGAAATGTAAAAACAAACTATGCCGAGTTCGCGTAGACAGAATTCGGGGCTGACCGGTATAGAGGGTAATTTAATTTGCATTATGCTCGCAGTGGGTTGTACCCTTGTTTCGTGAGCATTGCGGGGTAAACTCAGTAACAAACCCGCGGATTCGTTCGATCAAACTTAATTAGCGCCGAATTCCAGACATAATTAAATTCGACCGCCGTGCAATTTCGCGGATACTGGCAACCCGTTAGATAGAAGGGCAGGGGGAAGGGGGGTGTAAACAGTCGAGGGACGGACAAGGAGGGTTAAGATGAAAAGGACATACGGGGCCGGGCGAAAAATTTTGCCCCGAAACAAAGCATCCCCGGTGTCGAATATTGTTCCGATTGGATTATTTTTATTGGCTCGTAAATTCTTCGGCTGTCGATGCCGTAAATCTCCGCTTACGTTCTATTATTACAGCGTTTAGTTGATTTATATAAAGTCCTCCCGCTGTTATATATCTTCGGGCGTGTTAGCAAATTTCCGATGTCCTCGGTATCGTGCTCCGTCCGAGATTGCCGCACGTTTTTGTCGGCTCGTGAGATTGAATTACTGGAAGACGCGTGAACCACGTTTCTTCCTGCACAACCTTGCCAAGTTGCTTTATTTAGGAGGGAATTGGACGTCTAATAGAAAGCAGTTACCGCGTAAAGATTTCATGCGTGTCCTACGAAGAGGATGATAAACGTGGCCAATAATGCCGCAGCATTCCTGTAGAGTGGCGAAAGAGAGAGAGAGAGAGAGAGAGAGAGAGGGAGGGAGGAAGGGATAGACGGAGAAAGGGAATTCCTGGAATGCTTCCGGAGTTTCAAAGGTAGCCCCTTCGTTCTTAGCTGCACCCTTTCTATCCTCGAGGCGGTACACCGGTCCATTCAGAATATCCTTGTCATTAATTATAAGAAAACATTGTCCAACGATCGTTCGTATTCTCGATGATATTTTAATGCTGTAGACATTCTGGTTCTCTATATGTCTAATAATTTAAAATAATTACACTTTTCTGTTCGCATTCATCGATTCATTTTTCAAAGGTTAAAGGATATCCCGGGTGCGTGTTTCAGTTTGCTAAAACATACATTACTAATTGCACACTCAGCACTAGAATGCAATAGATATGTGCAACACAAATTTCAAGCAGCCTCGAGGCAAACAGCAATCGGTCTACAATCCACTCAAAGTCTATCCCAGCGGCTGCACTTAACAAATGAATTAATCCACCGTATGCGTGGTCCCCGAAAGTTATCGTTCACAAGAAGGAGAGATTGCGCGCATAAAAACATTGACGGAACAGAAACTGCGACGGATCGGGGATGCGGAACAACAGAAACAGGGAACTGGAGAAAAAAAAGTCCAAGTACAACAC
The DNA here is from genome assembly GCA_963583965.1 of Nomada ferruginata. NCBI lineage: Eukaryota > Metazoa > Arthropoda > Insecta > Hymenoptera > Apidae > Nomada > Nomada ferruginata. The sequence continues at coordinate 16,852,485 of OY757216.1, forward strand.
AGGCACGTCGCAACAGCGAGGAGAGTCTGGTCCGTATACAGGGGAGTTTGGAATGAAGGAGGACTTAGTGTCAGCACCCTTTGACCAGTGGTCCCCCTCGTTTTGAAAGCTGAATCGAACATAGTCACGTCATAACCTCCTCTTGCCATTTCTCGCAATTTCTCTCAATTTCTCCGCGTCCTTCTGCGGACTTTCAGCGTTGCTGCCGAGCGTGATCAATGAACGGCGCAGATGCTGTTTCGGACTGTTGCCGAGTATTGTGCACCTAATCGCCCACCCTGTCACTGTGACCACATCTCGGGGACTGGCGCTGGGATCCCCCGAGACGACGGCCCATAAATCGAAAGTTCGAAGCTTCCCCGAAGGGTACCGTGTACCCCATTCCCCGTTATCGACGTATTCCTGCGTTAACATAAGATCGGGCAGCGATTCGCCTACGGCTACTCTTCGTCAGTTGCGGGATTACCACCTGGATCACTTGCAGTCGTGCTTCCTAAGATACATTATCGTTGTGATTTATATGTGCCGCGTGGGATCCGGTTTGGCGTGGAGCACGTGCTGTCCAGGAATTCTTTTAGGTAGTATGATGTATCGTTTATCTAGTTAGCAACTGTATTAGCGGCGGGAGACGGTTGAGAACTTGCTGCCGGGTTCTGCATCTTACTTACGATTTGTTTTATGGAAATAAATGCAGGTTCACTGGGAAAGGGCAAGCTAGAGTGAAACTAAATCACCGTATAAATATTTCGTTTCGTGTGGGACAAAATATTGTGGTATATTGGGGATGAATATTTCACTATACAAGTAGCTGCAATATTTAAGTGGTGAGTTACATTGTTTCACATACACAGGCCGAGTCGTAATGATTTAAGCTGTTCGTCGAATAATGCATTTTAAACACAATTGATATTCACAAATTGCACGAAGAAAATTCGCAATGGGAAAACATTTAATTCTCAAATAGCTCTATCTTTTATTCAAGTTAATCAATTTTTAAGACCTGGATGATATTCCTGGTCGAAAGAGAAATGGGATGGCGGAGAGCCGCGAGGTTGTCCTGCATAACACAGATTGTGGTTGGAAATTAGGGTGATTACCAGTTTCTCCTCCTGGTACCCATTGAAGCTACGAGAGGGGCCAGGTGACGGGGTGTTAGCTACGTGGGGTGGCGTGTGCTTGCCGTCGTACGATCCTCCTCTTGTCAAGTTTAAACCCGCTACGTGACTAAGTTGCAAGCGGCCTGCTAAGATGTCCTGCTAATTTATATGTTCGCGTTAACTTGCGCTCACCCCCTCCCCCTTGTACTTCTACCTGCATCCTACGTCTCTTACATCCTGGCAAGGGGGCAGAAGGATGCGGTGCAGGGAGGAAGCTTCTGGCAGGAGAGGGCACGGGTCGCATAAATAATCGCCGTTATCGTGCTCGACAGATGCGTTAAAGATCCTTTGTCCCTTGTGGCGAAGCAGCGATTTCTCCAACCTAGACTATGTAATAGTTTATATTAGTTTAATTGCGTGATCGAAGAATTTTCGTTGCAACGATCCAAGAACGTTGGCCGTAAGAAGTTTTTTTAACACAAAAATATGTGAACTCTAGCGATGGAAAAGGAAAACGGTAGAGTACAATTATATTCTTCTTCTCCCACCATGCAATTTACGATTTGTCTTCGTGGCAAAGTAAAGTATTGAGATTTAAAATTGCACCACTAATTTGGATAATTGCGATACCAAAGGAAGGGTCACTGATACCCAGAAAGCAATCGACTAGCTGACATCTTGGTGCTGATCTTCGTCTTTGGGGAGATTCTACTGAACTAAGACAGCACCCTTTTCCTTACCGACAGCAGGAGATATCGTCAAAGGAATCACGCTTACTTACCTGAGGAGGTCAGGTTTAAGGAGTCGGATACTGGTCCTAAGGGTGAACTTTCTGGTCGAACCTCAAGGAGGCCGAACCGCAAAAGCCTCGAGGTTTGAGTCCTACGTATCCTGATGAATCGTTTGGTGTCTGGGTCCTCTTTGAAGCGTTCACTAGGCGACCATCGTTCATTAGACTTAATCGGACAGTTCCTTCGCCCTGTTTTCTTCAGTTTCCTCTTCTTTGGACAGACTTTCTAAAACCAACGTCCCCCCGTGCTCAGACACTTTCTGTCTCCCCAGTAACGTTTGCATTCGAAACAAACGCAAAACAACTTCTCTTTCAAGATGTTCTGTTGCAAACCCTGTTTTTTTTTTCATCTGTACTTTAATATTGTAATATATCATAGCACAAAGTTTATATACTGTGAACTTTAATATTAAAATTGACTTTTAAGGATTAATAGGATAAAAATAATTTTCCATTTATGTCATACCGTTGTAATAAGAAAGTGGAAATTTCTTAGACGACGAAAGAGTACCATCAATTTGAAAATATATTCATAAATGTTAAGTGCAAAGCATTCGCGGTAGCTGGAAATGTTTATCACAGTAGAATACATTGTACTTGTAGCACAACAAGCAGGAACACCGTCGGATTACAAAGGAACAGGCGTTATCGATCTGAAGAGAGGGTGCGTGACAACGGTACCCTAATTAGGACCCCTATGACCCACACGTCTTCCTTGGCCCAATGTGGTAGGAACCCACATGCTGAGGATGCATCCGCGCGTGAATATTTGCGTAAGTGATTGCTCGCCTTGAGACGACAACCATTCGATCCATCCACGAAACTGCCCGGTCCACCGTGGGCGTCTCCTTGCCGTAGGATCTTCTTTCTCCGCGAAATCGTACGCAGAACTTGGTACTTCAACTTCTTGCCAGTATTGGACGCCTTTGGGAAACTTAAAACAGCCTTCCTAAGAAGTAGATGTGCAGGAGGGTGGCATTCTTCGTCTCGTTTGCTCCCACTGTCGACGTTTTCTAGACATTCCCTGGAGTCCTTCGACATTTTGCTTCTTTTTGCTCGACCACGCAGGGCGAGAATTACTGTGCGATTTACGCGGATTCGGAGCTTTTCCGTCGATAACGAAAGATTGTTTTACAAGTCTTGTGTCGTTGGATCGATAAATTAACATTTTTCGCATCTTCACTTAGTTAATTTTTCTGACTGTCTACAATGCTCACTTCAATACACATATAGTTAAAGGGGTATTCCCATTCAGAGCCTTTATACGATTTACGAGTCCATTGTTCTCTTAAACACGCTATTACTTGGACATTTCAAGAGATTGGCGCATATAGTTTCAGGAGGATATTTTCAAAGGATTATACTAGGAGAATATGCGATAAAAGAGTAATCGGTTTTTTCGACCCCTCTGAACGGGAACACCCTTTTAAATCTAGCATTAAATCCCAGTCATAAATATCAATAGAAAATTTGATTTAGAACTAAACGTGTTTCCAAGATTTCATGTAAATCGAATACAGGAATGGTATAAAAAGAATCCAATCTCAAGCTGGCCGTAAGCTTCGCTTCGATTAGAACAATATCTTATCAGTTATGTTCGACAGATCATTCCTCCGCTCTAGCCTTCTCTTGATAACCCTCGTAGCGACTGCTCCTCTCGGAAACGTAAGCCTGAGATCCAGCTGTTGGTCCAGTGCCTGCGACAGGATTTCGCGATTCGTAGACCCTTATCAAAACCGTGGTCCAAACTCCGCTAGGTCCCAGAGGTTACCGTTGATTTCTCGACTGTCTCCTTCCCTTTCTATCCATGTATCCCTTTTCGTCCGTTCCAAGTCGCGCGTTCCGTCTTTCTCGTCGATATAAATCATGAGAGCTGCAGGGTGGCTCGCCCCTGTGTACCGAAGGAGGGGGAGAGGCAGGGGTGGATCCGGTATCCAGATCGTTGGTCCAGGCATGGTCCAAGGAGTGGCAAGCAAGGGTCGCTTTGCTCGACGAAGGCAAGATCAGTACATTACAGATAAAGCGAACGACTCGCCCGTCCGGGAGTTTTTTAAGCCATAAATTTCATGGCTAAGAGGGACCAAGTTGAGAAAGAAAGGAGAGCAGGGGGTAGGAGTGTTTGCCGAACTGGTTCCTTCCTTCCTAACTCAATTGCTGCGACACTGTGATCTATGGTGGTTGGGGAACGACAAAATCACGGACCTGCGTCCCCGTGCCCCGGATTTCTGCCAAACGAGAGACTATTCCACCTTCGTTCGTGTTTCCATCGATTCGGCATATCCGGAACGCTGGATCTCTTTCGAGGTCGACATTATATTGTATTTTGCCAATGGTGGATCCGACTTGTCAAATTTCATCGATCAGCATCGAGTACTTTGATTCCTACTAGGTTATCGTATACTTTATTACAGGTTTCTTCGATTTCCTGCCTGGACCATGGAAGTAGAATTTAAGATAAAGATATTGCGTTTGACGTAGGTCTGTAATTTTTGTACAGTATAGGTACTAAAGCGTTGAAGGAAATTCTCATTGAAATTTGTTTAAATTTTAAGCTTTGAATATCGAGTGAATTTAACAATGATTTTATCTTATCTCGTGATTCATTTCATAGAATTAAATCTCGCAAGCATCTCCATCTTGTTCCGACGTGGCTTTCATCTGCTGGTGTCACTCAAAGGAAGAATTGCGACTAAAGTCAAATGAAAGGGAAAGATGGAAAGAACTACGAGATCTTTTAACGAAACGGTCTAATGACTGGGAATCCGCTTTATGGTTTACAAGAAGTTTGACCCTTCAGGAGCGCCGCGCTGGAATGAGGAGGAAGAGCCACGGCCTAGGTTCGACTTCGATGTCCCTGCCTCCCTTCGACGCGGAGGGTGGCTCCCTTCCTTTTTTAAGCTATAAATTGTTCACGGTAGAACCTCCACGGTAAGGTGCTTCGAGACAAAAGAAAAACCTCCTCGGGACAGCGTAATGTATTTAACTGAAGCACCTCGCGCAGATTACGACAGGAAATATTGTCCTGGACGGAGGCAGGTATTCTTTGATAATACTGTTTGCGTAGCTTCCCTGAAATCCAGCTCAAACGACGTAATTTTCAAAGGTCAGAAACGAAATACTCGCCGACATTTCTGTACGACATTATCCATAGGTGTTAGTGAACGGTGGACCGTTCATCAGTGTCAATAATAAAAGATAATAAATACTAAATTGTATTTTTTATCTTAATTCCAGTTAATCTAAAAAAATTCGAAATTAATATAATACTAAGTACAATTATACATATTATGATTTAAAAATTGAATTGGTCCTGCAAGTTCTGCCAAATATCATTGCACATCTGTAAACGGATCCATAGTAAGTAGGCTGGTGAACAGAAGGTACGTACAAAGTAACTCGATAGCTAATTATCTTCCGGCGTTACCTGAGAGCATCGAAAGATTGGAAGATGTACAAGTGCTCAGCAGTATTAGTTTAATATTTCCTCCGAGCTGCTGCTATTCCCCGTATGTTCTGTGTCAACGGGTATGTTCCATTCAATTATTCTTTTACTACGAAACCTTGGAAGTGAAGTAATATTTTTTGTTGTGCGGGGCAAACTTATTTGTTCAAAAAATTATCAGAAACCTTTTAGTACTACCTCGTATAAGAAGGTATCATTGTTTGTTTGGCCAAAGCTTTGCGAAATTGCACGGTCGCGAGGTGCGCTAATGCGAATCTACTCGCAGTGCAATTACCCCGCGCAGTTCGATTTCACGAGAGACGGAATTCTAACACGGAGTACAGTATTTCCAGCGAGTTCTTCGAAATTTCGTTTCCACCCTGAAGGAATTCGCCGGGTCAGAATCCCGGGAATGTTGGCAAGTATCGTTTTTTTTTTTTACAAATCGCCATAGTACCTACGCTTTTCGTGCTTTATCATAGCACGGGCGTTATTTCACCGATGGAATCCAGCTCAGCGTGGAGAGTAGAGCGGGCGTGAAAAGTTAAAATCACATCAGAGGGCCATTATTGTATCGTCGATGTCGCCTGCTGCCCCACGAAAGTTAAACAATTTCTAGAGCCTTAAGCGGGCGATACCGCCACCCTCTCCTACCCCCTTTCTTCTCGTTCGTTCCTGTTGTCCTTTGTTCCCTTCGCTGTCCTCGATATCGCAGGCGCACGTGTGTCAGCTTGGAAAACTTTCAGCAATTTGTCGCTATCCGGAACGTCTATGTCGACGAGGAAATTCCGGGCGCACACTCTTAGAAGCGTTGGGCGACTGACTCGTCAATTGGAAACGGTTCCTTCTATCATTTGCTTGTTTGTTAGAAAGCGCTGGAAGTATTTTACGTTAAGTCAAAATTGTGACGGATATAGGCAAATTATTGATGTCAAGCGATGCACGTAGTTGATAAATGTTCTGTCTCCCACGTCACTGGTTCAGAGAGATCCGAATAATCTCAATGCACTTTTAAATTATTTTATTCCTATTTCAATTCCTCCACGATATCATTCCTCCAAAAATTATTTGCAATTTAAAATAATTCATTTGTAAAATATGTAAATATTTTCATAATAATTTCGTCATCTATATGCCATAATTTATATCGGAGTAGTTAATACAGTTTTTATTATTTTATTATTCCAATAGCGCGTGATCTTCAAGTGTTTTTTGTAAGATTAGTTTGTGCATAATTTGCAAAGCTCATTCTCCAGGAGCTTTTATAAAGATGCATGAAATTCGCGCGTGAGCAAGATCTCGATCGAAATGGAGGCTTTACGCAGAGATTTCCAGGTACAGGTTGCACATGGAAAGCTTTCCTCTATCGGGAATTACTTAAACCGGCTTTACGACTAGCGGAAACTACCATGCCCGGTGAGGGGATTCCGATGCATTACCGTATTAGTCGCCGCGCTTAGAAAGGGTACGTGGAAATGCAAAGTAGATTATACACACGGCCCATTTTAATCCTTCCCGCCCTTTTCGTAAACACCTTTCGCGCCCTGCACCTTCCGCAATCGCTGCTGATTCAACTTCGACTATAATTTCCAGTTACAAAGATGCTCCGAACTATTGATTCTTACTTGAAGAACTATATTCGCCGAATCGTGCACCATTACATCTTGTATGTTTATATAATAAAGTACCATAATATGTACACATACTATTGATTAACAAAGTTAAAATAAATAATGAATAATCAGCAAAAACAAACACATAAATCGTTGATATCAAGATGTTACAGACGCGTTTTAGCACTGCTATAAATATATTAAGATATAGTTAAAAAGCGTATCTACATACTATATGTTAAGAAGCAATGAAAAGGAATACTTCACTATTATTGAAGTTGTAATAACATAAAATATATCACTCGCATATAATACATGCACTATGGGAATATATAAAACATTAAATTTATGGTAACAGGAGAAGGGCTATTTTAATTAAATTGTAATAATGAGAACTCACATTATTCTCTCAGATAATTCTGTACATGCATGACGTTACAATTCGATACGCTTGAAAATCGTCAAAAAATACCTTTCATAGAATAGTAAAAATGTAATACAAGAACTGGTCACAATAAGCAGTTTCAATACAACCCGCAGTACAACCACGTACCACCATATTTAATGATTTCACTTATTTCATTATTTTCTTGAATTTATTTAACAGCCATACATCTCCATTATATTCTACAAATGTATATTACTTTCATACGTAAATGCCTGCCGGTATTTCGTTGTTTCCCTTCCGCGTTTCCCATATTCCAAAAATGTTTTCGTCGGGACGTTGCCCCGAAACGGCTCCGCGGCGCAACACATTCGGCAAACACGCAGAGTTCCATTATAAATATTCCGGCGTAAGGAATTCTGATTTTCCGTTCGCGGCGCTGCAGCCGCGGAGAAAAATAGCGAAACCGGCTGAGAATCGGCCCGTGAAGAATAACGCGAATACGGGCCCGTGTATCTATTTTAAATGTAAAACATCAACGGACCCGTAGCGCGGCAAACTTTCTCGAATGCCAGCATCTGTTCGTTTTTTGCCCGTTACAATATGCATACTGCACCGAGACACGTATAATCGCACGTGCTACATTCTCACATTAAAAAACTTCTGGCGGCCCTCGTCACGTTCGTTACGTCTGCTGACGGCCCTCACGGCTTCAATTCAACGAATACCTCTGCCCATTTCCCACCCCCGTACGCTCGCGTCACGTATCGCCACCGTGTCGTTTTCTACCCCTATCAGCATGCAGCAATAATATTCCACGGAATTTAACTCGTGTCCGTTTGCCCCTTCCTTCTTCTTCTTTTTTTTTTCACGCCTGACTTTCTATCATTTTCCCGCCCAGGCATCGCCGCCCCCGGCCGATCGTCGATACCTCCAGATTTCGATTGGCCTCGTCGCACGTCGTTCGTGGAAATCGCAAAAGTTTCACGGGACACGATGAATTATTCCTGTCGAGGAGACGCAAAATTGCGGGAAACTTTCTTGCGACTAGGTGGCCTGCCTCTGTGTGTTCGTACCAGACCTCGTGCGTTTGTACACGCATGTCGTTGGTGGTGGTGGTCCGTGCGCGTGAGCACGGCATACCCGCGCACCCGAGCCGACGGGTTCGTCGAAGACGAAGGGGTACGAAGGGCTAGATCGCGGAATGAATGCGGGAAAGCATGGGATCATCGAGCGTGGGGGAAAGGCTGGAAGTTTGCAAGAAGGAGAATAAGGGTTAAATGGGAGGGGGCGATGCCGCAGGACGAATTTATAATGTGTTGAATTAAAATGCAACGGTGAAGCATGCGTTGCATAAACGTAGTACAACAGAATGGCGAATCAACGATGAATAGTTAAGTTTCGGCACGTAGACATACATTATAATAAACAATTATTATCTGTCGGGAATTAAGAATGTGTCGAATTCAACTTTTGCACAAATTCTACAACAATTTATTTTGGGTTTTTTCTGCAGAGCCGTTTATTTTTTAAACTGTAGCTCGTAGCTTGAAAATTTTTAACTCGTCTTTGACACTGGCTGGGATTAATAATTTCTTCGGACAGCTCGCATGTATTTTTCGGAGCTACAGTTATATTATAATAACATACAGAATATGTTATTTCGTCACGTTTTAAACGTTCGTTTAGGGTCGTCATTTCTAGTAGTATATAAGTGTCGAACAGATGAATGATAACCGTTGTTCGAAAAAACCGTGCTGCTTATGGGATGGCCTAATAAATAAACAGACGGAACAAATATGTTTATGTATGTATATAATATGCACCATGTAACAATTTCAATGAGTCGGTGACAATTGCTGTCAATAGGTACACGTAACAAATCATAATTCATAATTCTTCAAAAATGCAAACAGTATTTCGTACGGAACTATTCTTCCTCAGAATCACACATCGGCAAATTTATATATCCCCATCTGGCGTAATTAATGTCTGCGGTATAATTTTGATGAGCCTCGAACTTTCACACCTTTTAAGAGCAAAGCAAGTGAAACTATCTTCCTCTGATCGCTATATTTAATAACGCCCGATGTTCATAATTCGTTGGGACAAAATTGACGAAAGTTCTTTCCGACGATTATTTCAGTGGCGAACCGTGGCACGGGCGCAATGGCCGTCGTATATCCTGAAGGAAGCCACCTGCCCCGTTGCCGGCACATAACGCTCCGGTTCCGCTTGGTTCGGCCGTTCGGCGTCTACATCAAGTTCAATATCACTTAGCTTTACTGCGGCAATTATCATTTTACGATCGGCTCTGTATTCTTAGGGCTTTATTACCGGGCCCCGCTGCTCTCGCCGCGAGGCGTTAACAACCCTAAGAGCCATAATAACGACCGAAAGAAATACCCCTTTCTCTCGCGAGGCGCGAAACGATAAATGCAGTTTTGCACTTCGCCCAGACTGCGCGACCGTCTCCCCCTTTCATCTTTGACGAGGCTTCACGCTTCTCGAATTTGCGTATTCGCCGGTGAAATTAATGATCCAGCGTTGATCCATTTAATGGCTACCATTTCCCGCGGATTCTGTCAATTGAACGATTCGCTTACTTCCATTGGCTGTTGGAGCAACGAGCATCTATTTAATTCTCTTGGTGGTCTTTGTTATTCCCTTTGTTCCTCTTAATTTTCGTGAATATTAAATACGCACGGGGGCAACGGTACGCAGCTAGATAAATATTTGTGACAGGGCCTGAGGCCAAGACGAATGAATTCCAAGCACATTCTTTCTCGACACGTTCGGGATTCGACGCGTAATGGAAAATTTAGGGATACCATGAACGATAAATTTGCGGCTGTCCACTCGAATATTTTCCGTGTTTTAGGTGCCCGGGGAATCGAGGACTATCTTGACCGGCGAGTTCCCGAAGGAAGCGTCCCATTGCCCTTGCATATTCACAAATCATTCGCAGATAGGGCAGCGGAATCCCTATCCCCGTGGGATAACATCTCCCCGCCTCCTTTCCTTTCTTTCCTATTTTCGATCTTATTCAAAACGTGCCTAAGGCCGTTCGAATGCTCATTTTCTATCTATCGGTTTTCCTATTCTTATTTCCCTTCTATTTCCTCCGGGACCGTTTGGAACTCATCTAAATAAATATAACACTTCATTCCCGCGTTCCAAATATCTGTGGACTTTAAAATGTTCTTATACTTTCTGCCGAATGTTTTATGGATTATTGTGAGAAGAAGTCAAAGCACCGATTGCATTTTATCGATACTGTAATTCTGCAGCTATTAAGATTGATCTGCAAATCAACAAAGCTGCAAAAAGTAATGATATAGTAACCGTGCATACAGATACAGCCCAAAGGTCGATACGTTTCATTACGCATCTTGTTTCTGAAAACAGGGCACATTCCATTCCCATGTCGTGTACTCTAAAGGCCCCGTTAATGGTATCCAATTGTCGATGGAATCTTCGATGGCCAGTGTCTGAACTTCGATTGTGCTGTCTGACGTTGGCTGTCGCGCGAACTGGAGCTAACTGTTAGTATGTAGGTATGTACGTCGAGGAGCAGTCGATACGTTACACGGTGTGACACCGTGTGGACGCCAGCGTGAAGTATGAACCCACCAGAAACGACGGTCCATTCCCATGTGGCAGGCCAGTAATAGGAGTTCGCTGGGCTGTCAAAGTTTTCGAAGAGATACGAGTCAAATTTCTCGGGGCGAACGCGTCGAACGTGGAATAAATTAAGCGCATGATACGAAATAAACGAACAACCGCAACGGTACAATCTTTCGTACAGATCTTCGTACAGAGAAGTTCACTTTCCTCGTTCGTGATCGATGAAATTTTCAATATGCACGTTGAACACGTAACACGTCCACTACGATGGAACGATTACACAAAGAAAGCTTGTACATGTCAGAAATAATTTGATTATTTCTATAAGTTTGTTAGATTTCTAAAAGAATGCTGATTCGATGGAGGTTCTGGGGTAAGTGCCGTGGGGTTCATCACAGTCCTCTTACCAAAAGGCATAGCCTTCCCTACTCCGTGGCCAGATCCTCCAGGAACAGAGTCCCTATTCTTTAGCAATGCGACGTCAGGTCGCTTGCCATATTTAAACTCTCTTTTCTATCTAATAAACAATCCCTCGACACTCGATAGTTGGAAGACCCAGAGCGGTCGCCAGCCACCGCATGCCGACAGGATGTTTGCTTTCATTCATTCATTTCCAAGACACTCTTTGACCACGCGTAGGACTGCGTCCCGATCATAAATTATCCACAGGGTGCGTAGCACTTCGCCACCCGATCCTATTCCTTTCTTTAAAAATACGCTATCGCTAACATACATTTTTTGTACCAGCGGGACATTTGACGATATATAATATCTGTTTAAAAAATATTGCAACTATGAAGAAACCTCGAAGAATATTTCAAACGCGATTGCTGAAAACATATAACGAAATAGCAGAACAAGAAGAACGAAAAAGGAAGGGCGGGGGGGAAATTGCAGCCCCGTGTATTGGCGTAGGCAGTCGATACAGAAATCGGACGCGCAGCCATCAAGCTTCATTCGGAAAAAGCAGCTTCCTTTGAAAGAAATCACCAGCCATGGCGGCATGGTTATTTTCGAACTGGTCGCGCGTGTCCCGAACTTCGCCTTTGTCGAGTCGACCGACAGCCGGACGAAAAAGAGCGCCGCGGCTAAGACAACTTGCCACTTAAAACGTTTGCAAAGCGTGGCGGTAGACGGAGGAGCGTCTCGTGGATAGCAATGTCGGCCCCCTTCACGTTTATTCGTCGTCGAGAAGTCGACGGGCATTCCGCGCCTTTGTTTCGGCATTTCTTAATGCACCGTAGGCCGCAGGACGGGCTCCAGAGGATGGAAAAGGCTGTCTCGTTCTCGTTTCCACCCCGCTTCGCCCCACTTCGACTTCTTGGAGACGCGGAAAAACCAACGGGGTGGAGATTACGTTCGTTCCATTATTTCTCGCGTAATGCAATCCCGGGATAATCGAGTTCGGCCAGTTCGCAGGTGAATTATCCGCGGCGGGACCGTTCCGAAATTGGTCCTTCGTTAGGCACACTTTGGTATCGCAGAAAGCTGTATTATATGCGACGGCAATTAGGCCGGCTGCTGGATGAAAGGCATCGATTAGCTGGGACACTGTTAGTCGGAAAATTTCGCCACGCTGCAGCGGGTTGCGGTGTTCGCGGCTGCCGCTTCACCGAACTCCGTTAATGTGAAAATGGACAAGTTGAGGCGACCGAAGAATTGGATCTCGATGATATTCTTTCGAAACGCGACAGGCCACCAAGTTGTTTTTCAGTTAGCATCTTCGACGATTTTGTGCATCACTTCGTGCGAGTGTTCGGTCAAACCTGTCCCAAACGTACAAAAATTATTGTCTCGCGAAGTGTCGCATACCATTAATTTGGTTCACATGAAATAGTCGTCGCGCGAATGGAGATGAATATTGTAAATGAATGTTTCATCTGCTCAGTCGAAAGTGCAGGCAAGAGTGGAGGCGAACGGTATCAGACATCCCCGAAGTTTTCTTTTCGTTCGACGATTCTGCTTTGCTCAGCTAATTTTGTCTTCCCTTTACCACCTTCCATTGCTCTCCCCCTTTTGGCCCCGCACATCTCGTCACAGCACGTAATTAAAATTGCAAATCCGAGTTAACCAGTATACTCGGTCGTCTCCCTCCACTCAAAGGGCCTTTCGCAGACCGGGCATTTGCGATACAAACAAATTTGTTTATTTTTATTTGGCTTTCACGGCCCCTGGGGAAAGGAGATTGCTGGCCAGCAACGTTGCGGCGAGAGCAGGAGAATGTAAGTTCGACCGGAGGCTGGCACGATGGGGATAGAATCGAGAAAGAAGAAGAAGAAAGACAAAGGGAAAGCTTGGAAAAAGTTGCTCCCGCCACGAGTCGGTTCATTAGGTATTTTAATCCGCGCTGGTTCCGCCGCTAATGAAGATAATGGCATTAAAGTATTTGGCAGGTACCAAACGTAGATGGCGAAGAAGGGCACGATTGAGTCGCTCGAGAATTCGGAGCCCTTCGATTGATTTGAATACGTCCAATGTTGTTAACCAACAGAAACCTTTTTTATAAGGTTAAGGGGCCCTGAAAGGTTCGCGTCTTCCTGCCAATTTTCGTTTTAGTACAAAATACTTAAGCAGAGACGAAGAAAGTTAATACAGCTGACAAGGAAAAGTTCCAATTCCAATTAATGCACAATTACAGTTTTGTATACCATACGAAGGCCAAGAAAAAGCTGCAACGACTGGCAATTTCGACCACCACTTCCTCGTTAGGTAAACGTAATCCTTCGTCGAGAATTGAAGGTATACAGAAGCGAGTCCAGTTGAGCGACAAAGCATTAATGGAAACCTCTATATTAGTGGGGTAGTTTCCCTAGGCAGCAGATGGAGGCAGCGCTGTGTGTCTTAGAAAGCAAACAAGTTGCTGGCCGGCCAGTAAATATAACGTCAATAATATATACACACTTGGCAGCCAGCACGGGGTATATTTTGCATCGTACCTTCCAAAATTCCTTCCATCCCAACGAATTTTCTCTCCCTCCCTTCCCTCCCTCCCTTCAATATTCGCATCGCGGCTAATTAATACCCGATCGCGAAATCGACGCGGTCGAATCCCAAAACCGAAGGATCGTAGACGTGGAGAAGAACTAATTACAGTCAGCTCGTTTCGCCGGCAATGAACGCGCAGGCGCCACGCGATGGAGAAGCATTTTCCCCGGGATGTCGGCGGTCTCGCGATCTCCGGAATCTGCAGCGCGGCCGAGCGGCAAGTAAAAGGTAGCCCTCGGCAGGTTTTAACGTTTCTGATGCGGTCGAAGGGTAACGTCGCGCAGAATGGAAGGGATAGGCTGCTGGTCGAAGGGTGAAGTGTAACAGAGAGCGGCCGAGAGGAGGCCAAGGTGGTTTCCCGTAGGTGGTGTAGCCCGAGGGTCGTCGACAGGGGCAAGCGGGGAGCGGTGGTCGAGGGCGAAATGAAGCATTCCTTTACGAGGGCTCTTACTGCTCGTAAAGTCGACTTTATGATGATAATTACAGAAGAGCGTAGTAAATCTGGTTGGCCGAGGGCCTTTCACGCTGGCTGAAGGCTGGCTTGTACGTTTGCCCGTTGCGCCCTTCCTGAACACGCGCATACACGGCCGGGTACGAGTCCGGAGGAACGTAAACGCGCGTTCCTCAACTCCAGTTACTCTGCCCGTAACGCGAGTAGCGCGCGCTGCCTAGGAATAAAGCTTCCGTGCCAACCAGAACCGCTTCGGGCTGACCAAACCGGTCCGCGCGAAGCTGACTCGATGCTGCAGGATTTCGTGAAAATCGCGCCTGCCTGCTTGCGGTTTTATTGCTGTCGAATGGGTCGGTGGATCGGAGGATATTTCGCGCTCAGAAAGATCGCTGCGAGCTGTAACAGGTAGATTAGCGATGGATGTAGTAGATCCCAATAGCGAAGTGCCATTGTATTGAAAGTACATGTACAGACATCAGTATTTGCGTACGGGACTTACTCAATGGCGTGGAACTTTTTAAGTTATATCTTGCATAGAATTGACGGGGATTGTTTCGCTTTCGGGGATTGGCTTTGGATTAATACGAGGTATGGTGTTTTCATTTGGTCCTGTGCTATAAGGACAGTGTCTGACAAACTATATCTATGAAATAATCACGGGGTATATAAACATTTGATTCTTCTGTTATTTTTTTCTTTAAAGATAGATAACTGTATCTTACCGCCACTAATTGTAAGCACAATTTATCTAAACGTTAGTGTTAATTTTCCAGTACTTGAAAGTTTCCTTACACTTCAAACTCGATTTCTTATTGAATGTCTTAGTCGAGGTAACTATTTCTCTTAACGCACGAGTTCCTTTAAAGCACTTTCCGTGGAACGTATGGAAGATTTATAGAGGGGCCGCGCAAATCAAGGACAGGATTTCCACGGAATAGAGCCGATAGATTCGAAGCCAGCGATAGAAAGATGAAGTTTGGCATTTTCTCGTGAATCTCTTGCATGTATCCGGCAGCAGTTATCGGCGGGTGCAATCAAGCAAATCATGAAGTTGTTTGGAGAATCCGAACGGTGGGGGGTCGCAGGGTCGCACGAGGACGCCCTTAAGTGCCCTAAGGAGACTCCTTTTCGTTCCAACCCTACTGATCTAACGCCCTTACGTTCACGAGCTGGTGTACGAGCAGCGAACGAGGGTCACTCGTTGGGGATAAAGTCGTTCGGACATAAGTATCGGCATTCCTTGTGCTGTACTTAGCCTCTGTATACGATGTATCTGATCGGATCGAGACAAGAACGATTTATGTCTCGCCCATTTTGTTTCCCGTCTCGGTCCGCGATTTATTACCCCGCCTCCTCCGTTCTCCGCGCTGATTTATATATCACTTTGTACCGTTCATTTTATACACCGCGAGTAGCGATATGAAAATCGACGGTTTATTTAGCTCGGTGGTTCTCCAATATTTCACGGCGCAATTAGATTGATCTGGAGAGACAGCTCTGCGGCAGCGGCACCGCGGGGGAAAGAGAAGCACGACAGGGCATAAACTTATTTAGAGGGTAGTAAATAGTGTTTACTCGACGTTTAATGCGCCCACGACTTCGTAGTCGCCTTAACGATCCCCATGACCGGCCCCAAATTACACGACGTTACATCGGATGCCATCGTGTGGGACATTAAAGGTCGACGCGCGTGTCTCTGCACTCGTTATGCCGTCCGCGAGCAATTTTATGCAATCCTATGAATCACTCCCGGCGAATCTACATTATAATGGGGGATGAAATTACGAGGACTTTTAACATCGCCGCGTAATCATTATCCCCGTAGTACGGGGAGTTATAAAGTTGCTGCGTTCTACTCGCGCATTAATTGCTGTCGAGTGCCGAAACGGCTCCTTCGAAATTTCGATTACGAAGGAACGACATATCAATAACAGCAACGGTCCCGATGTTCCACGTCATATTTTATTGTCAGAAGCATCGATGTATCATTCTGATGGAGGATAACGCGTTACGTTAATAAATTTCACCGGCCTCGGCGGGCGAAAGGATTTCGTTGACCTGAAAGATATTCGTTCCGGCGAGGTCGAGGGATTTTTGAATCGGGGGCATGGGTTATACGTCGCTATGGACGTTTCACGTCTCCGAGCATCGCTCCTCGTTTCTCGGCAAGCTCCCTTTCCCCCTTCGTTTCCATACCGAATTACATACGAGGAAAAGTTTCGGGTCTGGCTTCGAAGGGGGTGAGGTGCAAGTTTGATGTGGATATGGATATGGAGCTGAATATCTCCGCCTATCTCGTTCCCTCGTCTTCTTCGCGTTGCTCGTTTCCGGGGCGAACGTTCCTTCGACTTTCTGTATGGTCTTTTAGGTGACAGAAACGTCTCCGATTTGTCCAGGGCTTTAATCTCGAGATTGTCCGGCGTTGAAAGCAATATGCTAAAAAGGCTGCTCTTGTACGTACATGAAAGTAAACATGATGGCTGTACGAGTTGTATTCGAATTTATAAAAAAGCACAGATATAATTGTTTTTTCAGCAATAATGTTCTCTTTGTTATTTCGAGGTGGTATTTAAGTAATCTGTGTTTGATATAAGAAGAATATTTAATCTATTTTTTTCTTCATTGTCTAGTTTCTAGTTTTGTCATTTTTACTGCTTCCATGTGATCAACTGTACACAAATGTAGTTAAGCGTGGAATACTTTTGTTAGTTTTCTTGCAAGAAAATTTGGTAAAAAGAATGATTAATGGATTAAACTCATAATCTATTAGAAAGAAGGTTTTATAAAAATGGTTAATATTATTACATCCGAGTATAATTTTAGGATTCTTAATGAAATAGTAACCAAGTTACTCTGTTCGTATACATGGCAGTTGTGCCAAAATCTGTGTAGTGGCCAAAACGAGCTTGCCAAACGAGGTTGGATAACTTCAGCCGTGGTAAACAGTATGCGTGCCGAGTGTCCGAGCAACTGGCCGAGCGTTAATTTGTCAATATTGCTAATCATGCGCACCATAATCAAATAAATCGTCCAAGTTCTGTAACGGTCCGTGCAAAATCAATTTACCTTCTCCTGGCCTGCTGGCCGCTCGAATTTGCGCAAGGAGTTGACCAGCCTGAATTCATTGCTCAATGGCACTGTTCACTCGTAAAAGCAATATAAACTGTGCAAATGCTTCGCTTTCTGGGCACAAAGCAACTTAATAAATAATGCACCTTCGCCGCTGATTCGAATGCCAATTATTGGATAAGCTTATTTCAGAGCATCGTTTGTATCGTGTAATGTTGAGAATTAAATCATTAAACAGTTTAGATATAATATTTTATTTTCGATACTAAATTTTTAAAGAAGATGATACATGTGTACGTATGTATAGGGTGCCTTACCTCACCGAGTAATGTGCTGGGAAAATAAATCGTCGATACAAAGTATCTAATTGCCACAAATATAAATAATTTTCTCCAGTGAATGATATTAATCTAACATTTATTGTAATTCCGATTTTCGTTTTCGATTTACCACTGTTGCTGCAACAGCATCGAGATTTTAATATAGTCAAACTGTTAATAATGTAAAAATATTACACATAACTTTGGGGAGTTGAGAACTATGTCCATAGGAGTAGACGACTGTGGACAAAGAGCAAACGGGTGTAGAAGAAGGGAGGAAATAGACTAGTATTTGTAATTCCGATTAGTCGGCTCGGCGTGCTCGCCAAGGAGAAGCGAGTAGAAACTTGCGTCGCGAAAACTTACGTGCACTGCGCGGCACTTTTGGCTTGCACGTTTCGACAATCCCGAGGGGGTGGCAGAGGGATGAATTTTAGCCAGCGTTGTCGCGCTCGCGAGACGAGCACATCCGACGCCTGTGTCGTTCTCGCTCCTCTATACGCGATGTCGAGATGTACGACTGTGTCTGTCTCTTACCTTCGACCCCCGTGAACCTTCTTCCACGACCACTTGTCTTTCCTTCTCTCTCCTTCATGAATAGCATTGCGATAAATTCGATTAAAACTTCCGTGGTCCTCGGCGGCTTCTATCCACCCGGTTGCTCGTCGATGCGCAGGGGCCGGGGGGGAACAAGAAGTCGCGGAAAATCCAGTAAACAGTCGTCACAGCGATCGATGAATTCACGGTATCGAGGAATAACAGTCGAATGAGTTGCTTTTGAAATTATTGTTACTCGTGCCGAGGTCCTCGAACCTTGCTATTCAAGATTTCGCGCGGGCCGGGTTAAAGAGAATTAATTGGGCAAATATAATAGGCTTTGTAAATAAGGAGGAAGGGTCTTCAATCTAGTTAGTGAAATGTGTATCTGCTTAAGGTATCGATAGACAATTAGGAAGTTGCGAAGTCTGCATCAAAAGTGGCGTTCCATTTAATTTCAGCTTTCATCCTAATTTGCTGTTGGACACGAAATTTATTTAACAGTAATGTCTGATTCATGTATGCGTTTCAAACTATCTTGGAAAATTTGTATTCTAATCTACTCGAGTAATAAAGGTCCTCTATAGATATACTTTTCGCATTCAGGTAAATTTTTACCCACTCCATTGAAAGTGTTTGCAATTACAAACGATTCTCGTCAATTCCACCTCGCAGACTCGCATTCCTGTCGTTGCGAACTACTGGGAGCGTTGGAAACCCGTGGCACGCCAAATGAACACATTTTCACGCCGGTAATTTTTCTTCCGCGGCAACAAGACTAACAACACGCTCTCTCAAGATCCTCCGTTGCGCCCGCTTAATTGTATCTCGCGTCGAGACGTGCGGCCTTTTTTGGCGGTCGTTCTTAATTACTGGCGGTTCCTCATTCAGTTCGAGCCCGATGAGGAAGCATGTTCGAGCGATCTGTCGGTTCACAACTCATCTTCAGGGGCGATGGGAAAAAACCTGAGCCCTCGTGGACGGAAGGGAAACGAAGGATGGAGAGGGAAAGGAAAAGGAAGAGAGGCGCCGTCGGAAGAGAGGCACGCTGTTCGCTCCTATGGCACATACTTGAGAAAGTTTCAGACCCACGGCAGGATAACGGACCAAGCAGGGAGCGCGAAACAGTTTGAAGTGCTTGCTAAATGTTGCGGAAAATAATGACTGATGGTCGTTGCAACCCCCACGGTCTTCACTCTAACTACCACCATCGCGAGCCATCGTTAACGGGACCATCGACACCTACTTCTTTTATTCCGAATGTCACATAATGTCTCCTGTTTATCGACTGATAGTAGCGACTCGCGATCTTTCCTCGGAGCAATCAAGAATGTGCTGTTGGAGGAACTTATGGTAAACACCAGGGTACAGTTTTCACGAGCAATACGAGTTTGAAAGCTGCGCGTTATGCTCTTTTCTTATACGTTGTATCAATCTTCTCTCACGAGCGTATGTTAGAGGGAAAGATGTAGGACGATTATCTTGGTGCTCTTTAGCATTGTTGAAATGCAATCAAGGAAGAAGAAATGCAATAAGGATGAGGAGCTGTGAGGAGCTGTGAGGAGCTTACAAGTGTTGTTACGGATCCGCGTGAATAATCGTAATCCGCGGACTTCCCAAAAATATGAGCTACCTGAATTAAATCGGGCAATTTTTAAGTAAAACAAAAAGGTAAAGTTGGAGAATTTGTTACAGGACATGGAATGCGAAATTCGTAGCGTTTCTGTCATTTTTAAAACACGTGGGTGCTGTGCAATGTATTAATACAAATTAATATTACTATTAACAGATGATCCGTAAGTCACTTGAAATACTACTGGTGCTAGCAATAAAGAAGCTACGTTTGTCTGTAGGAAGGGGCAGCACAGTTAAACGTACAGATATTTACCTACATGCAATATTCAGCAGCTAAGCAAGTAGTATAGGCACGCGTGTGGTCAGACGCGGGAGTAAACATCAAAATAGGCACGATAAAAATGTATTAATTAATGACAGGTTACTTATACATACTTAGTTATATAGATTGCAGGTTAGGTCACTACAATAGTCAATAGTCCACGATACAGCAAGTAGTATAGGTATATGATCGGTCAGACGGTGTACTTCCAAGGAAACATATGGAACTGTCCGTCTCCGATTTTAATGAAACTTGGTGGATATATTAAGCAGGTGAAAATAAGGGATACGTATTTTTTTGTAGCTGCCCAATCGCAAGTCTAGGGGGTGAAATCACCCCTTGAAAAAATTAAGTATGTTCTTTTTCGTGATATATCTCAAGAACGTTGAGAGATATTTAAAAAATGTATAAATAGAACTTGCGTCGCTTTATTGCGTTTACAAAACTGCGTAAATAAATTGTTTGAAAAAACATGGAAAAATAAATCATGGATGTTCAAAAAAAATTCTTTACGCAGTTTTCTAACTATTACAAAACTTTACCACAGTTTTGTCGCAATATTTCGCAGTACGGTAGATGTTAGATACGAAGTCCTCATTCTAACCATCAAATACCAAAGAATTCTTATCCTGTTCCTGTTATATTAAATATTTTTTTACAAGTTTCACACTATATTTGCCCATCGTCTTATTCTCTGTCGATCATCCGCCAAAACGTAAATTCGGAGATGCAAATTCGTCTGCTACTTTCCCGCGAGTTTTCGACTCTCCGCGAAGGTGGCGATGTTTTACGAGTTCCAGTTTTCGCGGACATCCTCCGCGTTCTTGGCGTCCTCGTGTTTGTACCACGGCGCGCGTACAGGCGAAAGTAGTCCGCCAGGACGTTTCGCGAGTAGGTAACTACTTGTTGTTTACGAGGAAGTAACTTCCCTGCGAACGAATCGGCTCGGCCGAGAACTTTCCGGGGTGTATGCTCTTGGAAGTTAATGCCCCGGTAACAGGACTATCTTGAGGAGCTTCTTCCCTTCTTCTCGATGTTGGATCTTTTGCTGGAGAATTTTTTAAACTCTCGCCGATGGCGTAACAAGATTGAAATAGAATCAATTAGCGCGTTGCACGTAATTATTTTAGTTCTCAATTCTAGTGATTTGTAAAAGGGAGAAATTGTTATGCTGCACATGATATTCTGAAAAGCTTCGCAACTCCACTTGCATACCTCTATCCCCTGTAAATCCGCGAAGCTTGCTAATAATCCTTTTGAACAAGCGTAACTTACAGAAGGGGTAGTTATGTAATAGCAGTAATAATAATAATAATAATAATATTTTGAGAATGATAGAATTTTTATTTAAAATATGCTTCAGTTACAACCCCACGCCGCAAATCAACCCTTACATTCTTTAATCGTAATAATCGTATAAGGTGCACTGCAAGCGCAACTCAGAACTTTTACCAAACTTGAAAACTCCAATCGAAAATCCCGACTCCTGTAATTCTCACCCCGAAAATCGCTCGAGAGATTCACCCCTCTCCGTCGAACTAAACGAGATCTCGATTCCCCCCCGCGTCCATAGGATACATCGAATGCTTCGAGGATCGCCTTTCAATATCATAGCTGTTGCTCGTCCAATCCAGCCAAAGTTACTTCAAACGATCGGCCGGGCGACGGAAATCGCGGCGAAAGGCACACACGAGATCGGGGGCGCAACAAAAGCCCCCGAGCCCTTGTTGTCCTTATTTATGAAGCACGTAAGCGGGCACAGGCGACGGGCGGCGTCAGAATTAAAAGTAGAAATTCAATATCGTAGTCGGGACCGGGGGGTTGCCGTTCGTCTTCGATATTCCCGGCAAAGTGAAAGGCGGTAATGTATTCGGGACGGTCGTGTCATCGGGACGAAAAGTCACCTGGAACGAGATTTCGTGAGGGCCGCTAGTATCAGGCGGCGTCCGCGGGCAAGGGTCTGGGCGAGAGCGGAGAGGACGACGAGCATCTGGCAGCTTCTGAAATCGTTCTACGTACGTGTGTACATAGTAGGTGGTGAGAATTAGACCGACAGGAGGCAACAGTGATAGAGCCGGCAGGGGTGGTAGGTGGTAGCCGAGCGTAGGTAGATAGGTAGAGGGAGAGAGAGGGGTGGTCGGTGGGCTTTAGGGGGGTGGTATCGAGGTCAACGCGTTTTTCGCCTGCGCGACGCCGTGCGCGCTACGGCCCTGCACAAGGTGGGTCGGGAGGACGGTGGGCGTCGGCGTCGTCAGTGCGCCGGCCGGGTTTCAAACCTCGTACCCACGATTGGGCTTCCAGTGTGGTACCAGTAACGCCCAGGATCCGCCAAAACTCGCGGGATGGTATGTACGTGGGCGGCAGATACGCCTCTCCGTGCCTCTTCTACCTCTTCTTCCGTTTACTCTTTTCTTCTGCTCCTTTTTTCCCCCGTTGCCAAGGCACAGGGGAGCTGCTGCATAGCCGTCCGGCCGTGCACGTACATACATACGTACGTGTCCCGACGCGGCTCGTTTCTGCTACTTTTTACCTGCAGCCGCGGAGCGACCGCCGAGGGTGCACGCGCGCCTCGAGCTTCCGGGAGGGCGCGACGCGGGCACATGTCCCGGTATTTTGGGGTTTAAGGTCGCAGCGAGACGAATATCGAGGTGCCGGGATGTCGTATCTCTTAAGGAGCTACAAACAGGTTTCTTCATTTTTATTCTAAATATTTCCAGTCTTAGCGACAGGTCATCGAGATGTCCTGCTGGTTTGTAGAATATTAAAGACGTTCCTCTGGGATAAGTTATGAAAGTGTATCGGACAATAATTCAGTAACAAACGCGCCCAAGACTGCGCTCAATTATATGAATTTGAACGATTTAACAGATTTTCGAGAAATGTTTAGAAAATCGCGGGAAAATCGATGATGAGGAAAGATGTCGACGTTCGGTTACGATGATTCTTCGAGCTTCATTCATATCAACTTTCGACATTCTTCTGGACTTTGGGGTTAGATGATATAGTTGTGCAACCGATATTTAAGGTTTACGACTTCTGGTAGGTTCGTATGGTTTCGAATTGATCAGCGGCCAATCTGGCGAACGAAATCACGGGAGTTACGAGTAAGAATGTTGAGGGTAGCGTCGTAAAAACCTGGTCGGTCTGTTTGCCAATCACTTACGACAGCTCGTGCAGGTTCATCCGTTCAATTTCGATCCCTTTATATCACAGACCGGGGCGCAAGAGTAGACTTAGTCCTCGCGTGTGTTTAGCTCGGCGCCCATAAAACCGAATGGTTCAAACTTGCCCCGATAAAAGCAGTATTTCGCTGGTCGTGCCGCGCACTGAAATATCTTGGATTCTGTGTTACGCACGGTTTCCACAGCTTTTAATTCCGCGGGCCTTCCACCTTCTACCGTTTAAAACCATCCACTTGACGAGGTGTCGGTGGTCGTAACTAAGTTTGCGCTACATTCTTTTTACTACGTTACGATGCCAACAATTTTTACACTACAGACATGGGTAAAATAGTATCTCAGAGATAGTAATTCTGTTATATCCGTTGCTATTCTCCAACGATCCCGTCTGTTTATTTTCCCATATCGCAACAATTTATTCCATCCCAAAATTGCATCGGTGTCCCCGCTCTCCACTGTGTTAATATTATCGCACAATATATCCCCCCTGAAACGCGTTCTCCACTCGCCGCCCCTTTCACCGATTACCCGCGTATAGCTCGGTTAAATTTAACCCATCACCAGCGGACGCTTACCCAGGCTTATACGAAAACGCCCGATGGCTGTCGATTGTTCTTAAAACGAGGCCCGTCGAACAGGTGTTGCTGACACACTTAGGAAACGCGGCGTGTCGATATTAATCGACGATATTTCCAGTTAACGGGCAAACGGCCACCGAGCGCGGGTCAGATCGAAGAAGACGAGGGACAACGGGGCGAGGGTGGCCGGGTGGGTGGTCGGGAGGCGGTAAAAGGTCGCCTCTCGACGGACGCAAAAGCCGTTAATGCCGGGAGAGCCGAGGCAGGTTCTCCCTTCGGTAAACCGAGTTACGCGACTCGGGGAACCCTTTGCTTCTTTCCGGATCTAATTAGGAGCCCTTTGGAGCGATGTAATGCGCCTTTAATCCAGTCGAGGCATCGCCCATAGGCGCCCCCCTTCGCCACCCGCCCTTCTGCGCAGCCCTTACTTCCACCTTGCAGGCATCGACCACCGATACCGGTCCTACTGACGACGATCCTTAGGGCGGAACCGGCAACGACTAATGATTCCCAACGGTGCGCGATATACTGGATTAATCGTCGTCAGCCTCGATAGTTTAGATGGCCTGATCACCGGGGCGGGAGCACTTGCGCGGCTAAATGCTTGGGACAAATTATTCAGCCGGGGGGAAACGAAGTTATCGAATCGGATAAGTGTACCAGATGCCGCGCGTCCTGTTCCCGCTGACGCGTAGCCTGAGTGCGCCGGGGTGGTTTGCTTGGTGTCGTTCAGCTTAATGGCGGTGTCGTTCTTGATTTTTGTACGCTGGGATCTGACGGCGAACGACGGGTGGGCGAAGTAGCATTGTTGGTCTAGCGAAATGTAGGTCAGTAGAATAGGTTCTCTGGGCACTTGGAATTTGTGGCTCGTAGTTGCGGTTATGTAAAGGAAAATCGATTTCCACTTCTGCGGGAGTATAAAACTGTGTCATATTACACGTTCAATAATTAATTACATATAATCGTTGATTTTCGTTCGATTTCGAGGGGATTTCTCATTATTTCATTGTGTTCCCATCGTGTAGTGGCCCGACAATTCGCCTGGATCGAGGGATACGGAAATGTGAGAAATTGAAATGTATATCAGTGGACAGGAATGGAAAATAATTAAGCAGATAAGTAATGGGAAAAACAACATTTGTTTAAATCCTTATATATTAATTTGGTATTTGTAAGAAGATATTCATAGGAGCGCAGTATCTCTCAGGAGTCCATTGCTCAAATGTATTCATACCGAAGAGGGTCGGAAATCGTCTCCCACATAAATAATTTCCCAGCAATTTAACGTCGCCCTGCCAATTTTAATGGCTCGTCCGGGTCGTCTCATTGACTTATTTGTTTGCGCGAATCGGAAATGGCTTGTTTTCGCCGGACACGTAGCGTCCAATGGTCACACGCGTGCAAACGCTACATTACTTTCCAATCCTGAGGAAGACATTCCTATGATTTCAGCGTCGCCGCGATCATTCAGTGTCCGATGCAATAGCAGGAACCCTGAATGTCAGGAAGCTAGGTCACAGCAATCGATTCCGTGAAGTATGTCAAAATGGCATTGCATTCTATGTTGCCATTTGGAATAACGAAAGGATATAATGCATCTATAGTTATATAATTAGAAATAGAACGATAGAATGATCGGAACGCCTTTAAAAGCATTTTGTATTTTATTCCTCATCGGAGTGGCGGGCAATTATTCATTACCGCTGCTATTTAATCTCCCTCGATTATTCTAAAATCTGATGCGCCGTGTGTGTAAGATGCGAAGGTCGTTTGGTTCCTGCAGCCAGGCAGGAAATAGGAAAGAGGTCCCGACTACCCCCTCGAGACGTATAACAGGCTTAAAGGGGGAGTAACTCCGCATTTAACCCTCTCGTACGGTGAAGGAATGCGCACTACACGAGTTAAAAGACGACCGAGCTTGAGTGCCTTACCGTGTTGATGCCGTGGGGGATGCGGTCACCCTCTCGGACCTTTCGTTCGACGACAATTAGCCCTCTACTGTAGAAATACCGTCTCCCTTCGCCTCTGAAAACACCTCCGGTAATAATCGACGTTTCGATTGTGTGTAAAATTATATAGCACTTTGCAAAGAAATATTCCATTGAAAAAAGTGGAAACCTTAGAAGGGAAATGAGATATTAATTATTGGGCTAAGCTGTACTTCGTTCATCGTGCGTGAGAAATAAAGCGATCGCACTGGCTAGGGATTTTAATTGGCTCGTGTCGTTCAAAATCTATATAACGATTTTTTTTTATTCCGGACTAATTTATTTGTGCTCGAAAAAAAATACGCGCATGGCTTTTTACCCCCTTTCTGAAATACACGCTGCCCGTGGAGAGAATAAAAAAAGATACATGAAACCGGGGGAAGAACGCAATGGTCACCGTGGTGTGCGTAAATCATAACACATAAAATATTTATAGCACAACAGGGGTCGGTGCAGTGGAACAAGCACAGCCGTACGAAACATACGGTGCTGCTGCTTCGCAATTTTATCTCAGACTCTTTCGAAAATACTATTTTATAGACGGTCGCGATGGAATGTGCAGTCCTGGTCGAAAAGTGGCCAGAGAAGATTGAGTATTGAAAGGACACCCGATGATAGATCACGTTTGATACGAACTTTCATTGAATCTAAAAGAGGATCTTTCATGGATAAACTTTTAATAAGAAAACCAACTAGAAATATTGTAACAAACATGAGAATGTAATACAGCGAAGAAAGCTTGTTGCTAACTATAAATGTTAATTAAATATTGAAAATGAAATTGTTCCACATAAAACTGAATACCAGATATATTTTCTGTATTTGATAATTTCGATATTTGTTCTGTTCAATATGGTTTCTACCCGGCAAATAATAATAAAAGCAATAAGAATTGTTTACGGCCACGACTCCTAAAATATTAACCTGCATAATTGGTAATAAAATGAAGTAATAAAAGGCAGAAAGTTATCCTGCTCAAAACAATGTAAATAAAACACAAGCAACTAATGTGCGTTGGACGTGCAGGAACACCTTAGAACGCTTTAAAACGAAGCTTCCCGGGCGATCCAAACGAGCGTTAACTTTATTCGTAACTAGCATCTTCCACTTAATACGCTCGATTCAAAGATCGTTTACGTTCCCCGAAGTAAATTAGCGACTACATAAATTCATTCCCGACGAGTTAGTATTCGAATCGCAGGGAAGTTCGAGGGGTGAGGAAAACGGGAAGTCGCTGGAAACTCGAGGTCGAGCGAGTCGGCGGAGCATAGGGCCCGCGGTATTGGGACCGGCGTACGAAGGCTGCGAAAAGGCGGAGGAAGAAAATATTCAGAATTAAGCATGCTTATTTCACGGTCGCGAACGGCACGCGGACGAAAGTGTTTCGAACAAAGTTTTAACCGTGTCTAATGGCGAAACTTGGCAAACTCTGGCTGGAGTTCGACTGTCAGTAACCTCGGTTCCCTGGCCGGCACTCTCTCGGCGGGGGAAAGTGTCGTAAAAAATATTTTAACGGGGCTACGCCCGAGAAAAGTTCCCCATTTGGCTGGCCGACTATCCGTCTTTTGTATTTATTTGCCGCGATCCCTTCCCTTTCATCCACTCCTCTGCGATTCACACCTTTCGCCCGTACTGACCCTGTTACTTCTCCTTCAACCTTGACCTATCTGTTCCGTCGTGCCTGACCTTGCTGACAATCGACCTTGAGCATCGCCCAACGAGCACTGTGTGCCCTGGTTCGATACGAAAGTTTCGAGACTTTCGCGGGGTGGAAATGAAGAGTCTCGTTGTGCCCCACCGAAGACTGGAAAGTTTGCATACTTGATGGAATCGCAGGTGCGATCGCTACTGGCTTGTGCAGCGTTGGAAGTTTGCCTGTGTGATTTATGAGGCAGTGAAGATTTAGGAATTCAATCAGAAACGCGGAGCTTTGGTAGAATTCGAGTTATGCCACGATACAGGAATTACGGTTTTGCTGATATTCAATCAATTCCTCTTTAAAAACTTTCAAATTATTTATCTCATTACCGCGCTACCCATCCAATCCAACATTTTCAACATTCGCGTACATCAGCTCGTTCCGTCCGTTCACTTTCCACACCCTGCATAAACAACCCCGCGCACCTAGGACATAATCGTTCCCAGCAATGACAGATTGCCTCTAGACGTAGAATCCCACTACGATTCCCGGTGAATCGTGAAATCAGAAACTTCTACGCCAGATCGAGCCATCGTCCACCGACGGGATCGCGTTGCCCAAGAGGAGTCTGTTGTGGAAAGAGAGCGAAGCGGAAGCTCACCGGCAGCGTGGACGTGGTCTCGTTGGAAAGGGTTGCCATGCACCTTGGTCGGTCCCTCGCAGGGCTCGGCCATATACCCGGGAGGTGGAGGTACAACGGTACCGCTGAACTTGTTGTTTAGCCTGGTTCCGCGTCGCTGCCAGAGAGAGGGAGCAGAGAAACGAAGACGAGTGGCGAAGAAAGAGGGAGAACGCGCGTGTAACCATGAGCGGCACGGGGGTTGGAGGGGCGGGACGAGAGGGAGGAAGCAATGGTAGCGGCGGTGGCAGCAACGGTTAGTGCCCGGCCAAGTAAGTTTCGCGTTATAGTCAATGGAATAAAATGGTTCTGCCGGGTGGTGGGAGCCAAGTTGTGCTCATGGTGGCCGGGGCCACCGTTGCCGCGGGCGTTTCGAGGCAGTCTGTGGAGCTCGTAGGAACAACGGGGATATGAAGAGAAGAGGCGAGAGGGTGGACCTCGTCCTAGAAACACAAGCAGCACCAGGAGAACCGACATCCCAAGGACTTGCTTCCCGCTACGAATGAGTTGGCAATTAACTCGATTCTGTCCGCTTCGTGCCCTGTCTTCGTGTGTCTCTGTCTGCGCTTCCGAGTTGCCTGGTCCCTAGCATTTTCTCGTGGCACGGAAATATCCTTGGGTTTTTGGTCTTGCGTTTGCGGGGCCGTGCTGACAGCGGCTGGAGAGCTGGTCAGTGCTCGAAGTCGCACAAGTTTTTTCAAAATGCTGCGCTGCTTGATTTGGTTTGGATAAATGTTTAGTCTTAGCGGTAATTGGTGGGATGATTTTAAGCTGGGGCTTGCTTTGTCTACCTATTTTCATGGTACTTAGGTGGGCGTATGTACGCGTATAAAAAGAGTTTTTTTTAACATGAATGGAAACTCTTGAAGCGTTTCCTGCTGATTTCATTCGAAATTTCACTGGAAGCTGCACGAAACGTGTGCACAATGAGTCTGGTACCATCAGAAACAGGCCTCGCAACGAGACAAAAGACATTCAGGCATCTGCGTTTAGATACTTCTTCCCTCGCGGCGTCGTTCGCGTCGTAACATTAAAATCGATACTAAACTGTGCCCAGAATGAAAAACAACATAGCGGATGTACTTGATTCCACCCCGCGCCAACACACACGCCACACGTATTGCACGTCGTTCTCGCAATGAAGCGTACACAGAACGAACGATATCCCTAGACCTAGGTATCTCGCGCATATCGGTCACGTACGTGTTGTATCTCAGGCAGGGTGCAAGGTCCCCACGCTGGCCATATATCAGTGACGAGAGGACAGGATACTGTACGCTTCGGAGCGTTTCCTCTTTCCATTGGTCGTCTTCCTTTAACTCTCGAGGCGCCGCGACGGCCAGCCTGTCCGTACCATTGCTGCCTGTCCGTAGGTAGCGCCGCGGCTTGGACGAGGGGTAGAACCAGAGGGGGTAGCTGGAAGTGTCGCTAACTATTTTACGTAACTTCGCCGACAGTTTGGCCCGCGTTGACCACGTACGTCCGGCTCTGCTATCCCACGGGAGTGGCCACCAGAGAGGCGTAAGGGGGTGTACGAGGGTGTACGAAGGGAAGAGAAAGAGAGTGAGATTGGGGGGATGGGGGAGGGTGGATACGCGGTCACGGATGGTCCACACAAGGGTAGTTCCTGCACGGTGTCCCAAGATATGCATACGTGACGGACACGCGGACTGGAAACGTGACCGACGCGACGCTGAGGCTCTCGAAATATCCTCCACTTCTTACGTTGACGATATCCTGGCTCGCGGCGAATTCCCCAGTGATGCTAGTGAAGGGTAAGAAATGCCTCGATTTAAATTGTAAAATTTATTGGCCAGCACTGCAGGGACGACTAGCCCCGTTCTATGGATTGATATTTGCTGGGTATAAATTCCGGAAGAAGGTACACTTGGGGGAGACGTGGATGTTACTGCCATCGCTATTTGGGTGTCTCGCGTCAAATGCAGGACATATAATAATGACCAGAGAACTATAGATAGTTGAATGCACAGTATTGTATGCCAGATTCAGCGGTCGTTGTCTTTAAACTTTACCCGACTCGACTCTTTGCGATTTAATGTCGAACCAAGCCTACGCAATTAAACGTAAAATACCTATAAAAACAAATACATAAACAATAAATTATGTCTAGTACATAAAGAATGAAAGCAAGGGAGACAAAATGAGAGAATTGAGGACGTAGAGGGTGAGTAGTAAACCTAATATGAAACGAAATATTTCGTTTCTCTTTGCCTGAAATACGGTGGAAGGGTTTTTCCGCGAAACCGCTGGCAAGATCGAAGTGACACTGTTGGGTCGGAAGTGCGACGACCGTTTGATAACCCGCAGGACTTCCGGTTCTTGAGGAGATACGAGGCTCGTCCTAATTACCGCCCGTCCTTCAGAGAAATCGCGAGGAAACTTTTCAAGTGCCGGCAAGAGGCCGTTAAAAAGTGATACGGAGGAAACGAGAAACGATAGTGGATTTCTTGAATTCTTCGTTAATGTAGATTAACGTAAAAGAATACGAGGGCATTAATCTCGGAGTGTTGTTTAGCATGAAACTCATCGAAGCGCATCTTTTGGAAGAAGGTCGAAAATATTCATACCTTATGAAACTTATAAATTGTATAATTACTTGTAGATTAATTTACCGCACAACAATCTTTGGAGAAATTAATAAATTCTTGATAATGTCCTCTACATTATTGATGAAGTATCTAACGTATCAGCAGACAATATAAATGAATTACAGATAATGTTCCTTGGAGAACAATCGAGCTCTGTCGTGAGAAGCTACGATTCTGGGAGGATTTGGCTCTAATAAAAATCGGTGTTCCGACGTATTGCAGCCATAACGAAACGTTAATGACCATCGATTACGCCCTCGTAATTACCGCGATAAATTGTGCCTCCCGCAGCCACAATGCATCCCTCTACACATTACGATTTTCCTATCATCCCCTTGGTATTCGATTAGACCAGGGATTCTTGTCTTACAAATCGAATATTTGTTAAGGACGTTCGACTTTCGTAAATAAAGAAGCAATGATTATAATGTGTCATAATATTGATATTAAACAAAATACTTCTGTAATACAGAGGTATATTAACACAATAGTAATTCCTGAAAAAGTATTGAATAATAAATTAATTTTTGATACTCTATATCAAACATTCTCTTCATTACCGCAAGAAATTATTCTTACACGTTCAAATTAAATGAAATATCAACTATTAGATGAAATGAAAACAGAATGCTGGGAGTCCGGTACTTCAGGATTCATCTGAAACTGTAGGAAAATATGGACGCTAGTTCTAGGTCAAAGGTGCACACAGATTACCCTGCCATTTCGTACGAATTTCTGGTTAATAGGAGCTTCCTCTTGTCCGCTGAATTCGGGATTGAACGAACGGGCGACCGGACGACGAGGGAAAATAAGAACGTGAAAGCGTCCATTCTCGATGGAGACAAAGGTGTCAGTTCTTTGGAGAATATCTCGGAAGTTGAAGCGTCAATCCTTTCGATCGGACAGCCGAGAGTAGAGGGTGCCTTTGTTTTTGTCTCTTCTCCTCATTCTGTCCTCTTATATCCCCGTTTTCACCCCTCGAGTCGTGCGACGCTTTCTCTCTCCGCCCCTTTCATCGTTCCCGTTTCTACTGAAGCACGCGGCGAGGATCGACAGGGCCAGTGAGGAATCAATTATGAAACTTTTCAAATTTGTCAGTAATATTGAGATTTCTTTTATGCCCGGGAAGCTCATAATTAAAGTCTATCGGAGAACGAGAAGCTGGCCCGGTTCAAGGGGGATGATCTTTTTGTTTTTCGCTCGACCATTGTTTTCTATTGCCAGGACTATCAGCATTTCTCGTTCTATCCTCTCGTTCGTGACCCTTTCTCCCTCGTCTTCGTGTCGTCATGCTTGCATGCTGGTTTCGCAGCGAACGACCAAGCAGGCGATTTTCTCGAGCCTCGTAAACAGCATTCGGTCAATTTCGCCAACTTGCAACCGTATGGATATAACTCGCAAAGTGGCGGAGGACCGTCACCTTCGAAGCAGCTGATTCGTAAAACTGTATCGCCTTGTTCGAAGATGCAATAAGTACTTCAGTTAGAATTTGTTTGATATACTCGATTAAGGCAATTGGCTTGTCGTCATTCAAACTGCTATTTTTTCGTTTCAACCGATACTCGAGATGCGAAGTGGCGTTGGCTACAAAGTTTGTCGTATTCGAAATTCGCGACAAGCAAGTGTAGCGCGATCGCCGCGAAATAGGAATTTAGTTAACTCAAACATTGAAATTTCCATCAAGTTATATACATGTTTCCCTCTCGGCGATTTACAACGAACGTTCTTCCAGGAACCGTTTGCGCTTCAACGTGCTCGTCATATCTGCAGCAATTAATTAAACGATAATGATCGATTATTCATTTACAGGGTGTAATATGGCAACTTTGCTGGATAGTCCCGATATAAAATTATGAGGCTTGGTTTGCCGAATTCTCCTGCAGTGTCTAATAGTTGGTCATGCGTATCTTCAAGGATCTCTTCAAAATCAACTCGTTCAATGCGTGCAAGTTTTAATTAATTAAAATTACGACACTCTTGCAGCAAACCAGTAGTGCCTGATTGTTTATTTTTCGTAGACCCATGGAGTTTTTAATGACGCAAAAAAACAGCGTATTCTACAAAAATATGCGCTGTTAGATATAGGTACAATTAATTAGGAGGAAAGTAAGTGGTAGAATTGTAGGAAAATAAAGAGTGTTAAGGTGTAACTAAAATTCTACTCCATTTCGTGTCCCTTTCTTTATTAAATAGGTGTATTGTATTTACTTTCTTTGATATACAATAATATGAGAATCTACTGTATCGCCCACGTTGCAACAAACTTCTCAGTGATATATTTATGGATTAATTTCGGTATGTAAACATTTTTGGCGTATACTTCAACTGCAATTATGGATTATTCGGTTACCGGTCGGAATAAAGTGCACGTGGAAATTTCGTAAATGTTTCTCTTGCGAAGTTTCCAGATACGCGACAAAGTTACGAAACTTAATTTGTCGAAGTCTTCAAAACGCCTAAGTGGTTAGGTATGTGTAACCATCGAAGGCCACTTGAGAGCCAAGTCATTCGCACAGAGTGAAGCATCGTTTAATTAAATTATAACACTTTTTCACCGGACTCGTAATGTCCCTCATTATTTATTTTCGTCACGGTCAAGTGAATTTTTTAACGAGCTAAAAAAATTCTACTTACGTAGATGAGTTCGACAAAACATTCGAGTAGAATTAATTGACGGTAAAACCGTGTCATGAAATATTCGTAGAGGTTCAAGTGGTAACAAATTAAATTCCACTGTGTTCCGGGGTTTCTTCCTTCACGGTTATTCAATGCATTTAATTCCCTTCTTCGGAAGGGGAAGCGGACGCAAACGTCTGTACAACCTGTCTGTGCTTCGATTCGTGGTCGAATATTTGACTTGCGATATTTGTTTTCGAACGGACGAAAGTTCGGTTTCTTCCTTTGCGAGGAGGCACGCTTAATTGCTCGGTTGTTCGCGTCACTGGCTCGTGCTGGCACATTACTGGCGAAATTGATAGCGCGTCTACGTGGAACGGCACTTTTCATTAAAATAAAATTACAATAAAATTTTCGCCATTGAGAGCAGACAATTTCGTCAAGGTGCACGAGGAGAACTTTAGCGACGCACAATCCAGGGAAATTAATGTCCCGGGGAGAGTTAAATATCTATCGCGGAGAGGGTTTCGCTTTCGACATTTTTGCTCTCATATATTTTGTCAACGCGAATGTAATAAATCTTCCTCCACTTAAATCAATTATCGCGTAACAATCTGTTACGCTTGTTCGCACTTTAAGTCGTTCGTGATTACATCGCTGCGTAATGGATATCTTCCTTGCAACTTCCTAATGAAATTTATTTGCAAGAGTCAGTCAGGTTTGTCTTTGATAATTGATATCATTTTTAAGAATAGCGAGCGGCGAAACTTTGCTACCCGTTTAATCGCTCAAATTATTATCGCTTTATGCGAGTTGTTCACGACAGAAACGTAGAGAAATTTGAATCAGCAACCTGTTTCTTATTATAACCACCGTTTCCCCGAACTCCTCTCTTCCGCAACGCTCGTGTAATCCAAACCTCCTCCTTACTACCGCCGAGCGAACATTTTATTACCTTCATTATACCGCGCAGTAATCTTTCGTCGCGACGTTTCAATCGTTAGCCGCGTCGCGCGGGACAATCACCTGGTCGCCTGGAAAATATCATTAACGCTGCCGCGGGAGAAGCACAGAAAGAAAGGGTTTTTTCGAGCATGTGCGTGCACGCGCTTTTATGTTCTCGAAACTTTTGTTTGCCGCGAGCACGAATCACGCTCCGATGGACATGTCCTCCGCCGTTTTCTACCTGTTCGTTTCGAAAGTTGTTTGAATGATACTCCGCGCTTCCCAAGCATTCAGCGTGTCGAGGCGATGGGATATTTCAAGGGAACGAGCGGCGAGCAAAAAAGATCGTGACGCGGAGGGCAACGAGCGTGGGGGCGGTTGGATTATTCAAGGAAACAATAATAAAAGTTGCATTAATTAAGAGGGCGGTCGCGCAACAGGGATTGCTCGTTAGACAGGAACTTGCTGCTCCGCTGGATCGTTGCCACGCGTCGATCTGGTATTTTTCTATCGGCTGTTACAAAAGTCGGCGGGCTCAGTGAACCAGCTTAAATGAACAACCGAAGTTTCCGCTCGCCGCGGAAACCGAGTTCCGTGCAGCCAATGATCGCGCTACGCCGACTTTCCTTCCGTTGCTATTCTTTGTCCACCCCCGTGTTTATACGCCCGTTCCAATTGACGTTTTAAACGGGAATTGTACTGTTTCGAGTGACAACATCGATCGGTGCAAGCGGACATGGGAAAATAATATTCATAATGGATAACGAATGTAGTTAACCCTTTAACGCTCAGGCGCTCTAAATCGTTATACGAAAAGCTGTAGCTTGTTACTTTGATTTGCTGTTTTATTCATCGTAAGTGAAACTGCGGATGCTTGCTGACAAGAGTTGGGTATTGTTCTAATGACCGCTGCACCGGTGCAACGGTGCGCGTTAAAGGGTTGACAATATGTATATATTGAGCGTCTGAAATCGTCTCAATAAATCATATAAAATATCGATTCCTACAAGGCCATGAATTCGTGTAAATTATATATGAAATCTGTGAGAATTTTGTAAAGGGCTGAGTGAACAGGGCACGACTCGAAAGTGACTTGTTCTACTTAACTCTCGCGCTGAAAACTTCGTTGCCGAACCGAGGCGAATTTTCCCGTTTAATGCATGCTTCCTTTAAATTAAATATCATGTCGCTCGCGCAAACTGTTTTAAAATGCCCGCCAGTGGAGTCTGCCTTTCTTCGACAATTAAATAATCTTACGACCACTTGAAGCAACGATCATGCACTCTGCTCGTCAATTTCTTCCACGAAAGCATCCCGCAGAGGCATCGCGGAGCCGTTTTATCATTATTGCATCAGATCCGAAGGAAAATTCGATAGAAACGCATTACTACGAAGCGAGGCAGCCCCAGCGTAACGATCCTTTACCCTAACCGAAGTCACTTTGGAGAACCAGAGGCCGCCTTTATATTTCGGCCCTCGTAGGTAGCTCGTTGTCATTACGCCTTCGAAACAATATTATCCTATTGCTCAGCCCTTCTCGCGTGCTCGTCACGGACCGGCTCGATTATCTCATCAATTTTCATTACGCATCGTGCGCATCGTGGCGCATCGACGTTGATTAAAGCCTGCGCGACGTTTACATGTTTTCTTCCTAGGCGCTCTCTCCGCATCGTTTACATCTAGTAATTAAGAAACATCGCCGAAAAAAGCCACTGGCATTATGTGCATCCGATTGAGTAATTGATCGATAGGGTCTCAAAGTTACGACGCATTCGTATCCGATGATGACTGAATGACAATAGCGGCCCGATGTGTAGACAATGTTCGCATCCGATGGGAAAATACTGTGCATTGCGGTTGAAAAAAAAAGACAAAAAGGGAACAGGTATGAATATGGGCTGGGTTTGGCTGATATTCCATGGTTTTTGTCTGAATGAAGCCAGACGCGTAGGAATAGTCGTGGAATTGCAGAGAAAGGTGGAAATTGGTAAGCTAAGAAATTGTTTTTTATTCAAATTTCGTATTAAATTGTTACGAATTGTAGCTTGCAAATATAAATGTGGACAATTTTCCTTGTCCCGATCTTCCGTACATTTTCGGGTACAGTTATGAAATTCCATTTATTAAAACTTCATTCGTAGACTATTCTAAGACAGCAAGGCTAAAGAAGCAACGCTGTATGACACTTCTTGAATTCCTTGCAACACGAAATTATTTTCATAATCTCGATAAGAGAGTAATTCCAAAGGGGAAGATTTCGCAAGGCGGTTTATCACAAACGACGGAAAGTAATCAATGAAATGACGAAAAGGGGAAAGAAGAAGGTCTACGAATGGTTAGATACCTTTAATTGCTGGGGCTAAATAATTCACTGTCAATCTCGCCACCCTTTTCACTGCAGACTGCGAAGCGATGGAAACATCAGCGAGGCGCGTCATGCCGCCTTTTAATTATTCCACCTCTGAATGGCAAACAATGTAATTCATTCCACTGTTTAGGATTACCGATTCTACTTGCCCCGTTTTCTACATGAAAATATACTTCCCCTCAGTCCTATTCCTCCACGTCCGCCCCAAGGGTGATAACAATAATCCATCGAAATCTGGCCGCGACGCAGAGGTGACAAGCTGCTCTGAGCCCACCGGAAGATACTCGAAGGTATCGATGGAAAAGGTGAAAGCTCGCGGTCTGACGCAGCATTAACGTTCGGAAAGTTGGCAACAAAAGCGTGGCCGACAGTGGTAACCGCAACCGCGGCACCCATAGCGAGGGACTTAGCCGAAGACCATCGCTGGTTCATTCTGCGGGTTAGCGTGGAGAAATCGAGAAGCGAAGTAACGGGGTTGGTTGGAACCGAAAGGATGGAGAGAGGATACCTGGGATCCCGTACCCTCCGCGGACTAACCCATAGAAATTCGTACCGCAATTACGTGCTGTGGCCGCGTTCACGCGGATCCTGGCTAATCCTGTGAATGCGACAACCGAACCGTGACAGGACGACTCCGGCTGTTCAACCAGGACGGCACAATGGACGAATCGTGCTTTGGGACAAAGATCTCGGGCGCCAATTAATGTCCAACGACGATTGTGTCCTTTTGCCAGCTAACACCGTCTACGATCTCTCGCCTCGTCGTTAAGTTACTAGGAACCGGCGTACTGCTAATTAAAAACGAAGATAATTAACGTCGTCCCTGGGGTATGTTTCATTGGCTATACTGTTGTGGGCATTCGGGCGGTTCATATTTTACGCGTGTGTTCTGAATTGCTACTTTAGTAGGGAAGGTAAGTCATCGGCACCAACGGATAGAAAGATTTTTACCGAAAATGCTGAATTTCAAATAAATTGCCATAAATCATCCTGTCACAGAACTGATATAACCATCTTGTAACAAGAGTCTGCACTACGCGACATTAATAAATGTTAATACTATTCAAAGAAAGTATCGCTGTACATATTCTAAGCAAGTCACGAGAACAGTGATTCATTAGACGACCCGAAAGCCGTCTATCGTTACGACGAAGGTGCAAGATGATCGCGTGGCCCTACATACAGCTTTCTCACAGATTTACATCACGTTCTGCTGTTGTAATATTACGGCTATTCATAGCACTCGGTCGTGGCATAGTGGCGGTCGACTGGCGTAGGAGCAGCGTGAGTAGCTGCGACAATGGGCTGGTTGGTTCAACGCGTAAGGTGAATTTAAGCGGTGGGACTAGACATCTAATTAACAGCCGACCGACAATGGAAGAACCATTCGTCGTGTCGCGTGAATCGTATCTCCTGTTTGGCCCTGTGTGCGTCTAACTTCCGTACGAAGGCTGTGGTAGACGGATTACGTCTGTGCAATATAAGAAGGAAGAATATCGAGGTATGTGCATTGGAGAAAATACTATTTATTCACTGCGCCGATTGAATTTATCGTATTAAAACAGTCAACTAGTGTGGAAGTTTTTAGAATAACGTTGCGTTATGGAACCTACTACTTTTTTTGATATTGCAAATTAGTTCTGGAGTATATGAGCCACTCAATGGCCAAATCGGTTAGTTCCACAAAAAATATATGGAAATTTATTTTAAATATAGAAAGTCAATCAAGCGCTTTGGTAATTAAATTTGAAATGCTGCACACAGTGGAGTTTACCGATTTGGCTAATGATCGGCTCATATATCATAGAAATTGATGGATAGAAAGCATATGTATTATTCATTGTTTGTTAAATTTACATGGTGGTATATTAAATGAAATACAGTTGAGAGTGGAAACATGTCTAATGGTTTGCAGTTTTAAGGTGTGTAGTTTATGTATAGCTTGAATATATCTTTAGTAACTCGCTATATTTCTTATGGTAACTGCACATTACTGCCTCTAAGTTCAGCGCTACTTATCACCCCGCACTGCGTGCTAGCATTATGCAGAGAAAATAATTTACTGTTTATTGAACTTTGAGTTTCGCAGAATTTATACAGAAGTAAGAAAATTACAGAGATGCATGCTAGACAGCTTTATTTTTATTTTGCACTTTCATCCTATAAGTGGGACCTCCTTCTATACTCTGTGAGAACTCCTGAGAAAAATATGGTCAAATATTCTGTTGCTGGTGTCAAAATCCTTATCTGCTAATGATCAAAGTAAGTCGGTTTCCTAGACATTACAAAATTTGCTATTGCTTAAAAATTGCCAGGAATATTTTTAATGTACCATGCGAATAGCCATCAAGAACCTCTCCACCGACGGGCGCAATTTGTTCACGTTCAAATTTAGTCAAACATTATCGCGGCCATTTCAATATAATTTTGAAACTTTAATGGATTTTCACACGGTTTGCCCGTGACACCTGACCGAAACGAATTTCCTAATTTACCATTACGGCGCGCGACAACTAATTTCCAACCAATTCAACTAGTCTAAATATTCCTTCCCCTTATCGTCTATTGTGTTCGGTCGGAAAAATACTCCTGTCAACTTCAAACGTGGCATTAACTACAAGTTATCTTACACAACTTAATTATGTCTAGACTGCGGATTTTTAGCCAATCAAAAGATACTCAAACGCGCAACAAGTATACAAACAATATGTAAGAAACATATTACTAGTGATTTTATTGTCGTTTTATTTTTCGTAATTTGCATTAACATACGTAATAATCGTTCTTTCAAAATTTTCCACGGTGAAATAGTATCGCTTGTCCGAAAAAATTAATTTGTAAAAAAAAATGATCTCTCTACATCACAATACGTGATTGGAACACATTTAACATTACTCCACTTTCATGCTGAAACATTCTCTGGTCCTTTACTAGATGTGCCATTTAAAATTGTTTCAATTTTGGACAGTGAATCGTAATTAGGATTTGCTTGCAAAATGCAATTTAACTGTTCCTACTTTTTCTCCTAAAGTATCGTGCATGCTTTTTGTATCTTTTGAAATTTCTACAATTATTTCCATTGATACAGTTAATTGAAACATTGATAAGTTACCCATCTTGTGACGATGGCATACAGATGGAAAAAAGATTAAAGATGTATTCCTATCTGGAAATCTTCGTTTGTGTTTTTGACGAAAAGCAAACGAAGTTGTAATCCACCACTTCGACGGCTCTGGCAGTGCTGGTCCACCGTCTAATCGCCTACACGCGCTATTACATATCCAAAGTTGTAACTAGTTTGTCGTTTGTATACGAGCATAGGGTATTATGCTCCAGCGTGTGTCGGTGCGTACGTGTTTACACGTGCACAGGGGAAGGCCAGGAACAATCCCTGTCGACGACGTGCCAGACGGTAAACAGCTAAGCAACGGCGACGAGTTTTGTGTGTGCGCCTGTGAAAAATATTAAAAGCTCTGCTAGAAAACGTCAGTGTTGTGTGACGCATAAGAATTTGTGATGGTTTGATTTCTTATCTCAAATGAAAGATTCGCTTGACGTTTGACAAGGAAATCTCCAAATTTATTACATTCTATTTAGTTTTCTTAGTTTCTTAGTTTAGTTTTATTTAGTATTTTATTTAGTTATATATTATATTTAGTCTTCCAGAAAACGATATTAAACAGTCCAGAATCGAGTAGGTATTTACTGTTAATGCTAGGATAGAGCGTGTTAATAGTGCACAGCTTTTCTTTTTGGCATTGCAATTTCAACTTTTACTACACGATGCATGAACTCTAGCCTGACATGGGGAATACTTATCATTTTGTTCATGCTTTTTGCACTAATTCCATACCTTCTTATTCGCACGGGTTTTATTACATTTAAGGACACCGGTTTACAGCCGATACTTCAGTCGATCCACATTTCCTCGTTTTTGTGCGCCGCAAAGTTTTTATTGCAGTCTCCATTCTTACTACTTGCGAACTTATTGCCCAAAAGTTGCAAAAAGATTCCAGAAAAATCCCGGATTGAAAAAGCATAGAAACGGGACGCTCAAGGGAGTGAAAAACAAAAGCACGGCAAGCTCGGGCGTTATAACATACCAGCCGAATCTCAGTCATATCGCCGGGACCGTTGGCGAAAGTTTGTATTCACCGCAGTACGCGTTTCGGCGAGCC
Source organism: Nomada ferruginata (assembly GCA_963583965.1). NCBI lineage: Eukaryota > Metazoa > Arthropoda > Insecta > Hymenoptera > Apidae > Nomada > Nomada ferruginata. The sequence continues at coordinate 16,893,477 of OY757216.1, forward strand.
GGAACGAAGGTTTCAATTTACGCTCGAATTATTGCTGGATGTCGCCTTGGTACCTTGGAGTCCGCGAAAGTGCCGGCACCCCGAAAATTGCTTACAGCGAAATCTCCATCCAAACGTTCTTTAAACTTCGAACGTGAAAACTGGCGGATATCTAAACTTTGCACTTTTTACGATAACTCGAGGCGTTGTCAAAAAAAAAAAAATACTTCACGCCCGAAATCGCAATTGAAACTTATCGATCTTCTAATCCTCCCTCTGTCGTAAAAGGAATTGCCAGAAAATGGTTTCCGACAATTAGAATCACTAAGCAGACCCGTGACGAGAACGGACAGGCAGAAGTTCGAGCGACGTGGGCGGAGGGAGGAAAAAAGTTTAATTGTAAACAGCGAGGCGGAACGAGCAGGCTGATACTCAGGAAAAAGATGGGAACGATGACGACGCTATGGCTACGACGACGACGACGACGACGACGACGACGACGTCGTCGGCCAAATGGTCACGGCTTAACGCCGGGGAAAACTCTTTCAGCCAAACGAAGGGAATCCGTCCAGAGATTATCCCTTGGCTTCAAAAAGTTGTTAATTACTTGGATTTCCTCGTCCGTTCTCCCGCGTTAACTCCCTTTCCGCGTCGGGCGTTCTTGTAGTCAGACAGAGCTACTATTGCGCTGCTTTTATATCGGGACATTTTTTAATCCCTTCGTCTTCAGCGCGCCTCGCCGGCTCGACACAATTGCAATTAGCTGTGGATCGTTAATCGGTTGTTAGGCCAGAGATTTTCCACGTAATTCGTCGATCGCCCGTCTACAGGATTTTTATGCTCGCTAGGGGGGATTAAATCGAGGATCTTCATGTTTCGTAATCGCTGTTTTACACGCGATCAATTCACCGGATAGTTTCCATTGACTGGCTCGTCTGATAGTTTCGTTTTGACGCTCGAAGGATTATCAATGGTAAACGACAGGGAATTAATTTTGCCCGCTTGAAGAAGGAAACAAATTCGATTCAAACGCGCTACTTCATTTCTGTTAGTTTTCAGATAGATTCGATTTAGTCGGCTGCGTAATTACTTCAATTTGTTAATGATCCAATAAATATAGGCCCAATTACATTAATAAAATGAGTCAATGCGTCATGAAAGCAATGCTAGGAAACTATGGTAAATTAATAATACCATACTCTTACATTTAACGCGAATTAACTAAAAGTGTTCCCCTTTAAAGTATTCTTGAATATCCATTATCTCGAATAGCGCTTACCAAAATGTCTGTAGCGGTTGTAAAGGGAAGACTTATGTTGAATCGGGCTTGCGTCCATTTTGTACACCGCCAATAAGGCAGGAACACTTTAGGCAAAGTCAGGAAGCAGAGAAGGCGATCACTTTGTGGTCATTCGGGTCGCAGAGACTTGACCATTAGCTGTCGTGAGTCCTTTGCCGTCGTATACGGCGGCGAGAGAGAAGGTACTGAGAAGTTGAAGTCCGGTCCTGCTACAAATATCGTTAACGGCGACCACCCTAGGTAGTAATTTTCCAGCAGTTTGTCGAACAACAACAACAAGAAGAACAAACCACGCCAAGGCGGCCTCGATGATTGCCTCAGTGCGACTAATATTACTTTCGAGCGCACCTCATTTTCTTTGTGTGCAAGGATTCCAATATACCTGATTAACTTTGCGACGCCCCAAGCACTTTAAATTACTCATATTGATCAGAAAATATACATATACATGCGAATGATAAAAATCGAAGATAAAAGTGTGTTTGTAATATCTGAATGATAGTTGGATAATTAAAATCGAAAACTAGAATTTATTGCTGTCACAAAAATTGTTGGAAGAAGTTTCAGCTTTCATAATATTCAATATTCTCCAGAGACAATTTAATTAATGAAACTGTATTTTCCATTGGAACTACCAAAGCTCGTGGTTTTCAGATTCCTTCCTTTCGAATTGCGAATATCACATAGGTATTGTTCTAGGAATTACCGTGACCTGTAATAAAATACAGCAAAAGTTATATAAAGTTGTATATTGGTTCCAAGAAATATATTACAGCTTTCACGACTTAATAACACAATAACGAAATATTTCATTATTATTATTATCCTTTCATTGCACGCTATTTTCTCGTCTTACGTTACGTCCACTTGTTCGTGTTCTTTAAAAGTTACAAGCGTATGCTTCTTGCCTAATGTAAAGCAGCACAACAGAAACTCTTATTTGCTTCCCGCTTCAGAACCAGAACGGTATATTATTTTCAACAAGAAACTTACAGACAGCGTAAAAGCGTTGCTCTACTGTAGCGACCCAAAGAAAATATTTTTTCGCCCGTCAGGCATTAATACAGATAAATGTGCGGATTATGTGTGTAAACACGTGGACAAGTCAGAAGGAAAAATAATGTACGGGAATCTTATGGTGATCCCAGTACTCGGTGGCGTAACACGGGCGAAGACACCCCCGGCGAGGAAATATGAAATTCGTTAGAGGGCGAGGGTCTGACAGCTCTGGCCAATATTATCCGCAAATATGACTACGAGCTGTTCCTTTGTGGTCGTCACGTGGCGTGTCACACTACACTTTTACCCTCTGTCAGGTTGTCATATCGTTAGGAGGATCACATGAAAGCTGGATAGCAGGACGATTAACGTAGACGCTCTTGGAATGTTAATTTGAAGCAATATTGAGAAATGGGAAACGTATTAGTGTTACGAAGGTATTAGGGCATCGATATGGTTTGATCTCGGGGTTCTCTTCCTTCATTTATACACTAACTTTTTGTGGGGAAAGACATACATTTGACGCAACGTTGTTATTAAAGACTAATACTAAAATTAAACCCATTAAAGGAAAATGATGCTATGACTATAAAGAATACAGTTTGATATAGAATTAGGGACATTAAAATTATCAAGGTTTAAGAAGGTTGAAGCCTTATGAATTTCTCGCTACCAATAAAAATCTCCACGGGTCGTAAATAAATTTCGAAAGTCGAATTTATGATCAAGCGAGCGCATCAAGATCAAAATATTAGAAATGCTGAAGTTGTGTTTGGTTCGGAATATTTTTCATGGTGTTCCCGATTTCAGTAGAATCGCACATCAAAACCGCACACTTCTCACCCCATGCATCGGGTGGTCGGAGGGGCGTGTCGTTCGAGGGAAAATGTATTTACTGTCGACTTGTCTCGCGAGCACGTCGGTCGTAAAGTCACATGTAAAATCGGCGGCGCGATATTTTCTTGCTGCGAAATCACCATGGCGAGGTCGCGTCGCCTCGACATCAGGGCCGTTCATAAATTTTCGAGCAAACGCCGACGTACACGTACTTGCGAAAATAAAATGCACTCCCCAGAGACGGACGATCGGTGAACGATAGCTTCTGAAAGAAGCATTCTGGAACTAACTCGTCAATTTTCCAGTATGGCACCGATGTAGGCGTAAAATGTCGGGGGACTGTTGTCTTTGCGAATCGAATTTTTATCTGACCGATGCAGGGCAATTTTCATGATTCCGAGGCAGAAATTGTATTTGTTTCAATGTTACGCGAGTTTGTATCATTGGTGAAACCATTTGTCACAACGTAGTCAGATTTAACACTGGAACGGCACACCGGGTTTATTCGTGTTCCCAAAATCTTGTATACAGACGTGGCATTTACATTAGATTTACATTTTGAATAATTTAAAAATGCTTCTTCTTTTTTTATCAACAGAAATTCTTAATACGGCCAGAAAATAATGAAGATACGAATTTTTTTAGCATAAATATTATTTAAGATATTAACAGTTTATCTTGGGTCACCCATGAACCCACTGTATTTCTGACACCCAAAAATTAATGGTTGGTGTTTTAGGGTTACTAGAGAAATACCACAATTGCATCTTATTGAGGAATAAGTGTTTGCTTCCTGTAAGTAGTGACGGGCGGTGGTGGTCAGACACTTGGAAATACTGACCACTTTCAGAAACGACTTTTACTAACACGTTTATTTGCAATTTATTTCGATGTATCAGAGGCACATTAATATCAAGTACCAAATATATTGAGTATACCATAAAACTGTCTGAAAGTGCGTGTCTAAACATATGTATGTAATATTTTAGGAAATACTATTATCATTCGAAGGCTACACAGAAGCTCGTGTACTTGAGCATAAAAAGCTAAAAGCACATAGTAACCAAAAGGAATTACATTGTATCATTGCTTGGTCGCCATGCCCAAACCTGCCCAAAATGTATCGAATGAAAAAGCAACGAAATGACGATATCTATAAAAATAAGAACGTTGTCGTTTCAAACCAGATCGATTCAATCTCCATCCGGGAAAATTCGAGGCGGGTATACGTGAGTGCCAATATGGCCAGCAGCCACTTATCGGAATTCTCTTCGAGGCAAGGTCTGTCGTTTCACCTGCAAGGTGCGGCGAGCTAAGCGAGAGCGAAGCAAACTTTTGCGCCCGATCCGCGGTCAGGCTCAGGGGCTGTCGGGTTGCGGGTGGCAGATCTGCAAGCCGGAATGGGATCTGTCCGCTCCAGACGTTACTACCCCGCCTATTCCATCCGAGAGCAGTACAAGTCGCCTCTACGTACCACCCACGATGAGGAAATAGAACGTCGACGACGGCAGCGTCGAGAAACCTCGTCGTGGCCAGCTAAACCGGAGCCTACTTCCAACATACGGTAGCGTGGCTCCCCTGAATTTTCGGCGAGACTGTATCGTCCTATTCTGAATTTGTTTCGCTGTCCTTTCGTTGCACCGAAGTTTGTGGTTTCGTCCTCGCTAGTTCCTAGAATACGTTTTCGAAGTGCAGGTAGACGAGAACGGGGAAAATTGTGAGGGACGTAGAGAATATCATTTGATTCAGTGTACGATATAACATGTGCAATAGTTAATATATATTTCCTTTTTCTCTTCGCTAATGAATATTCAATTAGACCATAAACGGCAAGATAAAAAGGGCATTTAAAAGATAATGTTTGCCTTCGTAAACTGGAGCTACGAAACATTCGTGTTTCCCTTCTTAAGACATCCTCTATTAAAAATAAATGGGGAGGAGGAATAACAACACCCAATGATTTGAAAGTTGAAAATATTGAATATGAAATATCACGACGCTTCGTCCGATACGGTGACTCGTAAAAATATCTCCGAAACTTTAGGAACGAACATCCACGACGTTTACTATCCACGGTTCTGTCACATCGCTGGCAACATGCTTTGTTCGGCGAACGCAAAGGGAAGTCACTTCAATGCAGTCGTCCTCCTATGATGCGTAAAGCAATGGTTTTATAGCCCGAATTTTCTCCCACTTTTTTCGCCGTCTTCCCCCGTTCGCAATTTCTCGCGCTGCCTTTCGTTCGCTTTCTGCATCGATGCTTTGCGTACGCCGAACACGTAGCGGTTCGATATTAGCCTTTCATACGGAGGAGACCTCCGCGCCCGATCTACATATCGGTTCTTTGTGTAAAAAGGACTGGCAAACAGAATTTAAGGTTATTTCCCAAGAATATAAATGCGGGGATGCGTGTCGCGAGAACCGCCACGCCGTAGAACCTCCAAATTTCGAGCAATACTTCCATGGTTCTCGCTTCCCTGGATCCACGTGTATGTGCAAGGAAATGCCGACCACAATTTGCGGGACGGACGAAATGTTTTTATTCCATCCTTCGTGTATCTGTATTTCACATTTATTTGCAAGGGTTGAATATATCTACATTTTCCAAGTGGGCACGCATTCTGATTGTTTGCCAATAAAGTTGCACCATTCGAAAAGCGAAGCGCAAACTATAAGCTAAAGCAATATATTAAATAAAGTTATCTAGAAAAAATTGTCAATGTGTACCACAAGTAAATTTTGAATATAATACATATTAATAAATAACCGTAAACTATCTTAATAAATATTTGATTCGCATGCATGCATATATCACGTTTGCATCTGTCGCAGCAAACGGATCGTTCTCCATTTTTCCATTATCTCGACGAATATCTGGCGAAACGATATTACAATTAATTTTCATCACCGCGTACAGAGTACCAAACGATTCATTCATTCCATTATCCGATAGAGATGCGGCCAATCAAAGCGATGTCACAGTTTGAGAACGGTTTTGTGCGGGTGATATACAGTCGGATAAAAATCATCAATTCTCAGCGCGGCGAATTAAAGCAAAAGTCCACGCGTGGAAAACGTTTTCCAGCGCGGATTTCCCTGGACACGATTTCCCGTGTTCTCGACTGCTCTATAATGTTATTAATTAAAAAGTTCGGGACAGACAAATGGGACGCGCTAACGGCAATAGTATAACAGTCCCCCTTTTCCTCTTTACTCCGTTTCCTTTTTTCTGGCACGCAGTTAGGTAATTGATACGGACTAACCGGACCCCTCGTTCTCAACTATTTTCCACACTAACGAAATCTGAAATCACGTATATACATTAAATATCCGAGTAATTCGTTACGCTTCAAAACTTCTCCTCGCTTCTAACCACTTGCAGTTATCTCCTCTCTGTCTCTCCGTCCGTCTGTTCTGCCATCTTTCTCGTTCTTGTAGACAGCTGGAATTTATCCTAACAAATGTGTCCACACCGTTTACCCCTACTGCTTGGCAATATACGATAAACATTTCTCGGTTGCTTTTGGAGAAGCAGGGAGACCCGATGAAAAATATTTATGCGAATATATGCTCCCTGCGAGCGCCCGACCTACCCTTCGTTCGGTTGCTTTCCTTTACGTTGGTATGAGGTTCTGAGGGAGGCACCCACCGCAATTAAAATATCTTTTTTTGTGTTAGCAGTACTTTCTGCGATGCGAAAAATATCGAGGAGACCTCGTTTCATTGAACTCAATGGTTAATATACTTATCTTAAACTTCATTTTGTGAGAACATTCTTTAAGAACTGGCGAGACATATAATTAGTTGAGAAGCAATGCTGTAATTTAATTTGATTGCCCTTTGTTCAAATTTTGTTTAGTTTCCATGCCTGGTGTTCATCGATTCGAGGGTAGTACTTTGGCCGTCGAACGGCATTCTCAATAGATGCTTGCTGCGGCATGCGTGACGCACGCGGATCATACGCACCGACGGTTTTAGTGCGTTATAAATTGGCGTGCCGGCCTGCTTGGCGCCTCTCTCTTCCTCTACGACGACGATGTCTACGTCGACGTCATCGTTGGTCTCGATCGATGAGGATTTCATGGTGCTTAGTTGGCGTTTAGGCCCGCATCCCTGCACCCCTATAGTGCACGCGATCTTCGTGCATTTGCTTATTAACGTAAACACCCGGTTCCCATTATCAGCAAAATTCTGCCCCGCACCTTATCGCCTAGGTGCTTTGAGAAAGGAAAATTATTATTCTTGAACGAACCGTATTCTCAATCGTATCCGTAGCGAAAATAACTGGAGCGGTTATATTATTTGCTTCAGTATCTTGAGATTTAGTATTTTCTCACTTACGAATAGTTTTTTGGTTAATTTTTTTCAATGCCACACATTGTACAATATATTGTATAATCCGTTGTTAACATAGCAATGAACAATTCTCATATTAACGAGCAAGCCCATAAATTTGTTCCGTAGATGTGCTTCTTAACAATAGGAAAACTGTTGTAACTTTCGGGACTTCTGATGAGCCTTGATTATTACTGTCGCGTTCGCGTCAATTCTCATTCCTCGCGCAATGGATCGTCTCGTTGCGTCGAACTCGCGAGATGTCACATATCCAGAATACCAAATCGATCCCCGAATAGCCAGCCGAGTTCTGGCCGGGTAGTTTAAGTCAAAGTTTTAATCACTATCGACTTCGGGACATCTCACATCCCGCGGGACTTACGAACCTCTGGAATAGGATCTAGCAAATGGACTGCTGGTAAAGTTGGGAGTATCAGTTGAATGGCTAATCAGTCGTGTGTGTTTATTATTAATCCGAAAACGGCCCAAAATATTTCCACCGAGAAACCTTTTATAAGTACGTCATTTCGACAGAACAATATATTTGTATTGAATGGAATAGCCGCCTAAATATCGTTCGAGCCGCACGCGTGTCTCCCTGGAAATCCAAGAATAAAATCAAAAGACTGGCTCCATTTAGAATCAATCGTTCGCGGCATCCCTTATCTGTCCGCGTTCCATAACCGACGGGAACGAAGAGAGATGCGATACACGGGTTCTTCGCACACGTCCAAGCCGATCCTTGCCCCGCGAAATGAAAACGTAGCACGAGGGTGAGTGGTGCCTCAGCCCCGTAGACTGCGAAACGAAGTTTGGACCGGAAATACCGTCGCGCGCGGGGTGAACGTACCCCGTGAAGAGGGTCAGGGAGGGCAGATTAATTGATACCGCCGCGGAGAGACTGAGAAGCAAACATGCGAACGGAGCTATCAGAAAAGGAGACCGAGGGCAGGGTGGAATGGCGAGAGGGGCAGTGGAGGGACAGAGAAGGCAAAGAGACGAGAGAAATCGCGCGGAGGCGGTGGAAAGTCGGGGCAGAGGAGGCGGAGGCAAAGTTGTTGGGCTGCTGCAGGGGAGATGCAGTCGCGATGCCTGGGCACCGGCCACTCCTGATCCCGAGTAGCTATTAAACATTCAGCTAATGTGCTTTTCCATTCAGAAAATTGGATATTTCAGGCGCCTGGCCGATATACACCGCGTCTACCTTGGACTCGATACGCCGGATTAATTGAATTCCCTTGCTCCTCTGGCAAGTTCGCCGTGCTCGCTGAATCTCCCCTCGACCGCGAATTTATTAATCGGTCACTTTAGCAGGCACGGGGCATTCCGACAGGTGAGCGGTATTAATTGGGCGTACAGGGCGAACAGCAATAGTCAGAATCGTGCAGTTTAAATGCGCGCGTCGTTTCGCGGTTACGCTGTTCAATAGTTCCCTTTAAATTCATATCTTTCCGATCGTATTATATAGACGCGTATGCACGTGTTATGAAACACCCTTTTCAGCAGAAAGTTGGCTTCATTAATAAAAAAAGAATCTTTTATGGCAGTTGAAAGATGCAACTTCCACGTCCACGAACGGTCCCACCTGTTCCTCGCTGGAATTACAAAATCCTTCTGAAATACTTCTCCGTGCTTGAGTCGAATCGGCACACGCGATTCCCGACGAATGGCCCATCTCCTTCCCAGACTCTGGCCACGTTCCATCGCTTCTAGTTCGGAGCTCGCACGTCTTTCGCCACGGCCGCATGACGTTGGTTCCGTAGGTTGGCTCGTGGAACGAGTTTAATTCGACCACCCTAAGAAACTGGCTGCGGTTGCATTCCTCAGGCAAGTTCCTGATTGTGTCCGGCTAGGTCAGAGTTGGCACGGCACTGCCGCTAGATGGTGGCCATTCCTACGGCGAGCTGACCACCAGTATTTATGTCCTGGACACAGCCGGAGTATCCAGAGTGTTCCGGGTAGTTTCTCGAAGCTGCGTCCCGCTGGCCCGCTAATGGTTATGGTAATTACCGGCCCTAATTGCGAGCAATGGAATTACAAAATATCAAAGTTCACCGCGCGTCGTTTCCGCTCCCGTCCACTCTCCTCTGGCTGTTCCTTCGTTGTCGGCGAGTCGTGAGCTCGTTCTGCGATCGGGAACAGGGGCTTCTAATTTTTATTTGGGGAGCCTTCATGGCGATTACCAATGTCGTGTTAATTCGAACTCTTATTTTGAAGTCGATTGGCGATGATTAAATACGATCGCTATAGATCACGGGTGAGGGCGGATCTGAATTCGTTAGGATAGGATTTCTGTTTTGCATTAGTTTACGTTGGCATTAGACGTGTTTAATTGTCAGACTACTTTGTCTACCTGATGGGAATAAAACGAGGCTGTAAATAATTCGCGCGGAAATACCGTCTTCAGCTGGGCAAGACATAATTAGCACAGAATGCAATATAGACCGCGCGATTCTGCGAAAATATTAAACACGTACCAGAAGCTCCAAATCGTCAAGAGTGTAACACTGATTAAGTAAATTTCCATTATAACATTGGAGCTTAGTTCAATTAAATTCAACCAATACCTGCGTGGCGACAAATATAGCATTAGACGAGACGTCCCGAACGAAATCTTCATTATACGTCGGAGATATGAAGTCCTTGATAAAAACCTCTTCCACCCCGAGGTTGTTCCCCAACACTGCACGAGATTGCACATACCCACTTTACCAACCGCTCTACAGGCATCCGCGGAATTTCTATCCGAATGATACAGCAGAGATAGTTGGCAAAAACACGAGCAGCAAAAGTCTTTGCGTTCAATCCGACGCGAAAGGCGATCGTTTCCCATCGACGGACCGGTTCCTTTTATTATTTCCGGGGCCGCGGTTGATTCCGGCTTCGGCTATTCCGCGGGAGTTCGTTTCCGTTCTTTCTTCGGCCGACGCGCAAGCTGACCGATGCAAAGGCAAAAGTTGATCCGACGGAGGCGCCTTGATGTGGTTATCGCGCCGGGGGTAGCCCGGCTCTTTACCTCCCGGACGCCAGCTAAATTGGCAAATATTAAAATTCTTTCGATGCGGAAGGAGCGTGTACAATGGTTCGTAAAATGTGGGAACTCTCTACGCCCTCTCACCCCACCGCAGGCTCGAGTGGTTGCCCACATTTTAAACCTCCGATGAGTTGTTTTTTTTGTGAACGCGCCCCTCTTCCCGCCCGCTCGATACGAAAAGCACCTCTGATTACTTTATTGTTCTCCATGCCTGCTTGCCCTCACTCGCATCGCGAGACCACTTCCAGGCTATTTCGAACCGTGCCAGAATGTCGAAAGCGTAATCCGAGGCTGATCGGAATTACCTCTGTTATTAGCAGTACATTAAAACGCGAAATTTCAATTGCTTTTTCGCTTGGATCGCAATGGGAAATGTTTCTTTAAGGCTATCTGCAATGGTCAAGGGAGATCTCGACAATATGCATAACAAATTTATTTCGCTTGGATTGTTTTTCGCGACGCAATAGTATCCATATTAAGCACATTTACCGCGATGAACGGCTTCACGAGGAATAAATCGTAGAAACGTAGGAGCAAAGTGAAACAGCAGTGGCAGTAATATCTGTAACAAAGCAAAATTATAGGGGAAGAAGAATATTACGTCGCCCGGCATGCTCGAACCGAACTCACCTGCAGCTAAAAGGGCATGGAATTCTTTCATATTCCACGTCAAAACTTTATTCGCCACCCTGCATCAGATTGTCACACATACGCGGTTCATATTCCATGAAATGACGGACGGAAGAGAATATGGATGCCGTCGCGGGCAATATCGCACGTCCTGCTTCCAATGCGTGCAGGCATGTTTTCATAAATAGATTAATTCCTTTGAATTTTTTAAAGCGACTTCTCCCCGTGAAAATGAAAAAAGTTTCCTCGTCGGCCGGTGTAATTAAAACGCCTTATACGAGGCAAGGAGACCTTACAGACAGCTTTGTTAATCGAGCTGGAGGTGCTCCCGCGTCATTCGCTCGCCTAATAAAAATTAACGGCGAGCAGGTGCAGGGCCGCACGAGGGTTGAGCCTCGTCCCGCTTCAAGGCGGCCAAAGGGTTGCTCCCACGACGAGAGGGCGGGCGCCAAGAAAAATTATAAAAATAATCTGGCCGAGGGGGGGGCAGTCAATTGGGGTGGAAAACTTGCGTAACAAGCAGTCCCGAGGAAATTGCGGGAAAAACCGTTTGCCACGAACGGATGAAAGTGGCGGAGGGCCGGCCAGCAGGGGGGAGGGGGGCGATGGAAACCCCTCTCGCCTGGTTCAGGTTGGAAAACGAAAGAAAAATAAACGAGTCCCGGGCTCGTCGATCCGGACCCAATCGTTCGAATAATAATATTAATGTTGCGCGGGAAAAAGCTTGGATCAACGAAGGATGCTAAGCGAACGCTTAAAGACTCCATTTTAGCGATGCTCGGGCGGATATCGTTGCTTTTATCGACAGCAATTCGCGTATAATTTTGTTTTAAATAGCGATACGCCAAATTTGTCGATGGGGAATCGCCGTGGTAGATATGTATTTAATTTATTATTCCGAGGATCACAATGCAGATCATAAATACCCTCATTTGTATTCTTTATTTTCCAATCCTGTGGGACCATTTAAAGCGACCTCGTATCGATTTCATATCCAATTTCCTTGTATAATGTCGCTCCACGAGAGACTTAATTTCCGTGTAGCTACGGAGCTGTGCATGCAGGTTTCCAAAACGATCCGACAAGTAGCTATTTACGTGCACCGTCGCGCTTCTCCAGGGGGTATTGGACGGGAAGAGGGTGGCGGCGGTGTACGGGGGCGGGCATCCCCAATCCGTACAAGCGAGCTTAAACGGTCCTTGCTTAATACGACACAGGAGGCTAATCTTAAAAAATCCTGAGGAAGATAAGCCGTTTCTGGAGCAAGCTTGCCGTGCCACCCCTGATCTTAGAGGTAGTTACGAGCCACTGTGAACATAGCAGATTGAGCAGCAGCTCTTCTTTTCATTAGCTGATAACTGGATTCCGGGATATGCTTGGCGTACGAACAGCAGGTTAACTTCCCGTGTAAGTACCGTTGCTGGTATCACCGAAGGGCCTGCTATATATAGCCTCCGAATTAACATATCTTGATAAACCGCTGGGGATGCTACCTACAAATATTTTTTAACTGAACCTTGGTGGGGTGGTAAGTATGATGGAAATTTTTTGTGAGCCGTGGATAAAGCCTTGCAATGTAGGCAATGGAAGTTACATTGGATCTTTTCGTTTTACATCGTCGCCTTTGTCACGCTGACAGTGGAACCTCTTTTTATATACTTCCCGATGCAGAGTGATTAGCATTTTAATTGAGGTGAACGGATATTTCGGACTTGGTTCACAGATACATAGATTTCGATCATCTGTTCATCGATACGAGAACAGTTTTGCTGGACCGCCGCGAATTATTGAAACTCATTTTAAATTTGTTTTGTCATATACACCATGCTCTCTCGAATAATCTGTATTAATATCAACAGTTTCCCAAAGATCAACAAAATCAAAAATTGCCAACGAAGTTCACTTAAACGCGGCGTTGAAATCTTCATCTCCAATCTCGCAACTAATTATCAACTTTTCACGCGACCTTACGAGAACACTTAGAAGTAGTACACAATCCTCCGCTGTAAGAGCCACTTATAGTTAATCGAGGTCTCAGCGGATTTCATTTAGAGCGCCCAGCAGGTACCGATTTTTTCTCGTGGCCCCTTTGTCTCCCGACATTGCCCCCATAATGCGATTCCCTCATTCGAACGAGGTGTCTCTGGTCGAGCGTCGCAATATCAGCCGTTGGCACCCGTCATCTGCGAGAAGTGCTCAAAGAGATATCCGCGAAACAAGTTTCCCAGCAATTTTCCTTCTTATTCCTTCGGGAGTCCCCGGAAGCGTCCCTTCCTCTCCCATTTCTTCGGATAAACCCTGCTCTCCTCTTCTGTCTATGCTTCTCGCTCACGATCGAGCCGATGCGATAGAGCACGAATACCGTAGACACCGATAGGGAGAGCGAGGAGGAGAGCAGGAGAGTTTGCGGGAAAGAAGACAGCTCAAAGAGATGACCGTGCCAGGCCGGTGGCTATAATTTCATTAGCCGCTACGAGACAAATGAGCGAGCATTTCGGGACGCGCCGGTTGGTCGGCAGATTTGCTCCTCGCTTCTGCCTTTCCCGTTTTCGAAATAACATAACACGCCGGGAACGGGATAATAACGCCCGCCGCCTAGGGACCACGCGCGTTTCGCTGAAAATTAATTTTCACGCCGGAAAAATTACGACAACGCGGCTACGTGATTGCTGGGTGCTCAGATGATTCGATGGACACATTCAACAGTAATTGTACTTCATTTGGTCCAGGCAGAAATTGCGAGTTACATGGGACGGTTTATTATAAACACATAGTTTGAGGGAGTAAAAAGGAAATGCTTCCGCGCGTAGATAGCAACACGAGTACTTGGCAGCAAGAATATTGAAAGATATGTTATATTATAGTACGTACATTTATTATATATCCTGGGATTAAAAATGCATCGTACATATTTTGAGAAACAAATTTTATTCCACACAACACAATTTTTCTTTAATCAATTATTGGTAGGTCCTTTTCAGCTGTAGTATCGTTCGTGTACTATGGAACATTTCTGATGTTAACGTGGACTGCGTTTAATTGGGCAAAGTGATACTTAAATTACATTAAGAGGAGAGGATTGTTTGCACTGCCTTCAGCTAATCAATCTGCTGAATTAATTCACTGTACAGGAAACATTGATTCTTCGCTCGTAGCCTCGTGCCGCGTTTCTTTATCGCCGCCTGTCTCTCTTTCTCATCAGCTATTTACCTTGGTAATTACCGGCACACGAAACGCATCGCAAGAAAAACATTAATATCAAACGACGTGGCTGCCGACAGTGCCAATAGAGTATCTTAATGGCACGCCAACTTTCGAGCGGACTTGAGACACGGCAGAAGGAAAACGAGCAAGTATAGATATATCTAACTTCTCGCCAAACCTGTTCGCCTTCTGCTTGGTCCTATTTAGGCTCTCGCTAATCGTATATCTATCAGTTTCACTTGGATTATATCGACTAATAAACCATTAAACCCATTAAAACTAATAAATCAGCGCACCTGAACATATTCCTAAAATATTACAGTTAGCAAAATGCGGTAGCACCAACATTTAAAACGCAACACGAAATACAACACCGTGCCCACGAGATCGCCACCGGCTATCAATTTGGAAACTCGAGTGATTTCTCTCAACTGATCATACAATTGCGATTTCAATTGCCGTAGTCAGTGACAGTGGCGCAAAAGAAAGTCGAGGCACTGTACATACAGCCGAACTCTAAGCTCCTACTTTCATCCAGCTTCTAGAAATTCGCTCTTTGTCCAGGCTGTTAATTCTTTTTCCACCCCCAGCCGGCCGTTGCTCGCGGACTGTCATCCACTCGTACGCACCCCGACCTCCTGCGAGGAGTGATTCATATTTTTTTCCCTTTCCCCCACTCGCATCTTTTTTTTTTGGCATATTGCGACCGAGGCTGAGTGCCCGGCCCTCACCAAGTAAGGTTGGGGCTTTGTCCAATTAAGCGTCCGAGCTTTTCGACCGTCGGCGCGCACGGCTTCGCATATTTCTGTCTGGAGAGGCGGACAAACGGGGGAGGGTCTCGCCACGTCGCGGAAAAGAGGAAAAACTCTCCTTCTAGCCGACTATTGTGCCGCACCAGCCCCCTCCTTTTGTCTTTCCTCCGTGCACCCCACGCTGCCGCCATCACCTTCGATTCGAGTGTTTCGCTGGCAACTTATCAGCAATTAGCTCAATAATTTCCTTTCGCTTGACGGCTCGTCAACTCGACGGCCCTCTCGCCGTCGTCCTTAAAAATCCTCCCGCGCTGTCGGGCTTCCTCGTGACTCTGGAACGTGTCCCCCGACGGTATTGGGATGGACAGATCGGATGGGGGTTTGTTTTATTATGGATCGTCGTCAGGTTTGATCCTGCGAGGCTGCACGAGTAACCGCTTGAAGTATGCGCGGCGGAGTGGCCTTTTGCTGGTTTACACGAACCGTTTATAATGTTGCACTTAAGGCAAAAAGTTTGCGGGGCAATCCATCAGCGGGATATCTTGAGAGCAGAGTTGCGTTTCTGAAATTTTTAAGGGTAGCGCTTAACTCGTCGCGATGGGGGTGGAAAATTTTTTGAAACTCCATTCCGATGACTTCGAGGAACTAAATTTAATTTACCTTCCTTGTTTTGTACTCTCGAAGTGTTATAGCTGTCTTTAAATACTGGTCTACTGATCGATTGATCATCAATATTTAATCATCGATCAAATCAGAAATAAGAATCTCATTGCTCAATGCCGAGTCCCCTTAACAATCGGCTTTTAATCCTTTTCCGTGCGAACACAGTCATGGAGAATAAAAGGAATCGTCGTTGGAATAAGTGAGCCAGTCTCTGTTTCATCGAACCAGAACGACGGAAAGCTGCGACGTCGTCACTGGTGTATTAAAACCCTCGGAAAAGTTTTGCGACGCGGGCCAGATGGCGTCATTATCGGCTTCTTTGCCCCCTTTCGCCTCTTTCCTTATGCTTCACCTCTTCGTTTCGTTATCTGGCCACCAAGTCCTGGGACTGTCTTTAGCGTTAGCGCTTGGATAGGTAATGTGACGCGTGTCTTCCTGGCACTCGAGCTAGATCCACCTTGTGCAAGTCGGTCTCTGAACTTGGCTTGAGTGCCAAGTTGGCCTGGGTATTAAGCATATTACGTACAAGTGGTTTCTGACTGGAGAGGGCATCGGTCATTAGCATGGATAGATTCGAAGGTTATTAGCCATTACTGCCATTAGGCGGCTCTTGTCTTCCCGGACGTCCTCCTTGTTGTCGGGTTCCTCGTATTCGCTGTATTGTTATCGTCCTACATCGAGGCTGACAACGAAACTTTCCTGTGACAATTCACGGTTGAACGCATTAACACTATCGAGACAGTTGCATTTTGTAGGATCCTGACATTACTTTCGCACTTGGAAATTAATTAACGAAGATCGCGTCAAAGTAGATAGTATTTCATACCAGACTTATTATTGGCACATCGCTGATTTTATTATGCTATGATTTTAAATGCAATGTCAAGTCGTGAAACGCGTGGACAAATATTGAATAATTAAATATTATGTATCAAGCGAACTTAATCAAGTTCTGTGGTTTCAGAAATTATTGTTGGAAAGTGTAGCAACGTGACACGTTAATTTAATATTTGAGGACGGGGCGCTGAACGAGCAGAGACTCAGTTCTTCCATTCCAATACACAGTACGAGAACAGTCTGTCCATGTTAGACAGTTTTTCGACCAACCCATCAGCGACTCGTCTCACATTGTCATAAACAACCCTTTCGTTGCGGACGTCCCTCTCATTTCCTTTTTCCCCGATTAAAGCCAACTTCCTGGTGTGTTTGGTTCTTCGCGGTGCGAGAAGCTCGATCCATTTCCGCGGACTGATGTTTGCCGGATGGAAAACTTTGCTATCAAAGAGCCACCGAGCTGTCTCCACTCATCGCTGGTGTGTGCGGCTACGGATGTCTCCTATATGAGCGTGCCTTGACGATCTTGGGTATAAGAGACGAGGAAGATGAGGACCGACGGATGTTTGATACGTTGCGGCGTTGCTTCATATTGAATTCTCCGCTCTTCTCCCTTCACGCTCCCCCTCTATCTCCATGCCTCTGTGCTTGCCACTTCTTGTCCGTTTTCTCCCTTTATACCACGAGTGGGAAGGCAGGAAGGTGAGGTATCGGCATTCGTACTACCAAGCCGTGAATCAACCGCAAGAGCGATATTCCTCCGGGACTAATCACGCGCAAGTTCTCCCTTGTCATCCGGTGAAATTGATTTGGGCACTTTAAACCGGCGCAGAGAGTTCTATCGACGGGAGTACATACTGGTATTTCTTTCGTCGCATATCGGGCGATACTGTTCGTTTCATCGCGGAAGGGAAGAGCGGTTTCACGCGCGGAGAATTGATAAACTTATAATGGGAATTGTTTTGAAAAATGATCAGTCCATTGGTGAAATTGATATTTAAAATGCGAGCTCGAAATATCTTGCTTCGCGCTTGCCAAGCTTCGGTAATATTGCATTCATTGTAAGCAGATGGGACAAATTGCATAAAACAGGTAGTGGAATAAGAAATTCGTTATTTAAACCTTCGCAGAATAACCACCCAAAACACCCACGGGGAAAAATAATTTGTACGACCTCATCGTGCAATGGCAGCTCTTAAAATGAATGTGCCCCATTCGCAAACATCATAGTCGTCCCGACCAATTACTTCTCGAACTCCTGGCCAACTCGAATCGCAAGGCATTCGACTTCTTCAGTGTTACTTCTCGCGCCGTGGCGCGGCGGCCAGACGAGCCGGAGTTTCCTGGTGAAATAGCGAGACGCCAGGAAGGTTGCCGGCGGATCCCATAGGAATTCGTCATCCTTCGTGGAGTTTGTCCATCGGGCGGAGGCCGTAGCTACATTCCCGCCAAATGCTCGGTTATTTGTGTGACAAACGAGAGATGTCAGGGTTGCCCCACCCCCGTCAAAACGTTCTCGTTCCCTCTGCGCTCGCAATGCCCCGTCCTTCCCCACATGTTCCACGTAGTTCGCGTTTAATCCATTGATTAATTCACTTGGTTCCTGCGTCCTTTATGATTAGTCGGCCCTTTACTGCCACTTTCTCTCCTGTACACACGAGCCGGAACTAATGCGGTCAGCCTCTCCAACCCTCTTCTTAATGCGCCGCTACTGGCGGCTGGCTATTTTTCTGATGCCTATCCAGAGAACCAGCCTGAACGAAGAACGACCATGTTAGACGGATCGACGATTACGGTTGCCGTAGATATGAAAAGAGATTGGCGGCGTAATATTTACGAGGGTAATATGGTAGAATTCTTGGATGGCGTGAGACGTCCCTCAACGAACCGAATTAAAACGATTCGAGCCGTTTGATTGGACAGTAGATAGTTGCAATTGTGTTTGTTGCACAGGATGAAATGCGAAACCTGATCAGTTCCGAGTATTCTATTGTTTGTGGGCGGATCGACGATTCTTTTATTTAGTACATGTAACATGGTTTAACGAGCGCTTTAAGGTGATTATAATAAACTTTCTGTCAAACACTTTTGTAGATAGATTGCATCTATCTTTTGGGGTAAAATAAATACCTCGGTGGTAGCAGTTATCATTCAAATTATTCATAACCGTTAAAGATAGCGGCTTTACAATCTCGTAATGAAGTTTCAGCGACGAATTAAGTATCTACGATCTGCAATTTGATTAGTTTTCGTCGACGTCTCTAAGCGAGGTCCACGTGGCCAATTATGATCCGACGAACATAGTAATACGGCGATTCATGTTGGAAAAGTGGCTGTAAATGTCATTGCTCTATTCTCTGGTTCCCCAAGCTGTCTAGTCAGCCGACGCGTTTATGAGGTATTAATATTTTATTCTGATAATTCGAAGTCATTGAGGGTCAATGAATTCGCGGAGGTTCCCATTCAATTGACCGAATTGTTCAGTTGAATTGCATTTGAGAGAATAATAAGTTTGTTTTTAGGAGGAATTCAATGTTCGGTGAATGAGAGCGAAAAAAAGGTGGGGGGAGCGGAATAATAGAGTTTGGCGGTCATTAAATTCGCGATTCGTCATATTCAAACGGCTCATAAAATCCTCACAGTCAGTTCCTCCAAATTCACTAGCAATTTTCCTAACGGAGCCATTACAAACGCACTTTCGTTCTGTTTACGAGCAGTTTGGCCGTGGCGCGAAGAGGATACTCGATTTATCGCCATTCGAATTGCGTGTTTTTTCCTACCTTTACATAATGCATTATGTCGACTAACTACTTCTCGCTCGGCAATAAATTTAAATTAGTTTCGAATCGTTCTAATTTGCATTATATTCCTAAACCAAAAATTCGTGTAAATTTTGTAGCAAACTTATGTTACAATGAAATGTCTATTAAAAACGAACCTATAATCTAAACGAGTGACAGCAAGGTGAGAATACATCATGTATATCCATCCTAAGTACCTACTCTGTAACTAACTCTCTATTCTAGGATGTATCGTCTTTGGCCCCTCTAGTCTCATTGTCTTTTTGCTTTTGCTCTAAAGAACGGCCACGCTGTTTCGTGTTTGCGCCTTATGCATCGAAATGCCGTGCATACGATAAAACTAAACTTCCTCCATCCCTCGATTTATTCACAATTCTGCAACATTTTGTTCGTCAATAATCAATCTGTTCATCAAACAAAATTCAGTATACAAAAGCTGCAGACTATTTAACCTTCTTCGCGAACAAAAGGAATGTTGCACCCCACGTACAACAAATTCGTAACTTTGTTCTAATAAAGTTTATCACTTTCCATTTCGGTGGGATTAGTTGGCCGTTTCATAACAGCGTTAAACTGCAAGATTTAGGAAATTTATTCTACTGACATTGAATTCGAGCGATAGTTCGTAGACTTACCAGTGACCTGGTAGTAGTTTACTTTGAATACACTCGGCAGAACACTGAACTATGAGTTTCAATGCAAGTTTTCGGGGGGAGGGCAGAAGTTCCGAAGGAACATTTTCCCTAACTCGAATATTTTGCGTGCATATGTAGTTGCGGCAATGTCAACTCGCGATTAAACGGACCGCCACGTGACCTTAGGCGAAACTTTCTTTTCTTTTTTTTTTACCTTTTTTCTTCCACCTTTTCATACTGTTTTAGTTCTTCCCTTCAAATGTTGGCTACCGCGGTGCCCTTCTTGGAAACAAGTAGGTTCTGACCGTTGCGCGCGAACTTGTTTAACCGGGCCAAAGAAACTGTAGCTGAACTTTCCCAGTTTTTATGTCGGCAGGTTGAAATCGACTTATCGAGCAGGTTGAAACAAAGTTCAAAGCCACATTATCTCGGCAAGTTTCATTTTGAACTTGTTCCGTGTATTGTGACCGTTGTTCGAAATTTTCAAGTCATAGACATCGTTTTAGAGAATGTTAGTTCGGTTGTTGTCGTCCTCCGAATCTTTTCTATCAGTTATAGCACAACTCGTGTGGCTAATTACAGATACAGCAGAACGAAGTGGTTTAATCGTCATTTAATATTAACATCTTGGTCGGCCATGGTATATAAAACTATTTAATCTTGATTTCTTACTCTATATTATTAAATTAAATTATTAAATTAATTCTAAATAGCTATATCAATTTGCAAACTGATCAAACGAAGCTTTCAACCCTACGATTCTCTTCAGCTCTAATATTGTAAAAATGTTTTATTTACTAAAACTCTTTTATATATTACCGTTGCGCTAAGATTCCATCTCGTCGTAGCATTATAACAAAGGCAACGTAATTGGCTAACCAAAATTCCATCGCTAATCGATCAATCGATCAATCGATCAATTTGAAGGAATATTCTTCAAAAGGGGACTTTTAATTTAAGAAGGAAATTTAATGCACGAGAATTCCATTTCATATCCAAAGTGTGCGCTCTCGTGTCCATCGCAGCCCCCGTTTCGCTTCTGTTTTCGTGGCCGTCGTTATATGAACGCGCTGCTGCATTTGGAAGGCGGACATCCCTCGGGACGTTTCGTGTGACGCGAATACGTATCGGTTGTTTACTCGCCATGCTATTTTCGAGGCGATACGTCAATCCGATATTCGAAAAAGTTTCTCAGCCACGTCGCAGGAAAGTCGTGGTCCGTGTTTTCCACGGAGGAAAGGGCGCTTTCTGCTCCGCGACATTTCTCCTCTCGCAGAATCGATCTTAATGCTTGGCGAACGAGAATCGCGCACCCATAAATCGTTGATCCCCGGTGCAAGCATGTTCGCTGCTTTTATTTTCCACGTGCTCCGGTGCTTCTCAGTTGATTTCGGAATACGCAGCGGTCATGCATTTTTACGCAAACGATTACAAACGCAAACAATTACTTCCATTAATAATCTGCTAATTTATTTAAGCACGATGCACCACTTGGAATGTACAATATTAAGTATAATTTTTATTACACATGAAGTTCACGCTGAAAGAAGTGACGAAAAGTAAAGTACCTTACATCCTAATGTTAGAAGATCGCTCGAAGCTCGCCGTAATACATAATCAAGTACTTCTCCAACGAGGTTAGCTGTTGAATCGTAAGCAACAAGTTTCTGACCCTTGTCATATCTTCGGGAAAAAAGACCGGCCGGTGTACGATGAACCGGGCATTAACGTGGCTTTTAACGAATCCCGAGAAATCCTGAGCCGGACCGCGGGGTGGCCGCTCGTTAAAGCGTCGTCCACGTACGTAATTCCTCGAGTTCGCAAGCTCGCCGTGCGAGAAGCTCGTGGCTGATCCCCGCGCATGAATAAGCCGTTACGACGTCGCACTCTCTTCTCTTGATAAATAGTTCACCACATATGAGAGTTAGGGCAGCGTGAAGATAAATGACAATAAAAATAGGACTCAGGACAGTAGATTATGTTTGAAGAAAACGAAGAAAGTATGTAAATCGCTCTGCAAAAAGGACCCATTAAATAATGGCGGTGCGATGTAACAAGGGCAGAAATATCTCCAAATTGTTTAATATTAGTTGTCTGACAAAGTTCGTAACATAGAAACGTGTGTTACACGATTAAAGCTTTTCCATTCACATTCACAAAATATTGGGGCATTTAACGCCCGACACAGAATGTTGATATTGTAGTTTATTCTTCCAACAATTGGTAACTTTGGATTACCTGCAAAATGGGAAACTCCTGCAACCATATAGAACGCAAGCGGAAGGGAGAATTAGAATCGAGGAAGAAGGAAACGCGGGAACGTGCGTGATACAGCCATTCGAAGCTTAGCTTTAACGTAAACCGCGTGTACACGCTCGCATATATTCTTCCGTCTTTCTCTGCCACTCGCGTTCACCGCTCGGTTCTTCTTACGGCGATCCATATGATAGCGTTGCTAGCTGGCTTTAATCGGCCCTCGTAAATGCCTGACGAGTTTATAATTTCGAAGTTCCGCCCGCGCGACTGTCTGAATATTCCGCGGGAATTTCGACGCTCCGTATCCGCGCCGCTATCAGCGATGACAATCCACGGGATAGGGCGGTTAGAAAACTCTGATCAGAGATTAAACTCGGAAGGTAAATTTAATGGTGCTTGGCTGTAGCAAGCTGGTCGATATTGATGAGCTGCGATTGTTAAAAGGTGACAGAATTCTCTGAATGTTTACTGATCTTATAATTACATAAAGCGAGTCTCTTAAATATTCCTATATTTTCAGTAAAAGAAATCTGCTGAAATTGGGCGACGCGTTAGAGGTTTTCCAATATATTTTTTAGTGTAAATGAGTGCATTTAAATTTGGAATTTATTTGGACCATGTTTTAACAAAGTTGAGTAAGCAACAGTAAAAGTGCATGAATTTGAACTTGCTTTTAAACACTTTACTTCGTCAGATTTCTTGGATTGACAGAGAGGGTACGAATACTATTAAAGTTCTATAAAAATACTTATAGAACCGGCTGTATTTATATGATGCGAATCTGGAATAATTGAAAATACGTGAATAATTGGAGTTTGATGTTGTCTTCGGTGGACAAAATTTTGTAGCTCGTATCAAACGAAGAGGAAGTTTCCGCGGTCAGTTTTGTCAGTCTTGTCAGCTCCTCCGTTACCGTCCATTGCTTATAGTCCGCGGCAGGAAGTTTTTAAAGTTACGTTGTCACGTGCCGCCCTTTTTCCAAGGCTCCTTTGACATCTGACGCTGACGTTCCATATCCGCCTTGATTTCAACAGTCTATCGCAACTTTTTCTAGCTCTCTCTTCGTTCCGCAAATAATAAATAAACCAGCAAGTTCACGTTTTATTATCATAAAGACTACCACCGAGCTGTCCCAGAGCAGGAGTATTTTCTTCCTCTAGAATCTGGAATAATATGTCGTACAATAATTTGCAAATATCGCGGTAGAACTTATCTGCAACGATGTTCGTTCCCGCTGCTTTTCTCGGGCATTTAGAAATTGCTCAAGCAATAAATTACGCATAAAACGGCCACGCCGGCACCGCGAGATAGCGCCGTATCTTTGCGGTACTTATCGACCGCGATCAGTCGATTTATTATTACGTGAGCAACGGTTCGAAGTGATACAGCCAAAAAGCTTGAACGCAGCGTGCGGTGTGCTCGTTCTTCGGGTTCTAAACAACTGCGCCACGTACCGTGCTGGCAACATGCACGGTCTTGTCCCAAGAGAAATTTGCATCACTCGAAAAATTATTGGTCACGTTCTCGGCCGTGCATTCGCTACGGAAACTCCTCAAGGAACGAATACAGTGTCCTGCCTCGCGCGTTTTATACACATTATAATAAATGAAGCCAAACACTCGAACGCGAATGGCGTCCGTTAGCCAAGTTGAAGACGTGTTCCATACCTGACCGCAAGAACGACCACGTACATTCTCTATAGCCAACCCCTTCATCCCGCAACATTCAATCACGTCCCCAAACCAAACGATCGTTTCGCCCGTAATCCACCATCGAAATTAAACCGTTCCGCTCGCAACTGCAACCGCCCGCGGAACTGTCGCGGTAAGAGCGATTTCCGAAATCCTCGAGTTAGCGACCGGTAAAAATAAGCACGGGAAGATTCCGCTCGTGTTCGAGGACAATTTATTTCCCCGGCTGGATGACGCATTGTGCCGCTTTATCGTCGTTCGGCAAATACTTCGCCGTGCCGTGGGGGGTGAGTGCGTGGAAACGATACGGCTCGCCGCGGTCGTGCCTGAACGAATGGGTTGAAACGAAAGCGAGGAAAAGAGACCTACGGGGACGACAGAGGTCCGCTAATACTCCGATACGTATGTTCTTCGTGTTCTTCGTTTCGTGGCTGGTATGCAGTACGGCAACCCGGGAGAAGGTGGCCCGACTCGAGGCACCAAGGGGGTTGGGGGCTGTGATGGTAGGGGCGGCTCTGATTTACCGAGGCAATCGCTCTTTATTTCTCTCCAGGCGGCCCTCCCGCCCACCCCACTTCGATAGATATCGCCTTGTAATAGCCCTCCGTTACCTGAATATATCCGCCCCGCGAAATTTATTAGACGAACTCGATGCTGGCTTCGCGGGCTGCCTCCTCGTTGATACCTGACGTTATTATGTCGTTCATTGTGTTACTGGTGCTGTGTATTGTTATTTGTATTGTGAATTGGATAAGGGTTTGGTAGGAGATGACAGGGATGTTGAATGGTGTTGGACGGTACGCGTGTTTTGTGATAATGAAGCTCTTTTCTTGAACAGGTATTGCTCTTGATGGTTACTGTTGGTGATATTTTTGTTGGTTCATCAGTGATGTGTGCAACGAGCGGGGTGCGTTACTGTCTATTACTTATTGTGTATTATGTGTATTATTATACCTGAACAAAATGGCTGGAATGTTAATAAATAGAGCATAAGATAAATGAAAATGGGTTTCCTTAAATACACTACTTTAAGTAACAGTAGATTGTTCATATGCGTATGAGATTCATGTCCGGTATTTATATTTACAATTATCAATTGTTACGGGAATATAAAATTGTATGCCATCGTTTGCCCTTTCGACAGGAAGTGTTACAGATGTAATCAGGATGCATTCAATGTTACGTGTATAATTGCACGTAATACCAATGCATATCGAGCTGCCAAGCCTGGCACCTTCGCCACCCTCTAGCTTTTAAGGGTGCTCGCGCACCGAGCACGCAACAATTAGCTCTTATCGATCGATTAATCGCCCGAGTAAAATCGGCTTCCATGGAATTTCTAATTAAAATTCGCTCGAAATAATTCTGTGCTTTGATTATGCTTAATTAATGCGACGGGCTTTGCTTAAGTAATCCATTCGGTTTACGCGAAATCATGATATTAAACGTGTATTCCTTTTGTATGAACGTGGATGAATTTGTGCGGAGAACGTGCCACTAAATGGATTTCTTTTTAATTTCTAGTACGCCATCAGTCACTTACGTTTACGATTGCAATAGTATCCCTACAGTCATTAGTCATGGTCAATTTTTTCGAGTAGGTACATTGATAATTATGCAAATTGAATTAATGGACTATTAATTTAAGAAATTGACACCCTTAAAATGATTTTAATAGGGAACGTTCATCAATTCAGTCTTACTACTATCGCCACACCTTTTAAGGTCTAGTATCTCGTTGTTTGATGATCATAGTACTCCCAATATCTTCACATTAGGCGAGGAATATTTAAGAAAGCACAATTTCTTAATCAAAAATGCAAAGGGGCTGAGTATCTGGCTTCAGTTTCCCGTCGTCCGAGGGCAGCACGCTGTTCGTATTCTGAGATGCCCCATTAAAAGCATCCCCTGCTTTAAAGTCAGGTTTGCTACCCCTGCCGTGCTTAATTCCCTCGATGTAATGCTCTCCCTCTTTTTTGCAAAGCTTGACTCGGATGATATGCTCGAATACGTGACACGTTGGTCCCATAAAAAAATGTCGTGTGTTTGTTGTATGGTTTCTTCAATTTTGCACGTCATATTCAACTTCACTCATTAAATTCAGTGAAATCAGGTGCTTGCACGTGTACCACGAAGTATATGTACACTTTATAATCCAACTATATTGGGCTAATATAAATATATAAAAAATTGATTTCGTCGAGTGCTGAGGTTTGCAAATATACAAATATTTAACTATTCGGAATCATTCAGGCATATTCTGGTAATCATAATTATAAATAAAGGTTTAATTCATTATTCTACACTACATGTTTCTCATTTAAAGGATAATCGTTCTGTGTATTTTCTCATTCATTTGTGACCCCTGGAAATAATTCTCTGCGTCAATGAAAGACCGAGACGGTCTGTACTGTCATTGTCCGAACGATCGTTATCCAAACACGCTGTGCCAAGTACGAGTTACCGTACATTATCTGGAATCTCAATTAATGGCACCGTCCTTATCTCCAGATCATCCCCTTATTATCCACTAGCCGCCACAGTGTTACCCAGATCTCCCCAAATTTATCGCTCCTTTTATCGATCGGTATTTTAGTGCGTGGATAAATCAAAAAGAAAATCGTGTAGTGCTCTATTTCTGTACGATAGTACTGCAATTTTCTTGAAAATACCACTATTAAATTTATCATCAACGTTAATTCATCGTTAATAATTAAATAATTAACAGAAATCAATGTAAACGTTTGGTATAGTATGGTTCGAATTATAATATATCAGGTAATTCTTATACCCTTCATTCAGAACCCGTCATGCAATTGCTGCAGTTTTAAACTGATTCTCCTCGTCTAGGACGTGACATTTTATACAAAAATTTGATGAACAATTAAAGTGCCGGCTGCCTCTGTGTGTGAAAAGCTACGCGAATGAACAAATCTTGCACTGCACTTGCAACCTGTATTGTCGAAAGGACCAGGGAATGCGAAGCCCTGCGGATCTCATCGGCTAAACAATAGGACATCGGTACTCTGCAAGCAAAGAGAGCGTCTAAAGGGCCGAACACGGGTCCGGTTCTCTGAATGGAACTAATAACTGAATAACCGACAAAAATCGCTGCCGGCTGTTCAGCTTCATTTCGGCGCACGTTTTCAGGTGCACAATGAACTACCGCCCGAACCGCTTACTCGGGTTCTATACTGCTGCTTTTTCGTTTTCACTCGAAATTCGACATATTGCATTCGTTAGCCTCCCGGGCCGTGGAATTCGTCGATTTTGAGCTGGTCAAGACCCTAGTGTTTGCACGGTCTCTGAAATTTCACGTGGCTAATTGGAAAGAACAAAGCAATATTGACTATTTTAATATTATACAAAGGTTTGATATATCCCAGTGAATTATTTTAGAATACTCAGAGGAGTATCAGAGTTAATGAATTATAATTCTGGGATTCTGAAAAATCGTCAGAAGTTTAATCTCGAGCTGGTGCAAACATTTATTACTGTTCAAGGGACGCTTATTTTACGTTTTAATGACTATTCACTGTACTTCAAAATCGTTCAAACGTTTCACCGTCTCGACCACGGGTCGTTTTTTTAATCCCCGACAATTCCAGATAGGGATCAACCGCCGCGGATCAAGATACACACGGGCTCGCGTCCCAAAACAGCGTTCGCTGCGGTCGAGTCTATGAGATTGAACTTAAACGTAACCTTGCATACGCTCGTCTGTGCGCGGAAACTTCGGTCGAGAAACTTGCCGGAAACCTTGGAAACTTCGATCCACGGGGGTAGGCGTAATTAAGACGTCTCGAAGAAAATCTCGCGAGCTCCGACTCACGGTGATCCTGCGTTCGGTGGCCATGTTTTACCCATGATCGAAACCTGTTTGCCTGATTAATCGACAAAACGATCGTGAACAAGCAACTTTAACTGCACAGCGGCTGACCATAAATTCCATAACGTTTAACAAGCAGCCAGGAGAACTATATAAGGGTGGGTGTGCGCCCGTTTATAATTCGTTTGGTGATCGATACACCGCGACGAGCGTTAATCTTCGGTCAAGAGAGGAGCAAACACACGCGGGGGATAATGGGAGATGGCAGATCGCCGTTCGTGCGTGCCTGTGTTCTAACGCATCGCGGACCTTCCGTTCAAATTTATATTCTCTCTGCCAGATAAGGCACACTTGCTATCTGGCCAGGGTGGCGTCGACGTCGCGGCCAAACTGGACGAGGGTGAACCGAACGCCGATCCCTCCGCCTGTTCACGAAATGTTTGCTCTACGGTATCGCAGATTCTGCTGAGTCTCGAGAAAGGGAAATGATTTTCTACTAATCTGTTCCCGGTACCCTTGGCTTTCTCGTTCTCGGTTTCTCGATTACCAGATAGCTTTGCCATGGCGAGGAGATAACGGATATGACGCTGGCTTTTTGCTTTTCTCAGCGAAATTAATTTCTTGCAGTATTTGAAGCACCTACGAATAGAGCGATGCATTCATGAATTATGAATAGTATCACGTTGATGGGTGAAGCAATGTTTGCTTGACAATATTTTTGTTTTCTACATTATTTAACTATGTGCTCATTATCATTATTTTCGAGATAAATATATTACTACCGTATGGAAAAGCTAATGACTGTTTCAAAGATACTCAGATCATCACGAAGGCAGACTCGATACAGTGGGTATCTGTTAAAGAGTACGTGTCCCTCGCTGTGTTCACAAGATCATCCCCCAGTAGAACCCTTAATGAGTTCAACAAGCATTGATCGGGTCGAAATGACCGCAGAGGATTTCGCGGGTTCGTTTCAGGGTTTATCAATATCGCGAGAGGTTAATTGATCAAGTCCCTTTCGTCGTGGCTATATCTCTGACGAAGGGCTGACGTCACCTAGTCCATAGTACACGGCCCTGGCGATCCTGATTAGCATTAACGATTCATAGACCCGGGACTAACTAGGGTCGTCCTACGACCTCTCGCCATCTTCTACGCTTCCCCCTCGCCCCCCTATGCGTCTACCTACCACAAGTTATCACGCCCGTCGACAAGGATGTTATCTTTCAAATTCGGCCATCGCTGAATTTACATAATGCTTCGCATTCTGACAACCCTCGTTTCGAAATAAATAATTCGCCGTCCTCGTCGTTACTAAAGAATCGTCGCCTCCGGAGTTTCCCTTGAAAACATTCCACTGTCCAGCGCCCGTCCACAATCTTCCGAGCCCCGAGAAACACTGGCAATGAGCATTTCATTAAACCCAGCGTATCCTAATAATTTGTTGCGAAACTACCCTCCGCCGTCAGCCATCAGCGCCCATCCGCCGAGAACCACTCGACGTTCACAAAACCCATTCAGAATGAGGAAAATCTTCGCACAATCGACGCGGTGACATGTAATTTCGCGCGATACGTAACTCGTACTCCGCGTCAACATGTTAGCGCGTCTTTCAATGGGAGAACGAGCGTCCACCATCACGGCCAGCGGTTATTACGAAAGGGCAGACCCCCGGGTCTTTCGATGTCCTGCAACGGTCACAGGCCGATCTCCAGGGAGGTCCTTCGAATTTTCCAGTCGACGGAGGGAAGCTTGTCGGCCAAGTTGCATATTACCATTTCTCGATTCGATGTGCGAGGTGAAGCGGCATCGGGTAGGTGCGTAGGCACACGCACGCACACACAAACACACACACACACACCCTCTTTCGCTTATTCGCACTGTACATCGGCGTTAGTCCCTGTGGCATTAGACAAGGGTATCGGGGATGCTCGGGGGTGCTGCTCGTTGTGATTGGTGTGGGTCCGACTGACCATTTGAATACACGGCACTGTAATCACGACTCCGCCACATCTCTCTCTTTCTGCCTCGCTTTCTGACACTCCCCCACGGCCTGACACTCTCTTTGCCTATCGCATAGTCATCGCGCCTTCTCACCCCCGCGCCACACGCCTCACTGTCCGGGGAATACCTCCAGATTGCTACCGCCGTCCGACATCCTCTCCATTCGTTTCCATCGTCGCCTCGCCGGACCTTCTCGACGATACCGCGAGGACAGCCCACACTTGCCACAGGCTGGATCCGTGGATCCGTTCCCGGTGATCGACAGTTTTCTGTCGCCTTTCATTTTACGCTGCCGCCGTTAGGGCAGTTTCGCTACACGTATCGCGAGGGCGAACATATTTCATTGGCCCCCGTCGTGGAATGCCGAATGACTGAATTCTATGCAAGCCTGCATTTATTCCGTGCTTGCTATTCGAATCTGTCGCGTACGATTGCCGGCGATCAAAGAATAGCCCTTCCACCCTTGCACAGAACAACCGGACAAGCGTGCACGTAGGGCATCGTCGTCCGTCCCAGAAAGGAAATTATCCAGGAGGCGTCTCGTTGGATTTCCCTCGTTACCGCGTCATTCCGGATGTGAAAATGCTCGCGTAACCGGTTCCGAATTTGCATGCTCGCCGCTGGAAGGCAGTAGGATAGGTCGCCGTGCAGCGTCGGTCGCTCCGTAGCATCCTACGCCACATCGCCGTCGCCAAAAAGCGTCTCGCATCCATTTTAATGGATTCGCCTACGCGACAGAGCAATCCGGTGTGCCCAAAGAGGAGCAAGACGCTTGGTCGAAGACCAGACACAGCACGGGCAAGGATAGGCAAAGCGTCGAGGGCATCGCTGTTACCGTAAGCCGGCAAGTGAAACGGAGAGAACTGAACGAGGTGGAAATAGGGGTGGGAAGAGGGCGGGGAGGGCGCAGGTAGTTACGACAGGGAAGTCTAACACAGAGACGCGGTAGGACGAGGTTGAGCGTGTAAACGTTGCACTTCCACATTCGCGAGTACGTCATGTAGCCCGGCTACTTTGCCTAAACATTTGCTCGGTGCTTCACCTGCTAGGAGCCTAACCCTTCGCTATTTCATTAAATTAGAAGGAGGCTGGTTGGTTGGCTGGTCGGTTCGTCGGCTGCCAGGTTGCCTCAGACCTGTAACACTGTCGGCCTCTCTCTATCTTTCTCTCTGGTATCCGCGAAACCGCCGGAAACTTTCGCTTTTACCGTCATTTTATAATTCATGGCGTCGTCCTGTCGCTCGAATGTAACGCGGGTCGCCTTTCGTAACGTCGCGTCGTGCCGTTCAGTAAAGAGGGTTGTACACTCTCTTCCTCTTTCACCCTCGACGTATGTTTCTCTTGCTTGGCGTGGTGCTGCTGTTGCTTCCATTGTCGCGCTTTCGTTGCGCCGTGCGCGCGCCCCGCGGGTCGCTCGGGCAAACGGCAAAGGTAAATCATGCATTTTATTATCGGCAACGGGGGATCCCCGTGGACGGGCGGTTGTTAGAGAACCTAAACCGTCGGACGTCTCTTTTTTTCTCTGTTTCGCTTGGGCACACGGGGAGCGAGATGCCGTCGGGGAAAGTGTAACGAGTCGGGCTGACACATATTTGTCTCGGTTGCCGTTCAAACCTGCCTTGCGTATTTTTAGTATCTTCGCTTCCTGTCCCGTCGATAGCGCTACCTGCTGGACACGCTGTCACGGGAAACCGTGGAACGGGGTGAATCGTTAGTTCGCATTGAACGGGTTGGCCACGACAGTTCTGATTTGTTCGGTGCTGTATAGAGACTGGAGATTCGTAAGTTACTGCAATTGTCGTTGTATCACTGTGTCGTATTGGTTCAGGACTTTTTATGCATCGACAACTACGATTACTATTCTTCAGGTTTGTTTATACGTACGTACACGTGCGGGGTGGTATCAATTTCGAAAAAATATTGACAGGCATGGAGGGGAGACTGGGGTGGCCTGACACGTGAGGAGGCTTGATGCAATTTTATATTTTCTAACTAATAAATAAAAGAGAATCGTTGATACATAGAGCTCCCAGCAGGTCGCAGTAGGTAAGGGTTGTTTCTTTGTCTGTACACTATCAAAATGTACAAAATGTTCGGAGCGTTTAAAATTATTACACGTCATTAATTAGACTGTATTTGGATAATTGTTTTTTTCTTATTCTTTTAGTTTACTATGTCTTACATGCGAGAGTTGTGCAACTATATTTTTAGTCCACTGAATTATGCTTAGATAGAAAAATGTTTTTTCTTGGTTACTTGGACAGATTGAACGCAATATTGGAACATACCACCGCTGCACGCTTAATACCTTAACTGGAATAAGTCCTGAGTTCTACCCCATTACGTCTAAGCATGCTGTCCCTATCCCATCTTTGCATCACTATAATACTGTGAGCCGCTGCCTGCCCCACGCGATGTACCTTCGACTTCTCTCTCGTCTTCAGCATAAAGCGTCCCTTGGCCTTCCCTCTTGATTATTTTCCAAAGGCGTAGGGCCTAATTAAGACACCTTTATCGTCCTACGTCGATTATGGGCAGTCCTCCTGTTTTACTTGCGTAATCATTTATAATTGATTGTTACACAATCAACTGAGTCCCAAAACGTTCAAAACAAATTTGCTCCTCGTTCCCCCAAAAAATCCCGCAGAACTAATTGAAGAAGTACAAAAATGTCTGCGATCGGTAGAGAGATTCGAAGATGAACTAACGATAACTGTACCATAGTTAAAAGAATTTTTTTCGCTCAAGTCAAAGGGATCTCTATGTTAAATAGTGAAACGTATATATTCGTCATTGGATATGTTGTAATTATATAGCAGTCCTAAAATGTAGTCTATTCGGAAGGTCTTGCACCCTTCCAAGAAGTTCGACGTCAATCCTCATTGTCTTGGCTGCGGGCGTTACGCCAATGCCGAAGGGTTGAGATCGACCGTCGCTGGGTGTCTCCTCTCTTTATCTCCTCGCACAGATTTTAATATAAATTATAATCTAATGTCGTTTCTTAATACCTTTCCATCCCCCGTCCACCGTCGTTCTTCCTACCCCAAAACGGCAGGGTCATTATTAGGGATTTCTCATTACGCGATCAATCATTCCCGGGGATCGCGAACCTAATTTCTTGCGTCAATTAATATCGCGATGCCGAGCATCGACAGAAGGCTGTCGACGTTGTTCCTTTTCTTACCCTTCGATCTCGTCATCCGTTATCTCTGTAATATTCAAGCTCCTCCTTAACGTTGCGCGACAATTATTCTCGCCGAGCTTCTTCGCATTATTCGAATATCGATCACCCCTTAGGCATTAGCTTAAATAACGTTATGGATTCGAAACTGAATATTGTTCATGCCTTCGTCTAATTGAGTTTCAAATGCAGCAATGCGAATCTAAAATACTTGATTATTGATTCGGGTTAAATAAAGATTATTAACGAAGGGACGCGCGTAATATAATAAAATTTTTCGTTACTAAGCAAGACAGATTTACGAACGACGAATTAATGTGGCTATTCGGATCGACAATCATTGTCTTCAAAATGTGCTTACTTAATTTTCCATCACTGTTCCATCGAACTTTCCGCGATCCACCTTTACGCAATACGTCTCATTACACAAGTTAACAATGTTCGAATAATAAGATCTATTACCAGCGTACTAAAATAAATCTCATGCGATGAATCCACCCTTCGTTTCTGGTGACTCCACCGATCGATCTGTTCGTTCGTCTAATCTACCCAATAATCCCTCCCTCAGCCATTAAAATTCAACATTCGATATGAAACCGGCGTCCATCGAAGAACTACTTTGACCAAAAAAATCGATCAGGGCTGCGAGGTCGACGAGAAAACGAAAAACAAAAAAATTCTTAAGAGTAGATCTGCGAGGTTGATTTCGCGAAGAGCTTTTTCGACGCCCGGAGGTGATACGATGGACGGGGGGTAGAGATAGAGAACAAACCGATGGATTTATGTCTCGGACCAGGAGGCATCATAGTCCTCTCCCCCGCGATGGATCCATGCGGGACAGATATATGTTCTATGTGCCTCCATCTCTCTTTGCTTCTTCCCTCCCCGGTGTTTACCCTGTTACGCAACGCCCCAAGTTCCCGTATTTACGTACAAATACGCGCGTACGGATACGTACACGTGTCGTTCATGTTTGCCTTCTTATATCTGGCCATATCTCGTCTTGTCTGGCGGCTAGCCTCGAGTGTTCACCGTAGAACGCCTTCCGAAATCCTATCAGCAACCCCTTTGGAGAATTTCGTGCCGCCCGACCCGTATATCTGTCCTTGCACCATTACACGGAATTTTGGAACTCGGGTTATATACGATTTCGCTGAAATTGTAATAATCTGTTTCTTTGCATCGCAATAGTATAAACGTACGCTGCGTTGATAATTGTGAATGTAATGCAATTTTTAAGTTAACAAGTGATTCGAGGTTATTGTTCCATTTGACCCAAGAAGGAGTAAATTCATTCGGGTTATTTGTGCGGTGATTTGTATTCGGTAAAATTTATTACGATTAATACCTCTATGCACGCAATTAGGTTTTTTGTTTGAGAATTATTAAGATGATATTAATTTCGATTTTCGAGGGAGAAATGATTAGCGGTATTGGAATTAATCGCAGGATGCTTGTACGGATGAGTACGCAATTAAAATTCATCGGAGTAATAATGATAATGTTGAAGAGCAGAAGCAGGAGAGCACATACTGCGGTTTATTAACTGTTTTATGAGTTGCGACAAATAAGCCCTGGCAGCGCTCGTTAGCAATTCACGGAAGGGAAGAAGGATGAAACATACTTTTAATGCCAATCAATGGCAATTTTTGAATGGATATTTATGAGTTTTATTACCAATTGCTTTAATACAAACAGCATGTTCCATCCA
Source organism: Nomada ferruginata (assembly GCA_963583965.1). NCBI lineage: Eukaryota > Metazoa > Arthropoda > Insecta > Hymenoptera > Apidae > Nomada > Nomada ferruginata. The sequence continues at coordinate 16,928,152 of OY757216.1, forward strand.
TAATGTAACATCACTGATTTACCTACGGTCTTGTCGGTTAAGAAATATTGTTCGAACGTTTAAAACTGCCGACACATTTAAACCACACTTTATTCAATTTTCTCCCGTTGCAGACTGTTGAAATTCCGAAAAGTTGCGGGAAGTATGAACGCGGATCGTTAAGTGCGACGATTAAACGGCACTCGTTTCTTCTAGTTCTCAAACTACGTTTGTGTTCTTGAAGGAATTAAAATATTCTCCCTTCACGCAACTAATTATGGCGGATTTTTCATGTTTGTTACAGTGCATTGGTTTCACCAATCGGTATAGATAAATTGTAACTCGTTGCACTCGTAGAATACCATACAAAACTATTGCCGCACGGTACCAATTTAAAAATGAAAGCCCTCTATTCGCTAAAAATATCCGTGCTTTTATTTCTCCCTCGCTTTAACCTCGTCCGTATTCCAAATCAAACAATTGCCACCTTTTGAATGCAGCTTGGGAAATTTCATTCGAATTTGAACCACGACCAATTATTACAATTATGAAAAATGGAAGGCCCGTTGAAACCAGATGCAATTGACTTCCACAAGGCTCTGAAATATACATTCTCGGCATCGCACCGTTTTTATTCCACAATCGCCATGGAAGTATCATTCGTTCAATGGAATTAATTGCCAGAGGGTTGTGGTATAGTTCAATCGTCCCAGAAACGTTCGCGTATTGTGTCTGTCTCCCTTTTGATTGTATAGTTTCTGATTGTATAGTTTCTGAACTGCGGGCGCGGGCAATGTGTTTGAGCAGTGGAATTGTGTTTCTCAGACTTGCCTGTTTATCATTTATAAGCCAGCGCAACGAAAGAAGTTTTTGATTCACGTAAAATTGGCAACTTCTTGATTTTCATTCGTCATTCCGGATACAGTGTACGCATTCTACTGTTCCGCTCACTCAAAGTTCGACTCATTGAACTTCGGCTAAGTTATTCTTCAAACACAATGAGCAACTTAGTGACCTAAGTGATCTCAGAAGTTCGCAACTCGACCAGCAGTAAATATCTTCCAAGTTAAATTCTTAACTCTGATGCTAAGTTGGGGGCTACCGGCGTTACTCTCTACTTTTTTCCGATTCTGCAGATTTCTCTGGTTCCTTTTGTTTGTGCGGAGCACGCAATAGATCTTTGTAGAGAAGACACAAAATTTAGTGGGTAAAAAAAAATGTCTAGCATTGCCTTACACTTTGCGCGCATTATGTATTAGCAGAGTATAAGGAAATTTTCCAATATTAACAAAACCGTTCAAAGTAATGGGAACAAATCATACAAAACTATCCTACAAATTTTAACGACGATCGCATGATTTCACTTGACGTTGTCGATTCGCGAAAACAATGGGGCATTTCGTAAGTAATAGTGGCGGGGGGGGTTGACCAAACTCTGAAGTTTGAACTTTGTCGTCGCTCGAGTGACCTGGCGGTCCTTTTATTTCACTCTCGGCCATTAACATACTTCCCCTTGCATTTTTCCTACTTTCAGCTAGAATTTGCATAATTGTATGTCGACCACTGGTATTCCTCCAAATTCCACTGCGGAGAAGGCCACATATGTTCGCGAACTCCCCGAACAAAAATTAAACAGTCAAGAAAGCAAATTTGATCAATCCTTTCATCAGTTGTTCTCGCCAAAAATATGTTATTTAAAATAACGAAACCATCCCACAGATACTGTCTCCCACAAATATTTCAACTAATAATTCTCCTAAAAGATAACCAACCAGCAGGCAATCCCCGTTTCCAGCAGACGACAAGTCGCTACAGCGTTCCCGTGTTTCCAAGAAAATCTTTTCCCGGTGGCATCGTCCAACGGGTAATTCCGCGAGCGAGGACGTTTATTGCTCGTGATAGCCGAGGACGCGGCGGCAATAAGAACAAAAAGCAGCAGGAAAAGCAAAAAGGCAGGAGAAAGAGGAAGCTGGGCTCGGTTAAGAAGAGGGAACCGGGCAAACATTGGCGGACAGCAGTGGAAGGAAAAAGAGGTGGAAAAACGCAGTTGGCGAGCAGGAAAGCTCTTTTGAGGCAGCCACAGCCGAGAGAAGAGAGCTTTTTCCTCGGGGCACGCGCACGCATGACCACGACCACCTACGACGACGACGTCGGCGACGACGACAACGACAAAAAGTTACAGGAAAGTAAGCCTATCGTGGGAGGCGTGGATCGTGGAGCTTTTCTCCGTGCGACCCCCCCGGAAAGTTTCTCGTCGAGCTTTCCAGGGTGGGGAACAGGAAGCACGCGTGCGCGAACCGGAGGAAGAAAGAGAGACGAGAAGATGCTGGCTACAGGGGTGAAGAGAGGGATGGAATTGCCGTAGAATTTCGCGGCTGCGATGGCTGCGCGGGGAGGAACGTCGGGAAACGCCGGGCAGAACTCCAGCACTCCTCCTCGAGGATCGAGGACGCGAGCACGTTGTCCTTGTGCTCGCGCATTTTTAGAGGGGAATGCACAGACTTTTCTTTTGTCCACCATGGATCGTTTTCCTCCTGGAAGTATAAGGGTTGTTTAAGTACGTTAAAGGGTGGGGGATAGTTTCGAGGAGTGGAATTTGGTTTGGTACAATATGCAGGGTGGATTTGAGATTGATTGGAAAGTTTTGGTATAATGTGAATGATAATTGATGTTAATTAGCGTGCTCTATCGTTTAACTGGTATAAAAGGGAACGCTTCTTCGACTCATTAACGTTTCAGTCGGCAGATATTCGGCTTGGGAAGTTTCTCCACAGACTTCTACCTTTTTGTTCTCAGTTATGTAAGAAGTTCGTTTTGTTGGCAAGTATTGATGTAGTCGGTGGTGGAGGATGTCTGACCAGCTGTGGCCCCATTTTCGAATGGTTAAGGAAGCTGACTTATTATGGAAGTATTTAGATTTTGTAATGCCCTCAGGCTGAACGAATAACGTTTTTGTATGAACAGCGAATATTATTAGTTTCCTCTCCAGTCATGATTTTCTTGAATTAATTCCTGAAATAATGCATGGATCAAATAATGCATTGTAGCGTGAAGAAATATCATTGCATTTCAATTTCAGAATTTTGAGAAATTATACATAATCTGAGTAAGCAGACTGATTTACTATTAATTTTGTATTAACACACTGCTTCGTGTATCCTTTTAGGAAAGTTACTAAAGCATTTTCAGCAATTATACGAAGGTTGAAGTTAATTACCAGAAATATTAGCAGCGCCGCTGCTTATGGTGTGTAAATACTAATCGTGTCTCTTAATGACGAGGCAGAACGAAGGAGGAATTTAAATGTCTGTAATGTTCAGTCTTTCACGGGTTGAATATAGAAGATTCTTAAACGTTGCACCGAACCTTCGCAATACGTGTTCAGAATATTGGGGACACGCTACCGGTTCGAATATCTTATGAAATTCCGATTACAAAATTACTTGAACAATATCTTATTAACAGATTATCTAATATGTATTTAAGAATTGTCGTAAGTATTCAAAGCTGTATTCTGCTTGCAAGGAACCAGGCTATTATTATTATGACGATTTATATTTATTTCTGATTTTATTATATATTTATTCCTATTTTATTTGTAATATTATTATATGTTTGTTTTCAATGCATTTAAATTTTATATTATTCCGTGTTATAAGTAGGTTATAAAACTATACAAAAATCTAAAGGAAACAGTTAAGGTGCAGTAGTAACATTTTGTTTTACTTTAAAACAAATTTTTTTTACAGCAGAACAGCAAAATATTCGAATTAAAAGTGTTTTCATTTGACATAATTTGCGTAAAGTGAAAGTAACAATCTTCTGATATTTGCTTTACTATATTTTTTTCGACTACACTTTTTCCGGGGCGCTTATGATCTTTTATGATCGCATCCTGTCTCGTTACACTGTGAAACTGTATGTAGACATACGCCTGAAAACACCGTGTATATAACGTGTTGCAGGAGCTCTTTAGTTACCGTATTACACTTGCACTGTGGAAATTTTTACATCGTGTTATACAAATTAGCATTGGACAGCAATATTACTCAAACACGAAACCTCAGATTTAATTCCGAGAGCGGTAATTAATATATAGTAGCATTTGCATATCTTTCTCATTCTTTCAAACACATATCTCGATAGGGTGGTATGAGGATCTAGCTGCTGCAATTTTCGAACGGGAACTCTGAGTTCCTTAGTTCACATAATTTTCCGTTCGTTTATTCCCCGGTAATAGATCTCGCGTTTCCGCTCTCTTCGCGGTTTTACGTTTCTCCGCGTAAATTTTCCCGTGGATTTTCAATTCTACCCCCTCCCGCGCCAATTTCCTTCCTGCTCGACTGTACGTTCCACGGTGTAGAACTTTCGCAGGAAACTGAAAGGAGCAGAAGTTGCCAACCGACGACGAAAAGAAGGATAGAAAGAGGCACGAAGCTGAAACGGCCACTTCATTGGTGGAACTTAATCCACTTAATAGATTCTAAATGGAGCAACTCTGATCTGCTGGGACATGACCATTTCTTAACCGGCGGAATAAAAACTTATCCCTCTGAGAGCAAAGTCAAGTGGCCCATCAATGTTTTCTTGATAACACTGTCCTTCACGCGACCATTAATGAACATTGAAAGCGTCAAGCTAAATAAAATAAAAGCCACCGCATTTTCTAGTAACACGTACCTGTATACATTTCGTTGCTTCAACATTCGATGGGTGCAATCGTAAAGCACCTAACAAGCCACCCCATTGTTGGAATAAGCACGTTGCCACGCCATATAATAAAACAATAAATATCTGCCTCCTATACCAGCCACCGATAAAAACATGTTGCACGCTGACGTGAACGAGCGAGCAACAAAGCCGCAGCAAAATACCCCGCAAACGTAATGCATCGCAGCAAAAGATCGTGCTACACGGCAATAATAATTTGCCGGTTCCGCCCACGAAGCGGCGCGTCGTGTAAAATATGAAATTCTAAACGGACCAACCCGGACATCGGCCGATGTCCGTCACTGCAACACGTTGCAGCTTCCGAAATATCCGATGCCTATCCGCACGATGGCCTCCTCTGGCGTATGCAAAATAACACGAACGGGCCTGGTGAATCCGTCGTTCATCGTCGCCGATAAATATTCAGTCGCAAGGGGGGTTTGAACGGAAGGAAGGAAGGAAGGAAGGAGGGACGGACGCGTTCGTTTCATCGCTTCCTAGGATCCTGCTGAAAAATGAGTTTATCCTCGATCGAGGCGGTCGACCGGTCCGCTGGCTGCTCGGACAATTTCGGGGGAGCCGTCGTAGATACGTGCCGGTTGCTTGCTTTTGACGGTCTCTCGAGCAACGCGGAGGTCCGGTGTATTGGTGCAGCTTCAAGGGTGGTGGCCAAAGGGAGAGACGCATCGGTCTCCGTAGCTAATTTATGACTTCGGAGGTGAATTTTGTGCAGGAAACACATCAAAGTTCAGTAACGGTCAATGCAACCCGTGCACACACACGTACACACACGCGTAAAGGGAGGAAGAGAGAGAGAGAGAGGTAGGTTTAAAATGAGAAGGGAGGAGAGAGGCAAGGAGTAAGAGGGAGAAAGAGAGAGAGAAGCTTCACGGACGGTAAAGCAACCACGGGCCGCGCTCTAACTACGTTAAAAGTTTTAATATTAGTTTAGTCGACGGCCACGGTAGATTGAGACGTAATTCCAGGTAATACCACGGTTCTACGAGCTACTTCCAGCTAATACCGAACGAAACGCGTTCTACAAAGGACCCTCCAGCCCCCGCGCTCCTTAATCTGCATTAAACTCGACGTTCGGTAGCCCGCCTACCGTCGACGAACGAGCTGCTGTCCGCGATCATAAGGCATCTTCGGTTTTCCACGTACGATTCCGCCCCGGTTTCGCTCTCTTCCCAGGCCGCTGCCTCGCGGAAGAATCCTGTGTGGCTGCTGGACCAAGGTGGTTCCTGTCGGGACGAGGGCCGGAACTCTGGGGGTTATTGATCTCAAAACGTCACGCTTTTAATGGACCGTGATGATGGATGGCTCACAATGCGATCAAATTTATATGGCACGTGTATGAAATATTTCTTCGAATTTCATTCCAGAACTGAATTCGAAGCGCATCTAGGAGGACGTACCAGCCTGCGCACTTGTTACGCATTTAAACCGCAACATGCTTCTATCGATAGGACGTTCAATGTGTGATTATCATCGGTCTTCTGCCCGCGTGATTCCAATCGCGACAAAAATTATCGCGGCTATATCAGAAGCACCGCACGGCGGATCGCGTTCCCGTTCCTCCGCGGTCCTCATCCGTGCAATCGTCTTGCTCTAGAGGAATAGAAAAAATGCACCTGCGACGGGTAATAATTCGCGCCGACCAAGCTGCCTTAGGGACGGGGGCAGACCAGGGGGGAAGGAGAGGGTGGTTGAAAAAGGAAATAACTCGGAGGTGGACCACGCGTTTTGCTTGGAAGCTCGTCTCCGTACCAGCAAAATCGTACTACGCCCTATCTTTCTCCTCCGCCTCCTCCTGCTGTTCCTCCACCTTTATCTGCCTCCCTCTCTCCCTCGCCTCTTCTTCACTTCTCTGTGCTCTCTCTTTCTGCCCGCAACCCCCCTGCCACCCTTCCTCAGAGGCGAGTCGATGCGTGCGTACGAACACAAGCGAGAAAAGTTTTACTCTCACCACCACTAACGTCCGATGTGGTAGTGCACATCCAACCTCCTCTCGCCTCTCTTCATCCTTTCCCTCTTTCTGTCTCCTCTCAACTGTCTGCGTTCCCTGCAGTCTCTCTATTTCTCGCTGGTCTCTCCTCTCCTCTAATCCAACTCCTCACGAGCTAACACAAGCGCGCAACTCTTGACGATGTAGCAACGCGGCGGTCCTCTCTCCTCACCAATACAAACTGGAAATCCTCCTCTGGCTCCTTCCACTTCCACCTCCGTCGCCTCTTCGTTCTCCACCTCCTCTTTCTCCAGCGTCCTCCTACCGATGCTGCCGCCGTTCGCTCTCTGTGTACAACCTCTCGGGGTTGGTCGTGGAAAATCGCCGCTCTTCGTCGGCGTCGCGGCGCGCACCGTTTGGACGGATCTCTCGTGCGGCTTGCTAACGTCGATCACGGGTCTACGGCCTCCCCTTTTCGTTAACTCGTGGACGCGCGTTCTATCACCTCTGCGCTGTGATCGGCGATCCAGGATCTTATCAGTGACTGCGTTTCCAAGCTCAAGCGGCTTCCACGCGGCCCTTCGGGTGTCCTCGTGCTCGCGATCCTTCCCGCGAGCGCGGCCAGGCCTCTGTCCACACGAACGAGTAAGTACGATTTGTGTTAAAGCGATTTACCGCTGCATCGTTTTCTTCCGATTTTTCTCCAACACCTGAATTTGATTGCGTCAAACGCCGCGCAGGTTGTCTCGAAATACCGCGCTCCGCGGTGGTCATAGGTGTGATTGATTCAGTTAATATCTCCTCGGCATTGCACAGTACAATAATTACCTTTACTCACCTGGCCGACGTGTAGGGGCCAACGCATCGAACTACCGTTACGTTCAACACCAGTTGCTGTCAAACTTTTGTAACATTGTACTGAACAAAACCGATCGCGACATCACCCTCGCCCAACTCATTTCGTCAACGAACCTTCACTTTTCGCGTCGCAACTTTTCTGATCGCCACATGCCAACACGATAACCACCGCAACCATCACTACGAAACACAACGGAAGGTACGCGGTAACCGTCGAATACCCACATCTAGCTTTCCAATATTCGCGAGACAGTCCCCACTGAAGAATCGAGCACACTTTGGTTCACCCTGCTGCACCCGCTTCGTTCGCCGTGCTTCCACCGGTTGATACGACGAGGCAGCTTCGCTTGGGTAGGCCTTCGCGGGGTTGTGCAACCGGTGCACTTGGAATTTGATTTTCGTCAAGTTTCCAAGGTGAACTGGTCGCAATGGCAAGTGCGCGCATCCTGCAAGGGTATACATATACGTAAGCCACGAGGAGGGCACGCGGGGGTCTGGAACGGCGGGATGGCAAGGGGGATGGGGGATCAGGAACGGCGGGCGAGGGGGCACTTTGGCTTGGAACTTTGTTCTTGTTCTTGTGAAGAACTTCGGCTCACCTTCGCTTCTCCTTTCTCACTCGCCCTCCCACTGCTGCCCCCTCCCCCCAACACCAGTACCAAGGCCCGTGCCATTGAACAAACTAGTCCGCTTCAACGATAGTTACTTCTTTCTTGTTACGCGGCTACCAAGTTTCGCACCAACGCGCCGCTCAGGAAGGTTGCGGTGAACTTGGTAGGACGCCCGTTTCCTACGTTCACTCACTCTCTCTCTCTCTCTCCTTCTATCACTCTCTCCTGGTTGTGTCCGTGCCCCGTTTTCGGCCACGAAGGATCACCGGGATTCGGGGTTAACGACAGCTGGCGCGTTTCGTCCCGGTTTCCAAAGATAGAGCCGATCAAGGCCAAGTACAAGAGAACTTCTTTGGTACCGCTCGGAGTTTCGTGCACGTCTTAAGTTGACTCTGCTGGAACTTAGCCCGGAGTTCAATGGGAATACGCTGTGTCCTCAGGGTCGTCGACCCCCGTATTTCTGTGGAGTACGTAGGTAGACGTGGGTGATGGATGGATTTTTTCCCGGATACCACGGGAGAACTTATATTACAGTCGCAAGGAACGCGATGCATCTGATTGAAATGGACGCTCGTTATGGTTTCAGTTTCGGAGTTTGGTCGTACAGGTTGTCACGTTAATTAGTCCCTTGGATATTTTTTCAGTTAGGTGTAGGCGTCAATATGTACTGAACACCGCGTTAAGAATTTCGTGTTATCTATTCGATTTTCGTTATGCAGGTGCGGACACAATCATATATCTTTAATAATGAGTGAGCATATTATATATGTATGTGTATTGTTATTTCTACGTGGTACCTTGGAAATTATTGTCATCCACGGGGAATCACCATTCAGCCAATGAATTTATTATTTGTCACTATGCGAACATGCGAATTGTACATATTTAAAGCGTTTCCAATGCAGTGTACAGTATATCCGACAATATTTAATCCTTATGTTTACCGTAATACGATGTCTGAATATTATTAAGGATCATTGTAAGTACAACGTATGCAATTAAATCTCTTCCTTCTTTCACCACTTGCATCCTCCACATTTTTCTAATCAATTCGCGAATCAATGTCTAGGCATTTAACTTCGTCGACCACGTCCCATCAACTTTTCGCCCCCCCTACTTTCACGACATTCGGGCGGATCGATCGATGGATGATCAATTACGCGAGCTTCTTAAGAATTCTTCTATCACCTTCCGCCGCGGCGTACGGAAGAGACAAAGGGGGGTGAGAGAGACAGTTTCTCGAAGGAGGGGGAGAGCACGCGAGGAGAGAAACAGAGAGGAGGAGAGAGAATGAGAGAGTTAGCTGGTAGGGGAATTGTTACCCGAAGTTTAAACTTGGTTGTCGACTGCCGTTAACAAGGTTTGCCATGGGGCTGGTTCAGTAGTGTCTAGGTCTCGGGGTGTGCCACATCTCGTGCCCATGTTCATCGCGACGTCTTGGCTTCGTCATCAAAAGTAACCAGCATTTATCGAATCTCATTCTTCCGCGTTCAACCATCCACGAAACGTCCCCGACGTTGGACGTCGCCGACGGTACACGTTCGCGTCGGTGACAGCGACTATCCTGTTTCGGGGCGTGAAACTGTGACGCTATTGATTATGTGGTGTGTTCAATTGAAATTAGTGGACGATTGGAAGAAAATGAATTGGCCGTTTGTGGTGATTTTTGGGGAACTGTCATAGGTTTGGAGGATTTCGTATGTAAGTGTTCGTTGTTGTAATTGTACGCAAAGTGTTTTCGAATATACATACACTCGGTGCAATTGCAATTCTGCGATGCAAAGGCTCTTGAAAAAGATGATTCTACAGTATAGCGGTTTCAGTAACAATCGGTTGATTATTTTGTATAATCCGTAAGCTGGTAAAACGTTTGGAAATCAGACACCGGTGGTACTGGTTCCATCCGTCGCGTCGGCTAGTTTCGTACCGAAGGATGATCCTTTTTCTAAAATACGGGACCGCCACGTGAGCGTCTGAAGATTGTATAGAGTGCGGGGTTTGAATTTAGGAGGAAGAATAGTAGTGAAGCGACCAGGGGCGGGTGAAAACTCACCCTCTGCGCGTTCGTTGATTATATCGATTCCAGGCCTACCTAACGGAATTACGTTCAGAGTGGCCCTAACCTCGCACAACTTTAAAGGCGCAGGCTAAGGGCCGTCGTCCGATATTTTCTACGGCCGCAGAACTTAAGAATGAAGCATTCAAATCCCGAATGATAGATACTCAGACCTATGTAACGTAGAATATTTTGTTAATACGTGGGTGCAACTTTTGAGAAACGACATTGCGGTTACTTGAACGTAGGGAAATTGTAGTTGATTCAAAATCAATGGATTAATTAGTTATTCAGAGTTCTACGGTTTCTACTTAAAGTAACATTCTTGTGGCACGAAATAATTTATTGAAATATTTTGAACGTTTGATGAACGTGAATTATTCAGCCAATTGTGGCAACGAAATAAATTTATACTTGGCTCCAAATAATCGTCATGTGGATTTGCCCAAGTTCCATGAAATGGTATTACTTTTGCAGAACAATGTTGTTACTTTACAATTTATTCCATGACTTATGCACATCAATTCTCTGCTTTCCGCTTACGAGAGCACACGAAGAATGATCTCAACGTTAAACTTATTTAAGTCACCGTGCGTCTTCACGAATCAAAGTTCATCACAAAATATCGCACCATCAAAGGCCCTTCGATTCATTCAACTTCTTTTTCCTCTCGAACCATCGAGTAATCGCCAACTTACCAATCATCTATACCACCGAATACTCACCACTGGCACCGTCGACCGTTCGTACGATAGCGTGATCCAATTTGTCGAAGAATGCGCTATCGTGGCTAGCTGTGAGGCGGCACAGCGTAAGAACAGGAGGCAAAACGGTAGGACGCGAACTAAGGGTGAACATGGAGCGGGCGGGGATGTCGAGGGACGAGAAGTCGAGGGGGGTAGGCAATTAATACGACGCGAAGGCATGCACGTCTGCTGGCAACGACGAAGGTTCGCTTCATTAGGGCCCGAAGGTAGGGCGAAAGGGTTGATTTTTAGCTGGAAATCCCTCCCACTGCCGCCTCATTGGTTTCCAATTATCGAAATGCCGTCGCCTTAAGGCATCCTCGCCACGCTTCCTGTCCGTCTATCGTTCCGGACGCCTCTCCGCAGAACGTCCGCCGTGAATGCATCGCAATTTATAGTCGAAACGTGCGAATCGTTTACTCTGCCACGGATACGAAGACTGTCCTTTATTAGCCGAGGAATGCACAGCCACGGGAGCATTTAAGTGACGTTCTATCGTGCACTTGCAACCATGGGCATCATTTGATTTGGGAAAATAGTGGAATAAAACTCGATGCGCTTCAACGTGAAATGTGGTATAATTACTGCTAATTGATGCCAGTTGATTCGCGGTACGAAACGCAAAGAGATTCGAGATTTACTCGGTCCCTTGACCGATCTTTAAACCAGTGCGTAATAATTGAAACTTCGGGGTACCAGCAATAAGAATTCATTAAGCATAGCGAAGTATCTGACGTAACGTTGTTTTCCGAAAGCCAAGTACCATCGATTCCACGGCGCCACAATTTTTCCCAAGAACGTAACGATCAATTGGCAACGCGAAGACAGTCGCAGCAACCCCGAGCACCCGCCCTCTATCGATTCCGATTAAAATAAATAATCATAAAAAGCAGCCGAACGAGGGAGACCGAATCGAAAGAAGGAGGGAGAAATCGAAAGGAGGTTTGCCGGAGCGTCGCGATACACGGGCAAACGGGGCGAAGATTCGAGGGCGGCAAAATGCCTATCGAGCGTGCACCGTCGGCCGGTGCAGCGAGCTTCCCTCGTTTCAGAATTTTCAAAATGCAACGGGCGAGAAGGGTGTTCCGGGACGTCGGAGATCCTGGGAATAAAGGCCGGGGATCCAAGCCGGCTATGGTTCTCTCGGAGAACCAGTAGAAATCCTGGAATCCCCACGACTGGCTTCCGCACCTGTTTTCCGGTGCATCGAAAAAGAGGCGGGCGTTCTTACGCGTGCCGACGGACAGAGCGAGCTCGCGCGAACCAGAAGAAGAAGAAGAGAACCGGCTAGAAGGTAGCGTTGCAGAAGAGAAGGAGGTTGAGGTGGCGGCTACAGAGGTGGAGTAGGTGGATGAGGTGGACGACGAGGAGCAGTAAGAGGAGAGAGGCGGCGGCGGTGAGGAAGAGGAGGAGGAGGAGGACGAGGACGAGGACGAAGAGGAGCAGGAGGAACAGTAGGAGGTAAAGGAGGAGAGGGATAGCCGGGGTAAACTAAGCGGGGGTGGTCCAATCAGAGGCGAGTACGGGTGGGGCAGAATACCTCCGCCCTCTCCCTCGTGTTACCTCCTGCAACTCTCCTCATCCCCCTTTCTCCACGAGGTTGGAATCACCGCCACCTCCAACCTGCACCACCACTATCCACCTTCTTCCTCCTACTCCACCTTCACCTCCTCCTACGTAAGCTTGGTCTCTCCTCCTCTCTGAAGCCCCCGCGGCTCCTGGCGGCTACCCAAGACAAGTGCCCGCGAGAGATTCTCACGGCATGAGCGGGGATCGTTACGTACGACCGACGGCGAGGATATCCACGGTCGAGGATTTCCACGACGATTTCCGCGCGAGTACGCGTCCAAAGGTATCACCCACGACACGCACGCAATGCTGCCCACTGCCGTGGACAGGAACGATTACGCCTATCTGAATCGGAGGAGCCAACCGGTGTGACTGAACGATCGCTGTCCGTCGCGACGCAAACGCATCGACATACGTAACAGACGGAGGGAAAGAGGAGCACGGTGATTCTGCTGATTACGCGGTCGACTGTAAGTAGGCGCAACGTTGTTTTCATCCGCCCCCTTTATGTTCGCGAGACGTCCCCGTTGTGTTCCAAACGGTTCACCGTCTTCGTTCACGGGTGTGCACGCTGGTGGTGAATTGACAGTAAATTGTATCGAAGTCTGTATTATTTACCTTCATCGAGTGATTAAAATTGGAACTGTGAGCACGATAAAATATTACGTTCAAATTGATCAATTGTTTCGCGGGAGGCCTGGCCCGCGTCGTGCCCACCTAAAGGGGAACCGAACGGTTGCCCCGCGATGAGAAATAAATCTGGGGATGATGGTACGTGGAACGGACTGAAAGAGAAAGGGGGAAATAGTGTCGGGTGTACGGTTGGATAAACACCTGTGCGCGCGATAGAAACGGAGTAATCGGTATGGGGACGAGGATGGAAAAAGATAAAGAGACGGCAATAGTGGGGCGTGCTCGGATTGCTCGACCAAAACGCGGATGATTCGATCCTTTCTGAACCATTTCACCCGATTTGCCTCGGTGAAATATCGCCGATCGACTCGCGTTGATCTGGCACCGTACGTGTACGCGTGTGCCACGAACATCGGTCGTCGATGTTTCCCTGAATTGTGTTGTTTGGCTGAACACGCTCGGACACTTCTACTGCTTCTGCTCGACTGTGCCGATAGAAGTGAGCACTGCCGTATCGTTTTTCTTCTGCCTATTTCACTTGCGGTCGCTTTTGCTGTACGCGAATAACAAAATCACTTAGCTTTGCAGCCTGCGATGGGAGTAATTGTTGGCGCAGTATTAAACATTGTAAAATTATTTATTAGACAAACTGTCAGCACGTTGCCATTACCAGATATTATTTATGAAACGAAGGGTATTGCTGTTCGTTTCGTGCAAGAGTAGTAGCAATATATCCGTCTAGCTATTAGTTTCTACACTCCATTGATACACCAGCATTGAATGGATAACGCAAGTGATGTGCATTTGATAGGATACGAGGATACTAGGACGTGGGATGTTTATTATATTTCCTTTGCCGCACATTTTTTCGATGTTAGGAAAAATCAAATAGTTCGTCCGTGCAAGAATTTTAGGTTTCGGAGAAGCGTTTCCGATAGGCGAGACGTTTTTACGAAGTTAGACGTCACGTAGAACGACAAAATGGATAGAACGTGGAAGTAGGGCGATGAGATTATCTCTACCAATAAAGCGAATGGTTCGGAATGACTGCAATTATTTCGCGGCGCGTGTTGTTGGTGCCGATTGGGCGAAACTGTTTCGCGATGAAGGGAGATAAAGACCTAGAGGATACACGCGTATCTACGGTGGACCGTCGTGTACTGGCGTAAACGAGATAATGTTCGGCGGTGTAGAAATTGCTACGAAGAGAATGCGGTTAGAACGAGAGAATAATTGTGCCGTTTAACTACAAGTGGCATATATAATCCCACAAATATGGTGAAAATAATGAAAAAGAATTTCCCTGTCTGCACGATCTATAATATAAAAAAAATACAAGATATTTTTTTATATAGGCACGCAGTTATTATTGAATATCTTTTCTTACACGCTTCTTCTAATTTGAGCCACAAATTTGCGAAATAATTCGCGGAAAGTTGTAAAATGAACTATATAGCCGACTTTATGGTTAATTTACTAGCTTTGATATTTCATTGCTTCGATACTTAAAGTATCGACAAATTCAGAATTTCTAGAAAAATTGTTCACTCGTGTTTGTCTTATTTTCAACTATTTTTGACGGACTCGCAGCAAATATAGGCCATTATGAAACAGTGTTTGCTATAGCTTGGTAGAATTCATGGGAGGAGATGCTTTATCGCGACGACTCCCGCGTATACATTTATATTTAAGAGGGAGGACGAAAGTTTGCTGACAACATGGCCGACACGTCTCTGAGCTTTTCTACTCGCCACTCTGTGCTTTCATCGTCTGGCAAGGACGACCTTTATTCTATTCTCGGCGGTTCTACGGCGCTGAGAACCGCCCACTTGCAACCTATCCTGTGAAGCAATTTTCGAGGAAAAAAAGAGACACGAGAGTGGCCACTCCGGCCATTACGGGGATGCTCACGAATTCACCCCGATACATGCCTGCTTCGAGAAACTTCATTCGGCTCGCTTTTTCTATGCAGAACGGAAGCGCATAATATTCTTCCGAGAGTTTCCGTCGATTCGTGGGGAAATGTTTCAGCCACCAGACGAAATGCTCTTCGCGACGGAATACTTTGTTTCTCGATTCGGCTGAAATCTTGAAGGTTTCCCAGTCGCGGGTAAAAATTTATTTCGCATCATTCGCAAAAATCGCAAGTGAACGAAAGGGGAGTTTCTATTTGAAAGTAATTGGGAACAGCATTCACCTAAAGATTTATTATTTTTTGTCGTAGAACTCAGTGACAATATTCGCGCCAATCATTTATTGCAATTGATTTAAGTCAAGCTTTAACGGAACCAATATCTCCATTTATTTGCGCAATTTTATCAAGATCATAGACAGACACCTCGACAACGAAGATATTCGTAGCATGTGCGAACAGGGCCCACCTAAAAGGACCACGATGAATGCATCCGATGCGGCGGCACGGCAAAAGAATTACTCGACCACCAAACAAGTCAATCTCAATCATACTAAATAAAGCAGGGAGACCCGAGAGAAAAAACAGTGCACGGGCGGAAAGCATAAACGCTGTCAGCCGGGCAGGAGTTAACAAGTTCGCGATCAACGTTGCCGTGTCAAGCACGTCAAGCTGTTTAAGCACGCAGTCACGCGAAAGCACGACCGCGAAACACGCAAGCCACGTCGCCGAGGGATTTCCGCGCGTTCGTTCGTGGATCTGCCTCCCGGTTAATCGGCGAGCACGAGGCGACGAGATCGGAAAAGCGGAGACAGCCCGTCGCTGTCGATAATAAACAAAATGAGAAGCACGCGCGTGAAGTTTTGCGCCGAACGACGAATGGTAGGAGCGGCAGACACGCCGGGAAAGACGGTGACAGTGGAGCGCGTGGATCGAATCAATAAATCGAAGGGGAAAGTGATAGCGCGTCTGCGGTTTTGTGAATGAGAGCGTACAGAGGCGGCGTGCAAATATACTCTTCGTTACTCATTGATCGTCCGTCGTATTGTGCCCATTGTCGCGCGTCTACGTCGACGCAATTAATATCAACCCATTAGCCGTGTTCGCTAATGCGACCGCGAGCGAAGGTCTGATTGCTCGAACGAACGAACGTTGTAGAAAACCGTGGATCCGAGTGGGTAATGGTATTTCGGATGTACTCTGTAGGTCGTATCCGTGAATGAAGCTTTTGTTTTTTCGCTCGGGGATGCCTTTTCAAATATGGATCGGTTGCGTATGTCGAGCTTTTTAAGCTGGGCATCGAGATATCGAGTGTGTAGGCTTTCTTCGTTCAACGAGAGACAAGGATTTTAAACAGTGATAATATCGATACGGAAATCTAATTGGAAAGGAAAATGGTTGAATATGCACCATATTCTACCCTTAACAATCGTTCGTTATTTTCACCAGTGTTCTCTGGCAAGGACTTTCTCGATATTTTTATAAAATATTCTTTGCTTTATTTGATTGCGCTATGATAGAAGCAACGAGTGAATTTCTTTTCGCTCGATTTGCAATGAATATATGATTCGCATAATAACTTTTCACCATTCCACTGGTCTGTCCAGTATATTTTTAAACAAACCCATCCTCCACCAAGGGGCGATATTCTCAAAAGTCCATAAACCCTCTAAACTGTTTTCCGCCCATTCCGCGTTGCATCGGTTTCACTGCAATCCCTTCGAGTAGTTTCGATTTTCATTCTTACCATATACTGCGACGATGATCACGAGGGTAGCGGGGTGGGGCGAAAAAGCGGGAAGAACGGCACGAAGAGAACCGAGCCAGGAGAAACTTTTGCCGTGCAAAGTACCACGCGGACTGGCTCGAGGTTATGAAATTCTGATGGCTCATAAAATGTAAGAAAATTTACAGACTTCGACCCCCCCTTCCCCGACTGGTCTCAGTCGTCGGCCTTCGCGCGTCGTGCCTCGTTTCTCCTTCGTTTCGTGGCGGTGCCGCCGGCTTTGCGAACCGAACGGCGAAACGGCTGGCGGGCGCAAAAGGGGACGTTGGCGTAAAGTTTAAAACTCGTGGCAATCGATTAGGAACCTTGGAACAGAGGACCAGGACTCCTCTGCTGTTTCACTTCGACACGAACCCCTTTCAGCCCCGCACGAAACTCATTTTTGACGCTTAAATGTATCGCTCCGTGGAAAGGGGACACCGTGTCCCCGATATCGTCGGTGCTCGATAACATACACGCGTCGATTTGCGTCCGTTAACTGTCTGGATCACCAGCGTGAGCCAAAGGAGCTGTCTGACCACGGGGAATGAATTTCTGTGGGGGGAACGGAGGCATTAGTTGCAGCGTGTCCTTTTGGGTGGTTGCTCCGTTTCGAGCAGACGGCTTCACTGCCAAGATTCTTTTATTGTCGGTCAAATTGTTGCAGTTTGATCGAAATCAATGAGCATAGCTCTTGGAAGCGTTATTTAGTTGCCAGATATTGGCAACCATTCAGTGGAGTGTTTCTAAATTGCTGATGGGTATGAGGTTTTAAGAGAGTCGTGGTAATTTATACGATTATTCGGTGCAGAGTTGAGATTCTTATTGCTATAAAAGGGAAATTCACCGAAGTTAGAAATAAATTTGAATGCGATGCTGAAAAATTTCGAATGCCACAGTTTCTGGCTGCAAATTGATTGGTGGGTAAAAATTGCTGGAAAACGACAGGAATTTTAACAATTTTCCTTCTTGAAAGGTTCGACTTTAAATGACAATAACTCGGCGTTTCATCTTCTTCGTTTTATTTTTAATCGAAATCTTCTTGCGCCGGGAAGTTACAAGAAAGAGTTAATTAGCAGCAGCCAAATGAATAAGACTTGATCAGTGGAAATTACGCGAGGTACGGCACAAAGGACGATGGCCCAACTATTTTCGTCTATTATCGAAACTTCTCAAATCACAGGCCCCCTCCTCGAACACTCTTTCAAGCAGTCTAGACGTTTAGTGGAGCTCCAGCTATAGATGGGAGAATCGTCTGGACTATTAGATGCCCGGGGGAAGACAACAATTTTAATCATCCCTCTGTCGATTAGAATTAAATAATTCTCGAGTGGCGTTGATTATCAATATCACTGTGCTACTCTGCAAAATAACATTGTGTCTTTAATGAAGTAACGCAAACATAATTTGGAGTGAAAAATTCTAAAAATATTTTATTTGCAGTGTGGGGGATATTAATTTGTGGTGACTTTTTGTTGTCATAACAGGATTTATCCTCAATGCTCGCTCGTGGCTCTCGTTGTCGTACAAAAGAGAATCGCTCCGCTCTCTCAGATCGCCCTTACATGCTCTTTCGTATATAAAAATTCTCTCACGCATACGCCCCTCTGATCACTCGGTCCAAACACTATTTCTTCACAGGTCACGTAATTTAAATCATTTACACAACGTCCAACCACTCTTTCACACCTCACGTTTTTATATTGTGACACACACACCCTACATATAATAACGGTTCTACTAAAATTATATGATATTGTGTAACGACTAGTGAATTGTATTCAGGGAAAATTTCCCACCTGGATATGGTGGAGAATCTTTAGGCAGTGATGCTCGCCCGACACTCGCCAATCTCGCGCGTATAATTATGTATAAAGGCGACGACGACGACGATGGGGCCAGAGTTAGCGAGGCTGATGGCGGTGATGGTGGTGGCTCGCCGCTCAAAATACGTCTAAATATTAATGAGCTGTCCCTGCCTACGGCGCACCACCTTCGTCCGGGTATTCACGTTTTCCTCAGACGATAGCTGCGTGTGAGTGCACGACGAAAGCGACGAAATTTCGGTGTGTTGGTGTAAAATTAACGCGCGGATGGGTCGTCGTTCGTTGTTGCTCGTATGTCAGACGCAAAGTACCTGCGGGGGGGAGTTTGAAGAGCTTGGAAAAATAATTACTGTGTCATTCTTGTATCCCAACCATCGTTCGTAATAATATGAAAGTATAAACAATTAATGCTGCAAGAATGTGTATAATGGAATTGTGAAGCCTCGTGCGAAACGTGAAATTTCGTTGAAATTCAAACGATTCAATATTGGTGCATATTTCTGGTCGTGTTTCTGATTTGATAGCGGTGGAAAGTAATGTGGATCGATAAGTAGATGGGTATGGGTTTCTAGCACCTGCGATAGGCAGTGGTGTTGGGATATAACTTTCTCTTCCGCGCCTGATTCCGGCGCAAGTAGTATTGCCCGCTGTGTGGTCAGACCAATTTCGCGTGCTTGATTGCAGATGATATTAGTGGAGGGGGATATTTACATTGACTGATATTGACAATGAGTAACGTGAGTCACGATACGATTAATATTTGATGCACGATTCTTTATAACAATTGTATTACGTTAAATTTTGTCTACACGTAGTTTGCTCTTTACTCTTAAACAATCTCGCCAGACCAGTACTCAACTAATTCGCACGGTATAATCTTACGCCTTCTTTCTGACTCGCGCTTCCAACTATACTTGCCGTTGAACAGCAGGGCTAAGAGACTCTTGCTACTGGGAAAGGGCGATAATAGGAGAGCCAAAGGGGTTGACAGAAAGGAGTTACCTGATAGTACAAAGACTGTCATGTAAGATGCGCCGTCAAGTAGCAGTCACTTCGCCCCCGTACCTCTATCTTACCCTACCGCCCTTCATTTTGTTCTCCTCTATTTTCCCGCTACTCCTTCTGTTCTGTTCTTCCTGGCTGGCAGATCCTTCGGGACGGCTAATTGTGAGCGACAGTCGCAACGAGTAACAGGAGGAGGGCTCAACGTCGTTTTCTAGAACTTCTCAAAAGTTCTGTCGACGTTTCACGCATTATCAAAGAATTCGTCGATAGGATTGGCGTCGAGCATGCCGGATGATCTGTTAAATTAGTACGTATTCGGCAAAGAAGATTCAATTACATCATAGTAGCGGCAATATTATTATTCGCATTTAAAGGAAACGTTCAATACTTGAATGTTCACCGCTGGCAATAATTAGGTGGCATTAACTACTGTGAAATTGTAATTCATTTCAAACGACCAACGATTGCGGATAATTTATTCAGTTCTGAAATCGTATTTAATGACAAGGTTTTTTAATAAAAAGGTTGGCTACAATTAAGTAATGCGTTTGAGACTTTCGAGCAATTAATCACAAGGATATATGAATTCAAGCCTACTTTTAAACACTGAATTTCAGTGAACTTGTATAGACAGCGCTGGTACGAATACTTATGGGGCTCACTGTACATTTATAAATAGAAGAGTAGGTAGTTCAATGAAATTCTTGCCAAGCACCATACACTGCCTCGTAACCGTAAAGCTGCATAAATTTATATTCCACGGCTCTGTTTCCACTGGCGGTAGCAGCGCCTTTACATTCGAATAGACGCGACAAAGTGTAACACGCGTTCCGTTTCCTCCGCTATAGACCGTAAAATAGTCTGATTGCTATCCAGCCAACTTGTCGAATTAAACACACTATAGACACATCGCTGCTCGCGACACAGTATCAACTGTTTCTTCTGGAACGAAGAAATTCATTCGCGCAATTTCCTCGCAGAAGATCAACAAATATTCCGTTTCGAGCGTAGAACCAGAAGACGCCTTGCGTCGGCACGTTCGACACGTTTCTTCGGAAATCGCGCATCCGCTCGCCAACCTTTACGAAATAGAACACGATCAACCTTCTAATTTACCTTTCCCCCCGAGAACCGCCGGTGACTGTATTTACCATCTCTCGTAGGTACTTAATTTTGCTTTCGGAATTAATTCCGCCAAGGTGGATGGGAGGGGAATGGCGTAGGTGTTACCTAAAGGTAAGAGTTGCCGCGTCGCTGGCAGGGAGGATGGTGCTGGTGGCACATTGAAATACCGGCGATATGCCGGCGTGGCGAGGCCCGAGGAAACTTCCGTCGAGTATTTTCCCGGGACTGTCTCTCACAATTAGAATACTTCGGAGAGAGGGGGCGGGAGAGTCGGCCTCGTAGTTGTAGACACGGAGTAACGCGGCAGATAGGTCCCTATTAGAGGGGAGCGGCGTCGTCGATTTTCCGAAAATGGAGACAGGGAACGCGAGAGAGGGACGGAATGATGATTTATTGTGCCCTGGGAATGCGCCTCTCGCTGGGCTACGAATGTACTCCATGCCTGGCAGAAATATCGTTAATTCTGGAATAGGAAGCGAACCAGAGAGGAGAAAAATTGGAAAGGGTTAACGCACTTTTGGAACCATTATAGTATCTAAATTGTATTTATCGTGTGCAGTTACTATTATATTATATATCGCTTCAATACTGGAACTATTTGTTTTCCAGTGTACCCTTTCATTCGAAGGATATATCGAATACACTTTGACGAGGGGTGAACAGAATTAATATTTTTGGTTTAGAAATAGTGTGCTGGCTGGAGGATGGAATTAACGGGTTTTTCGTATGTCCCAACCATAAAGTTTTTAGGAACAAGTATTGTAGCTGGATAAAATTGCCTCGCTTTTCTTCACTGGCATACCTTATGCTACACCTTCCCTGTATTCCCTTTATTCTGTTTAAAGATCTTTCAAAATAATACGTAGGTGATATCACTGTCCCACAGAATGGACAACGCAACAAAGGGCATCGAAATTCTTACCTCCATGAATTCAATTATACTTTACAAGATATAATTTTTCTAATCACTCCGCCAAGAGCATTTTTCTAACCCCTTCATCTTTTCTTTGCAAGTGCAAGATATCGTCACAGTCTCAATCCTCTTGCACGGATACTCCACATTCCTATTCAGTGCTCGAGCTTTCCGAACCCCTACCATTTGCAACCACACACCGAACAATAAGTCATCAAGTCAATTAGAAAATTCGGATCACCGTGTCACCAAGCCGAAGGACACTGAAAAACTATTCCCCAATTTCTGCCTGGCCGTAATTCCCCGGCAGCCGTCGAGAGGGAAATGCAGCTGAGCTGCGATGGAATCGCGTGACGTGCAATTCGACGGTTCGGACGGACGGCTATAGGTATAGTTGGTTATCAGCCTACCGAGTGGTAAGCCGGGCCTGGGTGTGTGTCTTTAGAAAAGCATTAGTGTCCGGAATTAATTGATCGCGGAAGGGAAGTGGATATCTACGCGAGCTTACATGTTCCTCTTTGCCTGGTTCCTCTCTCTCTCACTCACTCTGTCACTCTTCAACCCTTCCCCTTCCCCCCAACGTTACTCTCCCTTTCTCTTGCCAGGTTCGTTGGTTAGTCTGGGGGTGCAGGGTAATATCGGTACTAGCCTGTACCAGTCGGTGAGCCACTCGCCACCCTCTCCTCTTCATGGTTCTTCTTGCACTGCCTTCTGCACACGGCTGTGTGCTCGGGGCAACGATATAATTCGGTGGCTGGTTGCTCGTGACTTTTGCCCCGCGTTTTTCGTACCGAAGCATCCCTCGACATGTATCAACCTCGTTTTTCAATGACCGAGCCGCTCTTCCACAGCGTTCGTTTGATTCGCTCGATGGCCCGAGTTTTTAACCCCGAACGATGCGTTTCTTTTCCAGTGGCCGCAAACGCGGGAATTTCGGTGGGCGAGGGTGAGCATGAAATTCGACCGTTTGCGCTCGGCCAGCTGATTAATGCGCACCATTTCGGTAGCAACGCAATCAACTACGTTTCCCCTTCTCCGCGGTGCCTGATATTTTAGCAAAATTTGCCGGAAGGACCAAACTAGCGGAAAGATAAAATATTTTATTGGAAATATGTTGAGTACCATGGCATTTGAGTATGGATATGGAACCTTACTTACTAAGAACCTTACTTCAGTAATAATTGCAAGTTCTAACGCTAGATTCTTTTAGCGTTCGCAGTACTAATATTTACAGTAGCCTCGTATGTTTACGTTTCACAAATTAAATTTCTATATCCTGTATCGCTCAGTTAACATTGCACTGAGAAACGCATCCTGCTAGATCCTTCCACGTGGTCTTCTTTTTTATGCTCGTGTCATCATTGAGGATTCTCGACGCCAGAGGCAAAGAGGCTTTCCACGGTTAGAAACGTTTGTTTGAGAAGGCCGTGGGCCGACGGTTATTAAGCTTAGGCCACAGACCACATCACAGGCGAGCAGAAAAGCCCCTTGGCGTATTCACCTAACCTGCAACCTTTTCACCCTCTCCTTCTCTCCATGCTCCTAGTCACGACTTGCCCGCGTATCTATCATAATTTACGATATCTCGCGAATGTTTTGGTCCCTAACTCGATCCGTCGCCGAATTCATTCAAGCGTCGTACCTGCGAGATGTTTTACTGCGAAACGCATGCTTCGTTGTCCTTTGCTGCTACTATCAAGTTGCAGTTTACGCCAGCTCAGCATATTCGCGGTGGCTGCATCATTTTCGAGGGCGTTGATCGCGCGTGCAACAGGATTAAGAGATCTCGACGACCTCAACTGGAAATAATTAGCTTACTATTGACTCTAAGATTTTCACGATGCCCTGCTTTGAGCAATTAAGAGGGTGAACAAGAAGTCGCAGAAAATTTGTTAACGAAGCACTACTTCGGACAAGTAAAGTAATTGAATTTAATCTTCATAATATCGATTATTTTCTTTGGGTAAAAATGGCAAGAAGTTATTCTGGAAAATCCGTGTATTGCTGTGCACTACGCCTACGCATACGAAATTGTAACTTGCCTTATTAAATGATACTGCAAACAAGCAAATTTCGTTCGATGTTGCTTAACAATCGATTGGAAGATAACTCCAATCATGAATGTATAAATGTACCTATTCATATGGTCAATAGTATCGAATGAATGCATACTGCACAGAATCAGTTTCATTATATTATATTGAAATAAATAAATAATTGAAACCTACAGAATACCCTCCTTCAAACTTACACCAAATATTTGATGACATTGTTTATAAACGCAAACAGAAGTTGCAATGGCAAATCATTCTTTCAAATACATGTGTACTTGACGAATTATTACTTTGCATTTTCTCGAGGACGGCACCTCATATGAATAAATTTCATTCCACATTCTCAATTCGATTTTACCACAGGAATTACTTCCATCTTCGCTGAAACATGAATCGTTTCAAAAATGCCCGAGAAAATCGTTTCACCTCTGTCCACCCAAACATCTCGACGGCCAAATTATTTGAACTATTCCTCGCGAATGGAGGAAAAACTGCCCCGCGGAATTGTAGTCGAAATTCTGCACAAGATGGCCAGCCCCGCGATACCGATTACCGCGTGTCTGCCGAAGCACGCCTATCCAGCCACTTAGACGCAATCACGAAACCAATTGGAATCGGTAAATATCTGATTCGGTTGGCGCAAAGGGAATCTCGCTCCGGGAGGTCTGAAAACGTGCGGCGGGCGTAAGCGGTTCGCTGGATCGAGCAGTAGTCGACTCGATAACAGTCAGATATGTCCTTAAAGCATGCGAACCGTGCAACACCCGCTTGATAAAGGACGCCCGATACTCGCACGCTTCTGCGTTAAACGCTCCCGCGCGTTCCGCGTAATGGATATACGCCTCGCTCCCTCTCACGCTTCCTCCGCTCTGCACTCGCGTTTCGCCCTTTCACGCTGATCCCTGTTGCACCCACGCTGGCGTGCAGTCGCTCGATTTCGCCCCGTGCACCCGTTCCCTCCCCGTCCCGACGGAAATCTGCCTTTGGGCGCGATGCAGAAGCACCGAGATCCGACGCGATAAGTGGTTAAACGGCGGTAAGTAAATGTTGTAACGCTCGCTACAGAGCGGAGCACCGCTTCAAAGAGGCTGACATACGCGCCGCGAGACGATTATGCGTATCGCGCGACCGCCACCGTCGCCGCGGTGTTATGAGATTAACATTAGGGGCGGAATAACGTTTGTTTCCGCAGTGTACGGTGGTTAATCGCGGGGGAGACGGAATTCCGGAGTTGGGGGTGGCTGGTTGTTGGCGGAGGTCAGTTGGTGGAAAGAGTGGAACATTTTATATATCGTTATGCGAGATTGGCAGGAATTATATGTGTTATAATTATATGTCTTGTGGAAACAATTCTTTTCACCGCTACAGACTACTGAAAAAGTGCAATCCTACTTGGAGACACTAAGGACGTCGAGTTATTAATGTGCAGTGCGTTTGCAATCATTTTAGTTCAGTGCGTTTTCGCGAGGCCCAGTTTTTCGATTTCATCCAATAAAGTTTAAAGTTAAAATTACAAAATCCTGCAATTATTGTTATCATTATTATTGGCATCGTCTATGTTACACTGTATGTATACGCGGTGCGTTGATTGAAATTAACAGGCAGTTAATAAAATTAATTAAAGGGGAAGGAGGAGAAAATTAATGATGACGAGCAGCGTGGTCGATGCAATTAAACTCAGCTGCTATGTAAATATATTGCAGTGCCTGTATTATTTCATGTTGTTTTGCGAAATTATCCGAGTCATTGCGATAATGACACCTCGAATAAGGTGGCGAGATTTCTTACATATAGCATCGGAACATTTCTAGGAATTAATTAAATTTGTAGAGTTTATACGTGAGACAGGAACATGCTTGATACGAATGTATAAGCAGGCGTGGTATCGTGTGTGTGATTCAAAAGCTATAGAATTGGTGATCAAATTTGGAAGAAATTGGCGAATTTTAGTATTTCTGTTCTGCGAAACGTAGAAACGAACACGAAGGTTCTTGGGTCGGCGTAAACATTTTTTCAGCCAGTCTAACTGCGTGCGGCGCGAGAATCAGTCGATATTGTGATTTCGCGTATTGCGTTGTTCGTCAAGTTGTAACGCGAGCTTTAGCGGTTCGAATTGTCATTTATTCCAATGCTTCGTCGCAAAAGTGTTATTGTTCTTCATTGTTATATATTTCTTTGACTATTTTGTGAGCGGGTGAAACAGGAAAGGCGAAAATACGTATACAAGGTACCTACATATTTTATTTTTAATTCCCTATCCTATTACGTCACTCGTTCACATCGATTTATTGCAATATTTTTATGTCGATACGTGTACATAAATTGCCGTGTCAGAGTCACATCATTTTGTGCCAGCCAATATCTTTGTTCAATTATGTACCGTATCTTTTATAGAACTGTTAAAACGTAGCGGCGGTATCAATCTCCGGTAATATTTCTATCCACGTGCACGAAATTCGGGACGAGCACGATATTGTTAACGAGTCGCTACCCTTTAAATTATGCCCGCCGGCTAATTACAGGGAGACACATGACATTCGTGCATGGCAATAATTAATTTTCGCAATTATGTTCGCCTTCATTCCTTCCTGCTTCGCATCACTTCGCTCGATACACCCCCCGCACCCCTTAACCCTTCTTCTAAAACATCCATCCCACCAAGCCACGAATATATCCGCAAAACTGAACTGCACCATTACTACAATAATTGTTAATTCGACGCGAAATATTTTTCTGCTTCCAGGTAAATACTACGACGTCTCGATAGAGCAGTATTTAAGTCATTAATCGTCCCAGCCCTCATCTTTCTCCCTGGCTGGTAAGTCAGCAAGTGAACTTTCCTATCACAACACATAGCCAGCAAACTGCATTGTATTCGAATATGTTTCCAAATATATGATTGAAAACGTTGAAAAGCGTTATTATGATAACAGTATTGTGATAATCAACGAAACAAAAATTACAATTACATTACATTACATTCATTACATCTCACAGCAATGCAGAACATGACTTCCGAATTATGACAATCAAGCATCATTTATTCTAGAAATAATAAAACCATCGTAATAGTTGCTGGCATTGCGTTAACTTACTGTTGAACATTCTCGGTTCGCCTCATAATTTCACCATCTCTCTACCCCGTTCTCTCGGCACCGTCGCGGTTCCACCTGCTCGTCCTAAAAAAACGCGATATCATGTCACATTACGAGGCCAACAGGCGACTTAATAAATTCCATTCGAAACTTCTGACTCGACCAAGTCTCCCTGGTCGGGAAAGCCGAGCTGATCGTACGCGGTGGTCTCGGCCGTAAAGGTCAGGGGTGCCGCGGGGATTGGTGGCTTGGAGTAAATTAGTAATTAGAAATCTGATACTGGTAAGGTAAGTCGGTGTTGTTTTGGCATTGCGTGGCTGTGCGCGTCGCGTGGACTTCTGCGACAGGCACGGCCTCGCGTGACCCGACGCCCCCGGCAGGGTGGCCAAGGGGTAGCCCTGAGCAAGGAGCAGGCAGCCAGGGGGGCGGGGAAATCGTCCTGGAAAATGTAAGGGATGACAATTATGCCCTACAGGTAATTGCCAGGTTGCAGCTAAACGGAGCGAGCGGCTGGCCTCCGCCCATTCCACCCCAACCGTGCGAGCGCTCCGAAACGCGAGCTTTCATCAGAAAACCGTGGCTTTTTTTTTGAAGCGTCACGCTCCCCGCAACAGCCTTATAATTTATCGCGGTTTCCGCCCTTTTCCGCGAAGACACACGATCTTGGGGTGATCTCGATTTCGGCGAGTTTCTGTAATTTCTACTATTCGGGTTCGCTTATATTTTTAACTGTTGACGGAAAATATTCCACCATCTATTAAGGATGATTGCTCGTTCCCCAGAAGAGCATACTATCAATCTATATCTAGTCTATAGGTGGCTGCGCGACAGTCCAATTGATTTCATTCCGCAATGTAACTAAATACTGAAACAATTGTTCAAATACAACACAAAACTAATCGCCACATCGAGCAATGCAATTCGCCATATCAATGCACCTTAAAATCGCCATCGCCCATTTGCATCGGCGTTCTCCCCGCTACCATCCGCATAACTTTCAACGTTGCCACGTAATGCTGTAGCAGCATAACACGTACACGCCGTCGATAAAAAGCAAACGATAGCAATTCTCGAAAGTGCTAACCGTGGCCGCGGGGAGGTACGAATACCACAGCAATGACAATGGCCCAGGGGGAGGTGGGCAAGGTTCGACCCCTCGGCGACAATCGTTCACGAAATTAGCCGCAAATGTGTGTTATTTTGCCGGGCAGGCCAACATACGGCGACGTATGTGCCCGGCATCTATTATGAAAGCAGTCCCATAAAGGCCGCCGCCGTCTGACGCTCGATCCGCACGCGCCTTTTCCCACGTGCTCGTAAGCCACGTAGTCCGCTGGCGGGCTTGCAAGCGTCGGCCATAAGCGGGTGCCGTGGACAGGTTCAGAACCGCTTAGGAAAGTGCGAGAGGGAAAGCAGAGCCGCGAGGGAGTAGAATAGAGAACGCTTCGCTATACCGCTGTCAGTTTTGTCGCGTTATTGGCGTTGCACCGCGTTCTGCCACGTGGCCCGTGGCGGAACGCGGGCATAAGTCAGCGTCGCTTGTGCCCGACACGCCGCATGTCAGGCGGACGCTTCGCGATCAGTGTGCTTCGAGCCTTGGCACGCTTTATCTGTTTTGACGTACGTGTCGGTTTGTCGACTTGTTGTTCCGTGAATCGAAACGAGGGTAGCCGGCGGATCGCAAGCACCGTTCGCCGGAACTTGCGTTATCGTTCGGCTGACTTTTTCGGAGCAGAGTGGTCGGAGATTTGTCGCTCTGGTTCGCGACCCCTGTTGGCCCTGGGAGGGACGTATTATGGGAGGAGTTCGAACACTTTGAGGGAATGACAGTGGTAGGAGCGGCGACTGGATTTCTATAGTGCAAAGAATGTAAGTACCGCGACGTTTGTCGTTTACTTTTGTTTAATGTCGCATCTCTACATCTCGGCTGCACCTAGAAACAGGCATAATTAAAATAAGCAACGCGTCGTTCAGTTTTCGTATTACGTTAGGACTAGTGAACGAAAAATTCGGCGTTTATTGCCCGAGAAGTTTTCTATGAAACGCAATGCTGGCCGTAACTTGCGTCTGCAAATTAGAGAGGTATAATTTCCCGAGGCGCTTATGTGCGCCATGAAATGTTTCCTCGATAGTCTTGTGTCGTGCACGCGCCACTCAAAGCTGCACGAGAGAAACTGAAAAGTGAAGCGAAATTGGAGGAAAAAAAATGGTTGGACTGTTAGTGTGATGTCGTGTCGTTCGAGTGGCGGTCGCATGCCAGCCAGAGAATTAGAGTCGAGTGGCTAGAGTTACCAGTAGGAGAGCACGTATAGTGGCCGACGTTCGCATGACGGATGTCGATTCAATAGCTCGATTTCACTGCGCTCGCAGTTCCGATACCGCCCCGGCATCGGGGAGAAATTTTACACCGATCGATCGCTATTAACCCTTGACTCGAGCAGTTTAGATACGTAATATCAGTGTCTACACTGACACAGTTTTGCCGCCATCGATGCAATACGTGTCTCCTTATTGAATCTTGTTACATTGGATTGCAATGTCCATTGATGGGAGGCACTGGGAATTAAATGCATAGAATGTTCTTATTAAATGAAGTAAAAATAATCCAATCTCATTCTAAGCGTACCAATTTTTGTGCTGCTAAATTTGAACTATTGTATGAAACCCCGTATTCGTTATTATAGAAGTGTGGGTTACTTTTAATTTTACCTCGACGTAGTTCCGAGAGACATGAACAGCATACGTGGCGTACAATGCTATTAAAGCTCTAAATCGGCGATATGTTTTCTTTTCGGAAAATGGATAGAATTGTAAACTTGCAGGGCCATTATAAAGTCATTAATCATATAAATAGGTAGAAGCTGGTAGAATTACATGGTCCTGCTTGTAGATTGGTAGTACACCGGCCAGATCGAGTGAATTATCGATAAGACAGGTCAGTGGCTCGTCCCTTTCGTGTTTCCTTTGCCTTGGATATTAATGTACCTCGTACCTATCAATTATTTTATCCTCGCTGTGAGCGTTCCTATTTTTGAATCCTTCTATTTAGAAAGATAATACGTCGTTGCATCTGTTGGAAGAGGAAAAAGCGACTCACTAGTAATACAAATAATAGTAGTAACTGCAAATATAAAGGAAATTAGTTTTGGGTGTTGCAGTATTAAATTTCGAAATTTCCAAGAAATCCTAGAGGAATTTTAATGGAAAGTATATCTGTAACACGCTATTTCTACCCCTGAAATATATCAATTTTAATCGTGGAACATAGAAACTAAACATATAATTCATAAATACAAATCTATTAATATTTCACACCAATTCAATATAAAGACTCAGTCAAGCACTTTGAAAATTTTCAAAAATTCAAAAGGTCGAGTTAATCGATTTAGCCAAAGTTCGACCCATATGTATATTTCTCAATTGTTAACCTATTTAACAAATTTGCAGTTGATAACTGTATTGAACGAAATTCTAATAAAACGAGTTTGCGTTCAATGATTCATTCAGTGGCTGTGCGAGTTTCGATCGTCGCAATAATTCATCGCGGGCGTCCTCCAAATCGGGTAGCAATATTACCGGATAAAATAAGCCATTAAGTCAGAGACGCAGCCGCGGAGTCTCTCTTCACGGGCGTTATACGAAGACGTTCATAAAGACGACAGCTTCATCCGCGACCGATCGTGGAAGATGGTGGGCTGGCAGGGGAGGAATCGAGGGTCGAAGCCAGGATTACCCATCCGACCGAAAGGAGATTCCACTAAGCTTTCAGATTTTACCCTCTTAGCCGACCAAGGATTATAAAACGCAAATACGTCCCTTGATTAGTGAGGATAAAGTAAACATCGGCTTGCCATCGCGGCTGTTGCTCGCGCGAAATACTCTGCCGTTCGTGAGAATGAGTCCATTCTCTTGAGAAGACTTCATCCGTGCATTGGGAATAGAGAATAAAATTCCTCCCACAGCCTTCCTTTCATTCAAACTTGAAGATCTAATAATGATGGTTGAATAGGAATTTCGGTTGATGTTTCAATTTTTTCATTCTTCATTTTGGCACTGATGTCTAGTTGTATTTATTTAGAACAGACAGATTCTCACAATGAGAGTCGCAAGGGAAAGTCATCCTTCTCCTGATTAATTTCGTATAATCTAAATTTTGTATATATAGTTACATATAGTTGTATGTATAGATTAATCAAACTGAATGATATTAAAACCGAATTAATTAAAACTTAAGTAGTAGGCGCACATACAGGGTGTCTGGCAAGGTAACTACTGCATTGATAGGTAAAAAATTTAATAAGACTTTTATTACTTTTCATGCAGAATGTCACTGTGAAAAAAAAAAAATATTTACCTTATCAAATGTAAAAGACACGGGTAAAATAACAGAGCTATCGATTATCGTCTCTTATAAAACTTTTTCGTCATTGCGACGTTAGATCGCCTCTAACGCCTAAACTTTTTTTTTCCTGTACTTTCATAATACTAAATGAAAATGTAACATTCCATTTAAAAAACACGAGACGGCCTTAGTATTACCTTAAAAAACAGAGGGTAAAAATTTACTTTTTTCACAGTCTTATTACATTTTTTACCTACCCTGCATATGCATGTATGTGTGTGTACATTTCAGAGCAAACGTTCTGGGGAGGTGATCGATAGTGCATTTTATATTTATACTTTTAAGGAAAGACAGCTTTTTTGTATGCCTGTTCAGCACCGTAAAAAGTTTCCGTGACTTTATTTCCCTAATAAAACAGAAAGAAACTCTGGGTCGTAACAATCCGCGGGACGAAGCACGACAGAAAATCCGCGGACCGAGTCCGAAATTCGATATAATTTCGAGGGTAATTTCGAGATAGCCACTTTACGGGGATAAACTGTGGGAAGATAGAAGTTTAGAGCGTAGGGAAGCCTCAAGCATCCTACGGAAGTCTGGCTCTAATTAAGCGCCTCCTACCCTCGCCGCGGTTCCTTCACTCATCATCTTTCATCCCGCTTCAGCTTCCCTCCCCGTCAACGTTCACCTAGCTCCCGAGAATCCTCACGGAGAGTCTGAGGTGAAGGTAAGCATCCATCCTCTGCGTGTTATCATATTCCTGATTGTTATGTCTTCGCCGACGATATCCCGTCGCTAACGTTTTCTCCCCGTCCCGCACAAACCGTTGCACGGCTCAATAATTTCTGTCTTCTCTTTTCCGTCGCTGCCTCTGTTTTTCTCCGATTTGCCTCGCTGTGCCTCGCCTCCTTCTAACTTTCAACGTTCCACCTTATATATATATACCGTTCTGTCTTGTTTCTTCATGGCTGCCTGGAAATACGAGAGAGCACGAGCTCCTAATTAAATTCCACTCTTTCCTAGCGTGCCTTTTTTTTTAGGCTTCCTCAACCGCACCTTAATTGCGCCGGAATCGAGATGGCTGCTGCCCTCGCCAGCCACTCGCTGCCGATTCTCCCGACTCTTCCTCCTTGCGCCTCCTTCAGCCTGCTCTCTTAATTGGCGCATAATTATGTAAACAATTCCAACGTCGGGGTAGGCTGGGATGGTTGGCCTCCCTCGTCTTCAGTTTAACCGCGACTCTATACTTAGCGGTGTCATCAGCCGTGACAAATCGCGAAACTATTCCGCGACGACGAGCCTCGCAGGCCCGGGAGGGGCGGAGGGGCACGTGGAGTCGTGAAGAAATTAGCGTGCCGAGTAATTAGCATGTATTTGTGTAACTGGTGCGCGGATCTTTAGAGTTTCGTCCCTCGATTGTTTTAATTGTCGACTGGGTTAGCAGAAAAATGCTTCAAGGGCTTGAGACCAGAGCCTGTTGAGTACTCGCGACAGAGTTGCAGCACTGTGCTCTCTGTATGTAGGTTTATACGTTTACATGTTTGTTAGAGATTTGTTCGAATAAGGGTATCGTATTTACGTGACCACATCGGTAGTCAATGAGCATCGACATCAGCGACATCCAAAGTGCTGCGTAAGGGTGAGGCAAAGAGGGAGGACACTTTTACTCGTTATTCGAACAAGGTTTCCCAAACTCTGATGCTTTTAATAGCAAGAGTACACGCATCGAGACATATTTTCACGTTACAACGAATATTAATCTGAAACGTATGACGATTGTTGTATTGTTCGAGGCGACGTCGATGAAGAAATTTGTTGGTTAATAAGAATCCGCTTATTCGCGACAAGCAAGAATTTATTTACGACGGATAAGGACAAAACGCGGCCTTGTCGGATGAAAAGTGTACAGTATTTTGGAGCTGATGGGTCGGGGATGGGTGAACCGAGCTTGCGGCAACATTATCTAAAATTCAAGCTGTAATTACTTTGCTGGGCGGCGCTCCGCTTGATTTATAGTCATCGCGCGATGCAGCTGCGTGGGTGTAAGTAATTAAAAATGTACCATCGCGTGGTATGGTAACCCACCCCCTCCGCCGCTCGCGTCTCTTCTCGGGGAAAGACGGTTCGGAGCGAGGCTTCGCTTGTGTGGGAACTAGGGGTTGTTTCTTTTCCCAAACCCCAGGTACCGCCTCGCGTTCCGGCGAAAATGATTGCCCGACGAAGAATCGGGCAACCGGCGCAACTGTTCCTCGAATTTCGTGAATCGTTTACCGAGTCGTTCGGTGTATTTTATTTAAATGCCAGCACAGCAAATTATTTTTGCGTTCGGTTCATAGAGTATCGACGGAAAACACCACCCATCCTAATTTATCCTATTTGGATGGAAATAGAATTCGATCATTTGGAACAGTGCCGCAAAACAAATTATTTGTTATTCTTTCACGGCAAGTAACAGCAAAGTGATAATGAAGATCTGTATAAAGGGATGAGACTATTTCTATTTGCGGGGACACATATTTCACGAATATTCCAAACACAGACGACAGCGATTAACTGCCCGACCAGCGGTACGACGATCAATTTGGTTCACGAATAACGTCGGCCATGGCGGTTATTTGGCACAGTCTCCAGGTTAATTGGCCATTCATGGTTAATTTGGTCTGGCGCGAACCCGTAAGGCGATGGAAACGACCCTCCGACCCTCCGGAGACCGAGTCGTCGATTTCGTATTCGTCTCGTGACAAGAGGGGTCGAGGTCCCCGTGTCGATACCGATTTCCGGTCTCCTCTTGCCGGACAGGGTTTACGAATAATCTCGCGAGGAAGTGAACGACTCGTTCTACTTTCTCCTCGATGGGCGAGCCCATAACCCAGCAACTCTCTCTCGTGCAAACGTTTGCTCGATACTCGCGGCGCGTATTAATTAGCCTGTCGTTAACGAGTGCACGGTTAAATGGTTCGTGACGGTGGATCGTCTGACCTGCGAATGGTAGCAGTTGTTATGCCGATAGTAGCTGCGAACGTCGCAACAGGGTGGCGTGCATATTGCGGAAAAACTCGATTCGTCGGGGATTTCAGGATGGAAAAGTACATATTTGGGAATTTAAACATTGCCGCCTCATATGGAAGATCCTTCGAAGAATTTATTCCTAGCAGGAATGATTTTAATGGTTTCTCAACTCATTTTTAGACTCTTTGATGTGATTTTATACTGACTGCTTTATTGTTTGCTGAAACAATAGTATTGAGTTTGTTATGGATTTTAAAAGTTCAAGGATTAAAGTTTAAATCTTTCATATTCATTTATTATACGTCAAACTAGAATTCACATCGTTTTATGAAACGGCAAGCATTTTATGTATGATTTATTTCTTATCTGCCAGCTTCTCTGATTGCTTTCTCATTGAATTCGGAATGGAAAATGAACTTTTCTTTGAGACAGACGAGTGTAGAATATTTATAAAAAATACCCAATACCTGCATTATTATTTTGACCAAACACTTAATCTCAATATTAAATATACAGTTCTACAATCAAAAATGTGCATCTTGGACTAGTTTCGCAATATCATACATTTACGTCACACTTGTCAACCTAATTGCGTACGGATTATTAATATCATCGCGATCTCACGAATTAGCCTACCCCTTTTCAATAATAATCGACCCCGCACGATGTCTGCTTCCGGAATTCGGACTTGAATTCATAATAATGACCGGCGGTACACGTCGAGGACATAGAATTCGAGAACACCTAAGGGAGATTTCTAATGTGGCCTAACTACGGGCACAGGGTCGCCGTTAAGGCATCGTCTCGGGTTTGATCCCGAGGAGATGCAGCAATTCCCAGTCGCTGTTGCATTCTCGTTGGCAGGGAATCGTTAAACGCAGAGGCGGAGAAGAGTTGTCAGGTTAGACTGTGGTAGGTGGAATACGTGGCGGTTCCGTCAGCTATAACCTATTCTGGACGCGTCAGTCCGCGAATAGAGTTCGCCTGCCGCTTGCTTATCCACTTTCGTACGTGTTCACGCTAAACGCGATACCGCGACAGATCCGTTGGGCGTCTTGGAAGTTATTACTTT
Source organism: Nomada ferruginata (assembly GCA_963583965.1). NCBI lineage: Eukaryota > Metazoa > Arthropoda > Insecta > Hymenoptera > Apidae > Nomada > Nomada ferruginata. The sequence continues at coordinate 16,963,377 of OY757216.1, forward strand.
GGTCGGTGAATCCGCGGACGCCACGTTCTACCCCTGCACTACTTCTTCCTGAACCCCGGGGAAACTTAGTTGCTTTGCATAGGAAACGCCAGCCCCTGTACAAGAATTCACAGTAACGGTAGACGGTGTCTACGTGACGTTGGATAGATTCGAACTTAGCGGAGCCACAGCCGATTTCTGATTCGATTAGGGAAATCGGCCAGCACGAGATAATACGGTTGGTGGAGTGGTTAGTGTGGGTTTATGTATCGTTCCTTGCTCGGTATTGTTCGATTTCGTCTTTCGTCGTACATACGTGCGCGAGGATTTGCAGGATTTCTGGAGACGGCATTAAATCAGGGCGAAAGTACCGACGGTTCCTGCCCTGCCCACCGATAATACAATATGAACAAATTCCCCACCTTTTTGCGCACAGCAATGTTAGACTTCAACAAGGTGCTGCCCTTGTCTTCGGACGATCAAGATTGCAGCATCTGTGTCGATGGTCGAACCGAGTACCCAAATACCCTAACATCCTTATGCAAGGTCTTGCATGCGCCTACAGAGTTCGAAGGGTCCAGGATAGAGGCAAGAGGGACCCTAGACGTCGCAATTCACACATTGAATGCCTTCCAAGGCTCCTCCAACCACTTCTAGACCCTCGTCCATGGTTTCCAGGACGGTCGCGTTATCTAGTATCAGAAAAGGAGAGAGGGACGAAAGACAGAAACGAGGAGAGACAGCGAGCGTCGACAGAGAGAGACGCCGAGCACTACTTCGGTAATCTTCGAGTTTACAAGACGCAAACAGCTTAGGTGGTAACGCACCGATAAGATCTGAGCCTCTCCTCTCCCGATATACCGCTGATAGCCGTCGTTAGGCCGCGGTTAGGACTTCGTCGAACCTCTATAGGGACGGTCCTATGCCCTACTCTCGTACTGTGTCCTCCCCCTATCTAGGATCTCCCGTGTACCTTGGCCGGTGATAAGGATTTCCTACGTTCAATACCGGTTAACACGGTCGGATCATATTGCTACGCTTCAAGTTCAGCGAGACTTCAGACTGGCAACTTAATAGGGAAAGGTGTGTGTAATGTATAGCTCCTGCTGGCCGCGGAGAAGGTTTCAATTCCGGGCCCAGGCATCCCTTATCCTTACTAGCCACAACCGGCTAGAAGCGTAATCTAAATTAATGTTCGCCTATCCCCGGCATAAACCTGCGAATTAAAGCACGACCGACTTAACATCGTGTGCCCCGCTGATCGAAATTGCGATTTCCACGCCGACTTTCTAGTGGACGCGTCCGATTTTCGTTAAATGTTCGATGAACATTTGGATTCGTTTGTAAAAATCAATAATAAACGAATTTCGTTTGTCGAGGGAAATGAAACTTTCTTTTGAAACGGGCCTTCTAACGCTGTTTGGAAAGATTGAAATATATCATACACAGGACGGTTTTTCCTTGTCGAGAATAAGACGGTTCCGCATTTTTCTGTTCACGCGAACGCTGCACGGCGCCGCGCGTGGTTAATTATTTTGGGAAACGATCGATTCCCGATATTTATTTTTAAGTATACCGGGGAAACAGGAAGAGAAGCGTTAGGGTTGTTAGACAATTTTTTTTGAAGGGGGTCGACAGGAAGGGTGGCAGCCACGTTTTCCTATAGTACACGGCAAGGGGATGTATTCAGTGACGGGTCAGTCGGGGAAAAGAGGCCATTTCACAGGTCTTTGCCTCTGCGTTCACCTTCGCTTGGCTCGTTTAAAATACTTTGACTTACTCCATGACATCTCGGTAAAACGTATCACTTACTTCAAGTGCTTTCACGAATGACTTAATATATTATTGAACCACCCTGACTGCAATAGAAACACGATTACTCATTGCTATTTCTTTTCATTGCTTAATATATATATCTCAAGTTCGTGTTCCCATATAGAAAAAAAGAGTTACTCACTATTATCCGTGAACTGTAAAAATATCGTGTAAACCAAGTATACTATCGCTCCAATTTTCTTCCGTATCATTTACAAACACAAACACTTTGCCTTCACACTCTGGCACAGCCCCCGACTGTACGCGAATCCACGGGGCAAGCCTCGGCAACCGTTCTTTTCCCCATTACCAGATGCAAATGGACGAGCTAATTTTAATTTTACGTGTATTAAAATCCGGCATTCCGCGGCCCTGCCCAGCTGACAGGGCTAATAACGAACAAGAGGCTGCTTTAAGGATAAGAAAGGTGGATCGCGACGCGAAATCGAGGGGGTGGCAGAGGGTTGGAACGCTCCGCTGGGATTAGTCGGAAAGCGATTTCATCCTCGTGGGTGGCTGCCGCGAGGAAAACGTGCCCCCCTTTCCATCCTCACCCTCGTGCCACGTTACCTTAGGTTGCCTCGCGAACGAGAGGAAAGCCGGGCGAAAACCAAAGCCCGAAATTAGAATACAAACCCATCAGCGGTGGCGTTCGTAGTCTTAGGATCCCATGTGCTCGCGGGAAGGGAGAAAACGAGCAGCGCGGAAGCGAGACGGAGTGGGATTCTGAAGGAAGCTGCGCTTTCGAACAGAGAGTCTAATTTACATACGCCCCATAAGAGAGACACCAAGCGCGGCTATGGCGGCGGGGGGTTGAAACGCGTAGAAGCCGCATCGTTCTGCCGGAAAATACTGTAATTGGTTGCGTTGTTGGCAACTGGCGAGAGATGAATTCTAAGTTGCCCTCTAGAAAGTGCACGGCGTGCTATCGTGAATAGGTTTGAAGTGAAAATCTGGAGCAGGGTTTTCGATGATCAGTCTGCACTATGCAGAGAGAAAGGTGAAAGTGTTTCGCAGAAGGAGCGAATCGAAATTGAAAAAGTACACCAGACGTGTAGGTGACATGAAAGTTGTTATATGCGTGTGTAGGGGACCAAGTGGCCACACGCATCATTCAAACTGTCCGCAGCAACAATTACACCGAACCGAAACGTAACATAAAACATATTAGTCCTCAACCTGCTCAACCAAGCTTCTGTCAACGGCGGATCTACTGCGCATCCCGTGACACCGAAACCCTCACTTTCAACGGCCAAGAGTATCATTCTACTTCAATCTACTCCCCGATTGTACGTTCGTTTCACGATTCATCACGGCCACCGTAACGATTTCCATGCGCGCTTTTCCACGAACCACGCAGCGATGGGGGGACGTGAATCGATTTTCTTGCTAGTAGCCGAGGCGGTCTCCGCGTATACGAACGAATTCTCCACCGACGAATAGACGTTTATTGCAATTACTGCAGTGGCCGTGTTTGCAGCCGGTGGTCAGACCAGGTGGGTGGACAAAGATGCCCAATCCTCGGCGACTGTTCGTCGGGGGTTGGGCCGAAAGTTTCCAGAAGCCTGGAAGCCCCGACGACCAAGCGGAAACTTTGTCCAGCACTCTGGATGGCTGCTTGGTTGGCTAGAAACTCGGTGAAGCCCAGTCAGCTTCACTACTGGGCATCGTCGGCAACCTGGCCGTAGTCGTCGTCGTAGCGACGTTCACGTGGACGCGCCTCACTCCTTGTCCTTGCCTTTCGCCCATGTAGACGATAATTACCGCAGCGACCGCTTTTGTCCGGCCACCACCGCGCCAAGGTTTCCTCCTGTGTCCGTGCACTCCTTTGTCGGACGCTAAACGAACCTTCTGGAACATTACTTCGTACCTATTACTGCCACCGCGAGATGAAGCTTCAGGGAGGGCATTTATGTATGAAGTGGTCGATCGGTGGTGAACGCTTGTCCCGGTAAAGAGTCGAGAAAGACTCGTACAATGATTATTGTTGATTTATTATGCACACGTAACAAGGTATAGATTAATCGAGAAGTGTGCAGAATTCGTTAATTACGAGAATTTCACTTTATTCTACGTTGCACAATTTTCTACCTAACATCCAATCGAATTAGCTTGCCAAGAATTAGTAGGCCACGCGCACTGATTTATTCACGCGGAAACCTCAAAATTGCCCGCATTTACGAGCCTGCTCCTGCCACATTTCTGCATATTTCAAGCGTTAATCCGGCAAAACAGCTTCTCGTTAGTCACGCGCGGTATTTTTGCATGCCGGACGAGGTCATTGAATTTTTATCACTTTCAGTATCTTTCTCGCTGGTGGTTTCCACCCCTCGGTAATCCGAACGCGAAACAGGACGCGGGGATAATAGTCGTTTGTCTGGTAAATATCGCTCTACGCGTATGGGACTGTACCTTATAAATAAAATAGCGACTCTTAAAAAATAGGGGAGTATTATTAACTCGCATTAGAGCACGACACGCAGCTTTTTTTCCCTCTCTTTGCTAGGGGGTTGGTGGTCGTGACGGAGACGCAGCTGATGCCGTGGCACAGCAGGCTCGTAAAATAATCTTCCGTGCGGTGAAACGGATTAAGAAAGTGGAGAGTCTGGTCGTACGGGGCCGAAAAAAGAGCCACTTGCATCGAAAGAGGAACAAGCTCGTCGCGGAACGGTGTCCCTCTCCATAAGCCCGTGGCATAACCGCACAAGTTCCGGCACATAAGTTTGACGGTTTAGCGATCGCGTGGAAGTTTGCAGCGTCACTGGAATCATATATAAACGAACGTAAAAAATGCCGCTGAGAAGTCTGTCGATGTAGATGATTCTATTAGGAAAGAACGCCCTGCGGTATTGGAAAAAGTTCGCTGACATTGTACGGTGACGTTGGACAAACTTTGCAAAACGTAGAGTCGTGTAGAGGTAGTTATGGGTAGGTAAATTTTGCCTGCTGTAATTTCTCCGTACGTGATTGTTCGGGTGTCTCGGCAGGGCAATGTGAATGCGTTTAAATCGAAAACCTCCTCGACTCACTCAATCATATTGAGACTTGGAAATTTTAAGGGATTTAATTATTCCTCGAAAGCAATCTATTTGTTTCTTATCCCGTAACACATGTTGGTAGTATATTTGCTCGAACTATAAAAAAATCCGAGGGGCAGAAGGATTTGTCAGCTTTTATCCAATTGTCCTCCCAATATTTTAAATATTGACAGAATGTCAATATATTACCTCTTTAAGCATTCAATAATGTTGACAATAAATACTGAGTCTCTGAGACCAATTCATTTTACATTTATTAATTCACGAGCAGCTGACGCTTCCAGAGACGCATTATGTCTTACATTTGTCGTGCAATTTCCAACACTTCAGTCTCACAAAAACAATAGCAACACTCTTTCCCCGAGGAAGTTTTCTGCTATCGAAACATTCAATGATCAAGGGAGTACTCTACCTATCGCAGACCTCGTCCCACAACTTATTCCCCCAGAAATGGAAAAAGAAAAGCGCGTCGCGGCAAGATAATAACAATATCTTTTTTAATCACGAATAAGTGGAGAACAGCCCTTTCGCTGGCCGAGTGAAATACCTCCGGAGAAGAAGGATTTCAAAAGCCGTAACGCCGGATGATATGATCTTTTAATGGCCGCTTTGTGGCTGGATCCATTGCTGAGATCTAAGAAGATTCAGCCGGTTGGTTGGCACAGGCTCCGTCGTCTCCTTGTCGTCTTTCTCGTGTAAGCATTCAGGAACGTGATTCCTTTCCTTCTCCCCGTTCGTGTCCTCGTCGTGCCCCCGACGTTTCGCGGCCTGTCTCGTTCTTGTTAACCCAGCGAAAGGACCGACAGGTCGACCGACCGGCGGCTGTGTCGGTGCTTAATTTTCCCCTCGTAATTACGCGGGCAGAGCGCGCAAGACGAAGACCAAGTATTGTACCAAGAAGGGTGCGGACCGTCGGGAATAGCTCGTATATCCGTTGGTAGCTACCCGCCCAGCCAATGTATAGAACTCCTGTCGAAGCTCTTCGCCACCGCCCGCGGAATAAGATGCAAGAAAGTTCGCCGATAATCGCGTGGCATTCTATCGACGCCATGGTGGAAGAGAATCCCTGGCCAACTTGGGGATTTAAGACGACGCGACGCGACGGTACGACCGTCCGTTTCTTGCGAACTCTCTCCTGTGGGTCTAATATCTTTGCACCGTGGTAAACAAGGCTATTGGAATGGTAGCGTTTGGCGAATTTAGGTTTCAGTAGTCTTGTTAACTTGTTAGCCTGTGCAGATTGTATTAGTCGGAATATTAATATAAGCAGGAGGATAATTTAATAATTTAGTTCACCTCGAACCGCGTGACGAAATTCAAAACGTGTACACACGTTTAGTAACAATGAATAGTTTGGGATACGAATGAGAACAGAAGTGCTTGCGAAGCCGAAGAGTTTATTGTTGAGAGAGTGTCGTGCGACGACCGTTTATACTAATAAAATAGTTAGAAATACAAGGAGTTAGAAGTCTCATTACCCTGATCTGCGTTTTGCTTTTATTGGCAAAGAAGTTTACAAAAAATAACTTCTACAGTACTGCTTGTAAATTTCTTGGAAACAGTTACGCACTCTGTTTAATTAGTTGAGGTGTGCAATTCGTGCAAGTGGTTACAATTAGCTAAACCTTCAACTTTGTAATAATAGTAGTACAAATTATTACAGCACCAAAATATACCATAGCGGATTTATTGCAAACATTTGAACAGTTTGAACGGTGCTGAAAATTTTAACGCTTCACTCCATCGTATAACTAAAAATTCAAATATGCATTGCGAATCAAAAAGTCGCAATACCTGGTGCCTCCGCCCCGTCAAAGTCCACAGCTCTGCGTACTTCGAGAGGACGAGTAACAAAGTTCAGCTTGAGCCACGTGGAACCATATATTTTAGTTAGTTACACGCTGGATAGCACGTACATGTAAATCGGCAGGATCGAAAGACGAAGGGTGTTCCCAATAGCCGCGTGTCTATTTATGTGGGGCGACGATCTTGGTCGCGGTAGCTACTGGGCTGAAACTGGCGGACAGGGTTCGACTGGGCGGCCACATGAATTGGCTATTAGTAGTTCGAAACAGTATGCTCTAATGGCGACCTGTTGGCCTTTGCTCGCGTCGTTGTGCCAACCCACCCGCACTTGCCCGTCCTTCATTAGCGCGAGTCCTTGCGTTTCAACCGTTCCCTGCTATCAAGCAGTACGCCACGACCTAGGTGAGTGAATGCTGGCGACAGCTAAAAGCTGTCTTTACGCTGACAAAATGGACGAACCGTTGTTACAGTCTTCGAGCCGCGCCATAGAAAATGACTTCCTTCTGATAGCCTTGATGGACCATTGTACTAATAACGCGAGTTTCGCCGGGCGGTGCATTGTGAGAGTTTCGGGCTTTTCTAGCACGAAGTTTGAAAATCTGTGGGGGCGGGGGAGTGAACTATGGGCATTTCAAGTTGCAGTTATAATGTAATATTTTCGGAGTGATTTTACTCAGCTTTCTGTTGCCGATAAGAACATAAGAACTATAGGTTACTTTTTGCGGATAATAAGAAACTCAACGGCGAAGCAATTTTATTTGTAACAGAATTGCTGGTTTTTTGGATTTTAGTTTTTGCAATATCTTTTTCATCGTGTTTCGCTTATCTTCGCTGCAGTTTCTTCGTTGATTTCATTCTCGCGAGGAATATTTCCCCGGCAACTCGTGTCGGCGTTCTGCAACGGAGTAATTGTTAACCAAAGCGGAAGATTCCTTTGAAAAGAATGCAGGCAACTTTTTGACGCAACAGGAAATCGAGCAGGAACGTAAAGGATTTCCTCAAAGGGTTCCTCCACGTCTACGGATCTTCGTCTGTATCTGTTCTTTTTCTTCGCCCCTTTCCGTGAAAGGAAAAACGCTTCACGGGAATACTTCGCTCAAATGAATATCGTTTGCCGTTTGAGCGCATTCAATTAATTCTTTCACGCAACAGCTTGTTCCAAAAGTAAAAATTACCCGTATCACAATCTCAATCACATATTCCAAACGAAAAATCTGAAGGTATACTCAATCGTCCCCCCGTCAAATTCTTTCTCGCGTAACACGTTTCCTTGTATCTGCTAAATCTGAGCAATTGATCTTGCCAGGAATTCCTATTTCGTCCCACGATGTTTTCGTGAATCCCGTTTCGCGTCTATCCGAACATTTTACCCAGATGAAAGCATTTCATTGGCCGTTCAGTTTGTCCCCGGGAATAGGTCGTTCCCTGATAGAATCCAAAATCCTAGCGTTTCCGCCAGGCCGTGGGTCTGGCACTCCTTAAATCGAAGCGATGTCTAGGAGGTCTCGGCAGCGCCACCCTACACCACCACCAGCCATCTCCGTCGCCCGGACGGAGCCTTTACAATACGTCCTGAGCAGCCAGCTACCCTTTCTCTTAACGTCCAAAGTTTTCAAAGTACGACGTTCAATGGGGGCCGTCGTATATATGGCTAGCACACCCCCAAGCCTCGCACCGCCGTTCTTCGTTCCACCTATCCTTTTTCTTCCTCCTGGCCACACTCTCTGCCATCCTCTGAGGCTGACGCGCTTTGTGAAAGGCGGCGAGATAGCGCCGGCTAGCGGTCTCTGAACCGAGAACAGACCAAAACAACTTTATTGGGCAGTTACGGGACGGCAGAGATTATTTAATCTGATTACTATACGTGGGTTGGTAGTTTATACTCTGCTATCGGATTGCAGGTTTGTTAAAAGTATAATGTTCCCTCTACTCTTTCCTTTGCCGCTTTAGCCGTGGCATTATCTTTACGGAATTTCACGAATACTTGTAGCACTGATTGGAGAACCTGCACAGGCAATTACTTCGAGAGGGTAAATTAGCAATACATTTTCCGACACCCTCCTCCGAACAGCAAAATAATAATTCGGACTTTCTTCGTTAACTGTGCACTAGAGAATGGCTCTGCGCGTCGCTATCATCGGTTGTTACCGTGGTGGGATCGTCTTGCACAGATGCCTTTCAAACTCCTCTCAGAAATCGGCGATAGAGTAGAGAGAGATAGGGCGAGGCCAGTGGTCGAGGAAGACCCGGAGCGCGATACGGTCGCGGGGACAGATACGCTGGGACGGGGGTGTTCCCTTGCTCGTTGGCTGGCTGGTCGTCCTTTGTTGACGGTCTCTGCCGCTCCACGGAAACAGTCGCCAGGAAGCGAGCTAGCGCAACGACGAGGACGCCCACCACCATGACGTCATACACCACTGACTTCATCTCGTTATGTTACGTTCGTCGACGAGACGTCGGATGCAGGAAGCCTACCGTTTCTCTCTGTTCCTCTGCATTACGACGACGTGGCCGTCGGTTTCGTCCCTCTCTCTTCCGCGTGTCTCTGTTACCCCGTGTGCCTGACCCTCTTCGTCACGGAACTGTTCTCCACCCGTTCAACCCGTTAGCTCTTGAGCGGCCCGCATGGCGGACTCGAAAAGCCACAAGCCTTTCGGGAAGACAGCAACCGGAGATCGATATTTCTCGAGGACGAGTAGAAGAGCTGTCAGGGGGTCGTGGTGACCGGTTATATAGATTTCGATTTGTTCGATGCTAAACGGAACAGTTTCTATGAATTCGTTTTAAAATTGTTCAGTATGTGTCGAATGATGTACTTTGTATTACTGATATAGGCAAAACGAAGTACTTGTGCATTGTTTAAAATGGTTGGGAAATATTTTCCTAGGTAGTGCATAAATAAGATGGATTAGTGGGAGAAATTCTGTTTCAAATCGTAGAACTGGCCAGCATATTGGACACTCCTTGGGCTAAACAGCGGGAAGTAGTATATGCCTGAAATGCGGTGGTAGTCAGACGCGGTCGGGTTTTGAAATTTATAAACTATACGGACCGAATACTGTCTGGGCATTGGGTTCGTTATTATTATCATTTTATCATTTATTCGAAACAAAGCGGTTAGCCTCTCAAATACTTTGATTATCGAGTAATCCAGGAGCAACGACAATTCTGAATATCCGCGGGTAATATTCGCCACTTCTCAACGAATACAAAGCAGTACTCGTATTCTTCGTAAAACATGTACAGAGATCACCTGAATAGTTCATCCCTCAGCCTTATCCACTCTCGCCTCCGCACCTACGGCTCTTTTTTCCCCGGTGCGTGGAAGGGAGGCACGAAATCGCGTTAGGACACGACAATAGAATAGTGTAACGAGCGGAAACGTTGATTTCGATTAGGGGTGCTGGTAGCGGTGAATCCGGGCGTGGGGTAAACGTAAGTAAGCAGGCATCCAAACACGCGTCTAAGGGACTCTCTGAGTAGCAGTCTGAGAGCGCTTCTTCGTTGTGTCGGCGGCGCCGTGAATTTATGGGGCCGTAACAGCGACAAGTGGTTCACAAGTCGCCGGTGGCATCACCGTTTGGCGCCCACCCCGAAAGGGGCTTTCTCGTTTCGCTCTCACCTCCCTTGCCCGGAACGAAATAAATTGGGTTTACCGTGGAAGAGGCGTCGTTGCTTCTCCAACGAGCCTTCATCGTCGCCACCGTTGCTTCTGCACGGATTTGCCGGTAGCGTTGCTGATTTTACGCCCCCTGCGCAGCACCGTGTCTCTGAGAGGACAATTTTGCATCATGCGAAAGCTACTTGCCACAAATATAGGTATGGATAAGCGTGCTCTCCTCTCTGACTGGCCTTTGACGATTTCATGCGAGATTTTGTTGTCTTCTGAGAAGACTTCTTGTATTTTTTCTTCTCCTGAACAGATCCGATATGACAACTCTATTTTTGTTATGCTTTATGATCGTATAAGCCAAAGGATGCTTGGTGCATTCAGATTCGTCACACGTTTATCTTACAGCAAAGTGGAAACTGATTGTGATATTATTCAATTTAATATATCACACTTTATCAATCCCAGATAGCAATTCAGCAAATTAATCAATCCAGGGTTCCACAAAATTACTGATATCCAAATCAGTTTTATTGTCACAAAGGCAAGCAAAGTACGCATTCCAATGGCCGAAGCCTCGGAACATTTCATTCAGCTACGATATTCGTTAAAAATCCAGCACGGCATTTTGGTTAGAATTTTCAGAATGAAGTGTCAGATAGAGGGGATTCACGCAATAACACCCAGTGATTCGATTCGAGGCCGTGTGGTGTAAAAGCGACAGCCGACGCTTCTCTTTCTCTCGCCTCTTGCTCTCCCTCTCCCTCTGATCCTCTCGAGCACTTTGTAGGTCGTACCTCCACCCCAGGCACCCCTTCCGAGAGCGACGGTTTAAAGCGTATTAATTAACCCTTTATTAGACTCGAGTGAAAACCGCCGCTTTCGCGCTGGCGCGAGATGAGCCCGATTCAGGAGGCCAGCACGGCGTCTGGATTCGCCCTGGGTATCGTTCAGTATTTATGAAAAGCTTCCAGGGTATTTCCCGCCGGATCAGCGATTTTTTCCTGATGGAATTTCGTGGGAGAGTCGTCGATTAGAGACACTCGATAACGCGATTATTTTCATGCAATACAGATACGTATATTGATGATCATGTTGAGAAATGATGGCATGCAGTAGAAAACCGTATATCTGTACTCGATTTATTCTGAACAAGTTAATGATCCGTTCTAAACTTAATGTCGATCACTTGATGTTGTGACATTGCAAGATACTAATTCATAAGGCTTCCTCAATAAAGACAATAAATAAATAACTTCTGTGGCTAACGTAACGAGGCGCGTCTGACCAATACCCGACAATACTACTTAAACCGGGACAACGTAGATAAATATTTCTTCATACCAGCCAATTTTCTAAACCATCTCTGTACCCCGCCTAATAATTGCCATGAACTTTCTTCACACAAAAGAGTTTATCTCCCAATACAACCCCCGAAAATTCTAGCCTTCCTCGATAAGAATGTTTTTTTTTTTAAGTTGTAATTCAATCGAACCGCGTCGCCCGGCTCGACTTACGATCGCGCCTCGTTCCTCGGAGAAGGGGCAGCCGGTGAAGGAAGCAGAAAAGACGTACAATACGAGAGGATCTGAGAGGGAAAGAGAGCCGTTTGTCTGTCGAATGGTCCACATATATCGCTCGTAACGCTACTCGGTCCCTTGCAAGGGGCGAGTGTGCTCAATTTGCCACGTCGAGGGTCGCAGGACTCGGTGTACCTAGCAGAACGTAAAGGAAGGGGATGAGAGGAGGCGACTCGTGGAGGGTGCACCGGTCCCTCAGAGGGACGCAGGACGAGCCAGGAGATGTAGGGCCTCGGGTGGCACGATGTACGATGGGATCGAGATGAGATTGTCCCGCTAGAACCTCTCGTTTTCTCGCTTCCTCCCGCCTGCTCATTCTAGCACCCCGCACTTTTCTCCGTTGCTCGCAAAACTACCCTTTACCCTTAACAGTCCTTCTTCTTCGATAAACTCTTTACAGGTTACGGGACTTCGATGCCGTGCTATTCCCGGTTATATAGCCCCATCGACTGTCTCTCTGGGAGTATTTGAATACAGCGTAATAGCCGTTCCCTGACGCGGACACGGCGATACTCAATAAGTTGTAGCATTAGTGTAGCACCACTGTCGTTACGAATAGGAGCACGGGTACGGTAATAGGTCGGTATTTCTGTTTGCACGGCTTTGTAGAAGCGTGGATAACGATTATCCAATGGTATCATTGAAAATGCTGTGGTCAGGGAGTTTTGGTATGTACCCTCTTAACATTTATGAGGTTGTAAAGTCATCGTAATATTTCTGTCTTGCACGTGAGCCTTTGTGCACGCATTTCGCAAATGTGTCTTTTTCCGTTTTAACAGGAGCAATAGTTGTGAAAGTTCTCAGGGCAGGGAACTTGTTTCGAGGAGATTAGTCTTACATTTTTATATGCATACCTCGAACACTGCAATTATTGCATTTAATCCTACACAAAGTACACTCCCCCGTCGATATCCAGACAAGAATTAACTTACAAGCGTATCAGCTCCGTAAGCTTTGAGCCCGGAATTATTAAAGCCCCAAACGCGGGCTGATATTGTGTTGCCTGCCACTTTATCCTCCTTGTAATGAGCAGGCATCCAAGTAGAAGTCTTGTATCTACCGTTGCGACAGCCTCTGATAACTGACGAGCATTTTGCCTCGGTCTGAAAGTTTGTCTACTCGCGTTACCTCGCGCTGCTCGGCATCTTCGTCGTCTCCTCTTCATCGCTATCGACAACTATTCTACTTTGCCTCTATATTTCCCCGGTCCAATAGCTGCATTGTCTCGTCTTGTCTACGTCTTCACGTGTGCCTCAACTAACCCTTCGGCATTCAACACCACCTCCTTCTGCCTCTCTCTTTCCCACGTGACGTTGTGTTACTCGAGTTTATGCTCGAAAATCATCCCCTGCCCTTTCCCGTTGGATCTTTGCCCCAGGATAAGGCTATCAAGTGCACGTTGCGTCTTTCTGTCGCGCTAGAAATGGTCGAGAGAAATTTTGGATACATTTGATAATATCCCTCCTTCGTGAATATGCCGGTTTAGGAATTAAGAAATATATGTATTCTTCTTTTTCCCAGATCTGGTTTTTAAATGAACAATACGAAAAAGAATATATAATAATAACAGTGATCAATTTTAAGTACACATTTCGTGTCGCAAAGGTGTTACGGATGTTTAAAATTATCGATAAGTTGAAGTAACTTCGTCGAGTTCCAAGTTCGGAAGTTTGGGTAGTTCAAAATTCGAAGCACCGAGTTATAAGTTGCAAGTTCCCGGGAGTTCTAATGGTTTTATTGACAAGCGAGTAAGCTTCGGCTGAGATTCTCTGAAAGGCGAAGATACACAGACGACGATGAATATCCATGACGTGTGACAGTCGACAGAATTACTTCGAGAAGTGTATAGCATTTTTCCTGATTATTAACACCCTTTAATCAATTATCGTTCACCATAATCTCACACCGATAATTTCTTCATATAGTTCATTCCCTTGACAGAAGGCAACAAAAATAAATTACCGAAGGTGTCTCTGCTAATTGTACTGTTCGACTGACTTTTAGACATCATTCCACTTATCCCAGTTTCGTCTGCTCTAAATTAAACAATTCTCATTAAACAATTTCCAATTCGAAAGGAATAATTTCCCGCACAGATGTAAATATCTATCTACGCGGTATCGTAGACCAGTGACGCGTAATCCGTAAATTTCTCGTTCGGAAAGGCAGTGTCATCGAGGCGGACGGGTAATAACAGACGCGGAGGATCGAGCTCAATCGCGCGAGACCCTCGGGATCCTGGTTCGACTTTCCGGGAAAAACGAAGGGGAAACTATCCCCCTGCATCCCGTGAAGGTATTCGTTGAACGTTTTGCGACGGGTTATTCGGCCTCTTTGGCTGCACGAGCAAAAGTAGGACCTGTTTAATGGAGCTCGGGCCATTCTCGAAATTTGATCGGCGAGAACAGCCAGTGTACAGTTTCTTCTCTCTTTCGCCCCGCAATCTTTTCCCGTTCTTATACCCTCCCTTGCTCGGTCGTTTCAGCCTTTCCTAGTTTCGTGCGCTGTCTCGCGTCCTTTCCTGGATTCCGGTTGCAGGGACAACTTTGATTTGATTCCTCTCGAAGTCGTTCCTTTTCCGCGTGTCTCACTTGGACGCGACGAATCTGCAGAGAACGAGATGCCGTAGCTTCGGGAAACATTCTTGTTCGTACGATTTCGAAAACCGATAGACGGTTCAGTTTCGTGAGAAATTGCACGACTGGAAATTGGTCTAAAATACATATATATTTCGCTGTAAAAAAAATATTATTTCGTCTTTCGATGGTATGGCATATTCGCATTGAGGAAGAGAAATACATTCCCAAAAATTGTCCCCGTATACGTTACTATATATTTGTTTCTTCTACTTACTTCTCTACTAGGTCTTCGGGATGTCTTCTTCGGGGGCTTCGCGGAATGCAACGGTTGTACATATTTGTATGACTAGCGGATTCGGGTGTATTTCAACCCCTTGAGTACAGATGTAGTGCCGAATACTTAGCTGTCATTATTTGCGGAATTTCCGTGTCGTCTAGTTGAACTTTTGATATGCGATTGTTCCTTAAATACGTATACAGAATTAACATAGATTCTCAACGCAATGCTAGCGACTTTCGCGGTCGTCGAACAATAAAATGACACAGAATAGCGCTGACGCAACTCGAAAAATGCAGGAAAAAAAACGGGAACAGATGAACGATAAGTAGTGGCCCGGCGTCGGTAGTTCTCGAAATTTACTGCCCCTCTGACCAGTCATCGGGGTGGATGTAACGCTTTCTGTTTGCATGGAAAGTATCGTCAGTCGACTGACCATGGACGTCGGCTTGGCATTGTGAAAATGTACGCGAACGCATACGTACGTGACGTCGCTGCGTGCTCCTTTTTGCCCGTAGACCGATACGAACTTAGGCAGGAAGTGACATGCTTGCGAAATGGGGTGAACATTCTGCGGCAGGAAAAAGGCAGCAGGAGCGTTTTATACACGTGTGTGTATATATATAGAAACGTATTCCCAGCATGGAACAAAACGAACAGCATTGGAACCGCGGACAGAAATATCGTCAGACGGTTGACGTACTCTTGGTAGAAAACGCTCGTCCCAGTTCCGACAATTTGAATAAATTACTCGCCACGTAGCCGTTGATTGTGTTACTTTACAATGCTTGACTTTCAGTGTATCTTGTTTTATTTATGTAGCAGGTGGAGTCGGAGATTGCTCGGGTATTGTTGAAGTTCGTGTAAACATTGCGTTCCGAATGGTCGCAAATTTTCATGTCACAGGGATTCGATTTAACGTCTTCGCTTAATTTGTTAAATTTTAGAATTGAGCATTTGCACCGCTCGTATTCCTTCAAACATTTACCAATATCTCCCGGTTTAGTTTTTCTGTTTAGAATATATTCTTCAAATCGATCTACTATTTGAACAATTCCGATATCTTCATACAAATTTTACAGTAAAAACCAGAATATGGAGAACAATATTTAATACGAGCAAGCGTGACACGAAAAGTTAGTCGCTCTCCATAAATGTATCCTGGTCGAAACATCGCAACCTTCGGGTTTCCGTCCACAAGAAACTTTCCAATGCGATACCAAACTATCCCCGTGTCCCCCCAAACATATGTGCGTCGTAGAAAATTTAACGACATCTCAACTACGTCGAGGAGCAGGAGGGAATGAAATAAAGGTAAAAAAAAAACGCGTGTAGGAAGAGTCAGTCTTCAGACATAGGGTCACGGCTGGCTTGTTTGCACGCCCATTCTCTGCATGGCCATCCTTGACCGTGGCTGCCCAGGGTGGGCCGACCAGAAGAGGACCCTCCGTGGCCATTACTTGGATGGCAAACACACTTGGACCGTCGGTTTGTCCTTCTATCCAGGCCGCATATAGTGGCCCGACCCCTCTGTATCGGCATGAGATTTCTATTTAAATGAGAATCCATTAGAATCTCAAGGCGGACCGGGCAGAACGATGCCTCGAAAAGTTTCCTCCTACCGGATACTAATCAGCGTTTCCTGTCTGGTGTGCCATAACAGAGTTCTTATAAAGCTAAAAATCTTGGCTGGTTGCGCGTGCCGTTCTTGGTTCGGGAATGTCTGCGAGAAATAATATTTCCTGAACGATGAACGGAAAATTTTCTTGTGCACGGTCGAAATGTTAGAAAGCAATATACGGATAGTTGATATGGAAAATTTGACTACTTCTATGGACACCTCAGACGCCCAATACTTTGTCCCATAGTATTGTTAGTATTATCGAATTATAAAATCGTTTCGAGCAACACCCCCAACCCTCACAGCAATATTGCTTGACTCCAGACGTTCTAAATTTGCGGCATCTTAACTACCGGAGCGTTCTTTGCCATTGTAAACCACTAACGAGACATTCTTCCCCCAGCACAAGCCCCGAGTTATCCTTAGATTTCCTTCCGCTAATGTATTCATAATCGTGCGTGCGGTCGAGCGCCGGTTCCCATCGAAATCTCCTCTCCCGGCACGCGCCTTAATCGTCGTTAATGATAACACAAGTGTCCCGGGCCCCGTGCAGAATTCCCAGCGACGCATTCAAAGCTCTCCCCGGTCTGGATAAACCAACATGCGTGGATGGCAACGTAGTCTTGAGTGGCTAACGGCTGAAGACGAGCGTGTAGCAGCGTTCATCCTGCATGCCCGTGTCGCGAGGGGCTTGGACCTATTTACGCGCATTCGGAGCCATCATTAAGAGGGAGCGTGCACGATAGAACAGGAGGGAAGACGCAGAAATGACAAAGCCGCTCGTTAGGCCCTCCGAGGGTCCTCACAAGTAACGCCAAGGGTGAGAACGTGCTTAGGCCTCGATCCATCCCTTCGACCTCTGCCTTTCTCTCTCCATCTCCGCCGCTTCTCATTTTCTGACCTCCTCTCCATTGCGTGCTCTCGAACACCCTTTTCGCGATGGTCACTCGCTGGTCCCGAGGCATCAGCAACTTCGCCCGTGGACGCGAATCGTGCATTTGACTAGAGACATTGGTAACTGGTTCTTCCACTGCTTCTTGTGCAGCTGCTCATATTTCCGATGTCTGTGTCTACAGGTACGTGTCCATTTTAGAGTTGAACTATCGCGACTTGCCCTCGAGAGTATCTCTCGCGAGTGGAGACTACATTTGAGGGAACTGTCCGAGAGCGTCATTCGACTGACGCGAACGATGGCGCTCTAGCTTGCTCTAAAATGGGTATAGATAGATAGAGTATATGTATATATAACTATCGGTGAGTTGCCTTTATAAATTAAGTTAAGTAAATATAAATTTTAGTAGCTATATAAATTTGAATAATATTTCCCCCCCTTTTCATATTGCGTTTTCGTGCCTGCTCTCGTTATTTGCTAATCTTGTTGCACTTGATAATTCGTGGAGGAACGTGGTTCGTAGGGGAAGGTGTTGTTACCTGTACCACGTTATTTGTTATTGTTAGCGCGAGCCGGTGATGCATCGTTAGAGCTGAAAGCCACGAAGTCGTAGGAAGTGAGTTACTGCGCCATTGACAATTACGCGTTGACAACATCCGTCTAATGGTGCTTCGCTCGTAAACGCTCGGTCGTCTTGCCGCTTCTCCTCTTTCGCCGTGGCTTCCGCGTCTTTGCTCGTAAGAGCATCATATTCACTGGTGACGCGGGTTATGCTTCTCCACGGGCGTGATATAGTGTTTTACAAATTGTGCCCGCGTTTGGACGTCACGTAGTCGAGGGTAGAATGTGCCGGAGTGAAATTATTGTCCGCTTTCGTCACCGTCAAGATATTCGCCACCCCCATCGTAAACGGGAATGCAAGCTCCATATATCGAGTTCTAGAACTCCCGAATTTGTTTATTATCTGAGCTTTTGTTTGCGACACGCCCTTATCTACTTCGAACAGAAGTAAACGATTCGTAGGGTTTTTACACAAACACCTCTAACAACTCGGGTCCCTGCTGTCCCACATAAGCGACTCCCTACTTATTAGCTGATTCGACAAGAATAATGAGCCATGAAATACAAGAACCTTCCGTATCTATTATTTTCCCGAGCACAGCGCGTTGCACAGACGAAGCATAGATTAGCAAAACCCATTCCCTCGACATTAATCCCAGCATTCATCACCGACTCCACTACTTGCCAGGCACCTTCTGTGTTCGCAGAAACTGACAAAACGAGTCGCGGGGGATGGAATGGCGACAGGTCGTCGAGGCGGTTACCGAGAGCAGTCATTGCTGTTGCACGTTGCGGGAGTTGGCGATCAGTCAGGGTGACAGTTTTGTCCGCGTAGGTGACCCAGGGCGTCGGGGGTGCGTTCCATCACTTTCCGTCCGTGATGTATGCATGAGGTCGCGACCGGTAGCAATCGTGCTACAGAACGTCCCCCAAGTAGCCAACTCCTCCGCCTCCCATCTTGCCATTTCCCTATGAATATATAAATCGAACGCACACGGACTTGTATGGAGGCAAACGAACTGCTTATGGGTGGGTACTCATGGGGCACGTGGTCATACGTTAGCGTCGCGAGACGCTGGCGTCCTGCTTTTGTCCCTTGGCAGTAATATCACCGCGAATGTATCACGGCGATGCTTCAGCGTACATGGTGCACTTCGTCTCACGGCGAGAAGAATAATTCAGGCAGCTGTAAGGGCGGCTGAATGATTTTATTTCCTTGGGACAATGGAAAATAGGCGTGGTGGTTGTTCGAATTCGTTGCGGTGATCCGGTGTTGGAATTTAGTGGGACGATGGTTCGCTGATGTTGGGTAGGAAATGTAGGGGCAATTCGGGTGTGCTGCATCGCCGCTATGGAAGCTGAGGAATTTATATTTTCACGGAAGTTTGCGTGCGCGAAGAGTTCGGAATGCATTTTACTTTCATAGAATATTGTCATGAAAAAATCGACCGGCGAAGTCAATTAATTATCGGGCTTATTTAGTCCAAATGCTAAATAATCTAGGCGGACAATAACTTTCTGCGGCACAATAAAATTTGTCTGACAACAATGTCCGAACAGGATTTCCCTTCGTTTATTCACTGCTACTATGCATAAATGTACATGACGTTTTGTAATATTTATAAATATTGCAAACATTCTTGCAGAATGTACATGCTCGTATTTTTTTTTAAATAAATTGTAAATTAATTAAAAATATTGCAGAGCATATGATGTAAAATTACGTGATATTAAATGTTATCGTCAGGTTCATTAATTCATCTAAGACACTCTGATACTTTCGATACCGTTGAAACCACGATCGATGCAACGTGGATTGGTCTTGGGGCTAGATCATATCTAGTGTCCCTTCGGGCTCAGCAAAGGGCCCAAGTCCAAAACCCAAAGGCTTAACGAGTTGCGCGCACTTCGTGGAAGGCAAGTCAGCTCACGACATTACAGGGTGGTAATGGAGTTAATTGCCGGCAGCGAGCGAAACCTGGGGCTTACAACTTGAGATACCTCGTGCACCTGATACCAACAAATTGCTTGGTTCTTACATTACAACGTGATCCAGCGCGGTCTTTCCTGTGCATGCGTGTCGCAGGCCAGCACCTTAATCCTACCTGCGGACGTGTGCGAGGAAAGTCCTGTTAAACTCCTGTTAATAAGAGTACGCTTCTAATAAGGATACCCTTACTAATTGTAAGAATATTGCTTAATAATGACGCGAGATATCTCGTCCTCGGTAACGAACGGGTTAATTCTTTTCTATGTATCTTAGAAATATCGTTATCGTTTAATTCTTGTGATTTGTGTTATATTCCAATTGTACAATACAAAACATTAGCGAACCTTGTTAGCTGAATTCGCTTCACGCTCGGCTTCTAATCGATCCTTCGTCAGCTCTTACTGACACCGAAACGATCACCAAATTATCCAGACAAAATGGGCGAGTGCCTAACATCCGTTCGCGTGGACATCACATTCGCCAGAGATAGCAGCTTTCATCGTCGACAGTTCGTCTCTGGCGAAGTTGCGGTACGCTTTATCCGCGTTGCCGTGCGCCGTGGAGAGAACGGCGCGCGAAATAGGATAATACCTCGGCCAGGACCTTCCAGCTACGTTGTACGAGGGACGATGACTAGCGTAACACAGAAAAGACATTAGCCAGCGTCGTGAAAGGCGGCCGTGAGGGGCCAACGGGGTTGCCAATGCTTTGCGGGCTTTGACTATGATGGGATGATGGTGGAGTAACGTTGAAGCGTGCTTCATTCGAGCAAAATTACGACTGCATACGAATATGTATTCATGTATCACGTTCGCGCTTACGATTTTGTGACTTCCTGTGAGACGCGGCGAAGATGGCTGAATAATGGCTCGTGACTAATATGAATAGCGTGGAACGTGCGGCGTAGGTTAAAATTGCTTTTATATTCGGATACGTACGCGAGGGGTGAAATTCGGCGCGGCGTCTTTAATCTCGAAAAAACGAAAGCGATCTCGATTACTTACGTCTTAGTGTTCAGAAATTTCCCAAACTTACAACAAAAATTCGTGCTGTCTTTGTTACCGGAGATATTAAAAGTACTTGCGAGTATTTATGACTTTGTATGCTTCTCACGCGTAGATGCAACTAAAGGAGGGCAGCAAATTTTCATTTTCACACGTAAAAAAAATATTCCAAACATTTTTTAAGATTCGCTATATTTTTGAGGACGCAATATATTGATTGCATATTATTGTCATTAGAAGTGCAAATAAAGTAACGCATAATTTGTCGCAGTTCCTTTCATGGGTAACTAGCTTCCATTGAGCAATAAATCGGTGCTATTAAATTAATCATTATATTGTTTCGAACAATGCCCGTTCTTTCCACTAAAGTATTGCATTAATTACATCGACAGGGTAGCCGGCGAGTCCGGTAATTAATGTCATCGGTTCCTGTCGTTCAATTAAAAACTAATTTTGTAGGGTCCACTTAATTGACCAGTTTCCATCGCCCTGCTAGATATTGCCCCGCCGCCTGTACGCCCTTTTGTCTCGACGTATCGTCTTATCGGGAACGCCTAGAATTAATCGTGCACCAGGCTCAAGGCTCACGTACGGGCCCCGGTTTAATCGAAGGGAGAAGATTAATTAAATTATATGCCGCTCGCGAAGTTGATTCCTCGCTTTAAATTGCAAATTTCCCAGCTACTGATTAATTGATCAGCCAATGCACGAAGTTGAGTGGAAATTAGTGGCTTCAACAAATTTCTGGATTTCAAAGGAATTTCACGTTTCCATGTTATATTAATATTTCCTAAATGGAGTACTTTATTGAATCTTGCTTTCCCCCTCGACATTAAACTTATATGACGTTCAGCCTTGTAGTGTTGTATTTTCCAAAGATATTCTCATTAATTGCAACAGTTTTTATCGCAACAGTACGAGATTATATTTATTTCGGTTTTATGCGTCCTTCACAACAGAAGTAGCTTTTCTTAAAACAGTATGTATTGGAATTTGATATTCGTTAGTCCAAACGTTCGAAACTTCTTCACGGCTCTCTTCCGACCAAACGATAGTTAAATAACAAACGCTACTATTTTGCCAACGATAATTGCAAATTAGACGAGGAACACGATTATATATGTATTGCGGCAGAGAGAGCAGAATTCTCTGCCGCGGAAATTTACGTAATCGCGACAGAAGTTGAAACAACGTTCAGCCACCAATCAATTAAAAGTACGTTCCGTGCAAATCCAACCTTTCCGAATCGAGGGGGTTTCCAAACGAAATAATAGTTGGCGAGATCCGATCTTGACGGTGAACGAATAGCAGACGGGGGGAAAGCTTTGCGTGGCGTCGGTCGAATCTGTTGGAAATCGTAATCGGTACGAGTGGCGGAACCTCTGACCGGTGGAAAATCCGGCCGCTCTCATTAGCATTTAATGCCGACGAAAGTTTCGGCTATAATGGCTCGTGTGTGCGGCCTGACGAATGCTCGAATTAGAGGCGAGAGGGCTGGCAAGAGTTGGCGGTAAGAGCGAGCTTTTCGAGGAGCCAGATCGGAGGTGAACCCAAAGAGACCGAGACCGAACGACGTGTTCCTGCTTGAAAATTCTCTCTGGCCCTCGAGCTGATTAAATTCTTCCGACCGTGATTACCGAATGCCCGCGTAACGGCCGCGTGAATTGCTTTGTAAAGTTATTAAATCGTTTTACACAATTTTCGATACACCTGGCGCACGTGAAGTTCACATTCGAAACGTTTATCGTTTGAACTGACTTCCTTGCTACTGTCTCGATACGACGGGAGAATAATTGAGAACCCACTGCTGTAACATGTGTAGAAGTTATTTTTTGTAAACCTCACGTAGATTGGAATAGAGGACAGGTGGGGTAATAAGACTTCAGTTTACTGTAATTAAAACACTAACTTTATTATAACACACGTCAACACACGACGTTACTCAAACAAACAACGACTCACACACGATACTCTCTGAACTCTGCCTTAGCTCTCTTCCAACTCTCCCTTAGCTCTGCCTCTTGCACGCATCGTTCATTCGTTATATTCTTGCACTCTTAGTTTCTCTTTCGTTCTATTCCTCATTTGCTCTCACTCATTTAGAACACACCCCGCAGTCATTCCTCGTGGGTGGTCGGTCCTGACCTCCCGAACCCTTGGGCCGCTGTACCCTCCATGCACACGACCTTCTCAAGTACTCAGTTCCGAACGTACCTTTCATACATCGGAATCATTCTAAACATTCACGCAGTATTTCCAATCCAACACATGTGTTTAATAATTTACGAGCATATCAATTTAAATTCTGTTACCTTATGGCGAGATATTTGTAGTAGAGTATGGTACTTAATTTTTACTGATTAATTTCTTTTAAAACAGTAATTACTTCCAATATACTCTCCACTTTTTAATTCCCCACAACCAACAACGAAATTCGTCAAGAACGACCAGACTACTTTTCTTCGCAACAAACACTGTGGAACGCGCGTCTCTCAAAAAATTACGAAACAACAATCTCCGCCAATCCGCAAACCCACGTCAACTTACACCGTGTTCAAACGCGGCCGGAGCTAACTCACGTTCGCGCGAAACGCAATATAAAAGTGCGTGCAGCTCACAAAGAGAAAGGTAGTATTCTCCATGGTAAATTAACTCGGAGCAAGCTCGAAACGAGCATCAACGGGGATTCCAGCGTGGTACCTTCGGCGAACCACAGTTTCATCCTCGTCAGATGGTATTTCGTTATTACACGCGGAAGTTAATATCCGTCCGGTATGTGTGTATGCAAAAACTTCCCCGCGGGAAGTTAATATACTTTTAATTTTTATTTTCGCACGTAGCTGGCCACGGCGACGAACGCGGTGCGAGACGGTGCGCGCTCGTCAGCGACGGAGAACTTTAAATTCTCGTGCCGCCTCGCTTAATCCGCGGCTTAAAGAGCTTAACCCCACGAATATCTCGTCAGTGCTTCTTCCCCCGGACCGACGAGGTCGCGGCGTCGCGTCGCGTCGGTCCGCGGTGCCAGAGAGCAGGTTTATTAGCGCACGGATTTCGGAATTCTTTTCATCCCCGGCTGGGACACGAAGCCTCCCACGCCGTTTACATAAGCGAGTTCTCCGGATTGCCTTTTTGATATGTAGATAAGGGGTGGTGCCGCTTTTACGCCGTTTACGTTCCCCGCCACGGTCTAAAGAGAGACAGCAGGCTGTCGTGCTGTCCCGCGGTAGTAAACGTTGCCGAGGAACTTCTTGATCTTTCAAATGTCTGACGCTCGTCGGGAACGTCGCGACGGTGTCTTATTGTCAGAAGGTATTTTATGGCGCGGCGTTCCTCGGGGCGAAGGAATTTTTGTGGAAAGAGCTTGCAGTACAATCTACTGTTTTATCGCACGGAAAGAATTGTTTGCGATAAGATCTTCGTTGCGGTGCAGTCTCGCGAATGTTGAATAGCACAACTAAATTTTGTTCTCGGAAGTTCTGTGCCGGGAATTTACGATACCTGCTGACTATTGTAACCTCCGATATTTTATTTTGAGTTTGATTGGGCTGCAGGGTTAAGGATTCGTGGATATATTTTCTTTCTGGATTGAGTATAATTCGTTCAGAATTTCCCATTGAAACGTTGTGCCAGTCGATGCTGTTATTTCTGGTGTATATTTCGATCAAACCGGCAGCAGTTACTCGGGGCGGTTGTGCATCGATTTTCTTGAAGGAAATCTCGGGTCAGACGCGATAATCGAGGGAGTTCTGGCGCCGCACGTGAACACCACCGAAACGGACGGCCGAACAAGGCCAAGCAATTATGAACAAGGAGCATGACCAGGATAAACAAATTACACGCCAACGGTTTCTCGCCGGTGATTAGGTAGTAAATCTTGTTAGAGAAGTTTCTGTTTGAATTTTGTCTTCAAACGGCAGTAACGAGAAAATTATAGATCCACGAATTTTCTTGCATTTCGCACTAGAAAATTATTAAAAAATTTGAACAGCATTCGTTAATACATTTTAGCTTCACACTTTAATGGGACAGAAATCTTCATGAAAAATTGAACCCTCGCGAATTCAATGGAAATATTCAATATTTGTAGAAGTTATTTTTAGTAAACCTCTTTACCAATAAAAACGGAACACAGGTCAGGGTAATGAGACTTCTATTCTCTTCTACTTCTAACTATTTTATTAATATAAAATATCGTCGCACGATACTCTCTAAACAATAATCTCTTCGGCTTCGCGAGCACTTCTGTTCTCTTTCGTACCCCAAACTATTCAGCTCTCTTTCACTTCCCCGACTATTCTGCTTCGCGCACGCATCAGCCACTCCATATATTCACCCTTGCCACGTGTCGCAGTTCGACCACGGGTCACCATGCACCAAACACTCCACGTGCATTCCTCGAAACCATTCGCTCTTTCCTCGAGCTAAACATTCACTCGATCCACGTTCGACATTTCTACTAGCACTCTTCATTCACACCATGCTTATCTTGTAACTGCCTCGACAAAACTCGAGACAGTACTATAAACTAAAAGGCGCCAATAAACCTAGCCCTATCCGCTAACATACATATCCTAAAATCTATCAATACCACATACTTTTCACGAAAGTCGTATGCCTTGACGAAGAAAAAGTTTCACGATTGCAAAGGTTCGGTGTTTTATTGAAACGGTGGGCTTTGCCGAAGGATAAATGATCGGTTTAGATTTTCATCGGTCTAACGTTCTCGCGGGACTCGAGAGTGGAATGAGCCACTATGTTGGAAATAAGGAATCGTACAAACGAATGGGGGGGCCAATCTTTTTCCCCGGCCTACGACGTTCTATCATTATTGGGACGCTTCAGTCGGCACAGAGGCGTTCATTTACTTCCATTATTTGAAGTAAACAGATTTGGTGCCTATTTAGCTCCTCTTCAGACGATAACCACATATATTTTCCCGTTGCTTAGCCAACATTTTCCTTAGGGTTCCATCCAGCCTAGTGCTTTTGCCTCCCTTTTATTCGTTTACACACTGTTGTACGCGAAATTCGGCTACTATTCTTTGAGCGACAAAAATAGATTTAACACAGAAATGTATTAATTCTCACTGAAATGGTTGTAAATCTGAACACGTCGAACTTCAGCTACGTTGCTTCCCGTCGAGGTTCTTTCCGGTTCATAGCAGGGACGACGGGAGAGCTAGTTTTTGCGGGCAAATGGAAGCCGATTTCTGCGCGTTTCTGCAATTAGAACGGCAGCAGGCATCAAAGGCGACCCGCGTAGGAAGACGTGAAATTTCATCGGAAGCCGTGCGACGACTACGGGTGAAATACACGCAAGAGAATGAGGGAGAATAGATGCTAAAGAGGCATAGAGGGAGAAAGGGGTGGGATGAAGAGAGAGGAGGATAGAGAGAAAGGAAAGGCAGCAATGAGAGCTAGTCGGTCCGAGTTTGCGAGTTCCAAGCCAAGGGGATTGCCGTATATTAAAGTACTTTTCGACTCCCCCATTCCTTTCTACGCCAATCCGTAGCTCTGGACCCCCCCGAACCTTCTCCTACTTCTCTTTTCTCTATGTTCTTCCTCTCCCGTCAGTCTCGTTGCCATTCGAATCGCGAATAATCGTAAGCCCCGGCTAAGCCTCTTGCGTATTTTGCACGTGATGGTCCAGCATGTTCTTTCGCGATTCATTCGATAAGCCTGGCCGGTCTACAAGCAATAACGATGGCCCAGTTAATCACAGTCCATCACAGTTTTCTTCTTTCGCGGTGATTAAACCGTGTACCCTTATCTGGCCTCATTTTTTTTCGATCCCAAGTGCTTTATTCGCGGGGGTGGGAAACATCTTTGGGAAACATTAACTCAAGAGGAATTGTAATTAACTGCTACAAAGAAGATTTCGAAATAATATTATTTTTGGATAACGATTGTGATGAATAAATATATATGGAGAGTCTGTTCAAAATGTGAGTAGATTATACTAAATTTTGTGTTTACGCATTACTTATACTATTCTATTTCGGTATAGAAATTGAAAGTACATCTTGCAGTAGGAGAACATACGATACGTCGTACATGTGCATTGCCAGTACGTAGAAGAATAACTACCACGTTTCAGACCATGGTATCCATTTGATTAAACTTCTTAAGGAAATTCGAAATTTTGAATAATTCGTAAGCGGTGAAATGGCCGATCCCTGAACGCAGCATGCATCGACAGGGGTTCCTTTTGGTGCCATTAGTCATTAGCGATTCTAAAAGCACCCAGGGTAGAATATTACAGCAGTAGCCGCCGCAGCTTTTACCATACTTTAGCTTTATACGAGACTCATTCATCAAAACCCAGCGAGCCCAATGGCTTCATGGGTGTACGTTGCTTAGCAATGGATCCTACTTTACAGCAAGCTATTTATGATTTGTGATTTCACGGCATTAGATATTTTTCTACAGCGCCGAACATCTCATCCGTTGGAGTAATCTTAAATATTTAACCATATGCTTTGGAAATCCTCCAGACACTATTCTTACTTCGTATTATGTACTTCGATTGATCCCCTTCCATTTTCTATAGTCAGAGTAAGCACAATATAATATTTCGAATCGCGTTCGTCTTGAAACGTAAGCGTTCAATTAGTTAGAAATAAAGTGGTGTTTTCTCGATTCGTGGAACCGTTCGCGATACAGAGATCGCGTCGTATATTATTCGTCTTAAAATTTTCAAACGAATTGGTTCCCACCTGGTTTGCTGCTCATTACACTTTCATCGCGTACTTTCTCGGTCTCGTGTATCATCGCACGCCCGTGCCCTTCGAGCATTGGCCGAAGCGAGTGGTCGAGCCCGAAGAAAAGGTGAGAAGCTGTCAAGTCTGTCACGCGTCCAATGGACCATACAGTCGGCCCATTATCGGCGAGGGGCTCCGTGGAGAAATAATAAAAATGCCATTAGTGTCTCGACGTCCCAGGACGTTCGAACGATGTGAACGTTCACCCCACAGATTTCAGCCGATATATATCTCTCATCCCCTTCGACCACTTTAACGTCTTTGTCACGGAGTCTCCCACTTGACGAGGTTAATCCTTCTTTCTGGCCTCCAGCCTTCCTCCAACGTCCTCGGTTTTCCTTCTTGGTCCACTGACTAAGGGCTGGACGATCTTAAAATCCGTTCACGAGCTGGAACGAAAATAATTGCATCGTGATTCTTCTGCTTTTTCCTTCAACTCTTCCTCCCTGTCCCACTCGGCCACCCTTTCTTTCGCCCTTCTTTCCTATCCTCCCTGCCTTCGTTAGTTCTGGTATCAGTGACTCCTCCTCTCCGTCTTCCTGTGTAGCTCTTCCTCCGCCCACGACCGAGAGGGCATAAATCCGTCGGGATCGTCGCCGAAAATAAGATAAAATCTCGCAGCGGTGAGGTTCAGCCTCGCAGAGGAAGGAAAAAAGGCAAATTCCCGAATAAACACATCCGCGCCTCTTTATGGTGCCACTTTGCGGATCCACCCCGGACTCGGTGGCCTGTGTACCGTGCGCATTATTAACTCAACCACCGGAAAATGTCAACGCGGCCCGCTTTCTTATCTCCTTGCTTTTCTTTATTTTACCACCGCACCGCCATCCCCGCCCGCATCGTTGCCTTTTTCCCTTCTGCCGCGCGATTTTTATCTGCCCGCCACCGCTCCGGAATGCTGCCATATTCCGTCGTAGATAAATGAAGTGATTTCTCCGAGGGTGGGCTTCTTGAATGGAATGAACGAATCGGCTGATTGAATTGTAATACGATGGTCATTTTACGCTACTCTTCCAACCTTCCTTATAAGGCGAATACCAAATATTTGCCAAGACAATTAATTTCGTTGAGGGTATTTAATTCTCACCTTCCTATTCACCCACCTCTCAAGGAATAAATTGTATTTACAATCGTACAATTAGGACAACAAGATCAGGCTGAATGCCGGCTCAGTAGGCATCTGCAGCCCATTACAAAGCACGATGCAGCAGGGGTGCAAGAAACGATGCTTCAACCTTGTGCTTTAATCATACCGCTGCGCTGTGTTTAAGGCTATCTTGCTCGATTCTCTGCCCGATAAAAGGCATTCCATCGTTCCTGAAAGCGGTTCCGTTTTCTCTGAAGACTCGGCAGCGAAGGAACACCTTTGGCATCGGCTTTCCAAACGTTTTAATCGGCGTTTTTCTTTTCCTCGGCCGGTCCCGATTTCATGATTTCCCACTCCCCGGCGAGGAAAGAGTCCTCTTCCAGAAAGGAGTTATCGCCGAAGGAAGCTACAGGCATCGGCGTGCTTCAGTGAAAAGGGGCTGGAGACGGCCGGCGGGGTTAAAACGACCCCCGCAACCGAGGCTGAAGTCTGAAAGATAAGGCGGCCCTCTTCTCTCTCTCGGCCTCCTAGATTATGGAATGGCACTTTAATTACACTAATGGGAGAACCAAATGTTAATTACAATTCGAAGTCTAAAAGAGAGGCGATTCGCGGGCGGCAAAAGAGCGAGAGAGATAAAAGGTGGAAAGTGGGCGAGGTAAAGAGGAGAGATAGGCCAGTGGACGGGGAAGGGACCAGATGAGATTTGCCTGCGTAAGAGGGTTCCCGTGATTAGTATTATTTAATTAAAAATGCCCGGACTCATTATGGTCACCTCTCATAAGGGACCGGCTTAGCCCCGTGGTAAGTTGCTTATAGATTGAATTATTGCCAATAGATGGAAGCTAAGACGATGGAGAAACGTGTATGCGCAACGTGTCGTCGTCATTTTTCAAAGAGATTAAAAGACATGGAAGACGTGTTGCGAATATTGCAATATCGCACGTGGATATAAATAAACAGCTATTGCAATAATTGAGGTGCTTATCAGACTTCCGTTGGACAAACGTACCGAATGTTCTTTCCGCTTTTCTAAATGGCGCGTCGTAAATTTGCTCAATCAACCGAGGGAGTACGCAATACCGGTGTGGCGAAAAAACTTCACACCGATACCCGATCGATCAGAGTCGTTTAGGGGATATCTGTCGTTCCCGAAAATCTCGTTTCCTCTTCACGTCTGTCTAGACGACACTGTCCTAACCGGCGCAACGAGGAGGACCACGCGAACGACTACGAGTACGTCCACGACGATGGGCTATCGACGCCGGGGTGGATGCGAAGCGGCAGCCGGGTTTCAATTTAAAGTTGGACGAGCGTGTCGGGATTTCAATGTACAAAATGCGTATGCTAAACTTTTCGCACCCCTGTGAAAGTCGCCCCTCCGTTCGTCTTCGAGTTCCCAAACACCCTGGACACCGTGGTCGAACGGCGGACAACGTCCGTGTCGACGTTTCGTCCCGGAAAAATCAGCAAGTCTGATGCATCGTCAAGTAGAAAGGGTGCGCAAGTAGAACGTAGCTCTCGTTGGACGTTCGCGGGACGAATGTCCCGTCGAACACTTTGAAGTCGTTACCCCCAAAGGACAAATTACTTTTTTGAAGCCGGCACACAGCCTTACCGCCGTCCACGGTTCAACCTGAGGTTCCCTAATGATCGAAGGTGATGCATATCAATCGATAGGCTCGAAGCGAACGCGTGAAGGAAGTTTGTAATGGTTCCACCGGCGGCAAACTTTTCTCACTCTCTGCTGCACGCATAAGCCCGGGTCAATCTGCATCTGGTTCGGACCGAGCTTCGCCTCCTTTTACGACTTATGCATGCAAGAATCCGGGAACAGGCTTCACTGGATATTTAACGAGACGTGCGAGAAATTCTGCGCAACATTCAAATTATCGAGGCTATTTATTTTTCATGAGGCTTACGATTGGCGGCAAATCTATTTACGTATTTCAAATAATAATAATTATTTCTCTGCCAATCTTTCCGATCGTTTCTACATTTCCCCCCCACGAATTCGTTCTTTAAAAACATCCGCGAATCAATTGCCCCTGGCAATTGTCGAACTCCAAATATCGCTTGGCGCCTTGATTCCGCCGATCACCTGGCTTCGACGCGAATCTAACTTCGACAATGCGTCGAGGAAGAACGTCACGACCGGCGGGATTGCCGTGAGACGAATTGCGAGAACAGGAATGGAATGGAAATGGAGAAAAAGGTACAGCAAAACGAAGAAGATGCCCTGGCGACCAGGCGATCGTGGATGGGTGAGAAGTTTCGCCCCGGGAGTTGGATTACCGCGTGGCTTCGGTTGGATTTGAAAATCGTGGGGACTCGACGGCTGGCGGGCGAGGCTGGCGCGTGATTGATTTTGCATACGACACGGATTGGACAGGTTTGAGAAATTGGACTGGCTTTCTGGCTGGTTTGGCCTCTCTGCCCTCCTTGGCTGTTCCCTCCCGAACGGCCCTTTCCCTTCCCCCGACTTTTCTATATCGCGAGTGTCTATATGCTTGGCCGGTTATATCGACGCGGACACGGCCGTATATATACGTCGGTGTAACGTATACACTTAACGTATCCAGAAGTGTCTACCGGCGAGAGACGAAGAAGGGATCCCTCTCGTATCTTTGGCAAGGAACGTCGAAGGGGATTGGCCTCGAACGAGCGATTTGTGCGATCTTCGAGAACGTATTTATGAGCGTTCCAGGCCCGCTTCTTCCACTTTCATATTGAGCTCGGCATTTTCGACGGAGAGGCTGCCGTAAGTTACGGCGTGCAAAATGGAAACGCGACGCCTCGTATGAGGTATGATCGTTTCTTAAAGGGGTTGCGTTTTTTTACGGCTATATTGATTATAACCGTGGGTGGAAAACGTGGGATTAAGTTGAGAATTAGAGTATGTCGTATGGAGCAGTTGATGGTATGCGCGAGAGATATCGAAATTGCATTGTAAATACGTTTCTTGGCAAGGTGCATTTCAAGAATTCTTCTTGAAGGGCTACAAACCTCCAGCTTTGCTATTCTTTTTTTTTTGATACAAAGAATGTAGATAATTATGACTTTTCATAAAAAGTTGGTTGGTAATCAGAAGGGTAGCATAAAGTTTATCAACAGATACTTGAGAATTACATGGATTAATTCTTGCCACATGAGTTCACGTGAAACATTAAAAATATTTGTAGACAAACTCCCTACTTATAAGAAATAACCCAAGCTATTGAATACAAATAAATTATCATCGACGCTCTAATGCAATTAGAGGAGGAATAATGCCAGGAGAAAAATGAATGGAGAATATTCAATAACGTCCCCACCGTATGAATTTTCAAACATTACCTAATCCTGCGTGTAATCAAAACAAGCCCAAACGCAAGCTGATACAGACACAAAGAACACCGCGTTACGAGAAGCTGTCGAGACGTTCGGGATAGCTCGTCCTGGCGTTATCTGCCGACGTCGGAGTGGATAACAGGCCGAACGATTTATTCTAAACCTTTATCCTACGGCCCCTCGAAATTTATGAAAGAAGACGCCCGTTTAACCGACTCGCTCAGTCATCCCTCACGATGGTGGTGAAGCCACCCTTCCCTCGGCTGTCTTTCTTGCTCGCTCTGCCACCGTTCTTCTCCGAGCTCGCGCCTCCCTTTCCGTTGCTCTTGCTTCTGTGCTCGATCCTCTGCCCCGTGCTCGCATGTCAGCCCTTTATTTTATACCAAGACGAGGCGGTCCGAGTTGGTCCTAATATTAAAGGGGATGCCTCACCCCTAGCGCGTGATCGGGATACCGAAATTCGCCGATCGGACGATTCGGGGCTTTACTTATTGGAGGACGGAACGAAAGTCGAGTGGCAGTCTTCCGAGAGGAAAGATCACTGAGAGAGAATCGAGCCCTGTGATTCTCTTACGTTTTTTCATAGATAGATGGTATTGATTCGCTTCCAGAGAAATTAATTTAATTCCTCTGTCGTTCATTTTTACCCTGGGCCTACATTTCCTTTGTTTTTCCGGTGTCTGAAGGAAACGTGGTATAACGGCGCTTTATTCGAAGAAATTCGAGAGGTAACGTTTCGTTTTTGTGTTTCCAGCTGTATCTGAGCAGAACCCGGCAGAGTGGCTTTACGGACGATTTGCACCAGGGTCTCGCACGAACGGTCAGTCCAACTGTGCGCCAGCTAGGTAAGTTTTTGACTTCTTTTTTTTTCGCCCGTCGTTTTTCCCTCTCGAATTCCTTCGGCATCGTCGACCGCGAATTGCCTCCGGATTTTTGTCCTCGCTTGAAAAGATCGTACGTTTCCTTTCTGTTTCCCCGTTTCTCTCGAAATCGCTCAAAACTTTCAGCACTAGCGTTACACGTACATGCACACGTACACATAGAACAGCGTCGTTTAACGTCCTAACGACGAGATACTCGCCTCGTGCGTATATCGAAACTAGCAAAGTCCTGTGCTGAAACACAAGCGACATTTCGAAACTTTAGCCAATTTCGCGTGTACTCGGTTAGAATAAATATGTGATCCACGTGTGCCTGGGCGTCTATGTTCAATATGCGCTATTTGCTTATAAATAGTATTTTAAGTATATCTGCTCGAAGTTGATATTTGTTAAGTTGTCGATAGGAGTTCGATGAAGGTAGTGTGCAGTATCGAATTAAATATATTTCTGGGCCGTATTACGGAAAAACGAGTTTTTAAAGTTGGGTGTTGCGAATTATAGATTTACACCTTTTGATACTGCATAACCCGCGCACACGATTATTTAATTTGGGAAGTTGACGTTCTATTAATGATAGATCAGTTTGATACGTTAATAATTAGTAATATAAAACGACAATTTATATTTATTTATTATGTTTGATTATCGAAATATTTACGCTGCAATTAAATAAATATACAGAGTACACGAAACTAGAGAGATCAAGCTTGAAATTCCAACGATGCTTGAAATATTCGTTTACTGCGGTAGAAAATAATATAACTCCACAAACAATGCGCCAATCTCATCATTTATAAACGGTTAAAACGGCGGAACGACGCAGTACCCAATATAACCACGTAACCACCAGAATAAAAAATAAATTATTAAACAAGCCATCGATCAAGTACTTTATCGATTTCCACCGTGCACGAGGCAAGGATTTTCGCGACCTGGCATCGACGTAGACTCATGGGGACGGGAACGCGAGGAGGCGGCCGGCATCATGCATAACCCCACGTCGTCCACGCATAAATATTCTAATAACTTCGGAAACTAATATGATTGCATCCAGCAGGAATAATATCCTGTTCGAAGTGGGCATCGCAGGTGTGTGCGTGGAATACGAAATACGTGGAACACACGACGTCCACGTGAGAACAACGCCGTGCTCCTCCTCGCTTAACCGTAGATCGCCGCGAGGGTGAACGCGATCTCTCGTGATGACAGTGGTTACTTTAATCGAGGCTTCCCTTACTCACCAGGCTTGTTCCCTGGAAAATAGTCATGGACGACGCGACGAAGACCACGAGATACCACTTGAAACGATTACGCGCGTCGTTTGTTACTTACGAATTGTGATGGCAAGAACATCCACTCCGCTATGATTACAGTACGTGTAAATTGTTAGTGCAATTGTGAGAAAAATAAGTGCAAAAGCTTCAATAATATCTCTTTCGTACGGATCTATCTCTTTTCTACTTCCATACTACAATATTTTTAATCGAAGTACATACACATTTAGTTATCTTTAAAGTCTTGTCATGATCTTCTTTTTCTATAGTGTCAGTCAGAATCCGTGGAAATGTGTACGTTTTCCGTCAATGTGAAATATTTTCTGGTGGGTCGTAGAATTTGATTAATTAGTTCACATGTACCGTGGGACGAAAAGGGGTGGAAAATCGCTGCTCTAGATAAAAACAAAGAACGCGCTCGACCGTAATCGCGTTGAAGCACAACGTCGGCCAAGCGCTTTCCAACGAACGAACGAACGAAACGCAAGACTGTTAGACAAAAGGGAAACGCTGTCGATCGATTTCGCGCTGTTTCGGGACGCTCGGCGAAAATTCATCCAGGCGATTCGAGTTCGAAAATTAATTTCAATCCGTACTTGAGCCCCTGCCCCTTTCCCTCCGCCTCTCTTTCTCGTCGTCTCCACTCCGGCTGGTCAAACAGCGGCGTGTACAGCGCGGTTGGAAAATCGAGCAGCGCTCGAGTACTGGAAACAAAAGGCCGACGTTTCAATTAGGTCCCTTATTAGTTAGCGATAATAGGGCCAGCGGCGGTCGAACGGTAAGGCCGGGGCTTTCCAGTGCTTAACCGTTGGCTGCGTTAGGTCCGCCGGCTTGTTTGCGTGGATCCAGCTCTTACGATATTAAGGGCTGACTAGGCATTCAGCGGTGCCGCACCGATGCCGAACGACCCACACCCTTACCCCCCTTTTCGATGTTTAGAACCACCCTCTAACCTATGGCTCTCTTCGACCCTCTGGACTTGACCAGGATAGAAGGGACAACGAGGGATCCTTGCACCTCCTGGCTGGACCTTCCGCTGGGTCGATTGATTTTGTCGCGTCGCGATTTTCGAAGGATAGGAGACCGTGAGAACTATCTTTGTTTGGTAGGGCGAATCGAATTCGCGTCTCGCAGGGGACATCTGGTGTATTAGGCATGCATTTGGGAAACGTTACTATTATCTGGGTTTCGCGGATACACAGATTGCAGCGAATAGACTGGCCCGGATGAAGTCCATTTGATTTGCACTCCTACCTTTCGAAGATATCGTTTGTAAACGCGTTATATTTAAAGTTGTACGCGTGTATTTAAAGAAACTGCTTGGGTAGTTAAATTTGTTGTTAGAAGATCAATCAATTTTTCCTAGACCGCATCATTTTCTAAATATTGAGGGAAATTTGCTTTCCATCCCCAACTTGAAGAGCTGTTTTCACTTCCCACACATGAATGCGGAAAAGAAATATGTGTCAAATATTTTTCAAATTTTACAGAATGTCCATCGCGAGCCAAAATAAATGAAATATGGTTGCATCAATTACTGCACGTTACGATAATATTTCATTGGAAAAATGAGAAACCATTTGTACGAAATAATCGGAAGCCGAGTCGTTAAATTAAGTTGAGAATTCAATCCACGTCTACTTTTAGAGCTCCAATTATCTTGCAACTTGATAGCTACATTCATTTCCAATTGTCTTCGCTCTGTATTTATTTGTCCCTTATATGTCGTGCATTTCCGACCTCAGTAAAGTAATGATTCCCTCGACGACAATAATTTATTACAGACAGTGAATAATATAGCATCGACATCTTATAAATCCAAATTTTACCGCGTGGAAAGCAAAAGGTTTCGCAGAGGGTGTTCACGAAGTGTAGGAGGAATTTGTCGCGAGAAACCGGTCGCAGCAGTTGCCTGCGGCTCGCCGCAACGATCCTCCGCTGTTCTAGCCATTGTACGGCACCGCACGCCACCGGAGGACCGTTGCCGTCGCTATCGTGGAGACCCTTCGAAACGAACTCACCCCGGCCGAAACTGTGCCCGCTTCCCTCGCCGCGAAACGGTCGACGCGGTTAACAAGCAGGCACGCGATGTGCATCCGCTATCGACTCGAAAGTGAAAAGACCAAGACGGCTTTCGTGTACACGGTAATGGAACTGTGCACGTTCTTGCCGCGATAATTAACCGTGAGACATTGGACTGCTTGATGGACGATAATCTGCTCGTCGCGAAACAGCGTTGCAAATTTTGGACAATCGCCTGCGATAGATTCGTTCGCTTCGAATGTGTTAACTGTTTCAATTACCACCCCTGGGAACTTTCGATACTGGTTTATATGGCGTTGTGGGTTAACTTTCAGGGAAATCACGTCGATATTTGGCTTGGTTCTGCCTGAAATTCAGCTCTCAACGGGAATTCAAATAATTATATAATAAATGTAATATACAAGAGATAAATGAATGTCTCCCTTCCCTTCTCGGATAAATATAACCCTGACTTTAATTTCCTCGAACCCCCCAAAAAATCTATAAAATACCTGATGCCCGATGCCAAACCTCGTTCAAACTCTCCCGAGACAATCGCAAAGTTATCGTCGCCCTCGGTTCTTTCCGCCCGCAGAAACCGGAATTGGTTTTAGTGTAAACGTGGAGAGGCGGGTTCGCCGGGTGCCGGAGGACGTCGTTGCGGATAGGGAAGCTCGGCGGAGGAGTGGTAGCGACATCTTGTATTGTCAGATCCCAACGCGACAAATTCATAATTGCGTTAATGCGGGTACGGCGAGGGTTCTTGCCGCAACAACCGCAAGGCGCGCTATGGCGTCTTGCGGCTGTAAGAGAGATAGGGACCAAACCGGAGAGAACGGGCGAGCGCGGTGGAGAAAATGGACGCGGAGGTGAGTGGGAAGGAGGGCAACACGAGGGGAAGAGAAGTCCCTCCTGGCACAGGCTCGTTAATCTTCCAAGGATTATGCCAGAAGGAAGTATCGCCATTGTGCAAGGTGCTCCTCTTCCAGCCGATAATTATTAATTAAACTGGCCTAACGGGCCACTTCCCGATTTATCGATTTATCGGAAGCCCCTAAAGCGTGGCGATGTTGAGGTACCATTGGACAAGATATTTTCTGCGGTTCGATTGGTGGGTATATGGTGCGAAACTATTGCTTGGAGGTATGCGACTGTTTGGAGAACGTGATTCGGACGTTATCCAGTGGACGATTAGAAATTTTGAATGGTCTTCTAGTTCTTGGAAGCAACTGGGTATGGGTAATATCTTAACGGAAATACGAAAATTTTGGATGCTTAATCTGTCAAACCATATACGGATAGATTTTATCAATCTAAATCGCAGTAGCTATTAAAGGGTCAAGATAAGTAGTGATGCACTGATTTGTTCATTTTCTCTTCTCTTCCACCGAACAGACGCTTTTTTCCCTTAGAGTTACTAATATCTTTTAGCTATTAAAAAACAATACATGTGCAGTATTTTTTCATACCGAACCCATGCGCCAAGTTCCGTCAATTGCGATGCTGGTTACCTAGCACAAAGCAGCACCCTTTCCCAGGCGACTGTGTCGATGTAAACGTTTCATATCGATAAAACGAAGCTGTCGAACAGAGGAACGCGCAATACAAGAGGCTCGACGAGCCACGCCACCGCCGGGTTTTAATTAATCGCGAACGACTAAACGATCATGAAATCGAACAGGAAGGGTCATCAAATCCGCACGACCGAGCACGAGAACAGGAGAAGAGAGGAAGGGTTACGCGTGCGACCGGCTCGCGAACGAGCCGAGGGTAAAGAGGATAGAATTGCAAAAGCGAGAGAGCGGCGTGGAACGAACGAGCCGAAATAAAACAGTGATATCGAGGCATTTCACGCACGAGCGAAAACGTTTAGCAGATTCAACGTGCGTGCCGGCACTCGGCGCCATCCACGGTGAAGCGATTCTCTCTTTCCATTCTTCTCTCTTTCTATCTGCGCAATCGGTTTGCCTTTTCATCCTGCCCTCTCTGTCTCCCTCTCTCCCTTTTCCTTTCTCGTTTTCTCTATCGCCTACACCCTCGGCCAGAGCTCGCTGAAAAATACTGCTCTCGCTGACACCTGTAGCTTCGGCGTTCTTCATATGTGCGTACGTACAACGACCGTGCGCCCATCGAGGAAACGAGGGGCAAAAAAAATTATCGCCGAAGAAAATTTCCATAAGACGAGCGGCACCGTACCAATCTGGCAATCTCGTTACGACTTCCCGCCTTTTACCATTTTGTAGGCTGTTGAGAAAGGGGCATATGCATTTCACGTTGTATCGCATTGGGGTGCGATATTTTAGGGCCTCGGTGGTTGCTTTTATTAGTACACTGTTCTTGGGGTTTTTTGTATTTAGACTTCGTTTGAATTGAAGCTTGCCGCGGTTAGCTGTTATTCAGAGTGTCACGACATGCATAGATATCAGTTGACTATAAAATGGTCTATAATCTATAATATTTCTTGTCACCTACAAGTTTTGCCCAGCATTTCTCCTCTACTAGACTTATTAATCCGGGCCCTGCGACGAAGAAGACATGAAGTTCCAAAATATCCAACGTAACAATTTTAACCAATGGACCATCGGAATCGACATTTTAATTAACACACCTTGGCGGGACTACTTCGTATCGGTGTATTAAAAGCACAACGAAAGCTCGCATCGACCGAGGAGATTTTTCATCGTTTTCGTGGCGGGAGAGAAGGGTTCGGGGCCGAATTGCCGCGGCGAAAGGGGAACAGATTCCACAAGTGGTGGTCTTTACGGGACTTAAGATTAATCCTCATAATTACTCGATTTCGTTCTTCTTCGCGGGGCCTCCCTCTTGTATCCGCTTTTTATACGCCAGCTTTCACCTTGCGCCGTTTGCGGTGTACCGTCCTCTCGCGAGAGGGACCGGATGGAATGAATGGGAAGACTGGTTGCTGGACCATAAAGATATTTATCAGGTGACAACCCTGGTCATCCTTTACGATCCTTCCCTTCTTGAGGTTTTCCATGGCCGTATAAGAGGCGGATTCACCCTTCGGCCAGTCGCGTGCCAAGCTCCTCGATGACACGACCCTCGCGCATTCTTTTCTTCCTTGCCGAGATTCCTTCTATCTTTCTCCGTAAGGGAAAAGCGGACAGCTTGTTGAGAAATGCCGGGCTTCCTTTGGATTCGCCTCCGTTATTTATGCTCGTTCACTCTGATTTGTAAATACGGCACTTTTCTTTCACTTTTACCCTTATCTGTCCTTTGGATGTAGGGTGAGTCCGATTTTTGTAAATAAATAGGTTGGTGTTTATTGTTTACTTCATACATATCTCTCCTTGAGATTTTGGAATATTATTTCTCTAATATGGTAGCAAAAGCTGTATCCAAGAATTGGAGGAATTGTATACCTTAAGGGCCGTAGAAAGTGGCGTAGAACGTGTTAGATCGTTTATAGAATACAGTACGTCTAAATACAACAATCATCCACAACATCACAACACTCTCCACGCCCAAGATTGGACCAGGTAGAACGTCTCAGCCGAAACATCGAAACGAACAGGGAGACGAGGGGAACGCACCCGAGACGCGACGTTCGCCAGAGAAATATAGGGGTTGGTTCTCGTGGATGACCGACAAAGCCCACCATGGGCGTGAAATCGGACGCCGGCCAGGACGTCCGCTCGACTCGGCAGCTG
Organism: Nomada ferruginata; assembly: GCA_963583965.1. NCBI lineage: Eukaryota > Metazoa > Arthropoda > Insecta > Hymenoptera > Apidae > Nomada > Nomada ferruginata. Next base: position 17,003,154 of record OY757216.1, read on the forward strand.
GCGGACAATAAGAATCGATATCTTAATTAACGAACGCTGGTGGGTCCGATGTGCAAGCGAACTCCTACCCGTAGAGAACGAAGGGACAAGGGCGGCGGAGAGAAAGAGAGGGCGACGACGATGGCTGCGGGGGTGGCGACTACAGGGAAATCCGGAGGCTGGGTGTATTCGATGGGGTAGGAACGCGGACGCCTGACCGGAAGCGAGAGTCTGCGAAGCCCTACAGACCTCGGCTCGTCGTTCTACCGGAAGCGCCATTCACACGGCCCTCTCGCTTTCGTCCGCCTTCCCGTCGCGGTTCGCCGTCCTCCTGCTCCCGGCAGCGCTGATACGTTCCTGAATAAACAATACTCCCCTGAAAAAAAAGTTCGGCTGCAGCCACTGTTTGAAAAAATCATTGCGCCGGCAGCTACGTCGCCAGATCAGGGAAGCCCGGTTCGATTCGTTTCGTCTCACAATGGACTGGCGATTTTGCTGGACGGCGTTAATCGTAGCAGCCTCTATTGATAACGGGCACGACGTTGTTTACTGCAACTGTTCATGCGGTCCTTTCGAGGAACATTTGATAGTATAGCAAGAGAAGATAGTTGCGATGTAGCTAATGTTTCTTCGATGATTAATCCAGTACCGACAATATTTTACTTGGCATGATATGACGGGATTGGAATTTTCCCAGGCTTTACTCGAAAATGATAAAAGCAATTTGATGTATTTATAAAATAACAAGCTTTCGCAGTTTATTATTTGTGTAGACTATTCTAGTTATGCCAAAGGCGAGATAACATTCTTATCTTTCGCATGCATCGTTTCGCAAATTGTAAATACTCAGCACCTACATCCTACTCGCATATTCTGTAGGGCTAGAACGAAATCTGATTAATTGTTGTCAAGTAAGATGCACAGATTACATTATTCTATCGCCTTCATCGCGATCAGTTGTTGCCACGTCGCATCGAATGAATTGCGCGCGTGATTGTATCGTGCGAAAGCTTAATTTGATATTCTGCTAGCGGTCTCCTGTTTGTTTTGTGTCGGATAATGGGGCAACGAGATATATCTGTGCTCCATAATGCACGCTATCTACGATATCACCGTGGATCGGCAGACTCTCGTGAACGCTCGGTCCAATTAATATCAGCGCGAAAGAAACGGCCAGGGCTGAGGAAATTAACGAATTGGAGGGTAAGCTTTTCGGGACGCTTTTACCGCGACTGACTAATCCGATAAAGTGGCAGCCTCGCACGAACCTCTTTCTTCTGGCTGGCATTTCGTTTGATAGGATATGACGCTAAGCATTCTATATTGACTAATAAACTCGGGTCCCCGGTTCCTGTGCTAATGAACATTCGCTTCTTAGACGCCAGTTATTTGCACTTTCCTCGATACTTCCTCTTATTAAGTATTGCCGCGTCGTTTCAGGATCTAATGGACGCGAAACACTGAGGATTAGGCCATCGTTGTTTCATTCAATATACATGAAAATTTATGGCAGCCTCCTTCTGATGTATTTGACGTAATCTGATATATTATCCGCGTATAGATAAATGCATTAGCGTTGCCATTTGGTAACGAAATTCTGGGTGCACACCGAGACATTTAATATTCGCTGCCATTTCAGTGTCCAATAGAATTCTGTTTGCCTGCAACACCATTTACTCAACTAGTTAATTTTCAGTTTCCAATATACGAACTCATACTTGAACTCATATTATCTGAACTTCGTATGCGTACTTTCATAAAGAATGTACACGATCGTTTGCTCCTGTTGAGAATATGTGCACAGACACAAACCTGCTCGATTCCATTATTTCCAACCTAAGCTCCTTACATTGAAACTTACCCTATTATCGGACCATTCAGTTAAAATCGTCGTGTCACCGATACGTTCGGGCAAACCGGACAAACTGCGCGACTATGTCAAACGTAGTGACTGTAATATCGGATAAACATATTGGAATACTTAACAATCGCGTGGAATGCACACTCTGGAATACGTTTCCCCGTGTTCGTTGTCCGATAATCTGAGTCTAGGATGAAGTAGTCAGGCGCTGGAGGCCGCAATGGTAGACACCTCAATCAGGACTCGCTTTGGAACCCAATTTCACAGGAGAGAAGGAGAGTATTTGCTCGTATTTCGGGTGGCGGTAGGTTTGACCTCTCGTTAATCACCAAAGGACCCGAAGCACGAAGGCGAGTCAGACAAGCTGTGTAGTTGACCGCAACGACTGACCGTTGCCCTGTGGACAGGCCCTTAAGGGTGCCCAGATACGAAATACCAGAGGCAGATGGCTTCGAAATCTGAGGTACGTCTTGCAATCGGCTCAGCCCCCGCGCTCGCCTTCTTCGCGATCCCGATAAAGTTTATGGCGTTCTGATTACCAAGTTGCGCGATGCACGGAGCCAATCGAACGATTGGGAGCTAAGAATATTTAGTAATTGATTTGAGCAAATATACAGATTGCAATGTGGATACGGAATGGAAATTATATTATTTAATTGGGGATGGTTTTGATGATTCGTCATTTATGGTGCGGTCCAAAACATTGCACGATGGCAATACCTATATGTATGTCTTGTGAATTTACGTGGACCTTCCTGGCGCTCAAGAATTTTTTTAAGTAATATTCTGAAATTTTTAATAACTTTCATATTTCAGCGGACGTTTTGAGGTGTAATAATAACAGTGCACTGTTTAATTTGTAGAACTTGGAAACAATTTCTTTCTGTTTGATTCCACAATGCATGGGACAATTTTTCAAATGTTTTTTTAAGTAACAAATATTTGAAGCAATGGCAATCGGTGTTGTAAGGAATACGTGCATCGATTTCACGCGAGTCGAAGCATCGCCCCGAGCAAACGTCGCTGGCTTGTACACGGCGTCTAATCGCTGTATTAGCTAGCTTTGTGGTTAAGCTATGCTATTGCTGAATTAGGGGCAATTTGCTACGAAACACACCCCTCCTGTGTTTGTACTGCCTACACGAATCTACTGGAACGTGTATTAGCGCACAACGGAAAATGCAGCCGTAAGCGCAAAAGTATATCTGAAAATGTTTATACATTGCTGACGGAAAATCATAAAGCTGACACAGCGCGGGCTGACAGGAATGTTTCATTTCACTAATACTAGTCCCGTCTTCTCAAGAATGCATAAATGAACTGCCGAGTATCAAACTTCTTACTGAAAATTTTTAAATTAATTTCATTAATGATATTTCACAAGGCAGTAACGTTTTTTTCTTTATAATTCCGATGTATTCGTCGTACAATTAAATAACTTTCAAGAATTAACATATCGTTCTCAAATATCACATTCATCGGTATTACTTGTTAAAACAATTTAACACTAGAACTACCGATAGGTTTTGATACTATTTAGACAGTATACGTAAGACAGATTATGAACACGAAAATGGTTGAATGGACATTAAATAAAGATATGTAATTGTCATTTTGTCTTATTGAAAGTCATCATAAATTGCTGCAGCAATACCTATATGTTAATAACTTTAAAGCAAGAAATCAGAAACCAGTCATTTTGCCTGGCTTGGTAGTTCTAGTGTTAAACAAATGAGTTGCGTATATAAATGTAACTTCATGATCTATGCTTTCGTCTCTGCACGCATAAGAAAACTCGACACACGCGAGCTAGCAGTCTCTTGGCGCATATCGTTTGTTGGTTTTGCGGTCTACCATAACGCTGCCTTCGCTGTAACCTCTTCCCTTCTCTTGGGAAAACGTGGTTCCAGCAACATCGCTCGGCAAAGGGTTTGCTCCTCATGCTCCATTCCACATCCAGCGCGAACGAAATCCAATCACGCTTGCCAGTGCCCGGTTTCCGATACACTATTCCACCTAACTCGCGAGCTATGCAAAATATTCGAAGCAGAGGGATCTTTGATTGAAGTCCAACACTCTGAACTATCTGCTTAGAACTGTCACAATTTCCGGATATAAGAAATCAAACATAAAAGTATCAATAAATCTTGAAGCACTATTGGAACGTAGAAATTCTAAGTATGATACTTTTAATTGTATTTAAAATTGTTTAGCTGTGTATGTTAGATTTTTATATAAAATTTCTTCTTCAAAGTAATAAAAAGGTGAACGAACGTTTCAAAAATTTACAAACATTTTTCTACGAGAGAAGAGTGACGGTCTACCCCTTCACAGCTGTGCAGTAATTTCCACGGCTGTTAGTAAAGTAGGCTCACAGTTTACGCTCGAGCAAATAAGAGTCAGTGTTCCTTTCTTTTAAGTCGTTCAGTGACTCGTTCATAATAGTGCCTCACTCCAATTACACCCTTAAATCCTTTCCACATTCGCACCTCTCTTCCCTCTTTTTCCACCCTTCCGTAACTTCCTTTCACTCTCAACGCCATCACTCTTGTATTCTTCCAAACATTCGATCTTCCACCCCGCTTCCGTGCGCAACAAATATCCTCGCTGTTTCTCAGTTCACCATTCTCTGCAGACAGTACCGAAAACGCCACCAAGATTCCTCCCCCCGAGTTTCGCGAGCAATTTGCCTCTCGTTCGTTCCCCAAGCGAACGGCCCGACCTATTGATGCGATTCTGTCAGGTTACAATGTCTAATTGCCTTTTTCGCGGACGCCTCTTAATTACTTCTCGACTGCATTAAGGACGGATGAAAAATGTCACAGCTCCGTCATCCCTTTAGCAGTGCTTTCGGGCTCGTTCGAGGGTGTTCTCGGAAGTGATTCGACCGCGAAAGATCCGACGCAGGAGGGCACGGGACAAAGAAAAAGCTAGCAAATACAGAGGGAAAGAGAAACAAGCAGGTTGCTGGGGATAAACAGAGGTGACGTAATTACCGAGATTAATGCGGCCTTGAGCTTTCGGTGGCAACCGAAGCTCCCGGCTGTGCTCGCTTTTATCTCGCGACCATCATCCGGTCTCGCTCCTCCGTCCCACTGTTCTCCTCTACCTCATTCCACCTCCGGAAAGTAATTTGAGGACGAGAGGGAACGGTTTTAAATTTTACTTATCCGTGGGAGTTGGATTTACTCGGAGCGTTCCTCGCGCCCTGGGCGACTAACCCCCGTTTCCCTTCGAGCAATCTCGGGCGAACCGTTCGATCGAGGAAAACGCATCGGCGTTGGAACTTCCTCGGGAGCCTAAGAACATCGTGTCTTGCCTCAATCTCTGGATGCTAATTGGAATTCTACCGAAGACGAATGAAATAAAATTTTAAAAGCGTCCCGCTTTATTTGGACGCAAATACTAGTCCCCTTGATGGAATTATTATTCGATGATTATTATATACTGCTTAGAGTACAGTAATTCTGACAAATGCGACAATCGAGATATCAAATTTCTGAGTGATTCGTTGCACGTATTGAAATACATATTGTTTGATTTATTGGCAAACGGTTAACATTAAATTGGCGAATACCATTACCAAAGGGTGATTAGTGCGTAATTCCATTTTTACTGCCCACGACAAAGGAGCTACCACTGCGGCAAGGCTATATTATAGCTTGCAAAGTACTGAAAGACATAAGCGGTGTCTCTTTAGGCTCGAAACCCGGAGCCACCGTAGACTCCGATAATTCCCGCGGAAACTATTGCGAGAACTCACCCCGTCGGCACTCAAAGGGATGCCCCGCCACTTGGCAGGAATTTTCTCGGCTCGTCGCGAGATTTCTCGCAGACGACACCCGTACTTCTGCCGCCAGAGACCCTCCTCTTCTCCTTGCCGGCTTCACCCAAACAATCCGGCTCGAGGAACAAGAGAGAAGGACAGAGAGAAGTCGTGGAGAAGTTCCTCTTTTCAAGCGAGAACACCAGAAGGGGGCCACTATTCACGCCGTTTCTGGAACCCCTTTCTTTCCCTCCCTTTGGCCGCGGTACGCAGTTGCCTGCTCGAGAGACAATGATATCGCAGGAAGAGAGAGGAGCGTCTCTGCCCGCTTTACAACTCCCGCAGGGGCTGCCTTTACCGGGGCAAAATTAATATCATAAATAATATCGTAAGGAAGAAAAAAAATACAGCCCGGCAGCGTTACGGGCGACGTTACCGCAAAACGTTTCTCTCGCGGCTTGATAAAGAAAGGGAGGAAGCCGGGGGATGACAGGACGATGGGGTGGAGCGGAGAAACAGCCAGAACCTCCCTCTGAGAGGGTAGGAGCTCTGACCCAGCGCGGCTCGGATGCCGGATTAAAGAAAACGAGTTACCGCGGGCTATCTGCGAGTGCATTCCATTTGTCTGATTTTATCAACTCGCTTGGCTACCTTGCAATCAGCCCAGCATCGGGGGTGTTTAAACCGGAATGTCTAAACATTGCCGGAGTCGGCGCCATTTAGTACGTACAGATAATTCGTCCTGACGGATTTGCGTGACACTCGTGAATTTTAATGACGACGAGTTAAGAATTGGGTTCGACGAGGGAGAACATTTCTTTCGTACGGATACTAAACACTCCAGGACTGCGTCGATCCTCTTCGACGCTTACCACCCTATCGTCGTTCGCCCTCACACCTCGACTTCAAAAACTCTTAACAAACGCTAGAATCGCGTTCAACATTTCCGTGTATACCTTTTTCACACGCTGCCTTTCCCGTATCGCATTAATTTCGACACTTAACAACGGCTCGACGCTGAGCGGCGTATCGTATCTTCTTCAGCCGCTAATTCCGGACCTTCGGCTCGTTATTGCGTATTGTCTCGGGTCTCTGGCGCATATTAGAGAGCCGAAGAACAGCGATGCCTCCTGCACGGTATCCTCGTTCAGTAGTCTTGGACCGACAAAAGACGCGTCTCTGTGCTACAACCAGGATTCGAAACAACGACGCGCTGAATAGACGACGCTGTATAACCGGTTGCCTCGTCTACGTGTGACGTTCATTGCTCTCTCTCTCTTCCCCTCGTTTCTACCCCTCGGTTGCTCATGTGACTTGATGTTTCTCGCTGAACAGCAATATAATCACCCTGATGGTACAAAGCGGCTAGCCGCGCTTCCCTACGGCAACCGGCGGCAGCCACGCCGCGCCTACCGCGCCATCAAATGCTGATGATACAGACGATATGACGTATGTATGCGCGACAGCGCTAATTCGCGCCATTGTCGTGCACCTCCGTGAAACTAGGCGAAGCCACAGGTAGGTGAAATTCGCTCCAATGTGACGCACGGGTGTCGGTCGACAAGGTGAAATAGAAAACGCGGGGGATGAGAAGGTGCTGTTGCGGCATTATCTTGATTGGATGATTAAGATTACGGTAAAAATGTGTTGGCGGTTGCCGTTTGGCTGCGGTAACGCAGCACAGTAGTTTGCGAATTTGTTTTGTGGAAATTATTGGAACGCTGGCAGAGTTTGTGGTCCTCGTTGATATTGGGCAACAAATTTTATATTACGAGCCAACGAGGTGTAGCAGCAACGGACGAAGGGTTAAATAATTTTGAGCATTACTTTTTATTACATAGTGACGTAAATAAATGAGACTGAAAAGATTTGCCTCGAGAAGAACGTACAATTTCTGATTGTAATATTTTATTTTTCGATATACCGTAGAATTGTAGTGATTAGCTTATTAATGTCGCCGGACAAAAAAGGTTGAAAATCGCTGATATAGAAACTTTTCGCAACTGTATTTGGAATCCAACTGTTTAGGAAATATTTTATAAAATTGTAAAGTTTAATTTATCTTTAATTGAGGTGGCGACAGAGGATATTATTTGTTATATTATAATTATAATTCATACGCCAGCTGTTCGTTGACCAGAGACATAAGTTCATTGTTCATTGCTGATTGATACTCCATCTTCCACCCCATCATTAATGAAATTTTCTTTTCCCTTTCGCGACTAGCTCGGAACATTTAATTCCGCCTGACGGTTCGCTATATTTAGGTAAATGGGTCAGAAACTATCGTTGCGCGCTTCCAAACCATCTAACTTCTTCGCTGAGCAAATTGATCTCAGTTACCGAGCGATTCGCCAGACGTAGCAGTTAGTCGAATCTTTCTGTAACCAGGATTTAGTCTACTAATCCTCTGCTTATTGAACATTTAATTGAGATCAAAATTTTACGAGTTTAGTTTGATTTGATTTTAATCAAAACCGCTGAACTGTATTATTTAGCGCTCGGTCATTCCATGGATTATTTTTAAACGAACGATCAGTGCGTTCAGTAAAGTGCAACCTTTCTATATGTTAAGTCCGGAAGTTTAATTTCTTCCTTTAACGAGTATTGAGATGTTAAACGAAATAAGGCACGAAGAGATCTGACGGGGCACGACCGCTTTATTTTTAACAGTCCGATTGTGAATGCTTTCCTGTGACTTTAGTGGCATCGTAAACCAAGAGTACATAAACGAAGTCAGTCAATAACTGGCGAACGGACAGACTTCCACGGGTGAGATTTTAACGTGACTTTCGTTTTCATGGCGAACGGAGTTATGGTTTATTAAAGGGAAAAAGTGTCGACGCTCCCCCTTCGAACGTTCTCCGTATTACGAGCTTCGCCCAGGAACTTATATTTACTTTGTCACTAAACGATGCAAGATACAGAAGTTTGATTCTCCTTCTGATATTTGTCGATTAAAAAATGAAGAGAAACACATTAATAAAATTATTACAGCATTACTTAAAAATCCGGGCACAAAGTTCACCCTTCAAGTTCACAATTAACGATACAATATTTTTAATTCTGATACATCATATCTATGCATTCCAAATTTCCATTTTCTATGAGCCGATGAAAATGATAAAAAATTTAGCAAATCATTTTCTCCTGTGTTACGCGGAAATGTATAATATAATTTTTTAAATGAAACTGCAGTACTTTCGCAACAATCACACGTTTGCAGAATGCGGAATTAATTCTCTATCGGACTAATTCTTTATCACAGGACATTCTTCTCAACTCCAATTATACCCAAAAACACCTAGCTCGACGCGGCACACGAATTCCCAAAGAACACTCTCATCAGAATCCATTTAACACCTGATCCAATTTAACCGGCACTGCGGTCCTGACCGCACCTTTCGCCCGATCGAACGCGCGCCGATAATTGTTTCGATTCCCAATTCCAACGGGACGGTGGCAAAACGTGAGGGAACCCGCGAGGCGCAGCACGTCCTTTGTCGATAGGTCGATAGGTTGCGGCGGCACATCCGGTTCGGATAGCGAGAGATAACTGGGCCGGCAACAGAAACGGGATGAATAATGAAGTGAGTCGCGCCTTGGCCGGAAGGCGGAATTCAGCCAGGCCTGGCCAGACCCCGAGATTAGCCCTGAGTTATGGCGTTAAGATCACATCTAATTGTATCAGTTTGGTCCACCCAAACCAGCCTCTATCTACCTATCCATCTGGAGCAGCGAGCACGCTGCTATAACCTGCTTACTCGGCCCTCCTTCCGCGTCTCTTCCGCGCCATTGACCGGGACCTTAAACGCCGGCCGACCGTCGATTTGCTTAATCTTGCGCTTTGCCAGGACTTTCCAGACCCACGAGTCCGCGTAGTTACGACTCCACTTAGCGCCGGTTACAACTATTCGTGGTTACGCTTGGTTACCTATCGGGAAGCCACCCCTTCGACTTCCAACCCGGGTACTTGGATGTCGGCTTTATTTGAAAACCGATCGGGTAGTGTATCGAATTAGCCGCCCCATGAAGGCAAGGTGCGCAGTTCGTGAAGGTATTTTGTGGTAAAACGAGATTTATCAAAGTTCGAATAACTGAGTTTCCAAGTTCGATTCGCGGGACTAATGTTTCTCAGGATATTAATCGAACGTTACCGTCGCACTGGTATCGTGTCAATTATTTTTTCCTTGTAGAGCAACTCGAGGAGACTTCAACCGTTGTGTATTTTAATGTGAATTATTGCCAGATGAGAGGAAACGCTTTTAATTCCTAAACAGAATAAACCGGACCAGGTATTAATGTAAACAGAGAAGAAAAAAAGTATCGCGTTTTTGATGCACCCCTTAGTCGATTTCGGGGAAGGAATATTACTAAGTTTCTTAGTCTACGAAGGAGCGCCAAGGACTAGAGAGGACTAGAACGCGCCGGCAGAGAAGCTTTAGAGACCCGGGATGATCACTGAGCGCTCGGCACTAATCAAGACGCATGATTATAGGCCCCAAAGCGCTCCCAAGCTCCAGCTACTGTTCTCTCCAAGGAGAAGCCGCCAATACGACTTCCTCGACCGTTCATTGTCGTCTTGCCGAGCTCGGATTACAAGGTCCCGGTTTTTGGCGTGAATCCTTCTTCCCGATGCATTAAAGTCTCCGTACTCCGAGAACATTTCAAGCTGCCGTTTCATTTCGCCTGTCGCCTATGGCGATGTGGGCTACGGCCATTTTTATGCCAGTTATTTCTGTTTTTCCGATTAACAAAAGCTCCAAATTCAGTACTTATTAATATTAAAATTCTGTTAATATAAATTTCTTTCTTTAATATAATATTTAATTAAAATAGACGATATTATAAAGTACAAAAAATCGATTGCCGCAGGGACGTGCAAGTAAGTCGGGAGAATGAGCAAATTAACAGATCAATTGTGTTCTAACGAGCCGAACGATGAAGCAGTTTGCTGAGATATAAAAAAAGGAACCGATGCGTAAAACCATTGGCGTGTTCACGATCAATTTTCTGTATAATTAATTTCCATGGTATGTGCTGGCACGAAATTATTTCGTCCCGAAAACCGTAGAATCAATTACGCGTAAGCTCGTGTACTAGGAGCAGAACGTCTATGACGATCGATTACGACATGACACAAGCGCAGACGATATATCACAAAGGGAGATGGTTATCAGGCAGACAGTAGGTACATTAAGCAGCGTGTAATTCTGTTAACTGGTCGTTATATCAGCGTTCGATCGTTAAATAGTGTCGGCGTAATTAGACGGGTCGCTGTCAAATCGCCTCTGTTTGATTCGGCACCGCAACAGTACAGAATGAGCACAATTATACTCCCTCTTAGAAGCAGCATACCATGTTGATTGGTACTTAATTCGATTATCAGCTAAGCACTCGGATTCGCAAATGCTTTGGAATATTGCCCTGAATCTCGCGCTGAAGCGTCTCCAAACGTTTGCTTAGCGGTTGCACGTAGATCGAAGGGACAAATTTTAAAATCATTCTTCACCGAAGAAAACAATTACCGTATCCCTGCGCGGAAGCTACCGTAATGCCAAAATTACAAAGAGCTATCCGGAAATCAAGTAGTCGAGGAAATAAAAAAATAAAAAATTCACTGCTTCAGCACAATTTATTCCCCAACCAATCGATAACACACGCAAATTAACGCCAGCAGTTTCCACCTTTCGCTTGCTATTGCACATGCAATTGCCACTGCTGTGCACGATTTCGTGAAAAACGCATGCGGTTTCCTTGCCGCGCGGTTTTCCTGTGCGGCAGCAGGTGAACTATTCGTGGTCGGTCGGCTCGTGATACGACACGTGAAGAAAATGGAGACGGATGATTTCCTTTTTCTTGCAGGCTAATGGGTCGCGTGACAGTCGTACAGGCTTTCTGAAAAGGCCACCCAGGTAAACGCAACTCGTCGTGATTACGGTGCTCGAGGGTCGCGCGCATGGGTCGCGTGTGTGCGTAACGTACATATCCGCGACAGCCGCGTTGCTTCTGAGCATAATTTAACGCGATACGTTGGGGTTGTGCTAACTTGCTTAGCGCAACCTCAAATAGAACCGTAGGTCGGGAAATTTGCTCCGTTGTGGATGGAGGGGATCGACGGTGGCATCGCTTGCCGGCAGAGAATCGCGCGAGAATCCTAATTGCCGGAAAGATCATTCCGAGGGAAATGACGTACATAATTAACGAAAGCACATTTGATTTATTAAATCAAGGTGTTCGTGCATATGGCAATGTCAGGCAACGATTTACGCGAGAACGCGGGGATGATATCTGGGTAACCGTATCGTTTTGCGGCGACGACGCAGTCTGATTAAACAGATTCACAGACCTTCTGTGATTATAACTTGGGAGGGTACATTGCTGGATGAAATGGAAGCGGAGTATTTTATTACGCCGAAATTCGAGATAATATCGCTGGCCTATTTTCCACGGAAAAAACCAAAAATTAATTTCGAACGAAGATTTTGCAGGGATATATCTTGGAATATAAGAGAAAGCGTGGCATTTTGTTGGGGACGATATTGTAGAAGTTATTTTTCGTAAACCTCACGTAGATTGGAATAGAGGGCAGGTAGGGTAATAAGATATCAGTCTGCTTCAATTAAACACTAACTTTATTACTATTAAACGTCGACGCACGACAACTCTCACACGATACTCACAATACTCTCAATTCAACCCTCTCTGCTCACGATACGTCTCTCTCAAAATGTTCAAAATATTCTCAATCAGCTCTCTTCTAACTCTACCTTAGCTCTGTCTTGCACACGCATCATTCACTCTATATATTCTTCTACTCTTAGTTACTCTCTCATTCTATTCCTCATTTGCTCTCACTCATTGAGGATACACGCTGCTGACATTCCTTGGTCAATCGTCTCAAGTACTCAGCTCCAAACATATCTTTCACACCTCGGGATCATTCTAAACAGTCGCGCAATATTTCCAATCCCACAATATGGAACAGTGTGCAGTAATTCGCCATTGTACCGATGGCTCTATTTGTTGTCCAAGACATCCAACAAACGTACGCTGCAGAGGACCAATTGTTATAACGCTACTTTCCATTCACCAATCGAAAAGGAATTCTATACATCATCGTTAGCAACGCAGACAATGAATTTCACGGCACGTGCTGGTTGTATCTAGCGTTTATACCCAGGCTTCCTGATTGCTTCGCACAAAGAAGTTCGTGAATAGTTCTCGAAGCACTGTAGGCAGCGTACAAAGGAGGAATTCGATCTTTGGAGAGGAGAGAAGAAACAAGGGACAGCAAGGCTGGAGGGAAAGAGAGAGGGGGGCGGGGAGAGAAAGGGAGGGAAGCAACAAGGTTCGTTAATTTTACGAGCGTCGAATTCGCAATTCGACCGATCGGATACGAGGATGATCTTCGTCCATACATAGAGCTAAAAGGCCAAACAGCCTGGGTCAATTTGATAGAGCACGGATAGAATCATGTTTAGTAGCGAACCTCTGGGCAATCTCGTAGCGAAGTGCAGCTTATTTGCTGATACAAAGCATCCTGCTAAAATGGAGGTCCATCATTTTGCCATTTTCATGGATAAATAAATATTTAATTTATATTGGATCCCAAACTTGCACTGTTCCGATTGCAGTTCCTTCCGTGCTATAAGAGGAACGATTCTTCTACATTTTATAGTAAAAAGTGTTTCGCAAATTGGGAAATTAATTTTATTTATAAACGAAATTGTACTAAATCATTCTATGAGAATTCTATGAGACGTCTTTACTAAAAGGTGCATGGAAATTGTTAGAGTATATCAGTGACTGAAGAATTCACCCTACAGTTCCCATTTAGTTAGAAATTGTATATATAATTATGCTACTGCCTTTAAGCTTAAATGCTATTATCTTTTTTTGTATATTTATTTAACGTCGCATCGACGTTTTAGTCAATAGGGAAAATTATATTCTTCTTCATTACGATTACAAGGTACAAAGGCATACAACGTATACTTTCTACTGACGCTATTATCAGACTCGAGTGAATAACACTCTGTCAATGCGTGCAAGATAAACAGTCACCTCGACGAAACATTTATCGAGCCATTGCACGACGAACTCTCGAACGTTCAACGAGGATAAGCGAGCGATTGATCTTTAATGCAAGAAGAAGAGTGAAAAGCCGCGAGGTTAAAGAACATTCATCACACCCTCCGGAATCTGTTGGGGACGTCTTCTATCTCGGAGCCCATTGAAAGTTCTCTTGCGACGGAATAGGTATCTAAAGAGTATACGAAGTAACGTCATGCGAGGGTTGACGGCCGTACGTGTGTTTGCTTTTATTTAAATTGTAAGTTAGATGCCATCGAGGACAAGATCACGGGCTCTGAGGCTTTTAGCGAATGGAAAGAAATGTTTGAACTAAATGGTTCGAACCTATATGGAAATGAACCAGCAGTCGGTTGTGTGACTGATCTGAAGAAGACTTCTTTCTTCTCTGTTGATGTTCTTGTATGAAGACAGAGTTCACGTGCGGTCTGTGGATTTAAATGGAGGGGAACGGGATGGCATTCTCGTTCCATTAATTCCAAACGATCTGCGAATTCTTCCAAGTACAATTATTGCTAAAACATAGTAGAGCAATTGTCTCTGGAAGTATAATGTAAACCATCGTCCATATTACACGGGGGCAACATCTGTTTCCAGTATACTACCTACATATACATTTTTTCAAATGTGACATAGATTTTACAAATCTATTAGCCTGCACAGAAATTTATAATCGAACCCGTATACAGGGTGTCACAGCCGCAACAGCTCACCCAATTATCTTCCTCGCTTTTCTATGATATAAAAAACATTTGTCAACGGCTTCGAAAGAAGAAGAATCTGGAAAAAGAATTTGTTCCCTTCCTTCGTCGCTCTTATGCAGCAAATCGCGAATCAAGCAAACCGGGATCCAAACGAATTCACCCGTCGATGGAAAACCTCGAAGCGTTAAGGCTTCATTTCAAATTCAATTTGCTTAATCGGCAGACACCCTGCAGTATTCAAGCCGGGCTGCATTTAAGGCGCACTGCAAAATCAGCCGGCAACATCAATGCATCTCTCGCTCTCTGTACTCTAAACCGCCTACACTGTGCAGAAAGTTGGTCGCTAATGCGAATCCGCACGTAGGGATTGCACTGTTTCGTCGACGCCTGGGAGGACCGTGTGATGAGGGTTGCTGAGGTGCACGGGGTGGCTGGCTCGCATTTGCATACTCGTCAGCTGTGCTTCCTTCAACTTTTCCTGCGACACACCCTTCGTGGAACTGTGCGGGAACTCGGTGGTGCGGGTATGCACTCGGGCCGGATAGAGAGAGAGGGAGAGACTCCGGGGATCAGTGGGGGGTGGGTGAGGACAGCAGACGTGTATTTCTAGTCTCGATTCATAATTGCAAATTTCCTTCGGCTTATTTATGCAGCTTTCGTCTCGCGTTCCGTGTAGCTCGCCTTACCGCTAATACGCTGCTGCCGTGGCAAGAATTTCTGTCGAGGTACATGTCCGTGATCGTAATGTTCGTTCGGTGAAATGATTTCACTGCCGGGTGGACTGGTGTAGTTGTTGAACGATGTAGGTTACGTGGGTAGACTCGCTACATCGGGGGGGTGATGATATTTTTGTGGAGAACAGTGCGCCGTATATATTTGTTTTAATTCTTCCTGGTCGTTAAATATTCTACATGGTAACGGGATGAGTAATTGAGTATTCCATGGTTTTAGTGTTATTAGTTTAATTGGGTGTTCAGTAGATCGCGAACAGCGAACTGCACTTCTGGATTTTTCGCATAATTAGTGTGGGTAGAAGAGACTTAATGATGCCTGATGAATACAATTCTTAAATAGATAGCATAAATTTCGAAATTATATCTATGGAAGAATTACAACTTTTGCCTGCCTACAACAGCCTATAAGTACTTGCTACCTAAACTTTTCATTCAATCTAATTATATCAACCTCAACCAATAGCTTCAATACATTATAGAATTTTTTATATTCACTTACAAAAACTTTTCATTCGACCATTGTCAAAATAATGAAGTACTTGTTATGTTTGAATCACTGCAGCCTGGAACACTTTTGCCACAAGACATGCCTCACTTGTTCTCAAAGTATTATTAACAAATATTTCAACCATACATCACCCTGAATGCAATCACTTGTCACCGACTGTCGAATAATTCAAGGACAGAAGACTTCCGTAAAGTGGTATCCAGAAGAGATTAGTGTCCCTTGGTAGCTCGTCACCTGGCCCGCCGCGAATCGAGTTATGAGAATCTCTTTTAGCGATGTTGCGCTCTGGGGAGTCCGCTCACGTGCTCGCAGGCCATATATTTTCACTTTGGCACACGTGTCGTCACCTTTCGTCGCCCCGTCGTGCAGCCGTTGCCGACGTCGATTCGGGGGACAACGCGAAAAAATACAGGCTCCCGCGCATTTTCTCGATACAACGGCACCCCTTCCAGCTTGCAGGGCGACGAAATGGAGATACGATGATGCGCTCCGTTATGCATTATGTATATAGCCCGACCTGCGAGAGAAAGATTTTCAGCCACATGAACTCGTTCCGTAGATCGTTTCATTTTTCCCTGGGTACTCCACCTTGTTATATAGTCATTTTAAATAATTTTGCCTATACAATGGTAGCTATGAAGCGAGAAATGTTATTACAAACATAGATATTCGGTTTATTTGATGGTAGATAAAATCGAATCTGGGATACCTGCGTAAAAAAATAAGGAATACGAATATGAAATAGAACATTCTGTGCGAACATTCAGCTCCCTGTTACAGCAAGAAATATTCAGTACTTAAAACTCTTCAAGAAAGGATTGAAGGAAATTAATTTTCTGTATACAGATGTGTATCGATTATTATAATCTATGATTTAAAAGCAAATTGACTACTGGCTAGTTTCATGAAGCCTTAGCAATAAATGTTGGCAACTGCCGTAGATTGTTGCGTAATGTTTAATCAACAAATGCGATGTCGCAAAGTCGGCCTGAATCGGTCCAAGTTTGCAGTGCTAGCGTGCTCGCGAGCTTTCTCTGAAGTGGAAATGCGATCTACGGGCCATGCATAATACACGAGATTTGTGGGGTGGCTGAAAGGAGCACACGCCTGAAGAATGTTAAAATTCTTCAGGCAACGCGACAACCGACCTCGCTCAAATATCACTTTGCTTTTCCACGTTGACGTTCGAGGGATTTGCACGAGCCGGGTGTTTATGTTTTTTTGAAATATTTATCGGGCCACTTTATGATGCCGCTAAAAATGCCATCGATTTGACGAAAATCATGAGGGAACGCTTGGCAAACGGGTCACAAGGAATCGTGAATTATGAAGCGTGGCACGATGTGATAAATGTCTGCCGTTTCTTTCCATTGACTGTTGTTGAATAATTGAATTTAAGCATATATTAGACGCACACGTGTACAGTAAAGAGCAAGGATACTCGTAGAGTAAGAGCGTGAAATTAAAGCAACAATATACATTCTGTATTAATAAATACATTCAATTCCCACAAAGAGCTTATACAATAAAACTTAATTGCAGTACAATCTCAGATGATTTAGAAATAATCGACTATTCGAAAAATTGTGGTGCAGGAAACTAATGAATTTTCAGATCACGATTATTACCATACCGAAGTTTCTTGAACAATATAAGTGAACTGCACCACAACTCTTTGCTGCAGCAGCGGAAAATATGTAAAAAATTGTGGAAGAAATAACTAGGAAGATAAAATAATGATGAATGACCATTAAGCAAAAACGTATGTGACAAAATTACGCTGCGAAGATAGCTCGCAACTTTCGCGACAAACAGGGGTAGTAAAGAAGTGTTCACACGCACCACGAGGTGCCAATAAAATCATCAAGCCGTTATTACCTCATCAGTGGCACTTAGAACGAGACCCTTGCCCCTGTATCTCTGTTCGTTCGCAGCAGTTAGCAGCCGCAATCATGTTTGTTTTATGGGCCGTTACGCGGCCAGATACTTTAACTAATTGTATAATTGCTTCCAAGCCAGCCAACGGTCGACGCCGGCGTCGTGTCGCCGTCGTGACGCCGTGCGTCCACTTTTCGCTCCCTTTTTTTCTCTACCCCCGTGGAAAATCAGGGAGCAACCCGATAAAGCCCGCTCGCCTTTCTCCATGGAAAGGAACGCGAGCGTAAACAGGAAGGCAAGATTTAGCCCCGGCCTTCCTGACCGCCTAATTGCACGAGTTTTAATTTGTGAAACGCCGAGGAAAGAGCGGTCCTCCGATTCCTGACTTCCATCTGGCCTTTCATTAAGCTTATACTGTATCTTTACCCTGTTCAGGCCGTCGCAATAAGCATTAGGATAAATTGAAGTCAATTTAACTCAGCCGAAATCACCCTGGTTGCTCGAGTTTTTCGTTTCGTTGAAAAGACGAATATGGTTTTTTTCGCGGCAAAATAAGAATGCAAAAATTAGTATGCTTGTTCCTATATGTGGTTGCTATTAGGACGTGTAGGGAAATGTCCCATACACGCTACAACAAAGAGTGAATTGTATATTCAGGGTTTCGCCACTTTTTTTAAATCATTTGATAATGGTACGTTTTCAGAAAAATTCAAAAAGTACATAAGCGAATGCAAACGTTATCATATGTTCCATAACGCACACAAAACATTGAAGTGATATTATGTAAAATTATGTAAAAGTACAATCTAATGCTGTAACGTAGGCGTAACGAAAAGGATGGTTTTAAATCAATTTGACTATGGCATCGAATCTCGTTCTACCGTGAATATCGTTTATGCCTATCGATTCCTCCGTTCTTCTCTATCGCAGAGAGGATTGTGCGTCTGCACGTTTCATCCCCCGAGGCAGAAGGAGCCGGGCTCGCTAGCTTCATCAAATATTTGCTCAATCACCGCAAAGACATTTCACTAACTTGACGACCGTGGATCGACCTCTTCCGTCGCCTCATCCTCATTTACCGTCATCTCGAGCTGTAGATCTTCCGCCTTTCGGCATCCTTACGTGGTTCCCGAAATCGAGATTGTGGGAAGTTCCTAGCAGGACGTAGCTACCACGTATATTTCATTTATGATGAATACGTATTCCTTTCTTTCCTATCTAAAATATTGCGGCTATTCATATGAAACCGGAAGCATTAAGTGATTACAAAAATTCGACCAGAACTTCTTTCTTTCATTGAGATTTTCATAGCAGACCTACTATTAGGTGAACAAATAAATTGTGCAACGGTTTACAAATATTTCAGAATGGTAAGAAGGGGTTCAAGTCTGAAGTCGTAACAGTGGCTGGTGTCAATGATAAAATACCATGGTAAATCGTGCGGTGCAGGTTGCAGTAATTGAAGGAATATAAACATTGCGACTTCAAAGTTTCATCGCAATTATAAAGAATTCAATATTTGCCTTCACACCTCACAACCCTTACGAAAGGCTTCTTTCATTTCTACTTGAATTCTCGTTACTATGTTTATAAATCTCCCTCGTGCCCTGCAATTCTGTTTTTCACTGTTGGTCGTTAGGCTCATTCATTGAAATTCCGCTGGAAACGTAATGGACTTTTCGTCGATCGCGGTCGCCAGGGTGATTTCAGCAAGTCCGTAAGTCGGGGCGCGCAAAAAGAAGGGCGAAGCAGCCCTGAAAAGGGCAAGCGACGTTCTGCCGGAACCGGTCGCTTAATCAGAGGAAGGTTTTTAGAGCCCCTTAAATCACGTAACGCGAGACGTCACAGAGCGTTAGGTACCGACGGGGGTGAGCTAGAGGGAGAGGAGGGGTTGAAGGTCGCCGTGGTGGTCGCGGCGGGTGGGAATTAGCCTGGGTGAATTGATCAAAGCTGTTTAAACGCGGCCTCTTATTAAAGAAATCCATAATCGCTTTGGTGTCTGAAAAGCGGCACCCCTGGAGCGACTGGGAAAAACCTGAATTTCCTCTTCCGACGCCATTCGAGTTTGTACATTTCGTCATCATTTCCTTCTTGAAAGAAAACGAACCCTTATCGTGAATCGATAGCAAGCCAGTTCGAATACGATTAATATTTTGGAAGTACAATTTATTTCACACACTGCTTTTTGAAGTTTTGGAGTATAAGTTATCGTTTTGAAAGAAAACATTTTTTTGTTTTTAACAGCAAGCAATTGTCTTACTCGTTATTGGCACATTAGTCAATTATATTTCAAAGTTTGAGTAATGAGAGCAGAAGCCCCAAATAATTTTGAAGTTCTTATAATGAATTTCTTACTTTGCTAAGATCACACACTACGATATTTTTCTACAGAATAGAGTCTGTGAGAAGTCTTCAAAATTGGACGTGCACATATCGCTTCTGTAAGAAAATATTTATACTTTTACCACAATATTTATCTACACTTATGCATGCCTAAATTACGCCACGTATCAGTCAGAAACAATATGGAGAAAATTGAGGAACTGGTACGTGTACGAAACTTTTGATTGACAGTATACATAAGCTTCGCGAACTATTCAAATCGAGGCAATTTCCATGCCGCAGAATAATAGAAATTGGATAATAGAAAGGGCAATTTGAACTGTGACTCGTAATATGTGCACTTTACGGTACTGGCGTAGTTACAGATTTTTCTCTAAATTCCGGCAACGATTTTTAATTTCAACGTTTACTCAATTGCCACGAACATTTCCAAAGCACTATCCAGCATCGGCCGCGTTTATTGTACTCGTCCGGTACAGTCAAAACGACAGCGGGAACTCTATTTGACGACTTCTTTACCTTTTCCTCTTGTCGGTGCAATTTTATTCCACGCAATGATTGCATTTTCATACACGAACCATTCACCCGCTCGAAACAATTCCACAGATGCTGGTCTATCGTTTAATTCCGTAAAATTGCAATACGATTACCACATCGCTCCCGGCATTTTCCGCGCTAAAACATTCGCCATTCATAGAATACACTTTTGTACTACGAATGAACTAATTCGCCCCCGAAGTTAAAAGCTGCCCGTAAACAGGCACCTGCGAATCCCTGAAATTTGAATAGCGAAAGACTTATTTGAAGGGAAACACAATAAACGTAGCCGTCCTCTGCACGTCTCCGCAGTTCATCTCGCGTGACACGCTCGTGCGTATAGCGCAATCATCTTTACGCCTCCGCCTTAAGATTATTGCCAGTCGAAACGACCGCAGGGACGCGGCCTGTATCCGGCGCTTTCATTAGCAGGAAATACAAAAATACGTGGCGGTCGTCGTGAAATTGTCCCCCGTCTCAGGGGGTGGGAGAATAGGAGAGAAGGCTGGATCGTGCTTGTTTCCTCGCGACGGCACACGGGGGTTGCGTTCAGTCGCGCGAGATTAGCAATTCATGGCTGGCACGGTTGTTACTGTCCCGGCAGAGAGGGCTGACTACATTTAGCGCGGTAGCAACACAATGGCAATAATAATAATTAAGAAACATCGTAACGGCAGCATATTCGGCGAGTATCGCCCCGTGGTCCTCGAGTTTACGCCCTGGCGTCCTCTGTTTCGCGCCCTCTATCTTCGCCTGACCCACCCTGTGCGCCCATCCCTCCGCCACCGTGTTGGTTGGAAGGCGCCAGTCACTTTTTCTCCTCTCACCTAATCTCGAGGCCGACGCTTGTTAAAAACGCCCGTGAATATAAAGAGTTGCATTATTAAAGAAGTTCGCGCGACTATAACAAAAAGTTCCGACCTGCGTCGGGGGAGGAAAAAGCAACAAGCTCGACCGAGAGCTACGCCCCGCCGCTATGGAGGGTGAGAAAAGCAGCCGGGGGTGGAGCGTGACAAAAAAGCTGCAGTGAGAATTGAGGATCGGGGGGAACTGTTCGATTCGTGGGGGGAAGGGGGTTCCTTTCTCAAAATTGTTCGGTTTAGTGGCAATATATGGATAGGGGTAGATTGGTGTACTCTTTTCTGAAACTAGTGCTTGGGATATGCGAATTATTTACATATATTTTTATTTTTATTCTCTATTTAATCTGCATTTCTACTTTATCGTTCTACGTTAAAATTGAGGTTTTATGATTCGGCTAGCCATTTTGTTTATATAATCCATCCAGGTAGGTAGAGATTATATATTTCAAAATTCTAGAGAAATTATTCTTTCAAATTTGAAGCCCACGCGGAAATTAGTTTCACCGTCGCCCGGTTAGCATCGGACGATATTTTTCGGCAAATATCACCGGAAGGCGGTGAAAAACAAAAACGTCGCGGGACAAGAAGCAATGGCGCGTAATTAGCATAACGACACTAATTAAAATACAAATGAAGAGTCTTAAGGCGCTCTGCGCCGGGTGAATCATTATCACCGAGCTGTCGGCCTTCTTGGTCCCACGAGAACGTCTCTCTTACCTGTCTCCCTTCTCCACATTTTACTGACACTCGCAAACGTAATTATATTTAATCGCAGCCCCGCATCGTTCGTGGGTAGGCCAAACGTCGTCTCCTGAAAGTATCGTGCATTTCCTCTCAGCTAGGAAGTCAGTCTTGCACCAATGCCTCCAGCCGAATAATTTTCGAGCTTCTTAATCTAAATGCGCATTAATAAATCATAAATCCTTTGGGGCTCAAAAATTATTCGGAATCCTTGACAATTCGTCACATTTTATTTGCTGAAAGATGTGTTCAACGAACTCGCTTTTCCTCCTAATTTCAGATAAAAAAAGTTTAAATTGATTAGAAATTTCACGAGATATCATCGAAAGAATAAACGTTGTTATCATTCGTTCATCGTCCGTGTGTGTATTTCACGATACGCGTCTTTTCAACGAATCCAGCTGAGTCACGGGACACGCTTGGTTGACCGGATAGTCTTTCTTTACGACAGGCTAAGAAAAAGGAGCAAACAGGAATGCAAGGCCGGATACCGTAAGGCATCCTATTTGGCCACGTAATCCAGGCACGGGAATCCACAGCGACGAGCCACCGAACCCATAAATATGATTGGAGCATCGGTTGGCTCCGTTGGTATCGCCCCATGGAATCTAACCCCTACGGATATTCACCGTAGGATTACGCTACGTTGTCTCTTACCGTCTTCTCTTCCCTTTACGACGATCTTATTGGATTCAATCGAAGCCACGGTTAACCCTTCCTCTCACATTTCTCCCGAGGATCCGGGCCAAATCGAAGACTTTTTACTATCGCCGGGCTTCCTCTATCGGCTGCGACTTCGTTTTTACGGGAACACTTGAAACGACGCGACGGTTTGATGTGGAACTGAAATAATTGATTGGAAAGAATGGTTTTTGAATCGTGTTCCTACCCCTGACAAATATTGAAGTGTAACAGAAAGTGGAATTGCTCCGCATGCAGAGATTTAATTCAAAAATGTCGTATGTCAGAAGAATATCTGAAAACTCAAACTTTCTGAAATTACATTGCAAAGGAAAGTACACGTAGAATTAATATTAATCGAAACAGCTGCAAAACGTGTAGAATTTATTTTGTTCAATAATTCGTATAGTTTGATGTCTATAAAATTAATATATGTATATTTCTGTAGTTTACGATAAAAGATGCACGAATTTCGTGCCAAGAAAGAATGATCCACACGGAGTTCAGACATCGCCATATTCAAATTCGACGCATCAATGTTTTATTGCGGGCATTCCTTATGGAAATTTCTGGACACTTTATGACAATGTAATCCTCACAACCACAGCGATTGTGACGTCGCCTTCAAATCAGATCGTTGCTCGTTCGCGGTGGTCCACGACGAGGGGTGATTTTTATCTTCACCAGCGCCTTCGCCGTTTGAATACTATCGTACGCTGTCTGCTACTCGTAACTCTAAATATCCCACGCATTTCCATGTGCTTTACATCCGCGTAATCCATTCATTTCTGGGGAAAATTGAATGTCTCAACAAAAGAACGGTTAAAGTGTATCTACATAATCATTACCATTTGCAATTAGCCTTCAAGATGATTACAGAAGAATAGAAACATCGAAGGTAGCGGCAAATGTTACCCAAAAGAATACTGCAATCAAAGGTTTAAATATTACGAAATTATTCCCCAATTCTCTAGAATTCCATCAATTTCCTCTCCAAAACTATTACACAATATCCTGCAACACGATTGTCCTCCATTGCCACTTGTAATTCAAAAATTCCTCGGCATCACGCGCCACTTTAACTCCTTCATCCCCACGAGAATTTTCACGAAAGAAGCCACAAAAGCGAGGATGTCTCTCAGCCAAAACACTATTGAGCTAAGGAACGAGTAGCACGAGGACTCCTGCGCCGCGTGGGGTTCGGCTGGTTAACTAAGGGAATGAAGGAGTCAGTGCCGAGGGGTTGCACGGAAGAACAGTAAGGGAAGGAGTGAACAGCCTCGCGCGATGGGGTGGGTAGGTGACATAAAGCCGGTGTGTACTGAGGATTGCGTACGAATAACGGAAATTAAGTGTCAACCGAAAGAGAGGAGAGAGAGCCGAGTCGAGTGGAGTCGAGTGAGAATCTCCCTCTATCGTCAGCCTGGCGGGGCGGCGTCTCGTTCTCCTTTTCAAGAGCCGCTGCCGGTTTGGGGGTGAGAAAGACGAAACGCGATACACCGGGGCCAGGATTAACGCTACGTGCATGGCAAACCTAAAACCGACGTCGCCTGTCCTTCTTTCCATGGCCGACAGTTGTTTCCGCGCGCCGTTTATGGGATTTTAACAACTAGGCGCGTTACGAGGCGGGTCAAATAACGATGGGCCGAATGCAACCCTGGAACCGTGTTGTTGGCTGAACAAGGAAATCGTATTAAGTGAAGTTCGCAGAGATAATCGAAGTCCATGCAGCACAGACCAACGCAGGGTTGGTTAATGTGAAAGCGGTATTAGAGATACGCGTGCGAAATACTTCTTTCACCTTTGAGTCTGGTTCCTTGTACAGGTCTTCTACAGTTTGGATAAAATGCAACGACGATATGAAGAGTGAAAACGATGGCGAGGATCAAATAGTAAATACACTGGCTGGAATAGAATAATACTTGGAAAAATTTGTGCCGCTGCTCGGGATAGAATGAGGGATCAAAATATTCGATAGTACAGTAAAAGAAACGTCTCATAAAAATATTCATCATCGCATTATTGTATTTAAAAGAAATTCCACAGACAGGCATTAGAATGTCTATACGAACAATTGACAGTTCGCCATCATAAAATGCTCCCAAGAGAGAATTGCAGGCGAAAAAGCGGTAGGCATCGACAATCCACTCGCGAGCTGCCATCCTAAAGCGAGAACCGCTTTGCCAGCTGGCAGATTGCCGCGTTACGACTGCTGGCAGCGTGTTGCCCGATATCGGCCCCTCGCGAACCACCAAACCTCTCGCGAAATATTAATTAACGTTATTAACGCCCCACCTTTCGAACTACGGGGATGGTAGGAACTCACTTCTGGCCTCTAAAGTCCCGACCCCCTATCACCCTCGCCTCCCGCTCTCCCGTTCTCCCGTTTACCCTGCCGAAGGGTGGGAAAAACCCCCATTATCGTAAATCATCGTTTTCCAATAACGCTACCGAGGCTCTTCACGTTGCCTCTTTCCTCTCCTTTCTTTTTCCACCCCCGTTACTCCCGTCTTCGTTACTCTTTTCGCCGTGCAGCCACGGAAAATATAGATCTTGCATCGATTTCGTCATGCTTCCGACGATGACGGTATTAAACATAATAGAAAAAGTTTGGCGTACTGCGCTTTTAATTATCCACTTCGAGCGAATTTATTAAATATTCCCGTTAACGTACGATTCATTGATTACCCCGT
Organism: Nomada ferruginata; assembly: GCA_963583965.1. Lineage (NCBI taxonomy): Eukaryota > Metazoa > Arthropoda > Insecta > Hymenoptera > Apidae > Nomada > Nomada ferruginata. The sequence continues at coordinate 17,028,536 of OY757216.1, forward strand.
GCGCGCCCCTTCGATACACCGTGGAATTCTCCGCTCCGCTCGAGTGGCGGATAAAATCGGCAACTACGGGCCCGCGAACTCGCGGTTTCGACATCAGGCAGAAACTTTTATATTGGTTACATTGCGGCTACGGCGCAGCCGATCTCCTTCCTACTCGTAATCTCATTAGCGTGGCTGATCGAAATCTGATCGGGCCGCTGGCATTCATAAAAACTCAGCGTCACTCGACTGCTCGACGAGTATCGTCCGCGACGTTCACCGTGGGCGACTTTAATTCCATTCCGGGGAGACCTCGCGACGAATCTCCGGAGACTTTCCCTTCGACACTTGGCAACTCGCAACAGCTCCGTCTGGATGTCCGTTTCCCTTCGTTATTAAATCATCGCGTCGCTCCTAATGATTTACCGTGCTCTACTTTATTTCCACCGCGGCATCTGGAATCCCCATCGATGAATAAATGAACACGTCGGGCTGCGCGAGCCAACCAGCCTCGCCTCGGCCGGCTAAATTGAATTCACGAAGCACAAAGGATGGGGTCGAGGAGGAAGCGGTCAGGTCTCGTGGATCAGATAGCGGCTACGTGGCGAAGGTGTCGATCAGGATTTCCAAGCACGTGGTCCAATGCTAACAGCCCCGTAGCCGGTAGCAAAAGCTATCCTACCTTCGAGGATAGATAGCTGGGGCCAGACAGACAACGGGAATGCGCGGGGGCGTTTGGGGTAGAGAGTATTAGGCCAGCAGCTAGGCTCCGCAATCACCCCCGGGGGTTAATGCCATCAGGAGCAAACAAACTATAAAGTAGGTACCTAGCTGCTAAGTAGCCGCGGGCAAACTAGCCGGAACCGGACAACCTCGACACGTTTGTCGCATATCAAAGGCTTCACGGTGATGAAATTACTTGGAAGGAAGTCTCGAAAGAAAGTAATGGCGGTCGGGCGAGATTTGGCGGCTTTCTTGAAATTGATATTTAAAGTGAAAGCATCGTGGTACCAGATTCGCGGTTCAACGGAAACGGATATTTTCGATTGGATATCGTGCGTTCTAATTCCGCATGCACTTAAATGATTTTATATCAGAATCATGCAGCAGTAGATACAACTTGATAATAAAAATAACAGTGGCAGAAAAGTTGTATTAGTATTCGAATCAACGTAGAGTTTATATAGATAAAACCATAATTGAGATGCAATTATTGCACTACTTAATTGAAGCACAATTTTCAGAAAAAAAATAAGAATGATTGATCGGTATGCAGAACGTTATAATATTTAAATCTCTGACAATAAAATCACGACAATTCGTACGTTTGCGCCAAAAGGAACTAGTTGCCTTGTAACGAACTGTGCCCGTTTCTCCAGTATTCGTATCCTATATTGAAATAATTATTACCGCAATGTTCGAAAGGAGACCAAGGATGGATTGGAGCGCAGTCCTTGAAGAGGAACATGCAAATAGAGACACGAACAGAAACTTCGGTGAAAACAGCAAACTTGAGCCGGTGCTTGGTAACTATTTTATATTTACTGAACTAATTGAAGATGTACGAGTGGAAGTTTATAAAGTGCAATTTGGGGGTGCGATGAAATGCAAGGCACGCACCGATATCATTTTAAAACGGAGACGTAACTCTGATATCGTATTTGTGCTAATAGCGGATTGTTTCACTTTGTTTTGGCGAACTTTCACTTGGCGCTCATTTTTCCCCAGGTCCAAACTTTCGAATACGAACTTGAACTTTCGCCGAAAGTTTCCCCCGGTATAATGACGAACTGAACTCTCAAAAAGTTACGCAGTAACGAGAACTTCCTCAACAGGCTTTCTGTGATACAGTTTAGCGAACGATTCCTTGGACGTTGGCGCGAAATATAGAATGACGCTGTTGTTTAGCAACAGTTCGTTGATCCCCCGAGCATATGCTCTTTAATTCGTCTTAAGCCTGGTGGCATTTACGAGGCTGTACGCTAGAAATATCCGGCTGTTGTACAACAAATTATTCCCGTTAAATATCCCTTCTGTTTATCCCGCAGAATACCCGGCGCAGCAATTAGCTGGAATCTAAATGAAATCTGTAAAACTTTCACGGTTAAGCAGAAAAATATTGGAACTGAAAAATGATAAAAGAAAATACCGCATATGTTGTATTCCTTGTTGGATTTGTAATCCAAAACCAATTACTAGCCATAAATGTACGTCAACAAAGCAGGCTGCAACGTTAGTAACTCAACAAATGTAGAATTCAACTAGAAAATTGAATTTGTTCGAATTATTCTGTTCGGAAAATGTCGTGGTTTAATGATTGACGAACAAGAGACTACCTAGTGAATGGGCACAAAAGGAAACGCAGTTAAGACAGCAGAAATTAAGGAGGAGAAAGAAGGAGAGGTGAACAAAAAGGGGAAAGCAGAGAATCGAGGCGAAGCCGGGTGAAAATAAACGCAGGAGAAGAAAATCTTATCCGGGCTTCCAGTCTCGTGGGCTTGTCCCGTCCCTTTTCCTCTTTTCTCTCCTTTCTTCTCCGCGAGATCTCAACGGCTCAGCCGTCGTCTCCTTCCATAATTTGATTGTTTTAATTAAATTTCGTCGGGGAATCGCTTTACGCTGGGCACACTGGCCTGGCGGGCACAATGCAAACTGTGACGTGTACGGAATGAATCGGGAATGGAACAGCAAATGGGACGATCGGTAGGGAAAGGAGGAGCCTCCCGGTCCAAGTGGAAAGTCTTGGGAAAATTTCGGCAAGTAAACGTGTATTTGCTTTCCTAACTCATATTCTTGATTTGAAGGTGCAATCTCATTTTGTGGAAAGGTTTTTAATCGAGTGGATTTGAAAGGTGTAAGGGTTACTTCGATGAAGAATTGAAGATATTCTGTGACAAGAAACTCTGTACACTCATTCTTAATTTCATTAATATCTATTGATTTTACTTATATACTTAGTAAAGAAATCTTATCATTTTCATGCTATTCGGTGCAATGGCATATAATTTTATTGCCCCACAAATTGACATTTAAAGATCTCCCCTTTCAAGCATGGTTTCACAAAATACTTATCCCCTCGTCCTGAAGAGTAAGTTATGTTTCGTAACTTCAATACTCTATTTCTGATACACTTTCGGAAAATAAACACCATTCATTAGTATTCAATAAAAGAAAAACAAACAGCCTGTGCTTGTTTCGCGTCCGAGTTTCATTGAAACAATCAAGAAACGGTGATATATTATCCTAGGCAAATTGACAATTGTAATTTTAAGCGACGCGAGGTATTCTTGTTTCCCCGAGAAATCTCGTCGCGTCTATCGAAAACATAGAACTTTCAGGGAATGAAAAAGGGAAGCCAGCTCTCGTCTCGTGCTTCCGCCGTAATAAGACGAAGGTTAGACATAACCGCGAGGAACGCTATGGCGGCTGGTAACGACGCGCCGCCCCGCATATTTCTCCAGATATTGGAATTTGTCGCGGTTACTTCGAATTATCTTCCACCCTAGCTATTCGGGCGCGGTCTACCCCTTCTGCTATATATGGTCTTTAGTCGATAATCCACAAGGTCGTAAGCATTAGCATCCGATCTAAAAGGACATTCGGTACGACAGGAATTCTTGAGTTGGTGCCTTGTAAATCAAGCCAAGCATTGCCATATTTATTTTCAGGATGGCTTTCGTAGAGGAAGGATGAAATTTTCTCGCGATGAAATTCACTTATCTGTCGCGCGCCCGTGAAATTTACGAGTGTTGGGGAATATCAGAAAGAAGGGGACGATAATGATGCCGATTGAACATTGTTGACACCGACAACACGGAATCAATTTAGACAATCGGAGATTTAATGTACCTAATTACACAGCCATTCTCGGTTTTTACATTGTGATCTCAAACAAAAGCGACGGAAACGGGAGAAGGTTGTCTTCGCGTGGACGACCAGCGATGGGGCGGGGGGGTTGGGATCACTTCTTCCGCTTGGATTGTCATCGAGGGGGCGAAAAATTCAGGAAGGGAAGATTTCATGGCCCTCGTAAGGATAATTTTCATTTCGAAGTTAATCCACTCCCGCGGCACGTATTTTTCACGTTAATTGCGATCCGCCAACAACGCTTGTAATAACGATTTTACAATTTACTTAGAGCTCGCTGTTCAGGAATGAAATTATTTAGGTGTATTGACTTTCCGTGTAGTGAAACTTTGTCAATTTGTCGCGAAGGGGGTACGCAGATAGAAAGAAATACGTGGACGTTTAAATCGGAATTAGATTTTATAAAACGGTGACGAAGTTGATTGAATGGTCTGACCACCGCAGGTACAATCTACTGTGAACATATCGGCAATCACACGTGCATCGCTCAACATTATATTATTCGAAGCAGCACTGTGTGCTTACGGAAAATAAATTGTCTCCACCTTTTTACAAATAGTCTACGTATTATGATGCCATGTAATAAAAAATATATAATTGTTTTTAATGAATTTTTCTATTATATTTGCACATTCAGGTATATCTTTATCTGTACAAACAGTATTTACAATTCTCCTTCACTCTGTCATTAATTAAGAATTACAGTCGCACATAAGAAACGTGAATTTTCACACCATTGAATTTATATGAATACAAAGAGCATCTTTCTTCCAGCCGACTAATCTTTCATTCCGAAAGACTATCGGTACAATACCGCCAGCACCCTACTCCATTAGAAGAATTCGCGAATACGAGCAATGATAAATCTGTGTCATCTCCACCTGCTTAAAGATCGACCAATTCTACTCGATCCTCCCTGTTCCTCTCCTCGCCCGCTGGCTCCATTTTCTCGGATCGGAATAAGTTCATTGAAGTTGGTCCACGGGCTCTCGAAGACCGGTCTGTAAGCTTTCCAGCCTCCCTTTCAGCGGCTACGAGGCACTTGACGGGTTGAATGCGCATTTTTAGTAAATTAAAAAGTATCGTGTGACTGCGCCAGAACGCAGGCCTCCCCCTAAAGCGTTCTTAACCCTGGTCGAACCCCTTAACCCTCTCATTCTGGTACGTTCTCCTTCCTCCTCCCTCCGGTGGATGGTTTATCCGGATCCTCCCTCGGTGGCTACTCCCCTCTCTATACCGGTTTTACCGTGTACAAGCGCCCCCATCTTCCTCTTCCACTCGCTCGCGACCTCTCGACTCTTCGAGTCCCCTCCGAAATTGCTACCCTTGTTTGCGTTTAATGCTCCGCTATTTTTTCCTGCTTATCCTCGCTGCGCTGCGTTGCCCCGCCGCCGCGAGCACGCCCGTAAAAAGACGGACGGTTGTGTGTTACTGTGTTGCTCATTTTCGAAGGTACTCTGCGAGAAAAGTTAACGAATTTAGCCGCTGCGAGATTGTCTTTGTCGCCGAAACGAGTACTCCGCCGCTACCGTGCTCGTGGAATGGGGTGGGGAAATAACGAACGGGGAATCGAGACGCTTAGTTTGCATTTTAGAGTGCACTGGGAATGAGAAATTAACGCATTTCTGGGTAGTCTGGTGCGAGGTGTGTATTCCGATGTACGGAATTTGAAGAAACTTCATAGACACTGGTCAGAATAATTGGAGGATCACATATTGCAGCGATCATGTGCACGCAAAACCATTCTTCGTGGCTGCAATATGTGATTAATTGTTTCGAGCAGCGTAGTAGTTTATGCTGGATGTTTCAAGTAAAGATACATAAGAAATACATTTCTGGAAGGTTTAGAATTTTTTAATGTAGATTCAGGAGGAAGAATTGTTACGATTTGCGTGATTTTAATAATTCTGAAATTATTATGATCAGTAACAGTAATACTCATTTTGGTAATAACAATTGATCATTAATTTATTAATTCGATTATTTCATTGGTCTGGTAGATTTAATCTGGTCATGTACGTTGCATAAGTTTATTTCAGATACAATTAATGAAATAATTGACATAACATTACCCTACTGGCAAACTGATAAAACAATTGCAATCCCGTGTAGACAGAATCGCATTTTCTTTAAACGAACCGCGTATTAAAACGACAATACAGTTGTGTTCGAAAAAATTAGCGAGACGCAGACAACGATCCGAAAGGGCTTTTCACCCCTCGTTGGAAATACTTTGTCGAGCGACTGTGGTCCGATAGAAGCGAACACGGACGAACCTTCTCCCGTATGTCTACGCGTATTTAATTTGTAAAAGTATTCCGTAATTCGCCCGGCTGAAGGTTGGCCCGCTACTTTAAAGCTAGCCCTCGCGAAACCACGGAAACGAAAACGCTTGGGAAAGTCAAAATCGCTTGCACAACGGGTGTCCAACAGAAAACAACACATCAAACGAGAAACCCTAATCTTCTGAATAATTCAGATGCGCAGCATACGTATAAAAAAACAAGTACAGCCTGCACACTGTAATAAAGGGTCGACCCCTCAATTGCAACGAGAAGTTAAAAAACGAAACAGCGTTTTCGAATATCGGGCGATACAAAAATTAAACCAAAGTGCGAAATTCACGCGTTAGCATTCCTCCTTCTTAGAACTCTAACTTTCACGATTCTATATTTGTGTATAAATTATTTAAACGACGATTGCATTACTTTAATTCCACAATATTCAAATACATTACTTGACTTACTTAAATGCACCAAACAACCATGGCCAGGTTTCATAAAAACGAATGCATCATCGACAAAGAAACGCTTCCTATATACCTACAAAAAATTGCAAAGAAAAGCAACAACTACCGTGCCTCGGAAGGCAAGATCTCTTCGTACTCCCGTTATCATGGCCCGCGCGAAGGCACGTTAACTCTTTCCTCCGGCAACCTTTGCCGCCCTTAATGCCAAACAATCCACGCGGTCGGGGGTAAGCGCGTGCTTTGTCGTAATAAAAAAATATCGGACTGTATGTTGCTCGGTAAAAACCAATAAAGGTTGGCAGGCATGTTTGCTCCTGTAGCTGGCGGTTGCGGTAGAGGTTTTCCCTCGATCCCCTCTATTCCACCGCCCCTATTCGCTCGCCTTCAAGGTACACGCACGTACCTGTGTGTAAGTGGACTATATGCGTGTATCCGAAAACTCGGGAGCGAGTTCTTGCTAAAACAAACCCCCGGGAGAGAAAGAGTGGTCGGGGCCTCCGGCGGTGGGCTACAGAGAAGTGGTAAAGAGAGAATTTGCAAGGGAGAAAGCCCCGGGATCCTGTCTCGGTGTCAGAGGGTCGCCAGTCCGTCAGCTTTCCGTCGGCCCAGAAACGGACCAGACCACGGATCAACGAGCCTGACATTTTAATGCGACAAGGAAAACGTTCGCACGAGCCGGATGAACGTATTTATCACGGTCGCTGGATGAACGTGCGAGTTTGCACAGGACAGGTTTGTTTTACGATCGTCGATTACGATGCGATTTTTCTCTGAACGGGAGACACTCGAACGGTGGCTGCTTTAACGTTTACTTTCGCTCCTTTTTCCATCGAGATGGTCCATTCGTAGTAATTTGGTTGCAATATATGGTTAATGAAACGGCTGAAGTAATTTTATTCGATAGACTTGAATCCTAGGAAATTTATTAAAGTAGGGTCAGTCCATTTTCACCGAAATTTTGTATCATAAATAATGTTTGCGTTAACTAAATTTCAACAAACTTGAGCAAAAGTTCTACCTACCACTAAACACTTACTTTTAACAAATTTCTAGTATTGACAGTTATAGTGTAAATAGCTAAATTCGCCTCGCCTAAAACAGTAGCTAATTTAGTCCACAATTACCCCCCCTCCCCTGTGAAATTCCAAGTTGTATTGGAGAGCGTATTTGAGGCCACGCTACGGAATCAGTTTTCGCTATCAAAAAGCGGGCAGGGGTGAAATTACCAATGGAATTTCCTCGGTCAGGAGCCGATAACGGCCATAAAATATTTAGGGAAACATGCACCGCCACCGTGCTTCATCCTCCGGGTTGCTCTTCGTTATTTCTCCATCCCCCGGCCTCCGCCTCCCACGCCTCCATTCCCCGATGCTCGCGCGAGAATAACGAGCGAGAGAAAAAGAACGGAAAAGAAAAAAGACAGGGTGGTATAAGAAAAAAAGAAGAGAGAGAGAGTTCGGCTGCCTTGCGATACGCGTCTGCCGCGAATCCCCGAGCGCAGATTAAGTCCGCATCCCTTAAATATTCATCCCCTTGGAAAAGCTGATAAAAATAAGGAAAAGGCTCGCTCGACTATTCCATCTCCTCCCTCTTTCCACTTTCGAAATACTCCTTGGAGGCTTGGCCGGCCTCGTGCAGGTTGCCCCGCAACACGTGGCTCCCTTTTTATCCTTGAATTTATCCTTTATTAGCGGTTGCTCAAAGTAACGGCCTTTGTAGTTTGGTCGTTCTCCATTATTGTTGCGTACGAGACAGAACAGGTTCTCGCGATACGATATTTCAAGTATCACGTTTCACGGAAGAGAAATTATTTACGAGCGGAGGAACTGGATTTGAATGTTAGCACAGCGAGGAAAAGAATTAGAATTGATAAATTAATCTTTTAGAAAAATAGATGAGGATTTAAAAAACCCGTTGCAGAGTTAGCTTGGGGTTGCCTTTCATTGACGTTACATATTTATAGATAAACTCTAACACATATAGAAACAGGTGAACCGCATAGCGATGGCAGACGATTTCGTGGACGAGATTCGTTCGCCTAAAGGGAAAGAAAGAGGAAGCGTCGAGAGCAGAAAGGTGTTTAACGTCAGACCTTAACCGATCCTAAGCCTCTTAAGTGTCTCTGAGATTCTTAAGCCGGACAAAGAGACGGTTTTTTTCCCTTTCGTTGGAGCCACTCGTCGGAGGTCCTCGAGGGAAGCACGAGATGCCTCTGATAATTGAATCAAACGATTTATTCTCCCGATTAAAAATGATAGAGAGCCTAAGGAGGTTTTCGGTTACAAAGCTGCTTTCCTCCCCTGCACTTCGCCTCGCTCTCTTCCGTTCCTCTTCCCATTCACAGCGCCGGGGAAAAAAGCGCGAAGAAGTGCTGCAGATTCTCACCACAGGGGTGACGACGAGGGTGGTAAGCGGTGTAACGCGATCTCCGGAAAGACGATCCTCAAAACCACTCCTCTTTCGAGTGTTGAGAACTGTGGAATGATAAGTTTGACGCCAGACCTAATTATAATGTTTATGAATAATCCTACAATTTTGACGAGGGACGAATAATGTGTTACATTTTAATTCATAATAATCAACAAGAGAAATAGATATAAACAATGAGCTCCCAATTTTTCTGAGAATACTAATGATAAGTATAATAATATAATTCAACGCAATCGTTCTTGGCGTGGTTCCTGTATCGCCTTCCGCCATTGCTCTCCCCCCGTCAAGCAAAAAAATCGGGAAAATACATTAGTCGATAGAGGGAATTATTTTAAGAAGGGCATTGAGATCGACGAGCGAATGGCAGATTGAATTCGTTCGGCTCCACCCATTTTCCACCCCTTCGGTACGGCCAAGAGGGATGCGTTCGATTTCATCTCGGGTTATTAATAATATCTAGAGGTTAGTATTTCCGCACAGAGTGGCGGAGAGGAAAGGGGCTCGGGGGTAGGAGGTCTGTAAGAGGAAATGGGAGATCTCTTCATTTCTGTATCACGCGAACGAACGAACCAACCGGCGTTGCAGGGCCAGGGCCACAGATGGAAATACCCGATTTATATGCAAATTCCATATTTGTCGCAGCGTGGAGGTGTCAGCCTCTATCCTGTTCGTCCTTCGACGAAAGAACTCGCGGCTTCCAGGCAGTGAAAGAGCTGCACTGGTCCTTTCTGCAGGTAGCTGCAGGCGGGCGCACGTGGAACAAATGACATTTTTCTGAGATCGACGTGGAATGAAGCAATTATTGACGAGGTGTTCAACACAGTATTGCATATCAAAGTGTTATTATGTAAAGAACAGTGAACGACGTGTTTTGATAGGTGTCCGACTAATAGTTCCTTGAAGTTCCCGGGACGAAGGCACGAAGTAAGGAGAAAAATTTAAACAAAGTTACTATAAAGATTACAATCCTCGACGTTGAAAATTTCATAACACAATATATATTTTTCCGTGAAATTCTCAAATGTCCGAAAATATAGTCGCGTCTTAAATTATGTAATAGTCGCAAATTGTACCCAGAAATTTTGTCCACGAAATTAACTGTAAATAATTAACATAAGCGTTGCCTTAAAGAGTTTATTCGGTCCAAAGGTTCTCCCTCTCTAATCTGTGCGGCATCCAAAGGCTCGGTTAGTTACTAACAGCGAATGCCGCTCTATAAAATCTCGTTAACGTCAGAATATGGATTTTCTTTCAAGGGTGCATGAGCCAGCAAATTATCAAGAGTCCTTTCTTCCACCCTCGTTGCCTCGTGATATCGTTAATAAACCCAACGTCCCGGACCTTCCCCCATCTAATCACCACGCGTCTCTCTCCTTCGACTCCCCCTTTCCTTATTTCTCCTCTCCTTGAGACACCTGCATATTTGATGCGCCTTGTAAACGGCCAACCTTCGCCGAATAAATGCGCGAGGCTCATGTATTATTAAAATACAGGCTAGGGAGATTAAAAATCGACGGGTATCTGGTGGTAGCGCGGCGAACAGTTTACATTCTGGCTGTCTACTTTGACTTTTTACCCCTTATTACCCCTTGTGGACAGACTTTGCAACGATACGGATACAGTTGATTATATGTAAGCATACTATTTTTATTATGAAAACTTGAGATTGTTTCATGCTATACCAAATAACTCTCTAAGCACGTGGAAGAAAGCATAACTAAAGAACGCGTTCCACCAGTTTACCACTTTACCTTCGAGAATAATTGCAATAACGTAGCAAGTGCTTCCAGTATCGTTTCAGTCAACGAGACACAGTCAACTAAAGAATTTCTTTCAGCAAGGGAAACCCTAGAATCCTTTGATGTGCGAATGTTTGTTAAAAATCCACGAGAACGAAAATCATTCGGGATTTTTCAGAGGAGCGAAGCGGGGCGAGGAAGAATTAAAATTCTTCTGCGCCAACGAACATGCTAGGGGTTGGGGGAGGAACGGCTGTGTTCCCTGGAAGAAACCGCGAAAAGAATTTCTCTGAGATAAGCGTAGAGGAGGGCTGCCGAGGAAGCGATGGCTCAGCTAGGGGGGTGGTTGTGCGGCAAGGGGGGGCTGGGAACCAGCGGGACATTCCGGGAAAAATGATTATACGAAGTTGGAAAAACTTTTGGCACGAAAAGAGAGAAAAGGTGGCGACCAGAAACTGCCGGAGGAACGCTTTCCCGCAATGTCAGGGTTATAGGGTCATTTATCGCCAGATTTTAGACGGCGGATCGGTTTCGGCGAACTGAAATTACCGAATTCAGCTCGCCGTACAAAATTATTCCACCGCAGGTTTTTCGATCTTTCACGCGCCATAGTGAAAAATATTTAAATAAAGCTAGGATCTACAAACGTAAGAGTTTCCTTAAAATTTTATAATTAACAATAGAGTTAATCCAGTAACACCGCCGACTCAAGCGAAGGGGTTTCACTCCTTTTTCGAAGCCGCGCAGGCAAAGACTAACTGCGCGATATTTCTCATACGGAATGATCGCGATAACCCGAAGATTTCAGTGGCACCAGCGAGTCGTCGCGCATTCCGCCTCTATTCCAGCGGGATTACGGAGATCCGTTAAGCCTCGTTTACATCTATTCTCCAGAGACGAATGCAAAGGAAGACATTCGCGGGAGGGTTGCTCGATTGGCTTATTTATATTTGTCCCAATCACCGTCGCCAGATTTCAGCCTTCCGTTCCCGTTCGTTTTTCTCGCGCTCCTCCGCTTTCTCTAAAGCGACGAGGCCAAAATGGGGAGGGCGCTTGGCACGACAGGATAACGTGATAAATTACCACGCGTCAAAGCCTCGTTGTGCATTCATTTGTACAGCGTTGGCACTGTCATTGGCACCATTGCTCATTTTCCTCGAGGAAGCGGCTTCCGGGCACCGTCTTCTACAGATATCGTGAAATCACGCGAGCACGTTGAGTCAGACAGATAATGCGATAATATTCAATTCGAGTAGCTCCCAGCACTCTGCACTCTGCTTTCGATTTACGCGTATAAAGCACGGCGATCAAATTTGCAAATCGGTTGCGATTCATTTTTGTACAGATTAAGAACTCATAATCAATGTTTCAGCGAGAAATTTTCCTCCAGTTCGTCATTTCTAAACGATTAAAATTAAACGATTAAAATGTCCTCGCTGTGTACGATGCCAAGCCCTGAAGTTAGTAGCTAGTTCTATGGATATTAGTAAAATTGTATTGCACATTACAGAAGGCTTTTAATAATTCATAGGAACAGACATGCCGACTAAAATTATTATTTCAAAGTCCCACCATACCACATTACGTCTATTGTTTTTTCACGCAGTTAGTAATAAAGCTGCATTAATAGTATTATTACCACAATTTATATTTGACAGATCAAAGAATGATTAAGGTCACCAACCTTATGTAGGTCTGTAGGCGGCTACGGAACCACATGACCGAAGAAACTGATTCAATTATCTAACGATCCCATTCGCGATAAGCAAATCACCGCAATCGTGCATCGATCCATTCGTTTCAAGCCTAGTTTCTTCCGCGCCGCCTGTTTCTTGCTTCCTTCCGTCCTGCTGCGAATATAGCCAGCGAAGCAGACGTGGTCGGGGGAAGGTGGAGTATTTAGAGATCGAGGTATACTGGACAACCCCCTTGGTGCCGGACGGTGGTCTCGTCGGAGATAATAGGGCCTCGGAAAGTTTTCGAGTTTGCAACTTTCTCCACCACCCCGTCCAATCTCCCCGGGTTTTTCCTCCTGGTCGTTTCTCCGACGTCGAACAGAGAGAAATCCAGGCGGACCATGTCCGTCTCTTTTCTCCCTTCTTCTCCCTCAGGCGTCTACGACGACTTGGTCGACGTCTCGGTCCCTCCAACGTCGAAACCAGCTTCCTTTACATCCGCGTTGCACGCGGTGCCAGTATAAGATATACGATTGTAGATACCGCGAGATTTGTGGTCGCCAAGGCGTAACGCGTCGTACACGGCCCAGGGCAGGCCCCTTTCAGGTGGAGATTGCGTTTTGACGTCTGATAGATTCATGGTTATTGGAATCAGACCGCGTTCTGTTACATCACAAGGCGAAACGAAACTTGCCTCGAGCGTGTTATGCGTAAATCAAGCCCGTACGGCGACTTAAGATGCTGTTTCGAAATAAATCTATGGGGTTACGCTGTTTACTCGCTTGTGCGTCTTTGTCTATGGGGGGGGCCGGTCCTACGGAGTTGGATATAGGTATAGCAAAACTATACGATAGTTCAAGCGATGCAAACAATTATTTGATTGGTAACGACCGGTTTATATGTCATTTGGTGATAAGAAAAGCTATTATCTAAAAGTGTCAGTTTAAATATTTAAGAACATTAAATCGACGTAATTAGTCGCAGTTTAAATCAGTTTATTCTTAATTACATTTAGGTTGAAATCAGTCATTTTTGTGCACAATGTGATACGACACAGACAAGCGTATCGATTATCGACTTTGCCAATAGAGAGACGCAGATGCTTCTCGAATCGCCTCCCTAAGAAAGTCAGAAAGGAGCATAGGTCGTAGACGGAACTCCTTAGAAATCCTCGGATTCCTCTATGCAGGGCAGTGGAAACGAGACAGACGAAGGGGATTTAATTTGTCGCGTTGAAAGGCACGGTTGATGCAAACCCTCTGATGTTCGCGATCAATCTCCAGCGATCTTCGTTTCAGTTCCTTGAATGGCGGTCTTTAAACCCTCGGCAGGCGAACACGCGTGCTTTTGTTTGAGTCGAAGAAATTCAAGTGGTAATTGAATTTCAGCGTGCAAAATTGTTACCAGCAGTTATATACGATGCATCCATTTAACATAGAAAAAGCTAGCACCTGTTAACGGAAAGAAAAATTCTTGTCATTATATGAATAATTATTTATTAATTATAATATCTTCTTTAATCAGTATAACATTTCCCTGTCCATAATTATTGGTTTATTATGAAATACTATTTGATACCTTTACTAAGGTATGAACGAAGGACCTATGGACCGCGTGAATTTCATTCTTTCATTTTGACTCCCCGCGATTCCAAAATACCTCTCCCATATTGATGACATTATTCTCTGTTGAAAATGTTGAACAAGAGTAAACGGCCGGAGGTTTTCCAATCTCTCGGGTTTATTTCTCGGAAAGTTTTTTCACGGGTGCGTCGGTAGCCACGCGTTGTCTGACATTGACGAAGTAGTCCCATAGACAGTGTGGGAAACGTCGCTAATGTCGTAACCGAGTGTCATCGTGCACCCTTTGCGGAGCATCGGAACTCGGGGGGTTGACGACGGAGACGGTGGTAAGGAACGACGAAAGGGGACGACCGGGAGATATATCGTCACTCGGGAAGCTGTAACGGGGGTCTTGATGTCTCGAGGACGGGCTGGTTATCTTTTGCCTGTAGGTGCAACGAGCCGCCTTCCTCGTAGAGAAAATACCGGCTCGCGTTCTACAAGAATCACAAGTGCCTATACTTAACGACCGCGTTTGGAACAAGTCTCGCGAGTGTCGCTGAGACGCGCGTGTCGCGAGATAAGCGGTGTTTCTTTGTGATTCATCGTAGAACGAAGAAGGGTAATTGATTGCGGATTTACATTAAATTTCTTCGCGTTTCGTTTCTTCGACGGATTGCATGAAATAAAGGTGCTAGTCGTTTGCAGTTGAAAAATAACTGTGCTTCCGAGACTTGGGGTTGTTTTCAAGGTAGGGACGATTGTTTGTTGGAGACTGTAGAAAATTTATTGTAACATTGCAAAGTAGTGTCGTGATTGAGTCGTAAGAAATTAGTTCGGAGATAAATAATTGCTAGACTGTTCGGGAAGCAAAGTGGTGTACAAAAAACCAGACTACAACAAAATCGAACACAAAAATGTAAAGACTTAATTCTAGATGTCCTCCCCTGCTGCTAGACAATATCGCAAACACCGCGCAGCGATATCATCGATAAAATATCATTCACGTATCCCTTTAACAGGAACTACCCGTTCTCCGAGGGATCAAACAAAAAGAAGCCAAAGTACATATCCCTGGGTCCGCAAACGTTGACCAAGAAACCCTCAGTAATATTTGTACAACGTAAGAAGGTGTCAGAGTATCCGGTGCCAGGCGTCGTTTCCTTCCCAGAACGTCCCAAAGGGTGAGCAAACGGTTAACTGGGCCGGGGAGTCCCCGAACTATATTCCGTCCAAATACGAAACCAATCGCGACACCTCCGATGGTCGAACCGAACGACCCAACGGCAATAACGCCGCTGGTCAGATGGGCCAGGGGGTCGGCGAAGTAGATGATGGTTTCAGGATAGAACGGTCCAAGGTTCGAGGGGTTGGCCGTTGCGGAGGCGGCGTGCTGGCCTCACCGGGGCGGCCTTCCTTTTATTGGCCATAAAAGCAATAATGCGATGCCATACGATACGCGTGCCGACACTGAAGTACGACAAAACGATACAAATGTTTGGAATTCGTTTCCCTTCCTTCCTTCCTTCCTCCCTGAACTCAACCCCGCGATTTGTCCACCCTGTGGTCCGATTCTTCCGCTCGAAAGCTGGGACGAGTTGTCTTTGATTCCACGCAGCTTCTGGACAAATCTGGTTTCATCGTGCGCCTTGAATTGACAAGAAAGTAAATCTAGCTTAGTGCTGTGGTTTCTGTTACGTTATATTAAATACGCTTTTGGCGAATTAAATTTTGTATCGCATGTACAGTGGCAAAATGTTAGCTGGGCGTAATTTACATAGAAGGGCGCGTCACTTTTATTTCAATTTCGATGGGGGCAATTCCTTCGATAGACCATTTCTTGAAATTTCCGTAGCTCGAGGGGCGAACGAAGGAATTAAAGCAGGCGACTGGAACGATAATCGCTCGCTCTGGTCGACGAGCTGCGAAACCTCATTTCGTGCTGTTTAAAAATCTCATGAAGGCGAAACAAAGGATGAGGCCTGGGCGTGCTCCGCCGAGGGAAGACGTGCGTCGATTTGGCGTTAAACGGCTCTCGAAGGAGGTAGAAAGGCCAAGGGTAGAACGGAGGAAACGAGCTAGAGCATCGTGATGACGTCTCAATTCCCAGGGAGTCAGCTTTTAAAAAAGCCGAGGGAGAGATTCTTATCAAAACCTTTCGTCTCGTCCGGTCTAATTTACTTATGCCTCCCTCTGCGCGCCCTATTTACAAGCACAAAATCGTCTGCAACCTAAGACACCAAAGCTTCCTTGTTGCCCGTTTCCATCCTGGATATTTGTTGTGTCTGGATATCTAAGACTAATTCCTAGTACATTGAATTCAAATACTACGTATAATGAAGAAATAATTGGGACTTCTATTAGTTGCAAATATTTTATTTCAAATTAGTCATTTGAATGGGAAGGTATTTAATAATACTTGGCAAGGTATGTGCACATATTATTCAGATCTGGACACACGAAGTTCTTTCAGGAATTCAAATAAAAAATGTCAGAATCTTACACACGTAACAAATCATTTGGAAATCTAGTATACGAATATTTATTTGCCCTTTTCTTTATTGCCAAATATTTTGACTGAATCCCCTGGTCGATTTGTCTCATCTCGGAGTCTGAGCGAGCACGACTTAATCTCCTGCCGGCTCAAGTTGCTCTCCGTGTCCGGCAGGATATCGAGGCGACGAACGACACCTTGAGCCGAGATTACAAGCCGTCCGAATCCTCTTTTCTTGCCCTTCGGCGAAACCTCCGGCAGTCTACCTTCGTCTGCCGCCCTTACATGTGTTTCTGCACGAGACCGTGCCTTCTTTCACGAAACGTGCTCCTTATATCGTTTTCTCCCTCGACCTTTCCACCGGTTACACGGATTACTTGCACACACGGAACGTACGAGCCAGTGATACACGAATGGGGTTGATGCGTGAGAAGGGGCGGACAGTGAATACATTTAAAACGGGAATACGATTACTCGTTCGACGAGGGAGAGATTTTTGTTGCCTCGTCGGATTTATCGACGGAAATTTGTGTCGTTATGGAGACGTCTTCGGAGAGTAAAAGAAACGAAAAAGTGAAGGCAAAGACACTAGCAGAAAAAGATAGCGTAGTTGCGTCGCATTCGTGGAGTGTATAGTATGTTTTAGTTATGACGATTTATTTTAGAGAATTATGGAGATGTCATTGTGGATACAGTTCTCCATTTACACTGAGCTGTCAGCAATTTCTAAATGTCTTGCCCAAATTATTCTTCGTCAACTTTATTTTAAGCATTTAGACCGCACTGCGAGATATAGCAATAAAAATATCCTAAAGAAAAAGAAGAAAGACGCAATATAAAAGATGCTAGGGCAAAGATTACCGTAAAGTTGCTTGCAGCTCAAACTTATTATTAGCTTCAATTATTAAACCAACTTTTTAACCATTTCAAAGTTCCATACATTAAACATAAAAATGATGCTGACAGTAATTCAATTCTAAGCAACAATTACGCACCATGAATTTATGAATTCGCTAGAAAAATATTCGAACCAACAAAAAACGTTTACAGCGTACAAACACCCGCGTTTCCTCGTGCATTGTCAAAACGCTTCTCACACGCAATATCGTTCCAGACCGACGAAGTACCCGAGTTCATACCGTACAGACACCACGGCAAATCGTTACATCCAGAATAATAAAGATATCATTCCCTTCTGCGTATGTCTTTCCGCGCCAACGGCGATAAAATTGCCGCCACGGTTATCAGAATTCAATGGCAGTCGTAGAAGGCGCAGCCGTGCGAAAAATTGTACGATTTCGCGTATTACGACTGACACAGTGTAGCAGTGTGGCGCGATAATGATATTCAACGGTGCGGCTGCTTTTACGAGCGATTATCGCTGCGAAATCCTTCCTCGACGGAATGCCGGCAAGAGGATCTTCCCTAAAGAAGCTAAGATTTGGCTGCGGCGCCGGACCCGCGGCGGGCATAAAGGGAATCGCGCCATCATCGTAAACCGACTAACCACCCCTCTGCCCCCTTTCAACCCCCTGAAGCGAGTAGAAAAGCTAAAGAGGAGAAGGAGAGGGCTCGTAGCGGCTCGACGTAAACTATCCGACAACCGAGTCTGATCGCACCCACTTCTCCATCATCCTCTCATCTCCGCTAACGCCGGGGTGCAATATCGGGGAATCTGTGGAGCGCTAGATGCACATTGCCCTTTTGCTCTGTCGTCGTCGAGCTATTTCTTTCGATGAATTATTCCTTTGAGCTAAGTATCAAAAAACGACATTCGTGGGTACTCGTAATATATCCATATATTCAATTTCTTCAAATCAGAAACTTTGAACAAATTATATTTTAACGTTCCGTGTATTTATTTTTAGTTTAGCGCTGAAGTATTGTAAAGTATTGACTGGATCGTTAATTTAAAGTAGAAAAGTTGCCTCTTATTGCCGCGGCGCGTCGAGAGACACCGATAATCCTTGCGTGGATGTATCAGAGCTGTTCGATTGTACACCTTACATGAAAAATATTTCATCCGGTATACCCCTTTCGAGCGTCCCCTCGCGAAGGATTGCTACTTTCTACCTCTTGTTCGAGGACCCCAGCACCTTTGTTCCTTTGGATTTTTCACACGCCCTACTCTCTCAGTTTCGTCCTGCCCTTTCGTTCCCCGTTCCATCGTCTACCCTCTCGGTGGTAGTTCTTCAGGCAGAGCGGCGGCGAGGCTAAGACTTTTCTCCAGTTTCCACACATGTTCCACGGGTATCAGTGGTCCCAGTGGAAGGATTTGCAAGTTAAATGGCATAAACGAACACTCAGAGAGGATACTCTTTGTCTTTCGTTTTTTATCTGGAAACTTCCAAATCTTCGGGGGGTGGGTGTAAAAGATTCGCTCTCATATTTCTTTCGTCCTTCCTTCATCTCTCTTTATCTACACTACGGTGTTTTTGAAATGATAGCAACGAACCTGTTGAAAATAGTTTCATTTTCCCATGCAAATTGTTTAGTAAATTGCTTGAGTTTTGCCTCTTTTTATTAGGGAGGACACAACGAGGTGGCGGTAATGGCTCCTTCGCAACGCGTGTGCCTACTAATTTATTTCCCTATGAATATCCGAAAAGGCACCCTTTCCTTCCCGCGAAAACCAAGGCTGTTGTCTTCCAGCGCCAGTGGGCGTCGTATGACCGGGACATTAAGACATTGTTCCTGTGATTTACGGTCTGATTTGCATTCACGTGCCAACCGTATATCAAGCATACACTGTGAACTAAGCTTTCTACCGGTTGCGTTACCCCTCGCTGGAATCTACTTTTGCCCACCCAAAGACGGCCACGAAGGTGTTGGCACTTTGGTGCAACGGGCACGAGGAAAATACTACACTTTGGAGCGTTAACTTATTCACCCATGAAAATGCTAATTGCCTTTAAAGTCCTTGCTCGGAAAATAAGAGCACAGTTAAGCCGGCATAATTTTTTTCCTTATCCGATGATATGCAAGTACCTACTAATTTTTTACTACATACCGGTATTATTTATTTCAGTTGGAGGCGAGTTATCAAATGAAATTATCCAACGTTCCATCTATAATGCAATTACTTGATCGATGTTAACAATTACTCTGCCCGAAGAATTTTAGAAATTCATTCCAAGTATTCTGTGTAGACATTAATTCAATAATTTTGATATTGTATAAAAGAAAATCTATTATTTGTTTCACCAGGAGGAAACGTACGTAATCGTCCCCGCAATATTTAGTAGAATCAACATCGGTCAGTTTCCAAGAAGGTCTTAGCCAACTATTTTACGGACACCAACTTCAGCGCATTCACCCAAAAGCCACAGAAGCTAAAAACTTTCGGGACCGCGCGATTTAACGAGCAACAGAGAACGGAAGGAGCCCAAAAAGGGGGTAAACAGAGCAAGGATAACCAAGCAACGAGAAAAAGGGACGGAGCACCCCCGAAGAATATTAGCGTGGCTTGTTTCAAGCTAGTCGGAGACACCGAACCTAACCCGTTTTCCTCGTGTGTCTCACACAGATCTCTATCAGCGTAAGTTCGTACAAGCACACGTACAGAGGCGTGTACTGGGGGGGGGGGTGGCTCACGTGCGAACGAGGCATCCTTTGCCAGGAGCTGAACAGCCACTGATGAACTTGAGTCATCGATCATCCAATTAGCCGGGCGATCAATCATCCCGCTGCCATTTGCCCCAAACCTGGCTGGGGCCCTCGAACCGCTGGATGCCTACAAGCATGGTCCAGCATCCTTCCAACATAGACCGACGTGTTCGACCCCAACACGCCGAATCCCTAATCAACCCTTTTCAACGCGTGCAGCCTCGGCTGAAACGCTAACCTCCCCCTGGCGTTCGCGACTCTGGCTTTTCCCTCTCGTTTCGACGATTCCGCCGATCAATATTCGAAGAAATACTGATGCTGCGGCCAGCGTTAATTGTGTTTTATAGAGTGCCGCCCCGAAGCTGTGGGATTCGATTAAATAACTTGCAGGATTATACCGTATAGCTGCACGGGTGATCTGAGAGGTGCGAATGGAAACGAAGGGACGATAAATGAAAGCGATAGACTTACACTTCAGTGTTCCTTCTTTTTTATAAATAGTTACCAGGGTTGGTCGAGAAGCTCCGTTGACGGCGGATCGGGGAAATTCTTCGCTCGCGAGTCGTTCGTGAAGAAGTGTGAACGGTCGCGTTGGCTGAGGCATATTAACGATTCGCAACACACCAGAGTGAGCACGTCGAATCGGTGTCTTGGCTTTCGTCTGGAACTGATAGTCCTCCCTTCCCCTTAGCGTGGCTTCGTTAAGCAGGATGTTAGCACGTTTTCCGCGTAAATCGCTTTCGTTCGTTCAACGGCTGCCAGACCGAGGCGAAGGTGTTTGATATATAACTCGATATATCGGATAATAATGTGCGATATGACGCGTGAGTTGTTAATTCGCACGTCGCGTCCGCTGCACATGACGCGAGCTCACCAGACTCCGCCTTCGACCCACGTATTCTTCTCTTTCTGATCCTTCCGCGTGAGTTCACGCCAATGGGGATATCCAGCCTGTATCTCTCTTTTCTCCATCCCATTCATCCGCTGGAACAAAAAAAAAATTACTGGCAAATCGGCCGCACGGATGAGCACCTGACTTAGATGATGTCATTCTTTGCACGGGGACTTTGCGCGTGGAAGAAGCTGTTAAAAAGGCTCGGAATGAGTTTTTGATTGGAGACTTTAGACGTTGCATTTAAATATGCATAGGAAAATAGGCATTGATTTGAGCACGTTCAAATTTCCTTTAAAAGATTTCGCGTTAAAAAATATCAGGTATTTAAACATTTTATGGATTGATGATTAAATGTCGTATTTCGTTCACCAGTGCGCGATCTTCGATGAGGCTAAGATAATCTTTAGGCCGTCGCGCCATGTTTAATTTATGTTGATGGATCTTTACATTTCAAATTGACTACTTAAGCTCCATTATTTTAAAGGCAGACCAGCCTCCGATGCGGTGCAGCGGCTCGCCCTTCAGGAATTGGTTCCTTCGCCAAACCGCGACGCTGCCTGTGCTCTTCTTCTCGATTTATATCTATTTCCATAATTTCCTCTTAACTGATAATTCGCAACCGCAAGTATCCAGCCACCCTTGCTATTTCGAGGCTGCTGGGTTCTTGACGGTGCCACAAACGAGAAACGGGACACAGACATTCATTTTTCTATTTCCGTAAACATAAGTATATAATATTTGATATATCTATTTAGTTTAGATATTATTTTTTAATTTATTATGTTTGAACTTTCGGTTCACTGCGAATCAATAAATATCAATAACTTTTAAAAGGAATACCCTAAGGTTCTAAATTTTTCTGACTCCTCAGAAAATCTGTTTGTTTTATAATAGAAAGGAAATCGTGATATTTAAACGTGAAAAGTAGTCAGAATGATTTTATTATTTTAAATAAAAGAACATTCTTCCAGCAGAATAGCATAGCCCATAAATTTGGGAAGATATTTCCATTTCACATGACTCCCCCAACATTACATTCTATTGCGAGTACATTCACAAGACCACTTATTCGCCGTTCCGCCACCGCGAGTGCTATCTCGTTCTGGGAAAATATTCAAATGAGTTTCTAATCTACAGAGACTGGTTTCCGCCGCGAACGACCGAGAGAAACACTGCGAGACAATAAAGGGGAATAAATAGGGTTGAAGACGAGCTCAGAAAATATACAAAATATTCAATTCTACGATCCATTAAAATACATAGACGAAACCCAATTTCCATTCAATTCATCGAAGCTATTCTTCGGCGAAGTTCAACGCTTTCATTCCCTGTTTTCGCGTTGTTAGCTCGCGAGGAAAACTCTTTAACCAGTGGCAGCGCCGTATGCGCCCGGGTACTTAACTTCTTACGCTTAGGAAAATATTTCCCCGGGAGAAACAGCAACGGAACGTCCTTCTCGCGGATCCCGCTTGAAGACAGTGCAATAGGAAGCCAGGGGTGCAGACCGCCCGCCAAGCGCTAAGCCGATAGGCCGGGAATCTATGGAGTGGGCTCCAGAACGAAAACCTAAGTGTCTGGCGGAAAACGTCCCTTTAATGCTCTTAACGTCGTCACGCTACTCCTCTTCAACTCCTCCTCGCCGCCCACATAGCGCCGCTTCCTGCCGCGCAGGATAAATACCTGTCAACGTTCAAATTACGTTCCTGCAACGGAGTTGCTTGTCTCTTCGCCTTGTTGGTGTTCGTAAAATAGGTGCACGGAAATCGAAGGGTTTCGACTGGATTGAAAGCAGACCTGCTATTAAGAGAGCTTCTGAATCTTTCAGGCTTTCGCATCGGAAACGGATCAAGTAATTCTTTTCACCAACACGCATTTTATATATTTAGCGTCTTCCATTTACCTTGTGAAACATCGAATGCACTGGAATGGTATTATTCCGAACGGAACACGTTGATTAAGAAATATATATTGCCCCGAAATGTTGTGGCGACCCGTTCGATGGAGCGACTGTTCGACGCTTCCCCCGCACAGAGACGGGACAGATTAGATAGGCGAAGAGGAGGATCGAAGTCCGGCGTTGGTCGTTTCGTGCGTTTCCTGGGCAGGAAAGGAGGGTTCGGTGAACGCGTGCAAACCTTCGACGAGGCAATCCCTCCGCCACGGTGGCCGTGTCACTGCGTGCCCCTGACAGGCAGCAATTAACAGCCGCGGACTCTCGCCTCTCTTCGTTGGCGCAACGGTAGCGTCGCGCTAGAACGTCGTACTAGACGCCTGGGTAAATAATTGTCCCTTCTGTCGGCCGGTTAAGACACCGATTTGCCCCACGCTCTTGTTTTCTACCTTTCTGCTCTGGCGCTCCCTCCATCGTTTTCTCCTTTTCCACCCCTGCCAGATTCTGCACGCCAGTCAATAACAGACCTCGATTTCGACCGACCGTTTCCCGATTATTCGAGGCGTGCCCTTCCTACGCGCCTCTGTCACGACTTCATTATTCCTCTCTTGGCGCGAGGACACACGCTGATAGTTTGATTTAAACTCGACGTAAATATGGCAGTTTCATGATTCTAATTATATTAAATTACAGAATCTCAGTAATATAATACATCTGTCTCGAGAAAGACACAGTGTGCAAAGGAACCTGTCGATTCTGGGGCTGAATGTTCAGAAGGGAAGAAACTTGCAATCCCTGGGGACGCTATTAATGTAACTGTCGGTACATTATCTCGTCGAATTAAAAAAGCAGCGCCCTCGACTCGGTTGGTTTTTTTTCTGCTCGCCCAGGGGGCTTGTCCTTATCGATCCATCTCAATTACGGAAGAATCAGGTGGCGTGGCACCGAGAGTGGCAGCCCGCCTGTACGAGGTGTCTGTGACAATGGTGTTTAAGATGATTACCACCCCGATTCATCCCCACGCTGCGAGAGGAAATACAGGAAATACAGCGTGCCTCAGAGCGACGAGAAAAATCGTCGTTAGACAAATGGGACGCTTTATCTTGGCATTACGGCTTTTTATTTGAGCACCGATTACAACCGTGGGAGATCCCGTTTCACTTTTGAAGGATAAACCAGGCCCCCTTACCTGTCCTGCCGCAAGATCGATGTAAAACGATTTGCAAAATGTATCTGCGAAATCTCCTCCCCCTTCTGAATACATCTCGCAATCTTGTAAACTGAAAGCCCGCAGGACCGTCGTCGAACTTCAACGTTCGATAGGAAATTAGCGTCAATTGTAATCAGGATGATTATATCAATCCGGTTCCTTTAAAATCTGTTACCCTCGTTCATAATGAAACGCTTCTCAAATAAATTAATTATCAATGGGCTTCATCACGACAGTGTCCCCCAGAATCACTCGCACCTCATACGCTCGAAAGTTGCACACCTAGACGTCGCGAAACGCATACACGGGGCTGCGGCGTTTCTGGTGAAGGGGTGAAAAATGAATAAACGAACGAGCGTGGTTGCTCGGCTCTCGCTTGCTCGGTCATCGTAACCTCGTTAACCGCTGGTACACCGTTTGCACGGTAATCGTACGCGAAGGGTGTGCGACAAGGTAAAAGTGACGCAGGAGGGGGAGGACAGGAACGGAACGACAGGGGTGGGGATAAGGACGGGAGGAAGGCAAAATGGAAATGTATACTCATCGTTCTCCACGTCCAGTCCTCTTATGCGCTGTTTAACTTATCCATTTAAAACTCAAACATGCGAAACAATTAATTAGTAATTAACGCTGGCCGGTAGTAGATGAAGGAGTGAAAGAGAGGAAGAGTGAAGGGACGATAGGGCGTTCGCCTCTGGGGGTGTCTGCACCGCCCCCAAAAGAGGGTACCGGCTGGGCGTAGGAAGCTTCTACAGGAGCAAGAAACTTTAAAGTTCGGAACTTTAGTTCTGCTGTTAGCTTCTAATTAGCGGACAAACAGTTAACCTCCAGATACAGTCACGCCGTTCTGCCAGGTTCCAAGCTGCGCCCGGTCTCGGGGAAAGATATTCTGAAGCCCGTGCGAGTGAATTCGTCCGCGATCATTATCGTACGCTTCCATCTTGCCCGAGTATCGATAATGATGTTACTCATAGACATTGGGCAGCTGGGAAACTTATTTAGTTCTTTACTCGAACCCTTTGCACATTATTCCAGCTTATGTATAATACGTATACGTGCAGTGGGAATGTTAATCTCCTATTTTCACTTCATTATTCTTAATAGTTTATCCCATTTGCAATGATTCACTGCACGTGTACCTTCATTCGAAGGAACATTCGCCTACGCCATCACAAGGGCAACAATTTTCCCCTCATTGTTATGCAACCAGTCACAATTTCATCCATCTCTATCCCAAAGCCAAACTTCACCGCAGACCAATTACAACTGCAAATTTTAATTTCATATTCTCGGCTCGTTCGCACGCGGACAAATCGACAGTCATTACGCTTGCCCCCGTGCACCCCTTTCCTACCACCGGCTGCTTGTCCTTAGCTGGTCGTCTACCATCCAGATTGCCTGTCGCTCCGCTTTCAAATTGCTCAGACACGGTCCGTATTACGTAGGTAGGAGTTTGAGTATCATTTCTCTCCGGTGGTTGATCGACCAAGCTCTCTACATGCGCGCAACCTTTGCACGCGGAACGACAAACGCACGCTCGCGGCGAAGCTGTCGCGCCGGAGGGCAACGGTGCGCGTTGATACCGTAGTTGTGTACAAACGGGGGGGAGGGTTGTAAGGGTGGCAGGTCATCGTTGGTGCGAGGGTTTCAATATGCTTCGACAGTAGTTACGATACCTACCGTGGACCCGACATAGATCGGACGAAGTGGATGCAGAAGCGGACGAAGGCTCGGGTGTTGGGCGGTTGAGGGGGTTGGAGGGGGCAAAGAGAGGACTATCGTGCTGCGGTATCGGTCGCCTTGGTTATTTAGGAAACCATATCAAAGTTTGAGTTGGCTGGTTGCCGGCGGTGCGCAACCCTCCTATCGTGGCCTCCGCTTCTGGACAATGAGATCTCTTCCGGCCTCGTCGAGGTCGCCCTTGACGTTCGTTACCGGACCGAATAACAGCACCTAGAGCCATGAAAATGCTGCTGCATTGAATCTCTGAAGAGGTCGGGAACTAAGAAAAGACGTTATCCGTGACAGATCAATCGACTATTATACGCGCAACCAGGACTGCTCGCTAACTACCCACCGAGCAATGATTGTCATCTGGTGGGCCACGCTGGATTGTTCTTCTCGAAAAGTGAATGCGAACGATGGAATTTTCAGCTGGTAGGAATTCACAGGTGTCAGGAAATTGTATATATGTGTAGGATTTTAAATTTCACGCCAATGAAGAGGAATAAAAGAATAGCACATAGACGTAAACGAATCTGTTGTTCCCGTATGTAGATTAGTTAAGTTTCATTTCTGGGGCAGATTTCTGGGATATCCGCGACAATAAATTTCCATCGTATCAGTCCGTTCCTATCGTGCCAGCGAGTTCGCGAATCACCCAGCCATTCGTAACAATTAGCAGGAAAAATCTTACGACGCTGACACGTTACGACAACGAATTGGGAGGGGTGCGACAAGGGCGGGCCATTCTACTTCTAGCTCTCCGCTAGAGTCGCGTGAGTTCTTACGGGAAGGGTCGAGAGATTTAATTAAGGCAGAGCGACGGACAGAAAGACGAGTCGGTACGTCGTGTAAACTCGAGCTCCTCCGCCGTCCCAGCGTTCCTGTCGTAGCCTCGGGAACGAGCCAAGTCGTTCCTCCTTCTTGCCATTCTAGAAGATCGCTCGAAAACTCGTGAGAACGCTACACACGTCTACGACGTAGATTCTGTTCGGCCGAGCGTGTGCGTCAAAGTTCGTCAGGCCACCCCGATTCTGTGGAGCAGAACTTTCGTCCGACAGCCCTGTTTCTCTCTTCTTGTACATTAGAGCTCGGTGCGGGAACAGAGCCATTTCGTCTGACTGACTTCACCTGCATGCTGATCGCTGAGAAATCTGAACCTTGTTCACGTTTATTCCACGATTTTCTACGGTGCGCCAAAACTTTCGCGAAAGTTGTCATTCTACGTGTACGCCATAATAAATATCTGTTTTAAATCGTCGCGTATAGGGATTAGCGATTTTTAAATGATCCATTTCTCCTCGGGTATCAGTTTAGCGTAAACTTTTGAACAATATTTCATGCCCGCGCAATAACTGCAATTTTAACTAACAATAGGATTAGCATATGAGAGAAGCTCTATGAAACTTTTGAATACCAGTGTTGGAACAATATAATTTGATAATCAAATTAATAACGCAATTTCATATTTTCAAATGCTATTATAAATTCGGCGCATTTCTGGAAGCTGATACCAATGGCCCAGTTGAATCTGGACGTGCTGAAAATTCGAATTGAGCCCATATTTTATTATATTATATATAGGAGTTTATCAGTGCCACATCCAACATGTGCGGCCTACAAACTCTTCTACGCCCTTTCCAATTTCAGTTTCAATCGTTTCACCTCAGTCCACCCACTTTGGCCTCGAAATTTCCTCCGTCACAAGGTGTCACAGTTCCCAACCAGCCAGTAGTCGTATTCATTTCACTCGTGTCGCCAAGCTAGTGGCCGGTGGTCCCTGAGGCCTGTGCTCGAAACAGCTCGCAGCATCATCTGCTCCGCGGTCGCGGTTTCAGCGTCAATAATTCGCAAAGGCTGCGGGGCAGCCTCTAACCGACTGATTTCACGCATCTGGCGTTTGGTGGTTTAGTCTGGCCTGGTCCGTCCCGCTTGTACGCCGAGAGCAACAGCGAAAGACGGCGACGCTTACGTGGTAGAGCGTAGGACACACTTACAGAGAGCAAGACGATGGAAAGAGAAGCATGGAAGCCAATAGAAGAAGAGAGAGAGACGGAGAGTACGGCCAGTCCCTGCCTCGCCGTCGTGGTGGTCCCGTGATCAATATTCCTTACCCCCTTTGCCTTGGCTTACCCCTCCGGCGCGGTACGGGTGCCCCTTACCTCGTGAAAACCCTCCTTCTACTACCCACACCCACATCCTCCCACCTCCCTTCGGGGAGAACCCGGGAGAAAGCCCTGAAACCCCTCTCGCACCCTCGTCTTAATTAGGAGTCTGAATCTGCGGCGGACACGCGTATAAGGGTAGGCTGCTGGAGATCGGGAGAGGGTGGCAGAGGGGTGTGGGTGTTAGTGGGCGAGCGGGTGCAGAGCTCTCGGGGCAAATCCAGACGAACGTCGTGTCCGAAACATTATTCCCAACTTTGCTACGATCGCCGTAGCGTCACGGACGCTGGACGACCCTTTTTATTATTCCCCGAAAATAAACACATTTGCGCTTCCTTGCCCTGCTGCGGAGGCTGCTGCCCCGAGCCTGCCTTGTCTGCCCCTCGTTCTGGACGAAAGAACTTCGCCTTGCTTGCCGTCGAGTAATTAGCTGCTGTTTCGTTGGTCCGAGTTTAAATATGACGGCGGGCGTAGGCGGCTCGATACGCGATGCTGCAGCAAAGTGTCATTTCGGTTTCTTGCCGGTACAAAAGTGACGTTACCCGATGCTCGTTTTTCTTGTCACGACGGTAGGGATTGTTGGATCGAATGCTGGGTCACTACACCTAACGAAGCGCATTGAAAACTTTTGCTGTTCGCTAATTTGCTTCCGACTAATTTCTTCCCGGCCCTTTCCACGTTTTCGAAAGTCTGCGCCACGTTTCTTGCCGGCTTTAACTACCGTTGGTCTGAGGCGTCGTTAACAATTAGTACTCCTTATGTTTATATTGATTTTCGAGCGAGGTCTATTCGTTAACCGAGAAAACTAATGCCTAATTGCGGATCAGAGAAGAGGTAGTTACTGGACGTCCAATTTGATCGTCCTGGTTACATCGTTAGAGGAGAATCGAGGAGAACGGTTGCGATAATGTCAAAATAATTAACTACCGCTAGAGGGTAGTTGAGTTTTAAAGAAACTCACTACACGCCTGTACACGCTGATATCGTGCGGATCTCTCGCCCTTATGAACGTATTTACATGCATGGTACATACAGCTTCAGTACATAGGGGGGTAGGTGGCGGCGTGGCAGAGCCGAGAGGATATTGGGGTTAGGCCATTCATTAGATTACGGGAATTCGGTGGTACCCGCTGAGGGGTAGAAGAGAAGAGAAGATTGGGGGGGTGAAGATGCGGGACTGGGTGCACGATCGACGACCAACCTGCGTGCATTAACTGGCGTCACAAGACGCAGTTACGGGGAAAAGGGTTGAAATGACGATCGAGCGGTGAGAAAATTATCCGTTTTTACGGACGAACGACCCTTTGGTTGCGTGTCTTATATAGGGTAGCTGTGTTCGGAGGAGACGTACGAATAGAATCAACTAAACTCCGAAAGTTGCGTGTGCAATATTTTCATTTTGGTTCTGTAGTTATAAAAGTTTAAGTAT
The DNA here is from genome assembly GCA_963583965.1 of Nomada ferruginata. Classification (NCBI taxonomy): domain Eukaryota; kingdom Metazoa; phylum Arthropoda; class Insecta; order Hymenoptera; family Apidae; genus Nomada; species Nomada ferruginata. The sequence goes on from OY757216.1 coordinate 17,057,950, forward strand.
TGTTCTTATAAAAACATATATAAGGGATTCTACCTGAAGGGTTCCTCTTATGATTTGGAAATGCATCGCGAACAAGGTGATTGATATTTTAAAAAATTGTGCGAAATTGTATGCATTGCGGTACAGTAAATATAATCTTTGTAATTATAACATACTGCCTATTAACTATAAATAATTATGCACAAATTATATTCTTTCATGTTTCCTTTCGTTACAGTGTCGGCCCTCCCAAGGCGGGACTATCCCCGCCAAATCATGAACAAGGTAAGTCAAAAGTATTTCGCTTTTCGCTCATACAAATTAATCGTCATGCTGCAGCGTAAAATACCGCGGCATCTTTAATGCCTGTTTAAATAATCTTTCAATAATACATGCAACATGCTCGATAATTTCCACACGCATTCAGCGAGCATAGTGAGTCAGTTACTAGGGAAGATCGATCCAACACCCATAATCGGTTCTCATGCAGTACATTTTGATTGTTGCGTGCTTCGCTTTTCGGTTGCAATTATTTCTGTGGTCTGTTTCAATCAATCAGCTACTTCCTTATTTTGCCTCAAATTCTTCGATAAAATAAAATCCACTGTACATACATATAAATCACATTTTGCTTTCGAAAAATTAGCCATCCGTACGCCCAGTAGTATAGGTGCAATCCAAAGAAAAAAATTATCTTGATACTGTACGAGCATATCGTTTCCAGAGTCGCAGGGTGCAAATAAAATCAGAGGCTGAACTTTTTAACGCAGTTACGCGTTTAGAAGTCATAATGATTATACTGTGTGACGCACAGGGGATACTTTCACACCACCTTCTGCGTATCGCTTTGCGTATCTAGCAGGAATGTATATGTACAACCCGAGCCTCATTTGTAGGCCCTTTATGCGCTGCCTGCCTTTCCTCATTATGCATTGCACATGAGAAAACTTGCTTGGAATCTGTCCCCGTCTCCGTCACTCCACCTTTGCCTACCTCTCTTGCTGCTCCCGTTCGACGAGGTGGGGTGTTGATCCCTTCACCCCCTTTTCCACCCCTCGTTCCACTTCCTCCACCTCCAGCGTCTCTCTGTGTGCCTCGGCTGGTAGCTCTGCTTCTTTATAAACTTTTAATGACGGCAAAGCCTAATCGAGAGAACGAGCGAGCATGGCCGACCTCGTCTCGCGAAAGCTATCCAAGAAAATCAACGTTGAATCTCGATTTTCGATACGACGAAGTGGATGGCTCGGAGGAAACTGCTACGCTGAACCCACGCCAATGGCCAACGCTGCTCGTTAATTATCTTCGACTATTTAGTTTCTGCGAATATATTTTTCGTTCTCCTTCGTTGAATTGCTGCTTTTATTATCAGTTGGGTACACGCTTGGTGGTTGAATTTAATTGTTATAGGTACAGACGGATTGCTAAATATATGGGTGTTTGAAATAATAAAAGAATGGAAGAAATCCAGTGTAATCAGTTTCAGTTATCAGGAACTAATTTTCAAAATGACTGCGTCTGAACATGAATGTCCCTTACTCCTTAAGTTGCTGCTTAAAGATATTCGACTGCCAAACGAGAACTTCATTTTCCGGAAGCACGTGTATTCGAAATATGGGGAAAACAGTTTGTATCTGTGAGTTGCTTTGCCGAAGTTTAGAACACAAACCTTAGCGCGAAGACGGTTAGCTGTTTACTTTACTGCAATAGCCCCTCGCAAGCATCGGACTAAAATTAACATGTTCTGAAACGACGGTGAGTTGATGCATATACATTATTTCATGATAATTAGCCAATTAATTTTATTCAGAATAATATATTTCAATTAACAAGGAGTCGAAGAAAATGAGGAACAGTCGCCAATAAATAAGTCGCGGTGGTAGTAATGTAATACCTGTGTAAGTAATAACTATGGTTATAAAAGTGTTCCGATTAGTAGAGTTTTATTTTATATCATTCCATATATCAGTAAAGTGAATTGGACACTAACTATACGACTGTCTGCAGTCCTTTCTTACCCTCAGTAAATGGGGGACAACAAGAAGGTTAAAACCTTCGACTCCTAAAACACGATTAAACTAACCCTTAGTTATTTCTTCCGTGCACGTCGCTAGGTACATTTTGCTCTGCCGTTATATACACACTTCCTGACCGTTAGTTACGATTTCTCCGGGATCTCCCGGAAGAAATTCAAAACGTGAAAGGCTTCTATTTCCTTCCAATCCATAATAATAATAATTTTCAGCGAGCCAGCCCAGTGACTGCGGGAACAAAGAATTTACTTAAAGAAATCGAAGAATGCAATAGATTAAGACGCCCGAATTCCTTATCGATGTTACATGAAACAGCCGTCGTTCCGTTTTCAAGCGGCGCTTAAAGAAATTCCAGGCGGTTAAAATGTTCACGGCGCCATTTAGCAGCGGCACTCTTTCATAAAGGACCTTAATAAAAATCCCAATCTAAACAAGCTTAATTCACGTCCGCCACATAATTACCTACCCCCGAGGCAAGAACCCCCTGGTTCTCACTCCAGCTTTTTTTTCTCCTGTGGCGTTGGCAAGCCACTTCTGCTGCACCACGAGAGCGGGAAAAAGAGAGTCCCAGCCCGGAGGCGGCGACGAAAGAGGCGCGTCGAGAGCTCTCTGAAAAATCTAAGAGGCTTAAAGCATTAAAAGGGTTATATAACATTCATTAGCAGCGGGCCAGCCTTTGTGGAAATTTCCCTTGGAAGCGGCTGCACCAACTGGACACCGCCCCCACGCCATTTCTCTACCCCCCGCGTTGCAATTTCACTCGACCGAGGGTGTCTCGTTCTTTCTCCCGTTCAACAACGAGCTTCAGCCCGTCCTCGTCTCTTGGGGGTGCAGGATAGTCGCGCGAACAGAGTATCGTCCGGCAAAAGGGGCGGCAGGATAGAAAGTGGCGGAGAAAGGAGAGGAGGGTCTGTCTCTGATGAAGATGTCGCACACGCCGGGGACCCTGGTGAGATTACTCGGGTTAGAACCCGTGGACCCTGGTCAGGGCACATGCTAATTGCTTTATTTGACATCAAGAAATAATGTACCTGCTGTTCTATGGCGCGAAGGCCATCGTACGGGGAACCCCGCGAGGAAACCAGAAGCCTCCCGTGCCCTCTTTGACTCTAACTCTCTCACTCTCTCTGCCTCTCTTCCTCGTGCTTGTCCCTTCGTATAAATCTACGCGGTTCGCTTACCTACGGTCATGCGCTCGTTAAATCTCCTTAAGTTAGGAACGGTAGCGTTATTGAGACCTTAGACGGAGGAAGAATTTCTTTCCCGGTTTCGTTGCCTTTTAGGGGATCCTTGTTTGATCGGGTAGGGTGAATCAAGTGGAAGTTTTATGTTACGGCGTTCGATACGGAATCGATTTGTACGGAATGTTACAGAAATGGGTGAACAAATCTCACGAGTACATTGTTTCGTCTTGGAAAAAAGCAATATTTAGATAAACGTGTGCTCTAATAATTTTCGTTTAAACACATATTGTTTTAAGGGGGCTCGCAACCAAAAAACGAAGAACAAATTTTTCTCGTGCTAAAACGTAGTGCTATTTAGAAAAACAAATATGATCATATTTGTAGTAGTAGTGATTCTCAAGGAAGCAATGATTATGTTGAACGATGTTCAAACGATATGTTAAAAATCATGTAACATTCTTTGTGTGGGATATAAATACATATAGAAGAAAGGAAATGAAAGGGAATTCTAACAAATCGTATAAAACGGGACTGCTCACATTTTTCCACAAAAGCATCAAACTTTCGCAAAAATCTTCCACAATCTCTCCCTACGATTCTCATAACATTCGCCATAAATAAAACCGACAGCGTTTGCATCGAAAACGATTTAGTATGTCGAACTGACAAACGTACGTGAGGCGCCTGGTCATCGAGAAAAAGGGCAGACTGCTCACCTACCGGACCTAATAACCCTTAGTCGAACCCATAACCGTTTCTCCAAAATACATATGGAGAAATTTGTATTCGAAATCAGATCTATCCAGGGGATGATCGTAGCTTCCAACGCGGGGCACGCATCTTTCTCGTAAATATGCCTTTTCAGCCGGACGAGTGGTGCTCCTTGCAAAAGGGGGCAGAACACGTAGCCGTACAGAGCATTTAGGGTCGCTTTCGAGGTCGCCAAGGGTGCATTTCATCTTCGAGAGCGTCAGCTCGGAGACCGATCGGTCGTACGCTTGATGTTGGATCATCCATCTTTTATCGAATCGAGCCTGATGGTCAGGCCGACACTTCTCTACGCAACTTTTGCTCCCGGGCTCTCTTTCTAGTGCCACCTGTGCCCGATAACTGCAATTCTATTCAAATGACGCGTATCATTCGTTAACGTGACAAGAAATTGAATGATTCCTTTCTCGTTTAAGACAACGCGCAATATCGATACAATCCTTTATGATAGTCTTAGATACATATATGTAATTCTTCTTTCTCGTGCAATATGTATTCAAAATATAAAGGGCGCGCAGAATTGTACGATATTTCTCGAGGCGGTGATCGAGATTGTTTCGCAAGTTCGTTTCGCTGATAAATATTTCAAGCCGCGAAAATATAACAAGATTCCAGTGATATAACTTCCATCGACGTGGCCGGTCAGCTGTCCGTTCCCACGTTCAATTTTTATGATTAAAGTTTTCCGTCGATTCGTGTGCACGCACACGTCGACGCGGACCTGCGCCCGCCATCACGTTTTCGAATTTATCAATATTAATCCTAAACTTGTCAGTGCAACATGTGAAACCACTTATGGAAGACGTTCATTCGGCAGCAGTGAATCAATGATGAATTTCCTTGCAGAATGTGCAGTTCCATTAATAAAGACGTTCGAATTTGTGATGCTTGAGATGATATAATTGGGAATAGGGTATCGTGGCGATAAATTATTAGGAGATATCTGTCGTTTAGATCGATACAAGTACGTGAAGAATTGGATGATCCATCTTTTTTGGAACAGCCGCCCAACATTTGATGTCGGGGGCTTCCCTCTATCTAGAGTCCTACCTTTGAAAGCGTCCATCATGCTTGGACAGAACACGTTTCCCTAAGCAAACATTCGTTAGTATTCACATATGCCGCGTGATACCATTCGAGAAAGTTTAAGCCACGGCAGACGAGCCGGGAAATTTTGTTAACGATTATTGATGCACATTTGATGCGTATATAATTCCTTGTCAGACCACAGTGAAATAACAATATGCCACTCCTCGTTGATTACGCTAATTGCAAGCTACACTTACCGTTTTCCTGTTTTTTCTTTTTGTTTTAATGGGAAAAAGGAAAAAGAGATTAAATCCGTTTGCTCAATATTTATATGGGAATTTATATCATACAATATCAGGTACATGTTCCACTTTCTATTCTTTGAATTTACTTCCATCCAGGCAGCGAAAAAGTCTCTACAATACCTACTTCTATAAGTAATATTTGTTAAACGTAACATTATGTCACATTATACAAAAATATTGTCACACAATTTTCTACACATCAACCTACTTACGTGCAATCAGTGTCAGATCCATCGGACGCCTATTCTACACATCAGATAAGCACCAGATAAGTACCGAGCAGTCAAATAATTTTCCCAAAACAGAGTGACCGACCAGCGACCGCGTAGAATATAGCGTCGCGTCGATGCGGTCGAGACGGTGACATGGTGCGCCAGAGCCGAGAGAGAACCGGAAAGCCATGGGAAGAGAAATAGGGGTGACAAGGGGCTATTTTTGTGGTTAGCACGGAATAATTTAGGGGTGGATAATACGCGGAGCCAGTGTAATTTAGCCGCGATACTGACGCCGCTGGCGGTGGAGTGCGTGCTGGTTTTCATACACTCCGAACGAGACCAACGCAAGAGGCACAAGCGACGCAGGGAATCATGGGCTCAGGTGTTTCACTGGATAATAGGCGACATCATCCCTACGTGCAATCCTCCATCCTCCTGCCCCCCTCTGCACGTCCTGTATCATCGTCAAAGCCTGATCGATGTAATATTCACGGTCGATACGCGTCCCAGCTTCTGTAACTTTCGACGCTTGATGCCTGTATACTTTCCCTTGAATTTCATCAGCGTCCCTTCCACGTGCTCTTGAGCAACGTGCACTTTAAGTTCAGTCGGTGGATAAGGGTGCAGACAAGACATGCTGTTTTTGTTCGATATTTTCGTCGATAACAGTTTTTCTAGAACATGTAGATATACACGGTGTTTCCAGTATGGTGCAAGGCGATATCTTCGTTACTTTATCGATGTATAAAATCTCTAAATTTTTTGCAATCATAGTCAGATGTAATAGGACACAACACAGTTGGTGCAAGCCTTTGTACATGTATATAGTATGGACTGAAATATTTTAACAAACCTGCGGTCTGCTTCGTTTTTAAAAATGTCAAGTAACTGATGTATTATTAACTGTATTATTAACTTGGTAAGATGGGCAAATTGGAAAGGATTCTATGTACTCTGTTAGTTACTTTAGTTTAATTAATCTGTCCAGATTGAAATTACGAGTAGTTTAGGTTGACTCCATCGGACTATTTCCTTTTCTGTTATGAAACGAATTGTGATAGTCATGTTATAATAATTCTTTGCACTGCAATATGTTTCAAAATAATATAAATTTCTGGCGAACAAGATACTTGCAGTCGGAAGAAGCAATACGCAAAGCTCTTCAAACTAAGTAGTATCAGACGCTACGCGTCAGACGCGACACCACTCCCCAGTATTAAATATCAATTACATAATACATCATACACCATTTTCTACGTATCTTCTGCAGCAGTCTATCTGCTCTAGAATAGCCGAAATCCTCCCTTCATTTCATTGCAGGCCTGGCAAATAACAAAAGACCACGAGTTTGTCGCATTAAAACGCAGTTACCAGGGTGTCGTTTACACCGTCGGATTTGCGTGGTATACATATTCGTCAGTGGCGGTAAACACTCTCTTTTGTCGGGATCGTGAAGAGTTAAGCCGAGGTCTCCCATTAGCGCCGCTTGGAATTACAAAAATAACACTTGTCCCTGGAGCCGAGCCCCACGAGGTTGCCCGGCGTAGTTAGGTAAAATTAAGCTAAAATTTCCGTCGAGCCTCGACGTGTATATTCAACCCCTTTTCCGCCAGCTCACGGACAGTGGCCAGGCCGGTCAACCCCTGTCTCCGTTCCACCCCTTTCCACATCTCGGACACTTGCGTGCCTCGCTTTCCTCGCGCACGTTACACTTCACGCTGCCCCCTTTTCCACCGTGTCGGCATTAAATATTTACCTTTCAATGAATATGCAAATATAATTATTTACGCGCAATTTAGACGTTTTTACGCGACCTCGCCGTTGCCCACCCGGCAATTCCCCTGTTCGTTGGCGATTTTCAGCGCGAAGGAACGACCGTAAAGGACACTCGACGTCCCGGGCCGCGTGTAAACTTTTCAGCCCCCCCTCTACCAGAACGACGGTGATTGCGCTCTTTCATTAAACGTATTGTTAGCCGCAGTGCACCGATAATTGGGTTATCAACCTTTTAACGACGTATTGGTATCGAAGTAAATCACTCGTTTTACGTGTATCCTGGCGAGTTACCTTATCTTTGCCGATGAATCGATGATGGGAAAGATAGGAATCAGCCTGGAGATGGGGAGCATCGGTTTATGTATTAATACATTGCCGATCGACGTCGAAGAACACTAATTCGCACGAAACGTAATTTTGTCCTATCGACTGCCAATGTGATTTAACAACAGATAAAATTTAGCTAGTATTTCTATTATTCAAAGTACACTGTATTTGTTAACAATCCCCAGAATATAAAACCTTCGACATAATATTTTATTCTCTTTATTCGCACTTCGATTTTAGTTGGCTCATTTATTGACAATACTTTTATTAATAACATTTTTCAAATACAAATACAGCAAAACGTATTAGCTGTGTATCTAGCCCGTATCACCTTGCACGATGGCCTCAGCAAGATCACAACGCACAGGCAACCTGTTATTAAACCCACAGCTCCGCCTTTATCTGGCCATCGTTCTTCGCGGGATTAACCTTTAACGTTAATTATCTGCCGGGGTTCAGCGGGACGAGGGCTGAGGCACCATCAAAGAACCGAGTGTTTAGCTGCAATATCTTTCCAGTGGACTGCACATCCGTGACCAGAAAGGGGGGGGGGCGAAGGATCCAAAAGAGGGTGAAATGGAAGGGGTCGAACTGGTGATTCGCGGTTGGCGAAGAAACCGGAGAAGCCACCTTTAGCCCTCTTTAAGAACAGTCCGTTCTCGACCATCTTTTGCTCATGGCTCTGGCATCTCCTCTCTTCTTGCTTCAGTTCATTTAAAGTTACTTGACCTGTTTCGTTGTATGGTATTGCAGAATTACGCATGCACCACTGAATAATCGGTTCAGATAAGCTTGTTCGTTCGATCTTGGTAGTGGATGTTGCAATTGTTTTATTTATTCGTTGATAAGCAATTGAAAGGTGAAAGTGATAATTGGAATTTTTTTTGAAGGATTCAGTAATTTGATGTCCGAACTTCCGTATCGTCTGGATGATACTTTAAAACTATAAATTTTTTACAAGCGCTATTGCAAATAAAAGTTTTGTGGTTCCGAGGAAAGTAATGCAATACAACGTGCTTCTTTTTTGCAGGTGATATCTCAAAAATCCTAAAGTGAACTCTGACCTTTTCACTTATGCTTATTTGCATATGTGAATAAAATAAAAAAAAATAAAGCTTATTTGGTTGGACACAAAAACTTTCACTATCACAGTATACTTTCTATTGGCATAATTCTTCTAAGAAAAGTAATTGCTACGCTAGTTTCTCTACTATAAGCAATTACAAAGCTCCACTTCTCCCGCACTTGGTGCAAGGATTTTCCAAAACATCCCACACTCCATTCATTAAACAAACTCATCGTCATATAACCGATAGTATTCGATCCAATATCAATGCTGAATAGACGTTGAAGTTTTCTCCCAAACGCAGACCAATATCATTCTCTTATACCAGCGGAATAATTCTGATTTAGAGCTTCCTAAGTAGCAATAAGTTTTCCACGCAAAATATACCGTCGCCTTAATGGAACGGTACTAAGAAACTGGAAGAAAAATATCGTTATTGAAAGGAATCACCGAGGAGACTATCAGAAACGGGAGATATTGCGCGTGTCGCTCGGTCGCGGGTTCGCCTCAGACGAAACGACCAGAAGAGAGAACCATAAGCAGCCATCTTCCGAGCCCTGCCGTGCTTTATCCGAACGGCGTAGCCAATATCGCGTGGAAAGGATACAAACGACTCGAAATAGACCTTGAAAATAGGTTCGGGGCCGACCGCGCAGCCAGGGCGAATAAGCCATCGATATAAATTGCTCCATCCACCGACGCCACTGACGTCGTTGCGTCGTCTTCGTCGTTATATCGTCAAACGGAGAAAGGAAGGCCACTCGTGAAAAGTTTCTTAGCAAATGACGTATGCATCGCCAGCCCCGTGGTCCTCCGCGTGGCGATGCCAGGGTCCCGAACGATGCTCGACCGTGCGGTCCGCGGATTTTCATCGTCGACACCCTCTCCTCGCAAAATTCTCCGGAGAAATCCAATTTTCAAGACTGCACGCTGGTTCACTGTGACGAGCACCGGGCGGTTGTTTGTTTCTGTGCTGTTGTTCGTTGGTATTATCGACGATGGAATTGTTGAAAAATCTGTGTGCATAACACGGTTGGCTATCACATTTTCTGGTGCTCCACTTTGCGGCGATTTACAAGCCGAATAAGGTTTGCCAAAATGTCGCAAGTATTCTTCACCAGTTTCGAGCGTATGAAATGGACCAAGCGTTCCAGCGCGAGGCGATAAAACACTTGGAATTCCTACCTAGCCAAATATTAATGCCTCAATTCCAATGATCCTTCGCGGCGTCGTTAACATACTCCCGAACGACCGACATCCTACGGTAAACAATTTCGGGCGAGAAGAACGAGAGGGCAACGAAGGGAAAATGTATTCGTGAGTTTCCAATTTGCGGTTGCGGCTGTTAGAGCACGGGATAGAGGATGAAGAAGATCGGAGGTGGTCGGTCGGCATTGGGGCGGTCGGGGTGGAGCAGGAGGTGGCGACGGGTGGTTCGAGGCTCTATTATGGTAATTATATGATAAATACAACAAGGCCTTAGGCGGTGTCTCCTCTCTCCCGAATCCCTCGTTCCACCTTCTGCTTGGGGTTCTCTTTGCTGCCGCGAATCCTCTTCTTCCATCGGTGGCAGGAATCTCGCTCCGCTCACAGCTCCATCTCCACCTTCTTCCCTCCGCTGCCACTTGTCGTCCCTATCTTCCTCTTCGCGCTGCTTCTCTTTCAGATGTTCGCCCCCACACCCTGTCCCTCTCTTTCTCTCTCTCCGTTCCTTCCTTTCACTCGCCTCGGCGTTTCTGCACGAGCACCGGCGGTTTCGTTTAAAATACGCCTCCACTCTTGACGGAATGCAATTAATCTTACTCCCTCTCGATCCCGCTTTCTCATAGAGGAGCCCATCGTGAAAGGGATGAGTAACGCGGCTGGAAGAAGTGTTACTGACTTAATGAAGTACGACTTCTGATGCGTGCTACTGTTGGTGTGTGTGGGAGAAATAGAGGGTGGGAATCGCGGATGGAGAGCGGAGAAAGATATAAATACACAGAGGCGAAAAGAGAAAGGTGCAAAGAGTCGGCCGGAAATCCTGACTAAACACCCGCTTTCATTATCGCGCTACGTTTACCCAGCACATCTTTATGGCTAAAGAGGGAGCGAATTAGATAAGTAGGTTACTCTGTTTGCATGAAAGACCGTGGATTCTTTTACTGTTCCCGGCCTTCTTTCATTTCGTATTTGCTCGCTGCGTGCGCTAATTAGCCGCGAATCCCTACGGTGACGATCACAAAAGGGGAACGATATTTTTTAATATCGATTAGCGCATTAAATATATTGTAGATCACAGCTTCTTTACCGAATACCTAGTTACGGAAATAAGCTGCTGCTCATTCTTTCACGTAACATCGCCGGATCCCCAGCTGCGTAATAAATAACGTAAACCCTTATATTTCTGTCCTTAAATACGCAACAGTATAACTCTATTTCAACCTGACAAATGTTAGACTGACAATAGCGCCTTTCAACTTTTCCAATTTTCTCCCCTCCACATTTTTATAAATCACCGTTTCCCTAACCACACCTGCCTCGTCCAGCTATCTAACAACAATACCTTCCCTCAATCGTCCCAATCTCCGTCGCGGACATGATACCTTTTCGCCTTCAGCTCACCGCTCAGATCTCGATCGCGCAAAGCGTTTCTCGCTACGCCAGCCGCCCCTAAAGTGCCCCAAAGTGAACGAAGCTCGCGGCGGCGTTAAACGCGATCCGTGTACGCGCATGTAAACTAATATTCGTCCGCTCGCGCGTATACCCGCCCGGAAGCAAGAGAGTCAGACGAATCCGTGGGGCAGATACGCGCTGCGGAATCATTATAAATAGTCATAATTACAACAGTCGCGCGTGCTTAATTCAATTAGGCTGATTAACGTTGTACGCTGCAACTTCTCCCCTGCGTTCGCCCTTCTGCCGGTTGAGCCCAAGCCTCAACCAGCCAGCGAAGACCGGAGAGCTCGAGCTCTGGCTGCTTCTGGGGGTGTGCGCGCGGCCGGGCAGAGCGTGTAAAATATATCCTGTATCCTGGCCAGGATCCCGAGACCACGCCGCGCCACGGTATTATGCTTATGCATAGACAAGTTATAGCCCGGTTAATATGATTATCTTCTTCGACGGGAGGCGGGGCGAGTCACGAATAGTGGAGCGGGAAGAGGACGAGGTGCAGAGCACGATGCGTTGCCCGGGATCTGGTTCGCCGCGTCGAACGAACGAGTTAACGCTGTGTGCATGCATTATGTATGCATTATGGGGTATAAAATTCCCATCTCTCCCGTGCACCCTCGCCAGATGTGGACATTGGCTGATTTTTCTTGCGGCGCGACGCCGGCCGGTGACTTTAGACAGGGTTTCACGATGCGGTCTCTTGGTGCAAGTAACTTAAGGAATATTCTTTGTGGTAAAATGATAAAGCTTGGGCCAATTTTGTTGTGCCGCGAGAAGTTTTATTGTATTGATTCCGCTCGGGTATTTACATTTTTTTCTTTTTTGCTGATTATAATACTGAGCGTTCTGCAGAGGATACATGGATAATTGGATAATTATGCCCCCAGAAATGAGGGTGGAGTGTGGTTAATCCTTTACTTAGAGAATCAGCAAGTCGGTTTGTTTCTTTAGTTCCGTTTGCGCCATAGATATGTGTTTTAGCATTATATTTCAGCGTAAATTTAGAATTATTTAATCCAGGTATTATAGTGCAATTGATAAGTAGGGAATGGAATACCTCTCTGTGTTTCAATTTGCAACATTAATTATTAGCATGAAATTCAAATGAAGTGTTTTGTCTCCATTAAATCACCCCATGGAATCGCCATAAATTTCATCGTCTCGGTGTACACGCGAAAGTTGTCGAAATTGCAGGATAACGTCAGCTGCCATCGATTCTTTCGGTCGTGTAGATTGATCTGCAAGTCAGAACTGAATGAGCAATAAAAAAATGGAGGTATTATTAACAGCCAGGAGACTCAGGGCGAAAGAAAAGTAGAAAAAGGAGACACGGAGGGGTTGAGGGAGAGAAAGTGCGAGACGTTGGATTTGTCATGGCACGGATCGAATCCGAATAAATTAGCCCCGTCACGGGAATGCGGGCGAGATATAAAATTTTGAATATGAATGGGCGGTTTTGCATTCGTAATGAGCTCTTATTCTGGAAACAAAGCACAGCTGACGAGAACATATGTAGATGAAGGTATGCCGGGGAACAAGAGAGACATAATGCGACGTAACGTTTGGGGACAATTTTGTGATTGATCTATTCCTTTTATTTTTCTGATTGAAATCTTAAATGCTATCTGCTTCGATTACTATGGCTGTAGGCGTTTCACTTCATCATCCTGTAAATTATATCTTCTTTCAATAAAATTCGGAATCAGGCTTTTTATTAATTGTCTTCGCGATTATATGAGGTTACTGATAATGCATTGAAACTATGTCAAAGTCAAAATAGTAAGGATAGATCTCCTTCGCGCACCTTTTTGATTACATGGGTCTCGTAATGCTATTTTGTTTGCAACTTTGCAACGAGAAAAGTATATTGACATTAACCATGTAAATAACGAGCCCTGTATCAGCGAGGCTTATTCTTAACTATGGAGCAAAGCATAGTTTACCATGGGATAAAACAGACGTGAGGGTGAAATCGATGGAGAAGATTGGTAGGACGGAGAACTTGGGGCGAGGACAGAGAACAGATCTCTCATCTCGTCTATCCCTTCTGTTAAACTCATCACCCACCGGTAATTCCATCGATGTTTCAAGCATCGAGGTAAATTCTAAGTGATGTATCCCAGACCATAATCTAACAGAGTGGCGTTTACCGAAAATGTAATTTTATATAATCGATGTAAACGTTTAAATATTGTAGACATCAGATGGTCTAATGTACTTGTATATATTACGGGCATGACTATTCGAGCAATCGGATCTTAATATTAATTTCTGAAATTGAGCATTTTTACTTTAGATGCATCGTTTCCGAGAAAGATTTTAAGGAAACGAATTACTGGAAAAATTACTCTCAGAATTGTAGTGCAATGATTTCATGCAATGCATAAACGGGTATATTCAAACTCGCTTTACGATATGTTTAGTTGGGGATACAGTGGAATAACTGGATTCTCTGTACACGTTGCGTTGCGCGGAATGTTAGATAACCGAGATTACCGATAACACCGATTCATCTTTGTGTAAATGGGCTAGTCGACATTTAATATCGAATCGTTGAATATTCCGTCAAGTGGACCAGGATATTGAATTGGCTGCTGCTTAATTGTAACCTCGCTCGTCGCGAGGGTTCTATTCACTTGTAAACGGCATTTGCATAATTTTTACATTGCCCGCCGTGTAATCGATTTGAATACCGTCGGCGATATCCACTTCCTTCTTTAATCGATTCGAATCCGCACGACTTCTGTCCCTCTTTACATTGATTGTTTTAGTTAGAATTGCTAAGCAATCATTCCGACGAGCGAAGATCGATATCAATAATGATCCACGACAGCGACACATACATAAAACTGGAATGCTCCAATATTTCCCGAGATTGCACGTGCTTTTTAATAATTTTGATTGATTGTTGGAAACTCGTGATACCATGAAACATGAGATAATTAATTTTTCAAGCTCGTCATTTAATAAGGGCGCCGCTTAGTGACCGAGCCAGACATTTTTTTGCGAAGTTAAATTGTATTGTAAAAAATTTGCGAGGTACCATACGACCGGGAAATACATTTTCACTTCCAAACAAGAATATTTCGATTCATATTTGCAAACATGGTTTCAAATTATTTTCGAATCGCTCTGTCGTAAAAAGATTAAACGCTTCCCAATTTTTCGTTTTTCCGGGCTTGCGACTTTAAAGCGTTGCACTCTCGTCACAGGATGCGTTTGATCTTTGACATGACGCCACTGGACCCGCCGCGATCGACGTTTAAAACCAGAATCGTGGGCATTAATTTTAATCAAACGTACTCGGACGGACACGAATTCCCTTCCCTTTCATCTACCACTTTTTTTTATTATTAAGAACCCCTGCAAATTACATATCTTCTCTTTCGCGGTCCACGTTCAAAGAGAGCCTGGCGCCGTGACGGTTGCGTTTACCATCGTTGACCAGTGAACGACAGCTAGGAAGGCTTAAAAAAAATTACTCGCCGCGCGATTAAACGGGTTTTCGAAGTTCTTTCGAGCACGAATGTCGAGAACGACCGAGGGTGGACAGGATAAAGTGGGCGGCAGTAGTACTACTGACCACGGGTGGGAAAAGGGATGGGCTAAAAAATATGGAGGGCCGAAGGGATGGCAGAGCGGAGGGATATTTTTTTTCTGCGAAGCCACCAAGCGACGTCGCCTGTCCTCGGCTAATTCAATAAAATTTGTCCTGCCTCTTGTATTAAAAGAGAAAAAGAACAGTGGAAGGACTCCGCGGGGTGGAGTGGGAGAGGGCGTTGGAAGGAGAGCGAAAAGGAGGCAACTGGCGACGCATCCATGAGGTGAACCGAGAGAGAAAAGGGGAGGGAAGAAGCGCGGTAAAAAAGTTGTACACCAATTAACGGATTGAAGCTACCATTAGATGCAGGCTGACTTCGAGAGGCCAGCAAGTTGAGTCCTTGAAGGGTTGGACTATCATTAGCGAGCCGCCACTTAAACGGCGATCTCTTCCACCGTCAGACGGATGAAGTTGAAAAAGCATAGCCAGTCGACCAGTGGCCAACTCGTGCCACTTCCTTCGTCGATTGCCTTTCGATGCAGTCGACCGATCCCGTCGCTAACAGCCCTTTCCCTTCAATCCCTCCTCCTTTATGCCGCTTTGACCGCTTTGACGAGTCCGAGGTCGGTTGGAAGCGCGGGCCGATTCAACCGCAATTAGACGTTGATGGATTGTTTAAAATGATCGATCGACGAATATTTTCTGGATGGTTTGCAACCAACAAGGAGTCATGCGTGGACTGTGAAGCGTTTACGGTTTAACACTATATCTACCAAGAGGTGTCAAAAGACACTTTTCCAATTTTAACTTTAAATTATTTTCTAAGTATAATCATTTGTCCACAACTAATTGCATGACTTTTAGTACAGTAGCTGTTAAATTAATTCAGCGATATAATTTTCCCCCAGCTCATCTTGGATCTAAAAATATGCGCATGGTATACCTATTTCTACCATGAGGTGTCCTTTGACAGTTTAAGGATTTCATAACAAATTCTAATTTTAAATATCTTCTATTCTATACTATTCTAAATATCAACACCATTTTACTGCCTCATATCAATTATAATCACTTTAGGGAAGTCCCGATTTCTGTTGTAACGGGAAATACAGGTGTTGCTGCATAACTATGATATTCGCTTGGTTTCCGCCATGTTGCATTTTAGTGTAGATCATTGCAGTGACTAATTCTACAATTTACAACTTAATTAAACAATCTCTAATAAATATGCATCAATGTATCAATAAATATATTGCTCAAATTATCTATATTTAACAGATAATTTTAAATCCCGACAGTTTTGTCAATTATTTGCATAAAAACGCAAAGGCGTCAAAAGACACCTTTTGGTCGAAATAGGTATACAAAAAATCGCGGTAGAAGTAGTGTTATGCGATTTGTAAGGCCACGTTGGGAGTCTGTTAAAGGGGTAGCCCTTTCTAACTATTTAGTAGCATCTTTGAAATGAGGAATACGATGTGAACTAATCACTTTTTCGAATGCACCCTGTATACTTTACAAATAATAGTAGGTTGTTAAAGAATTACTTCTGTATTCTATAATAATAATAAAGTAGCAACTTCGCTTTGTGTTTTGTTGCGTCTTTAACTAATTTGGCGGGTTTTACAAAATTCAGTGTGCTGTTGCTTAGTTCTCCACTTTATCAAGAAGTGTTTTATTGTTTAGAATGCTTCATTATAAAGAAAATACTGCATTTTTGGAAATGCATTATTGCAATACGATTGTAAAAAGTCCTCTGTAATTACTAATTCATACATGTATGAATATGGTTTTGTGGGAAATTTTCACGTTCATCATGAATGATAAAATCAGGAACAGATTTGAGCAGATGATACGAGCCAATGTAATTTGAAGACGTGCCTATGCTCCTGAACGAACGTAATGTTCAATCTTACGCGACGACAAGACAGTTGGGTCTGCTGACGAAGGATTGACGAGGAGAAGGTGAAACGTGAATGGAGGGTAGGAAATGGCATCACTGGGGGTTATCTCGGAATCCTAATGCGTAATGGCTGAGACGATTTTCGATTACTAATAAGCACGGATCTCGGCGGCATTTCCATCATCATTACTTTATTCCTGACGCGAATTAAACTACGAACGAAGTTCCAACTTCCTATAGTATACAGTAAATCGCCGCTGTAAAACATTAACAATCGCATTATCGCGTTCGAATTTAACTTCGATGTAGTAACAGATATGTTAATATAAAATTCAAGCCGTCGTAGCTTCTAAATTTCAATTCTGATCACGGTTCAAACTTCTTCTGCCGCATTAGTTCATTAACCCCCGGTATATTCGTCATCGCGACGTAATTCTACCTGACGTCCTGACGGTCGATGAAAGTGGACGATGGTACTTAAATGCCTCGAAATATTTCAGTTACTGGATACTCCTAGATTTTTAACTGATTTCGTGCCGATTCCAGTCCCAAAATTTCACGCGGTGCGCTCGAATAGGTGCGTCACACCGTGTCGTTCATCAAAGTGTAAGAGCGGCCTGGCGAACAAATACGTCGCCGGGACGTATTAAGCGTACCCGTGGATACGTCGAGATAACGGCGGGTCGATTCGTCCGCTGGTCGAATATGCCATGGGGTGCTTAGAGAACGCATGTCAACCGGTGAACAGAGTGAGGGGGTGGATGCAGGGTAAACAGTGGAGGTAAGAGAGAAAGCTCGTCGCCGCGAGCAATGCGATGCCGGCTGCGGAACAAATGGTACGCTCGCGACGGGGCTGGAAATAAAGCGTTCCCGTCGTTCCCCGGTTCTGCGGGCCTGGCCGCGAGGATCGGCGAAGGGATGGGAAAGAAACGGGGAATGAAAAAAATACGCCGCCCTCGATCTCTATATTGAAAATATAGAATGACACTGCGCTGTCGAACCGAGATTCTGAAGCGTTAGTCGCACGGTTTCGGCTGGCGGTTTTCTTCGTGGATTTATTAACGCGACAGATAATTCTCTTGCGGATGGTTGAAGAGAAGAATGTTTTATAATAAGTCGAGGTACTGTGCAATTGGTAGATTAAATGAATCGCCTAGCTCGGGAGCCGATGGTTTGTCGAAAACTTTTTACTTGAACAGCAATATGCCAAACAGGAATTTGCTACACATTGTTATAGAACGCCCATGAGTTCATTTATTCTCGTGTACGAAACGCATAAGTGTAATCATAAATCACGAAAAAGATCATGCTTCATTTTAACAAGAATTCCAGCTGTGCCCAACGTGCAATCGCATAAAATTGAATCGGAGCCAATTCCAAACCACTGGCGATTTCGAAAAGCACGCCATCCAAGTCTATTATACATATTTGTAATTAAGCAAAATACATAAAATGCCATTGAAGAGACACGTATTACACCCCAGAGGAAATCTCTCGTTTTGTTTCTCACTTGACAAGCATTTGAGAAACGGTACATAATAATATTTTCTCAATCGACAGAAGATTCAATTATTCCTCAATCGGAACAAAATCAACGTCCACTCAAAGCACCCTTCTCGTGAAACAATTAACCAGATTCCTCCAATCGGACATCCAATTATCATAGGTGTTTTCGCACTCGTCGGCCAGTGGCTCGCTCCTCTTTCCAAACGACTTCACGCATGCTGGACACAACGCGCCCGGCACTCGTTATTCCGGGCCGTTTCTTCGGTCATCACGGATGGAAATATCATCCACGTTCACGGGCCTCTATGGGGAGCGTGCGGGATGAACCGTGTGTGCGTAGACAGGTGCGTGCAGGACCCTCAACAGGTGGTCACTCGTAACCGTGAGGGTTGCGGCACCGCCTGGTGGCTACCCATCCGTCAAGAGCTTTGTGTGCCCTCGTGAACGCCACCGCCGGTGGTCGGTGTGGCCGGTGTGCCCGTCGTCCTTGAAAAAAATCGGCCCTTTTTTTCCTTTTCACCCCAGCCGCCGTGGAAACGACCCCCGTCCACCAGGCGAGCCCAGAAAGCCACGTTGAGTCCTCGTGGCTGTCGTCTCTCGTCGAGTTTCCATGGCTGAAACAACGACTTCGTTAATTAAGATTTCTTTCTGCGAGTAAAAGTGGTCTGCCCCACTCTGCCTCACCCTCGGCCAATTTTTTCCCTCAGAGGCTTCCAGGGGCGTGTACCTTTTTTCTGGAAAATAGTTCTGTGAGAATTGCTATGTGGTATGTTTGTGCATGTATACATAAAATGTTTACGGTAGGGATTAGAGTTGTGCTAGGAATAATGGAACCGATATGTATCTTGCGGAATTTCGATAGAGAAATATCGTGTCTGATTTGTAAACAGAGATTTGGTTGTCGATTTTTTGTTTTCGAAACTTCGGTAATTGAATCGAGACTCTCGTTTCCAAGAATAATATAACATTAAGGAAAAATGGGGCAATAATTTTTTCAAGCTTCCGCGATCTGAACTCAATCAGTATTATCTTATTAAAAACGTCAAGCCCAATGTATCCTCGATATCCTAACAAAATTTTAATAATAATCTAACCAAGATGAATCACATCAGAATCTATTGAACGAAACCTCGTGCAATTTCCGCAGAACCACACCTCGATACACATTCGTCTACATCGACGTGAACGCAAATCGAAGCCATAAACACTAACCGTTGAACCCATAAACAGCGAGCACCCAAAGAAAACCGTAAAACTGTGGCTACCCCCTCGATCACGCTTTGCCGGTTCTCCGCCACAGAGGCAGTACATTTTCAAAACCCGTTTCCTGGGTGTTCCAGCGAAGGAAATCGCGGCGGCAACGCCGTCGGATTCAGAGGCGGTTCTGAAGCTCACCGAATAAGAAAGCTGGGGGTGGGGGAGAGGGCAGAGATCCGGATTTAAGGCGTCGTCCGTGAAAGCCCTCTGGAGGCGGCAGAGACTTGGTCGGGGGTAGTTTAAGAGAAAGAGAAAATGGCAGGGGATGGAAAAGCAGGCAGGAGAACGATGAGGACGAGGACGAGGAGCATCGGCGTGTTGGAGTGTAAGTGCTAAGATCTCGGAGTGCATTAACATGCCCCGGGGGCAAGCTGAGTACAACCCTTCTTACATCCAGATCTCGAACTGAGACCACCGTGGCTCGAGGTGATGCTGGGGTGCGGGGTTGGCTGAGCTCGGAGAAGAAAGAAGTACGGATACCATGGAGATTCGTACTTAATTGTATTAAAAATCCTTTATCTCTGGCGGAAGCGAGGCGACGGGCCCGTGGAATTCAGCTTTCCGAAATTTTTCTCAGTGACGCAGGCTGATTTAATGCGACCAGACGTCGCGAAGTTTCTTTGAATTCCTTTTTTATTGTCACGAACGGGAAGGAAAATTCTTCGACGAGTTTGTGGAAAAGTAGTTTGTGATTAGTATCGGGTGGTAAATCGTTTGTTCCTTTTGGTTGTTATACAGCTGAATAGTGAAGGTGGATCGAAGTTTTTCTTTAATGTTGCATTAATTGGTATATTTACATTTATGTACTGGCAGTCTATTATGAACTATTATCTGAAATAGTATATAATTCAATCGTTTTTTGCTAAAGAATATTACTGTACGAATCAGTGTATTTTACTAGGATTATAGTTTAGAAGCCGAAATATTAACGTTACTTTCGTCAAATCATTCTGGTATGTTGGAACTATTATATTAATATATCTATCACAATTTATTGCACAACCAAGCACAAATAGGGCATACTTAAAGAAGTTCGAAGTGAAACATGTCAGCAATAAGTCGGACATAATAATTAAGTACAGCTTAACGTACCATTGTACATTTCTCTAATACCTTTTTCCTAAGCTTACATATTACATCGCCTTGCTGCAAAATTGTTATATTACAACTTATGCTACTACGTCGCGCATAATTATTTAAATGCGAATTTGAGGTTGCGAGAAATTGTAGGAAGGGAGGCAGGGATTCTTCAACCACGATGCCTGTACCAGCACGTCTTTGCGGTGGTATACGTCCTACATTATTTAGAAGGAGTGGAGAACGAAGATGCCGGGTACTGGCGCATGCTAATCACTCGACCCAGATTGAATAATGAATTAGTATTCTTTTCCTTCTTCGTCGCCACCCTCTAGATTCAGTGGTCGGTCCTCAGTCGAGACGCTGCTACGTGACAGGTTTTTTATTATCTACTGTAAAGACTCTTTTCTTATCCGTCTGTTGGGGCTGCCGGAGCTCGTTAGCCTGTATAGAAGTGACATACCTAATGCCCCGTTAGCGTAACAGTATTCAAATTAGAAATAATTTACGGGCTTGCAAATCTTTCCTTAATTGGATGCCTTCGTATTTTCTGATTAATCAGTGGTTCTTATTGATAGTTCGGAAAAAGAGCATTTTCTTTATTTAAAGATCGAAACGGTTTTATAGGAAATTGAACTGGATAATCAGTAAATAAGTAATAAAGTTGATCAAATTGACAAGTTGTTATTGCAAGAAGTGATAAAATGATAGTCTAATATTTTTATTTGTGAATTTACAAATTCTTACCATTCTAAATCTGAATAATGTTCTCTGTAATTATTGCGTTAACATGAAAGTACAATATCGTTCCTGGGCACGCGATAACTATTAAGACAGGCATATCGGATGGAAGAGAGGCACGTTAGCATAATGTCTTTGAGTACACACCATACGTAAAGCGCGTGCACGTGTCTGTGTGTACACAAACGTATACACTGTGGCACCCCGTGCAGTACACCTCCTCGGCACTTTGTGTGCAAATTACGCCCAGGACGAGGACGAAGAAGAGACTCTGGCTTCGGGGATGAAACAGGTCCCTGACGTAACCTCCTTGTACGAGAGTCGAATGAAAATTTAAAGCGAAAGAGTTCTCGTCGCAACCGCAATTCCCTGCCAACGGAGATCCTGATTAAGTCCTTTTTCGATGTTAATATTGATAAAAACTTTTCCAACCCGGGGAAAATTGTTAAGACCACGGAGAACAAGGAATATCAAATGAATGGAATTGACACACACATAGGTCGACGCTGATAGTAATAACGTAGAAGAAAGGAGAATAGATTATATGTCGCGAGGCACAAACTTCCCTAAACGTTTCTACTCTGATTTTCTAAGTAATAGAGTTATCACAATTCCTATTTATTTCAACTAAAATATTGTCAACAAATATCCGTGTTATTCTTAGCCAAGAATATTGGGATTTGAGCATTGCCAATTTCACAAATGTCTGTCGCGTAAAAAAATGCTACTGTCACCCTTACTTTTACCCAGGTTCTTACAGTGACTTTACTGCATTCATAACAACTCGTCGGGATAAATTGTTACAAGTTCTTTGCTGATACGGCGTACTTCGCTGGAAGCTTCGTTCAGTGCTACTTGCGCGTCGTCGCCATTCGTTTTTTTCAGCCGAAGAATCGTCTGCCAGTTAATCCCAGGAAACATTTAAAATATGAAAAGCGTTGTAAGATACAAGGTAAGAAGGGCTGAAACTGAGAACGAAGGTTTAGCTGGTGGCGTTGTAGGATCTTAAGGGAAGTGGAATAGGAGATTACGGCGTAACCTTGTGCAAGACCTTGAATTAAATTGGTACACCACTTTGCTTTCTTGTACCTGTCCTCTATGCGCCGTTGTAATTTTCACACTGATTCCGTGACTAAGAGACAAAGGATTCTTATTATTGTTCTTAAGGGATTAGGTCCTCCAATTTTGCGGAAAGCTGTATCCTCCGTCCTATAATAACAGGGACCAACCCTCGCCAGGACGCCGTGGCTATTTTCATCGCCTCTTGTCGATGAGTTTACCTATGTGTGATCCTGTACATGGAACATGTTTGCGATGTGAATTCGAGTAAATCTCTTCAGACTACAAATCAGTGTTCGAACACAGCTATCGATGCAGTGAACGTTTATATATAATCTAGCAACAATATTCATCTTACAAATATTTTTAAAAAAGAATGTTTTGGGTTGAGTGACGAGGTGCAGTAATTCCCTTGACTATTATAGAACTACAAAACAGTGGAACAGCAGAGTAAGATGTCGGGGAAAAAATAAAATAAATCCCATGTAATATAGGGCGGTAGATAATTGAATATTAGAGCAAAGAACCTTAACTGAAATTTAATACACTGTGAGGTTCAATAATTAAAATTCAGTGAAGCTCCGTTTATCTGAATATGTCGTCGAACATGACGGTTCCAACGACCGAATAGTTTCGATAATAGAGGCACAGTAGCTCTCCCCTCTGTCTGTATTTATGAGTTTCCATAAGGGATGCTGAAGTTCGAGAAACCGGAGACGAGCAGGTTTACGCTTTTTATCCGCATCGCGTTCAACTGCCCCGATAATAACAGCTCAGCCATGAGTTTGTATATTTGGAACGCATTTACGTGCAGAATAATATTTTAATTGTACAGATATTTTTGCACGCATGAAAATCCTTCGGTTATTGGTAATTTGCAAAATGTTATGTGCTTGAAAAATTAGAGACACGATTTCTTTGATTTACTTCATAAGGAATATAGCATACTCGCGAATTTCTGTTTCATTCCTCCCCACACACTCTCGTTACTGAGGTGGCAGAGCTAAAATGCGGTCTGAAACGCTTTGTCCTTTTCTATCTTAAGTCGCGGCGCCGCGTCGTTACGTTAGAAAACAAGACATTTATAAACACCCACCGCGAGATTAGATTTGTTAAGATAATGGGCTACACGGTTTAGCCAGGCGTCTCTACTGCGCTCAGAACTATCGCCTCGAAGAGGCTGCAACCGCCGTCTCCTTAATCCTAAATATGAGCCCGGTAGGCAGTTAGACTGTCGGTGTACCCTCGCGCGAGTAATACGCGTCCTAGAGATCCTTCTTTATGAATTCGTACGGGTGAAATGCGGTGCTATAGTTGATGCTTGTTTCAAATCTTATAAATCTTCGTTCCACTGTACCACGTGTACTCGTTTGTAGAATATAGGGAAAATGTTATGCGCTTACGTATGAGAAATTTTACAAGCGCATTCTTGGCGACGGATGTGACGGAGAAGTTTTTGCAATCAGCGACGCTCGTATATTTAAAACAGAACAAAGTGAAAAAATCATTTTTTCAGATGAAATAAGTTCCAGACGTTCGGTACACAATTGCATAATTTAAATTGCTTTTAGCGGCAACTTTGTCGGTTGATATCACTCGCAGTTAGAGTTTAGCATTGAAGTAACCAGCTAAAAAGATGATGCAGTAAACAGTAATATTGCACGGCGTCTTTTTCTGCGAAGAAAACGACAATCCACGGGCAATCAGGATTTATCTTTACGACGACGTTACCAGCCATATTCACCGACGCGTTATTTCGGCATCGGTGAAAAAAACATAATAAAATTTAACGGTCCGTCAGGCTGTGGCATCTCCCGTCCCTAGAAGGCCAATAAATATCGGGAACAGAGCGGCTACAAATCTCAAGATAAACACGAGCTCGTATTTTTCTACCCCCTTTTCGGTTTTCTCGTTCTGGCTCTTCTTCGCCATGCGGGTGGGGGAGGGTGAAAAGGGCTCGCCCTTTTTACATTCCTCGTATGAATTATTAGGTGGCCGGACCTAAGGGGTGGACACACCGCGGTATTTAATTTTCACTCCCCATTAAAACAGGACGAATTTTTCCCTAATCGTATCCCTGACGATGAAAGTGCGGTTTGCAGTTTGTCACTGACCCTTCGGTTTGTTATCGATATATTACGCCGGCCGCATTACGCGCTTCCTTAGTTTGATTCGAAAATTGGGCTCGTTGGCTCGAACATAATTAACGATGGTTCATTTCCGACTAAGACGCACGGTATCGTTGATAGAATTATCGATTAAAGTGACTCCTGGTGGTGTATAAATGAGGAAATAAAATTTGTTGAATTTATTACGCTTTAGAAAATGATTAATAAACGAATTTATGAAGTACAAAGTTGCTTGATAATTAATCAAATTATAATACGGTTCCCTGACCCTTTGCAAATCTCAAATGGGAAGCTGCAATATCTTATCAACAAATGAACAGAATATTTTGCTGCGATGATTGCAGAACATAGTACAACATACAGAAATATTTCTGCAAAGGTAAGGGTAATATTACTATCAGTTTTCCTTAATCATTTACCAAGAACATTTCAACCAAATATAATCTATCGTAACTAACTCTGGCGTGGAATTTTCTGAACGACGGCACAGGTAGATTGGTGTAGGTGATGCCAATTAAGGCAGACGACGGCGGTGAGCATTGAACTAGAACTAAGGGCGGGCGAATGCCGATGATGTATGTGGTGGAAAATACTGGAGGCAATCTGTCACGCCATCGACGTCTCGCAGGCGCCACCTTCTCCGTTTCCCTATCCTCCCTTCCCTTCCTTTCGTACTTCCGCGTTCCAACAAACCGCCTAACAGATCCACAAAATTTATTAAAAATCGCCCCACAAAACAAATCACGGATGAACTTATTAATTACAATGTCTAAGATTCGATGGGCTGAGAAATAATCGCGCGGAGTAAAACGTCCTCCCCTTTCCAATGAGCGAAAGGAAAACGTGAATTGAAAAGCAAAGCTGAAGAATACAGCGATCCACGTTGCACCGACAGACGACTGAGCAGAGTCCAGCGGTAAACGGAATCCGTTCTCTTTGGCCGCACAAAAGGTACGAGGCCGTTGAAGCACCGTCCTCCTTTGGTACCCGGAAGTCGGCGTGGTTCCTCTTTTCCTTCTTCCCTCTGTCACACGCGCCCTTTCCGGCTATACGGCTGATTAAACGCGCAACTACGTAACGTAACGCAAATATCCCAGCTTGCCAGCCATCCCCTTTCCATCGTTCTCATCGTCGACCGTCCCTTGAACTGGCTGCTGAAGAGAGGATGGACTCGTTTCGCTCTCGATTCCACCTTTCGGCTCTCTTTGAATTCCAACCCCGGTCACTTGACGGAAATATTTATCGAGGGTCTTTGCCGAGGCCCCTCGTTGCCCTACTCCTTCGGGCTAGACAGCACGACGACAGGGAGAAGCAGCCTGCTCGTAGCTCGTCCTGCTACCTTTCAGCGACGCGCCTCTATCGGTACATGTCCTTCCCCTTTCTCCCCCTTCTTCCCGCTACACTGTCGCCCTTCTGCTTCCAAGTTCTTTGATCCATTTCATGGAGTTTGTTCGACTCGGATTATTTGCTCTCTTAATTACATTTCGATCCTATCTGCCTCTCTCTCTCTTTCTCTCGTTGATGTAACGTTTGGATCCACGCTTCGTACAAAATTTTACCGGTTGAACAGTTTACCGGATCGACAGTTTCGTGTGTTATTATGTCGATTCGACACTGATGTACTGAAAGCGTTTATAATGCATTTAACTGTAAGATGATTAGAATGGAATACGCCGTTTGTTGCTCACGACGTACATAATAATGATAATAATGAATAGAAAAGGAGGATAAGATTGTTAATTATAAGTGAACGAAGTCTTTTTAATATATTTTACGATATTCACTTCTTGCGAACCAGAAGAATAAAAAAAAAGCCCCCCCTGTGTTTGCACCGCATTAAAATTGAAAAAATTTTCACGCCTTTTGATATTGTCCTCAAATGAAGTAAAATATTTTAATACATTATACTGCGAAAGGTAACGGAACATTTTCAACAAACCAGAGTCCGCGGTGTCTTTAATTAAACAGAGAAAAATGTAATGTAAACCGAAAACTAGTCGAGGTTGCGGGGACTCCCTGTAGCTTTCCAGCCGCAGGGGTTGCTCGTCCCGGCGACCATAGAGGGTGGAACAAAGGAAGTTATCGTCGCGGAATTTTTATAGCGCGGAGAGAAAGAAATGTAAATCAGGTTTTGGTTCGTCTTTGCGGTAAGATGAAGAGAACGGGAGGGAAGGAACTCGAGACTGTCGCCGGCTTACCGTGGATCGGAAGTGTTGTCGTATAAAACTGAATTAACTGTGCTCCCGCTCCTCCCCTCGCTTACGTATTTCTGTCTTATTTATTATAAATATAATCCTGCCGTTTCCATTCTTCCCGTTCCTGCCTGTGCAGTGCTTTACATTTATATCTGTATTTTAAAATTGAAATACTTCTTTCGTATGGTCTAGACACATCTCGATGTGGAATAATTTGTGTCGCAGTAAAGAGCAAGACACATCTGTGGAGCTGTGTGGAGAAATGTTTCGCATGGAATTAGATTTCTGAAAAGTAAATAGCGAGATCGCTTCGAGTAAATTTGTAGAATATTCACACACGTAGTGCGCGTCTGACCATGAACGACCCAATCCACTTGCCCGTCACTAATTTCATACTTTCATTTCCCTTTGTCTCTTCATCATACTTCTGCAAGAGCTCAACGCTTTTTTGCCTGCTTATTATACAAGCTACGATGTACACATAGTATTATAGTAACGTTAATAATCTTCAATAATTAGTTGGAAATTAAATCACAATGATACGCTATTTCTGATTGCAACAATACCCACCCAACTTTAATTCTAAAAACGGGAAAAATGAGGGAAAATTCTCAGCAGAAAAAAAACTGCTTTATTGCCCAATAGTAATTCTCGATTATCGTCTGAGATCAGAGATATTATTCGAATATTTTCACGACAGTTTTCGCAGCCACCCCGGCAAGCGTCGCAAAAGACAGTAACAGTGCGATGATCCGCAACTTTATACGTTCCTGATAATCTAGCGGAGAGCACCCGAAACGGTTACTCGCGGTGGTTGTCGGGATTTATGAAATGGCAATAAAATTTATATGACTCGGTGGCTCGTTAGGGGCGCGGTTCGCTCGTTCAGATTGATGTCGGCGCGAGTCTGGTCCACTCGCCCGGGGCTGCGTTTGTTTCTCTCTACGATTGTCGTAGAACGGTCTACTGCCATTATTAATCCCTTGGAAATCGCGGGAGAGCTTCAACCATCGTTCACGGGCGAAAAATATGGCAGTAATATTTCTTTGGAAAGCGTGGGTTGGGGTGGAAGTCGCTCAATTTCGACTGAATTTGTCAGCTCACGCTGATCGCTATTATGATTGTCCACTGGCCTCTCGATTAGACGGATCGCTGGCATTTTATTACGAGAATTTTATTTACTCATTCGTTTACTGGTTCTATGAATGTATGGCGTTTACTCTAACATCCTAGTTATATCAAATTATAGGCCCCTTGAAACAATTACTAACAAACGAGATATTCAAGTGACCTGTTTTAAATGCTCCACCCTGTATGTTTGCAAGTAAAATATTGTAACTTTCCATACATTTAAGCGTAATATATACAGTACATTCGTAACATAATTGTAATATACGTACTAAAAATAATGCAATAAAGTTCCCATAGCATTGAAATTGATAATCTGTCAGGAAATATGGGTGTTGCCCCCGAGTATAAATCCTCGGTTTCCATTCCCTAAGACAGGTCTAAGAAAAAGAATTATTTCCTTCGCGTTTCGTTTCGAGTAGCGAAACGAAGATAAGGGAAAAAGGGTGCTTTCGATGAGTCACTTGTACAGTAAATCACGCGTATGCTCTGTCGAGCATGATGCCTCGAGGACATATCTGCTCTACCTGTTGCTCAATTCCCCATCGACGACAGCAAGGATCGTGCAAAGAATTTGAAAGGTGCACGGAGGAATGTCTCTTCTGTATTTTTCCATTGTATCGTGCGAATAATTTTTTCAAGTGGATCATTTTTGCATTGAGTCAAGGACTGCTTCAATTCGAGTTTTGTGTCAGTGAGAATTATTTTTACGCGAGAATCAAATAGCACGATTCTGTAGAATTATGTGGAACATATTCAATGCTGCAAAGTGTGTTTGAATCATAAGAATCAAAAGGTTGTGCAATGTGTTTTATTGCTTTATGGTTACTTAGTTTATGCTGATTTCAGAATAAATTTTTCACGAGTTATAAAGAGTAACAAACTTATAAGGGAGATGAGAAATGTATAATTATAACAGCTTGCTATTTGACGTTTGTTTTTAGGTGGATGATCGAGTTAGGTCTCCAGGTACATCAAGATGTCTAACCACCGCTATGTCAATATCAATTTCACCATCGAGCCCTGAGGAACCTGTCACGCTGTAAGTAAAACTTTATCTTTAATCTATCGAGGCATTGACAAGGCACATTTTATATCACAAGGGGTATACATTCTTTGATCCAAAATATTTTTACTTGGAAGCTAAAGTTCCAAATGTTCTTAATCAATGAAATGGGTTGTTGAAACTTGCACTCAAACATTGGTAATTATAACTACAAAATCGTACATCTTAGTTTCACCATTACGAAGCATTTGAACTATAGCATGGTTACAGTTAGTAATTACAAGAATGTAACATCATTGAGATTTGTTGAAACACGCTGCTTAAGAAAAATCTTAATGATTTATTAAATTCCTATAATACTCCCCTCACTAATTGTCATTATCGATTACACTATTGGAAAATCGCAATTCCGAAAGCTAATAAAAGTTCATACTATAGGAAATAATTATCCCTTAAAACACTCCTTTCTTTTATGTATATAATGTTCACTCCATTTACTCATGTCATTTAGATATTCGTTCAATTAAATCCAGCGATATTCTAATCCGCCATATGGAAATTTGAACGCACAATGCCATACATCGTCACAAATTCACAAAGATGGTTGCTCGCAATCGGCGGCGCCCTTTAACCATCGAAAAAGCCACTCAGACAAATTAGTCCCCGGTCGTTTCTCTCTTCTGCTCGCGAAAGAACGTTTCCACGTAGTTGTAGACCGCCGGTATTTGGGGCCTGCTCGTTCTTACGCGGGCCACAGCTCGGCCTGGTATCGGTGTCGCGGCACGCCGAGGGCGACGATATTTATGCCAGTTTTTTATTGCGCTTTAGCCCGAGAGCAGAATGGAAACAATATGTCACCGGCGGTAAGGGGTGAAACCGGTGTACGAAGTTCTTGTAGGTGGCCCTGGTCTGCCGGCACCTAACGTTAATACTAACGCCTCCGCCGTGACTGCGCCCCACGCTCGACGTCATGATTTTAAATGAACAACCCCCATCTCACCCTGTCACGCGCCACCATCCTAGGAAAGGGTGGATCGAGCGTGCAAGGCGAGCAGCTCGTTTTGAAGTCGATTCTGATACATTCCGGTAAGGTTGATGGCGACTAATGCTCCATTTCAAAATAGAAAGCACTGCGAAGTTACTGTTCTGCTTTAGAGAGATAGGGAGATAATCAGTGGAGTCAGATTTCATTGAAATTTAAGCCAATTGATTCGATAGATTTTTCGTCCGGGGTTGAAATTTTTACTCTCCTTGACAGGATGAAGTGTGATTATTTCAGTGCTTCGTTAGTGAGTTGTTTGTGGAAAAACCAGTTCGTTTATTCGAATTTTGGAAAATTGTATTTACATAGTGCTCTTTGGGACTAAAACTTGACGTGGGAAATAGTTTCTGGGCAGTGTGAAGCAGTCTTTAAAATTCTATTATTTTCGACCAGTTTCCGCGTAATGTTACCGACTTCGTTGGTCCATGAAATTTAAATCTCCATGGGTTCTGGCTGTTATGCCTATGAAGTACGTCTGTGAAGAAAAGAAAAAAAATGCCTCGGGTCTCAAGAGTCATCGGATAAGTGCATATCGATTTCTGCCGATCGCCAAGGGTTGGACGGTGGTGAGATCGAGGCGAATGGGAAAAAAAGAAGGCGGTAAAAAGGGCAAAGGCTATAAGTAACGGACCGTCTGGTGGAAAGCGCTCGAGGGCGAACAGTGATTTAGAGAAATTAAAACTTTAATTCATGTTCGAGTTCGCGGGGGGTGTGCCCTACCACTCGTTTTCTCTGACTCTCTACCCATACCTACTCAGTCTGTGGCATTCCGAATCTCCCCTGTTGATCGACCAGAGTTCACTCCAAGCGTAAATTGACGTACGGTTGCGACAAAATTGTTCTTCATTTTGATACTGTTATACTTTTTTAATCCACAATTTAAAAAAAAATTTAATCCACAATTTAAAAAAAAGATTTATAGAAAACCTGCTGTATCTTATTATTATTATTATTATTATATGTATTCGTAACTTTTAATTACTGTAATATATTTTTCATTTTAAAACAATCAATAACTTTGATACCTCGGAAAACGATTTATCTAGCACAAGTACATACATACATTTCCTTTCACGCGAAAAATACGAGTCAGCAGATTCGATAAAAACGAATGGGATCGGTAGCAGAGGGTAAGGAAGCAACAAATATTCCAAATCCGATAAACCGTGTCCGCATAGTGGACACAATTATTGTTGTCCTGATTTAAGGGCGGCATGGATTTTAAAGAACGACCATGCTGGATGGCTCTACATGACCCTATTTGCACAGGGGATGGATAAAAATTCAGTATCATCCAATAAAGCTGCGCCCAATACATTCAAACCACCTACACGCTGCT
Organism: Nomada ferruginata; assembly: GCA_963583965.1. Lineage (NCBI taxonomy): Eukaryota > Metazoa > Arthropoda > Insecta > Hymenoptera > Apidae > Nomada > Nomada ferruginata. The sequence continues at coordinate 17,089,204 of OY757216.1, forward strand.
GGACAGACGTCCATTGTCATAAAAGCCCCTCGAAAGGCTCGAATCTTTTTTTTATTGACAGAACCGTTCGAATGGCTGACCATAATAGTAGTGTCCGACCGACGAAAACATACCGTACGCAAACGTTTCCAACTACTTTATAAGCATAAACTTAATTAAAAAAATGTTACCATAAATGGTTCTGAATATATTCTAGTCGAAAATCTACAGACACAAAACGACTCTTTTCATCCATAGTATTTTCAACAGAAATGTTGCAAATGAAAGTTGTAGTTCAAGGATCAATACGTAGCTGTTTTAAAAATTTACAAAGTTTAGAAAACGTGCATAAACGCGAAGTCGTATAACAGGCAAATCGAAAAGTAATGAAAGCTGCTACAGCAACAAAGGAACAAACCCGACACATCGCTGTAAATCAGAATTTCGAAAAGATGCTTCTGCAACTTTCACGAGCCACCATATGGGATACGGAATATGAGAAAAGGAGTCGCCCTTTATTTTCCTCTCCTTTCGTTGCCCGCTGTCCCTTTCGTCGAACTCTCTCCTACTATCCCTCCTGTCTCTTTCTCTATCGCTTTGCCTATCTTCCTCTCTCGCCCTGGCTGTGTACTCTCCTTGATGGTATTCGGGACGACCTCCGTCTCCAATAAATTCCCATCACCATCCTCAGGTACGCCTTCGCAAAGTAAATCATACTATAAGTGAATCCGAATTGAATTCAATGAGTAAATATGGCGGTCGAATAATGAAAGGCAACCGACGTAACGTTCCTCCCGAAATAGGGATTTCACTCGATGGAAATTATTTCCGCGCGTAACAGCTTGACCCGTGTAATTATACGGAAATTCTGATAACAATTTTCGCGATAATAATTCGTCTCGGGGCTCTGTTATATTACGCCCGCGTGTCGTAATTGTTTACTGCGTGGCTAACGTCACGATTAATTATAAACTTATAATCGCGGACGCAGCCCCGATCATTTAACTTTCAAACTAAGGTGTAATTCCGTGCGCAGCTTCGAACAACCATAGTTGCAATTTAATTAACTTCCTCGGGGTTTAAGTATCTCATTGATACAGCTTTTTGTAGACGTCGACCGAGAAACATAAATATAAATAACTGTTCGCGCAACGTTAATAAATCCCCGATGACCGTGGCTGACGAATAATCAGGAAAACTCAAGTCCTTTCAATCAGGGCCCTTCATCAAAATCCTCTTTCAAGATGAAAACAATTTCATGCAAAAACATGCATCGAGATGACTGAAATTTCATGTTGCTAATTTAAAAGCAATTCTCCGTCTTCTATGTGTCGGTCCTCCCTCGCCCCTTGTTGGGCCATCTTTCACGGCACATCATCGAGGAGCAATACATGTAAATCGCCTGGCGCACAATGGCTGGCCCATACGTGTATATACGTGTGTGCAGACTCCAGTCAAGAAGCGGCGGCTGGCTGAAAATGCATAAATACATGAACCACGGCGAAACTACGAACGAAAGAGGGACAGGGACAAGCTTGGCCCGCATATGCCCCGAGCGGATTGTACTTCCTAGAGGCGTAATAACGCGTGGATAGCAGCTCTCTTCTCGCGAAAATGTGCCCTTTCGGAATGTCATGATTTCCACCCTCGAAAAAATACTACGATTTCGACCTCGACCGCCAGAGAACGAATGAAAAATGAAAGAGGATTCCATTTCATTCAGATTCTTGCGGACGGCGTGAACGAGAGAAGAACTGTTAATACCTATTTATACAGCATATGTTTCTGTACAGTATACGAACTTGCACGCCCTGTGTGATTTTTTTTCGTTTTGGAGGGATTGATCGAGTTGTTAGGAATTTAACAACAGTAGGGAATTTTCAGGGTGAGAAAAGTTGAAACGAGACGGGTATTTTGTCGGGTTGTTTGAGCAGGTGTACACGGAAAACCCCGCGAGCTTAATGCTTCTTTTGTTCGTTTATATGCTACGTTACGATTGTTTCATTATCCGTTTTTAATACTCTGTGTAGTGCGAAGAAGAACAACAGTAATGAAGTGAAGACAAGGGCAGGGAAAAAAATTCATTTTACACGGGATACTAAAAAGGTAGTAACACCAAATTTTTCCGACGCGAAATTAAAAAACTATGGCAACAGGGTGAAGGTACAAGACTCTCGCAGAGAGCGAGGTCAAGGAATATTTCGGGCCGGTCATAGTCGGACCTTCGCCGCAACAATTTTCGCGGCGACGTAATTAACCCTGAAAGTATGTGAAACATCTCAAGAAACACGCTGACCACATTAATCTTGCCAGTCCGTTCGGGCATACTTTAACCAACGTCGACGGCCGCGTCTCGCCGTTCCACGTAAATAACCCAAAACATGATATACAACGCACTAACTTTGTTCAGACGGGGGTCCGCGGTTGCTGAGAAATTTCTCTGAAGTCCACTTCCTTCGACGTACAGAGGAAACGGACAACTAACACTTACAAGTATATTAAACTAATAAAATGATACCACGTTTCATTTACATCATTTCTGATTCAGTTACGATTCAAGCAAGTTGATAAACAGTTTTTTCGCTGTTTGTTTAGTTTCATAAGTAAAATGTGGCTCCAATTGAACAACAGTACAACTTCAATGGATTTAATTGGTATCATTAAAAATTGATTGATACCTCTCACAGCAATTAAGAATACGTAAATGTTCATCTACCTTGGATTGTATTTAATTTGGAACGGGCTATAAAATCATCCTCACGGTGTCTTTAAAATATTTCGAAATGAGGTTTTTGGACTTGTCCCAACTGTAGCCGATTCAAATATTAAATATGAGTCATGCGTGGCGACAAGATTACAGACATTAGAGATACGAGATTCGCGTTCCTGCATTACTGTCACGCGAGTAATTACGCAACGGAGAACGGAAGGGGCGAAGGAGGAACGGAGAGCCGAGCAACACAGCCACGCGGAGACGACAAGGCATTCGGAAGGGTTGCTGACTGGAGTGTTGCTGTTGCTTTGCGTCGACGTCGCTGGCTGAACTTCTCCGAGCCAGCGTTGCGCGATTTGCAGGCAACAGGAGAAACCAGAGCTAATAAAAGCCCACAATTACCTCCGGTTCGAGCCATTTGTCTTGACGGGCGTCTCATGCCCGATATAATTCACCCTGGCAACAACACATTGTTGCCTAATGAGGTGTAAAACATTCCGGGATATCTGGCTGTCTGGTTGCAGGGCTGTCCCCGTTTACGGCACGCTGATCCGCGATACCATAGTCGCTCCTCTATCCATAATATTCTTATATTAGTCGACTACCATTTACCCCTGGAGCTGGACGAATGAACTATCGAGCACGATCTTTCAGTTCGCTCTAGCTCACAAATTATTTTACCCCGATGAGAAAGCGACAATATTTCTTTCGATCGGTTCTAGTAGACTGACGATTCGTCTGATTGGATGGAACAATGTACGGGACTCTGCGAAGTACGAAAATTAATCCTGCGTTAAATGTTTCGATGGACATATTTGCGTCGTAATGTGCGTAAGAATGTGACCGTTTTGTTCCTCTAAATGATCCTGCTTTGGCTTTGAGTTCCAAATATACTTTAAGTAGGTACAGTTTTGAGTGGAAGCCAAAGTAGATTGTGGCGTTATTTGTCAGACAGCCTCCTTTAAAGTAATGGACTACATATTTTCAGTATATTTAAACGAGTATGCGTCAAATATTTCCGTAATTTACTAAGAATAATACAAGCCTTTTTTTGCAATTTCGAAGTTAAACTTAAAAGCAAGCTCGTTCGTCCCGCATCACAGAGCATAAACACAAGCATACGCTGAAGGAAGCTGCTCAGTCGATTCGATTTAGCGAAGGGACGTGCTACGTGCCCTTTTCACTCAATCGAGGACCACCCCGCCTCCCTTTTGTCTTTACTTTCTCTGGCTGGCAGTGATTTGCTGCGATAAAGCTGCATCGACAGGCGACGCACGTGTATCGCGTGTCTTATAGAGAACTAGCTACCGGCCAGGCCCTTTCCAGAACGTAGTCGAGGAAAAGGGCGAAGAAGGTTATGATATATTTGTAATCACGTTACTCGATACGTGCCCTTCCGTTACAACTGCTCCCGGTAACAAACTGCCTGCGGACCTTTTTTTCACTTTATGGCCGTGTACGATCGCGTAGAACACTCCGAGGCGCACGGAACAAGAGAGCGCCGAATTCTCCGCGTGTCGCGTGTATTTATGGGTGAAAAAGAGAGACGTCGTAAACGAGATTTGTACGCGACTTGGTAGTGAGAGAGGCCCAGGGAATCGTTTGTATTATTTTATTGACGAATGGAAAATTATCACCCACGTGTCTGACGCAGACGTCCAAACCTACTTACGGTGCATTCGAATTGTTCAAGTAGAAAGGCAAAAGAATGACATATTGGCGATCGAGCTTTTCAAGGAATGTCCGTTCCATTTATCCGCGGGCCACCGCAATGAAAAACTTGAATAAAATTGAAAGTTGTCACGGGACAACGTTCAAATTCATCGACGTACAGGGCTGCACATATTTTCGGCCGAGAAGGCACGACGAAAGGGGCTGTCAAGTTTTAAGAGCCGCCACCAGTGCAAGCCCATGAGGCCAGAGAAATTGCATCGTAATCCAAGAACACCGCGACTCGGACCGGTTTTTGGAGAGGCAATTCCAACGAGCCGTAACAATCTAGCGGCGGCGTCGACGGAGGCATATTATTATGGCCGTAGCCCGCACAGTTTATTTCAGGTTCGTTTCAGGATTTACTGCGTTTCGCGCTCTTGCCGGTAAGAAGTCTTCCTGGCGGACGTTAGTTTTCACCGCATTTCCCGGGCAGATGCTGCCCAGTCTTATCTTGGTCGACATAATGAAATTGTCAATCACAAGTTAGCTGTTAGCCGGTGATAGAAGCAACTTCAAATATTAATTTAGGTGCTTCATGCTATGGCAGAATCATTAAAACTGCCTGCATGCAGGTACCTACACAAGGTAATCCACGAAACGTCATCGGATCAGATTATTCCCTTGTTAGTGCATCGGTCGCACATTTTTTTATTTGGTATAACATCTTTAAAATTTGAGCTTTGTGATTGTTATTATAAATTTGTTATATAAAAAGCTGAATGTGGCTTTGAAAATTTCGGGCAAAGGGTTGACAGTTTACTATCATCAGTGGAAGCTCTCATTAAACCATCATACATCAGATAAACTAATTTTCGATCAATCGATTAACATATAATAGAAATTAAATATTTTATAATTGTTACGTAAAGTTTAGTTTCTGCATTGTATTTGAATTTAGAAAAAAAAGATATTGTATAATAAGAATATCGAATAAAGAAAGCGGTTGTGAAATGTAGAAAATAATGTATGCAGAAATATTAGGATATTAACCACCCCTACGCTAATTTATCAACGAAAAGCGGCTTTAAATGGCGAAAATTCCATGTTTCAATTCCTGTTTTGTTCCGTTGTATATTACATCGTGGAATTCTCAGCAAGAGAATAAAAATGTTTTAAATAATTTTGCTCGGTGGCCAATTCCAATTAGAATTATGTGAATATTTTACGTAAGATTCGCGTCTATACATTATTTCTACAAGCATTAAGAAGGATACTCGTACCGGTACTTGTCACTATGACATTATCGATCCAATGCCTCGGTCCGTCGTCAGTTGGTCCGAGTACGGACCCTTCTTACTATCCCCCTTCCACCTTCACCCTTCTCTGTACATACCCGACTTTGAAGCCCCCTCTCTGAACCCTTTAGGGTCGCGTTCCTCGCAGATATCAGTGTGAAACTTTCAGGAACATCCTTCCTGATTTCCGTTCGCTAGAACCGTGTGTACATATTCTATTGGGATACGCGTTAACCCTATTGTCATACAATTTTACCAATTTAAAAAAAAAATATTTTGCATTGATACGAGTCATTTCTGCCATCAGTATTACCGAAAATAATAACTCTATTGATCACCCAATCTGACATATTTCTCTTCTCGAAAAGTTCGGTAGAGTTATATACTTTCTATATAATGTTGTCTAATTGCACACTTGTTTTATACGACAATGAAAAGTGTACATATGTTTTATCCCCATTGCATTTTCTCCCACGAAATCACTAGTCGTCATCGCTCATTCGGATGATAAAAGAAAGAAAAAAAAAATAGCAGAGATATAAATTGGCGAAAGGAAGCAACGACTGGACCGAGTTTCTGAGAACAACGTCGACGTCGGTGGCGGCGTCGACGTAACTGCGAGAATTTGCGCTCGCCTACCCCAGCCTCACTATAAATCAGTTGAAATTTGTTATGCGCGGCACGCAGATGGTTTTGTTATATGAAAATATGTGCCGCGTAGGGATGGTATAAGTATCCCTCGGTAAAACACATCCCTTATACCCCACACCCTCGCGCGGCTCGTCTCGCCCCGCTCCTTACCCCAGACAGGCCTGAGGCGTCATGCTGTTTTGCGCTCTCTTTAATTACGCCCTGAAACCGGGACGCGTGACGTATTGCCGTGTGCTGAAAGGGACAAAAAAAGGCGACCACCACCTTGGATCTAACGCGTGGTTTCGTTAGTCTGAGCAGAAATCACTGGACCACCTTGCGGCAGAAGGAAACGATTGCTCCGGTTGTGCACATTAGGCACAACGTGCAGTCGAAAAGTTGAATGAGAATTAAAGCGTTATTAAAAATTAAATAACCGTGAACACATTGAATATGCAAATCCAGATACGCAAACAAAGTTTCCATTATTTCTAAATTACTAGCAGCACAAAATAGTCGAAGAACGAGTGCAACAAGCAGCACCAATTTACGAGAGGCATCATCGAAATCGTTTCAGCCAGCGTAGGAACACTTAAAACTTCCAAAAATTTGGGGGACATATTTCTCACTTAAAGCCGGGCACACTTAAGGCAGCCAGTTGTAAACTCGACGGAACAGGACAACGATGTAAGGCGCTTCTTAGACGGGTGAACAGAGTCCAGCGCCGAAGCAGGAGCCACTTAAAACGTTAGCCCTGGCAGCGCTAAATATTTGATCAGAATTCGATTGCTTTAAGACGTCAGTCTACTAGCTGGGCAAGCGGGGGAGGACTGGCTCGGATACGAGATGAAAAGAAAGAGAAGAAAGCGAAGTGGTTGACGTAAGGGTGGATAGTTGGCAAAGGGACGAGAGTTATTCCCCGGAGCCGGAACGATGTCCGAATCGGGCAGCTGTCCCAGTCACAGCGTTCTTTTTCCGCTTGCACTGATACCACGACACAAGTACGCTTTAAAATAGGCCCCTCGTCCCTCGCTTTGAAAGCGGCTCGACAGAGAATAGCGGCAGCATCGTTGGATCCCCTTGGAAATAAAGCCAATTCGTTAGGTTTCTCGTGCGGGAATCGTGTTCAGTAGAATGCCACCGTCGTTGGTCAGACAATGGTGCGCGGCACCGGTCCTGCTTCGTTAAATAAGAGTTCGAGGTATTTTTGTCGGGTTTCGGAGTTTTCTGCTGCCTCGGATTAATATTTTTGAACGAAGAATTTTTTTCATTTTATATAGATTAGATAATGGAAGCATTACATTTTGAACTCAAGTTTATCGAAGATGTGGTAGCAAGTATTAACTGACTAATAATGTATTAAGTTCTGAAAAGCCCGAAGAATTTCTTTATACGCCTTTATACGTCATTAAAATTCAAGTAAAAATTATTTCAATTGTCCATAAATATTCGTAGCACGATAAAAATTAATATTTGCCAATAATTGTCGTCACATTGGTATCGATAATAAATATTGATCATCCGAATGTCTCTTAACAAAATGCACATGGCTTTGTCTTGATACAATAACTGACCTTGCGACTTTTATTAATTTTTCAATCGTAGCTATAATGTCTTATAAACATAAATTTGTGAAAATAAATTGCTTAAATCTGTTGGCGTTGCTCCGCTGTCACGCTGTACTTTCATTCAGTGTTTAAGAAAGCGGAGGGAAACGGGAAGAGTCTGAGTCGCAAAACTCACGCGAATCCACGTGGTGCCAAGTGGGGTGCATTAGCCAAGTTCCCCATTATCCACGCGTGAGAGACCCCTAAATTATCCGGCATTCGCCTAGCACCGACCTCTCTCATTCCTGAACGTCGGCGAGAAAAAGATGTACGAGTTCCTTTCGCGAGAACACCCTCTTTGGGCGTTAAGACACAGTAGGTGCGGCAAAAATGATTCTGATTTCATGGTGCACAGAAACAAGTTAAATAATTGGGCAACATAATAATTTTGTTTACATAAAGATATCAGCTGTTAACCCAAATATGCTAATACTTCTTTGCAATGGTAGAGCATACTTTGCCAATAATTATAAACCTTTGCAGTATCGTAGTGCTTTTTCACTGAACTGTTTCTGACACTGCTATTTTATAATCATTTTGGAATCAATCCGTAGAGACATTTAACCCCAAGTACCGCTAAGAGTGCCGTGATCCGACGTTGGTTTATCTAATTGGAATTGTCGAAGACTCGAAGAAGCACGTCAGGGCCATAGAGAAGCAACGATGAAAGACGAGCAGCGATGATGGAGGGGGAAAGCGTGAGAGACAGAGAATGTACCTGAAGAACCATCATCGGTAAGGTGGAGGGCGGTGTGTAAGTTTGGGCTATCTCTGAAAGCACAGTTCCAAGGCGGCTGCTGTAGACTCTAGTGACGTGACGTCGTCTAATACTCTAATCCCTTCTGAGAAGGCACCATCGTCCGCTTTGCAGCCTCGTGTTTCTGGGTAACCATCTCCACTGCTACGAACGGCACTTACTAATTAATTGACGAGTACGGATTTTGAGGTGTCGAGAATCTTCATGTCTGCTGAGAAGGTGGACTGTTATCAGCTGTCCCAGACCAAACGCCAACCGTGTCGCATTTAAACCTTTTCAAGCATCTGCGCCTTTCTTGTACAGAGCTTTTGCATGATTTTTAAGAGTAACATATGTATCGTCGATGTTACATATAATTAAGAAACATTCATTTAGAATGGAGAAGGAATGGAACATGTTTGATTTATGTTTGTTTATGCGTGCAGGCATTTTCCAATTTGCAAAGTATTCATTGTCGAACAGCAATTACGAGTATAATAACATTCCAATATCAACTTCACAATCGTAACATTTCTGTAACTTTAATTTCAGCTGTGTGATTTTGCAAAATTAGCAGTCTGAATTATTTTAAAAGACATCTGATGTACAGATCCATGTCAAATGGAATTCGAAACAGGACATACAAGTAAGACAAGCAAAGAGTATTCAACTAAAATACAACAATTACCAATTAAAAAAGAACAAAAATAAAGTATAGCTGAGAATAATATGATGCGCTTGTCTTGTAACACCGATTTTCCATGAATGCTTCTGGCAGTCACTTATTGCAAATAAACTGCTACGCATTTATTCCCTTCATTGTCAATAAAGTCCCCGAGCTTTCGTGAAGCTCTTTGCCCAACCCCGCGTGTGTTTCCACCACGATCAAAAAGCTACAACTGTAGCGCCGACTCGCGAGGAACACAGAGACTTTAACAGCGAACGTGACATTTTCCTCGGTCGCGAAAACGAAACCAATCTTTACGCGGTACCACGTCGGCGGACGTAGGTACTCGGGCCAGGATAAGGGCTGCTTTCTAATTATTCCCCACAGGCCATAAGGGATGACACGTAATTGGAGGGTGGACGAGGAAGCATTGATCCCTAACTGGAAGGGATTCAAGCTCTTCCTTGCTCCACTTCAGCCAGCTTCCTCTATCTACCTCCCTCTCTCTCTCTCTATGTTTCTCTCTTTCACTCTCTCGTTCAGCTCTAGAACTCTCGAACACAGAGTGCTGGACCAATGAGCATTGGCCGGCAAAGAAAAGTGATAATGTCTTAAGCCGTCGGTGCGATTTAACTTCCGATTTTAGTCGAGGAGGGCACATTCTCTTCCGGCGGTCCTTTCTAGGAGTTCGTTGCTCTAAACTCTCCCAGCTTCCCGTGGTCTGAGGAGGGTTTAGGGTTTAAGGAAAGCCCTCTCACTCCCGAGATCCTTGGAAGCTCCCGCTAAGCGCTCGCGCTGATCCTGCTCTTCTTCTTCTTCCTGTACCATCTCTTGGAACCTGGGTTTATCTAATTCGAGTTGTAGCTTCCTGTTATCGTTGCAAACCGTACGAGCTGGACGACTTAAGGGCTGGCTGCCGATTGAAAATTTACTCTTTCGTTTCAAACGATCGGAAAACGTACTGGGGCTGGCTGGAAGGCTCTTTTGGCCGTTGGCGAGAAATGTGCACACTAGTTTTTGTTACATAAGGGATCGATAAATGTCGCCCAAGGATAGCTACATGTGAATCTGGCTGCAGCTACGCTTCGGTCAAGAGTAAGATATTCGTTAATATGGGATAACGTTTATTGTTGCACTTGCTTCAGATAGCAAAACGTGGGGAAGGTAAATGGAAATCAGCTACCCTTCGTATAAATTATTGATGGATCGAGTTAAATGCAACGCTAGAAATGGGAAGGTAATTTGTGAGAAATCTGTGGAGAATATTACTGTTAAGCAGGACCGTACTGCTTATAATATTTATTGCGTCGCTTAAACATGCAATAGATTGCCACATCCTACTCTATTCGAGATTGACGGCACAAAAATATGAGGAAGTCATTATATTTACTTCTTTTCTACATGCTACGTACATTTTTGCCTGCCACAGTGTATGTTTTCAGTAACATGAATTTAAAACCTACATACAGCGCCGTGTATTATAAGCACCAACTGATAAGAACCAAAGATAAGCACCAAAAGATAAGTGCCGTATTTTTCGTCGTCCCATTAACTCACCCACTAAACGCGAGCGAGTTCACAAGCATTTCGTTTCAAATCTGAAGCATAACATTCGTGCAAGCAGAAGTAAATGTAATGATGATCACGTAGCGCCGCCGCGTTTTCGCAATTCAATTCTAATTGAATTCGGCGTTGCTCGTTACGCGAGGCACTCCTAGCTGAATGTGAAAAAGACGGGAGGTCCCTGGCCGGGGACCAGCGTTGCCAGGACTCTTAAGGCAGCAAAAGAGAACCAGGTAGCACAGGTACGCGTAGGTCGTGGCGAGACAGATGAGAGTTGGGTGGTGGAAGTTAAGATGTGGGCGAATATAAGCGGCCGAAGGTGTACCGGCGCACGTAGCCCAACACACTGAACAGACTGGTGGGCATCCAGGGGTCGTGTTCCCTACTCTCTGCTCTGGGGTGGTGAGGTGAGTAACGGGGTATGTGCTGAGAGGCCGGGAATCGCGTTCCAGCTAAAGCTTAAAGGGGGTGGACAGTGCGCAGAACCCGCCCCCACTTTTCGCGACGAAGCAGAAGCTGCCAGTTGCTCGCGCAAGCCTTCATCCCCTCCATGCACGCTGGAAGATCGCCACCCCCGAACGAACTTAAACATAGCACACAGTAGCTCGCGAGCACCCTACGTAGAAGGGCTCTCCGCGCACTTGCGCGACGCTAAATCATCGTCTATATATCGTATCGAGTCGCCGAACCGACTCAAGCACGCGTGACTGGTGCGTGAACACGCGCACGCGTGTGTATGTCACATCGAGTGCGTGCATGATCGTGTCTCAACGATATCGTGTTCCGGGGTGACGTATAATAATAATCTTAAAACGAAGGTAACAGGAGGAGAGAGAGAAAAAAAGAAGGGCAGTGTGTTGCCCGATCGAAGGAAGTACTGGGAAATTTCATTCGGCTGAAGATCGGAGACGTCTCGATGGATGGAACGGGTCGGAAGATTCGGGGTGATGTCCTGGACAGACCTCGACAGATTTCAGGTGAAGTTTGTTGAGAACACGAGGTTACTGTAGGCTTTGAATGCACGGTTAACGAAAGGCAGAAAAGTAAAAGAATATAGAGATCCGATTGAGAAGCTGGGACGGGCGGTCTGAATCGTATGGAACTGACAGAGCTTCTGTTCCTCAGCTACGAGAAATTGATTTCGTTAGATGCCGAGCGGCCTTAAGCATCCAGCTTGCACTCATTGATCAAACTCACTGCATCCATGCATCCGATGAGAGAGCAAATTTCCTGATCCTCTGGAATTTTTGTGTTCCAGGGTGGAACTGACCAGCGTGCCAGGTGGCCAGAATGCGATGGCTCATCTCAAAAAACGGAAGCTGGAAGCAGAATCTGTCAGCCCAAATCCTAAGCAACCGCATCTGCCGCATCTGCCGCCAAAGCAACAGCATTATCAACAACAGCAACCGTTGATGAACAAGAAGGCTGTCGTAGCGAGCATTCCGCAAGAAATGGAGACAGCTGATGCTGCTGCCAAAAGAAGAAGGAAAAGCGTGCGTGATGATGATATGCGCAAATCACTTGACGTCAATGACCCGACCAAGAACATACCGTTGCCACAAAAGAAACGAGCGTTCACCGCTGGAAACTCTGGTAGTCCAGCGAGAAAGTCTATTAAACACTCGGAAGAACCCGAGGACGATGAGACCCTCATCAGGGAAACCGAAGCAGCTTTGAAAAGCTTATCAGGAAGTTGGCCTGGTCCAAGGGGGTCATTGTATCAGCGAGGTAGTTCGGACGAGGACAAGTACGAATCGAATTTTGAAAACCTGTTCGAAGAGAAGAAGGACAATCCTAAGCTGTCACCTTCTTCGGTGTCCACTAGTTCGACCACCAGCAACGAGGCAGGCTGTTCGTTGAAAGACGTGATAACGTTCCGTGGCCAGCAAGACCGAAATGGCAAGTGTCAGCAACAATTGAAACTACAAGATACGTCGAAACAGCAACAGCATCCGAGCAAAGTGAAAAGGGATCTAGACAATATGCTAAAAGCCGAGAACGATTGCGGCAACGTTCAAAGCCAAGTGAACAATGTGAATCCAAGCGAGCCCGGCAAAATCAGGCCTGTGTCGGTGAGATTATTGTCCAGCAAAGATAGGAACGACAGAAATATGGCAAGCACTCACGTGGACGCGCAAGGTCGACAAACGGACAAATACTCGAGATACGATCCGCCAGATTTCAACGAACTGGTAGACGATTCTTCAAATGAATTAGAAATCGACATGTCGGACCCGGCCACCGAAAAGGATGACGCCGACAGGGACAAAATAAATGACAGGGACAGGGATCGAACATGCAGAAACGGTCAATCGCCCCAAAACCCTGCAAGGCAGCAGCAACAACACCAGCAACATCAACAGCTATACTCCAATTATCACAGACAGTACAGCGAGAACGGAATGAAGGTTTCTCCAACCACTAGTACTACCTCCTCTTCTTCACCACCGTCGAATTCTCCGTTCTCTGCGACGTCGGCGTTCAGACCACCCAACACGGATCACGCGAAAGCCACCGGCCGTGGTACACCTTCGGTGGCAGTGGCACCCACGGCAATTCCACCTATAGGGCCTTATCCAGCAGCGGCTACGTTTGTCGGTTACCCCACTGCCGGACCAGGGCCAACAATGCCTACACCGCAACCTGTTACTGGAATATCACCCACTGCAGAGGGCAAACATTCTCTTTCAGTTTCGCTGTTGCATTTGAAATCCTCGAAAGAGGAGGGTGCACACCACGTGGCGAGGCACGACGTGACACCGAATCCAGTGGCAGGTAGCAAAAGTCCAACCGGTGGCCTTCCAGCGGTCACGAGTCCAGATTCCTCGAAACAGTATACGATCCTCCAGCCAGCTGGTGTCGGTTCGAGAGCTGCCAGTGCCATACAGGATATAGCTAGAGAGGGAGTGGTTAGTGTGACAGCCGTGAGCAGTTGTAGCACGGCCAGCAGTAGCTCGACGAATGGCATAAACAGTAACGGTGCAAACTGTAGCAACAACGTAACTTGCAAAACGACGAACAGCATCGGTAGTGGTAACGCGAACGTTTCTGCAAATCCGGCCAGCAATGGCAACGGTAACAATGTGACGAACAGTATTGCTATTACCGCGGTCTCGACCAGTACGACCACGGCAAGTCCCGCGACTGGTGCCGACGCGTCAGCTGGAACTGGAACAGGTCAGCAGGAGAACGTCATGAAAATGCCTGAGAGGCCTGGTACCTTCGATGGAAGCAGGCCTGGAATGTCCATGTCTCCGTCCAGTCTCAACAGAGGTGAGAGTCTCATTGTCATATGCCCGTGCAAGTATCTCGACAGTATTTGGAAATCATAACATGCGTATACGACCCTCTCTTTTGGGGGTTTCCATGGAACGATTTGAGAATTCGAGGGTTACAAATGGAAATGTGCGCCGAGACTTCAACGATTGCAAACGCGTGCAGCGTTTTAACGTGACTTTTTCCAATTTGCCAACAGAAGATGAACTCGCGTAAGAAAACAAAATCATCGATGAAAGGCTAATGCCCGAGCGGTAGGGTTACTGTTCATGCGTTGTCCGCCACTCGAGAAGGGGACAAAAGGCATTTTCGACTCTCCCGCGCACTGCACTCTTCTCGTAGTGTAGGCCTCTTCCTCACTCTCTCTCTCGCTTGCTTTCTCTATGAAGTTAGGGGAGTTAGGGTAGCGCGGAAAATCAATAATTACGAAGCGAGGGGCGATGACTCAAATGGTGAAATCAAGGTCTCTCAAAGTAAAGTTATTCTCAGTATCCTCTGCTACAGCCACTTTGTCTTCGTCTCCGGCGTAGCTTCGAAACTATTCGCTTGATCACGGGAACATCGCGATGATCGTAAAGACTGGCAACGCGCTGAGGAAACTTGCACCGATTATACGCATTCGAGCACATGGTCTTTGGAGATGCTCGCTCTTTACATCGCCATGTGCTCGGCGCATTCTTGAAGTCCATTTCATTTGTTTGAATGTTCTTCTTCTTTCCTATTAATTCCTTCTTTCTGCGAATAAATCTGTTGCTGGTATTTATCTACTTCTTCTGGGATTAGAAACATAACTGCACAATACTTCTCGCGCTTTGATGAAGCCTGATAAGAATTGTACTTTGTCATTTTAATAGAACTTACAGTTACTGTAGCTTTTAAAAATGAATTTTGTTCAACCTTTAATTTTACATGCAGCTACCTGCGCCCAAGACAATTGATATTTTTCTCGCTTTCACGAATGAATGAATGATTAGCACAGAGAATCCGATATTACATAAAGAATAAAAAGGCTTTCAGTTTCACAATTTTCACCGTGGACGCTAGCAATTTAATATCGGGACTGTATTTAATTAAAACATCGATGCACTTCACTTCTCGTAACTGAACCATTGGAAACATGAATAAAAGCCAGTCGTATCGCATTGCGCGATAAAAAAAATCAAAGGAAATTCGGAGTATGACAACGGAAAGGGATTCCATGGCGTGACAGGTGGGACATGGAGTGCATTCCAGAGGCTTAGGTTAGCGATGACACGATGTGCCTAAGCGGGGAAATTTGGGGTTGATACCACGTCATACGTATAAGCCGCAGCTGTCAGCAGCTAGAAACGTGACTAGCATCCCAGCCACACCACGCTACCTTATTACCACCATGTGGCTCTGCTGCCTGTCCTCATTATCCCCTTAGCGTTTTCTCTAGCTGGAACTGCGGAGACGAACAGTTCAAAAATTCAATCTTCGTTGCTACGTGTTGATAGATCAAGATAGACAAGTGAATCAAAACAGCGACCTTGATAGTACGCGTGCATAAGCATACGATAGTGAATGACAATTCAAATGCGTAGAGTGTATTATTCTTTTGAGTGTATTAATTCCTCTCTCGTGCAAAAAAAGATACAGATGAAGTAAGTATCGCCAAAATATACCTGCTTCTAATTGCGCCAGCAATGTTAACAAAAATTTCATCGACACCTGTCAATCCCGCGAGACGGTCGATTATTACAACAAAAGATCCGAGAACGCAGATAAGCCGCGCACTCCGACGCGGGGTAAATCTGGGCGAATAAACGGGGTGCTGTGATAAGTGGGCACAATTAATCGCATACTTACAAGCGTGACGGTGGCACAGGCCTGCCGGACTCTACGGAGTTACAGTTTTAATCGCAGGCTCGTTCGCCTGTGCGATTCGCGCCACTCGTTCCAGAGCCTTTCGATTTAGTGACAGAATCGCGTGCCTGCCTTGTTCCTTTCTCATTTTTTTCTCCACGCTTTGTCCTCTTTTTAAATATTTTTCCTCTTTATTCAACACAGCGGTGCGCACGCGGCGCGCCGCGTAAGAGCGTGTTGACACGCCATAAAACCGCTATCGGGAAATCCGTCGGCCGCAAAAACCACCCTTTCCGAGTTGAAACCGCGCGGCAGGCAGGGTTGGCCTGGCTAATAAAAAAATAAACTGCCCTGTAACTCAATTTTACGCTGCCTTTGCGACCGCACGCATAAAAAGGACCTTTACTCGCGCGCAGGGGCTCTACCCTCGCGTTACGGCCGCGCGCCACCGTGTGTAAATACGTACCTTGTGATTGTTCCCCGGGTTGTTCTCTTTTTTTAGAATCCTTCGTCTTCTCCTTCGAACCCTTCCGCGCTCTTTTCCAAGTCCGAGAAGAATTGTCGTTCGCTACAAGTAATTGCAGCCTGTAGCCCCTCGTAGCGCCTGTCGCATATATTATTACGCTTCTGTTTTCGTCAGCCGGCAGTCGATAGTTGACAGCCGCCATTTAGGTTCGCGTGTATAAAATTACATTTAGGAATATGGCAGTTACAAAGACATTCTTCATGTAGAAAAACTTCTTTCCGACGATCAGAAGAAAAATGTTTCCGATGGTCGACAGTGTCGGGTCGATTAAAATAAACGCTTGCCTGCTTATTCTTTCCTCTCGCACGTGGACAGTGAAATCAACCCGCCGATTCATTATGAATACACGAGTGAAACTCGGCTCGCCCGATTAACCGCAATTTCCGCCGTCGAGAGTATACGTGATTTTGGCGCGATACGTGTATAATTCCGCGGAAAAATAAAGGGAGATAGTGGGAATACAAGAGGAAAGAGAGGAAAAGAATTCGGCACGCGTCGTGCAGCAAACCGAATGAATAAAACAATTCTGGTGTTTATGTACACCACTGGCCCTCCCGTGGTGACCCTCACGTGAAATGGCAACAAAATAACACAATTACACACTCGGCCACGGCCTCACCCTCGCTACCCTCTACTCATCCTCGCTCTCACCCCTTGCATCCGCTCTTTCCTCTTTTCCCTCTGACCCTCTCGCCGTCCCGCAACGGGATCCCATAGGAAAAAAGACGGGGATAGTACGTGGCAGCGAGGCGTGGAGAAAGAGGGGAAAAAAAAGAACAGAGAGGTCTGACCGACTCGTTACAAGTCTATTCAGAGATCCGGAAAGAACAGCGCGTGCCGGTATTCATTTTGTTGACCGGAACCATTATCTGCCCCCTCGTTCTTTTCTTCTCTTTTTCGTCTTCACCGCCGTTCACCGTTCTCTCCGTTCTACGGAGCTTAGGCATCGGCCAACCGGTTTAAAACCTTACGGCTAATTTATTAATCCCGCCAGCGGTCGACCGTTCGCCCTCACTTAGCAGGTTTTTTTTAGTCTACCGCTAATTAAAAAGCACGGAGTACAGTTTCTTCCTTCCCTCGCGGTTTCGCGCGACCGTTCATCCTGATCTCACTGCGTGACGCGCGTATCGCGGCTATCGAGCAATGATCCGAATACGAAGAGAATACAAATATTTTTATGACAATTTTTTGCAACAAATCGATGTCAGTAGAAAAATCTGCGTATGTAATTAAAGTACACCAGGAATTTTTTGTTTCCACGAGTCTCATCTCCCTGTCTCGTTTGAAACGTGTCTCGTTTCCCTGTCTCATCTCGTGTTTCTCCGGTTCTGCGAATAAAGTATGTGGCTAATGACGTCACGTATCGTAATCCAATTTACCGGGAAGGTGGACCAGACCAGGCGAGCATCTAAGCAGGGATCGACTGGGCCCCTCACTTTCACGAACGCGAAATGACGGCCTGATGAAGTTTCCCGGCGTCATGGCTGCCGTTCCGTGGGTCAGGGGTAGTTGGTCGGGGGGGATCCGAGTCTAGGTGGGATTAGTACACGACAAAGTTTATAAAAGTACGCTCACTCCAAGGGAAACCTCCGCAACTAACCTAAAGCTGGCCTCCCCTTAAGACTCGCTCCTTTCGGATCCCTTTCCTAACCCCTCCAGCACACGTGACGAACGTACCTATGTATAGCTCGTCAGAACGGAGCTTTTCGTGTTAAGAAACGTCAAATTGACCTCAGCCGGGGTGGGGTGAAATGAGTTAATACGTAAAATAAAGACTTTGATCCTGCTAGACCCGTCTGGAACGAATTAGCTTCTACTGAGTCGGGGTGCTGGCATAAACAGGTTTCGATATAGCTGTGACTTGTAGGATAGGGTTCAAGAATTGTGCATCTCCGTGGTATTAGAAGATTCATAATTGTAAGTGAGGTCTGCAGATGTGTATGTAGAGAAATGTAGGACAGAATTAGTTTTAAAAATTGGATAGCTATATTTTATAGAAATTTATAAAATTGCAATTTCTATACTATATTGCATATATTTATATTTTAAGACTGAATGGAATTTAAATAATTGTCGATCTCTCGATTAACATATTAAGTTATGGTTTCATCTTTAACTCTCCATCATGTAGAATTAGCTTTGATTTCGATATGTAAACGTTACAAATGAAATGATCAAAAGCGGTGCATCGTGCAGTAGCACATACATTGTTCAAATACACCTGTCAATTATCTCAAAGCGTAATCACGCCCGAAAATAATCTTACGAAAAGAAAGTTTTAATATACAGAACATGCTGCAAATGAAGTGTATCGCAATAAGTAAACTCTGCCAAAGTTATAGAGTGCAGCGAGTGTTAACTGCGTATAAAAGCAGCTACTAGAAGTAACCAATTATACCTATCGTAGCATCTGATTATTAGAATTATAGTTTTCACTAGGAGCTGGTCACGGTGCCACGCAGGCTAATCTAATCTCTGTCGCTGTGAAAAAAATTATTCGGCAAAAATTGTTAAAATCAACATTGCGCTAGAAACGAAAAGGCCGAGTAGACGGTCTCATCCTAAGCGATTGGTACTTCTGGTCTATGTAGAGCTCAGTGGAAACCTGTAATTGTCTGGTCACGCGAGGTCACCCTGAGAACACGAACACGCTTATACGTGACGTGCACCATATCAGCCATTAAGTTACAGTGAGCACACGACAGATGGTACATGTTGCTTGAACATGCCCTCGATGCAATTTCGTGACAGCGGTAAGAACAGCGCGAATTAAGTGGAAACGCGAAAGAAAAAATTATGTGAAAGTTTCTGGACGCCAATTTTGTCGATGCTTGCCATAATACGACCGCCCGACAGTGAAATGAAACCGTGACGCTTATAATTATAAATTGCACGAATTTATCAATATAATCGATATAGGTGGTGCAGTGGATTTTGTAATAGTCAGTATCTTAATTGCATAATTTTCTACGTCGAAGATTGGCACCCTTAGTAGTGAGATAAGCAGAGATAATGTGACCTCGCCTGTCTCTCGTTTCATGGGCAAGTTTAGGTCAGACGTATACGTGGTGTTAATCCCCGAGGCTTAGGTATGGGACAGAGAAATCCCGGTGGTTATTCGCAAATGCGTAAGTTGCGCGGCAAAACCCAGGGTATCGCTGTTGGCCGCAGCCTGTCCATATTCATTTAGAGTTTACCGATGAAATTTTCAAGCACTGTAGCTGTCTTAAATCAGTGTTGTATCTTCAGTAATATTGTTCAATTAAACAGGAACTTGGCTACATTCATAAAATGTTGAATATATATGCAGCACTTTTTCTGATTAAATATGACTCTGACTAAATATGAAAGACACGACGAGCAGGGAAACTTAACTTACGCCGGGGTAGAGCAATAAACGGTCTATTTATTTTCCTGCGAGTTCAACGATCTGTGAAAGCAATGTGAAGTATACACGAATATTGGCAAACTGGAAATATACAGCGCATCTTTGTGACAGTGTCCCGACAGAAAGTACACCACGATGTCGGACATAGCGGGTGTCATATGCTCGATGGTTAATTTTCATTCAGTTCCATATGCTTCCACGAATACTTGGATTTTTCTCTTATCCACGGTTTTAAACTTCCATTTATTCCATTTATTATTCATATAATTTCTCTAGTATATAGTATTTTTCATGAAACGGTAACTAAAGCTGCCGTAACGTTGATAATTTTAATAATTCAAGTAACATTAAATAATAGTTAACAAATAGTTTTCATCATTACGCAATAAAACAACATTTTCCTGACATAAGCCCGTGACACTACACCCCGCTAGAACATAGGTGCACTCACATAAAATATTGATTCTTCACGTCCGGTTCGTTCGATTGGAAAAACGAAATTGAATAGACCGATACAAGGGTAGCGTTTCGTGTTACAAAAACGAAGTAGGGTAACATTATTCTCCCGCATGTGGGATCACGGAATCACACTTTGGTTATCATTTCGATTAACGTTTCGACCGCACGGAAACGCAATTCATCCGCAATCAAATGTGCTCGTAGCAGTCATTAAATTCAGTAGGCAAACGACCGTCCGCAACGCGAAGGACGAGTTTGTCCGACGTTACAATTACGCGGCGCGTAATCGATATTAATTAGTGAACACAATACGTTCGATTTGAAATGACCGAGTGAATCGGAACTGGCACCTTCTATCGTCGGCGGCTCGCATCAGCTGGCGACAATTACGGGGAAGTAATTGCTTCAAGTTTTTACACACCAAACTGAATCGTTTGCTACCAATGGAATCGATATTTCGCTCGTTCCAAGCGATGTTGGCTGTGTTAACTATGGGCAGACACGAAATACAAGGCGGCACGCGTAGAACAGATTTCACCCGTGTTTTTTCAATAAAACTATGGTACAGGAACATGTCGGTATACAAATACATTTACGCGTGATAGAAATGTTTTCGCAAGTGCTTATACCGTGAAGAGATTTATTGGGTTTGTTAAATCCCTTTCTTAATATTTACCCAAACTTTATGAAATGTATTATACTATTAAAAAGTTTGTGTATTATATCTTTGTATTTGAAAATGATTTGCCCACACACAAATTAATAAGCATATTTTGTTCCCTTAAGTAGTTCAGACACCGTGTGCGACGCCTTCTTGATCTTATTCTCCTTGTCATAATTATAATGATATACAAAATCTGACCACGGGCCATGATTTGATTTGTTACAGAGGGCAACAAGTGCCCGACCCCAGGCTGCACGGGGCAGGGTCACGTGACCGGACTCTACTCTCACCACCGCAGGTAAGCAATTATCGATAATTAACCTGTGCTCTGCACTTTACTCTGGTCGATTAGGCACCTACGAACTATGACAGGAAGATCGAGTGAAATGGTACTGACACTAACAGACCTATTAGTTATTCGATCATTTCTGAATTACTCAATAAAGAATATGCTCATCCTAACGACAGATAATTATAAAGGAGGTCTCAGAAAATTCCCGCGTAACATACTGCTGATCGATTATCAGATATCGGGAACTTCCACTTGCAAGCGAACCGATAACAGATACCGCAAATTATAAATTAATTTTTAATATATTGAGAAATTATAGTCTGTAAGGGATTTCTTCATAAAAATAGACAGTTCACACGGATAGGACAATCGAGAGCTTATCACGATAGATATTGTAAAATTCACGAATGATACAGTGACTAAAACGAGTAGTTCATAATTTACTACTGTGATTTCAGCCTATCGGGTTGTCCACGAAAGGATAAACTAACGCCAGAGAGTAAGTACTAGCCGACCCGTTATTACTTCTTATCGTAGTTACATAGATGCATCTTCTTTTTGCTGGACTGCCTTTTTCACGCGACGCGACGGTGCAAGGGAGTGGCAAACAAGCGAGCAAGCGTGAACGGCTATACTTATTTCCCAGCGGTAGCACGTTTCATTTAATCGGCCCACGATCTTTATACGTTCAATCGGAGTGCTCCCCTTTATACTCGTGACCAATTTGGCTAAAAAAAAAGAAAATCAAAGCGTGCAAAACTATTGGAACAAAACGAATACGCGGCACAGTGAAATAATGATTAATAATTGGAACAGGGAAGACAATCAAATTTTTGCACTTTGTTCTCGAAACGAATCGACAAAATTACGGGCCCGTTGAATCGTGCCCGTCTATGTGTGTCTATGTGTCTGTCTGTTTATATTCTTTGTGCTTTACGTTTGCGGGGTAGAGAGCTTTATTTATTGCGTTTCACTTTCGTTTCAATTTTATCGTTCTGTTTGTAGTTTAATTATAGTAGAGAATTATCACCACACATGAACTTGGTTACGTTGGCCGTACCTACGAACATCTGGAGAACTCGAGACACGGGCGGGGCCAGCTTTATGCGTGTGCACGCAAGTCGGATCCGAACGGAGGATTTTGTGCGATTGAGTATAATTAAACGGCGATCACACACTCCTGTGACACGGTTCCCATCATCTGATAAACGTTGTTTGTCAAAACCCCCCGAGACACACGAAATACTCTGTGATCGAAACGGCGACAAACCGTTTGTAGATCACGAGTCAACAAAGTTTTAATTAATTCATACGACACGAAGAAAAACCATACACGTATTAATATTTTCCTGTTCATTCTCTTACATTTGATACGCAAGCTTTATTGTGAAAACTACCAATTGGACCATCGAAGATTGAAGCCATTTTATTTTTAAAGTTTACATTATTGTATATTGTTCCATATATCATTTTCATGGTGCGATCATTTAGACAATATTTCATATTTTCCTATGTACTGAACCACTTGCACTATGTGCACAGTGATCTGTCACGCGAGAAAAGAGTTATTCCCAACACAGAACACAGCCGAACCCTATTCACGACACACAAAAATGAATACACCAAATTTGTTGTCTTATAATTTTTTCACTCGATCGATTATGTCTTTACTTGTGTTTCTCTCTACCCGCTCGGTATACTTCGTTGTACTATTACACATTTAGATAATATATTTCACCCCGTGACGTTGTGTACCCCTTCTATCTCTGATCTCTGGTTCTCCTTCTTTACTTTCTCTTCTCTCCTCTATTTCTTTCCTTCTGTATACTATTATACACAACATTATTTCTTATTCCGGTGTTCATCGGTTGAGACGAACCAACGCGGAACGCGCCAGAAGGAATCGAACCGTATTATCAACAACAATAATAATAATAATTATACTCAACGCATAAGAAAGAATCGGGCTGATTTAATACCAGCTCGTTTCTCCATTCTGCCGCTCGTATCTTGGTGTGCGTGTATACGTGTGTATGGTTTGAAGAAAGGCTTGTGCGACCTGTAATTACAAATGACACCGAAATTTAAGAAAGTAGAACAGCGTTCTATAACCACGCCACGTGTCTCTGGGTTCTCACAGTTCTGGCGATGCATGAGACTATTTTGAAATGCCCGACGCCTGGTTGCAACGGCCGTGGCCATGTCAGCTCGAACCGGAACACGCACAGGAGTCTGTCCGGATGTCCCATTGCCGCGGCTAATAAGCAGGCAGCACGCGACGCACGACACAAGGCTCAAGGTAAGGTGGCACAGCAGCCCTCCCACGTGCCTGGAATTCGCCCGTCGCGAAGATTCGTGGGTGGAGCTGCCACGTGAAATCGGATCGAGGGTTAAGCCTTTCGATTGTCGTGACAGTAATCCCTGACTCGCTCCTTGATAGTTCTTGCGTTCACGAAGGACCGACCTCTTCGCTACTTTTAAGCCGAACAGTTGAGGGTGCGCATGCAGCGAGGGGCAAAGTGTTCGTACAGTAGGAACGTGGAAATTAAAAAAGGCCGCGCGCGTGTTTTCTATTCAATTGAATATAGTCACATGCGCGCAACCGTATACCCCATACGAATCAGCAGAAATCACTATGTTTTCGGAAACTATCCGTTGAAGCTGTTCATGTTACATATAAAAACAAATATATTGTGAGAAGTTTCGTAAGGAGATATGATTTATGAGTACCTTCAAGTGTTCCGTTTAATTAATTGCAAGAAATGTACAAAATAATAGTTTAATTAAAGTTTTATATGTTATCATTACGTTTCGCGATATGTGGTGATATATTCAAACGTAGTTTGTGCATCCTTTCTCAATAGTATGTTTCTCGATTTTGCAACAGCACATTGTGGCCAGACGGCTGACCTACTTTGTCAACAGTGACAATATATAACATCAAATAAATTGCTTATTCTCGCGTTAGTGTCAGGAATCCCACCAGAGTACATCAGCACGAACCTGTTGCCGCCATCCATGGATAGTAAGAGCTACTCTCAGTACGGGTCCACGGGGCAGGATACAAAGCCGGTGCTAAGTAGCCTATCCTACGACTACTACCCCACAACGAAAGGTGCGGGGATCAACGTAAAACCCCCGAAAACTCCAGAGGAAAGCCCGCCGCCTCGTACCGCAAAGGTGGTCCCGAAAAGTGAAAACATGACACCCAGTGGGAGTTGCTGTAACACACTGCCAACCAGGGGTCAAAGTACGTCCGACTTGTTGGTACCAAAAACAGAAGAAACCGCTTCCTGTCGGGTTAATTCGCCGCCACCGCCACCACCGCCCACAGTGCGGCCAACTTACGACTCTTACATGAATCAAGACTCCAACTCCTCGTCGATGTCCTCGATGGACGCAATGGGCTCCAGGGGAACCATTGGCGCGACGATACATCATCCCAGCCAACACCCTACGCATCACGTACTGCCCATGCAACCCACGGTTGCCTATCCCATGCCAATGGTGGAGGATACCAGGATGAGTCATCAAATGTCCCAGAGATCTCCTTACGAGCCATCGGCCATGATGGCCGCAGCGGCAGCAGCGGCTGCTGCGGCCACCACCAGTGAAGAACTTTATCATCACAGATCGGCGGAACACGCGAGGGCCTATATGCATCCCGGTGCGAGCAATATCGCGCGGCCGGTAGTCACCTACTCTAATGAAATCGCAAACGCGAGGGGTTATGAAAACGCTGTGGTCAGTGCTGCGAATCATCGACCATACGATCCGGGCACCACGTCTGCTTATGAGCGATACGACACGCAGAGTTGTGCGCCGATTCAATCGCAGCAGCAGCAACAGCAGCAGCAACAGCAGCAGCAACAACAGCAGCAACAGCAGCTACATTCGAGGGCGAATATGTATTACTTGGGACAGACTGGAATGACGCCTGAGGAACAGGAACGAGTGTACCACCAGGAGGCTGCGGCTGCCGCTCAGCAGCACCAGATGGCCATGGCCGCTGCTACGGCTGCTGGAATGATGAAGACTGAGGATGGTGAGTTGTTGGGTTAAGCAACATCGACTGACGTTTGCCGCATTTAATTATGTTTGACCGTCTAACGAATACTGTGGATTTGTTTTAAAAATACGGGACAAGATTTTGTTTTGAAAAGCAGCACACTAAAATCCAGCTGTCCTGAATTACTCGTAGCACACTGACGTTGAACAGTTTGGAACCGTTTTTATTCTTCTTGCAATTCCGAACTTTTTATTAATTTTCGCTTTATTCGCAGGAAATATTACGGACTATACATCATAAGCGTTACATTTCCTATTGTTACAGTGAAATGCGTGACAGTGGCGCAAGTCCAGCAAATGCAGAAGCCAGGTGGACCTCCCACTTCCCCAGGTGGCTCCGTAATGGACCTGTCAACCTCCAGCGTCACATCGACGAGCCCACAGGTATACAACGACTTTAAACGCTAACAATTGCATCCAATGAATAAATGTTCGACAGTATCACAAATAAAACGATAAAACTTATTCCAGGCCCCACCATACGGTTCCAATAGCCTCAGCCCTCAATACGGCGGAGGTCAAACCGTAGGAGGCAGTCCTCAGGCAGCGGCAAGTCCTCACCTGACTGCAAGTCCTCAGGTTCCCAGCCCGCAAGGGCAGACCCTGGACCTCAGTGTGAACAGGCTTCACAGGTAATTAACATCCACCGTTTCATCCCTATACCGTTAAGAAATAATTCCACTAGATCAAGTTCTCTGAACGAAATCTAACATTTCATTAAAAATCCAATATTCCCCGCCTAACGTAACAAGAGTCAAACGTAAGGGAGAGATATTAAATCGTCCATCATCTTCATCTGATTATAGTGGCGCGCCAAGTCCCCAATATCCAACTGGCCATGGAGAAGCTGTGGCTGTCCCTGTTGGACCCGGTTTCCCTGCTCCCAGACCAATCGAGGAGCAAACCGAGCCCGTTGACTTCTCCACGGCGAACGAGCCGGTCAATTTCAGCGGGGGGCCCGGAATCAGGCCTGTGCCAGGTTTTCCACCACCCGGCGTGCACGTCACGGCGTACAGTCGAGAGAGCACCCCCGACAGTGGGGGTTCCCACTACATGGACGCCTACCGCGATCCCACTGGTAAGCTATCACTGTTTATCGCTTAACTTGCTGGATAATTCGTCACCCATCTCGCAGGAACGCTTTATGACCTGAAACTCTATGCTACTTGGAAGATATCTATTGTGAGCCCTCGCCTTGAGTAATCGCCTCCGGAACAGTCTATGAAATTCCGTGGTTACACGCGGCAATAGTAATGGATTCTTTTGGCAAGAAGAACCTCGATTATTTCCTTTTATTTCCTATCCCTTTGTGGACCTATGGTGTCAGAATTTCGCACAAGAAATGTTTTCGCCCCAGCATACATCTTTGAAGTATTCAATTATTTTAATCTTGCGCGACACAGGAATAGTATCACTCGCGGTACACTCAAACGAAAAGAAATGTCAATTATACGATTGCTACGTACTAACCGTAGGACATCGAGACAATTTTCCCGAACAACCGTCGCGTTGACAGAACGAACGAAGTCGCAACCACACGCCCTAGCTGCTCCAAATTCCGACGAGCTCGTATACTTGAAAAAACATACGCGACGCGTCGCAGTATGGCTACATCGGCCACGTGTAACGTCGAGCGATACTGGGGTGAAACGACGAGATCTGTGGACGAGGGATGCTGAAAAGAACAAAGAGCTCGACGCCCTCGGGGGTCGGTTCAGAGAGGAACGGAACGGGAGAGCGATACGCAGTTACAACCGTCGAATAAAAATTCGCCAGAACAGTACACGACTGCCATAATAGGCACCTATGGCCCGACTCTCATTTTCCTCGGCCTCTCTGTGCCTTGGCATTCCATTCTCTTCGTTCCTGTCGTCGGTTCTCTTTCTCACGCTCGTCCAGCCATCCCGTTCCTCTTCGTCTCATCCTCTTTCGCAGCGCGGATGTGCCACCAACCCGGCACCCTTCCTGCCGGTCCACCACCCTGTGGCGGTACACGACCATTGTTAATTATCAATATTTCGCGTACACGTAGCCGGCAAAAGTCCGGCACGGCCAATATTGTACGGAGTCCGACGCTGGGGAGTAGTTATTGAAATTGAAACATTCGAGCACACAGCCGGCATGCGGGGTTCATTCGTTCGTTCGGCGTCGTCGTGTTCGCGCGACGTCGCCCGTACACCGGCCCTCCTTGTCCGTTGGCTATTTGCACTGCAGGCGAAATGAATTCTTGCTGGTAAATAAACGCGTAGATTTCACAACGGTTAATCAAGCAACGCGTCGTTTCCGACCTATCCGCTGGTGCCGCTGTTCACAGATTCCTGTCGCTTCTTGTTCGTTTCTCTATCTATAGTTTATTTTTTTCGTTGTTCGCTTCCTTTGTGCTTGGCCCGGGAATGCGCGCAACTTTATTCAGTTCGTTACTATATCTCGTTGCTCGTCCTCGGATTACGCGAGGGTTTCATTCGTGCTCGCGTGAATGAAGATTTGCATCGAGCTCGTGTGTATCACTGCTGCGTCTTTTGACCGAAGTTTTGGCGTCACGTGTGCTTGAAGTAATCGTGTGACGATATTTTAGTGATTAATGAATACTATTAAAAGTAAATAAATTAAAAATAAGGAGTTTGGTATCGGGAGATAAATAGTAGTGGATACAATTTTAAATTAAGTTGATTCAACTTATCATTTTTCGTATCTCAAAAGGCAACGTCCAAGTGTGTCATTGTTAATAAATTTTTCGACTACACAACGAAATTATATTATACATATTTTGCATTCTCAGGTTACGGACCAATGAGCCCGCACCCCGGATACGGAATGACAGGCGTTCAACCGGAATATCCCGGCAACACGTACACCCCTTACCCCACTGCAGGCTACAATTGCGGTGGAACTTATCCCGGTGGTCCTGTGACTTCCGGTTACCAAATCCCGGCTGGCTACACGCCGACTCCTTGCTACAGTATGCCACCTCCGCAGCACACGGTTGGACCTCTCGATAAACCGTCGGGTAAAGACGATAGGTAAGGAGCTCAAAGATTTATTTTCCTTTAACAATAATTTCGCGATCGTGGAAAAATGTTTGACGATTCCGGTTCATCGGAAACTGAACACCTTGGGAAATGCTTGGGGAACAGTATTATTATATTAACAGTATATATTATCGAGGGTCGAAGTGAAACCGCTAATTATCGCTTCGATGCCGTTTATTCTTACAAAATACATACATATAATATGTAATTCCAACTAACAGCGGCACAATTTACGAAGTTAGTCATCCGAACATAATTTAAAAATGAAGAATACTTCATTCCTAAATACAGCGATAGTTGCGCCAAAAAGAAATTTCCGGAATTAAATGATCATCCATATTTAACTTTACCGATTCTGAGCAACTTTGCAAAAGTTTCGATTATTTTTCAAACACATAACTGGCGCCCTGATAGCTGTATAACAATGCAAACACTACGCACTAAGTAAGAGTACTTGTGTAAACCTCGAGCAGCTCTAATCGAGCGGCTAATACGTCGTAGCCGGCAGTAGAATAAGGCGCTACATGATCAGACCACGATGACACAGCAGTATCCAACAGTATCCAATGAGCCGGACAATCGTCCACTCATTTAATAATCGTGCATGCCAGCGTCGCACATTTGGTACTTGCCTTGCGGAAAGGGTCGCGCGAATCTGTTCGCGATAAAAGCGTATACTCGCGGCTGAAAAGGCACGAAGGCAACATCGGTAGCGGCGGCCAACGTCGGCGAAGAGGGAGGCGGAGGTCGCGCATACCTATTTCCATTTTGTTAATTAAAGTAATTACTCTTCGTACCGAAAGTGCCAACCTTATTCTAATTGACGTAAAGCTCGACGGTGCCGTGGAGAAGGCGCGGTTCAGCGCATAAGGAGTGGTGGTGGAACGAAGCAGTTGAGGGGGCGGTGAGCTGCCAAGGGTGGATAAGGTTGAAGGGGGAGGCGGGGTATAATCAGTTGCCACCGCACTGGATTATGGGGCGAGACCCGCGTCGTCCCATCGAGGTTAGACCCTTGAAATGCACCTCGGATACCTCGGGCAAAACTGGTTTCCTCTCTTTTCTAATCTCACCCGACACGGAATTCCACCCGTCCGTTCGACAACGTTGCCGAGATTCTTTGACAAAATTGACGCGAAGGGTAGTTGCCGTAGGTTTGGTGATATATTGCTACAGTTGGAAGACAAGTTGTAGGAAAAAGTGGGAATATTGCGAATTGAGATTTACTACTTTTTGGTCATTTGAATTGATAGTTCGATATTTAAATACGAATGGTTTGAAGTTGTAATTTGGAGTTACGTATTTCGAGCGGTGTGTTAGTTGAAATGGCTTAGAATGTGTCGATTAATATCCTTCGGCGTGCTGGACTCATTAGTATTGTAGCTAAAGTATGTGTATGACTATTTGTAATATGCAATCAGTGCCATAAGTATTCGCACCGCCACTGTCTGTACAAGAAATTTGTTCAAATTAAGTGTTTAAAGGTATGTTAAACTTGATAGGTTTTTGTTACTGATTACTCAATTTTGTTAAAAGTTTCAACGAATTACTTTTATTGACAGCGAAGGAACCAATACTTATTGGACTGGCTGTATGTATATTCGTGGACAGATGTTCTAGATTTACAACTTTGCTGCTGCTGCTGCAATGCAATATAGTCTATTCTAAGTTGCCTCCTGGACAAATAGTCAAAGACGAACAAAAATTACATTGAATCCCATAGGTACCCATAATCCCCTTCGAAAAGCACTGAATCGCACGAGGTAATAGAAAACCAACAAAAGTCAATATCGTATCAAGACAGACCTTCAAGACCGATCTCTCCAACATGAACTCGACGTTCATAAATTCATTATTCCTAATAGACGACGGGACAACGTAATAATGACAACGCGACTTATATCGTCCACACGAAGACAGAGAAGTCACGTTCAGACGGAGGCTGGGGAAATACGAAAGGCAGAGCATCCGGGGGCGTTCCGGTGAATTGCACTCAAGTCCGCATCCGTCGGCTCGGTTGGCCGGCAATATCGCGGCTACTCAAGGGCCATCGAGGTTTTCGAGGCTTCTCATAGCCCGGCGGTAGTTCGTTCATCTACGAGACTACGAGGAGACGAGAGAAAAAAGCAGAAGCAGAACTGCTCTCGTGCTCTGATCCGCGTATATTCCTTCCGCCTCCTGCTCCTCCTGTTGCTGTGCCTCTTCCTGCTCTTTCTCCACCGACCGATGCGAAACTTTTCGGGATTTTTTCCTCCCTCATATGTCGCTATCACGCCCGCTGTCCGTGCACAGTATCCTCCCTCTCGCCGCCCGAAAAGTTGAAAAGTTGCGGAGCGCAATAAAACTTTCTGGTTGCTATCAGGCTTTGTAACGACGTGACGCAAATGATTGCGTTGCCTGTCGGCCGCTCTCGTACTCTGGATGTCCAGTGTTGTGTTCTTCGGGCAAACTTTCGAAAATGAAATGCCCGTCAGTATCCTATCCCGGGTACTGCACGAGTTATTATTCGTCTAAAATTTCTTTACACTTCGCGACAATATATTTTCCGTCTCGCCAGTTATGAATTTCATTGCCACATTGATCATCCGGAGTGCGACGTTGACGGGAAATACGTCGATTAAGATAGCGTTAGGTGCAGGCATACGAGAGACGAGCAATCGAGTCGAAAATATCTTATTGTGTTGATGTTGTTCGGTGCAGTATGAATATGAGGCGTCACTCGTTGAATTTCGCACCTCGGCCCGCCCTTCGTGGTCGCGATGGCAAGGAGCTGATACAGTGCCCCACGTCGTCCTGTGATGGCATGGGTCATGTCTCGGGGAACTACGCTACCCACAGAAGGCAAGGCAGCATTGAACATTGACACTGACATTTTACATTCGTCGACGATACCCGACTGTGTACAATTTATATATTGATATAGCGATGCAGCACGCACGCACGCACGCCGAACACCACACGTGTACACACACAATTATACAGATACATGTACATAAAAGACATTGCACAAGAAGTACGTAATTATTCTTCGATTCCACGTTACATTGGCCCAGAACAGAATTCCCGAAGTTGCTTGATACCTGTTTAAAGACTTGATTCTATGGAACACTCGCGGAAAATCGAACACGTCGACATCCCAGACACACATTCAGACATTCAGCCGATCGAGAACTACATAAATGGGTTTTTGCAGTTATGCATATTTGGTGGTCCGTGGCGTAGTGGCTTCTTAACTGTTTTGTGACACTATATCATTTTATCTAGAGTAACCCTTCACCCTTCATTCCCTGGCTGAAACCGGTCATGTACTGCCCACTTGATATTGTTGTATATCCATACTATACATATACGTGTGAACACCCATTGGTATTAATAGTTACTTTGAAATTTTTAGTTTCATTTTCATTCCACGGTCTGTCCATTTTTTTCTTGCCGCCCCACCCCACCCCATCTTCTCTCTTTGTGTATCTCTTTTCACGTACGCAACCCCCTTCCGCAAACCCTGCCCTATCTTATTGCGTTACCGTACGATATATTATAACCAAAGTGTGTAGATGAGTTTCGTGTTGAATGAAGTACCACTTGCTCCCTGTTTCGACCCGACCCCTACGAAAAGGGATGGCAAAATCATTAAGACGATCACGGTGAAGAGCAGCTTCGCGCTCGAACGAAGGCTCTCTCGTCTACGATGCTTCCACCACTCTGTTTCGAGCTGCAACTGTAATTAATATTCATTTTCATACGCATCTAAATATATTATGTGTATATTATACGATCACCGAACCCGCCCGTTTAACAACCGCTTCGCCAGCCTCGAGTGGGCAGCTTTGTAGGGAACTGTTGCCAATGACCATGTCAGAGCAGAAGTAACAGCCGTAAAGATTGCTATTACAATAATGGTGCACCGTGTTCGGCAGCGTGTGCACGATTCTTTAACGATAAACGCAGAGAATAAAGACAATTGGCAATTGACGAGTTTCACTGGGGTCAGGTGTGAGTGTGCTCCCTGCTCTCCCTTTCAGTGTTCCTAGAGTAAGGCTAACCTTGTATTGACATGAACCTGAAACGCGATAAATCGTTACGAGCGACACCTCATGAGTGATCCAACTGGAACACGGCGTTGCCATTTGCATGCTATCATATATATATATATATTTTATATTTAAATATAAATCGTTGATTGCCCGTTTCAACTATGCGTCCACTATTCATCATTAAACAAGCCCACGGGAAAGTCTGCTGTGATCTAATTGTAAGACTCAGATCAGTTGGGGTCATCTTCGTGATAGAATGAGAACGTATCATTTCACGACATTAGTCTGTATGTTCAGTGTCTTCGTTCGAACTGGACGCAAGGCAAGTCGTCCAAGAATATATCGTGCTGAGAAGGCTGCTTCTTTTAAACTGATCTTAATATGTATAAGCAGGCCGAGTAGACGATCTCGATGAGCTAAATTGTGTTACTTTATCCGTGAATAAATAAATAGAAGGGGAATGTCGAAATTGAATGTGAATCTCATCGAGGTCCTCTTCCAAACATTTAATAGTACCTGAATATCATGCCTGGTTCTGGACGTAAGTACTCGAGACTTCTTGGCAACGTCGCGTAAATTGCATGCGATGTGTTGCTGAAGCCATCGTTGGATGTTTCTTGAGGTGTGCGTTCGTGATCCTGACCATGGAGATTGTTGCGCTGCCGATTTGTTGGATTTCGTTTAGCAAGCAAGACAATCGAATGAATATTTTATGATAAAATCTTAACGTAGCGCGCAATCGTCATGGTATATCTGGGGCGAGTTTAAACAACAAGAACATTTCTTTTCTTTTCAGCCTATCCGGTTGTCCGCGAGCAGATCGTTCGCAGATCCAAGCACATTCTCAAGAACTGAAGTGTCCGACACCAGGATGCGACGGATCGGGACACGTGACTGGCAACTATTCGTCTCACAGAAGCTTATCCGGATGTCCACGGGCTAACAAGCCAAAGAGCAAGCCTCGAGATGGACAGGACTCGGAACCGTTGAGGTTTGTCGTCGTTTAATATTTTTGTAATCCTTGAACCACCTTAAGAACGAAATAATTTGCGAACCTCAAACCTGATTTATAGACCGCTTTAATCTGAAACGAATCGAACCTTAAATCGTCGTCGAAAGTACGCTTGCATCAACTAACCCCTCATTTTTTAACTGGGTTTTCAAATTTGTTATAAAGGAACTAATCTATCGCAAGATCATTTTCGCTGCAACTTTCTAACAGTAGTTACCACTCGAGCTAATCCGAAATCAACGCCATTCACTGCTGTATACTTAATCAAGATTAGAGAGAAAGATAGAATGGGATTAATTGAGGGAGATTCTTGTCTGTTGCAAACTCTGCAACTTGTGTTACACGTAATCGCGATCTCAATTTGCGTTTTCACCGCGTTCGCACGTTGCACGCAGCTACGTGGGTATCTTCCTGACCGCATTGCACGTGCTAAGATCTGCTGGCAGACCGAAAAGGTCAGCCCCATCCCTTTAACCGCGGTGTCCCTTAAACCCCATCCGTTTCCTAACGCAAAGACGAAGACGCTGACTAATAACTGGCGGTTTCCGCTCATTTCATGCTTGCTCTCTGTGTGGATGGATTGTATGGTGTTGGTAATGGTGGTGTTGGCATTTCGGACTACAGATGTCCAATCCCCGGTTGCGACGGGTCTGGACATGCTACTGGCAAATTCTTGTCGCATCGCAGGTAAGAATTCTAGATGGTTTCTTGTGAAGGATTAAATATCATTTGACTAACTATTTTTGGGGTAGAAATATTTAACATTTAGGACGTGCATAATTGGTGTGTCAATCACGGTTGTTCTATAATAATCTGAGCACTTGAGCAGCAACAAGCCTCTCGTTTATTCGCATATATTGGACTATACTACTTAAACAATACATTCGACCATATCGTTTATCTGCACTACTCGAAAAACATTTCTAATCATATCAATGGCTGATACTACTTAAAAACATATGTTTGGCCATACCATTGACCTGTATCACTTAAATTGAACACCAATCAAGTAGAGATATTATGCATAATTAATTCTTAGTTTGCTCGTTTGCATTTCATTTGTACAAGCTTTATTTCATTTTACTATACTGTATAAATCAAAAACTGTAACGTACTGCAAAGCGGTAAGATTTATCGTGAAGTGAATAATCTTAGTTTAACTTTAACGTAACTTTTCCTGTCATCGACCTTTTACACCATCGAATTTCATTTTGTTATGGAAAGAGGCGAATATTGTTCCGACGTTTATTGAACAACGTGACCTTAATTGCGATCACAACGACTTGTTGCAGCGCATCGGGCTGCCCCATTGCAAACAGGAACAAGATGAGAGTATTAGAATCCGGTGGTACGGTGGAACAGCACAAAGCAGCGGTTGCAGCGGCAACGGCGATGAAGTTCGAAGGTGTTAATTGTCCCACGCCAGGTTGTGACGGAATTGGCCACATAAATGGCTCCTTCTCGACTCACAGATCACTGTCCGGCTGTCCAATAGCTGGGCACGCGGTAAAGAAGCCAAAGTTCGAGGACATGTCGAGCATGTACAGCAAAGGAATCACCGGTGAGGATCAAGCTGCCTCAGATGTCGTTGATGTCTTCGATTATCGATGCGCGCCATTACTAATCGAAGAGTGAAAGATGGAAAATCAAATGGGTTGGCTCGTCGTGTACGAGTCGACGAAATTGATATTATAGACCGAACGTTCACTGTAAATTCGGGACTTTATTCGCGTCGGGCTATACACCTGATTTTGCGACATGTGATTGCCTACCAGAAAAGAACACAAAAAAAAAGAATCAAGAAAAAGAAAAAAAGAAAAAGAAAAATGGGGTAGAAGCGAAATTGTAGAGTAGGCATGATCATCCAAGTTTGTCTTTTATTGTTTTCTCGTGTCGCACTCGTCCAGGCTATAATTTTCTATCGAATTTTGTATAAAATCAATCATTCCTAACTTATGACGCGTTGCAATTTGGACGAGTCGATAGCAATTAACCGTGACAAAATTCTGAACCTTTATTTGTAAACTTGTGCATATACGACCTTATACTTAATCCTATGCTATGCCATACTCTACTCTTCACGCAATGATGTGCTGTCATACCAACAAGAGTAACCTCGTCCTTCTTCCCGTCCCATTTCTATCCACCCGTATGTTCAGTTACTTCTCTGGTCGTTTCTATTTAAATGTTACGTTACGTTCTCGCTCTCTTTTTTCTCTGAAATATTGGTATCCACGTGTTTCCGAGATTTAATACATTTCCACGAGAGAACAGTGGAGCACAGAAATCCTTGATCAACGGCAATACAGATAATCAAAAAGAGATACACCTGTACGGGACACCTCGACTTCCACTGTGTCACTTTGCTTCTTCCAATTACGAATTTGGTACCCGCGATAATCCTATTCCTATATTGTTATGTGCAAGAACAAAACAAAGAGAAAAAGGGAAAAAGAAAAATGTAAAGACGAAAAAGAAAAGTAACCCTATGTCATAATAATGAAAAATAATATATTCTGATTTATTCTGGGATCACGATCAGCTCCTTTCCTGTCATTGAGCTTTGAGGAGAACATTTACTTTTGAAGGTAAGGGACTGACGTACTCGCCATTTGTTTTCTATGTGTTTTCGGTGTTACATACAAGATCCACACACCAGTAATTTTACTTTTACGAGATGACGTCCGAGTGTTGGCAGATACGTCAAAAGAAGCAAAGGAAATACTGCTCTCGTTACAGCTTGATTTAAACGTTGCACGATTTATTCTAACGATACTGAAAATTATTGTGCCAAGAGAAAGCAAAGGCCAACACTCGGTGTCTCCCATTGGTTTCTTCTATCTGGTATGATGGCACCTCACGCTACCCCCGATCACCCTAACATCGTCCCGGATCATTCAGTTTTCCTGCGGCACTCCTGTAAGGTTCGTGCGTATGCTAGTAAACTAACGAGTCACTCGTTTCATCGAAAGTAGAAGAGATATCGCGTGTTTAAGCTACACGAGCTCTTTTCCAACAGCACGAACCACTCGCAGAAGAAACCGTTACCACTCCCACATTTCAGACAAATCCTCATGCAGCGACTTGGGATACTTTCTACAGTATACTAGCCTAGTAGGCGATCATAGTTGCGCGATAAAGCGAATCCACTATGTAACAATGCACTTGTTCTCTAAAGAAAAGAAAAAAAAAAGAAAAAAAAACATATTACCCGACCACAGGCCAACCCAAATCGCTGTCCGAAGCATTCCCGGCGCTACTTACATACGCTCTCGCCACATTCTCACATTTTATTGTATATGAATCCCGCACACCTGTCAAGAACTACGTAACTAGTAATATCTTTCTTTGTAACGTCCAACTGTTATCCATATAAAACGAGGACAAAGCTCCTTAACGAGCTTCGGTCAAGATCGTGGGTTGATCGGACTTTATTGGCAATCTTGGCTTCCGATGGTTTTACTCAAATGAACCTGCGTTCTCGAGACTGTGCCGTGTAATGTTCGCTTGAAGCAAAGCATCGCAAAGGATGCAACAGCCGACCAGCGTCTCGAGAACAGGGTGAAAGCTGTTGGAAATCGAGAGAGAAGCAGAAAAGGAGCGAAATGAATAGACAGGCTTGTTAAAGTGGACTATGTATGTCCTATATTCAGGAGTGGACACCAGTGGTCCGGCTCACGGGGGTGCGGTGGGTACGGGTCAGGTTAACACGTGTGGTAGCGGTACCGTCAGTGGCCAGAGCGAGGATCTCTACACACTGGAGGCCGAGATCACGGAGCTCCAGAGGGAGAACGCTCGGGTCGAATCGCAGGTGCTGCGCTTGCGCTCTGATATCACCGCCATGGAGAACCATCTGAAGCAAGGTGACAAGGTCAGTACGCTTGTACTCAGTCGGTAATCGATTATTACCGTGCGCTGATAGGAATGTAAGGGTGACTTCCGGTCGCTGAAAGTATAGGGTACGTTCGGATTTGGGCAGCAATTCTTCCATTCCACCCTAATCGCTACAGATAGCAATTGACAAATATCGTGTACCGAAATCTAGAAGTCCACTGAACTGATATGCGACGCGCGAAATAGAAGTCCGCGGTAATTTCGGCCCAGATTAAAAGGCACCTGCACTATTTGCCGCCAGTATAGATCAAAGGTGCGCGGTGTAAACTTACGTTGATCAGGGAGTTCCCCCTTACGTCACAATTGCCGCTATATTTAATTATTAGAGATTTGAACTTTCCGTTTGATACAGCTCGACGTTCGTTAATGTATGTTCGACTGTCCGCAGGAAACAACGTCGATTTCCGGGCGAAACAACAACCTGACCGAGTACTATCAGTCGCTGCGTGATAACATGATAACGCTGCTGGAGCACGTGCGAATACCGAACGCCCCAGGCGGACCGCAGGAGAAGATGGGCCACGAGAACTTCGACAGTTACCTGACGAAGCTGCAGACACTGTGCACCGCCGACGGTTATTGCGCGGACGAGGCGAACAGGCCGATATACGAGACGGTGAAGACCGCGCTGCAGGATTTCACGGTCCTACCGACACCCATCTGAGACCATCCTTAAAGCTCGACGATTGGATACAATGTAACGCGGACGCGTTTCACACGGTGACTTCATTGTCGATGCGACAATGCAAAACCGAAGCAATCATGCAAGGACAGAAAAGATTGCGTATGGTTGTCTTCATTTGAATAGACTTTGCTGTGCAATGAAGGTGAACGAAATCGTTTGTGCGTCGGCGAGGCAAACGAGGCGGAAAGACTTTCGATCGATGGAAAGTGCGTTTAGGGTACGTTTCTCCGAAGGGGGACAGATTTAATAGACTTTTTCATTGCGCGAATTATCTGGTAATCTGCTCGTGTACCAATTTTAAAAACGGTGCTTTCGATCGTCGACCAGCGGAGCGTCGACGGTGAAACTGGACACGCCAACGACGACTGTGTATAGACTGTTAGTAAATGTTATAGAACGGTATCTAAGGTATCCTCTGATGACCATTCAGTGCGATCTTGATGAACCGTGCGGACTGATGTTGCTCATAGCGATAACTTTTGTATATAATGATCTCGTAGAGTGTAAGAGTATCGTAAGGCCGGCATCGAGAACCAGACGGCCAGTCATCGTGATTGTAAATAGACGGCGGGGAAAGCATTTATATATTATTCGGCGAAGATGTTAATGTGCTTATCACTCTTAAGGTATGTAAAGGAATATGGTGGAAGGTGGACGCACACAAAAATCAAGGGGACAAGCTTGAACGTGTATGATTTTAGCTTAGGTGTATATCGAAAAACGTATCGCTCTTACCAGTGCATAACTGTTACTACACGTTAAGTCATTAAACGTTTAAAGGTGCGTGAATCGCGGAACGGCCGAAATGCTGCTTCGGCTAATGCGGAGAAATGTGAAAAAGGGAGAGACCGACGGCTACTTACTTATAAATTACTATTGCGTACTTATTACAGCTAGATAATATTATTACTACTATCGTCACTGTTACAACCACCGAGATCATTTTTAGGACTAATCCAAACGTTATTATTATTATTGCTACCACTACTCTTACTACTGTCTGATATAGGATATAGCGACGAGTATACCGACGCATTTGTATTGTCAGCGAGTCTACGAAAACGGTGCAACACGTTGTCCATAGTGTGTACATAGTCGACAGAGAAATTACGAATATTATACGAGCGTCCGGGGAGAAATCGTCGCACCGCTTGGCTAGTTGCGGGTCAAGTGATCAATGAGAGACGCCTCTGCTCGGGGAATCTTAAAATATAGTAACAATGGTGCGGATGCACACGAGGCGGTTCGTGTAACGTGTGCTCGTCATTTTGTCAAAATGTCAATCGTAAAACACGGTGTATTTATCGAATTTCCAGGCGTTAAGGGTGTGTCGGGGATCGACGTGTTACGCGGCGCGCCAGGGCGAACTTCGATGCTCGTTTCTCGTCGTACCCGCGAATCGTGGATCGATCGAGTCAGGACGAAGTAAACTCGTTCGTTTGTGCAATAGCTTCGAAACGTTCTTCGTTCGTTTCTTTCGTTAAATAAATTTATTAGGGCGAACGGATGCGCGCGTTTACATCACGCGCGCGTCCGTGCAAATTGTTACAATTTTCGTTGGTTGCATTTTATGCCGCTCTACTTTGTAAGTTTGGCGTCTTTAATGAGTAACGAAATACGCGTGGAGCAGTGTGTAAATATCGATGCGTGCCCGCGTGTATTGCGAAGCAACGAATATTCTCTGCCTCTTGAACGCTTCGCGGTCGAAATTTCTGACAATGCACGTCGTCGTATCGACTGAGAAGCGGCTTTGGTCAATTTCTCTAGCATAAATACGTATACGAGGGAACCATTAAAGGAGGAAGTCAAGGGATAAGTGGACTACATACTAACTTAACAGAGAATTTAAGTGTTGCGAAATGATCAAAGGAGGCGAGGATATTTTGCGTGCGACGCAAATATTATTTTACAGACTGATCTGATTTCGTCATAGTAGAACGAGACAATGTATATAAAAGGGAAGGGGTGAGATTACGAGAGTCAGACTACGAGAGAATGAAAGATACCTTGGGAAAAGGAATTATACTTTAACCAAACACCGTGTAGTGAGAGTAATAATAAATTAAAAAGTATAGCGATAGTCGGCCGACGATTACGATTAATCTCGACGTTATCATTATTATTGTCATTGTCATCATCATTACGATATAATTACCATCGTCACTGTGATTAGATCTATTTTTTTGCTCAACACAAATCGAACACAGTTGGCGGGAGGACGGACAAGCCAGATATTTACGATCAGCATGCGAACGTTCTTCCCGAGAGTTACCATTCTGACGGTATTATTGCTATTATTGTCATTATTACAACTATTGTCGTTACGTTCTCCTCATTATTATGATTATTATTGTTGCCGTTGATAAAGTTGTACGGATATATAAGTTCAATGACATGCTTTAAGTAAGTATAAATGTTACTCCGATTGAATAAAGGGTATTTATCGATGAAACCTTCATTCCTTCTTATTCGATGACACTGCATGAACTAATTTATAGGACGAATAGTGTTTCGTCTGCACAAATTTTGTATCATCCCAGTAATATTTATTGACTTACTTCCATAAACGTCGCTATGTTAACATAGAATTGTATTCGCAAATTTACCACGGCAAGCCGCAAAGGGAATTGGTTAAGAGAAGAAACTCAAGATTAAAAGTCACGTATCTCTATATTTGCATTTTCATTATAAAAAAAAAAGAGTCTTGTTTCACAAAGCAACGTCGTACTCGGCACAATGACGTATCATATAATACCTGCATCATCGTATATATCACAATAAAATGGACGTGCGAATGAACTTCGCATGTGGTATGTACACGTGTAAAATGACAATCATCGAAATCATATGGCAAGCAAACGTATGTCTTCTAATAAGCCGGTCGATTGTCTAAGCGCCAATCTCGGAACGAATCGAATTCCGATTTTTTTGTTGTTTTGTTTAAGGCTCCCACTTTTCCTCTTTGCCCCCATGCTCCCTTCCTACGTCTTCTTAAATTCTTCAATTGTAGCAAACGCTGTCTATTGTGATGACGAGAAACACGTTTTGGTCGCATACGTACAGATAGAACCGCACAAATTTACACTGGTGCATCGACGATTCGTGTTTGGCATTTTAGACTCGACCTAAATTAGCCGCACGAAATCGACAGTCTTTTTTTTCATTTTGTAGAGTCGTGAGTATTTCGTGCACACACTTAGGCTCACGTTTCTCTGTACGAAACGCTTCGAGGAAGGCGCAATGTTCGCCACGGTTCCATTGTCTCTCTCATCAGCTTCTTCGTCCTTTTGCTCCTCGCAAGATCCGACAGTTCGCTGTCCGTTTCCTATTCCTGGAATACATCGATCAACGTAACAACTTGTTCAATACGTTCTACCATCAATCTACCATTCCTGTCGTTGTCTTGCTCCAGTGATAAAAGCGGAGTCCTGTATGGAGGACTGCCCTTCCGGTTCTTTGAACACAAATGTTTTTAGTCTACTTAAACAAGGTCCAGTGCTGCGACGCGACAATACAATCGTATATGGTTCGTCGTACAATGTTCTTTGAATGCTCTCCCATCATTGGCCTATAGCGAATGATGGGTCCCTCGCATCCCTTTGTACTTGCTTCTTAAATATTGCAATAAACTGGACCCCCAGCACGCTGCAAGCATCTTTTATTGCGACCATGATTACCGATGTGGAAACCTTCACCTGAAATGCAAGGAAAAGACGTCAGAAATGTGTTACAATGAAAGCTTATCGAACAATTTTAATTTCCAAGAATTTCGCGGCTGTTTCGTCGAATCTTATAAAAGCTTGCACGTTTAAAAATGGGGACAGCTCGTCGCGTTAAGTCGTGACGTCGCCGAGCAAGTTCTATACAACGAATGGTAACGTCATTTAGAGCAAAACGAGAAGCAGTATCGCGTCATAGTTCATTCTACTTATACGGTAATCAGCGACTTCGATTTACCCCTACCCCCTTTTCCCACAACGGGGCCAGGCCGCGCAATTCTCACGAGCGAGTTACGAGCGAAACCATAAGTCGGGCATCGCTCTTTTTATATTTCCGCTACCAAGAATCTCCCTAGGTCGCCGCCAGAAGCGAGCCAACTTTTCATTCAAGGGGCAGCTAGCGTAGTGCAAATGAAATTTACCTGGCGTATGGCGGAGGCGGTGACGGCGTGGGATCCCTAGAAAGGATCTCCACTGTTCTAGGAACCATGTTATGCACGGCTGGTAGCGACAACGCGTTGCTATTGTTCGGCCTAAGTAAGTGACTAGGATTTAGCTTGATGGCGTCATCGTAGCTAGGTGGCGCGTCCGTGACCGTCTCGTAGTCTGGCGGTTTCTGTCTGGAACCACTAGCTGGTTCCTCAATGGAAATTACATGAATTGGATCGTCGATCTGTAAAGAACAATGCGATTACTCGAATGTACCTCTAATTTCGCGAACAAAAATGTTAGATCTAAATGCAGCAAAATAAAACGCCCCGGAGAAAAGACAAAGTTTGATCGATTCTTTTATATTTCGTGCGTTGAATTCTCTTATTTCTGCCCCTTCCGAATTACCTCTTTGTACGAATCGACTTTTATCGACCAACTGCTTTACGAACACATTGTATGTACAACCTCAAGGATATTAACCCCGAAATGGTTATTCTTCTATATATAACGTGGCTCGTCTATAGATATCCACCTACGTGTCCGCCTCGACACTCTTTAGAAACTTTATAGCTGGTCGGATCTAAGTCACGAAAGGGCGCGCGTTTACCGCAGAGTTACGTACGGTGGATACAGAATAGGATGAAAATAGCAACGGTTATTCCAGGCTATAAAGAAAGCTTCGTGGAAAATTGCATAATCATTCGGTCGGGCTAAATCGCAAGGTGAATGACTGAAAGTGTCGCTGATTCACCTTCACCAAAACTGTTCGTTTTCATCCGGTTTCAGTGTTAACGAGCAACGTTTGCGGAATCGGAGTTTTGCAACGCTGGCAGCAGTCGTTTGCTCGCTGCTGGTTTGCATGGCCAGCAAGTTTGTTTG
The DNA here is from genome assembly GCA_963583965.1 of Nomada ferruginata. NCBI lineage: Eukaryota > Metazoa > Arthropoda > Insecta > Hymenoptera > Apidae > Nomada > Nomada ferruginata. The sequence goes on from OY757216.1 coordinate 17,132,228, forward strand.
CAACTCATTTTTATATCGATTGCAGAATAGAAATGACCTTACGAATGTTTTGTATCATTGTGAATCCCTAAAATCCAGGGAACAAACTTTGAAACGATAGTCTGAATATTATACAACGATGAACATCGAAGCAATAATTAATAGCACGAATCATTTAATTAGACTTGAATAATAAGCGTTTTGATATACAATAGAAAGGCTTGATTGTTAGTTTTATTAATTTAAAAATATATTTAATTATTCTATATCTTCCATGACATTTAACTATTATATAGTTACTATTCGTGCAATAACATCTACAGAAATTACGCGGATTATTGCAGCAAAATTTCACGATACACATCTTGGACGAAGATAATAATTATTGACAGAAAGATAAAGGGAAAATTAATACCTGTCCGTAAATAGGTGTAGTACCATCGCATACATGCCAATTGCGGCTCTGACACGCTAGACTAATCGAAGGATGGCCGTCGATAAATATAGATACGTGCTTCCGGGTGAATATCCTTACAGCAGTAGATAAGTACAACTCTAACTACCAGCGACCTCCTTTATACATCGAGCCGCAGACAGACCTTTGCATTTCTATTGTTTCCCTGCGTGCAGTGGAAAGAGGAGCAGCTACTATTCTAAGCCACGCGATTATATTACGCCTACATACCTTTTTACAAGCGATACGAGAGAGAAAAAATGAAGAGGACGATGGCGTAGAAACGGGGACAACTTTCGAGTACAAATTTTTGCATAACCAAGATTCAATGCAACGAAGACAATGACTCGACCAGGACAAAGGGGTGGGGGCATCGGGGACAGATACGTGATAAAATCACAGGAAGACGATACAGGGCATGTGATATAAACCTTCGTGGGGCGACGATCAGATGGTTCCAGGAATTTCCGTGATTCCCATGGAAAAAATGCGATTGCATGTAAGACATCCGTCATAATTATTTTAACGAGTTTCCTTTTGCACCCAGCTTGTATGAAAATGTATGTTGAGCTTATAATGTGCTGGGCAAAAAATTGCACTTGGCGACGAAACGTACTAACTTTAATTGCAATACGTACTACAAACTCGGATTCAATTTCTCGGAGGAAATTTAATATTCCTACTTTCTACGACCGAGTGATTTAATTCTATTTCACTGCTTACATTGAGCTCATTAAGCCCCGATGCATTCTATAATTGATTCGGTACTTCTACATATAGTCGTTGCAGTTGGCGAACGATAAGCTTCAACACATATCTGTTACATTAATGTCAAACTTTGCCTACCCTTCGATCCATGTATCCTGAAATAATCCCTCGAAAAATGATTCGCGTCCCTAACCGTGACGAAATATTTTCATACCGTTGAAACGCGTGTAAATAAACCGTGGAATACATCGATTTCGACGCCCCAATATTCTCCCACTGAGCCCTAAACGTCACGTATAAATTTTCACTCTCGACGAGGCTGGTCTGTGCCAAGAGTTCATAACAATTAACGTCGATTTACGAAACGCCACGTGGCGTGTGTTAACTATCACGGTTTTAGGGGCTACAGAACGATTTATGGAGCGAGGAAAGGCCGCGGCAACGATTCTGATTGAAGTATATTATTTTTATCTCGAGGCTCGGTTATAAACGCCGGTAATTGCGGCTCGGTTGTATACCATTACTAGAGCTATAGACGACTGATTCCCGGTGTATAATTGGGGGTTGACCCGGATCGACTTGGAAACGCCGCAATCTCCGAGGGCTCAAATCAAGAGCAATATTTCCGAACCCTTACAGAGAGGCGAATATTTGCTGGTGGCAAATTGAACAGATGACAGACAGAAGTAAAACCATTGACGCGTGAAATGGAACCGAGGAGTTTAATTGTTCTTTCGTCGGTTGCTAATTATAGCCAGCAGTCACCGGGTTGATAATCGTTCCGAGTGGAAAACTTTGACCAATTTCACATTTAAAAGTTTCTAACGTAACCGTGCAATGTGGTTGTTAAAATGTTCCCAATGCTGTTGGGCTTCCTTTTGGATTTAGTATCACTTAAAAGTCTACTAAATAATAAAATATTATTCATAAATGTGTAAAACAAGCCGCGCTATGCGCCAAGATAAATTGTCAGCAATTTTGCTAAATAGAAAAAGTAACCAATTAATTTGAATCTTACAGCAGAATAGCATCATTAATCAAATCAATCTGTCTCCAATTAATCCGTCAAAATACACTTGCCTATCTAAACGATCTTTTAAACCTGTTTTAAATTTTTCCGTATAATGATAATCTTCTGCCAGACCAGTCTGACGTTGCTTATAAAGAACAGGAAAAAAAATGTATTGCTGTATTGGCTTAGAAAAAATGAAGACTTACCTGGGCTGTGATCGGATGATTTGTGTGTTGTGTGTGCATAGTTGCCCTACTTGGCGGTGCGTGTAGCCAACAACACATTGCGGCACATATGAGAAGAGCGCCTGCGATTATGCAAGCAACACCGACATATCGTACCGGTTCGACGTAGTTTTCTGCGAGGCCTAACCAGTTTATCAATGCCCCGACGCAAAGGAGAACCATCCCGTACCTGTACGGACGCTGCGAACGCCTCGACTCCTCCAAGGACATTGCTGAAATCGCAGAAAGAGATCTGATTCGTGACTGTTCACATTGCATTTGTCCAATTGAGTAATTCAGTTTTCAGTTTCAAAAGAGCAAAGTATTGAGCAAGCAGACAGGGAAAGCAACTACTTTTAGGAGTAGTTGATATTGCAGAATGAATTTTTCCGGGGACGTTATCTAGCACGTGCATAAAGACGTTCGAGGCTAACTTTATCGTGATGGGCAAAAGTTTTACCTATTGTTAGAATGTATGGGGGACCATGCTCGAGCCCATTAGCTCTTTACTTCAGGTGGAATTATTAAATCAGTGGGGAGCTTTCTAATGCAGATACAGGCCTTTAGACACATTCGAGGTTTATTTTTAAATAAGTTTCCATTTCCGTATCTTGATTAAACCGACGTGTGACGTATCCACGCGTGCGATGAGCACAGTCTACTTGCGGCTTTCGCCAATTTTAGAAAATGGTGCTATATATAACTGCAGTAAGGATATTGCCATCTACTTTATTTCCAGATATACAGTATTGATTTGTCTGATACGCGTTGCCATGTGGAAAGAACTCTGAACTTCGCCTTTATGTTGCTCAAGATACGTTAGGTACAACTCATGGGATTACAGTATTTTTTAACCGAACAATATGCACGCACATTCTTTATCTTTCTTTACCTTTTACAATTCGTGATAAAGGAATTTAAATACACCAGCATTGGAAAATATATTAACTTCGCGTGTATTCTTAGAACAGAAGAATTTTATATTTTAGCAAAATTATTATTTTTTTAAAAATTAGCTCAAAAAATATTTTTCAAGAACCGAAGAATTGACTTTTCTTTAAAACGCTCATGTTCTCATTGCCACGCAATTCAATATTTTTGTAGATGAAAAATAATGATTTCGACGACTTAATGGAACTATGAATGAAACATGTATACTTGTTTAAATGCACGTAACTTTTGTGAAAGCTAATTGCCATTCGGACATCAAAGTGAAGCTCGATTAACGTAAGCGGTGCTAGGGTTACTAACGCACCCACATTTTCGACAGGTAAAAACGATGAAATCCATTGAACGAAGTGGGTCAAATCTATAAAGCAAATTCCCCGTTTAGCCCCATCAAATAAGTGACGCAGAATAAAATCGGCAATTACTCAAACGATAAATTATCGATTCCGGAAAAAACAGCAACCATTCCAGCAGACATTTATTTCCGCCGCAAGAGCGTTGATGAATGCCACGTATAGTTGTGGCATACAAAATATCGGCGACCGTAATGGTGGTCAAATTGTCACACTTTGATGCAGCCGAAATAAAACCTCTTTAATAGCTTGCCTTATTTATTTATATTATTTTTTATATTATATTATATTACGAATTATTTTACGAATAAATCAATGAAAGAATAAATTTATAGCAACTTTTATATTTTGATGCTTGTTCCAATAAAGAGAATTGAGGGTTAATTACGCCTAGTGTTTAAACAAATGTCGAAGTTTGTTTAACATCAGTGACGCCTAAAGCAATCGACGCAAAGGGCGTACATACACATAGGAATATAAATCGATCAACGGTGCGTTTGTTTTGAGTGCTAAAGAAATATGCTCGCACGGAGTAAAAGTCTATAAATATTCTTCGGTTATGAGAAAGAGAAGTAGGCTACACCAGAATGAATATACCGCCAAGGTAGGCCACCGCGGCACCGGCAATTGCTAGATCGATGTCTGTTAGTCCTTTGTCCCATCGTATTCTATTTTAGAAATAAGAAGCGGTACAATATTAACGTGCCCATTTCACTGGTACGTCTATGTAACGATGGAGAGGCGAATGGTATCCTGTAATGGACTATGCTGTGGTTAGTTCACGTGGCACAAGAAATACGTACGCGTACTCACAAATAACTGAAGTAAAAATAGCTTCGACAGCGTGTGGATACTAAGAATTTCATTAAAATGTTTGTACCGCGAATGAAGGGATACCTGACACGTACTGTTTTCATAATTAGATCGATGAAATTTCCGAATGTTGATTGAAAAATAAATATTGTCACGTTCTTCACTGATTTGGCGTGCAATTAAATTGACAGATGTGATACACGGAATACCTTGATATTTCAAAGGAGTATTGCATTGTCATTCTAAAGATGAATGAAGCAGAATGGAGACCAATCAAAATTCCCATTGAAGAATTTACCGTTTAACTCGTCCATATCCTAATGTGACACTCGGACACAAGACGAATTCGTACTTCGATATGCGTCACACTTCCCTAACGACTAAAAGACGATCGTGGCTATCTGCAGTATGAAGAGTTACGTCTTTATGCCTTAGGATTGCAACTGATAACGGGACAGAAATCATAAAGATAAGGTACAGTATTTTTGAACTTTATCACAGGCTCGTCATAAATAAGTTTACCCAAATACATACAGGTATCACGCTTTCTTTCTTTGCCTATTCCAATGCACGCATCGCCTTCCTTCCATCGTTGTAAAAATCGTTATTACGCCTTGAGTTTAACATTACCAGTATTGAACGTACGCAATTGATTTCATTTCGCATAGGCGCGTGAAGAGATAAGCACGGACGGAAGTTAAATCGTGGAAGAAATACATATATGTACTTCCAACGCATTACGATACAGGTGCGTAGCAGTTATATAAATAAAGGATTGTAGGATTGTAGCATTTGTTTACTATAGATGTGATGGCAAACCGCGATTTGATGAGATTCTCAATGAGAAGAGTAAATCAAACGATAATTCTATGATAATTTAATTCTCACTATATTGGACTATATGAAACACAAATGAATTTGTACTCTTATATCGAATACAATGAAATTGCAATTTCCGATACACACAAAATTTACCCTACGCTTAAAAGTGTTGGAACATCTTATAAAACGTTTCCCAAAAATGTATCTTGTCTTTTATCAACAAACATAACGACAAAACATAAAAGTAGCTTTTCAACGAAACATGACTAAAGATCTGCACAAATAGAAGATGCACGTTGAGCAGTTGTAATTTCAGGACAAACAAAAACCATTAAAGGAGCAGCTAAAAATAGAGTTTATCTAATTGTCCGGTTTATTCCGCTATTTGCACCATTATGGTAGTTTTACTTGCGTAATTATGAAAATCTATCGCGTTAATAGCTTGGCGATAAACGCTGTATAAAAAGCTCGATCTGCGCAGAAAAACAAAAATCATTCCGCTTGTTTTAACAACCGTTAGAGTATACTTCCTCAAATTAATGAATATCAATTAACGTTACCGCTAAGAATACGTTACAAGTTCGAATAACACGTATAATTTATGTATAGCCTGCCGGTTATACTTGCAATAAGTTTCTAGGACACCGGCAAGATGTTGCCGCTCCTAATTGTTTGGCCTTTCAGTGAATATTTTATAAGAGAACCGTGCACGTTCCGTTTTATTCCAGTTCAATATTGCTGCAAAGTATGCTTATACCGGAGAACATTTTTATCCTGTAACTGTACACATGGTGTATTGTTCGAATTTAGTATACGTGTGAATTTATCCAACAGTAGAATCAGCTTGTGCTCTCCAGACAAGCCCCCCGTCGCACGTTATCTCCACTGTCTCTGCACGTATCATGGTGGAGTTGTGCAGTTATTTTGTACACAGCATGTTTGATGACGTGTTTGCGTCGAAAAAAGATACTAATCTCGGTAATTCTTCTTAATGCACAGAGATAAAACATCGTGATTTAAGTGCACACAGATTAACAAGGAATGTCGCGAGATGCTGTTCTGGACAGAACGTTTAAAAATGCTTATTTTTTAATTCTTAACCTTTCGGGTTTTTGTGTTTGCCATTTTTTTCCTGATCAAGTGGCTTGAAAAGTAATGAGTTGATAAAGAAACCAGAGTTTGTAATTTGCCGTCGTACCCATGACCGGTGCATTGCGTTTGAACATATGGAAAGGTATTAACATTCCATGACACATCGATATTTATGGTACCCTGATAACACACTTGAACCAACTTTAACATTCGAACAGTAATATCGGGAGCTATTCAGTCACAGGTGAGCAACCATATTAAATGAGTGAATAATTGTGCAGTAAAAAAGAACTGCACTAAATCTAGATAACAAACTAAGGTAAATCAAAACGGTACTTAAAATTTGGTTTCCAGCCCTTATCAAGTTGAAGGGCAGAAAAATTAAGACACCCCTCTTAAGGGGGTCTAGTCTTATAGGTATAGGTATAGTCTTATCAAAAAGGTACGAAGAAATTTTGAAAGTGATCCTAATCCAATTGTAAGATAGCACTTGGAAGAAGTTACGTGTAAACATTTACTTATCTTGAGTGATCTATCATCGTACAGCTATCATACTATAGTATCTTCCATTTTACGAGCTGTCGCGTCAACTACATCCGAAAACGGAATCATGTCGCTCTAAATTAATCTAAATTCTAAATGAATCCGGCCGATACACATCGTGAGTTTGCGAAAATTGAAATATCTCATTCCGATATTATCAGTATTCTTAATTACTTTCAATTATATAATATAGGTTGGCTTTCAACTGTATAATGTGTACGACACCTCGCACAAAAAATATAATATTTGCCACGTTATGACAACTGTTGTGGTGCAACATTATAACAAAATATAGGTACCAACATTTGTAAATCGAACAATCTATATGCTATTTTAGGGAGCCGTCCGATTATAGAAGTGTTGCAAACTGATCAGATTACGGTGCAGTATTAAATTAATAACCCCTGTTTCTGTTGGCTATTCGGTTGATAGCAAAACAATGGCTCGGCGCTGCAGCAGCCCCGGTGCCAGATAAAAGCTTGAGTAATTGTGCAATGTATAAGTTACCGTGATAGATTGAAATGAATGAAGTGCGTTTGTAGTAAGGCCGGTCATACATATATAGCTTTTGAGTAGTTTTAACAGGAGATAGAAGAGAATTCAGTTTAAATGAAATTAATAAACCTGCATAAATTATAATTTATAATATATTATGGGTATCTTGAGTTAATTGAAATGCGAAATGATGATTTGAATGAAAGAAACATTATTATACAAGACGATTCATGCAAAGAACAGCAGAAAAATAGTTTGAATGCATCTAAATCACTAGGCTTCTCTTTCTTCTTCCCGATTACTGTTCTTTAAAATTCATATTAAGTTTCCATGAATCATAGGACGATTATTTATGACTGATGATCGTGCTCGATTATAGAGTATCCTAACTGTTTGCTTTATGTCGTTAGATGGACAGAAGAATGCGCGATTTTCATCATTGAAGAAACGACGTGGCACGCAATAATACACGTGCCACGCAGGAAATGTAATTCCCAGCGAGAGAAACGTGAGTAAAATGCAACAATATACGATCTGAATTGCCGTCTCTCTGCATCGACATCTCTAACACTTAAATATTTGCGTTGCAATAACATGTTTGCGTGCATGATATCGTCGAATGCAATCAAACAGAATTTAATCTGTTCTACCCGAATCGATGGCTCATTCTTTGCACTCTAATTCCTTAATGCGAAACGATACTAATATGAAACCGAATAAATTGCGTAACACCGTAGAAACACGAAATATGCAGAATTTTGTTTCCAGACGCAGACTTCTAGGTTTCAAATGGCATGTAAGCCAATTCTGTGGGCCGAGAAAAAATTTCCACTTAGCTCTTACGATCGTGCCGTGATTCGCGACGCATTTTATGCTTACAAGATTAATGTAAACCTTGGATTATTACACTGACAATGAGAGTATCATTAAAGACGTGTAATTACTCTGAGACCTGAATTTGCGGGATCATCGCCGATATAGGAGATAGAGGAAAAATTGTTACGAGCGTTTTGAACAGAGTAGCGGGCTTGCTTTTTGCGCTTTAGTAAATACACGTTCATCCCTCGTTGCATACCGAAACGCGGAAGGCACGATGATCACTTCATCCTCGTGATATTCAGAACTGAGCTGACTTAGGTGAACGATGTTTGGGGAGTCTCACCTGTGCAGGTTCAAGCTTTTTTTTATATGGAAGAACAAAGTAGTTGGTCCCCTTCGTTTCGGAGAAACGCAACAACAAAATCTTCGCCTGAAACTCAACGACCCGTTATGTCGGAGTAGGTTTAATTACCGTTTCGTATAATAACATTCTGCATCAGAGGAGGCATTTGCATTTTAATTTAATCAAACTTCGATCATTTATAATTTCTTGTTTGCACAGTTCAGATCCATGTTTCAGGTTCTACCAGTTCCCCAATAACTGTTTCCTCGATAAATGCACAAGATATTCAAGACTAGAATGATTATAATTATAGAACTGTTAAACTCGTAAGATAAAAAGGAAACTATCTATCAATACACGCCCTCCGAATTCACGTATCCCACTGTTCGACTTTCCTACTTCATTCTCCTTGATCTTCCTGCAATCGAATCAGTATTCCGAAAAACATTCGAGGCACAGTTAATCGTACGAGCACGTCGTATACAATCGATCGCCGTGCACAATCGCTAACATGATCCTTCGTTTCGTTCTCTTCTTTCGGCGAAGTACGCAATCGTGTTCGCATTCGCGATAAAGCTCACGAGGTGCTACTATTACATTTACAAGTGGAGGCGCAGGAATACCGGAACACCCACGTGAGCAGCAGCTCAGCGTCGGCAAGACGAACGAGAAAGATTTTCTTTTTCTTCCATCTGAGCAGTTTCAATGAATGCAAGTTTCCCGAATGAAAAACGATCTGCCTGGAGTTTCTCGCGAACAACGAGCGATCGCGTGCCGAGCCGCGGGTACGTGGCGGTTTAACACTCGCATACATTTAATTGTCGCAGCCCCCCGTTATAAATGATGCATATAACGTCGGTTTCCATGCACGGATCAGCATTTTCGACCGGCGAACTGTTGATCGTTGCGTCAACGTCGCTGCAACTGTTACATGGTTACCGTCCGGTTACATGGCTTAACCTTCACCCAATTTCGCACCTTGCGCCACGAGCCCCGCTTAATGGAAGAAAAGTAAACGTTCGACGTTGCTCCCGCTTAGGTGGAAAGCTAATGGGCCATTTAGCTGCAGCGAGATTGATGGTCATCGTTGTTCTGTCCGTCTTCGTTTAGATTGATGGAATAGATTTCGATGATCGATTCGACACGGACCTTGCGTTATTCCTTATCACCTGAATGGTACTAGAAATTATTTTTCACCCCCTCGCCTTATGGTAACGCGCGACAGTCGAGTCACAAGTTATGCGTGGAAGTTAAAACGAACGAGTGCAACTCGGTGGACATAATCAGACCGAGGGACTAAAAATATGAGTGTGACTCGTGGTACTTTTGGCGTTACCTAAAGTTGTTGCGAATTGGTAAAACTGCACGTGGCCCAGTGCAGAAATTAAGTAGTCAAACCTTGCGCTCGTTGTGATGGGAGAAATCGTGAAACAAACGATGACAGCAGGTGCATTATATTCTTAATGGAGTACTGTACATTTGGAAATTGTCATTTAGCAGTGGTCTAGTATTGTTAACAGTAGTTTCGTTCTATGGCAGCAACCTTGGTATATCATGTAGGTCTTGCATTTATCGCACACAATTATCCACTGCCTTATCAGTGCATTCATGTGGGCAATTGTAGGATTATTACTTTCCGCATTCTTGGTAATGCACTTGTTAGTGTTTATAATTATAATTAGTAATATCTGCAAGGATCAAGATTTTATTTCGAAATGAGCAATTTTTTATACGTGTGTTGGAATGGAATATATGTATGTACATATGTATACTATAAACATGAAACACTCGTTAACGTGTTTATTTTGAGATCTGTTCACAAAATATATAGAATGGAATTTCGGGATTTAATTAATTAATCAATAGGGCTTGAAGACGTATGATATCAACCTAAACTTTTGAGATACTTACCGTATAGTTCGCGTTTTAATTAAGAATTCGAGGACACGCTGATGCGAACATTATAATCACTACTTTTTGTAGCACAATCATGATACGTATCATTGATCGCTAGCCACAGTTGTTATCCGAGAACATAAGTACTCCATCAGAGGTCGCAAGCTCGATATTAGTGAAACGTTAAACGTCACCTTCGTTAAAATGTCTTGCTCTTTTTTACAATAAATAGCAAACTTACAATTCACGCGCACCGAATTACATTCAATAGTACTCAAACGGAGTGAAATTTCGCGTACTAACAAACTGATGGAAATCGTGACTCTCTCTCAAATATTGATACAACTATATTAAAACTTATATTATTGCAAAATCTAATATACGTGTATTAACCTCGATTTTTACATGCACCTTATCTTGTCCCGTTTATCATACCAAAACGTGAACAGTCTTTTCGAAGATAACAAGCTCGAGTTTGGAACCAACATGTGCCGTGGCAATGTACAAAATATTACACCGTACAAAGCACTCGGAGTGTAAAATGGAGAAAGTGAAAACTCCATATAAAAGCCATTCGAAGATACTATAAAGATCCCTCCCGAATATAGCCGTGCAAACAAAACGCCTCTTCGATTACTTGAGTATCACTTTATCTTCACATTGTGAGTCCAGGGAACCCCCTGTACTCTACTGTTCACCATGTCAAGCAGCTTGTCACCAATAGCCACGCATCATTACAGTATTGTCTCAGCGCTCATGGCAGGGGTCATGTACCTAATCGCATAACAAGAAACACCCTCGAAATGCATAGAAGAAAAATTGGTCATAAACATACAAGAGACAAAATCAACAATTAAATCCACTCCGTGTAATTGAAAATGTAACTACAATCATATCTACATTGCATTCAACGATACGAATTTAAATGCTTAGTGATACAACGTGGGCTTACAATTAGACAAAGTGAAGACCGATTTATTAATCAATTGTCTGCTTTTATAAATGATTTACGGCCTGGGACACGATATTATGCAGGCGAACAAAAGAGAGTTAGGAGGAATATTACATGCACACATATGTCGCTTGCGATGGACAAGGAGTTTGCGTTACTGATACCGCGGGAATTATCACTGCCACATAGACTCAACATAAACCGCCAAGCCAAGATGGCAATGTTCGCGGAACGGCGTTTCGCATTTTAATCCTCACATTTCGCAGGGAATCGACACTTGCAGCGAATTCGTGTATGGCGAGAACGAAAGACATATGACATATAACAGTTCCGGTGTGGCATTTGAATGTAATAAGTTTTAACGTTGCATTGCCTAGCCTCGTGCAAAATTTCTCGATATACGTTATATTAATTTAATTCTTTGTTATAGAACATTTTATTAATTGGTTTTTAACTAGTGTCTTTGCCTGCACACTTGATCGACACAATACGAAATGTAACACGTAATCACACCTTTTATAAACTAGTGCATTAATAAAAATAAGTGGAAAGATACAAATTTCAAACGATTCTAAATCGATGATAACTGGACTATCAGGTTATACTTATCATTACGCTTGATTTATTACGCCCTGAAGCTGATACACACTGTTAACGCCTTATTGAGTGATCATGCCAATTGAACAGATGTCTCTTTAATTATTTTAAACGGCGATTGTACGCGTTAAATCTCTGGTGAACAGCGCATACCGTGATTGAATGAAAATTGCCTCATTATTTCTATTTTGTGTAAAATAGCGATATTCTTCTGTATACTATCAGCGGCATTGGACAATTATAAAACGTTGAATGGAATGCAGTGATGTCTTTCATAAACAACTTCAACGACACTCATAGTGAAAAACGTAATGGTCTTTTTCACGCTTTATTAACAACTCGAGTGAAAACATGATTTAAATCGGCCACTGTGGAATAATCTGTCTCAGGTGGATTCAACGCCGCACCGGGATATAAAACGCGTTATAATGAAATGCATAATCTTGCGCACAGGTATACATATTTCTTTAGTTGCTTCAAGCATCGTACACAACTATTTTGCCCAAAGTGGTGTTCGTTTGGTTAATGGAAATAAATGATCGGGAATGCTTCTCATGCAAGGAAATAAAAACAAGGGATGAAATAATCACGAAAGCCAAGACATTTAGAATGGAAAATTTGTCTCTTCGTGTGCAAATTCACATCTAGTTTGCAAATGTAACATGACAATTCTTCGATTAATATCCAATCCGGTTTGGGTATAATTACCTGAGCGATGTAGAGTTCCAATCGACATTATATTAATAAATATTGATCTGATCTGGTGTTCAATATTTGAAGACTTTAGATTGTTACAATTCTTTTCACTTTTAAATACAGCTGTTCACGAGATACATCCGAAGCAAGTATCTAACACGTCATTAATCATGTGGTAAGAAAGGCAAGAGATCGTGGTCCCAATGTTTTCCCTTTTGTTATTCGGTATCAGATAAGATTTTTCCACAATTTATGTGACAGCTTAATTATTATACGTGAATATTGCTAATGCGCCTGGAACGGCGCAGAAAATAACGCAAACACTATACATGGTGATATAATCGACACGAACTTCCCGACCTTGGACCTACAGATACCGAAATTGATTGGACAAGGTTCGCAAACGAAGGCTGCCTCTTGAAACGAAAGTGTTGGCTTTCAAACAAATCTTACAATTAGTTACCGAGGTTACTGAATTCGGTACAATTGTACCATCGATCCAACGCCTGTTTGCAACCTGTTTGATTTGTCCAGGGCAAATATCGGCAATCAAGATTATTGAACCTGTTCAATCAGATAGAGTCTATAGTTAACACTGACGAACATCTTTGTTCTCTAAGAGTAGACGATTTAATATTTTAATTTAACTTTTAATCAGATAGTAAACACGGTAAATGTAAATAGCGTAAGTCAGTTACTGTTCCCTTCGTATTTCGTATTTTTGTTATAACTTTTGAATACGTTTCAAACGCCACCTATGTTTATATACCATCTTTTCCCGACGACCCGTAGAATATTAAAACCTGAGACATCCTGTATAAATTCGAGTAATAGACACTCTAGCAATATTTAGCACTAAACGAATATTATTATTTATTTTAGACCATGGGGCCATCTAATCAGATTAAATAGAGATAGTGGACAAGTGTTCCAAAAATCTGGTGCCCATAAGCATTTAAAATTAGATACAATACACGTTTCGTTCGAGGAAACTTTACATTCGTGGAATCTGGAGCACGAACGAGGAAAAAGTTTGGTGAAACTGCGTGCCGGTAGTTCTACATGAGGAAGTTTTGATTAAAGACGTGTAACAGATTGCCCAAATCACTACTAACCCTTTATATCTAGCGATCTGATGCATCGTTACAGAAATTGCGAAATAGTGAATGGCTTCCCGCAATTCTGAGTCAACCGCGAGTCATTCTTGCCTATACGCACAATTTTGCGTCTCAGTGTTCATAATTCCAAGGTTAAACGGTAGAAAATTAATATGGAATCACAAAGTGCATAAAGAGTGCAGATTAAAATTTCTCACTTCACAAATAATTAATGTAATAATATTTCTTTAGCGTAGGCTTGTGGCGAAGCAACGAATGAGTTAGTAGCTTTAGAACCATTTAGGCACTTTTCTGTATTCTAATCGAATCGTTAAAAAGATGAGATTCACAGTTCTTATTCCTCGCTAAACGTCGAAGCTGGTTGTCAACTTGTTGTTAATTAAATTATCGTACAGACTCCAATTTCCTGTTGCTATTTTGTGCTACGAAGCGTGGCGCGTGATTAGTCGCTGACGACAAGATGAAATTGCCTGCTGTTAGGTCGTGTTTTACAATAATTCCGCAACAACAGCGAGTTATTTATTAAATAATCCGCTATTGTAATTTTAATATGGTCACGGATTATTGTGAGTATAAAGTGATGTCGCATCTTTATAGAATAAACTTTATCTATATTAGTTCAGATATGAAAGGTGACGTACGTAGGTATATCATGGAATCCTTAAAAACCGATTCCAAAAAAAGTTTCAATTAAAGTAAGTGAAAAGATTTCTTTAATGGAACGAAAATTTTCACGAAGACAATTCACTTAGGTGCGAAATTAATTTTCCTAAACTTTTAAGACGAGTACATGAGCTAATAAACTATGGTATTGTGCCGTGGTATTTCTCATGTTTCCAAGGTGTAATTACGATTAAGAATATGTAAACACGTTGTGTGACATTCCTGTTCGAATTTCTAAGGAAAACAAGGCTGGAACTGTCCCATGGATTCCATACAAAACTATTACTAGTACTTAAATACCAATGACAAAGGTGTGTTTAGAAATATAATAACACGATAGAGGTTAATTAGCAACAACTCTTGTGATATTACCTTCATTATAGAACAACGATACAATTCAAATTGTTAGGTATACAGACACGAACACCTCAATAATGCCATCGAATACGTTGATGAACAAACAAAATAAAATAAAGAAACGAATTTTGTTGAATGTTAATAACTCTAGTATTTGGATTTTAAAGATAATACTAAATTATATTATAATACAATTTAATTATACATAATATTAATAACTTATAATTCAGCTGATTTCTAAAAGAGAATCATATTGTTCAATCGCAGATACACCGTACGATTAGATTTTTGATGTACTTCGGAAGTATCAGAAGTGTCATCAATTCCTGTTAAGTGATCTCAACGAAATCTCCTAGAGTGCGTCATACAGATGGGACATTCCCAATCATGTACTTACACGTGATCGAGATGCATACTGTTAATTCACGTGTATTCAATTCAACGGTATCGCTATTACGTTTGCCAAGTTCTGCCTATGTTTCTCGTCGTGCAGCAACAGCAATCTTTATGCATGCTCCTCGCCAAGAAGAAAAAAAGGCACCACGTTGTGCTAGTGAGAAACACGATTTACAAGAATCTCCATTAGCGGCTCGCAATTAAAATACTTCTGCAACTACGACCAATAGCGTGCATCCGTTCGACTTGCCTCGGAACACACCTACGCATACGGAAATGTTTTTTTCCACTTGTTACAAGTTACTCCTTAGGATAATGACCAATTTATTCATTTTTTATCGTAAAAAATGCCCACTTAGAAAATACCGTGTCGAATGATTGATTATTGGCAAGGAACGACCTCGAGTCCTGATACATCGAATGATAACTGCTAACGCCGAGATCGGTGAAAAATCTTTGCACACCATTGATATCCTGTCCGACGACTTTCAGGTATACGTCCTGGCTCGCACCGTGGCGATTTGCGTCGATGATGCCTTCAATCTCTGTTTACGACGATCAACAATCCCTCTGCGGATAAACGAAGTGATCGTTGCTGATATTCCGTATTCCGATTCAGCGTGCCACGGTGACGACATGAATTTTGCCGGTCCCGAGAATCTGTCTCGTTCTCTAGGGAACGATTACTAGAGCGTATAAATACCTTTACCATTTTAGAAAGTGTTTTTAATAGACTTCGGTAAAGCGTTTCAGGCCGCTTCGTTTAACGCGTCCCGGTTCGTTTCGCAGTCCTCGTCGTTCATTTTAGTGCCCTCGATTATGGCGTTCCTAAAAATGTATCCCGTTCTAAGCGGAGGAATAAAATGAATTATAAGCGAGGCGAATAAATAGAAACGGTACACCTCGATGAAGGATTACCTCTGCTTCGAATAACACTGTACCCTTGAATGTAAACTTCATCAAGTCGCTCACAGACGAAACACTGTAATTTATCTCAATGAACTCACCCCAAAAAAACAGACCACCCACTTAAATATGTGCCACGGAGGGCATTGCTAACAACGTAAATGAGATTCTATTTCAATCTTCGCGATTCGAGTTTAAGACAGCAGCCTACGCAAAACCGCGGCACCAAGGAGATTCGGATCCGACTTTCTGTCATCAAGTATTCGTCGTCAGGGTCGCCAGACGGGAGAAACAATCCCGGCCACTTACCTCTGGACTGAACGCGGCGACCGTGCCGCTGCGCGTCGACGATTCTTCCTTCCCGCGGTTCCTCTCACAAAAACTTAACTCACTGAATCTCGTATGTTTAATCGGCAAGCTATCGCCCCTCTTCTGTGCATCTGGAGATTTCGTTTGTACAGCTAACGCGAAACGAGCCCACGAACAACCCCCGTATAAACGACACCAAGAGAGCGCAGCTCCCGCACGGAGAACTCACCGCGAACTGGCGCGATTCCCGCTTCTGCACGCTGTCTAACCCACGCCGCCAGTTTAACCGCTCGACTCGGCTTCCAGTATAGCCTGTGTCATTGATGTGAGCGCAGACGTGTGGTTGCGACGCTACGTGAGGAACCCTGTTCTTGAATCCTGCTGTACACCTTATACATACACTCCGCTAGACGGATCGAAGCACTTAGTGATATTTTGCGTGCAATTGTATTGTATTGTATAGAGCAATGTCTGCTGACGTAATCGAGTAGCTGTATTGTTGCGATAATTGGGAGATGATAAGGATTAAGATATGGAAAGTCAGGCGACGGGAATAGCTTTCGTTCGTTTTATCGATATTTTCTAGTTGGCGTGCTTTGACGTAGGATAGCTGAAGAAAGGGGTGGCGAAGATTGGGGGTAAATTTGAGAAAATATCTCGGTGTGTTTTACTGACTGTTTCCCGTTACGATGGTGGTACAAAATATTGTCCAATGAAATTTATTATTTATTCTGTATTGTGGTATTCATGGACAAAGGTGTAATTTTATTCGTTGCAGGTTCGCGACAGATGCTGTCGCTTTTTATTATTGCTCGATGTCAAGTGAATGTGAAATGCAGGTAAGATAAACACTTTGCGAAAAGATTTCACGAATGAGGCTTTGCCCGAGAGTGCTTATAAGCGGAGTCTGGCTGGGAACGTCTGGATCTACTTAGGACCAAACATGGAATTTCCTGAGCTCGTAATATTTGCGGCTGGCGACTTTTCACAGAACCGATGCATGCGAATAAGGAAATGAAAATTAAATATATAAGAAACTATATTCAGTAATCCTTCGAAATTAAATGATAAACTTCCCAATATTTCTGTTTAAATTACTCATTCCGAATGGAGGAGCGCAGTTCGAGGAAACGCCGGCATTAAATAAAACTTTCCTGGTGTAGTTCCCAAATCTATATTCTAAGCTTTGCATCTAATTCGCGGGATATCCCAGGAATTCACATTACTTGCAGCAAGAATGATTAATGCAAAATACAAGGGATAATAACACATTGTCTTGTAACTATATAATTGTTTTATGCAATATAATTCTCTCGCACGTCACTCACAGTATGAAACATTACCTTCATCTTCAATACCTACAATTCATATAATTGAAAAATCCTCCAAAACCCACCGGCACCCAACATTGTCATATGCAAGTGTGATTCACCTAACTTTTTATTAACAGTAACTTTTAATCAGCCATTATCCCGTGAACGGTACTAGTGCTCATGGCATTATCTAAAACTGCAAACAACGTCGAGAAGATAAAGAAACGAAACGGTATCGCGCTAATCCAACTCAATTTCTGCGTTCGTGTGTACTATTGATAAACGTTCGTCGTTCGCGACCAAGAACACAGACATTAATTTCAATTTATCGTCTATTACCGCTTCTCAGTTGACCTGTGTCTTCTAATTGAACCGTAAGAGATCAAGCGTTTCGCGCGTGATACGGTAGAACGGTGAAGGGAAAAAAGAGCGCTGGCGATGTGTCTGAAACGATGAGAGAACGGAAAACGACCAGTTTGCTCGTTTCGAGGCTCCTTCCTCGTCGTGGACATACGTTCCAATCTCGTTTGGAGCCACGGTGGCAATTAACATAATCGAAAAAAGCCGTCTGCTTCGTGTTTGGATCTATTTGCAAAAATCTCATCCGCGGTACCGGTTCCGTCGCACACTGACGTATCCAATACACGATGAGTCAGCCCCTGATGGCTTATGCATTTTGTAAGTCATTAATATTTGCAGAAAATTCTTGAACGTTACGCGAAATGCGTAACACGTGCTTCGCGTATCGTTCAACGCCTAATTGCTTTTTGTAAAATATGAACAAAGAGAACGGCGTAATACGTTAAATGGTAGAGCAATTTTTTTAGAACTGGTTGAAATTCATAAGACAGGTTGAGAAGGTTCAACGAACTAAATCGCAACGTTGCCGTCTCCATATTGCAAAATTATAATTGAAGTGGGCTTCGTGTGCCGAAGTAGCGGGAGCGATATGCATCAGCGTGTTACCACCACTTGGGGAAATATCGTTTCCGGTGTTTCAAGTAAGGTACAACGTTCCTCGGTAATCCAAATTCAGCATTTAAACACGCATTGTTAAATTTAATATTTCACCGTTGTCACGGGAAATTTTCTAGAAATAAATGTCACCGGTGCAGCGAAATTATAATTTGCTTTATTATTTATTATAATTTATAATTTCCAATCGACCAAATTGTAAGAAGGTCAGTACGTGTATCTCTTTATTATAAAAATGGCGTGAGGCAGGATGTGTGACATGTCCCATTTAACTGAGGTTTCTGTGCAAAGTTGATTTGTACGATTAAGAGTTCGCAAAGTTGCTTACTTTCTCGAGCCGAATGTGTTACCTTATATGGGGGTATGACTCACTTTGACCCGGTGCTTCATAACGGCTTACTCTATTGTTCTTCTGCTCAATTGAAGCTTTTTCTCTACGTCTTAAATCTGTTCCTTGTTGTTTTGTTGAATTTAATCATGGTTTTCTGTGTTGTCCACTCCTTTAGGCAGCATTGCAAAATAAGACTTTCCCTTTGTAAACGTTATGAATAAATGTTACTAAAACTAATTTGTGATTTTAATGCCATTTTCATAGAACTACTTGACTTGATTGAGATAAAGATAAATTTATACACAGTAAATAATACATGTAGTATTCTACCTAATTTGTTAACATTTAAAGCCACTACTGTAATATCTTCTACAACTATTTAATGAATATTTTTCAACGCTCTCTTCAATCCTGAGAGGCAAAAATGTGTTTAAAGAACGATTTACGTACCGTGACACAAATTTTGTCTGGAAGATTCTGAAACCGGGCTTCAAGTATAATTTCTAGAGGGATACTGTAAACATAACTTTATCGACAGCTTAAAACAAGAGGGAGATTATCTCGATTACAGGTATCTACGCATTCGTTCACAATTTTATTGCTGTTGCACAAGCAAGTGTATATTTCAAGCAACTATTGCCCTGCTCTGCAAAAATCATTGATTCCTTGTGATAATTTCAGATAGTGTTGGAAAACAATAGGAGCTTTCAATGCCATGAAAGATACTATGTATCGCGTTGTTCAAACAATATTTACTTCTTTGTTTTCCATTGACACTTCCGCAACCTTCGCGGTACAGATTGTATGAAAGATGCGTCTTGTTCTTGAAATCAAGAGAATCGGTTTAGAAGTAATTCAATGTAAATTCAACGTAGCAACACTGACGAAGGTGAATCAATGTATGCAAATCAATGCATCGGCCAATTTAAGTTGATTGGTGCGTTGTTACTGTTATGGCAAGGCGAATCGCTGTTTCCGTTTGAAATGAAAATCACAAGGAGGGAGGAAATATGTGTAGTCGACAGAACAGAAGGCGCATCTCACGCAACAGTTAATCGTTTGTTTGTAAAAACAGCATAATTTGAAGCCTCGATGAAGACATTGAAGGAAGTCGAAAATATTTTGCATTGAATGTAATCTTAATAAATTAGTGACGATCCAGATAAAAAGAGGCGAAAAATATTACCTTAGAAGGACATTCATTAAATTTCCTTCGATTTATCCGAGTACCACATCGAAGCAATAAACTTCAAGGGTCTAGAATTTTGTTTACCTTCACTCGAACCAGGTAGGTGGTTCGTATTCAATAACCTACCATATTCGAAACTTTTTACTTGACGAATTTAAACAGAAATCATATAAATCCTTCCTTGCCCGCTGAAACTATTGAAACAGTAAATTCTGTGCAATGGCGAAATGTGTTTCCAGTGCAATGCAAACGAATTAATAAGGCATTTAATTACAAAAAAGAGATTTGTTCTGAGTTTCCACCTGAGACGACGGCGCATTCCATGTTTGTCTCCCAAACAAGTGAAGTAACAGTGAACGCTATATTTAAAGTCGTAAATCATGTGGCAATACTTCTTGTTATCTAGACACATGCCCACGAAATTGCGCCTGACTTGTTTTCCGCCAGATTGAACTTCGTATCACTTGGTAACAGATCGAAAATTTGACGTAAAATTGCTGCATTAACACTTCTGATTGTAAGAAAACGTACTACAGGAAATCCCTTGGGATTAAATATAAAATTCTGCAGATTACTCCGCGATAAAAGTATTAACTACAATAAGATAACGATACAAAGCTACCACTGAACATGGCAGCCTCGTAAGCTCTACCAGAACTTAAACAATACAACAAAATTAAATATTACGCATTTTGTAATGAAATTATCCTTCGCAGTATATCAATTGAAATCGCCCCGAAAATTCGGGAATATTTAAAAATTGTTGATAAATTCTCCATTCAAAGCCATGTAATCCTCGTTAAGAGGGGAAATTGTAAGTTCGATGGAAAACATCGTCCTTTCGCGTAACAATATTATACAATAGCTTGGTTTATACTTGACGTCACGATTCGTCTATCTGTTGACCACAAATCGTTGAACTTCTTTGGAATATACGGAACTTCGATACATCGGTCGCGGATAAAGCGTAGGATATCTTCGTAATGGAAAAGAAAAGGAAAAGAGGTGAAGCCTTCGCGACCGGAGGTTAGTCAACAGATCCCGTTCCTCGGCCGTTCTTCCTTTCTCTTCGTCTCTCTTGTTCCATGAAGGTCATCCGGTTTTAAATACGGGATCGCTGATACGTGCAGGCGTGATTTTAAATATCAGGAGGCTGCGATACTTCCTGTAATTTACTACTACGATCGCACGCCGTGTGCGTACGTGAAACGACAATAACACATCTGATTTTCCAGAGACGTATCTCGTGTGTCTACCGTTTTATTCATCAATCTTCCCGCGCATCGCAGCTTTCGACGAACCGCCTCGGTTTCCCTGTGATTTTGCTATTCGCGTAAATTTTACGATCTTGCGTCACAGAGTCTCCGAGTCGAACGTGATCGATACTATCACGCGAATATATTTTTTATGGATCCATTTGTGGAATTTGTATTTGCCTTAAGAACATGAAACCTGTGTGCACCTTTGCACATATAATTATTATATAGTTCGACATTTATTTACACTTCCCTGCTGCAAGGCTTCGAATCGACGATATTCGCAGATGCTTCATGGTCACATTTTACCATATAAATAGTACGGCGTAAATTACTAGGCTTGTGTTGCTTGGAAGGATGATCCAGTAACGCGATACTTTCGTCTAAAGTGTTAAAATATTTCTTCATAAATTTGTCCGATCTGTCGGGTTTGCGCACACTTATTTTAACGAATGAAGTAAATACTAACGCCACTTAGCAGATTTCAATATCCTGAATAGAATCGTTAGGCATTTGCAACTAGCAATTAATTGCCAATTGCTCAGGCAGGTATTACTTGCAATGAAACTATGAACATTCGTTCCTATTAGATTAAGAAACTCGTACATATATAGCACAAGGCTTCCTAAAATACAAACTAGTCAGAATTGCGACTGTTTAATTTAACGACCGTCCAATATCTTCTTCAATAAAAATTCCGTCCCTCTCTACCCCGTGCTACGGGCGAGTAAGGCGGCAAGTACCAGGGGTAATTGGTGCAATAATTGACACGACAATAGTTGGCTACATGTATCTTTATTTACGCAAGCCTGTCTCGCCAACGCGATTATTCGTCGATAACTGATTACCAGTGATTATTACTTGATCGGTACAATTATGGCGTCAGGTTTTGATCGTCCCTGACCACTGAAATCGTGTTAATCGGTTTTAGCTGCTTCGAAACGATTCCACAGGCGCCGAACGATTTGTTAAAACAATTTGAACGTTATTATTGGCGCTGTAAGCTGGTCTTATCTGGATTCGACAGAACAAGTTAAATACATCAGGCATTGCCTATTCGAGCAAGGTTTTCCTTTGTATAAGCAAGTTTTGCGAGGCCGAATCGCGTCGATACACGTTAGCGTTGTTCAATGTAAGGCGCAACAGGCAAATATTATTCTTTTACTGAAATGATCGCCTCTGGAAAATTTGTTTCAGATTAATGCAAGAAAGTAACCGTTTCTCTACGAAGGTAAGTATATATATGTACGGCTTCAAATATTCGTCAAGTGCATCGTTATTTTAATAATTTATATAAATTAGACTTTGGGCAGTTAAACAGAGTATCTAAGTGTTTACGCGCTTAACTCTTGGATATTAATACAGTCTGAACTGTTTTGTGCATCGAGCACATTTTCATTTTTTATAGTACCGTAGCGAAAGAGTTAAGAAATAAATGTCCGAGTTAATAATACGAGTAAAATTCAATTTACTTTGTTCTGAAACGAAAGTAGAACGCACCGACAACCTGTGAAGGTTCTGAAGTACATACTTTGAAAAAATCATACTGCGTATAGTGTTCTAAATTATAACTTATAATGCAGAGATATACCCATTATATTTTCATCAGTCAGCTATGTATGTAGGAAAAGTTGGAAAGCCAAGTTATCATGAAACTGTATAGGCGAAAATGGTAGTATCGTAGAACTGACATTTAGAGTCATTGAATAATTCAGTCTTCGTGTTCGCAATGGGGTAGCGTAAGCTGAAAGAAAAATGGAATAACAGAAAAAATCAATTTGTGGGGGAGAACGATGTTTGATCAGAATAAATTTAGATTGATCACATAGGTTGAAGAATGATAAAAACTTCGGAAGTAATAAATATTGATATAATAAGATTTTTTTATTTTAATCTAATATCTTTATAATAATATCTGATACACGGTTTCGTATCCTCTTCATGAATCATGATGAAGACTGATGAATGAGAAACATCATTGCATAGTTAAATAAGCACAGCCCCGTTAAAAATATTAATCTTCAGATAAGTGAAACGAATGGAAAAATCCACACATTTGTGATATGTTTACAATTACAGTAACATCGACAGCTGAGTCACTTTTGATCGCGGAAACGCAGACTTTCGTGCTCTGCAATTGCAGCTTAGTGAAATGTTTGGCAAGATTCCATTATTATTGATACTAATAATTTGATTGTAGTACAGAAATTGAGTGTTAACGAAATCAGCAATTTTCATACGAGTCAACTGGATGACCAGCGCGATACTTAATACGCATCACACGTTATGTTTGCCTAATTATGGAGACTAGAATAAAGCGCAGGTCAAGTTCCATTAAATTATGCGATCTTGTAGCACAATTACACGAACCGTCGTATAATGTTCCTACTGCAAATTTGGTGCAATAAAAACGAGATAATTGCGGTTCGTCTTATTTTCTATCACAAAAAAGGTGTTTTAATCAATGCATCATTTCGGCACTGATGACTTCCTTTAGCTGTATAATTTAATTTAATGCATTTTTTGTTTGACTTAAAACGGAATGGAAGTGTATGAAATATTTCGAAAGCAATACGGTGCATCGAGAGGCCCTCGGTAGATGGTTTATCTTATCAGGATTTCAATAATTTACGCCGACTTGTCACGTGTGACCTTCCACTTATGTATATGCTTTATCGTCAACCATTGATGAAAAAAAGGGAACTGTGCATGGTTTTTATTGCATGCAACATTTAAATATTGCGGGTCAGTGGGCAAGTACTGAAATATTCGACAAATTCTGGATAAATTGGAATTCCAAAAAAGCAAAAAGTTTCACTATTATAGAAACTGTATTAGATTTTTTTAATATCGTTATTTATGTCAGAATCATATTTGGAAAGGTGTAACATTCAGAATGAACCTGCTCTCATTTAACTTCGAAGTAATCTTTATTTCGGAAAATTGTTGTATATTTATCAGTTCTTTCTCCCCTATATATTCTACAGCTTTATTGCGTCTTCAAATGACTTAATGCAAAATAACAGGATGATTAAATGATTTATGGAGCGTACTGCAAATAAAATCATATTTATTAAAAGACTTCGTTCTTTTGCACTGTTTGTATAACTACATATCGTAGAGGCCAATAATTACATAAACAGGTTTTTGTATATACAAGTAGGTACAAATATAATTAATATTATTAACCATATATGTCGTGTGTATTATACGAAAGAGTAATGTACATTTGTTTATTTCACATACTCAGTGCATCGAAATCTTCGGCCGCTATATCAAAGTTACGTACTTTATGATAAAAAACAGTCTTCGGTACATAAAAGACACTTTCTGAACAAACTTTCATTCTTGCAATTACACTCGCCTTATCTCCAGGCGGGAGATATTCACGCTGATCCTTACATACGTTGTACTGTACATATATACAGAGATCCCGTGCAAAAGTGCCAATAGAATAAAAATTTTACTAATCGTTTTATTCACTTTTTTATGCCTCTAGAGCAACAGGTTCTGCTGTTTTGTCTTTTGTACGTTCTGCAACAATAAAGAAGCACGACCAATTCAATATCTTCAACAAAGATATTTGTCGAAGCAAAAGATAAATAAAACTAAATAATTTGAACACCTTACGTTTTTTCTTTTCCGGTAATCCTTCCGGTACCTCCGGCAACGTTACATCTTGTGGTACATCCGGTAACGTTACATCCTCCCGTACTTTCGCTGCTTTCTCCTCAACGTCCGCTGCCAACAAGGCATCCAGCTCTGCTTCCGCCTCGCTTTCATCATTGTCCGTGAGTTCCCCTGACAGCATTTCATCAATTTCTTGCTGCTTCTCAATACCCTCTCTGGTTTCATCCAGGACCTTTTCAATATCGTCTATGGATAACAGATCGTGCAGCTTCTTCAATGAAGCATTGCCCACTTTTAGGCCGTCGATAACCTTCACCTCCACTTGCGCGAATTCTAAGTCGTGTACCATACGCTCCAGGTTCTCTAAATGTCCGTCGGTCTTTGAAAGTATATGTTCTTGGAACTTCTTCTTTCGCAAGAGAAGTAAAGCTCGGCTATAAAGTTTTTATAGTATATAATCAATGTACAGAGAAACATTTTACGAGAAATGTGCGCGTGAAAATGCTGGTACTTACTCCTTTTGTTTATTCTGTATGAGCTTTCTTGCGATTAATCGCTCCTTTTCAAGATTCTGTTCAATCCTTCGTTGATATTGTTTAATTTTATCTCTAGTTTGCTTCAATTGCTGCAAAGAGAATTTTGTAACGACGTAAGTAATGAATAAAGTCTGCGTGTTTGAGGTTAGGAAAATGTGAAAAACAACGTACCAAAATAGCTTTGTCCTGTTCGGTGACACGACTCGGCGGTTTCTTCTTTGCGAAGAAAATACCCATCTTGTTTGAAAGGAGAAACAGGGTTTCGAAGCAAACTGTCATACGGTGTTCGAATGGAACTTCATGTCACGTTTGACAGATGCATTTAAATCAACGATAAGCAAATGTACCATGGGTGTCGCCATATTTACTAATCGACCTCTCGATGTATAGCCTTTCGATTACGGCGGAAAATATAAATTTGAAATGGACAGAAACACAATGTTACGTTTGCTCTACTTTGTGAGAAATAATGGTGTTCGCCGGGTAATTAATCCTTAAAAATAATAAATATAATTCAATAATAAGCATAATAATAAAGTAGAACTGATGCAAGAGATATAATCATATTAACAATGTTTGTAATACCCGAGAGTAAGATAGTGAAATCTGTCGACCTGAAACTGGATCAAGTGCACCCGGAATCGACAAATTTTCAAACTTTTTTATGTCAAAAACAAAGCTTTTTATGAAAAAACCATGAATCATGGTTGGAACTTCCAGTGCTTGATACCGTTGCTCGAATTTTTCTAGCACCTAATATGATTGTTCGAATCTTTTGTATCGAGCTTTTAAAGTTTCAAGCAACGAGGATGCGATAGAAAGTAGAAGAAATGAGGATAGAGAAAAACCACAAAGACGCTGGATTGAATTGAACAATGTCCATTATATTATATATTTTATTCCCACATACACACGGCACGTTGTGAACCTTTTCTTAAATATTAATAATATTATAATAATAATAATCATCATCATCATCCACGTTATCATCGCAATGATAATAATTTTAATAATAATAAGTAAACAATAATAAACATAATAATGTGAATTCATGAGACATATTTATATTTATGTATATATATTTATAATAAATCATATAGTAATAATCATCGTATTATAATATATATTTATATGTACAGAGGGGTACAATATTGTTATTCTTTATTAGTTTAATATTTATAATCGCAATATTATATTTATTTTTGTCTGTATACATACACAATGAATTAGATTATCGGCCCTTTCTTGCGCCACACATCTGCGGCGAATAAATTCTCTCACTTTCTATCTTTTGTTTCTATTTTGTTTCGCTTTTGTTTTTTTACCTTTTTGCATCTTTCTGTTAATCTCTTCCCTACGTTTAATTTCAGGGACCGCAATTTCGCTCTTCAACGGCACATCTGTCGCTACGCTCGAATATATTCGCGGAAGAAAAGAGCCGCGGTTCTCGTACTTTTTTTTATTTCTTTTCTTACTTTTTTTTTTCTCTTACTCTTCCACCGAGAAAGACGTCGTTGAGTTAATTCGAGTGGTCTCGAATACGCAATCGACTATACATTTCTCTGAACGCGATCTCAATATAATCCGTGATCGTTTTGCTTTATCTTACAAAACATCCATTATAGTCTGGCCGCTTTTGGATAGAGAGTCGCGCGTTGTTCGCTTCACACCGCAGGTGCCCGTAAAATCGACGATTTCAAGCCACGACTAATTCAAACAACTTATTGGTTACGCTGAAGGCAAACGTTTCTCATTTGTCTATTCGTATTTTATTTTTGTTTTCCTTTTAATTCCTATTCCTCTCTTCTTCTTTTTTTTATCTTTTCGCGTTCGCAAGTGACGAACACAAAAAAAAACGCGCGGCTCTTTCGCCAGCAGCGCTCCTTTCATAAATATTCTGTACAATGTTATAATTATTATAAATCATCATTATATCTTATATAGAGCCTTACCGTTATGTCATTATTATCGGTAGTGTAAAATTGAAACTTTTACGTACTTATGTAGATTAGACATTATCAACTGCGTGGCGATGTGCCGCCCGTAGTCGTTCTGTTTTTTTTGCTTTTTAGTTTAATAATTATTTATTTACCTTTTTTTTTTTTAAATCTGCTCTTTTTAATCGATACATAATCGTATAATTTAGTATGTCGCTATACGTATTGTAGTCGTTTACGATTAGTAAGAATATGTAAAATCGGTATTTCGTCTTAGTTCTTGGCTTTTTTTTTTTGCTCGTTTAATTCAATAAATCTCATTAAGCATCCACATAATTGTTTAATATACATGGAATTAAAAGTGGCTTAATTATTGCTTGTTATATTGCAAGTTTCCTCATTGCAAGCTGTACCATACCGCCGAGCTTCTGTTCATTCTTTCATGCTATCAAATCCGCCTTTCTTGTGTTTCTCGCGAGGCGTCGTAAAAAATATTTTAAAAACCTTTGCTCCGTTCCGTTCTATGCATTTGAAACAGAATCACAACTATTTAACTGGTTCCCTAATTCGACGATGTGAATGACGAGACTCTCAGACTCCCGATAATTCATAACATGCCGTGTACACAGAACACTCGGTGTTCCTCGGTTGTTTCACGCGACAACGAAAATACATATCACAAAAGTAAGGATAACGACGAATGGGACAAAGCAAGTGTCTTGAAAATCGCGATAACCTTTTAACTTCTCACACATGCACACAACGATCATAATGCAGTTCCCTTGAAAAACATTTCGGGTCATCAAAAAATTGCTTCTTAGACTTCTTTTTTTTTCTCCTTTTTTTTCCGTTTGGTTGAATTTTTCATCTTACAATACAGTAGTCACGAAATAGATGTCGGAACCAATAGAAAGTAGAATACGAAGGAGGTTTGCAAAGAATGATGATCAATGGCACGACACAGCGTTAATTTATGAAACGATTTTTAGATTTCGTAGATATGTTAATCGAGGACAACCAATATACATGCAATTCGAAGTTGATTCAAACAATACATTTACTTTCCCGCTTATCGGTCATTACCGCTAAAGAGATCTCGAATATTCCGCGAAGACAAATGTCATACTGTCTATCGATTTCTGTTATCGTTCTAGGAACGAGCATTTTACAAGGAACAACTTTTGCTCGATCGATTCGAGTACACTGATGCATTGGGAAGAGGAACTGAAACAACGAGCGAGAGAAACAAAATGTTCCATTACATAATGGGTCGCTATCGCGAGTTAGTTTTCCATCATGAGTTGCACAAACGGGCATCGAACGTTTGCACTAAAACTGGAACGATGACATAATAGCCTAAACAAAGGCCGTCGCGATAGTACTGAGAAGAGCATTTGTAAATTAATAAATTTGTAAATAACCGCGAGTCAGTAGGGTTAAACAACATTGCAATTTAATCGGCATTGAAAACACTCGCACAATAGTTGATTCAGCCTTCCCACGATAGAGTGTACCCGTTGAAACGAAATGCTCAGGACGTTTCTCCACAATTGGTAGGATTATTATTATATCCATAAAATAAATACGGTTATCGAAATTTCAACCCTTTTGACCGATACTCAAGATACATGAAACTGGATGGTCGACTTTATGTGCGATCGTTCCATCTAGTTTCACCTGTTCAAGTATAGAGTCAACGATCGTATCTGGATAATTCTAACAAAAGTGAACATACACGTTTCGATAATAATGAGTATCGAGTGGAAAATGGTACTTGTATGCTGTTATTGTACGATGGTTAGCAAAACTTCATCGAAGCTCGAGGCTGTTATATTCTTTTTCTGCACGCAGGAAGAATATTAACAGATAATATTTAACTGCGCATTCGAACGTGTGCACGTGTAATTACATGATTATATATACTTATCGTAATATTTTATGCTTTGCGTGTGCATATATATAATATGTATATGTATATATATACATACATATCGTATGGGGTTATTTTCAGATTTCATTAAGCCTCGACTCGAAAAAATCGCCAGCACGCCTGTTGAATGGTGCTAAGTCGTGGCTCGTAAAACGAATCGGATCGAAACCTCTTATCGATTTTATTCTTTTCGAGAAACTTTCGAGTTCTTATCGAGCGTTCCTCGACAGCTAAAACATGGGGCCGAATACTTACGTTGCCATTGTCGGCGTGCTGTGCGATTTCTTTGAGACGCGATCATCTCCGTAGAAACTCGAAGTAAACGAAATAATCCGCTCGAGTACAACAACGATTGTACCCGTTAACACAGTGGGTTATTGCATTGCGTGATAAATAGGAAATGATAATAGGACGAGTTACAATAATACTATCCGATAATAACGCTGCTCATAGCAATTGAACGACAGTAGTAATCATTATTACAATGCAATATAAGTCAACAAAAAGGGAAAACAAAAAAATTAATAATAACGATGATGATAATAGTACTCATAATAATAATATTAATAATAAAATAATAATAATAATAAACTAGCGAGCTCTGTTGGCCCGCGTGCTCCCATGACACGCGAATAAAAATAGCTCCTAAGTAGGACCCTTTAGCCTACATCTTTGGCTGCGACGTTCCACTTAAAAAAACACCGATCGAGCGTCACGATTACAATCGATCGATTATATTACAACTGACTTGAAACTCAACCGATCGAATCATGCACTCGTTAGAGCGTTTCCCTCTGATTGCCAGTTGGCAAACGCGACTCGAACGGGCCCGATAATCGAAATCGAAACTGAAGGTACGAGCAAGTCCAAGCCGTCAAGTTAGAGGGGAACGCTCACGACTCGTCGTATCAGGTCGCAGCAACGATCTTCTCGTACGCACAAAAACGTTGTTTCGAAAATTGTCTATCTACCTACGGACTTCTGCGAGTTCATTTCATTCACTCTATCTTTCCCTTCCTTTCTCTCACTCGCTTTCTCTCCCTCTCGTTCGCTCTATTTCTCGCAAGTTTCTCATGCTCTCCTTCTTTCGACCCATTCACATCGCGCACAGAGCGACGGGGGTTGTTTTCAAATATCGTAACATCCTGTCCGCGTTTCCTCCGTTCGTAGAAGATTAAACGGTTCGTGTGTCGCCTATCGCGTCAGCTTTCAGCTGAGGAAACCAAAACGAAATGCGCAGATTCGTGTCGCACAGCGAAAGTATGCTAAACTAGCCGTTCTAGGAAACATATCAGCAGTCAAGAAATAGAGGGTGCGTAGAAAGTGATCGAAGGATCGATATCGACGAATCCGTGAGACGAAGTGAAACTACTCTTCCTCCTTTTAATATTCTTTGCTTCTGTCTCACTCGTTTATGTATATTTTGTGTGTTTAATAGTGTCGTTCATGTTGAACGAGATTAATTAACGCGTGTAACATGTGTTCGCATATACTGGCGTGTACGTCGGGTTTGAATAGTATTGTTCTCGTTGTATCCTAGGAAAACCTGTAGTGAAAGGTGTGTACGTGGGTCTGTGAAACAATCGTACGATTTGGAGATTGATGCAATTAGAAACTCTGCATACGTAAGATCTAACGTTTTAATTGTCTGTACCAAGTATGGAACCGTTATATCTTCATTGCTACTATAGGCAGAACGTGAAACACTATTTCAGAATCGTGAACGATCATTAATACGCGAGCAACTATTGCCGTTGGTATCAAGCGCAAACAGATTGAAATCTACGTGAACATTAGTGGACCGCTGTTGCGTTCAACTTCGCGTTACAATGTTCCTATGGTTGTGTATTGTTTTCGTACAATATAGTTGATTAGTTGAAAATGATTTAAATTGCGCTTGATTATGCTGAATTTGTTCGCTGCGTATTCTTCACTCAATTATTATTCGATATTGCTTTATTCCCTATAAAATATCGTACGATCGAGCGACATCGCGATACCTCTGTTTAACACGAAATGGTAACAATTGTAACGATTCAGTAACAAGAAACAAATGAACAGCAAAAGTTTTCAATCGTGTAATAAAAAAGACAAACATATGGTTGTAAATAATAATGTTTGCATGCTTCCATCGAAAATTGTAACGATAAATGAAGAAATGTTACTCATGACAGCTACTTGCACTCGATTGCCGTTAAGACTTAAGTATGATAATGTGGCTGCTATTTCATTGCACTCATTTTTCGTATCATTGTACACGTGTGTCGCGCATACCTATCGCGTAAAAATCTGTTGGCCGTGTTCTTTTAATTTCATCTCATCGTTCAATCACGGAATGACAATAATCGATTACTCACTTGATTAACATCTTCCTCGCACTCTCTTTACAATTGTGACCTCCATTTCCTTTCTCCTACCTTCTTCTCGCTGTGTATATTATTTATTTATATATAATATATATTTTTTTTTAATCAATTATTGTAATTATTACTTATTATTTATACACGTGTATATTTATTTTTATATATATATATACGTGTGGGTGTTTGTATGTGTGTTTATTATACGTGTACGATGTAGAAGTGTACGTGTGAGCTGGTTAATTGCGCGACGAGTGATCGAGCTCGGTCGATGAGCATGCGACGCCATCTAAATTTTTACATCCCCATCATTTCCCTAACTTTATCCCTTGATCAACTTCAAGTCCTCGAAAAAAAAAATATTCATCGGGAAAAATGAATCCCCTCATGTAAAAAGGGAAAAGCATCGCAAAGCAAGAAAAGACTGGACTGCATCGCACAACGAGCTCGTCTCTCTCGCAATTCCTTTCCCGTTTTTCTTCTATTTCTATTTCTCTCCCGTCCCCTTTTCGCCCTGTTCTACCCTCATCCACCCCGGTTGCACCCCCGTTCGGTTTCTCTTGTTACGATCAACGATGGCGATGATCGAAAAATTATTCAGTACAATAGTATATTACCTTTTAAAACATCAATAACTATATATATATACAAATGCATAAAACAATGTCTCAATATATCTGTCCATTTTCCATAATCCTCATATTTTTTTATTTTGTCTGTTTGTCGCCTTAATCAGTTATTATATATATAGTCATAATATATTTCTTGCCTTTTCGTTCATTAATTATATTTATATTTATATATATTTATATTTATATATACTAGATGTAGATATAGACGTAATATTTCAATATTAATGTATTGTATATTTATAAATATAAACGCGTGGACTGTACTCACATATATATTTTGTTTCCTCTGGTTTCATTTTTTTCTCCTATGCTTGTCTTTCCTATTATATGTCCCCTTTCCTTTCTCCTATCGTTATTCACTTTTGCATTAACTCGCATGTGTATTGATCGCAATTTTTGTTCGTTTTGTTTGCTTCGTTCTAATTAATAATTGATCGTAGATCTCTGTCGAATATATAAATAATTCGCCCGGAAAGTTGCCCGGGTTCCTGCCAAAATATGTGTGATTTACCCATAAAGCAATGACTAAATAACTTTAAAAAAGGCTAAATAAATACCTTTAAAATTATCTCTAAAATACTTATATTATACAAAGATAATAATAAGTATCACATTCCTTTGCTACTCACGCTGTAACATAGTATTTATCATTTCAAACCAACCGATCCATTCAAAAATTGTACAGTTTAAAATATAAACGTGATAAACGATAATCCTCAGGAACCCAAGGTTCTTTCGGCACACTTTCCATCCTAACTGCGAAAAGTTACAACTTGTACATTTAACTAAAACTGCATTCTTTTTTCTTCCATTTCCTGCGTGTGCATGCCATTCAAGTTTTCTTATTTTGCTTTTGCTGCTGCGATCTCGCGCGTCAGTAACCCTTAAACCTACGTACGATGAATCTCATTATATTTTACGTTCTTTTGAGCTGGTGTTTATATTCTCATCTATATATTTCCCGTATTTTCACCCTCTATGCTTTTCGTTCGCGCAAGGTTCAACTCTCCATTTCTTTGAACAATTAGCACGGCTTTGCGATGCACGAAGCGTTTGTCGCGGTTGTTTAACGCACGTTCAACTCATTTGTTTCGTACTGGATGCAGTGAATTTAACGAAAGAATCAAGAGAACAGAATGTATTTGAGAACCTATAGTCATCGAGTGCACGCCTCGTTCTGTATTTTCTGCTCGATGAACTTGCCTTTCATTCATAAACTCCGCGTGAAGTTTACGAGACACCGGCAAACGAACCTTGGCAAAACGCACACGTAAAAATTCAGGAACGAAGGATATCGGTAGAAAAAATGAATCGTTTAACTCTTCGTAATTACTTTTTACACTCCGTTAAGACCAACATTTGCCCCGTGCAACATACTGTTCGCCAGACAAATTCCAAATTTCTACGTATGTGTATTTTACTCTCTTATTCGACGGTTTCGTTTTAGTCTTTTCAGTTATTCGAATTACTTTTATGTATACCAACTTTACTCTTTCACACGCGTTTATTTACTTCCCGAGCGTAACGAAGCAGCTACCATTTTGTTTCGCTTGCAAGAAATCCGAATTTGCATCTTCCAAAATACACGTGATTGCAGTTCGTTCCAGCGTATATCTCCCATGCCGGGTACTGATGACTTATTTACGGCCCAAGTATTTTCCTTTCTCCTTGCTGTTTTTTATCGTTTCTTGTTTTTAGAACGAGCGGGATCACCCGTCACGCGTGTACACGTCACCGACTTAAGAATACATGTAGTTTAGCCGCGATATATTTTACTCCTGTACATTATTATTATTATTAATTTTTCATTTCACCGTTCATTATTTGCCATTTTAATTCTCTGTGGTCATGACGAAGTATTGCTAACGTTCGTAAGAATTGACTCGTTTGTTTATTCGTTCCTCTTCTTCTTTCTTTCATTTTTTTTTTTTTCAGTTTTCTCATTCAATGCGCGACTTCAACACCCGCGCACAGGAAAACAAAATGGCCGCCGTTCGACGTGACACGCGTCTCAATTTAAAGTCACCTTTATTCATAAATTTTTTTTTGTTCTTTAATTTACCCTGTTGCTGAATACAATAATAACCGTACCTAGAATGGCCGCACCTACATCCGTCGTTTCGTAATAATTATAATTAATAATCGCTCCTTGAGTCTCGCATGGCGAATGCAATAATAGTAACAACAGTATCGTACGAAAACAGCTTTGATCAGCGTTATTAACAAAAAGAGAGCGATAGTCCGCGGAATGAGTGATGCACGTCGACACGGTCTCTTTGCATCAATTTTGTTTTTCCCCCTTAGAAGCAGGGAGGTTCGAGCGTCCCGACACCCTTGAAATCACTGAACTGAACCTTCCCCGATGGTTCGATAAAAATTCACGAACAAAGAAAAACATACCTCCCTGTTTCCCGTACGATATTACAGCTCACGGCACATTTAACCTAGGCCAATTACGAATATTCGAATGGAGCACCTCAGCTTTCGCCCTCATTAATCAGCGAACACTTCGAAGCGCGATCGTTCCGCGATTAAGGCTAAAATACACAATTAACGTTCTCCCGTTAACAACGCATCTGTGTGTGTTTCACCGCGCTGCCCTGCTTAAACTTTATAATTTCCGTTCCTAATTCGTAAATGGCATTTTTTTTTTGGGATGACCGTGTTCATAGAATCTAAACACTTAATTATTCACGTTCCCTTTCGCTCTTTCTTCCACACATTCAGAGTATATAGGGACTCGCAATCTCACTACGCGTCGAAGTGCCATCGTTCTCGCGCGTGTGCCACCCGTTTCCGTTTTCACGAGTCGCGCTCTCACCGTTAACCAACGCTCTGTACATATGCAGACGCACGGTATAATAATTGCAAACATGCGCGCGTGTGTATATATATATATATACTTTGCTTTCTTCTTAATGCATTTTGTTTCGAGTAATTTGATAATTGCGCATGGTTCCTTCCGATGTCGCGTTGGTGTGTGTGTGTGTGTATACATATATATATATATGCATGGGCCTGTACGTGTATATACGCGTCTGTCAGTATAATTCGTTTAAAAAGCCGCCGACGCGTGTGAAAGCGTACAATAAGTCGTGTCTAGAATGTGTATCTGTGCGTGTAAGTGTTTGTACAGGTTGCACGTGTACGTAGAAGTGGGAGTATATAGGTAATTCATGTGTGTTTGCAATGTGTGAATTGTGTGTTGGTGAACGTCGCTTGTGTTTCCCTTGCCGGCTCCTCTATAGGGTCATGCATATACGCCATTATGGTAAATCAATGATACAATAATTCGCGCACGGGTAATACACGTATCTGTGTACCGAGGTTGATGCAAGTAATCGATCGAACAGCTATACAATAGCCGGTGAAATTCAACGGTCATCGTTTCGGCATGGGATGAGGCCAGACATTCAACGATACAACGCTCGGGGCACAGCGTTCTCTTACTCGAGCATCTCACGCAACCCTGTACATCTCACGCTTTCACCCTCCCTTCTCGAATGACATTCTTCGCTTCCAGGTGGCTACCTATCCTCTTCTTATCGATACGCATCGCCTTGAAGGCCGGTGGTATTGCCATCTCCCTTTTATTGCTACCCGCCTTCTATTCCGTTCGTTTAACTTACATCGAGCTCCGCGATTTCGAATCCGTACCTACCAGTTCGCAACCCTAGCGTCTTGTTTTTTATTCTCCCACTTCATCCCTCGCACGATAAGCAATGCAAACAGCATCATGTCATCCGTGCAGCACGCGTGTCTACGTCTATGTACGTAACCCTCCCCCCCGCTCCTTTCACGTACCGTGCTTTATTCGTCCTCTTTTCTCCCTCGTTGCACACCCGGGAAAAGGGAAAAGTGCTTTGACGATGCCGGGGCGAGAGAGAAGTGCCATTCCGGCATTCAGTCAGCAAAGAGCACGCCGAGAAGTGGCGGACACACGCGCGCAAGAAACAAAGAAAAAGGGCGAAGCCCACTCTTGGCCTGCCTGGCGCCCTCGTTGTCTTCGCTTCTAAATTTCCCAGTCGACTGCCCCTCGCACATACGCGTCGGCCCTCGAAAAATTCCTTACACATCATTTTTTATACTCTCCGCGCCTATACATCTAAAAAAAAAAAAAAAACCCCACGAAAGACCAACAGAGAGGCGCTCTTTTCCCGGGTGCGAACATGTTACGCGTATAATAATTATATTTTTTATTATTTGTATTTATATTTATATTTTATATTTATATTTGTATTTATATTTATATTTTGTATTTATAATTATATTTGTATTTATATTTGTATTTATATTTATATTTATATTCATATTTATATTTATATATATATATATATATATGTATATTGCGCGTGTGTACGCGCGAGCTTGCACGGCGCAAGATTTCCATATTTTTTTTGTTGTGTTTGTGTTAATCATTAGAATCGCCATATTGTTATACAATAATAACCAGTAATCATAATAATATTCGTATGTAAGTTGGTATTCTTCCTTCATTCTTTGCCTGCCTTAAATACTAGGGATCCATACGTTATCACCTAATATTTATCAATTATTTATTTATATATATATAATATTTGTATATTCTAGACTTAGTCGCTTATTTATTTAGCAATTAATAATATTAATTTAATTCATTATTATTATTATTATATTATTTTTTATTAATGTCGGCGAACGGGCATTAATACGCAGTTTCGGCCACATCTAGCTTCACGCAGCTTTTGCCCTTCGCGTTTCCCTTACTTTCTGCTTATACTTCTTTCTCTACCATGTTATTCTTCACGCAAACTTTCTGGACGTGTGTTATCGCGATTTACAATTTGTATATTTTCCTCGCATAATTACTGCAATTGTTTTCGTTCCTGGTTCTTCTTCGTCCTCTTCTGCTTCTCCTGCTTTTTGTGTTTTCCCTATTTCTTCCTAATGATTTCAACTTTGATTTTCTTTATTTGTTTGTTTTTTTTGTTATTTTTTGGCCAAGAAATGGCGGTTTTTCTTTGAATCTTCGTCTCATTGTGCTCAATCGATCGTTCTTGCAAGGCCGAAGACACCAACGCTGTTGAAAACCATTATCATTCTATCTAAATCGCGATTCTTGTATTTATTGCTAGAGATGGTACGCATCCTCTTCCGTCCAGATATCGTTCGTCATAGTAAGTTAATCCAAGGCATTTGTTTCGCTCATTGTACCGTCAGTCGACCGTGCTGCGTTCTGCCCTCTCGTCCATCCTGACGAAAAAACGTTTGTTAGCCATAAATTACGACAGACAGAGGACGAATACGCTACGCGTGATCCGTCGATAAAAATCATGATCTTTTTGAAATTAGCGCAAGCAGATCGTGTCACTGTCGGAGTATTTGAATCTGAATCGCAATGAAGGAAAAACGAGATCCCTTTGTGATTGTAATGTTTCTTTTTAATTCAAGCAATGGAAAATGTATTCTATTTTATCACAAAGGCATCTTGAATCTTCAATTTCCACTTCGTATTGTTATCAGTTACAGCTAAGAACGAATTAATTGAGCTTTGTAAAAGTTTATTGAGAAATATGTTTGAATAGAGTGTATTTGTTATATTCATTTCTGGTGTCTGCGCTGCTACAGAATACTGGAATTATTTCGTTACCGTAATCGTAATGCGCTAAATTCGAAGAAACAGCTGAAGAGATTATAATCTTGTGATCGCTATTAATTAAAGTAACGTACAATGAGGAAAGCGTTAAAAGTGCTTGAAATTATTGTACATTGTTTTCTCATGCTTTGCATCTAATTTCCAGTGACAAAAGCTTCGGTTTGGGACGATTTATTTAAAAAAAAAAAATGTAAATTTTAACATGCACGAAACTCTTGAAAAAATAAAGTAATTCAAAATAAATGTCATGGATCGTGACTACGTACCTGTTATTAGGTCTTAACAAGGCTCAATGGTAGCCATTAGTAAACGCCGCTGGTATTAGAGGGCCCTAAAATGCGAAGACAAAAATTTCATCATGGTTTACATATGAGTGTTTCTAAAATTTTCTAACGTTTAGTCATGATATTGCAATAATTTAAATTAGCTTGAATTACGTGCAATTGCGATACTTGATCCTGGAGGTTTGCATCGTCAGTTCAACAAAATTAGTTCGTAATTATCAAAGAGAAGATATAAAAACTGAAGGGTAAAAAAAAATAGAACATAACAGAATCTAGTAAAATTGGCAAACCGACAAGCTCAGCGTTCAGAGTTGTTTTTGCAATCGAAGCTGCAGCAACATAAGTTACAAAGTTGAATGGAAAAAAAGAACTTGCACCGTACTCTCGAATCTCTCGACAATTATCCCTTTTTCTTTACCTTGCTTAAAGATCTTTGCAAGGTACATTGAATGGACGGGAGAAGTATCACAGACAAGTTTAATAATTCGATGCTGTTAGTACGGTTAGCTGTTGGGAAAGTAGTTCGTTCTGTTCGAGCCCTCGACGAAAAGTTTAATTAAAATCTATTCATTCGCCCCTAACGTGAAAATAAAAGAAATTGTTAAGCGACTATCAATTAAGTCCGGCCTACTCCAATGTACGATGGCTATTAACAATTCCATTCAGGAATCAGAATGTTGCTTTTGTTACTTGTGACATTTAAAAACAATGGAACGCTGTCTCGCGGGACAATGGTATCGAGAAGTATACCAATTCAGTATAATCGGCGAACGTCCGACGCAGACAAGTCTGCACTAGATAACGCCCAACTAATATTTAAATGTTCCTCCAACTTTTCTTGCGAATAAAACCATTGTGCATAGGCATTTAATAATTTCTATCGTCCATACTCTATCCATGATCTTCAAATGTCACAAAACATTACCTAGCAAACGTTCTAAAGATACTACTCATAGAGAACTTGGAGCGCCAAGTAGTACGAGTCAACCACTCGTCAGACCGTCTCACAAATTCCCCTTAAAAGTTGCCCGCAACATTAAAAATCTTCCACTAAAGGTTCCCCCTCCTTCCATCTCCACCCACCCCCTATAAAAAACGAACTAATCAAAAGAAGTACTAAATATCTCCGTTTGCAAAGTACCCAGCGAAACACTTACACTCGATAATGCACTTGGCGATATAACACTTTGAAAATGCTGTCGCAAATTGAATTACGGATAAACCCAGTATGGAAAGCCAAACGGGGTCCAATGTCGGCGTGAAGAGGGATCGTAGATTGGACTTACGGGACTGTAGTTGAGCGGGGCACGGGACACAGCGATCGCAGGGAACGCGGTCGTAGGGGGCTGCGGGCTTGCTGCGGCCTGGACGTAGCTGGCGACTGCGGAATCCGCGGCTGCGGCTGCTGCTGCGGCTGCGGCGCTTGAACTATACATGTCGATTGGGCCCGGCGAGTTGGCCGCAGGAAAAGATCGGCCCTGTGGCCCACCGTGGCCGCCAGCCCCGTGCGGCGACGCCGGCGGAAATCCGGCCTGTGCTGCGGCCGCCTGGTAGTTGTTCATCACTGCAACGAACACGCCGACATTTTTATCATTCTGCATCCGCCGCCACGGCCTGAGCCGGCGAACCTATTATTTGTGCTGCTGTGTCGTCGTCGATTAGAGCGTCTCTAACGAACTGTGTCGCGATCACAAGGCGGGTGTTAGAGGGAGAAGACAGAGAGTAATGTGTCAGAGGTATCTTCGATTTTCTGTGGACTATTTGGCTGGCAGAGTGTAGGATTTTTATCTGATTTGGGGGGACCGGAAACGATCGAAATGTACATTGATTATGGAACAGGCTGGAATTGGGCTCGCAGCTCATCTTGGAGGGGATTCGCCGGCTCGATGTCTGATTTGGTAGAATTTCGTGGCAAACTGTTGGTAGGTTTTTGCTGTACCGTTTGATGGAGTGAATTTAATGCACTCTGGTGAAACAATTACGAGGCCTAGGTAACGGAGTTGTGTGTAATAAAAATGATATTATCGAGGTATTTGTGCAACATGTTTTACGTACACACCGTATGTAATACGTGGTAATGGTAAAGATTGGAGATACACTAATAAGCGGAACAGGTTGTTTACCGTTTATTAAAACGGTTTCCTTACTGATTTTAATGCTACTCTATTATTATTTATACCTGTACTAATGACGAGTTTATTGAAATTAATGTATTCGCTTGGTATCAACAATAAACACGCCTTACAATGTTTGCAATGAATCACACAACTAACATCAACGCCATCGATACTTCTGTACCTGTGTATATCCCGCAGAATGAAAATCATCGACTTGCAAACGGTATATTGTTTATGTAAACTGAACTTGTATCCTTTACAAAGGGCAATAAAATCGAAATCTGGGCGTTTGTAGTTTTCCATTTCATAGAAAGAACGAGGACGAATTGTTAATACACATTGACCAAACACATTAACACTGTACACACACAGAATATGTACATAGAGAGAGATAGAGATAGAGAGTAGGACAACAACGTCATCTCTACCAGAGACAAATAATCGTGACACACGTAAAACGGTAAAGAAGCGAAATAAAGGAAACACTCAATAAGCGGATTACAAGACAGCTTTGCGCGTAATGGAACAATGGAGAACCATCGAAGCACGGATACGATACAATGCGTTACATGTCGCCAGGAAAAACAACGCAATGACAGGAGACAGTAACGATTCGGTTTATCTGACTCGTGTTCCGTGGTATTTCGTGTACTACATATCCCTCGTCGATGTTAGTACAGTTACGACGAAAGAAACCATGCAACGAAACGAGATAAAGTTAAAACTGGAAAGAAATTTACAAATATGCGCAGGCATTCCACAAGGAGAAGACAGAAAAAAGATGGCATAAAATTCGAGCAAAGAGCGATTGATTTATCATTTATAGAGTACAGGTTTTGCACTCCGAATTAACACTTTTGCGGATCGTATTCACCTTTTCGCAGGTCCATTTCTGCCTTTCACAGATCAAATTCACCCTCTTGCAAATCACTGATTCCTTTTAAATACAATGGACCCGCTTTGTTCTCAATTACACTGTTCAACGCGTATCTGTTTTTGCAACGCGAATCGGAAACGGGACAGTATGCTTCATGTCGCGCCGGATTCGGCGACCTAATCCCCGTGAAAGAAAGCTGACGAAGAACGGCAGAAAAATAAACAGGCCTGCGTAGTTGTGGAATGTGGCAAAAATCTCGATCGGCAAGAGAAAGTACAGGGCGAAGACTACGAAAAGATTTCGCGGCAGGGGGACGAGGAGGAACGCGAAGAATTTGAAACTCGCCGCAGAAGAAAAGGGCGGACGACGGACTATGACAAACCGAAAGCGCTCGATGTACAATCTAAAACCCCATTCAGCTTTTAAACTCTCGACAATGGCGGCCGGTTACAAAGTTTTCTGCCGGTGGACGGGTTCGTCGATGTGGATGGTGGATAGTGGGATAGGGGGTGTGGGTCGAGCGCGATTCAAAAGTTTGATTTATTTGAGAGGAGATTGCGGACGGCACAGGGGTGGGGCAGGCGGATCAGGCTAGATTCAGGGACCAGCGAAAGGGTGAAGGAGAGAAGGGGCGGCATGGAGAGCGAATAAAAAAATAAAAGGGTTGAAGTCGATGTATTTCGCTGGCGGCATCTAGCCGCCCTACATGTGTGACACTTTTCAGAATTCCATGCTGCCTTTTCTCCCCCGCTGTCTGGATTGCTTCGCCACTTCCACTGCCTCGCGCTTGCGAGCTAAGGAGAAAGTCCTTTCACGGCTTGTCGTGAAAAGTGCTCTGAGCTGCGGCCATTTTCGAGAAATTAGCGTGGATTCTTCGTGGAGAACTGTACGCGAGATTGCGGCTAGACTTTTCTTAGCTTGGCTAGGGGAACGGTATTCTTTTTTTACAGCAAACGCCGTGTGCGTGGTTTATAGTAATTATTGTTTAAGACCTGTTCGACGGCGTCTCCTAGTGTGAAACGCGTATTTTTATGTTGCACTTGGGACATTTCTGCGAGAAAAGCATCACGTCTTTTGCAGGAAAAATTTCAGCCAATATTTATACCTATTGCAGTAATATTCATAGCTCACGAAAAAAAGGATTCTTAATTAGGATAAGTTTGGCTGCAGCAGGAACAAGAACGACAGAAATTAAAATTAATTGAGAAGGTGTCGAAACTTTTTGAAGCTTCTCAAAGCAGTCAGAACTTCTTGCAACGCCTTGCACAAACATTTTTCACACATTATTTACTAAGAAAATGGTAAGAAAAATGTTTTTCTTCAAAAGGTCCCGCTAGAATACCCCCTAACGAAAGAAGATTTCACATAGCTTTTAAAGACATTGCCATCCAATTTTCCTACGCCACCCTTAACTTGTATCGCGTGCG
Source organism: Nomada ferruginata (assembly GCA_963583965.1). NCBI lineage: Eukaryota > Metazoa > Arthropoda > Insecta > Hymenoptera > Apidae > Nomada > Nomada ferruginata. The sequence goes on from OY757216.1 coordinate 17,175,152, forward strand.
CACTGACCTTTGTTGAAATTGAAAAACCTTGAAAGAACCACATGGCACGATTCTGCGATTGCGAAGTATAAACTATTCAAGGAACAGGAAATCTTGCATGTTCACCGCGAACACGCAGAAACTCGTTCATCAAAAATGAAGAAAGCAAATAATCGAATCGGGACTCTAACATTTCGCTATTTCGAGCTTCCCCGTAACAATGCTATCCATCAATGGATCGGTATCGCGTTTCTCCGACGACGAACAATCGTTCCACCATGCTAATCATGTGCATGGCTAGCCCTAGAGATGTTTAGCGGGCGAAGACGAGCCACGGTTCACCACTGAAAGTATACGAAGGAGCCGAGGCAGCTTTGCAATTTGGCATTACAGCGTAACGCAAAGCTTGTTTCTGTTAATGGTGGAGAATCGAATCACGAAAGAGGATTGAATTACACGAGTTCCGAGTCCCGCTGCAGGCGGCGTCGTAATGCCGGATCCCGTCTGGCTATGTAGTAATGCCTCGATGTAACAATCACGAAGACCTCGTGCTAAGAAGCAAAGCAACTATCTATTATTCTCTGTCTCTCTCTCTCTCTCGTCGTTATTGCTTTTCGCTCTATCGCGTGACTCGATAATGAAACGCTATCAAGAATCGGAAACCGTGCGTCGCTTCCAGTGAACCCGTTGGCCGTGCATTCTGATACGTGCTCGTGAATGCACGTGTACGTATGTACGTTTGTATGTATCGAATAAGCATATAAATATGTACATGAAACCTGAGACCCTTTCCGGATGCGAGACAAATTAAGAAAGCGATAGTAGAATCGAAGGCGGGAAGGAAAAATAATTCTTTAGACGTACCAGAAAGAGCTTGCGTGAGCAAGGGCGTGTTGTTGTTGGGGGTGAGCTGTCCGTTGGTAAGATCCACTGAAACATAAAACTCTGATCACAACTGCTCTGCACTTCGATGCATATACGCGGTATGTACGCTTTCGTTACTCCGTTCTTTCTCGTGTACCGCCGCTCGGCAGAGGGAGAAACGTTGGAGAGCAGTACTGTCTTTGGCTGGTCAAAGGAGAGAGAGATGTTAGAACAAAAAAATAGAACGAAAAAAAAACACAGAAGTACAGAGAACATCGTGTGACGTCAAAGTGACGGCCGAAAGGAAGACAGAGACGTGATTTTTCCGTGTGTGTTGCTTTGTCGCCGATCCTCTCTCTCTCTCTACGCCGTGCAACGATCGAGGGAGCACGTTCTTCCTTCTGCGTCGTGACACTTTCGCGTTCCCTGGATTAAACGTTTTCTCTTTTTTTTCATTCTTTAGCCTCGTCAGACCTCCTCGCATTTTTGCCAGCGGGTCCGACTGGATTGTGTCGACGTTACTGTGCTCGCAAACTCGCCGTTACTCTCCGCTCTGGACGCGCCACGCGAAACTATTCCGCCGACAATTGTCCAATCCTTGTTTCGTTAAGAATTTTTCCTCAGTCCGCCCTCGTTCCGTTGCGCGATATTTACCTGGGCATTTCGCGTGGCCGCATCGCACGGGCAATCGAACGACGCGTTCGCATGGACGCGTCGAGGGCACATAAAATATTTGTCGCACGATAGAAGAAGCTGGGCTATCGATTTGTGCACGGGTTACGATAGCGCTCGACTCGTCGAAACGATGCGTCTTGCCGCGCTATTATATCTCGCTCGCGGGAACGGCGAAGGCAGAAATGTATGAATCGCGATCAATGACGCGGAATGGGAATGTTCGTGCCTCGAACGTTGTCGAGACGGAACGCGAAACCATCGACGAGGCATTCAATGGCGTCGATAAACTGAAACGATAATGATCGATGTTTCGCTGGAAAGTGAAAAGAATACACGGGATGAAAGAGGAGGCGGATATTAGAGGGAGATAGAGAATGTGGAGCGGAAGCAAGAAAAGAAACCGCTGCGACAGAAAGATAGACGTGGACAGAAGGACAGAAGAAGGCGTGATGCATTTTTGTCCACACTCCAAAGTGAATGTCGACTTCATACATTTCTTCCGGAGCGCGGTCCATCGGACGTGCTGCATCTGCGCCTCTGTATACGCGCGGCTTGCATTCTCGCTTCCGGTTCCGTGGTGGTACACTGCCGGCACCCCTGACATTAATAAAGTAGAAGAAGGGAGCTGAGAATGCTGGAGAAATAAAAAGGGAGAAACTGGGACAGCGGGTGGGTTGGGTAAATGAATTAAAATAAATTTGGAAAGTGCTGGAGACAAAAAAAATATCGCTGACGTGTTGAGCTGATTTTTCGAGGTTCTGGGAAACGACGATGACGATATGATTTTGCTCGTGCTCGATTTCAGAATGAGGAATATTGTGGGATATCATTTTTTTCTAGTCCGTTTAATCTAATTGAACGTACGAGGGACTTTAGAAATACTAAAATTACTTTGCATTAAATTCCTCTACCGGGAATTTACAAGAACAAAACAGTCACTAGTCTATTACTTGGATTTAAACAAATCAATGCATACCGTTAATTACTTGTTTCATACTTTGAACAAATAATATTTTGCCCATATAAAGGAACAGCTTTCTGATTTACTCGACGAAGAATTCACTTCGCAAATCAAAGCAAAATTTCATAATTAAGAAACTCGCGAAATAAATAAGTTAATAAGCAAAGTAACGTGTGCGACAGTTCCAATCCTCGCGCATTAATTACTCCCAGGTATTCGACGACGCGAAGTTCATCTCGGCAGGCAAGGGAAAATAAAAACACGAAGAGCAGAAAGGGGAAAGAAAAATCGGAGGTCCTTTAAAATCGGTCGAACAAACACCGGCTGGTTTTGTGCTGCCGATGAATACGGACGTTCTGACGTCACGCTCTCCGCAAATTTTTTCCACCGGCTCGCTTTTTCACGAAATAAATACGACCCCTACGCGCGTGCATTACGCCAGCCCTTGCATTTACCGCTCGAAATCAAAGAAAAAAAAAAAATATTGCACAAAGAGCCACGGGTAAATGGTTTAAAGTCGGCCAGAACGCAAAGGCGGACCCGCCGCGAAGCGTAACGCGCAGTAAGAGCGGCGTAGAAAATCGGGGAAAATGGATGGGACCCGGAGAAAAGACGACCAACGAAAATAGGAATACACCAGGCGAATCGTGGCAACCGTGGGATTTATGTATGGCGATGCTCGTGGGGCTGGTCGATCTGAAATTTGCGTGGATTTCACGGGATCCGAGGGGTGAATCGTCATCGACACTGGGTAAACAGGATGGAAAATAAATCAGGATGGTAGCGGGGCGTTTTAGACAAGTGGGCTGAATTGTAGCTTAGGGGTGGAGATGAAAGAAAACGTCGAAATTGACAGCGCCACGTTATTTATGTGCATATGCGTGGTTGATATAACTTCGTTTAATTGAATTCAACCGAATCGGTTACTTAAACTGCAACCAGATCCAAATGATTCATATTTTTCAATCATAATAAATAGTAGGAATGTTTATGAATACATTTCTGTGGGAAGTGAAAATAACAGTGGATAATTGTGGGTGCCCGAAAATACTGGGTTCAATTAATGCTCCAAATTTAGGTACTTTTGTGACCGTACATATGCATATAAACGTGTAATACTGGAATTAAACTATGAGAAACGTGTTACAATTAACGCGTCTATCTTGCATTGCTGCGAAGCTACAACCTACACCACTCTCGTGAGACATTCAGTACATTGCAGGATCGTTCAGAGATAAGCTTCCGAGTATGGAATAAACGAGAGAAAAGATCGATCATAGTGGCTGAATGTTTCTGTGCAACAGAAAACATTACGACACCCCGCCGAAGCTAGCTCCAAGTTAATTGGGTTAGTTGCTCCGAGCGCCTACAGATAAACGATTAGCTAATCTATGGAAGCTAAATGAAACATTGCGGGTCTCGTGAGACTCATAGGCGATTTTATATGACGATCGGGGGCACGGGAAATACGTCATCAAACGTGGCACTCGGTACAACATCGAAGAACAGTACTGAACTCGACAGAAATAAAAAAAAAACATAGTTGAACAAACAAAGATCAATGAAGCCCCAAACTTCGCCAAACATTCAGGCAAACATTTCTAAAAGGATAAAGATTTTAAACGCCCACGAATACCGCAAAGTCGTGGGAGGAAATCGTCCCCCGGATGCCGCGTTAACGCAGAAGAAAAGAAGCGCGCTCGGATAGCGTGAAAACAGTGCTCCCAGATTGTGGAATCTCGTTTCGTGAATGGTAACCGGTGGGACTGATAACGCGATAGCGCGAGAGGGTGAACGGACCATAAATCGCGGATCGACGTGATTTGTATGGGGTATCACACCGCTTAATGGTGTGGCTTGTCTCTATCTGGCTCGGCCGGTTCCTAGTCGGAAGTTTCGAGCCACTGCCGGGCATGCAGAGGAATATTCGTGTCTCTATCGCGTGACGATATACGTGACTTCATATCTTTTTCCCCCAGTATCGCGAACTATAAATGGAAATAGCACGGGCGAAGCTCGCCCGGCTACGTGGCACGCGTTCATCATTGGATTACGACGGCCGACTCTCAAGAAAACGTCGGACAAGCAACATAATTCGAAATCATGGGACAATTTTCCGCCCACGATTTTTCGTGCCACCCGAGAAGAGATACGCAGGGTGAATAGCGATTGTGGAAAATTGGTTTCGCGATCCGATGAATCGATACGAATTAAATAGTTGCTCTTTGTGAAAGAAAAATACACGATGCAATGCTGCAGCGACATTTGGGTCTACAGGGTGAACCACGAAGTTTGATCGACTCAGATTATTCTGTTACTAGTAGGCGGATCGAAAATTTGTTTATCTGTTGTACGATCTTCTGATTAAATATTTAAGATGACAGTACTACATTTTGTATACAAAAAGCTGCAGGTGAGGTTGGTACTTTGGAGAAAAAAATTGACAATTCAATAGAATGATTTTGAAGCTTTGGAACTTGAGAATGATTGTTTATTAATTTCAGCATTTACTTGATTCTCTCTAAGCTTTCAATCATCGACCTCGCCAAGAGGGACATCGCTGTACCCATTAAAAGCTATACGTATTGGTATTGCACGTTTCCAGTATTCGCGATTCAGCAGCGGAAAAAAAGCACAGTCTCATTCTTCGAATCAATAACGTGCACGCCTGCTCGCCGATAAGGACATACCGAAACTAATCCGAACTTTCGAACAATGTAGCCCGGTGGAACTTAAAGAGCAGGAGAAACAAGGGCAGTAGAAACGAAATCGGAGCGCTGTCAGGCCCCGATGACGAATGAACCGGGAAACCTCGCCCGCAGACGTTTATCGGGCGTTTCGTGAAAAAATAGGAAGGGTTGCCACGTGTCGAGATGGCTGGCTTCGAGATCCCTAGAATTCGCGAGTCACGAGAGTGTATCGAAAACGCCGTGGGCTTCTCCCATCCAAGATTGAGCGATGAAAGCACAGGTGCTCCGGTGCACGTGGCGAACATCCGGGATGCTAAATCTTAATGCTCGCGGGATTCGAACGCTTTCATTGAAACGGCGGACGTATAAAGATCTGGGCCAAGAGTTCATCTATTTCGAGTGTATCTCCAGCTGACGTAGATACGATCGAGATTCTGGATAACGGGGCGAAGCGGGTCGCGCCGCGAAATCCACTTGTGGGATATGAAATATCGGCTCGCAAGTAAACTGCGACATCCTGACAGGAGAATGATTTCAAGCGGGCACCGGCCCAACCCCGTGTCAGCTACCGGATCACGGTTAATTCTTCGATCCATTTAACGCTGACTCGAGCGGCCCGAAGAACGAAAGGGTGGCTTCTGTTGCCGCCTTGATAAAGTTCAAGCTTGAAATTGAATGAAACTCGCGTGGCGTATAAAGCAGAACAACTGAAACAACTGTAGCACGGTTTTTTATTGTACTCCGTCGGAATGTTCGACGGGAGTTTTGAAATAATAAGCGGGGTAAAGCGAACGAGTATAGAGCAGGGGATGCTTCACGCGAGAGGGATGGAGATCAAAGTTTTACACAGCGGTTCGATTTGAATGCCCGTAGAGTTGGTGGATTTCTCTGGAACCGAGGAACAGAAATCACGCGAACTGTCTCGTTGCCTAGATATTCGGGAAGGTCGACGAAACTATTGTATTTCGTGGATCGATAGGATGCTCGGCAATTCTTGGAGCGGGCAATAAAGTGCACGTGCCTTCCTGGCGGAATATTTTTATATATTTCTATATAGGTTTAGTACGGCAACCGATTCCTTATCTTCGGGCAAGATCTGGTAGCGGAAGATATATGTATATCCCGGGATGCTGATAAAACACGCCCTGTTGATATACTGGCGTGGATTAGGGCGGATATTATAGGTAATGCAAGCAGAGGGGAAATAAATACGTCGCGGCTTGAGTAAGCGATACGAGGAAACGGAAATATCGATCGATTAATGAATTTGCGCTCGACGTGTAATGCAGTTTTATGGTGCACGCTATTTTAATTCAACGCACGAGCATTCCGGGATGATTAATTTCGTGTAGAAAAGCGCTCGGTATACGTGACTGTCGTGTCTGTACGTAGCGTGACGCGTGGCATCGCGTATCGTCATTATTAGTTATGTGCGATTTAAGCATTCGGCGATGGCGACCCGATGGTTCGCGCAACGAAAGATCACCCTCGTCACCCTGAAAAATGTTCGAACGTTCAACCCCGGCGAAGCAACACACTGGACGAATCACGCGCTCCATCAACAATGACGTCGATGCTTAATAAATTGATTAACAGCGGGCGGTTAGTTGGTTATGCCCTCGTGCAGCGACGAGAACGTGAAGCGTACACAAAGGGAACAATTTTAACATGGTTCAGTCTGCGCATCCTAAACTACACAGACGTATCCAACGAATAAATGTACCGATAATAGTTGTAAAACCTTCGAACAGTAATGGATAGGCATAAAAAATGGTGGTAACAAGTATATCGAGTATCTTGAACGTCGAAACTCACTAAGGACTACGTTACGCGTCAGAACTGTGTTTCACTCGGCTAAGATTTAACTAAGATAATCAGCGTTCTAACACACTAGTCAATTAAACTCCAACGGCATTTAAAAAACAGTAACAACGGTCGAGGTAACAGGTATCCAAGTGCTAAGTGTATCCAAAAAATACTATTCCCAGATACAGCAGGTTATGGCCAGTACAATAGAAAAAGGATAAATATAATAATATAATACGTATTAAAAAGATACGGACAGTTAAATATCTGCGGATATACACACGACACACAAAAGAAGGGCTTCACTCCCATACTATCTACGCACTAATCTACTGTACTATTAAATTATTCTATGAACTATGGAACCGACGACTTCGAGATCGTGGCGTACATCTGTTCGATCGTCGACGACCGTCACAATCTCCAAGCTCGCCACTCTTCATACTACTGTGTCTATAACCATTTAATCAAACTGAGACCACACTTAAAAACTGTCTTTCAATAGATACAAGATACTGTTTACGGTCGGTCGACGTGTTCTATTTTTAGTCGAAATTCTCACTAGTATAGCCTAAACATCGGTAAGGCTGCCAACAGTTCTTGTTTCACATTAGCCCCGTACGTCTTATTGAAATCCCAACGTGTTTTAATCGAGACTACTCAGGGACGCGAATCGTAATTGATTTCGCGGCGAACGGTAACGGTTAGCTGGCAACCTTATACTCTAACTAGATCAATTACTGTAAACGTTAAATTACAAAAGTCAAGTTGACAACGAATCTGTTTCACTACTGACTGCTTCTAACCAGAGACTATTTAATATCTGTTCAGTTCGATATGTCTAAATTGTCTACGTTTTCGTACCACCACGGTAGGATTTCGTCGATCGTCCCATAAATTGCTTCCAAGTTCCGTCACGTACCCGTTTCCAATTGCCTCCCGACCGTTCAGGCGGGCCAATAATTAATGGAACATCAACGATCACCCCCGTCGTGGTCACGCTAGATCTGATTACTATGAACAATGTATAATAATCAAAAAACCACTGTATATACGACGACGTTTCTAAGAGACAGTAGGTTTAGGTAGATGGTAGATTACTCGCCCCTAGGTGACTGCATCTTCAAGGTAGTCTTCGTCATCGGTCTCGGCAACAGTCCTGTCCCAGACGTCTGCCCTCCACTTTTGCGATTACTCGACTCGAATTTACTCGTGTTTCAACGCGGGACAAATGTGTGACCCATAGCCGGTTGCAAAGGCGACGAGCAAGATAAACTCGGTGCAATTCGTTCGCCACGTGTCGTACCACGAAAGCTGATGTTCCACGAAACGTTTCCACGGGGCGAGAACAATGCTTCGTTTCCGGGATGGGATCAAAGAGCGAGTAAAGCGAAACACGGGCGATTTCCACGTGAAGCAAAAGGGAAAAAAAAGAAAGAAAGGAAGAACAAACGCGACGAGGTTTTAAACGCGTACGCGCGAAACGAGAAATTCGGTGGGCGACGATTCGAGAAATTGGGAGAGCGTCGATTCGAGAACGGAAGGAAACGAATCGAAGGTCTTCATCGACTGTTGGCACTCTCGTCTGGCTATGGGTCGCGCGGCCAAGGAAAAAAGCTTTTCTCTTTCACCGTCAACTGTTTCCAGTTTTCACCAGAACTACGGACATCGAATTTCAACGCATGCATTGTTCGGTGGGGACATTGTTCGCAAACGGGTGTGTCGAGATCCAAAATTCTTTCATAGGCGGATTTCGCGAGCGTTAAAAAAATGATCGAGACACCTTTCCTCCTCTATGATACATTGTGCACCAATACGGTTATGTCGCGATCGCGTTTCTGTCTTGCAAGAGAAGGTCGAAGGGAACGAGTCTAAAGACGTCGGGCTAATCAATTGTAAGTTCTAGTGAAAACTAATACAGCGGCTTAGGCTTCTTTACTCGTTACGGATAATAAAACTGGAAATCTTGTAAATGAACTATGTACTATGAGCTAGGCAGTCATCCAACACCAGTACGAGATACGGGATTTAAATATATGTATAAGTATATATAGATATTTATACACATTGGCGACAAAGTCTTTCTGTTACCATTACTGTTAGACTATTCTAAACACTATGGAGAAGAGTACCACACCTATAAAGTAGAATATGGGAAATGTTACAGCTGAATGGAGAGTCTTGAGAGTCTTGATCTCTGATTACGTAGAGAACAATCGTTATTTGCGTAAATTTATTGATGCGTCCTCGTTACGATTCTAATCTCTACGGAAGATACTCGAATGAAACTGCTGGCGCTCGTCGCGCGAACGACGAAACGTTCAAAATAAAGGGGTAAACGATTAACACACGAAACTACGCGACTAGAAGAAAGACGGTCCGGCGACAATTCATTTTCCTACCGCGCGTAATCAATTTCACCCTAAAGCGCGAACGTTAAAATTTAATTCGTCGCGAATATCGAAGAAGCTGAAACCCCGCGACAGATTACAGAGCTCCAAGGATCCGTGGACAGAAAGCCAAGACCGAACGGAAAGTTTCAGAAATCCTGTATCAATTTGGGTAAACAGAAGTCGCCTGAGAAACAGGAATGCATTACGAACAACGGCGACGAGGGGAGTAAAGGGCGGGGAGGTAGAAGCAATCGGAAATTGAAAAGAGTCGACGGAGAGTAATTCAAACTTTCGAGGCGCGGGGTAAAGTCGTCCGTCGTCGCGACCGCACCTAAATCGCTTCTTCGATACTCACCGTTCGCGGAGAATTCGATTCGCGTCTGAAATACTGATTGTAGCAACGATTAAGAGATAACGCGGTGAGATATCGTCAGGCTTCGAAAGTCAACCGAGCATTTGCTCGCGACTGTTTCGTCGGTAAATCGATTTTAATGCGTCTTTCGCTTCGAACACTTTATCTTTCAATAGATTTGTAAATGTCGATCGGCTTTATTATTATTACTGAAATTATGTTTCCTTTAATCAGCGCCCATTCGAATTCAATCTAAATTCTGTCATGTTAATTTTCATCGTGTTTAATCAGCGATACCGATCGGCCGAAAGGTGTTATCGTTCGAATGGATTCGATCGCAGATTGAAAGACAGCCACGAAATTTTCAACGGATTCAGTTCAGCGTGAAATATGTGTTTTTCGTTCGATGTACGCGCGCGAAAATACGTGAGGATTTCATGAAGGATTGAACCAAGACACGCTTCCGGTCGATGTGAACTCGGTTCGGCTTTTAATAGGTTCGATATTAATATTCCCGGGACACGGCGCGCAAAATACGAGCACCGGCGCGGGATTTTTCTCGCGTAAATCAACGGTCCAATCGTTTCACCGGTGTAATCCAATTACATTAAAAAACTAGAACGACTCCCTTTCCACTATTTTCCTTTACGCGCTGCTCCTCTTTCTATCTAATATCTCCGAGCTGACAAAATGGCCGGGTGTCCGTGTTTTCCCGTTCGATTCCCGTCAAAGAACGGAAGAACTCAGAGCGTTTTCGCAGCTTGTCGCAATGAATTTTGAAATCCAAGTCTCTTTCCTTTTCTTCATTTCCTTGTGCTGGTTTCCTTCATCTTCCGGGATGGATCCGCGGAATATGTCTTTAAGGCGATGCGAGCTGTCGGCCTTGCTGACGAAATGGTTACAGGCGGAACAACGTACCAACGGATGCACAACTATACAAATACGATGTTCTTTCTCCTAAGCATTCCATATGTAATATGTAATATGTATATATAACAGTGTGTGTAGCAAAATATCCTACAAATCCAATATAAAATACTATCGACAACAGATGCTCGTACTATGGGTACCTAAGACAACTAATTGGTAACAACGATTCGTATCCAATTAAGTAAGAACAAGTAACTTGGACCGTGTAGGGATTGACGTGTTTAGTGAGTAACTGGTGTGTATACGTGCTGAGTGTGCGCGCGTAGAGAATCGCGAAGCGAACATTTGTTGGAATTTTGTGCCGCGGCAATGGACCAAATTTCTACGATAGATTTCTAACCGTTGAGTTAGCACAGGCACTAGAGTGAATATGAGAATACGTTAAATTGAATCATTAGTTTCGGTGAGTTCACGATCCCCATAGAGCCGAGGGAATTGTATGGTGTTCGAATAGAATATAGAACCAATATAATATGGTAATTCATGGAAGTTTTCAACCACCAGTTCACGTGACTGTAATATAATTCCCCCAATATATAATTTTCCACGAAAAGCTACCTTCGAGACGGATTTTTCATGGATATCGGAACGAAATAGAAACTCCGTACACGCGCATTAATTACTGAATAAAGACTAGTTTCACTGCACCCGTATTCCGCAACGTGATTTTCATGTAACCGAAAAAAGCCCTTTAATTTGAGCCGTCTAATTATCCCAGTATTTCGACGTCGGTACTTATATCACTGCTAACATATACTTGAAAAAAAAGGTTAGTTAGCAAAATGTTGCGCAACAAAAGCTTGTAGATTTAATTAGCCAATTCGAAAAGAGTATCAATATTATCACCCGGCTGACTAGTTCATGTCGCCGACGATATAAAACCAATTCACGATACGACAGTGTGTACGCTATCTGACTTTGCACGTGAATGTGTAAATGAATGTATTTGCGAGTGTATTTGCATTTGTATACGTGGAATTTGGGTACGTGCTACGTACTACGGATTACGGTTACCGTCAACACGAGCGAGAACACGAGAACTTGGTGGAACAACCTGGCACTTTGGGGTTGAAGCTTACCGGTGCAACCCCCGCTAGGGCTCACGGACACTCGGCCCACCCTTGGCCCCACTGCGCGGTAAACGACCGCTCCTACTCAACAACAGACATCACCGATCTTATATTATGCACACTTTCCCCCCAAATATCACGATTATAGAACTTTAACATGTACTAGGCAATGATTGTGTGTATTATTACTAAAATTGTGGAAGGTAGTTTTTACCCTGTTGGGTATAGTCACATAGGAGAATTACATTCCATAGGAAAACATTCTATTTTGTAACACATTTTTCGTGTCCATAAATAATAATATTACGTTAATTATTTGACATCAGTAACATGAAACTGTTGTTGCGTAACATTGGTAAGGAGAGCTTCAAGTAGTTAGGAGGAATAATTAATGATATCACAGTTACATCATTAAAGTTTTTTGTAATTCGTGGGATGCAAGCCGCGGAGTATTGAATATTATTACGTCAACGAGACGCTTAAACCAGCATCGTACGTTTCGAGTGCCTCCTATGAAATGGAAGTCAAAGTTATACGCTCCCTCAAACTCAAATCGTATATTGAGAACTGCACTCGTTGAAAAGTACACAATTATATGATTTAGCTTTTCAGTGTTGATAGTCGAATATGGTTGAACTATTTCATAAGAGTGTAGTATGGTAAAGCGTGGTAGTCAATTCAATTATTTCATGAAACAAGAGTACCGAATCTGGTAGGTGATACCTAGCTCATAGTAACTCGATCTGAGAAACGTTATCTCGTATTAAGAGAAAGATATTCATGTTGTTAAAAATGTCTTGCGTGTTTATGTATTTCTTTACTCTTGTAAATTTCCTGTTCATTGAAATGTTGTAATAAATTTAATTCGTATTTGTAATTTCTTTCTTCTAATACAAGAAAATATGGATGCTTTTTCTGCGTTTCAATATCATCCGTTTGCGTGGTAATTTTTATTTATTACAGACATTCATTATTTATAATCCTTAATCATTATAATAATAGAGATTCAGCGAATCATTACATTGTGTCGTTAATATGTACGCACGTGTAAATAAACTTGTTCTCTCATCTTGTTTCAGAGTGATACCTCTGATGGACATATTAGATGTTACGTTTGTTTCATCTTCTTTCTTTTTTTGTATTATTTTTCACTTTACCGAGTACCCATTGAAACGTTTACAAAACTCTCGTGACTGCAGTTTTCCACGTATTAATTTGTTTTCTCGTCTTATCGTTGGTGTTTTTTAATAAATTGCCCGAACCCTGCTGGATGTCTCGAAAAGGAGGATGTTGAAATGTGGCCAAATTTTTGATACCTCTGACACCTACAATATTAAGGTGTTATTCTTTAGGTTCCAGGGAATTGTAAACCTGCCATTATTTATCGGCAAAATGATGAGAATGTTGTTCAAAAACTAGACGAAGTAAAAAACGCATAGAGCGAACAATTGGAAATCGTTTATGTCAAATAGTTATCGCTTCGCAACAAATCCATGAAATGTAAAAATTCAAACTCTATCTTTAACTCAACGGCTTGTGCAAAATAAATATGTCGACAATGTTTCGAGAACGTCTCAATATTAATTATAAGAATCTGCAGTAAAAAATACATATAGTGCGCCATTTAAACATTTAAATGAAGCCTTCGCGGGACACTCCAACGTTATCTCAAATCGGCAATCATTTTTCCGATAAATAATGGTCGGTTGACACTGTCTTGGAACCTAAAGAATAACGCCTTATCAATATTTTAGGTGCCTGAGCTACCCAAAATTTGGCCACTTCTTAACATCTTCCTTTGATTATCATTTTATAAGCACAGTTTGCAAGGCGAACATTCGTTAGAGCATTAGGATTTGAAAGAGGAAGCGTTTCACCTTTTTCCTTTTTTACACGAATAAAGATATATGTACGCGCATGTATAATACATAATTCTTATCAGCCAATGAGTCGAACGTCATTTTCAAGCATAGGTAAGAAAACTTGAAGTAACTTCCTGAGAAAATTCGCATTTTAAACAGCACGTATATCAATACGATAAGAATAACGAAGCAAGTGTTCAAAACGGAATACATTTCGAGATAATGCAAATACGTACTCTCGAATAATTAATTTAATAACGTTCATAAAAATGATCAGTAACAAGCTTTAAAATATATGCACTTCGACAAAACAACGGCAATAAATATCTTCAAGCGACGATCAAAAATTCATCGAATAAATTAGTATCAAATATTTCCTCATCCTCGCAAACGCAGGCCTTTGTGCTATCGAAATTTCCACAGAGACAAGAGTCCGCCGTAGCAAAAGTACCAAGAGGGCGAAAATCGAAAAATCGATCCGGCGAAACGCGTAATTTCAATCATCAGCGATCCCCATAAATATTTCAACATCATTATCATGGACGGTACAATGTTTTGAACGTTTCCCCAATTCTCTAACTCATACGATTGACCAGAACGACATTTGTCTTCAAGTATTCTTACGGATGCCGTGCCCTTTAGCACCGCGTGTGCTCGCCGTTGACGCAAATAATTCGGTGTGTGTGCAAAAGGCGGTCGATCGATTAGATTCCGGATCGGGCAACGTATTATAGAAAACCACGCGCGATCACAGCGATATAACAACAATTCTTACGAATAGCAACAATCGGACCATAGCTCGATAACGTTAACCGCGTCGTTTCTTTTTTCCTCACATCGAGATCCCGCGTAAAATCGACGGCGACATCTTTGTGTCTCTTCCATTTTCGTTTCAGCAGCAAACGATAAATTGAGAAAATAAAGAACCGATTGAAGGTACGAACAAGGATGGAACGCATAGTCGAAAATACTCGCACAGTGGCCGCGGCGAACAATTTTTCACTTTTCTTTCGTCGAAGGGGACGGTGGTGTTAACGCGAGCGAACTATAGCCACGCATAAAAGTATCAATAATATTGTTTAAGCATCGTGTCGTTAACATATGTATAAGCTCAGGACAGATGTGTCTTCTCTTTGGCATCAGTTTAATTAACACCAGCGACTGCATTGCCTCTCTCTCTCTCTCTCTTTTCTTTACAAAATTCTCGACGTCCACATTTTTATCTCTTTCTTACTCACGAATCAATCCTTTTTTTTCGCCTATCTCTGATGCTTTCGCGCGGGCACGTCGCTGGCCTTATTCGAGAAATGATTAAATCATACAAGCGAGGTTTAAAACCTGATTTGCTCTCCCCGTGAATCCTCGCTCTTTCTTAAGTAACGTATCAACGGTACAAGAAACCAGGACGGACAACTCGGTCCGCGTCTTCCTCTGCTTTCGTGCACGCAAACTTGTAATGTCGTATGTCCACGCATTTTTCACCTGGACGATAACAGGATTATCGCGGCTCGCGATACATCGCAAGATTGTTTGCAGTTTTCATCTCAATTTCATTTTCTGTCTCTCATTTCTCATTCATTAACGACGACTCGAAAAACGCAACAGAATCGAAATCGCGGATCACAGCTTTCGCGAACGTTAGCTACGTTAGACAACGGGGATCAGAAGGATTAAAGGGGGTAAAATATCGCGGAGGGGCTCGAAAGGAACGATTGAGAAAGCAAGGCTTCTGCAAGGAATCTTCGTCGTCGAATGTTGCTGCGATTAATTTAACTCGTTAATCCGTTCTCTGGCAGCGAATTTACGCAGAAATATTTGGAGACTGATAACGACGTTCAGATAATATTAATGGTTCCGTTATGAAATCAGCTGGTTCGCGACTAATTTCGAAATCGCTCCTTCGTTTAAGCAACTAATTGCTCAACAGACGTTACAACATGGAATATGGAAAAAATACACTACTTTATTCATTGCATTAATTGAAATTCTTGACACTCATTCCTTGCCTCGTTGCATTGTATTACAAGCCTGAACAAATTGATTGCAAATGTAAATATCAGGTGAACAAATTAAAATATAATACCGTACGTAATAATTCATGTATCGAAATGCGATCAGTTGAAAATAAATAAAATGTGTGTTTGCAACAGCCAGCGTGAGGTCTCGGATGCGTCTTATTTCCGGCGTCGTCCTTGCTTTTACGTTCCATTTTCGATATTCGACAGGAAAGTGCCAGAGGGTGGAGATCGTGGACATCGAACAGGCGTGGAAAGTAAACGGGAGAACGATACAAAAAGCGCAATAGTTTCAACAACTGTTGTTTGGGCGGTTTGCATCGGTGCGGTAATCTCTTCTACGAGGATCGGTACTCTCTTTCTTACGTTTTTTACTCTCGCCTAACTTAGCGGATGCCTTACTCTACGTTTAGCAATATGTAATTTGCTCTGGATAAGAGATAGCGGTATCGAAACCTCAGCATCCCGCCGATTATCTTTCTCCCTCTCGTTGGCATTTCGTTTTACGCATGATTTGCTCTGTGTACTACACCTCGACGTGAAATGATATTAACAATAAGCCAAAACAATCGCTAAAAAGATCAAATCGGGAATTCCCCAGTATAATCGTGTGACATGGTTTTATTAAATACGTAAATTCATACGATTGCAGAAAGATTGCTTGCGATTTCGCAGAAATCAGGATCCAATGGTTATCTCGAAATTCTGATACAATCGTGGCGCGTGTAATTGAGGAAATGCTTGGGGAAAAGTTTTGTTGAATCATTCTGAATTCATTCGCAATGGCCTCGCGAGTCGCGAATCACACGATCAATCGTACTAACCTGGCCATTCTAGATGACAACCGTGATTACAAAAGATTTGATTATCCTTAACGATTATTCATTAAGCCGCTTTCGCATTGGCCACCGGCAGGATGCTTCAGCCTGAAACCCGGAGGCGCCTATATCGTTTTATATCTATATGACCTACGCTAAGTGTTTTCGATTAAAAGTGTATAGCTTAGAGATTACATAGAACGTGACTACATCTCAAACACTACAAAGATCAAACGACTACAAGAGAGAAACACGTTAAACTTTCTTTCAGACTGACAGGGAACGGTTTGAGGACCGGATGTGACAACGGAGGAAAGCGGAAGGACGTTATGGGGGATGAATTAGATGGTATATCGATCCGGGAACAGGGAAAAGAGACAGAGAGAAAGTGAGGACGCGGATGTAGTACTTAATTGTAAACGTCGATTTGCAACCTGCGCACAAAATTCTCTTCTCGAAGAACCACTTTCTCGATTATAGATACTTTCTTCTTTCACGCGTGTTCAAACAAAACTCTCCGACTGTCTACTTGCGTCGTACGTCTACCAAATGACTCGTTTCTCTCTTCTTTACAACCTTCCCTCCCGCACACATACGCATGCCACAATAACGAAGGGGTAAGAATGATCTTGACATCGATCTTCATCTTTCTCGCTTCTTGTGCTAGATCGTTGTTTTTACCTCCACGGAGCTACCGTTGGTTGTTAGTTTGACTGGCTGGCAAGGCTGTCATGTACTATCTTTGACGCCACGAAAAGTAATTTTCCAATACTCAAATCAATTAGTCGTTGATTTAAAGGTGTAACAAATATTACGAATACACATGTGTGCGACAGACGCATAAAATTCGTGACATTTTATATTAGCGAAAGTTTGCTAGGTATGCAGCTGACGATTAAAAGCTAGAAAAGTTTAAAACCAATATTAAAAATAGAAATTGGGATATCGAGTGACAAATTAATCGAGAGTTCTGAAGCATGCGTCAAACGACAACCACTTGTCAGCCTCGCAACTGGGCATCCTAGATTCGGACGTACGTTCATCTCTGTACTCTTTTCTGTTTCCTTGTTTTTCGTTTCCTCCCGAATTGTGACGGTATAAGAGGAGGTACATTAACTACCTACGGCTCTACTAGTAAGAGAAGAAGAAGAAAGTAGTAATAGTCGATGAAATGGAGGAGCAGAAAAAAGAGAGATCTTCAGGGGATGACGGGGAGGGGGTGAAACTCGATGCACGGACAACGGGGTAAATGTTCCGCCTCGCCTTCCGTGCATCGATTTCTCTCTTTTCCCTTTCTCGGTTCGGTGTTTACGTGTTTTACCCGTTTCTTTCCTTGCAGGGACTTTCCTTCGTTCCTGTCTGTTCGAACGTGAAACTTTTTGCGGAAAGCAGCGCTGCACTTTCGTAACTAATCTTTTTCCTTGCATCGCAGCTATCCTCGTGTGTGCGGTGATTCTGTGCTCGCGCACGTCTATGTGTAAATGTCTGTGGGATGTGTACGTATGTGTGTGTATGTAATATTACATAAGCGTTTGTCGCGTTGTAGGTGTATACGCGTGTGGTTGTGTTTCGTGCGCGTATCGATTTCATTTTTTCGATATATCTTGTGTTTTTAGCAGTACCTAATGGAATGGGGGTAGAGGCAGGCGACGCTTTGCTTGACGAAGGACCACAGAGTTTGCCAGCCATGCGTCTGTGAACATTTTCGTAACTTCCGGTCAAGAGATCCACGTGAAAAGAAGGCGCATATTATGTGTTGTTTTATTATTATATTCGCTGTCGGTTATTTCTGTACACGTTAATATTATTGTTGTCGCGGGTACCAGAGCAATTAAGGGGCTCTGCGAGTCGTTGCTCAGCGTCGGGGAAGGTTAACTGCGTTTCCCCCCGCTTTTGTCGTGAGAAATATTCGGCAAACGAGCTTGCAGAAAAATCGTGCTCGTTGGTAGATTCTCGCTAACTCTTCCCCAACACCGTTCCTCCGCTGGTGGGAATAAAAATTCGTGGCCCATCAACGCATGGAAGTGCTCGATCTCGAAAAAACATACGTGAACGTTTCGATCACGAATAGATAGTTTCCGCGCTGAATGCACGCGTAAGACACGTGCAATAAATTCATTGTGCTTAGCAAGTGGCAAGGTACACACGATCGATGAGTTCGAAGTGCGTCGAAACATTTAATCGGGATAAAGAATCAGAACGCAAATCACGAATACTATGCATCCATCAGTCACGTTCCCATTGATTGGGATGGTACACGATACGCGCAAAAGATACTCATAGAAATGAAAAAAGCTATCCAGCCAGACAATACAGTCGTTTCGACCGATTCGCGAGCGTGTTCGAAAACATGGCCGGGGCGAATCGCAGACTAACAAAAGCTGGCTTGACAGTCAAATCGTTCTTTGTAATTAGACACGTGGCGATATCGCGTTGTTTGCGACAGCAATGATTGTTCGACACCCGAAACACCGTACGGCATAAAAATGTAATAGGAAACAGAAGAATGAAAAACAAAGGGCAGCATAAAAGAGAGTGGAAGAGAACCGGCGGTCTTGTACCGCGTAAAAATATTATAGAGGCTGATCCGACGAATAACGTCGCGCATTATAGTGACGATGTTATACTGATAAATGGCGTTTGATCGTCATCGTTGAAATAAGTAATGTTCACTCGACGATTCATATACGATCCGTATTTCAACAAATATGAACAACATTAATTTACATAGCTCCTTTTGTATATATTTATATTTGTATATGTATTTATATTTATATTTATCTTTATCTTTGCATTTGTATTTATATTTATATTTTATTTATCTTTATATTTAGCTTTATCTTTGTATTTATATTTATATTTATATTTGTATTTATATTTATATTATATTTATACTTATACTTATACTTATACTTATACTTATACTTATATTTATACTTATACTTATACTTATATTTATATTTATATTTATATTTATATTTATATTTGTATTTATATTTATATTTATATTTATATTCATATTTATATTTATATATATATATATATATATTTATATCATTCTTTTCTTCTTATTTATATGAATTCTGTATATATATATACTTTTTTCTTTGTCTATACATGTAAGTATGTACATGTTTACGGATACGTGTCTGAGCATATGCCTAGGCAACTCGTACATACGCGTCATGTGGGATTACTTACTGCAGCGTTATTTACATTTACATCCAATTTCCAACCCGTACTTTCTTAACCCATTCCTAATTACTCTTCACCAATGCATGCCAAGATTATCGAAATTACTACCTACTGTGGTTGTTCAAAGATTTATTAACAATCGAGTAACATTTCCGAAATTCGCCAATGCACAGCAGGCTGTGCTCGCACCCAGCGCTCCGTAAAGTACCCTAAGTACAGGTAGAGGCACCAACTCGCCAATAAGTAACCGTATGAACGCGGGTATGTAGTTACACGCTGGTCCGAAGGCGACTCACGTCGCGGATAGTAACGCGATCACGACCGCTTCCAGACCGCCCCGTGTGTTCATACTATTTCGAATGTATTTGCACCGAACACGTACGAACAAGAGATTCCATTTGTCCCGGAAACGAGCAGACGTCGACTTGAGAACGCGTGCCGCGACGACGACGCGAAATCCACATAACGGCACGTGTCGCGTGTAAGCTTCGCATATTTGAGATTGTTAGCGCGAACCTGAGCTCTCCTTCGAGTACAGCCGTTTCGACTTGCGCGGAAAGCTACAATGCGCAATATCTGCAACAGTCCGATGTACTAGTGTCAACGTATGCGAGTGCCTCGGTGGTTATATATGATACAGTAGCAGGGGGATGCAATCCTTGAGACAAGTGTACGTCGCGAGAGTGACAGAAAAGTTTTGGGAAAACTGTGAGGTATTGCGAATTAACCACAAATCTTCGAACGGCGAAGCTTATTCTTCGAAAAGGGGTATCGACATAGTTCCTAATATTCCTGCACCCTGCTGTTAATTCAGAGCGTCCGTTGGGACCTCAATCCTTTCGCCCAGGCATAATACCATTATTGCAATTAGAACTTGTGATTAATGTTGGGCATGTATGCGAATGCGCTAATCAGTGCACGGTTCAATACACAGTGAGCCAATTGAAAATTGAAAGTTATCAGAAAAAGGGGGAAAAAATGGAAACGAAAATATAAGAATGGCGTAGCGTCGAAACGCAGACGCGAACTCCGCCCCGATCACCTTAGCTCACAGAAGCAGATTACATCGAGGGCTCGATTCCTCGACGAACGGCTTCAGGTGAGAAGGAGAGAAAGAGAGGAAAAAGGGGTTACGATTGTTACGAGCAGACCGCGTCCCAGGGTTCGCTCGGGGGCTGATACGAGCGGCGTGGGTGTGGGGCGCCACAATAACCCCCGAACCACCCCTCGAACACCCGTTCCCTCCTTGCGCGCCGTCCATGGTAACGGTGGCCGACGATTTATTGCGTGGCGCAACGAGCGCGCACGGTAACACGTTACGGTAATGACTGTGAAATACGACGGTGCACCTCTCCTACCGTACAACCCCCTGGCCCACAACCCCTTTGCTCCGCCGCAGTTGCACGGCCGGGCTCCGCAATGAAAGGACGGGACTTCCATTCGAAGTGTGCACGTATGCACGCGTTGTACACGCCGCGTGTGCACGCGTAAGCCGCTCGTGCATCGAACGGGCGGGGAAATATCGTCAGGTTGAAAGAGTGTTCCATCGATCGTGATAGCGACTACTAGTATATCGAGGCTGCTGCGCGCGTCCTGTCGGATAGTAAATAATGCACAGATGGAGGTGCCAATCGAGAGGCACCTGTTAAGCTGCGAAGAATGTTTGATGGTGAGGTGCCGCGGGGTGGGACAGATAGGCGATCTTAATTGCTTTTGGGATTTTTGATGAGGCGGCGAAACGTACAGACTTGAGCAATGGGCGGTGTTTACAGGGTAGCTTTCAGTGTAACACTTTCAGGATGGAAAAGTATGTTGGAAAATTAATTTCAAAGCGGATTTATTTTAAATTATACGATTACTTATGATAGTACTTGTAGAGAATTATCTTTTTCGAGCTGTATGTTTTACAGAGTCCTCTGACGGCAAAAGGAATTCTGATTTTCAAGATGCGCATACGTGAAACTGTTAGAAGTAATGTAAATTTTACTTAGCAACTTGCTGTACAACAAACAAAAAATTGTGTCCTTCGGTGGAAATTAAAAGCGCTGAAATCAAATTGGAAATTGAATGCAAGAATGATAGTTTAAAATAACGGAAAGGACGAGACAGCTTCGAATATTCGCGATTACTGAGATTACTGAATGTTTGAGTGGAAGTAAGGGATATCCTCTGACGAGCGGCACAGAGGAACGTTTCGCCTTCTCGCACGCTGTATCTCGTTTATTTAACGATTCGCAACCGCCATTAATTTGCTTCTGCCCACCGAAAGCGGAAATTTCAATTAGCGCGAAGATTATAAGAATTAGGTTAATACGTATTCAGAATTGAAATCGATTTACTCGAAATTTAATCACCTCTCGATATTTCCTCCCATTGCCCCGAATATAAATTTCCTTTGGACAAATTTAAAACAAGTATCAATAACTATGCCTCAAATTTCTCTACGAAAAAGTTGAATTACTCGCGGCAAGCAATAAATTTCAAGAAAAACATATGAATCTCGCGAATAAGAGTAACGGTATTGTCATCGTAGAGCACATACTCCGAACAATAAATAAGAAAAGTTTGCAAGCTTGAGCATAATTTTGTAGGCGACATCGTGTTCACCCGTCATACATCTTCGAAATTACGTGATTCGAACTGTATCGCGCCGCAGGGACACCAAAGAAACTGTCCAATACAATCGGTTCACGCAGAGCAAGAAAGGAAGCCTGGAGAATGAAGTCCAGGGTTCGGTACGGACGGTTGAAAAGCTTGACAAAAGTGGAAACGACAACAGACGAAGCAGGAAATACATAGAACGAGATGCTTGGACTTATTTCAACGATATAAGGCGACGCTAAAATTACATCGAAAACGCGGCACCTCGCAAATGCAAAGGTGCCACGGAGGAAAAGAAAAGGGTAACTCGTTATCGCGATTACGTTCAGAGCAGTCGTCGTCACGTATGACCAGTAAAAGCAGCGTCTTAAGCGTCCCGTTGTTATTACTCAGAGGTAGAAGTCAGCGATGAAAATCGGGTCGCGTCAAAGAGGCATCGAATATTCCACCAAGAATGAAAGGACAAATACTCTAATCGC
This sequence comes from Nomada ferruginata, assembly GCA_963583965.1. Lineage (NCBI taxonomy): Eukaryota > Metazoa > Arthropoda > Insecta > Hymenoptera > Apidae > Nomada > Nomada ferruginata. Next base: position 17,197,842 of record OY757216.1, read on the forward strand.
GCGTTTTGTCGAGGCACTCTATCAATCGCTCATACTACTTAATCGACGTAGCCATCCATGAATCGATGAAAATTGATGAAAATACGATGGTCGACGGATAACAAGAAGATACTAGTACATAAGTAACCCCCCTTTAAACCCAGGTGTATACAACCTGTCCGTTATTTCATTCCCGTTCGCGCGTTTCACGTTCCCGTAGGAATTGAAGTACAGTTGCTCGTTAACATTTCGCGATCTCGTTACAATGGCCTTTCTATTGTCATACGCGTTCTCGCACACGCTTCCCACTTTTGCATCGGTCCGAACTCCCGTTTCGATTTTCCTTTCGCAGTCTTTCGGCGTTTCTGGGGCTCATTGTTCGGGAATGATTCTGTACTCCGCAGAGAAGCTGTGCAGCGACGCGTCTCCGGCTGACAGGGGCGGTAGTCCCAAGACACCTGAAAGTACCAGCAACCCCCTCTGAGTCCCATGCTCTCACTGAGCGGTCACAGGTTTTAGTTTGAACTCTTTTTTTCGCGGACAACTCTTTCCCTCTTTTTCTTGCGCGCGCAACAATCTCTCGCAGTCTTCCTCCCTTCCTCTCCCATTGCGTTTTAGTCATAGACGATCACAACATTGCACTCGCCTGGTTCCTATGGTCAACGGCGAGAGTTGTCAGAGTTACTCGACACCTGGCGCACGGCAACACCAGTCGGTGACAAAACAAGCGCCAGACGCGTCCGGCATGCTGTTGCGGAGAAACTGCGAGCATGGTGCCCCATGTATCTGCTTGCTTGCACGTTTGCCTGTATTTGGAGGCGATTGCGACAACTTCTCCTCGCGTGTCGAGTTTAGAGAGAAACGTAACAGTCTGCTCGAAGCTGAGCCGGTCGGGGCAAAGCTTCGACCGTCTACGGGGGGGTACGTCAGTCATTGGCGCGGTTGTACAATGACGGAGTTAAAGCTAGGCACGAAAGGACTACATGTCTAGAATGTATAGCTCCATTGTAGCATGACAAGTGTAACATGAATTATACGAATTGGATCATCTTTTTATTATGGACTTAGAAATGCGTACTATTTCGATCAATTATTTCCCCTGTCGTTGGTCACGATTGTAGTTTGCCAAGAGTCTGCATTGCTGTGTAATGCCCGCGCAAGTATATCTAAACGCCAAACGCGAATTTGGCACAGTTTAGCTTAAATGAGAAGATCGAGAGTGTTCCAAGTAATGTTCCGTGAAATCTCGGCGGGGAAAATTAATTGCATCCTTCAGCATCTGCTCACACTTGAGAGTCTCCACGAAACAAAGTACTGGCTCAGTCACGAGGAAATCTTTTAATCTCCCTTGATGGATCGACTCGCCGAACGAACGGCCGCTCGGTCGCGAGCGATTTCACGCGAAATCACTAACACCGTCACGTCGGAGAAGCCATCTTTCCTATCTCTTAGCGTCGTTTAAATCGCGGGTCCAACTACCGCCACGGCCCAGCGAGAATTTCTCTCGAACGCAAATCCCGACGCGGCTTCGATCTCGCCGGAAAATATCCCACCCCCGGGGTCGAGGAAATTCGTTCCCGTGCGCACCGGTCTCAGCCGACCCTCTTTCGTTTTTCGCGACGGAGAGAGGGCAGCTTCGCCGACGAATGTTTTTCGGACATTGGGAATGTACGGACGGCTTTAAGGCGGGAGGGTTTTCGTTTGCTGTGATCAATCATCGGTGGCTGTTATCCACTTTTTCCTTCTACCGCCATGCCTCGTGAACCATACGCAGAAGTGCGAAAAGGAAAGCAGAGGGGGGGAAAAAGGGAATGAGTAGGCAAGGAGGTGGCGGTCGCGATGGAACACCCTCTTTCTGGGCGAGGTTATTCAAATGCGTTAAACAGCGGGCGGCTGGGGAAATTGGAAACGATTCCGGGAACCATCGACGCATGGTCTCCGGGGGGGAATAAAAATATACCGGGGAACGGTTCCTTTTTGGAAACGACAAAGGGAAACGAAGGGAAGGGGGGGCGTTCGTTCTGAGGGATGAGTCCAACGTCCGAAAAACATTATGCATTATTTATGAGTTCTCTTTCTGCGCGTTCACGTGAGTTGCTCTTGGGAACGGCGTACTTGTGGAGGGAATGAAAATGTATCGGACACTTGTACAAAGCTATTGCGCCCACGAGTTGTCGAATCGACGTGGAAAATTCGCGTACACTGTTCCGCCGTGGGTGGGGACGATCTTTTCTCTTGTGGCGTCTGTTTACGTTTCTTTCCTTGTCGCTAATTTACGGCCCGGTCGACGTGCATGGGACACCTGTCGCAGTTCGTCCGCCCGTATTGACGTTGCGCGTTACTGTTTCGCTACTATCGTGCCATGCTTAACACAGAGGGGTGGCAACACGGGTTCAAGATGGGAAACGAGTGCGGGAGGGGAGAAGTTGAGACTTCTCCCTCGAAACTTGTCCTCAAGGCACTCGCACGGACAACGAAGACAGAGGATCAGAGAGAAAGAGATAACGGGCAGAATGATACACAGAGAAAGAAAGAGAGCTCGCGGTGAAAGACGAGCGAGACAGACAAATAGCCAGAAGTGGACGACAGAGAAGGGAACGAATGGGCTGGTAAGACGTGTAAGAGCAATGGCCGAGCGGCTGACAGAGGGCAAGGGTGAAGTAGTTACGGGGATCGAAAGAAGCTTCTCTGAAACTGGTGTTACGTCTGCGAAAGCCCACCACAGGGGACATGATTAGTGTGCTGCATCTCTCTTCATCCACGTGGATCGAATTCACGCGGAGCTAACTATCCCTTTCGACGCTGGTTTCGACGCTACGCCACCTTCGATTACGTGCACGTAAGATTGTCGGTATAACAAATAAACATTAATTGATTAAAAATACGGGTACGATAGTGCTGAATGGGCGGGAAGTATTCAAATGAAGTAACGAACCGATGGAACCGTTGATGATCGTTTGGAAAGCTCGAGGATCGTTTTCATGTCTCGCGAGCCGATCGACGCGAACAATAAGCGTATAATTCCACAGCGGTTTGATATCTCGCCCGACGGTGAACCGGCTATAGAGCGACGCGGTCGAAACCCTATTTCGGCCCCCCTCGCCCTTCTCGTTGCTGCGTATTTTCATTTGCAGCCCGAATTCAACGTGAAGGGCGCTCGACCCCGAAAACTTTGCCCGCAACTACCTCCAATCAACCGGTTCGATTTAGATCAGCCGATACCGACCTATGGGCGCACTTTTTTGAAACGTTTCCCTATTAATTGCTCTAGCCTGCGCCCGTGTACATCTCTGTGCGTGCCGGGTCAGCCGCGATGCGGTTCACTCGCATATCGTTCGCAATCGATATGCCCCGTTACCCCTACCCGATATTAACAATGACGTTTCGCCCCGTTCCACGGATGCGCGATTAATCTTAAATTACGATCGATCTAATGGACCGCCGATTTAAATGGATCCGTCGAAATTGAAACCAGAATCCTCGAGTCGCGTATCGGTGCCGTTCGTGCACTTTCCCCGGGGGAATAATTTCGGGCGAAGTCGTAGCGAACGGCGAAGGAATACGATCTGCGTGGAAATTAAACAACGATCGCGAATTTATTCAGCAGCGATCGACTCTTTAACTAATTTGCTGAAATCTTTCTTTTATTTGTCGTCCGCTCGCGCGCGGCTGTTTCATTCCAACAACCGGATCAATCGGATTCGATTTACGCATTAATGATTTACACGGCGAAACAGGAGGGAAGGGGGTGTAATTGAAATTGATTAATCGATTAGCCGAAGCACGTTTGCAGCGTTTTGCGGAACGCGGAGGCTTTATGCATTGAAAGAAAATTCCGTACCATCGGGGCTGTTTGTTATTGCCAGTCGATGGCACGCAAGCACGATATCGAGGGCAGACGGTAGGGAACACAGGTTGGTTTAACGACGTAACTTTTTCCATACGCCAACTGCTCATTACCTTACCCGACCTCGGTGAATTAAAGTTTTACGCAGAAGTGATACGTACGTCTTTGCTTGGGCGAGCCTCAAAATCGCAAGCACGGGTGTGCATTGGAATTGAAAGCGATACAACAGTAACAGCTACGCGAATAATTGCAAAAAAAATACTTGTTCGTAAACAAATATATTTAATTATACATTTAACTCACGCCAAATTCACAAGACTGCGTAAACTGATTATATGAAAATTTTCAACCTCAAGTATGTGCATTATGTAATAAACAGCCTGTACATCGATATAGCAATTTGTGCGTGAAATTGAAAAGTTCGAAATTGATGTCACGCGAGCTTCCTAATTAGAAAGGAACGGGGTGGAAAGTTCAAGAGACTCGGCACCCTTTTCTTGCTACATTAAATCTTAATCTCGTCAAGGTTATATCGACACGATAATTTATAGCAATTTTCTACAACGTCCACCGCTTCTTTCGTGTTCAGAGAGACGGGCTCGTAGCTCCTACGATGCAAACTTCTGCCCGGAAGTTGAGGATCGTCGGAGCCAGGGCGAACGTTGCTCAATAATGTACATTGTCCTCTTCGAGGGATACGCAACGTACAATTACACCGTTCACGGCGAACGTCGGCCTGCGACGCACGATTGCTCATTCCAGAGTGTCCCCTCGTCGAAGAAGAAACTCCGTCGCGGAAACGGCCCCCCAGTAGCTTCTGTGCCATGCAATCGCGTCGAACTGCGCGTTTGCGAGCAAGTTCAAGATACAACGCAGGCAAAGTTGCAAAACGCGATCTGAATTTCTTCAAAGGCGAATCAATTCCGTGGTTGTTTCGCGTGCCGTCGTAGATCTGAGCCCACGACGAAGGCCGCTACGAAGGACCACGAAATCTCTTTTCGTATCGAACGATCGTTTGGAATAGTCTATCTTCGTGTCTAGTTTAAACTCGAAAACGTACACATGCGGCCGTTGCTCGTGGGAATGAATTCCGACCGGAAGCCCGAGTTCTCGAAACGAAGGCTTCTTCCTTCGAGATGTTTGTGCTCGCGAAATTCGCACCTGTTCTCTTAGCTCGCTTGAACTTGGCCGACGCCCACGTGGCGTACACGCTCGATTCTCGTGTTGGATCGACGACAGAGGCGACGACGAGCAGGACGACGAGTAGCGACAGCGAGAGCACAGTTAATGAAATGGTGTAGCAACAGGGGTTAGAGTTATGTGCGCATAGCTCGAAGTCGAGTTGTTATTAGATACGTATAATTAGTTAGTTCACAGAGGCATGGCGTTGTAGAGGTCCAAATTGGGATGGTAAAAGAGCGGTGTGGGTGTGGGGGGATTGTGGTGGGGTGCAGGCTGTGCCTGTATCAGGTTCAAGTTCAGGTTCAAGGGCGCGATGTGGGCCGCATTATGGTGGTTAAGGTGGTTAAGGCTAAGGTGGTTACCTGTCGGGTAGGGCAGTCCGAAACTAGGGTACCCAGAATAGCCGCGGCTTGCCGCGTATGCCGCGTACGCCGCCGCTGGGAAACCTGCGAACAGAGAAAAAGAATGCGTGAGCATTTCTTCTGTGCAACAATTGGGGCACAGACACTTAGTTACAGGTAGGGGTCACCGAGCGTTAGACATTCATGTGAATCGCAACGATAAGTGTGAGGGGTGTGAATGTGTGTATTGGTGAACGAGCCGATTTCTAATTTGAAGTTGTTTTAATTTAAGAGGCTGAACGATTGAACCGCGGCGTTAGTGTCTTTTATGTTTCCTTTTGAGCTTTGTGACTAATCGGAGTAAATTTATACATATAGTGGTAAGGCGTATGCTGTTATTTGTCACTGTTTTAATCATTACGAGGTATCGCAACAGTTTGCTTGTGAAGAGGTTACTTGTGATGCAATTTTTGAGAATGGGAATGCTAATAGACGGTGAGATCTATCTTCTTTATTTTGCCAACAGGTAACCAAACCACGAATACGTCAGCAACACCCTGTGCAATGTTAATGTAAGAGCATTTCCTATTGCCGTTTAATTACTGCAATTATTACGTGTAATTTAATCTGTTATGTCTATCTACAAGTACGGTCTCTATTAGCTACGTACTACATGCTCCCTCCTGGTAAATATATTGCGTAAAAGATTTTGCAAGTACCTACCGTGCTACGATATTGAACAAACGATTTCCAAGAAACAAAAATCCGCACGAGTGTGCTTTTAACATTTGTATTTAATTCGAATGCATTTAATATATGTCTGCTGCATTCTGTGCACTCGTCGAACAAAGACATACAAGTGAAACGAATAATTGCATTAATAAGACCGGTTATTTCGACAAAGGTGAAAGTTTCCTTGACCCTCGACAGAAAAAGGCTGTACGATTTATTCGTGTGTCGTGTGTGAATCATGCATGAGTCTACCGATACGAATGAAAATGCGCAGATAGCGATCATAGAAATCCAACTTGCTTTTATGATTGATCGGAGCGTGAATATTACAACGATGTTCTTACGTCAAACGTGATTAGACGCTGTTACGGAACGATAGGCATGTCACTGGACATTGGAGCACGTTTTATTGTACATATTCATGCATATTGCATACTCACCATCAGGTAATGCTCCCAGGGACCACATAAAATCTATAAGGAAAAACAGATCCCATTAATACCGGAATAATATTAAATAACACGGGTAAAATTGTATCTTTTTCTTTTATCATTCTTCTCCCTTCATTTACTCTTTTCTTTGCTTCGATCGGTTAGTGCAATGGTATCGTGAGTCTCAGTATTGAAATTTCTGCAACTAAGCACGGAGGAAAATATTGGGGACATTTACGAGCCTGAAAACGTCACTGATGAATAATCCAATGAAGAGAAAACAAGTTGCACGCTGTCGCGAATCGTAATTCATATCCTAACGATTTCTTTCTTTTGCTATGCAACATTTTTCTTCGTGCAGGCAAAGGTATGCGTAGACAATTAAAATATGTACATGGAGACAAGTTAAGTATAAAGCGAAGCGTTGCAGAAATTCTTCGGAATAGACGGTTCGAGTGTAACGGATGGCTAGGTTCCAAACAATGAAAGAAGGGTAAACAAAAAATAAGAAAAACAAAGAAAAAAAAAATAAAACAGATCGAAACAAGAAATCGGTTTAAAAGCCTTCTAGGTTAAACAGAGAGAAGGAGAAACAGAGAGATAGACAGAAAGATAGAGTAGACATAGATAGGCAGATAGAAAGAGTGTGGAGTATATAGAAGTATAGAAATAGAGAAAGAAAGGCATCCATGAAATTTCATAATTTGATACTAATTGAAAGACCACACAACTAAGATTCTGACTATTTATAATATGTATATCGCATCGACTATGTAGCGCATCGACTAAATTCTGTGACAAGGTACTAGTAACTACGCGCGGCCGAGGTGTTTCCAATCTACGACAAAATAAACCCTCCTATGTTCTATGGTTATTGTAGCCTTCAAGGTATTGGTTAATTATTTACCGTTAAGTAATATTTGCTAGGCTGACTATATAGCTTATTAGATATTGACTAAGGGCTGATAATGTGTCGAGCGGTCGAAAGGAAGATGCAAATTCTGTATTTGGATCGTAATAAACGATTAAAAATTATAAAATGTATCCCCAGTTCTAAATCGTATTGAAAATGTCATTTAATCGTCGTTGCTTCTTTCGTTTAAAGCGCGTGACACATTATTATCAACGCCACTACCACACTTATATCGACGATACAATATTTAAAAAAAACACCGACCACAATACTACACTACTGTATCACTATTCTAGTGTCCATATCGACGCTGCTCTCACAATATACGCAGATGGAAAAGTATAAGAGCATTTATTCTAGCCATTAAAAGATACACTGATACATATTAATATTAGTAGTGATTTCGTACCTAAAGTCTCTCTACCGGGCTGGTTTTGATTACGTCAAGCACGCAACATAACTCTATAATCATTTCAGTGCGACATCGCTTTCGTTTCTTTCTTTTCTTTCCTCCCTTTTTTTTGGAACTTTTTCTGCATTTTTCGTATTCTTTTTTTTGATTTTCTGGTATTGCTCTCTTTTGAAAATTCGACCGAACAACAATGAAAACTTCGTATATGCTTCGAACATTTTCTCGTATTTATTTAAATACCATTTACTGTCATATAGATAGATAATATTGATTCACGTATGATACGATATAAATAGATTCGAATACTGGACATATGTATATTATGTGTATATATAATATTTATTTATTTATTTATATAAATGTTGTAATATGCATACTGCAACGCGTATGTTGTTGTTTTTTTTTGCGTTATACTTGACAATTTATAGCGACTTCGTATGTGTAGAATAATAATAATAATAGTAATAATAATAATCATAATATAATATACGTGTACTTTTTCAGATGCAACAAATCGATTTCACGTAGAGCAGACGTTTACGTACGACATTAACATTAATAGTCTCTTACAGTTTCGACGAGCGTATAAAGCTCGTTCCGCTCAAGTTTACGATCGAGTTGCCGGCCGATTAACATTTACGTCACATCGATAGCTTTGGCAACATGGAATTCCATTGAGTTACTCTTTCGGAATTTTATGGTTATTTCCTTGATCCTTCCTTCCAAGTTTCCCCAAGAGGAAGAAAGATACAAGCAGAATGTTGCGGGGCACATTCGTCGAGGAACGCAAACATTTGTTTCTTTTATCTCTTGCTTCTCGATATTCTTTCCATTCCTTTGCTCATGTTCCTTTCATTTCTATTTTCCAACGTATGCATCTCGTCCGTACTTGCGTAATGCGCGCTCGTCAATTTTTACGGGGAAGGAAGTCGCATATTGTCTAATCGGGTTCTCTGTCTAGATAAGGGCGCAACACTCTACGTTCCCCGTGTATAACAAATCAAAATCCGGCCCAACAAAGCATTACAAAGGTGTGAACAGAAAGATAAACCGCATGTTAAGATCTGGTCTACTTACGAAACTGACACTGTTGAGCCTCTCGGGCAAAGTACGTACTTTCTAGGACACACGTCTCACGCATTATTATTAAGGTAAATGATGCTATATAGCTTAGAAGAGTTAAATACTATGTAACGAGTAATAGTGGTAAGTTCGGGGGAGGACAGGGGCGGGGGTGGGTGTAAGGTATAGGTGTAGACGGGTATACGCACGATATATATTTAGTATATATCCTATAGAGAGGTATAATATTACGTGTAACGTAATATAAACGTACTATGTAACGTAGCTTGTTAAGTAATAGGTACATTGTAATAGGTCTCTTCGAAGCCGCTGATAATAATGCATTCGTCGTGGAAAAGACTGCATGGTTTCTCTTTCATTTTTTGTTGCAAAACTATGTATTCTCCATTTCTTTCTTACATATTCATTTTTCGAAGGATTCGTCGAAATTGATCAGCAACGAATAGACAAGAGTCGTGAACGATTATGAAAGAGATGACTAGGGAGTCTTCCACGATGAAACATCTAGAGTATATTTCTAAACTAACGGTATCATAGTGACTTCCCAAAAAGCTATAGTTAACTAGTAGTTTCAATGGTAGGAACGTATACATAGTAGAGTAATTCGTCAAAAATTATATTCGCTCTAGCTAATTCAAACCTAGTTTCACCTAAAAAGTCTCATCAAGTAACTAAGGTCTGTAACAACACAAATGTTTACCTAATTACCTAGGTATATATATATGTATAAATAGAGATATATATAGATATGCTCCGATATGTATAATCTGTAGGTCTATTACAAAAACTAGAAGGTTGTAATGCGGCTCTCACAAAATATATTCATATCAATATCAAATACTATATGGCGTTTTACCAAATACGTAGATACAAAACAATATATAATATATGTATATAATCTGCTGTTATCTAGAATCGATTAATACTTCTGCTTTTTTTTTTTGTCGTTTCATTTCCCTTTTCTACCTTTTTTTTTTAAGGTACGTTTAGTATATTCGTATAATTATACACGTTATATGCGTACGAGTGTTCTATGTATATGTATATATAGATTTGCAAGTAACCGTATGCATATACATATAGATAGCTCTGATCCCGCGACTTGTTTCATTCTTATTTCTTTTTTCGGGTTTTCTCGTGTTTATCCTCGTTTCACTATCGTACACGCGTACACCGTATTGGAGTACGTGCTTCTTCATTTTCTCGGCATTATGAAATTTCATGAAATTCATTGCGAAAAATACTCTGAAAGGCGCGACGAATGAGAAATGCTTATCGCCGACCATTTGCCGCGCGCTCTCGACACGCTATCCGCCTTCACCATTCACGATTCACGGCTTTATTTATGCCTCTCGACATATCATCCCGGGCAAATCAGAAATTTAGCTTCTCACGGGAATAATACACGGCGTGCCGCTACCTGGGAATGTATTCATTTTTCCATCTTTCGCCCCAACAAGTTCTTTCGTTTCTTGCTTTCTCTTTCCCTCTTTTTTTTGTTCCGATGATACTCTAGCAATCTACGATCTCAACGACGGGCGCCATCGCTCTCGAAATTGGGCGAACACCCTTCACTTTCATGAAAAATATAATATATCGTAGGACCTCGACCACGATCGAGTTGCAAGATTTGATTTTTCAGTTCTCCCTTCCATCAATATCCTTTGCCGGCACCATCGTCGATTCCTTCACGATCGTCATTCCAAACTGAATGGCGCGACCACGCGAACACAGCGAGAGCTACCTTAAAGCTTCGATCGAGTTGCTACGAAATTATCTACCATCTACGAAACAATTGACGTGTTCTCGCGAACGCGAGTCGTTCGAGGCAGGAATTTGTATCTCTTTCGATCGTCGAAAAGTACCTAGCTATTCGTGCGGTATCGTGACCTGATTGCCTTCTACAATACTTGGTACCTTCCCTCCTCCTTTCACAAAAATACGGTCAACGTTGTACTTGAAGTATGATTGAAACGTCCAGTTCATCGGCAATTTGGAATTGATTGTCCTTCCTACGATTAATGGTGAACGCCTTATTTTTGAAATGTCCACGCTTAAGAAATGTAATCACACGAATCGAAGAAGAAAAGGAGGAGCGATTTCTGTAAGAGGTACGACTGATATATCAAATGTCTACCGAGCGCTGCTCACCGAAACTTACTCGTCTTTCTAAATTTGAACACTTTCCTTTATTGTCACACTACCTGTCTTACTAGCCGACTACGAAATCACTACCAGTCTTTTTTCAATGCAAGTTTGTTTCGTTGCTATAATATACCACTACTCTTTGGCTACGAGGAAATCGAGGCCACATAGGTGACTAAACGAGTTCTGTCGAACAGACCTATGATCCGGAACTACTTTACATCTTCTTTCTTTTCTCACTACGATCACAGTTTTACTGAACTGAGCTTCTCGAGCAGTCTCGCGAGAATTCGCTTATTCCCGCAGTCGAATCTCGGGAATAAAAAGGAATGGTTTTGTCTAGACTACGTTATTGCACTTCACGATATGTTTTCGATTCGCTGCTACGTCGAGTCAAAAAATGAACTGCAAGGTAATTTAGCCTAATACTTTCTCGAAAACGAAGGCGACGAGTTCTAATCGAGGAATGTTCGATGTGCCGTGACGAGCACGCGGTATCCCGTTGAAACAATTATTTCTATCTACGCACGTACAAAAATAATATCTTGGAAATATAAACAACAACGCAATGCGACAACGTTTGTTACAATGAACGCAACACAACAATCACGCAGACGAACGGGATACCAAATTTACAGACAAAACAAAGTGAACCCGACCAACTATTTACCTGATATCAAAACATCTGGTCAAACCCTACGAAATTATACACCTACGCTTCCAAAAATTTGTACGCTCTTAATTCCTTGGCACGTCAGATCGATCGGTAAATTCACTCTCATCCTACGCGATCACACCAAAAATAATCAATCTACGCTACCTGTCATGAATGTCCTGCATTCCATCTATCAGTACACTGATAGATCTATCCATCTAACCGTGTAAGTACACTGCCGATCAAAATTATGGAACGTCCACTAGCTCCGCCACTATGCTGCTACGCGTGTAAATTGTTTCAGTCACCGTCGAAACTTTTATAAGCTACTTTGTTAGAGGCCTGACTGCCTAATCGGCATAGTTTCAATATAAAAGACCAACAACGACATTCGCAGAAAATAGATGCCCGAAATTGACCATCAGAGTTCCAATATTACTCTCAACCAGAGTTAACAGGATACAGGATTCCCGGGCAAAAGTGGACGGTGCTAAAAATCAGCACACGTCCGCCTCCATATAAAAACTCTTCAATCAACGCCCAACTAAAACGCAATTTAAAATAACACACCAACCAAAACAGAACCCAGAGGCAAAATAATCTCTTCCAGAAAACTCGCATACCACTACCATACTCCAATCAACCCACCGCCGACAGTGCGTCATACGTCCACCGACTAAAAACCAGCCCAGGAATCAACGAAACCGTGAGACCGTCGCGAAACAGCAACCCAAGCAACAAAATAAAATCACCCCCAGACGAGCCTATCCATTCCTATCCTGCAGCACGACTGACAAATTCTGCCCTCCCCCCCGTGTCACCCAGTGCTCACTGAGGCCTGGATAGGGGCGCGAGTATCGTCGGTCATAGCCCGATCGTGGGTATCGGATGGTAAACGGCGCCCATGTCGAGGCCCTGCACGCCCAGCAAGTCGCTCATGGAGTAAGTGAGAGTGGCGGCCCGCGAGGCCGCTGCGGCCGCGACCGGATGGGGCCTGTAAGAGGCGGCGGCCGCAGCCGCAGCCGCGGCAGCGAGGGCCCTCTTGACATCGTAGACAGCCGCGGTGGTGGCCGCGGCGGCCGCCGCAGGTGCGGTCGCCCCAGCTGCGTACTGATAGGTAGCGGCCGCGTTTGGTGCGGCGGTAGCGACTATCGGAGTTAGCAAGTGGTGGTGCGGGGTGCCAGCGGATGCTGCCGCGGCCGCGTGTGCGGCGGCGGCAGCGGCCGTCGGCAGGGGATACGGCGCGTAACGATAGGTGGTGGGGGTGGGTGTCGCGACCATCACCAACTCACCGTATGCGCCTCTGTTGGCCGCTCGCGTCTTCGCCAGGTTTGCCGGGAGCATCACTTCCTTTGGCTGTGCTTTCTTGCATTCGACCTTGAAATTCAATAGAAATGTAGAGAGCACGCTTGGCCCCGACGTGTCGGGGCGGATGTGGATTGGGGTTTAGGGGTGAAGACGGTGGAGGATGCTTGGGAGCGGGGACGGTCGACACGATGGTAGTTTAAAAGCAATTATCTGCTGGGAATTTTGATTCTCTGGGGGGGAAACGTGGATCTTTAGAGGCGCCTGTTGCTTTGGGGGTGGTTTTTTGTTCTTATTGCAGTGGGGCGTATAGTCTTAACCCCTTGACGCAGGAAGACTATTGGACTATTACAGGACTGTTACAGGACTATTGAGTTACTTGATTAATTTGTTACGCGATTATTGTCCATTGATACTGTACATTAACATTGCTTTATTGTATTTAAAAATTATTCTATTTCCCGTGTAGCTTGCATGGATTTAAGGTGAGCTATATTAAACCGTACTTTTTTAGCACATTACGGGTTCTGTTCCATTCGTATGTCGAGGGGTTGACGATTATAATAAGAATGAGTGTACCCGTTGATTACGTAATCACCATGATCCGGGTGGTAACGCGAATATTATCATTCCGAATGGTCGGATACTTTGCGCGTGGTAATTCCAGACGGAGGCGTTGTTAGGGTTATTGACAGGTTCGGGATCTTGTAGGCCGAGTGGATTTATGGGTAACGAGAAGTGGCATCTCGGTAAATCCTTGATCGACGTCAGCGGAATTCGGCTGATAGCAGACGACAAACAGAACTGTCTATTACCGTTAGACCGGTGTGATCTCTACTATGACGGGCTTTCCAGAAACCGCTTTTCGTCTTCCAGCGTATGATCCGCACGCTTGACTGTGGTCGTGCGTGTCTGTGTCTGTATGTGTCGCGTGGATGCGTGTCAAATGCAAATAACCACTGCAGCCCTTCTCAATTATACGGAAAATTAATTCTGCTCGACGCCGTATCCGCAGACGGAAAGCGGAAGGCAAATACCGTTTGATACCGTCACTGCGGCCACGTGGTTAAAGGGGGATGGAGAGGGACAGAGGGGGGAGACTTCTCTTCGTTCGACAAACAGCCTTCGTTGGTCGACAGGTGACTTACCATTTTTTTGTTGATTTCGTGGAAATGAATCTCGCAGACTTTGTCGACTACGTCCTCGCTTTGAAACGTGACGAAGCCAAAGCCTGAAACAGAAGGAACAGGTGTCGTTTAATAATCGGCGATGGAAATTGCTTCACCCTGTTATAGGGCGCGAGGATGTAACGGGGCAACGTACTCCAATTCAATTGCAGAACTTCTGGTAGATATACCGCACTAAATCGAGTTTGGGGGGGTGCAATATTTGTGCGATACTTTACTGACAAATATGATTCCATAACGAAGTACTTTATGGTAAGAATTAAGCTCTTCGCAGTAACAGCAGCAAGAATCATCGGATCGTGGTAAGTATCTGAACCGAAACTTGAAATACGTCGCACGATTCCAGTGAACACTCTATATTCACCATAATTCGCCACGCTTAAAAACCGTCCGGAGTCAACGTAACTTCCACGCGTTCTCTGCCGCGAAGATAACTATCCCGTCGGAGCTTCCATTAATTCAGCAGAGTCGGAAGAGTTTCGTTTCCCTTCCAACCCCCATTTCGCGAAGAAGCCCTTTCCACTCGAACGCGGTCGAAGCATCTCTGCTCGAAATTTATTTCACTCGCGAACGAATGGGAGAGAGAGCGTGTGAGAGAGCGAGAGAGGAAGGAAGGGGTTACAGGAAGATGAAGAGGACAAGAGGGAAGGGAGAACGATGAGCCGGCGAAGAGTCATAACTTAATCAAGCATCAAGGGTTATTAAAAACTTTGCATTGGTCTCCAGGTGATTTTAATCTCGCCCCTTCGCGCTGCCGACTGTCTCTCCGTCCCCTTTCCCTTTCTCCTTCTGCGTTTCCATCCCACTGTTACGCGGGAAGCGTAGTAATTCAGGCTCAAGTTATCCGGTGGGCGCGAGTTATACGAATCCAGTGCGCGATGTCGCTTAAGATAACCAAGAGTTAGTGCTTCCGTGCTGAAGCAGTCTGCGAGGAAGGGCGAAACTACGCCGGGTGACTCGTAATTAAACACAGCCGATGGATACCGGAGTCGAATGCAAGCCGACGGTCCGCGATTCTTCGAGCGTTCTCTCCTCACTCTTAAATTTTACACCGGAAATGGAACTGGCGCGCTGAATTAAATTACATTAGAGTGCGCGCCGCGGCCGACCCAGGCACGGACGCCCCGCAGTTTGTTCGAGTAATTAACGTCGATCGATCTCAATTTACGTCCTTATTTATTTACGCCGGTTAATATGCAAGGAGATCGAGCCACGAACGTCCGAGAAAGATGTTCGCTGGATGGAGGGCATCGTCGCTTGCGATAGGACTCGCGTACTATTTTTATTTCACTCCTGGACGAAATGCCGGTAAAGACAATGTTTTG
Organism: Nomada ferruginata; assembly: GCA_963583965.1. Lineage (NCBI taxonomy): Eukaryota > Metazoa > Arthropoda > Insecta > Hymenoptera > Apidae > Nomada > Nomada ferruginata. Next base: position 17,213,379 of record OY757216.1, read on the forward strand.
GGGGAGATTGTTTGGGACTCAATTGACTCGAGTATTTTTCTTGGAAGAAATAAATGTTTACGAGGTTAAAACTCCATGCGTTACTCCGCCGTGTAATTTTCTAGTGAAACGATTTTAACCATCCATTTCTGCATCACTTTAATACCCCCCTAAAATATTCCCTTAAGACCTGAAATTACGCGTGGTCCTAAAATCTGCTGCTTCATAATTCATTGATTTTACGCCCACCCACTTTGTTCGCCTTTATTTTAACACAGTATCCGCGCTGTGGTGCACACATGTTACATTTAATATCGCGGCTGTTAAGATATTAATTTAATGCTTCGTATTCCAATTCAAACGCGTGCTATATTTGCTATTCCATGCAACGTACGATAAAATTAAAAGGTTTAAAATGTAATTAAAATAGCGGCAATTCACGCTTAATTGTCCCGACATTCCGTTTTTCCCGTATTCGTACTTTTTTTCTTTCAATTTAGTTTTTCCTTCTTGGGACTGTCCCCTTGATCCCAGTGCAATCCCTTTCTCTACCATCACTTTCGTTTGCAACTTACACCACCGGTCCCTCGACCTTTAAGCTCCTCTGCCGGCATGAAAAGCACGAGTGATTAAGTTATAAACTTGGCAAGACGTCCGTTTGAGTGAGGAAGGGGCTTACTTCATTTATGTAATTTATAGTACTCTGCCAGTCAGCCAACTCCGCGAAGCCCAAGCACTCTCTCCCTGCACAAAGGCCGTGCCCTGCCACCGGTAACATTTAACTACTTCCTGTTGGAGTCCACCAAGCGTGCACACAACGTCCGGACACAGGAACCAAGCTAGAGGTATCCATCGTCCCGATATTATTCCTCTTTTAAAGCGCGCTTTAATATCCTGCTGGATATTACAAAGTCGTCTTCCTTCAAGAGGTATTAAAAAGTTATGACAGACTGTTCACGCTGAGCCCATTCCCTTCAGTTACTTTTCGCTCAGAAGAAAGACGACGGTATACAACTGGCGATATGGTTTACACGAAGTATCGCATGAATTTGCAACAATGCCGACACTCTGTGAAATACTAATTCGACCCCGTGCCCGTCATATGCGCCAAATCACATTGCCCAAGTTGTTTCATAAATTCTATTCTGTTGCTGAAGACCACTGCTTTGCCTTTTATTGAATCGAGAAACGTCCCCACGGGGTCAACTGTCAAAAGATAAATACTGGTACGATTTACTGTCCATCGTCGACGGAATGTCGAATTTCTGACCCGAGGCTCCTGGTTCGGCGCACGAAACACGAGCAAACGTTTACTTTTATCGCCGATAAAACGCGATTATGTTGCGGCGCCGCGTGCGCCACCGGAAACAGTGGTTGGTCGAGGGTTACGTATTTTTAGGGTCTCGATTATTGCACAGGATCGCCGAGGCAGAGGGTGGAAAGGTCAGCGCGGTCAGCGATCTGTGGGCAGTCCAATAAATTTTCAAAGAAAAAGTGGCCCCCGTGTTCGAATTTTCATAATGGGATTTATTTCCGTGGTTCGACCGTAGGGTCCCGAAGAGTTTCATTCTCGCTTCGAGAAGGTTAGCTGGCCACCAACCACCCCCATGGGGGTTGAGGAGACGACCAGGAGGAAAAACTGCGTGCTCAGCTGTTCGACCCCTCGTTGGACACCAGATGCGCTCATTTCAATAAAAAACATGCCCCGAAATATCCCTTACTCCTTCCCGTGGCTGCGCCCCTTATCCTCTTACCTCTTGAGACTTCCTTAAATGATCCATAAACGGTCCCAGCGGTGTGAAATTACTGTAGAGCCGGGCCGGTTATCTGACTATTTTCCGCTACCCTTCCGTTGCGTAGAATTATGGCCGGTTTTATCAGTCGAGGGCAGCGAATCGTATGAAAATACGTTTCGGGCAACTTTGCCTTCCGAAGATTTTGTTCTCGTCGGAAATGCGATATTTGCTTCAGTGTATAAAATTTCTCTGTCCTTGTACCTTCAATAGTTCCCTTTTAATTGTTTACCCTTTGGGCATTGTCTTATGTATCGAATCTAATACATCCGTTTCAAAAGCCCTATCTCAAGAACCTCAGGGTCAAGATACATTTTTCTGTAAGCAATTGCTATCCAATCGTGCTAAAGTTTTTCTGGCAGTGGCTGAGACCAACGAAACGATACAGCGCGAAGCGACAGGTCCAATCTCGACGTCGCGGTTGGACAGGTATTAGCGGCTTTCATTCTGGGGTTAAATTCTCTTGACGAGAGGGAAAAATGGAGCTTGATGGTTCCAAGTGGCAAGCGTTGACGGAAGAGAGCAATTCGTCTCTGTTCCACGACCATCGTCGTCCTAGGTCCTACTTCGTCTTTCCTCTAACCTTCCTCTCTCACTCGTCTCCCACTTTTCCCTCCTTGTACTTTCCACCCCTCGATTCTCGAGCATAATGCGACCCCGCCATTATACCAGTGGCCATGTTAACGTTTAAAAGCCACGCTGCCGCTAAGCGCGTTTCAGAATTTTACCGCCTATTGAGGATGGTAAAAGGTTTCTTTCAAAAGGCTTGGCTGGCAGAACGATTTGAAACTTGTAAATGGATACGGCTTAAACCTTCGTTGTTTCTCCCAGTTCCCTTTCCACCGTTCTTTCTTCCTCGTTCTCCGCCCCCTTTATCGATATACCTGTCAGGTGGTCGATTTCTCTGAGCGTTTGTTTCTTTCATTTGAAACAGTTACACCTGCGAGTGTTATCAAGCAGCTGATCATTTTGGGAACGCAAGGAAACTTCTCAGTCGTGTTTGATTCGACTAAACATATAACGCTCAAACATTTCGGCTATTAAATTGCAACTCTTTAACCAGAACCCAATAAAATGTCGACGAGTGCTTTAACGTGACTAACGCTACAGCAGTAACTCGCAATAATTACACCGTTCTGAAGGATCGTTTAACGACGGCGTAAGCCCGGGAATATTTACTTTAATATACATTTTTCGGAATCGTTAATCTCCGCCGAACGACCTGCACAGTTGTTAAGGATTTAACTGCTGAGATGTAATTCAGTTTTTATGCATCCTGCGAAAAATCTAAGGCATAAAAGGACGATCGTAAAGATTGTAATCTGTTATCAAATTTCCATTTCCCCGAGATCACGTTTCTCATATTTCCCCGAATCCTTTCTAAACAAATAGCGGAGAAATATAACGAACGTCAAATTCGGCTGGGCGAAAAAATGAAATGGAAAAGCAATATTTACTTCCACGCTAATTTTCATTTCGACATGCATGTGCAAGTTTCGTGTATTACGTCGAGACAAATAGAGAATTTCAGGTGGGCATCGAGCGTACGCATGAAACAGATACAAGCAGGCACCGTTCACGCCACATAGATTGTCCCTACACGTAATATCGTTATTATTATAGATTGATGATCGTCCTAGATTATTGATTAAGCAGTTTAGTGCGTGCTACCCAATTACCGATCGGAGTGCATACCAATAAATCAAGCCGATGATCTACGGCCGCGGAGGCAATCTGTACGCCACCCACTCCAGTCCTCCAATCTTGCACTAAACCGAAACGCCTCTCTGTAAGGTGAAGATGACCAAAGTTTCTGCAGCAGTACTCGCAGAGCTGGCACGATAACATCGTTTCCGACCGTGTTTTCTTCAAGTCGGACGTAATAACGATCGGTGTAAACTCCAATCCTATCCGTGAGCTGATCGTTATCGATGGAAACTTTGTTGGCTGATATACGACTGTTAATTGCCTCCTTCGAAGTCTACCGGACGCCGTTCGCAAGACTATCGATATAAAAGAAACGCGAGTTTCGAAGATATCGAGAGAATTTTCATTCAGTTGAACACAGCAAATACCGATACTAAAATTATGATTTCTCTTTGGAAAGAAAAGAAATTCCATATAATCATATTGGTAATGCAACACGAATCCTTAATATCACGAATCCATGTTAACAAGTAATGAAAGATATAATGCTGCGAGGAATAAATTATTTTAATATTTGAAATGAAAAGAAATACTCAAGAAATGAACATTGAATCAACTTGTTCCAAAATCATTAATTTGTAATTCTTGTTGTGGGAAAAATAATTTCAATCACTCACAAGCAAAGGCTCTGCGCGAGTCACGATTGACAGAAATAGAGAGAGATAGAGGTAGGTGTGAACCTGATCTTCGATTAGTCCCCGGCAGAAATTTCGTAAAGTTAGGATTTCGAGGCGCTCGTTAGTGCGCCAATCGCAAATTCGCGATCGTGAATATCCGGTGCACTTGCTCGGTCTGGCGATCCGGGCGGCGGTATTCGCGTCGGATTACCGAAACGGATGTGCTCTCCCTGTTCCTGACCAAACTTTCCGCGCGATAATGCGGGAAAAGCTGACGTTAATTTTACATCGGACACGCCAGGACGCGTAATTGTTATCGCCCCGGCTGGTCGGCCCATTTTCAATTGCATTATCGGAGGGACGGTATTTTGAGAAAACAGAGGGCTTTAGTAATACCGAGTGTGCAAGAGGAGCGAATGAAAATGAAGGAAAATGATTTATTCGCTGGTGGCTTATATTATAAATCTCCGCTCGGTCCTTTGAAAATTGTTGTAATAAATTTCCAGCCGATTTTATTGTCACATTTAATACCAGGAAAATAATGCTGAGTACAGTAACCAATTACATACGTCGATAGATTAATAGGGGAGTAACGGGTAAAAGGAGAATCGCACACTAAAATAAATTAAAACAAAATTAGAAACGACTCGATTCATTTCCAATTATTACATCGCTGTATAATTCTCAGCGATCCATAAGTTCCGAAACAAACCAAGTCTACTTACGGCGCGCGGCAAGTGAAATGAGACGTAAGTAGCCAGACATTGGGAAACGATAGAGAACTTCCGATTGCCATTTGGTCGCGGCGGGACTTTTTTTTTTACCCAACTTTTGAAAAAGGTCAACCAGAAACGATTATTGCTTAGCGACTTCGAGTTTATCCAGGAAGGTAGTGACTGATAAAATCCAGAGATACATTCCCATTATCGGTAGAGTTAAGGCGTTCTCAATTTCAGCGTTTCTACATTACAATCGGAAATTCGTGTTATCGATTAAAAACATTATCCCGTTGCTTTTCATCGTGTGGGAAACACGAAATAACGCTGTATGAGTGCCTGAAACGCTAAACCGAACGTTGAAATGCTTAATGCCGTATCTCGTGCAGATAATATTTTGATAATAAACTGAAACCATTAATACACCGTTAATCTCGATACTGTTAATAGCGGCTACAGTATTATTATAATTATTACGTGATTATTTGAACGGTCTCGGTTCTCCAGCACTGTGCTCGGAAACAGGTGAATGTGGAAACACCGAAACGATTCCTGTTATACCTTCCAGGTCACACGCCACGCAATCTCGTTTAATACTGACACGTTGTGAGTGAGAAACGCACAACCAACGAAACGATGCAAATATCCTCGTGGACCGGTTCAAATTCATTTAAATTCCATACGCGATGGAATGCAGAATTATTTAATTCATCGAACGAGAATATGGAAATTCCTGGCGAAATCTTTCACAGCGGTAACCATGAACGATGATAGAATTTCGTCGTTGATATTTATATTTCGAAATTGGAGCAATCGGCCTGGATTAACTATTGTTCGCCACTGAGGGTTTTGTTCGGCACGGTGGGAATCATTGAAATCTCGAATGCGAATTTGTTAATTTATAACAAAAATTCGAAACCCATTGGTTAAATATCATTTCCTAATAGATGTTCGAACTAAGCGCTATACATGTTTGTTCACGTTGCGACGCATGTAGAAATTTCCATTTCGTTTTTCAGTGATTCCAATATTTTAATCCCTATGCTACATTTGTAATATTACATCAACGAATACAATTGTTTTAATACCTCTAGGAGTGCAAAGAATGGTGAACGGCCATCGTTGAAAATTATTTTACAGGAACAAATTTATGGGCAACACTATAGTGGTGCTCGATAAAGAAGTTATTTAGCAATTTCTATTTAACAATATTCATCGAAACCCTTTGCTGTTATTTGTGCTTCAGAAATTTTTGTAATGTAGGAAGCTATTACATCGGTGGATTAGTATTCCATTGTACGCTTCAGATCGTGTTCAAAATTAACTACTTTGTAAGCTAATTGCAAACATAGGCGTGGATAATTCGGTTAAACGACAATGTTATCCTAAAAATCGTTGGCTCGTTATTAGAGGCCGGGCGTTTTGTTAGCGGGGAAAAAAGTTCGGTCGGGCTAGAAATGTTTGAAACTTTTCGATTTTTCCTGGCTGGCGAGATACTTTGGCACGTCTAAAGTAGGATTCGCCAGATTATCAATGCTAATAAAGGCGTTAATGCGAGTTTTATACGTTAGATAGGATGCCGCGGAAACGAAAGGACCGAAAAAGAAGTTCCCAGCTTAGTTTAGCCTAGTTTTAAGCGCTGTAGTTCCATTATTTTATACACAGCAAGCTGTCGAACTTCCAGCTTCGCGGTTGCTTTCCTACCCGATAATACTCGATAATGGAGTGGGTCGATTAATTATTTTAAACCCCCGTCCGATAAAGTCGACGTGAAACTAAATTGAGCTTGGGCCGACCGAGGACTCGGAATATAGTCGATCGCTATTGTATCGAATAAGGAATACTAGTACCATTAACTTTTGTATACAGTTTGATCATTAACGAGTGGAACCGAAAGACAATTAACTTTTACAGCCAAATACTAATCCAGGTGATTTTAATTCAGTTTGCGGCATTACCAACGTCTACATTAAATGCCGGAATTAAATCTAGAAATTCTCTCAGCGTCCCTTCGCAATATTGATATTATCGGTTTTTGCAAATATATAAAAGTTTCTTCAATGAATTAACGTGGAACATTCGAATAATTGTATTTAGCAGGAAAGTGATCGAGGCGCGAGAAGTATGTCTACGTTTTCACGTAGCAGGAACAGGGAACAGCAAGAACGCGTAAGGGATTTAATTAATCACAGTTAATGAGATGTAAGCTCCTTGGCCTGACTAGGCTCCTTTTTGCCGTACAGCTGACAGACTTTATCAGAGATACGCCACGGTACTGCAAACTGCACTTTGCCACGTTTTGCAATTCGCTTAGCATGCAGCTATGCGTTGCCATCAGGCTCCTCTGCTTCTGTCGTGTACTTCCGTCTTCCCTCGCTCAAGTTTCATTCCCTGTTCCTCGCGAGTAAAGCAGATTAAATGAACGAACCAAATTGAGGTACTTAAGTCGCCAGAACGCAGCCAGGGAGAAATCGCGGGAGAGAAACGGTGAATTGAGCGAGATAGAGAAAGATTAGGCGAAACTGTCCTTTTAAGTCGAGCTGCTTTATGAATGGATTCATTTGACGCACGAAACTTCGATGTCACGTCACCGAAGATCGAGGGGGGCACACGGAGAAGTTGAGATATCGTAGCCCTGCATGCGTCTCGAACCGAAATTATGTTCCTTAAATATTAAGTGTGCAATGGAGTTCATTTAGAAAGGGTTCAGAAAGTTTTTAAATTGTACCACGAATGTAAATAAATATATCTGATAATCATCCGAATTGGAAGATGCGATTTAAAAAGAATACATTAGTTCCACTAACATGAAATGCAACGGAAATTGATACAAGTAATTTTTACTCGCCGGAAAGGATATGAATAATTTGTATCCCGCTTTATTATTTATACGTGAGCCAATCAAACATACTGACGTGCTCGCGTAACTGCCGATGCAAGATACATTAAACATCAATTATGAAAAAAAAAACACGTTAACTTCGAGCTGTACTTGGACACGGAGAAATCAATATTTAATAAGCCCACCTTTCTAATTCGCTGCAGAGGAATCGATGAATTTTCCGATATCGCTACCGAATTATTCCATTTCCGATATCCCACCCTTACTATCAACCGTATCGCAGTCTTCACTTTTCCTTAATTTTATTAAATTAAAAACCCTGCTCGTCCATTAAAAACGCACACTTAACTATCACTTTTAATCGAGCATCCATATCCAGGATTGCGTGTCAACCAAGAAACAGCCGGCCCTTCCACACAAAGATCAAGATCAGCGAAGCTTTCTTCTCCTTTGTCCTCTCCCGATTTTACATCGCATCGGGCAGTTAAATCGCACCCCACTTCCAAATAAATCTCTGTTTTATCCCCTTCCCTTTCTCCGGGAAACCTTTCGACATTCAGTCTTCCTGCCACCAGCCACCCCTACCCCTGCTGAGAATCATCGCGAACGTGGCTGAGATGAGCGAAAGCCCCGACCATTACCGTCGCAATCGCCGCCATAAGATATAATTGAACGGAATCCCTCTTTATTAGGAGCGGCCATCGTGCTCGCGAGCCCTACTCGCGCCATTTCTTGCCACTGCTCGTTTTCGAGGGTGATTCCGTTCTCTCTAAAGCTGCAGCCTTTCGAAACGTTCCTACGGTTCCCGTACGGGGCGTCTCGAAGCAGCAAGCTCGTGTATCGTATTTGTCAGACGCCGTGAAAAAGAGGGTGGAACGGTGTTTCGTATGTTGGCCACATTCCCGTCCCTAGCCACGGAGTTGTGGCGATTTATTATCGCCCCCCCACGTCCGAAAAGTGGCTCTCCATCGGTGAACGCAACTGTGCACGTTGCAACGCGAGTTACCTACGTTGATGGATATCTTTGGCATTTTTTCCCCTCCTTTTTCGCTTCCATTCCTCCACCCTGGCTCCCTTCTATCCCCCTTTGATGATCGGTCGAATCGTTAGAACGTAGAGTGTCGAGTTTCGTGGGTTCTCGTGGGTTCTCGTGGGAAACAAGAGTATAGCGCGGACTTGAGAGGGGAAATGCGTTAATGGTATACCTGGCACGGGCAATTTGGTCTGCTCGCGACTCGCGAGGAAATTCGTGGCAAAAAAAAAGAAGGGGAATGGGGTTTATTTCGGTATGAACGCTGCTGACTCCGTCAGCCTTATGCTGGACGTTAAGTATGGAAATGCGATGCAAGGAGTGCGGAATACGTCGGTCCTTGGCTCTCGTTTATCGCGTGACGGAGTTTCATTTTTTGTGAAAGGGAACAGTGTTATTACGGCATTAGTATCGGCAAAAGGAATGACTGATTCGAAAGGGATGTGGATTGGAATCACGAAAGCGTCCGTAACCTGCCGTGTACGAACGTTCATATGAAAATGAGCGGATCATGAATCACGAAACCGATATAAAACCTTTGAAAAATCAAGGGGGAAGAAACATTAGTAGCCTTTTTATCGCCGCGCCGCGAAATAGACGTTCAATTTAATTTCAGAGTCGCGTCGCCAGAAGAGTCCACTAATGGGATTAAACGGGTGAAAAGCAAGGCTCCGCTAGGGATGCGCGTTCCGAAAATGTTAACGAAATTGCTAATGAAATTAGCTTATACGGGCTGCACGTTCCTTTCGGTTCATTCGCTATCGAAAACGGCGAGCTTTCGGCGAAACAGCGTGGGAGCATGGCCGACAAACGACGACGGTGGCAATCGAAAGCAAAGGCTCGTCGAAGGATTTCGCAGAAATATCTTCCCGTTCAACCATCGTCACTGTTCCCATTGTACCGCGTTGATTATGAGCAATAATGAGACATCCCAGTCCCTTCATCAAGCCAGCTTCTTCGAGTCGTCGAATCTCGAGCGCGATTCTCGATTCGGAGGTTCGCCCCCGAAATAATGAGTCTCGCAATCAGCGCTTGGAGAAATGTTTACGCTGCAATTACTAACGCCGTCAACGAGTCAGCTGTGAGAACGTTCTGCCGATGGCTGCTTCGCCTCCGTGTACGTATGTATATACGCTGACGGATTTCGTATATATGTGTACGAATAGGGGCTGGAACTTGGGACAAATTGAACGAGCAAGAGACACGGGAAAATTCCTTTCGACAGTTTGGGACCGTTCGCGTCTTCGTTAGAATGGGTTCGACAGTAACGACCCGGTAATGAACGGGGAAAAGGGACGGGCAGTGGTACGATTTCAGTGTTCTTGAATTTTTAATGGCAGCCCTGGATTGCTCGGTTGTTAATTTTAGCGTCCCTGGTGGCCGCAAGCTTTGCGGCGTAATTCAAGCGCGAATAAATTGGGAGACGCCGGGGATGCAAAGGAAGGCGTGGTCTGGGGCTTCGTTGTATTGGAGATTTGAAAATCAGAGGTGGCCAGGCACGTAAGAGTGTAGTTTTTTCCCTCGATGTCGATGTACTGTTCTAATGTGGTTGACGCCTTGAGATTGTTTTCGAAAAATATTACAAAGCCTCCATCATATATTTCTGGTACACTAGTAATATCACTATTTCTATCCACAATTTTTCCGTAAATTAAACACGCGGTGCGTGAATCAGATGCATGGGGAATACAATATAAACGAGTTTCTGTGGGCACGTATTTATATCGTGGGATTTATATGAAGTAGAGAACTTTTATTTGGGCACGTTAGCTAGCGGAGATTAAAATCAACGGCGGTATTGAATACATACTTCTCTCTGCAGCGGATTTTAGAGGTGCAGAAAATATTTGTTTATTTCAATAAAACGCGAATTAAATCTTCTCATGATATAACGCTTGGCACGAGAGATATTTTCGACGATTTAGAGCTTCTGTGAAAACAGGAGTTTGCCATTTCCTAATTTAACATCCGAGTGAGTTACTGCCGTCCAAACTAAAAAGATTCCAACGCGAGTCAAGGGCGCGTTTTTTCAATAACTCAGGCCCGCGTTGTTAGAATTAAAAGGGGAGGCGCAGGTTGGCGCGCATCTTCCGATCCATAAATCGTGTCGATTCCCGATAAAATAACGTTTTCGTCGGAGTTTCCCGATAGTTCTGGCTCCTCGAAACGGCCAGCTAGCCTCCTTACAAGAAAATCTACGGCGCGTCGCTCCGCGAACTTTTCCACCTTCGCCTTTCACGGCAAGGATCTCCATAAAAGAGCTGAATTCGAACGAAAATCAGCGGAGTATCCTTCCATCAGATTTGTAAGATCGTAAAACCCCGTCCACAGTGGTCCTTTATCGCGGCAGCTATTCTTACCTTTTTCTTCTTGCCCTTATTCCACCGTCCCCGACCCAACCTTGTCGCCTATACGCCCCCCCGCTTCCTATCGGGACAGCAGCAAAAGTTTTATTATGAAACAATAAAATATGTGAGAATCCAAGTTAGCCGGGGCCCGTGCGCCAGGGAGGTTTGATTTACAGCCGAACTTTTATCGTATCGGCGTAGAAGAAAGAGTGGTCGCAGTCTAACCCGGTAATATTGCGCCTTGCATTTTACATTAAAAAGTTCAAGCGCTTCCTGACTCGTCGACGACGTCGTCACGAACTACTCGAAGAACGGAGAAAAGTGGAACGCTAAGAGTTCCGTCTTAACTGGGCTACGATCCCTGTTTCATTATCTTCTCCGAATACTTTGCTCTGCTTCTCGAACGAATTGCGAGCCGAATCTAGCGTGAAGTTTTCGACTTCGGATACGGAGCAGAGTGAAATATTAAAATGCGCACACCGATGGTATTAATTGCTCAGGTGATTCGCGTTACAATTAGAGGAGAATTATTTATGATGATATATAAAGGGTACGAAATAAAATTTCCCAGAGCCAGTAATTAGTTGCGTAGAGTTTTCAACTTCACAATGGGTAGAAAGGTAAAACCAACTTAACCCAATTCTGACGAAACCTACGTCTGCGGAATTCGGATCAAACTGTAAACCAGCTGTACTATAAAGTTACATTATTAAAATATAATAGAATTCAATAAATTGTCCAGAATATTTCAACGACCTGGCCTCTAAAATTATTTCGAATACAAAACGTTAGAATTCAGTCACCACTCGTGTTTCCCAGTTGCATCCTGCTTCTTCTACCTTCGCAGTGGTCTTTTGGCGTCTAGACATTACCAGACTCTCGTGTAGCGAAAAACTCGTTGATTTTCAACGGGCGAATCGCGGATCGAACGCACCGCCATATAACTCGATTATACCGCGCAGAAGAGAGAAGAAGAAAGGAGAAGAAGAAGGGACAGGGGATGAAAGGGTTGGCTAAGGGGGTGGGAAAAGAAAGCCGAGCACCCGGTTCAATTATCGGTTGGTGGTAGTGAGGTGTTCTTTTCTTCTCGTTTCTCCTATGTGCCCTACCATCCCTTTCTTTCTAGTATTTCAACGGAAAAGACAGCTAGATCTCAGGGGCGCTCATTCCAAGCAGGCGTTGTGGTTTTTGGTTAATCGAGGAAAGAGTCACTGTCACAAAGATAGTGCCTTTTGGTGGAATATTGCGCAGATTTCATGCTATGCTTATTAAGGTAAATTGAAATAAAAGTTTAGTCTTAGTTTCAATTAAGCGACAGCACCACCGAGTTTCACTTGCTTCAATTGCGTTTCTATTTAACTCGTCGAGAAAATGGCCTCCGTTCGTGTGTATGCAGGTGTGGCAAACGTTAAAGTTATGCCGTCGTGCACAATAACATGTGCATTTGTTAAAGGGTGCGTGAAAGTGTCTCTTTCATAGAGCTGTCTTCGATGAAACGTGCTGGTTAAATAAAAAAAAAACAAGTGGGAAATGCGCGTGCCATATAAACACGATTTAGCAAGGAATACGCAACACGTACAAAGAATTTTATTGCGGGGACAGAAAGTTTCAAGTAAGGGAGAAATGTTGCGCGTTGAAACGACCAGCTTTGCCAACATGCGTTTACTTCGTGAAAACAATAAAATAAACTTTTGCAACAACGCACAGTTGCGCGACAATTTATGCGTTACACTGTCCACTTTATTGCCACGCATGAAGCGATTTTAAATGGCTTGTCTCGAGGGAAAGAGCTTGCGACAATGAACATAGGTATTGATTGTGAACAGATTGTGATCGGAAATAGAAAAAACCGGTATACAGTAATCGTACACAAATTGCAAGATCTCTTCGCCCCAACAGGGAATTCAAATTCCAAGAAAATCTGGAAGACAAGAAGCTGTTTCTCAAAGCGCGTAAAACTTTCTATCGGCATAACAAAGTGCCATAAAGGATTCGTCGGGGGAAGTAATGATCGCAAGTGGCAAGACACCCCGGTGAAAAAAAGAAATATCACGTTCGTGCGAGCAATGAGGAAGCGGTCGTGAGGGGGCGAGACCAAGTCCATGGGGTATTTCGAACGTAATAGAGTCGGATACTCTAGCAGCACGCATTATTCTCGTTACGTGGCTGAGGCTGAGGTTTATGGCGTGGATGGTTATAGTCCGTGATAGCGGTTTATGTCCCACATCGCTGCTTTCCACGGTCTTTCCAAAGTCGAGCGATGCCGCGAGTTAGTCTCCTCTTTCCGCCCCTATCCTCACTGCCAGCTCGCTGGAGGTCCCTTCCGTATCCCCTTCCTCCTTCCTTTTTGCCGTGTCTGCCTGTTCATCGTCATTTTTCTCGTGTTATCGCCGTGACTGCTGCAAGTCATAAGGATACCCTTCCTCTACGTGGCACAATAAAACGAAGGGCTATCGACCGTTACTCGCAGGCCCGCCATATGACGTCGCTCAATGCATTCCTCCGCGTAATCGGGGGACGAGTGCGATTTTTCTCTTCCCCCTTTTACTCGTCATTTTATTACCAGCCGGAGGAAGATCGCCGAGGAAGTTATTTGCACGATTTCAAGCAGCGCTATCCTATCGTTTTACGAGATGGAGCAGTCGGCAATCGTAGGACGGAATTGTCGGAGATCTTCTTAACGCGTTTTGTGTTGCGTGAGTTAATGCTCGAGCAAAGGGTGAAAAGGGGCAGCGGGATCTGTGTCTCAATTATTCCAGGACAGAAAGTAATCACGAGGCATTAAGGAGACGCGCAACAGCACAGCTTACTCCAATCTCGGAAATGCAAGCAATAAACCGTGAAAATACCCGAGCTTTCTGTACCGTTGTTATTATTCACGATCACCGGCATCGCGAGAACTAATACCCGCCTGTAATTCAGGTAATTTACGTTATCAATTCGCGCGGCTGAACAGCCCCGTACAGCCCCTGCCGCGTGTACAGCCAGTGTCGTTGGTAATTTTTCTGCCTTCGTAATTTCCGTGCTCGCCCGATAAAACGATCGTACATATTAAAGAATTATAGGGAGTATCGAATAATAAAAGCGTGCGCCTAAGCACCTTTCCATTATTAATTACCCTCGGTCTGACTGCAGCCCGCCGGGCTAGATTATCCGCCTGCCCACCCGCCTGGCGGATGATAAATCAGCGCCGCCGATAGTCGACGTTGTTTTTCGTCCCATCGAAAACGATTAAAACTGGACCCCCAGTCGGGATTATGATTGGTGCCTGCAATAAACCGCTCGCATAATTCCCCTGCTTTATCAGAATTTTCCGATCCCGAAGATACTCGAAATGAAAGCGGACAAATTTTAGTCGAACGCTCCGATGAATCCACCGAGAGACCTAAACCCGTTTCCAACGAGGTCCTCTTTGTACCTTCTATTTGTCAGCAGTGCCCTTACCTTCGCCCTTCTCTGTCTTCTGGTCCTCCTGCTGCAACGGACCCTGTCTCTTGTAAACGTCTTCCTACCAGCATCATTGTAACAGCCCGTAGGGCGGCGTTACATTAGGCCATAGTGGCCGCAGTAATCTCAGCTATGTGTACCCATTTAGCCCCGGGCACATAGTACGGCCTATCCAGTGTAATCCGAGCTTAATTGCCCGCCGAATCAATGCCACCCCCCGTGACCCCCCATCGGCCCTTCTACTGCTGCTATACTACCCCTACCTGGCGCTGGTACTTATTACGCATTGTGCGTTAGCATATGCCATATATATGTGTGTATGCAAGGTATATATATATATGTGGGTGGCGATCGAAAAAGCCATGGTGCGATCCGGAGGAAACTCTAGCTTGAAGTGTTGAAGGGAATCGGTGGATGTGATGGGAAACGAGAACGCCTGATGGAAGTGTCTTTGAAGATTAATTGTTTTGGGTAGGATACAGTTGTAGTTCTTTTAGGCGCGGGCACTTTGGGCTTGATTGTTTCCGAGATAAACTGTTGCCCTGATTAATTAATAGTGTGTCTTAAGTAAAAGTGATGATAGAGCAATATAGAGCAGAATATGTAGGGTAAAAGAAAAGTGAAATGTAATGTTGGAAGTATTAATCGATTAAAATTTAGTGCTACGTTACGAATATTGAAATTCGTGAAATTTACGAATTATGAAATAAGTTATTCAATGTATACTGTCGATGGCGTCACAAAGCGATAAGGCCTATTCTCACTTTCATTCTATAATTAATGGTTTAGTTCGTATCCGTTATAATCACGTGAATCTTGTATGCCAAGATTTTCCGGATACTTGTTGCGGAGTGAAACGGCGAAGCGAAACAACACCTGTTGCCGTAATTAATACCAAGTTTTATCAAGACACGGCAACATTTTTACCGAGCGACTTATGTAATTGCGCTCGTCCCGTGCTCGGCAACGTTATTAGCAAGGAAAATGGGCTCTGATTAAAAAGCTGGCTTAAGGTGACGTTAAGGGTGGTCGTTAACGTCTCCGCTGATGGGCTCGACGGGGACGAACGAAGACGGTAACAACCCCTTTGGGTGATACGATCCTTTAAGCACGGTAATACTCTGCGATGAGCTACCCAACGTACCTGGGGGAAATTATCGAACACGTACTCGATGATGGGATAAATCTTTCCGGGACAGTCGGATACGGATATGGATGGTGAATTTCCATCAATTGCGATCCATTGAAAAATAATGGGATTAAGGAAATAAAAATCATCGAGATTGGAGCAAACTAAAAAAAAAAGTATAGGTACCAAGTGACTGAAATAAAGTGCACAATAAACCGTGTATTCTTTCCAAAACAACCCTAGTACCAGGTTGGCTAAATCTCTACCCACAAAATCGTAGAAAGGGCGGATAGCGGCGTTATTCGGCAAATATGGATAATAAATTCCAGACACGGTCACTGGGGCCGAAAGGAGCTGCCATACCTTTCAGAACTTGACCTTAGACGAGGTCTGGTTTTTCGCGACGGCCTGGCAGTTCTGAAATGTTACAGACGACCCAACTTTATCGCTCGTAAACCGAAAGAAATGAATAAAAACGCCAGTAAAAGACGGAAGTCTGTATCGTGGTAGTCGTACGGAGGTGGTGCGCCTCATCGTTTCTGGTTTGTCATCGTGCAGCGAACATCGTTCACCGAGAATATCGCGGGAATTCTTAAACGTCCATAAACGATAAATAAGTGTCGTTAAAGAAAACAGCGTAACAGCGTTGCTGAAACTCCAGCAACTCCGCCGGTTTCGCGGCGGTGTTTCCATTTGGACTGCGAGCGTTCGTTCGCATAGAGCAATATTACCGTGCGCCATTATGTCGACGGTGGGATCGGTCGTTAACTTTACAATCGTTCAATCTAAATACAAATATCGCCGCTTGCGCGGCCAGACAGTTGTCCGACCATTCTCATTATTTGTTAACCATGATGTTCCACGTTTTGGATATTTCATTTACGAAAACGCGCAAACAAAGTGAATCGGAATCCGGTTACGCTGGGAAAACAGTGGAGCTTGGTAAACTGGAAACTGAACAAGCCGCAATGACGTTGCTGATTGCTGATTGTGTCTCTTAAATGTTTAATAACATCTTTTATTTATAGCAGGAGTAACAGAAAATTAGCGCAACATGAATGTTTACCAGCTTTGATGCTATTAGTCTCTGAAATTCTATTCCAATTATATATTTGAATAGAAATATATTGTACTGAAAATTCACGAAGGTTATTATTCGACATAGTTCATGAATTGCCATTTTCAAACACACTGTCGAAATACTACCGTAGCAGAAATAAACTTTACTTAAAGCACGACCAATACGAAATAAATAACAGGCGGGCAGCAAAATTTTACGGGCCAGTGGCGGGGGTGTATTAGTATCGATTGATTTACCGAAGCCTATACGGTGGTTCGCCACTTTGGGGATGTTTTCAATTAACCCTCCGCGCAGCCAGTGACGGACGAACTGGTATTCCACCCGTTTCTTGCCTAGACTTGACAAATGGCTCTCTACCAATCAACCCCCTTCCTGTTTCTCCTCTGGCCATCGACTGTTCACCCTCAAGAGGGAAGGGTTGCGCTCGAGGTGTGCACCACGCAATATCGTCTGCGTAACTCCGTGTGGCGAATTCATTTTCCCTCGGTGGAGCAGACGCGGCTCTTCTCTGCTCTCCGATTTTTTCGTGCTTTAAAATCGTGTTGGACGTATTTCAGAGGTAGTTCGTTCTCCTCCGTCTGCGAATTGGTATTCGCGCCTGTGCCCCTGCGAGAGTATTCGCTAATTAGCGACATTCATTCGTCACCGCTGACAGACGGGGTGATTACGTCGTCTGCTGGAATCAGCGCGATTGGGCACGACCAATCTGTCCTTTTCTCACCACGGAAAAAATTGCTTGGCCACTGTTAACCCTTCTAATTAATTTTCTCCTCGACGAATGTTTGCTCCGCCGATCTATGTATTGTGATGAAAAAAAGGAAGAGGCAGGATCAGAATTATATTGACATTGTATTGTTACCTTGGATATTTGATTCTTTGTTAACGTTAAATCAGTTTCGACAGCCGGACGAACACGTTGAAGCTTTTGACTTTCGGTCAAAAGACATGATATTTCAGAAGAAAGAAATCTAATTTAACGGAAACAATCCTTCCGCTTGGATAGGATGGATAATTATTTTTGGAAGGCCCTCGCGAATGCATAGTGCAATTAACCTACATTCTTGCCACCTTACGACTCCGACGGATTTCAGAGAGGCCACTCAGCGCAGCTTTCTTTTTTTAATCAGTGCTTCTGTCACTAACACTCTTAGAGACTACACTCCCACTTTGTCTAGTGCTCGTGAAAGAAAATTTTCCGCACGTGTTTCTTCTTGATACCAGGCTTGCTGACTTTATTAGAGGGGTACGATTCTTCTGAATATTGTCCGATGAGTTGGTAAACCGTATAATAATTAATATTTAAATATGAGTAGACTCCTAATTGAACTAACAATCGTCCCAGATAAATTACGCTCATGTTCCATTTCTGATTCATGAAAGAAACTGGAAAGTAAGATTTGATCTAACCGTATGTCCGCGTCAAATATCAATTTCCGCGTGCTACATCCAATAAATTACAGCAATCTTCGTTTCGACTTCAAACGTGTTAAACAATGACGCGAGCAATTGTCGCCGCGTTCAATATTAACCGATATCAGCCACGTGGATATATTTGCCATGAGAATTACACGGGTTGGCTGTTGCATCGTCGCAACCGTCACGCATCTTCAGACGTCGGAATTATTCATGGCCCCGAAGGAAACAGTCCCCGAGAGTAGCGGGCTACACGTGACTGAAATGCTCAGCCAAATTGAAATTCGGTCGTGCCACCTTCGGGGCGGCCGTGTCGCAAATCTGGAGCACGCACACGTACACGTAGAAACGGGCTATCGTGTTTCTGTTCCATGTACAATCAGCCGCGAAGGTGCTGCATCGTGACGCTCATTTAATGCAGGACGAAATGTCACCGATTAAACGTCAGTCACGCAAGCCGCGTCTTATGCTTCCCTGTCGCTACGCTCGCTTGGTACGCGAACGTTTTTCAACGTTCGAAGAAAATTGGTGGCGCGAGTAGTACACGAGTGGATAACGTCCCGTGCAGTTTGCTGACCTAAATTCGTAAGGAAAGCGTGATTCGATGGAAGAATATCTCCGACGACCCAAACGAAATTTGGTGTTTATTAAACGATAGGGAATATCGCCACGAGGAAAGGGGAAGCAGGGATCGTGCAAGCGTGGCAAATATAAAAATGCTCAGAATATAAAGGCGGCGTTTAAAATTCAGAAATGAAATGCAGAGAGCGTTTCACGCCGGTTACTATGTTGAAACGAAATTATTAAATTGGTGAGAAACGTAAGATCGTTGGCGTGGTGCAGCAGGAAAGCTCCAAGAGGACGTTTCAGGGTGGCACGAGTGGCACAAGCTGTCAGGAAATTAACATTTTTTTCCATGCATAAAAGCTGCGGAAGTTAACAGCTCAAAGGACCGGAAAAGCCGTCGTTGATGCCACTTGTCGTACGACGCCGTGCCGTTGTTGCCGACTCCGTTTCTGACGTCGATGATGCACTTCTTTTTTTTACTGGCCTGACTTTCTCAAACGCACGAAACAATGGTTCGTTTCGCTTAGCTTAATATTCCTGTTGCAATTTCTTCAAATTGTTTCAAGAGATAGGGACGGTGGAACTTTTGTCTTCGAAGTAGAATTCGTTTCGCACATTTCGACTATCATTTGAACTGTTTTCGATTCCGAGACTCCCTCTAATGTCTTTCGTCCAACTCGTGAAAGATGCATTATACCACGAGCCAGTTCAGTTGCAGAAGACTAATATCGGCTTCATCCAGGATTAATTTGATTTACCGCTCGGCTACTGCTGCATCGTTTCACGAAAGCCCAACAATAGCTGGCACACAGAGCTGCGTTAACCACGTGAAAGTTAAACCGCTTTAACTGTTCGAAAAAGTTTCGAAAACGGGCAACTGGGAATACGTTCGTTCGGTATGCACCACGTACGCTAAATACTTCACATAATCGCATTGTTCGCGTCTTCTATAATTGGGCGCGTTTAAAGTGATAATGCGATTCTGATAAGCGGCCACCATTTGCGCATTCAGTTAGTTCTTTCGACTAATTCGGAAATCGAACCCACATAATTGAATGTATTGCGCAACCGCCTGTAATTTTCGGGATGGAGATCGGACAGTATTTCGCCTTGTTCTCAAAACCGTTTCCGCCTTGAGTGGAAGAGCATGAGGGGGAAGAGAGAAGGAGGAGAATGGTAGGAGCACGTTCGATCGTGTTTCCTAACCGTGGCGCCTCCAGATCCCGGGATTATGCGAGGCTGACACGAGACGTTACTATACGGCTCCACTGGCGATATATGTGGAACCGACTCGAAGGACACTTCGGCGAACGGTTCACGCCACTAAATCCTACAGGATCTCCGGTCCGTTCCCAAAAACCTTTGAACCCCTCCCCTCAGGACACCACAGGAAGGTCCGACGGCAACTGTACGAAAGCGTTGTTTAAGTGGCTTAGTATAAGTACTGTGGAACATCCTGGACGCTTTCAGCTAATTACTTTCATGATTTACTTTGCCATTTTTAATCGGAGTTTCGAAAATTCTTTAGGCATAACGCGACAGAAGACTCCTGACTTCTTCTTTTTTTTTACATTTTACCCCCTCTTACAGATATTTGATACTTATTACTTATTACATATTTGAAGTTGAAAATAGATTCAGCTTGACCAATATTTAATTTCGAATGTAACATAAATTGGGAGATCTACTGTGCTTTCAAAAGAAAAGAAAAATACGCGTGTACAGTTATTCTATGGAACTTCAAGGTTTTCTTCGTTCTGTAAATCATGAAAGCAGTCGGCGATGAAACCGTGCACCGTTTGACATGTTCCCAGTCGCCGTCACCTATCTGACAGCCTCTACCCGGAACGTTTCAATCGGCACCCCTCCGCGAGGGTGGAAAACATCAGGAGTATGTGATTCTTTCACGCGTACTCGTTGCCTCGAATATTCGAAAGGTAGAACCGGTTGACAGACGAAATGGAGATCACCTCAGGTGCGCGGGAACGTCTGACGGAAGCGCAGAGGGGTTGAACAAACATCTTGTTATACGCTCGTTGCATATCCATGCAAACAAAGGCACTGAAGCCGCGAAGAAACTTGTCGGGACGAGTGTTTGGCGTTCGAGTACGGCTACGAAACTCGACACGCACACGATTTCGACGGCTGATCATAAGCGGGACGTTTGTTATTCTCATGCTTTCGCCACAGTAGTGACGCTGGACATTCTCGTGCACGTCGTTTTAAGATTTTGAGAATTTTATTTTCCGATGCTTTCAGTTATATTAGTCCCTGTATGAAGAGAAGAAGGTACGCGAAATTTTATTATATTTATGTTAGCTCAGTTTCGTAGTATACGAGCTTGTGGTTCAATTTTTAATTATTATATCATAGAACTTGAATGAATGATGGTTTAAGTAGTATGCGTCCGCCATTGGTCAGACGCCGCGCTCCACGTTCACTTTGGTCAAGATCATTCTTGCAAACTTTTGTAATTACCTTTTTCGCGTAAAAGCAATAATTTGATTTATGAATAGCACGCTTTATATTTCTTTAAGTAATGGTCTCATCTTCCCAATGAAATGACAAAGCCGGCTTGAACATTGAATAGGTAAAAATTACTTCCAGCGTATTTTGCATGTCCCCTACGTTGTAATATTTCAATGCACAACGCTCGTTTGCCATTTGCCTTTACCCACCGTCCAGAAATGCTGGCAGAGTTTCGTAAACTTTTTCATTAACCGACCATGTCAGGGCGTTCGCGGCCGTTCACGGAGCATTAAGCGAATCATTCAACAACTGGCACTGGCGTCGGATAATTTATATCCAAGTGTAGCAAGATGAAGTCCGCTGCAGCGATACGAATGAAAATTAATGAATTTTCGGTATTTCGCAACTATTTCGAAGGCAACTATCCGCCTTTCGTTTCGCGCAATAATGCCTGCGTATTTACATCACTTCGGACGATTTGCGTCTGCATTCACCCGCATTCTAACTCTTTCGCTACGTATCAAGTGGTGTATCGAAAATTTATAACTCGTAGAAAGTTGGCTAGTATGCAACGTTTACTATGCACCCAGAGGTAATCAATTGCGGATACTTGGAATTATATAAATTTTCGCGTGCCACCGAAGCAACGCGCATCAGTCAGAGGTATTTAAGCAGAGCAACACAATAGGGCGACACAGATTCACCTATTCAGAGTCCCGGGAGTCCATCAAACGAAATGACGTCTGTATCGTTCGAGAGAGGGTTGGTAATCGGTTCCAGTATCACGGGCCAATCCAACGTCATTTACTATGTTTGTCGTGCAGGGGGAGCGAATGCGCCACTCTCAGTTATGGTTTGTATGCGAATTACAGTCGGAGGATAATGTGAGTAGTCAGCTGTTACCCCAACCCTCGCTTTATTGCATACAGCATGGCGGCTGTACGTTCTACGATAGGATAAACAGTACCCAAGAGCTCGATGAGGGCGACCCTCTTGATAAGCAAATCCACGATAAAGATTCATTACGATCCCGTTCTCCTTTCCTTTCGTGCCAGCGCATTTTATTTGTTCAACCTTAAAGTAAAATTCGGAGTAAAGTTCACTGCTGAGCTCAGTGTCGGGGGATACGATTTTTAGGCATGTTTCGTATTAGTTGAAGTTGAAATACATTTAATACAATACAGGAATAAGGAAAATTGATACATTTCTGTTTTGGATTTTCGAAGCTCAGTAAAGCTTTTACTTCCAATATCATTAAATTCCCCTTCGACTGGCACTTATTTCAAACAAGTTCAACCCACGGGCACTCCATCGTTCTGGCAGGGAATTCGAACGTTCCTTACAAGGAAGAATAGGTGTTCTCGATACGAAGCGTGAAATGCTATTTTCGCCGGGGCGTTGCGAGCTGCGTCTCGAAACAAGAGAAATCGACAAAAGCGTCGATACAAATAAAGGCAGACCGGGCCAGGGAGGGGACGTGAAAGTTGCTGAACAGCAAGAAACATTCGTTATTTCGTTCTTGCAACAGAGCCTCGTATACAATCCAGGGTAGAATAGAAACATGGAAGGAAATTTTCGACGAGCAATCAACAATAAGTCCGCTGTAATTTTTGCCCCATGCCGAAACGTTTTTCCAAATTGGACGAGTCCCTAAAAGCGTCCCTGGTGACACGCTATCGTCACGTGTGAAGCGTACATGCTACGCATGAACGCTCGTCGAGGGAAGATTCGACGAAAAAGATCGCCGTTGGCACGAGGGGAAAAATCCCGTTGTCAGAGGAGCGTAATCCAAAATTTCCGCTCTGCCCTCGGACTAAGCTCGCCGCTGGCGACTAGCCACTTTTAGCCAGGAAAAAGTCCGTCCTCCTTGTGAGCCGCTTACACGGGGACGACAAAGACTATCCCCGTCTTCGTGGCCTTCTTCCCTTTCTCGACGGCCTTATCTAAGGCCGACGTGAAGGAGACTACCTCTATCAGCGGACAGGGATGTATCAGTTTTTGCTTGTACAATTTATCCCTCCCATGGTTACCGCTATAATAGAGACGGTAACAATTTCTTGCTGTTACTGCCATCGAGAATTCGCCTCGCATTCGTAGAGGGTGAAACCAAATTGTCTATGCTGCGTTTCGTATTATTTTCACCTATGCCCGATGCCGTACGAATTTTTGTTCGCACCCGGGTGCTTTATTTCTGAGATATTGTGTATTATAAGGGATGTCTAATCGAGAGATTTAGTTTTGGGAAATAAATTTGACCAGGGGTAATATTCAATCTCAGTTTTCTATGAAACAAACTTGGAATGTAAAAACTTTCTGTACTTTCAATTTACTTGTGTATCAGTGATCGTTGTTTGTTCGGCAACCAAGATTTCGTCTCCGTTTCATGTTAAATAGGTTCACGAAGATGAGTTGGAACTACGCCCCCGAAAAGTTACCGGAAAGTTTTATAGGTCAACTTAAAACTAAATACGTGGGAGCCTTTGAAAGGTATCGGGGCAAATTAACGAGCAAACGGAGTTCTATTCCAAGTTCCCCTAATATTAGTATGTCCTATGAAAATATACAAATCTTGATGACATATGAAAAACAAGAACTATTTTAATCGATTTACTATTTAAAAGTATCTCTTATTAAACGCAAAATTTGCGACGCAAACATGCACTGCATATATTTCCGTACGAAAATTGTTCTGATTGACTTACAGTACTGACAGGAACAATTACAGGACTGGCCAAATATTTACCTGAAACAGAGGAAAGCAAACGTTTCGATGAGTGAACGCGTCGAAATATAACGCGCGACGTGGCAGGTTAATGCAAATAATTAAGCCGGGTTAGTAGAATAAACGGATTAAAGGAACGGCCTTCTTCGAACGGCATTTACCTAATTCCGGTTAATATCGCAGAGATACCTCGGCCCAAACGGAATTTCCGTGAATAGATGCATTTACAGTGATCCAACGTTCTCACAGTTTTGTACAGAGATAGATTGTAATCCGATAAGACCAAAAGGGCTACGTGGCGCACTTACTATGATTACACTCGACGTGCTGCCACGCGGATACGCGCTATCTCCGTGATCCTGCACCGCGTGGATACCGAATCCTTTTTCGACACAGAGCAAGATTCCCTGTCTCGATTCCTCTGCTCGCAACCGGTATCGCGATTAGATGCTAAAACGATCATCAATCGTTCTACTTTTCTCGACCGTGGTCTGTCTTTGATACGAGTTCAATTGGCGAAATATGGGCCAACGAAATGGGATTCTCGTTGTTATCGTTGGAACCATTTCCCTTCTCTCCCTCTCTCTCTCTCTCTCTCTTCGTGACAAACTGGTTGGTTTATTTTCATTTTTCCTGGAACACCGTGTCCCGGAACCGCGTGACACTAATTGCGCTAGTCGTTCGATGTAAACATCCGGATACAGAAAACGATGTTTCTATGCCCATTTCATAATAGATATGCGTAGTCGTCGACCGCGTAGTTATCGATTATACAATTAATAGGGGGAAAGTGGAATGGACATTGATACATTTGATTTCCAGGCCAGGAATTGTTGATTCGCGGAACGTGCCCGTTCGTTAGCCCAAGAAACAATTGGATTTTCAACGGTCCCTTCTTTTTTTTTTCTTCCGCCAAATCAGCAAAATCGATTGGCCGAAGAAGAGGCTGCGGGAAGGGGGAGGCACGAGAGAAGAGGATCGGCGTATGCGGGACTCTTGACATAATTAGGGAGCGACTCGGTGCTAATGACGTGAATTACACACTTCAAACGGCGGCGATCGATCCACCAGACGAACGTTCCCCGTGTGTTAAAAAGTTTCCCGCGCCAGCACAACCGACGCGTCGGTGCAAAAAAAAGAAGAAAACACGAAAAAGAGAAGAGGAGAGAACGGGGCCAATGACGTCACCGGCGAGAATCGTGCGCACGGTTACTTAAATTAATTTTTCGCCACGATCACCCTCCTACGGAAACATTACAAACGTGTTAAGCGGCACACGGAAACAAAAGGTACGAAGTTTCCCGCGCAATCGAACACACCTTCCTCAGGGTAGAAAGCAATCAAATTAAGCCAGCGCCGATGCTCGATATGGAGGCGGGGCGAATTTATTTCTGATGATTGCGCGTAACTTCGTATTCGATACATCGGCTGCAGACCCACCCCATTTTGCGTGTGGTGTTCTGCGAAATTCTGATTACACATTTCACTGATCCCGCGCCAATGTGCACGGTGCCTGTTGCTGTAACTTAGGTAGACCTTCTGGACATTGCATTTCGTTTTTATTTTGCGAGGGCTGAATGAATATGTCGCTTTCTCGTTGTACAATATTTTTTTTTTTGGGAACGAGTTTATTTCCCACGATCGTTATTTGTGGCCAATTTATTCACTTTCGATTGCGTGCACATTTGATGATGCCACATTTGAAGAAAACTACACAACCATCACATTATTATGCGTAAACAAAAGGGGAAAATAGGGGAAAGTACAATTTCCTGTATTGTACCAATGCGTTTCACACATAATCCAAATATTATTAATTCGATAATGCTTGCTCTCATATGTTTAGTAACATGATCAATACTAAACGTGTTGACAGTAAATTATGAATTATCGCGTGCTAGGGTGATGAAAGATAGAATGTACAAATACGTGTAAATATAGGCAGCTGACAAAATATTGCGTTGGGGTTGTATAAATATGTGTATACATTAAGTGGGAGGGATAAATATATGATATTTATACATCATTGACAATTCCACAAAGTGTATGTTTAGTCCACGATTAACATCGCTGTACTAAACTTTGATGTACCTACAGTTTTACTTCGATAGTTAAACCACTTCGAAATTAGATCAACTCCAAATACGCTTACCTTTTCTATCAATAATGCCAGCCGTCGTTACACCACGACCGATGATTAGAAGCGCAAGAAAACCACTTAACAATTTAGCGAGTCACAAACCGATTTCTTAAGTACGAAAATTCTTATAGCGCTCGTGTAATTCGATTTCATTTGCCGACAGACGTTGGAGACCACACGAGGCAAGCAATCAGCAGGGAATTTGAAAATATTGCCAGACACGAAGGGGAGACAGTCGGCTAGGGTTATCGTCATTTCCGAGTCGATTTCGATAATCGAATAATCAATGGAGCCTGGAATAGGACACGCCACCCTGTTAGGTCTCGCCGGTAATTTCTGCTGATCGGAATTCGATGAAAAATTAATGGGTCACGCCAATCCGCCACGTGAATCTTACGGCATGCCGTCACTTTTCGCGAAACTGTGTGTACGTAGAAATCGCGTATGACGCGAGGGACACAGTTTTATTTGGGAAATGAAGATAAATGGGTCTGCCGATTACTGGCTCGTTAGAGAAGCGACGCGATAACGCTATCAATTTGCCCCATGGTACTCTCTGTCGCCTGTCGATCGTCTTTCGTCAATCTCGCCCATTTCCCCTTGAGATGGAATCTGCCTTTATTCCATGGATAATTGCAGTTTTGATTGAAGATCGATAGATTAGAAGCGCAAGGCGTTATGGAAATCGGAAAATAGGTGGAGCCTTGCGACATTTAATTCTGTAATATCGATCCTTTCTTGCAATAACGATTGATGTATTTATACGCTGCAATTTGCTTGAACAATTTGCTTCAATAATTAAATTGAATGCACCGCGCGAACATGCACAAATGCAACACGAGTTTTCCAGTGATCAAATTTTTCTTCGTGTCGCACTGAAACGTTTAAACAAATTTCCGATCGTCTTCAAAGCTAAATAAACGACACTTAAATTATACGCACTGACCAATTACGAATATTGAATTAACCATCGAATGGATCGTTTCGACCGTTGCAGTTCGGAGCAAAAAACGCGACCTCAACCACGCCAGATTTCAGATGAGTAACAAGGTTACGTAATGAAACAAGACCGTTTGAAAGGGAACGGGGGAAGCCTGGCGTGTTAGCAATCTATTCGAGGGTTGCCACCTGCAAAACGTAGCCGACGGGTGTCAATTAACCTTTATCGGACCCCTGTCGGCTAGAAAAAGAGGGGATAATGGGCTTTCCCATGATCATAAATCGACATGCCAGAGATACGCTGGATATAAATTATAAATTATGCTAGCGTCAATTAAACTCTCTGCTATCGCGTAATAGCCAAATGAACCGCAATGTAATGTATATGGAATTGTGAAAAAATGAATAATATTAATCGTTCGATGCGAATGGAATAATTCACGGGGTACAAGTTTCTCTCCAAACGTTGCAATTTCTTAACGTGCTGCCGTGCTGCCGTTCGCTAATCATGCAATTCACACCTGTACACTGTGTAGAGCATCATTTGTAAACCCTCGAAAGCTCTGTCCCCTTTGCTTATTGCTTCGTATCCTACGATTACTTGAATTCCGAGATTTCAGGTGAGAATGAAACGCGCACGGTTTATTTTAATTACCAGTATATTTCGAACCCTACAAGCTCCACCGCGTTCACATCCTCCAATTATTCGCCGTCGATACAATTGTAAGATGAATATGTACGTTCGATTGAGCTTCGCGTTCGCAAAAACCAGCACGGTTACTATCTGGGTGACATTCATTAGCTACCCCCGTTAATTAGAACTGTCAATACCCCGATGTCGTCATTACACTCATTGTTTTTTGATCAACTGCGACTGTACGATATCTCTTAGCGGCCAATGGATACGGAAACTCGTTGGGGGATCATCGAATTACGTAATTAGCCTCCGACGGAGATCGAGAGAAAGGTGTCGACCAAATTATCCCCGACCCACTTGTGACGCCACTGCATTGTTTGACCCCGGCAGAATCTTTTCGTGCGCAAGCGAAACGCCAGATAGCGAGGAACTGAAGAACAGAGGGGGAAGGAAGTTTGATTCTCGTTGAGCTGATTATAATTGTAACTCAGTCGAACGGAATCTCTCGTGTCTCTGCCTCGCCCCCACCCCGAGTGCATTGAATTTGACAGAAGCTAGGATAAGTGAGTCACAATGAAATCCGACGTGGTTGATCAATCGGCGGGACTCGCTGTTTCCATAGAATTTCAAAAGCTACTCCAAGAAGTTCTCGCTTTGTGACGCGACCATTCGCTAGCTCGTTGCTTGTTAGGGAAACGTAACGAACGCTTTGTTTGCTTTTGCAATGTGCACTCTTTGCTGTCTGCCCCCAAAGAATACCATATTATCAGATTATTCTTTTTCGTTTCGATTTGTACGCCGGCGACGGAAAATTCGACTTTTCGAGCGAAATTCTGTTGTTTAATAGGGATGCTCTAATAAACAAATTTTTAGCTTATAGATAGTACCCTTTTCATCGAGGAGAAGTAATTACTTGCGGATGGCAATGTGGAATGAGAACTGTTTATTTGGTTGTAAATTGTTCTTCGATTGGAGTACATCTACCTGATTTTCTGTGTGATGGAACATCGACAGTTCATTAAGACGAGTACTCCATGAATTCTCAAGGACTCTCCATATCCACTTGTTCAACGGAAAGAATCCTGAATAACGATTCAACGATAATGACCGACACTTTCAAAAGTTATACGAAAGTAGTGCATTCGTGCTTCAGAAGATCATATAGTATCGCGGGAAGAGGAGGAATCAAGTAAAGTTCTTTGTATCAGCGTGACGCCATCCGAATTCTAAATTAGGGCATGTCAATTTTCGTCGATTAATCTTGGAAATTTGATCCTTTTATACGTATATAAATGCCGATAAATATTTCGCTATTTATAACGAATAGATTAATTAAGGATTAAATTGTCCCGGATTGGCTGTCCCCATTGCAGGCATATTAATTACACGATGCTCTTTTCATGTACCTCTGATTTAAATCTATTGATTTTGATGTTAATCTCGGAACTGGAGTATTCATGGATTCTGTGTCACGCGTATTTTCACACACCTATCTCTCTGCAGTCAGTTCTGCCATAGATATTTAATCGCGGATAGTACCGTATTACGTCAATGTTGTTTTTACTGCGCAGAATAAGTGACGTAACAAATGCACAGCTTGCGTATACGTATTTACAGGATAACGATACTCTACTTTTTGTATTAAACATATATTTATTATAAATCTACAAAATCTTTTGTTTCCTTCAACCCTAAATCATTTTTCCAAAAGGAAATACTGTTCCGAAAAAATTGGGATCAATAAAAAAGTAATTGCAAAATACGTCTTTGAGAAATAATGTTCCTAAGGATCCAATGGTGGGCCATGAAGAAACGTTTATAAATCATTACTTCACATATATTTCGAAGCTAAACGGTGTGACAATAAAATGTGGCTTTACGTCCACAACACTTCCAACAATAGTGTCGAGAAAACGCGTTCATCTTAAGCGGTACATGCAATGGAGCATTGTAAGAAGCCAGAAGAAGGAGGGTTTTATTATTATACATTATATTGCGGCTAGATGTACGTAACATGTGCTCTTAATCTCCCAGTATATCAGCAATAATGGGCCCGGAACTGAAAGGGATACAGCGGTCTGTAAATCTCTCTTGAAATCCCATATAAACGAGCAGGATGCTATCCCGACCTATCCTACAGCAAATGTTCGCCTAACCCACTGGTTGATCGTTTAATAATCTCACGTGACTTATATTCGATGTTGGAGAGCCTTGTTTCGTGTTGCTGATAATGTATTTTTATCGAAAGAATTCTATCACATATTTCTACGTAGTTTTATATTGCCATTAGGAAATAACACAATGAGGGGGTTAGTAAAAGGAACGAATAAACATTTTAGTCGAACTTCCTGCAATTGTAAATCGAAAATTTGATAGAATTTGTTTACCGCTTTGTCAAATTTAATCATAGCTGAAAATAAAAATTTCTGACCACTGTCTTTGATTCGTGAATAATTAATTAATCCTGACATAACAATGTGCAATAATATTTTTCACGTGAAAATATTTACGCGTCCAGAGATTTGAAAAATCCATCGATACCGCTTTCGAACAGAGAATCGCGTGTTACTCTAATTGTAAAATTGAAAGCAACTAATCGACATTATACAACTTTAAACGTATCTACATTCTCGCGGGACTCTTAGCTCCCAGCCAGCACAGTGTTCTCGAAAGCGTCCGATCTCCAGCCGTTTCTGGAATAACGAAGAGGAGAAGCGATGAACGGCCCTCAGGGAAACTTCGAGGCTCACGCAACGCCTCAGGTGGTCTAATGTCTTATCGATGGCGAATGTAACTCGGATAAGCATCCGAACTTTCCGGTATTAATCGCCAGGTGGCACGTGATGGATGTGATAGCGCACCAGAAGGCTCCGGTACTCCCGACGATGGTGCCGTCAGAAGCCCCTAATTACAATACCGATGGTCTACGTCTAACATTATACCTATATCCAGGCGAGCGTGTTATTAATCGCCAATTACTCAACTCGGATCTAATCTAATCCGACGTTCGAAACTCGAAAGTCATTGGCGAAAGCTCGGCCGCCCCTGATAGGGTAACGGGTTGTGCGGCCGATAACTTTGGATTTCCATTAAGGCTGCGCCGTGTTCGAGGATCGGGTCGGGCCGTTTTCTTCGAAACACAACCGACAGGCCTGCTAGGCTTACCAAAACTAGAAAGAGCAATTACAATTGTGAATACTACTTCTTGCTGTTTCTGAGTTCTGCAGTTCTATGGCCTAGAAATCTTCGAGTCGAACAGCGACCACGTGGAAAGAGAAGCCATAGATTTAATTCGTAGCCTTTTGTAGAATGCACGAAATGTACGATTGAGATGGATAATTAGTAAACCCGAAATAAATTTGCAAGAATTTCTGCAGTGAATATACTGTGTATTAATAAGAACGAAATGTGAATAAAAATAGATTGGCATGCCATGTGATTGTCTTTATTTGTTTTAGTATTATTTTTGAAAAATTTCCCAACACAAATTAGAATATTGGATTTTAGCAACTAGATATAACGATATCTGCCATGACGGCAGGGAAAATTACGCGTGTCCATCTACGACGTACAAACTCGTTTCATTTTATCTTGGGCCTCATTCAACGTGTCGACAAAAACAAAGACGATTATAACAACGCTTCGAGAATCGCCCGCTGTAAATCCGGGGGACAAGTTTCAAGTTTCTAAAGAAAGAATCTCTCGATTGTTCCGCGAAGTATTGTCTCGAAACTCGTTCCGCCGCGTCGCCGCGGATGAAAAACGGTCCCAGGTAATGAGGGCCGAACTTCGCCGGGAATAAAATAAACTGCCGTAAGTCTGAAAACTGCTGACCGTCGCGAAGCATTAACGTAACTTCGCGAAATCGTTATCGAGTTTTAATTGAGATTTCGTAACGATCAATCTACCCCGTCTGACGCGATACGCATTGAACTTGGACGGCAATTAAACTTGGTGTTGCCCGTTTTATATTTTGCTCTTCTTTTCTCCAATTGTTAGAACTTTAATCAAGCTGCTTCGAAACGAAGTTGCAGCAACCATTTCTGCTTCAGCTTGCAATTTAAACGATTGGAATAAACCGGAAAGCCCATTTAATTTTTACAACTAACCAACCGCGATAGCGAGCACTCAGATAGTTTCAACGATGGAATCGATCCGACTGTAATGTCAGTAGATGAACGAGTTTAGAGGGGCTGCCGATTGCGAAGGACGAGACGGTGGTTGCAAAGTGGTCCAGAAGTGGGGATTATTCGAAAGGCACGCGATAATTGATACCTAAATGGCATCGTATGCCGGAACGAGCATCCGGCATCAGTAGCTACTCAGCCGGTTCTGTGATCCTGCTTCGTCAATCAGGCGGCTCAGTCACGTGGATAAATACATCTCCCCACCCTCCAACCCTTAATCGATTCACACTCTGGAAGACAAGGCGAATTTACCGACGTCGCCGCGTTGGACAGCAACGGCACACAGAGGTGAGAGAAACACCGGTAGAACTGGTTTATGCCAGTGACTAACCCTTGCCACCCCTGGAACCAGGGTTAGAGCAGAGCAGCGGCCGAGTAGCAACAGCCAGATGGTGCTCCCCCGTTGCTGATTGGTAGTAGCAATTAACGTCCGGTCCTGATCTAACGGTCCTCTGCTGCGCACCAACACGGAAACTGGCCGGGCTACATAGATCATTGTTGCACGGGATGCCATGGTTAGAGGAACTCCGTGATGCAAGGAGGAAGCTGCGGTTTCAATAGATGCCTGAACGTTGTACCGGATTAGCATACTGGCGTCGACCACAGAGGAAACTGGGTTAGGTTTTAGGAAGCATCGCTCTATGTATTCCGATGAGGTTAGCCGGTGAGCAGCGAGACAATAGATAGGAGAGGAGAGAAAAGGGCTGGGACGTCAAGTATCGGTGGATAACGAAGCCTTTCGCCGGCACTTCAACGGCTATTGCCCGCCTGCACCTCTACCCAATTCACCTTCCTTCATTTTCCGCTTTGCCTGCCCTAAATTGGAGGTTGCAGCATCGGGGTCCTTGTACGGCGACCTTGAGTAAAGACCACCCTACCCTTGAACCAGCGATATATTCACAAAAATGAACGAAATGGATGCTGCAGAAAGGCAGTGTTCGTAAGACGTAGAACGTTCGGTCGTTCGATTTAGCGCTTCGAAAATTACGCTCATCGTGGAGCCAATAAGTATACCGAAACAGGCCAGAAGAATCCTGTTCCTAAGAAGACGTTAACGCGAACTGCAGTCGCGATCGCAAAAAGTTATGTTACAATTAACGTCGAGCAGGATCACAGGTTTGCAGCTGAAATACGAACGAGAGAGAAAAAACGCTGAAGGACTCGGAACGCTTTGCCAGGCTACGCTCTAATACCGTTTGAAATTCATTCCCTCAGAGTTCTAAAGTTAGGAAATCACCATCGCCTTCCTTCTTCTTCACTCCTTTTTTCCCTCCCTTGTCGAAACGTCGGTTCATAGTAGTTTTAACCCGGTTCGTACTAACGAGCAAACACGGCACCGCTCGTTTGTATGCAATCGCCTGACCCACTGACATGTCCTGAATGAACGTGTCGATGCACGAGGTGGCTTCCTCGAGAAGTTGAATGGTGGGACGGGCTTCAGTAATGACGATAGTGCCTAGGAGAACGGAGCTTAACCAGCCAGCCAGATATCGAACGAGTTAACGATACGTTAACGATTCCTGACCTCGCCAGCATCTACTGGTGCCGAGGTAACAGAAGCCAGGAACAAAGATAACGCCAGCTGCTGCTGATAACGGTGGCCCGGTATTAGAGGTCGCCTGACGTGCTGATAAGGAATGCATTGACATTTTGCAGCGACCCGCTAGCCATGTTTGCCTCGCAGAAATTGTTTAGGGAAGCTTGCCTTACTCTGCCGAATAATCGGTTTTCAGTTCGATATTGCAATGGGGCATGCATACGTATTTAGAAAAATGTACTCGCGAATACATGAATGTAAGTGATGAATTTTTTGAAATGCGCATGCAATTTTAATTCGTTTTAAAATACGAGGCCAGCAAAAGGGAGGGTAAATCTCATTTTTGTGCTATCCAGTATACGTGTATGTTTGACATCAAGTGGATTTCGCGTAGAACAGCTATTTAATTAGGAAGAAGACGATTAAATTACAAACATGTAGTAAAAGTGTTATGGTGGCATAAGATTTATGTGAATTACGTCTTTACTACGTTCTCTTTAAGGTACTGCATTATTATGCACTACATGAAACTTCTTTAAAAGTATTGCTAGTTACTAGTACCGCTAGAAAATCTACAGTTTAGAATACTATAGTCATACGTGTTTAGATAGTAATAAGAAAATCAGTTACAGTCGCATTTATGGTACGTTCATAAAAATCAGATTAAATGTCTGACCAGTTTTGACCTAAACTACTTACGGCAAGTTAAGAATCAATGGCAACCTTACCCAACGGTACAAATGGTTGACGTTTATCAGATTCACCATGGTTTATGAATTGTATACCACCAAGCGTGTCACGACATAGTATTTAATTTCGATTCCCTCATCGCGTTAAACTTGCAGGTTTCGTTCTACGATAAGAAAATTTTACTGAAACGTACAACACTATGCTGCCTTTAACACGTACGTGCCACGATTATAAAAGTATATTTAATCAACTAGTTCCATTCAGGTATTCCAACTAGCTCACAGTGCACCTGTTTACTTTGCACAAAACACACTCCACCCTGAAGGTGCATTAATCACGTTCCCACATAGAGTAATTAGGAGCGTCAATTATTCGACAAGATTGCAAAGGTCAAAGCGTGACAGGAGATCCAAGAATGAAACCCGACTATTAATAATCTCAAACACGTTCAGACGTTTTTGAAAGTTTAGATTAGAATCTGGTGGAAGTCAGACAGGTGTGCCGCCTGTCATACACGAGCTCGTTACCTTCTAACTTATGATTCCCTCCATTCTACAGCCCTTATACTTCGTTAACAACTTTTCAGCTATACGTTCCCTTCTCTCCATCTCTACTTTGTTGCTGCATTCTTGTTTCAAACTATACTCCCAGCGATACTTCCGCACAGTAAATTACCCTATCGTTTCGCTCGACTTCTGCTATTTTACAGCCGTTTTATAAATACAACTGAAATCGTGGGGGATCGCGGCAATATTATTATAATGGTAGTCAAATGGATCAAACTTTGGATACATATGTGAATGCTGCAGTATTCCCGCGAGAGACTTTCAATCCCATGCTTAAGCTAGCAACGTCCCGCGTTCAGATTTAGCTACTTGACTTCTACAAACATCTCGTTCGAATTTAATTCGCGGTGTTCCAATATGACAGAAATCGATGCTACCTTTAATTAAACTTTTTTTTTCAGTAATCACCAAGCACGATCACCCATCAGAAATTATTGTCTGTTTCCATTTTCGTCTC
This sequence comes from Nomada ferruginata, assembly GCA_963583965.1. Taxonomy (NCBI): domain Eukaryota; kingdom Metazoa; phylum Arthropoda; class Insecta; order Hymenoptera; family Apidae; genus Nomada; species Nomada ferruginata. The sequence goes on from OY757216.1 coordinate 17,248,392, forward strand.
GGATTTTCTCGCAAACACGAGACATTCGCTTTGGCTCGTTCGCCAAAGCGACACCAAGGAGCGTGTGCGGCGGTAATTATCAAAGGATCCTTCTTCATCCAATTAGCTGGTCCCGCGAGAATGACTTGGTAACTTGCCAAAGTCACACGTCCATGGTCGGCCATCTTTGCGCGAACGACTTCGAATTTGCATCATCAGCTCGCACGTGCGGTTGTTAGCTTTTATTTGATACTCGTGTGTGAGCCTGAGGGAGACACGCGATGGGAGAGAAACAGATAGATAAAGTTATGCAGTACAGAGGGTGTGGAAGGGTTTGGGGAGGGAGACCGTCGCGCTGTAGACGTAATCCTTTGCTCAACGGCTTAACGGGACGGTAGACCAGGTCAAAGGGGCGAAGAGGGGGTGAAGAGTGACTGGCGGTGCTTGTAAACAGCTGAAACAGCAACCGCCGATACTGTTACCTCCGCCCACGCGTTATACCCTTGCGAGTGGACGTTGCCTGAGACCAGAGTGTTCTCATAACTTTCACACCCTCCACGCTATCATGGACGTTCCTCTGATCGACCAGGAAATGGATATCACCACCCCGTTCGCCAGGACCTGGATTCGCGTTGACGTTCGACAGCTATAATATATGGAATTTTGCGTTGCGATTATGATTGAAATATCATTTGAAACGTAATATCGACCGACTAGAAATGTAATACTAATGGAGGCAATCATATAAGGGACGATGCTAATGAGGGTAATTGTATTTATATTATAGGGAAACGAGGTTTTAAGTTTTCCAATCATTTCTTCATTTTAATCGTCGATACCTTCGTCACGTAATTCCTTGCACAGGTATTCAATTTTGATTCACTGGATTGCTTTTCAAGTCTGCCAAGTTAAACACCATGAAGTAATTCCGCAACGATGTTTGGTCAATATTCTATACGATTAGCTGGCGAATTCTGGGAGAAACGACAGGTGGCACCCCGCCATGACTAATGTCCCGTTCCGAGGTGATACGAAGCGATGACGCCTGATCAATCACGCCTATCTTGCCGTCAGAACGGCCGAGTTCACCGATTTGCTGTCCCCAGTAACGTCAAACAGCCGACAATCTAAGTTGAATTATCGTCGCTACGTCGCGTGGCACGCACGCCTTCCAATCCAAACATTATACCCCTAGTATACTTTCCAGGGTAAATAATGAATCGAGTGGTAGAGCTCGTGGTAGTTTCGAGATTCAATGGAGTTCGTCGAGTTCTACTTTCGCCAAGTTTCGAATTTCCATTTTAATACAATATCGGCACGCGGTTTAGTTTGTCACCGCCGTGAATGTTACATTGATTTAATCGATCGCTCGGCGTACTTATCGCGCAGTTAACGAATATTTCAGCGCGCTGGTAGAATTTCGGGGTAAAGTTTTTGAGATATTATGCAAATTCTAATTTGAAACTTCAACGCGGATACAAATACCGTGACGCGGTCGAACAGTAATAAATCCTCGCCCGGACGAGATATGATAAGAGACTGCGCTGAAAATACGCGATAATTAAGTTAGTAATGTCTTGTACGAAATAGAGAGAAACTGTTCGCGTTAAACTAACTTTCGACAGGTGTTCGAAAGGCAGCGACAGGAGTACAGCAAAGATATAGCCGGAAGTCACGTTTGCGTTGTTACGTCGGCATTAACATATAGATAAACTCCTTCGCCGAATTCCGCTTCCGTCTTAGAACGGAGCTGTAACTTTTTTAATAAAAGAAGAAAACTTTCGGCAGCAACCGGTGCCTTTATCGAGGCGACAACTACGTATCCTGTGCACGATATATTATGCTTAAAGTAGAAACACGTCTAATCGTTCTGAATTCGATCAGGCTAGACGTTTGGCGTTTTATCGATAACGTCGGGGAACATCAATGAAGTGCAAAGAAAAAATACGCCGAATGTTTTCCCCCAACTCGAAAAAATTCTTTCAGTTTAAAAAAATCAATTCTTCCACATTTTTCACTGAAAACAGTTTCACGTTCTCGAAACCAGTACTCACGCCTAATAAACGTAGTTTCATACAATATCACCCATGCTCGAGGAGGTTTACCTTGGTGTGCCTGTACACACAATGTTCCGCAAAGACGCAATGCTTGTCGAGCGAGTTTCAAGCTCGTGTGTGCCTGATTCTCGTGCTGTCACGTGACAGTGGCACCCAGAAAGGGGCTGTTATCGGGCTAGAGGCGCGTGAACACGCACATTACGTTTAATGTTCCTCGCGAACGTGCGTACGATAAGGGTGCTTACGATCTCGAGGCCCTGTTCTACGAGCAACACGTTGTGGATCTAACCTGTACAACGGTGATGTAATTGGTCAGATGCACGTAGCCGCGAGCAGGTGCAACGCGTGATCGCGTGTTATTTATTAACGTCCTGCGGCCATTATTGAGATATCACAGATAGTGACAATTCAATCGCTTAATGTGCGTAATCAAGTAAATTATGCCCCCTTTCTCTGAACAGTTTATGCACGTGGGTCGTTCATCCTGAGCTGTAATTAAAGGGATGCACGGCTTGGTGTAAGTGATTTGCAGTGATTCCTTGCTTCTATTTTCCTTGTTCGTAAAAATTGTGCGTTCACTTAAATTCACAATCACCTGAAATTATTTGCTGTACCGTTTATAATTCGTGTTATTCGTTTTCAATCGGCAAACATTTACAAAGGAAGAGAGAATATTGGTCATTTCCATTCACGGTGCTTATTTAATTTCAGAAATTTCACGAATAAAAAGGAATCTATTATAGAGGCACAGCAACGGGCGAGACGAGAGATCGATTCCAATTTTCCAATGCTTCAATAACTTTAATGCTATCGAGAACCCAGAGAGAACCAATATTTGCGACATTCGTGGCTATATTGACTGATGAAAAGTGTCTTTCAAATGTAATCCAATGAATTGAGCTATTTGCATTATACGTATATATTGTCCAATGGCCAACCGCGTCCGCTGACACATGAAATATTCAAGAGATCGACACATGTCGATCGATTGAAACGCGAAATTGCGATATCGACAATCTACAAATCGAGCGTTCGTCTGAAGGTGGTATAATGTAAATCGGAAAAGGTAAGGATAAAGATTAACGAATATGGAATTTCTGCGGGGGTTTAACAGAATCCACGCTAAAAGACGGCAAACGAACTGCCGCGGATAAATTTCTTCGATCTCCAATTAACATCTTCCGCCTATTCGTTAAGGGAACTTTCTGCTCGGTCGTTCCAAGAGTTCGGCTTGCCACGCAATTTTTAATCACCCTTATCGTTCGGGGCGACGGGGGTGGGCAAAGCAGGGAAACGTCGAGGACAATTTGTGCTACAAATAGGCGGGGAATGGCGTAATAGGTAACAAGAAGAAGACTAAGCGATCGCATTAATTGCAACCGAGGAGGTCAGGCTTTTTTCCCCCTCGTTCCTTCTTGGCTGGAACGCTGTGAAATAGGGGGTCGCGAAGTACCATTTATTTCGTTTCTTCCTTGGCTCGGTCACATTTGTTTCTCATAGATTCGACTGCCTCCGAAGAATAATCTGCGCTAGTAATTCTCGAATAGTTTAATTGGTTCACATTAAAAGAAGTAATTCTCCTCGAATGGTTAAAATCTTATTTCAGCAAATTCTGAATACATGTAAGTGCACCTTCGATGCAAAATCGATTAGTTAAACGAAGATAGTTTTCTAAGAATGTTTTCTTGAAAAAACGAATCGTCGCGATTTTTGTATTCAAAAAACGAAACACGGGCAAAACGTTCTCGGGCGTCTCGTTTTTCCGGCGCTCGTGTTGCCCCGTCAAGCGTGCACTACGACTACGATAGCCTAATAACGACAGACATGATGAATCGATTTTTTCGCGATGTCACGGTGCCGCCGCGGAACGAGATTCACCACGAGTTGCTCGAGTTCTAATGGGAATCGATCTGACAGGAGAAGCCCGAGTGGTAGCCGACCGAGGAATCACGCGACGGATTTCACGGTGGATGTTCGCCATCCTATCGCATTACGATTAATATTTCAATAGGAAATAGCCTGGCAATACCTGAATCTAGGTGGAGACGATCCGTCCCGTCCACCCCGCTGCCCTTTCGCTAGGCCGCCAACGTGAAACCGCGTGAACGTTAATTGCCTCATTGAATATGAAACGCGTATCGATTTGCATGATGCCGATTGAAATTCAATATTATCGCCCGGTCCTCGGGGCGGCCACGGTCAGTCTGAAATCTACCGCTGGTGTGAGAGATACAGACTGGATGACAATTGATTCAATCTGATAAAGAAGTTGATTCATGGTTGCTCGTCAGAGGTAAAACCGGTTTGACGGAAATTTGATAGATTTCGCTCTAAGGTGCGAAGCGTGGAGAAAATATGGTGGAACGCGAGGGCGAGGTGTTAAATTGAACTGCTTGATATCTAAATAGAATAATGGGGGCTATAAGAGAACAGAGAGTTAATGATGGGGGTGTTTTGCACGGGTAACGAACTTCTCTGTTGTAGCGGTAGAAGCAGCGTAGAAAATGAAATAATATAGACAGCTGTAAATGTCAAATAGAAATTGTGCACATGCATATTCGAGGCACGTATATTTTTCATTTTTCGTTTCCTGCTACTGTACACGAAACGCGGCATGAAAATCGATTCACAAAAATGGAAGACCATATCAATCGTATCATTTAGAGCGACAGGGATCCCGTTCAAAATTTTACTGCACATTTAATAAACCAACAAATTTGCCATAAAAATTGTGTCTCATTACTTTTGTCTGCGCTTTTAAAATCTTTTTTTTACCAAAATTTTGGCAATGATAGAACTGCCACACGATAACGAAATTAAGCGTTCACGTCCCATTTATAGAAGACCAAATGGACGCGCACCGAAAGCAGCGATATTTAAAAATTAAAAAAATTGTTCCACCGATCCCCATCTGACGGATTATCATCGAAAAATCCGCATCAACTGCACCACCATAAATATTGCCCAAACGTCAGCCAATGTTGCACGGGTGATTGTCAGACGGCTTATCAGTAAAAACTCGAAACCCGTCGTTCGTCCCGCGGGAAACGCTCGCCGACCGTTCGACGGACGTTAACTCTTTTTGCGTTCCGCGTCACAGACGGCAACGGGAGTTCGCTTAACTTCGTACACGCGGCACGTATGTCAGGCGAAATTACTCCGGTCGCCATGATTTTCATCCGTTTCGCGCGCTACCTTCCGCTGTCACGTTACCAATAACCTGGTCGCGGTTCGCGCTAGCTCACTACGAATCGTCGACTACGAGTCGCATTTCGCGGTTCCTGATATCGAGCACAGAAATTAATAATGTAATAATCGCGACGCGCAGGTTCGCCGATTCTCCGTCGGGGATTTCTTGGGACCCCGTGCTTTCCGCCTAACGCGGTTGAAGCATGCAAACTTGATGTGGCGAATCGTCTGGAAGTTGATCCGGAAGTTGCCTCGCATAAGCCCGCTTAAACATGCGGCGTATGCACGCGACGAAACGCACAGATGGACGGAAATTATCATTTTCTTTGTAGGAGGATACGGGAGGGATGCTGTTTCGTTTTAGGTGTTTGTTTTAACAGCTAGAAATGATGATATTTTTTTTTAAATAGAACTGAAATATATTAAGTAGTGTATGGTTACATTTAAACATGTGCCTAATTAAGGTGATTTGATGAAGCGGTAAATGAAATATAGTTCTACAATTCATTGATATTTTAATCCCCCTTTACGGATTCATGGAAAATCTGGATTGAGATTGAAAATGAGTCGGGTTTGAAGCATTAAACTATTATGGAAGTGCGGAAATATCATTAACTGCGTTACAAACTGTAATAGGAAAGTGTTATTAAAGTCGTTAACGTCGTTGAAAAAAAACGTTTAACCTTCTTCAATGCTTGCAGAAACTTTTAAATATCTTCCGAGGTCTTAAAGAAATTTTGCCTCGTTAAAGAAGTAACGCGTAACATCAACTGGAAGTGTCTGGGAGAATAATTTCATTCTTCCGTGACGGTGGTGATATACGAGGTATCCCCAACAGAGATCTTCCTCCCTTATTTTCGATGATATTAAACGCCCGTCCAAATAAGTCTCCACTTTTCTATGCGTCAATACTGTAGACTATTGTTTGAATAAGTTATCTCGGCTAAAGTGGAGGGCGGGGTAAACTTTCAGAAATTAAAAAGAACTGAATCTCCTTCCGTCCGGGCTTGCTAATCGAAAACATTTTTCTTCCCAAGCAAATTCTATCTAGGAATGCTTCGTCAGCTGAGCCTCGGCTACATTATTATTTCATATTTTACGGCTGGATTTACCTACTTTTCCCTTGCGCCAAGAATGGGAAATTTTTCCATTCTCCGCGAACCCCTGCGCGAGGAACAAGAGCCAACAATTAGCTTTTTCTATCGAGGAACCGGATGCGAAGTGTCTCTAAATAAACTCCTTTTCATACGTACCTACTCCATAAATGGTTAATTCTTCGAAGGAAAGTATTTCTACGCAGCTATTTTATAATACGATAACAATAATCCTCGTTTACTATTTCACCGAACTTTAATTGTCTTGAATTCTGAATAACATTAATGAATGTTTCACGAGAGTCTGCCCATGCAATACAATTACACAAACATGAAATACTTTTAATGTTGTATCAGTTCACGAATTGCATGATTTACTCCCTTCTTCTTATTTCTCAGGAAATCTATATCTTTCGCTATTATTCTGTTAATTAGGAAAAAATTTCAAGCAAGCACAAGGAAATAAGCACCCGGGGACGTAAAGGAACAGATGAAGAAATAGAGCCACGAGTGTCCGTGTTTCCGTGAGGCCGCGGTTGCGGATCCGTGGAACGAAGAGAGACGAAGCAGAATCGGCGAATGTTTTAATAAAGCGGCCGCGAAGCGCAGAGCGGTGGTTGGATCCGGTAATTGACTTGGAAACTCACGCCTGGCTGATAAACGTGCAGAGGAGGGGGAAGCGGCGCGAGAGAAATATTTAAATTCCTTCATTACTCGCCCAAAGAATCTCTAATGCTAGATGGAATCGTACGGAATATGATTATTCTACTATTTTAACAGCTACCGTTCTCCAGCCCGTGCCGGAATCAAATTACCTTTTTGTCCAGCGGTCCTAACGTCGGATTGATTAGCTCGTCTTCTTTCAGTATAAACGTGAAATTAGGCGCTATGAAACTGAACTGTGCCTTGGATAAGGATTTCAGGTTTCATTGAAGAATTTTCATAAGTGCATCTGGGGTAATCGTGTTACAGAAAATTTTCCTTGCTGAATTCCGACGTTCTTCGTAGACCTGCGAATGTAAAAATTTAGCTTGCCGAGTTCTGAGAAGAAAATCTTTACATTTTAACCCAATTCTTTGTAGAAAAATAAAACAGCAGGTACTCCAACCGAGCACTATGTGCAACTAGAATATTATTTCCCTCTACTTGGTTTTCGCAATACAGAATGCTCGAAACAAAACGAGCCCGTACTAATTTAACCACAGCGCTACAGGCGAAGAAAGGCGATTTATTCCAGACTAACGAACAGACACCAAACTCGATTAACGCAGTATACCGTCGCGGCGCATTTTACACGACGAACTGCAACAATTAGCCGAATTATTTTTCCCTCGCTTCACCACGCCTCCGCACTTGCCACCTTTTCAAACCTAGCTTTCTTCGTAGTCGAGTCGAAAATGGTGTTTCCGTTGCGAAACGAAAGAATGGCGTTGCGGCTCGACGCACGGTGCGCGGAATTAGCTACAAATCGGTGCATTTCAAAAGACCACAATTCTCGGCGGAAGAAGCTAAGAGTGCCGCTTAGGGAAACCGGGTTACAGTGAGTACCTTTGTTTCGCCACATTGCACTCGTCACCGGGCAAATATCAAACGGTTAACGTTAATTGAACTCGCCGTGGGTCGCGAGCCTTTCCTCCTTAATCGTCGTCCTTATTCGTCTTTCTCTGTACGTCGCGGTACCAAACCAGCGGCCATAAAATGCCACTCGACAAGGAAACGGAATAGAGAGAGGGGGAGAGGATACAAGAGACAAAACACAGAGGAATTGTTGGAAATATAAATTCGTTCTCGACAAGCGTCGGTGGACGATCGATGGCCTGCTGCATTTCCTGATATCCTTAAAGTCGTTCACGATATTATCATTGTTATCGTTATTCCCATCCTTATCAGGCCGGAGATGAATGGCACTTGTGGATCGTTCCGGGGAAAACGAGGAGGAACGCCGATCCCGTTTTAACCGGGTCAACTGTTTTTCATGATTGTGTTCAGCATCGTCAATGCTTGATACATACGCGCGCATTTCTCGGGATTTCTGTTCTAGTATAAAATGAACGGCTGAATCGCTTCACCGCCACTACACGAGTGCCATTGATTCTATTAATTTAGTGGAGGGCAATCGATTACGGTGTATCGGAAAGTTAATTAAACTCGAGGCTCGACGTGCAACATGAATATTCGAGTAACAAATCATGCGGGCAGCAAACACGAAGGTATAGGAGAAAGGAAATGGTAATTCGCAATTCGCTTATCGAATACTGTACTGCCTGAACTTCTTTCAAAAATCAATCGCGATAAAATGCACTTTATCGCGTATTTGTATACTGCCCTTGAAGTCTGTTTGCGAAGAAGCTATAACGCCGTTTGCAGTTAAAAATTTCATAGTGCACACATTTCAATAGCATTCATAATTTTGTTGCCGAGGAACTATGAAAACTGGCGACAAGCAGTAATATATGTCTCCCGTTTCTCGTACGAGCGACGATTATAACAGGTAGCTAACTGAGCTAATCGAGAGCAATCTAAATCTCGTCAAGGTGAATTACACCGGCGGGACCGTTTATCACGTTTATCACGGCGATTTATTAATTAAATTGGTATCGCCAATATTAACGGCCGTTCACAGGGCCGAAAATAATGAGGGCGACGAAATCTGAAAATTGAGTAAAACGTACTGTAGCATGTAGACGGCAAACGGTTGAGCTATGACGGAGGAGAAACGACGAGGCAAACGGAACGGGTTGGCGATCAATGAAAATCTATTACCCACGGAATCCGACGTGAGCGCGACAAATTAGAGAATTAATTGTATAAATCCCTTGGCCCGCGAAGTACCACGGGACGAAGGGAGAGTCTGGTTTCCAGGCTCGTGGCAGGGAGTGGTAATCCCTTTTCGAATTTCCACGGACGCTGTCGGCCGCAAATTGCCGTACAAACCGTCGGAAATCGTTCGCGAAGCGTTAATAATGCAATTTAATTTTAATAACCAGCGGCATTCAAGCGTTGCCTTAGGAAAGACGGGCTGCAGTTTGTCCGATTTATCGGTCGGCGCGGAAGGAAACCGTTCGAGGAGCCTTTTGTTTAATATCCCTCCATCGTGCGCATCTTTTGTGCTTCTGTAAATATATCGCCAGAATGGACGACGGTAATTTTCGGGCAAAAATGGGGGACGCGTTGTTGACGAACGGATAAGGGGGAATCGTGATTCTTTATTCGAGTGAATTTCCAATATATTTTGTCCCTGCCCGGTTTCCTCTGCATAGAGTAAACTCTGTATTGCAGCGTCAAATATACATATGTACAGAATTAAATATTGTGAAGGTGATAGTCGTTGCGGTATAGTAGTTCAACATCAACAATTTTATTCGTAATTCGGAGATAGGAAAAATAGCAATTGTTGTATTATAATGCATCAACGCAAGAGATTATTTTATCCTAGTTGCTTATACAAGCGAAAAGTACGAAAGGGGTGCTTCGCAATAAAATCGTAGACGATTGTAACGAAGAAACTGCGAACCCTCTTTCACGAAGCGTTCCCTTCAAATGAAACTCCCGAAGCACAAGTCTAGAAGCGTTTCACGAAAACGTTAATTCTACGATACTTCTTGCTAACCACCATACAACTTCTCCAAGACTGATTACGCTTCTACATGTACCACATTTTATCCTTGACGCGAACGTTCCTTCTGCCCATCCTCGGCTGATTTCTCACGGAAATTCGTGGAGAGCTCCACCTAAGTGGAAAGCATTAATCACAAAACAACAATTACACGTATTAAGTAACGTTCTCCTGGAATCTCTTCCCCGTGGCAATCAAGGTGCTCCGGGTCTTGATCTCTACCCCTCTAAGTCGTTTCGCCACGAAGGGAGCAGCGAAGGAGAAACGGCGGTAAGGAATTAATGCGACAGAACTTCAAAGCCTGGCGTTTTGACTTGCAGCTTGCGGCGAGCATAGGCGAGAGCTAGCCGATCGTTGGTAATCAGTGTGCAACGTGTCCGGATTACCGGCAGGTGTGCGACTGGCAGGAAACGACAGGTCAAACGGGTAAGGGGTTTAATTCGAGTTAATTCGCGTAATTAGTCGGGATAATTAAAGTCGTGAGTTTCGAGCGGAGAAAGCAAGCATCTCGCAGGGCAGCTTTGCGCCATTCGCGACACACACTTTGACATGCAAAAGCGGCTATATTACAGTGCTGTCTCGCACCCCATGGCACTCGCCCCCCAATATTTTGTTCGCGAGAACTGGAACAAAATAAGGTAATTTCGGGGTTCATGGTGCGTTCGCGTTTACTCTGAGGGTGTTTCTGATGACCATTAATGCAAATACTTAGTAGTGCCTTAAAATGTAAACAGGTGATTAATTGTTAGTAATACGGTGCACTACTGGTCGCGGTTAATTGATAGATTAGTTTAAGTTATAGACTATAAATTATTCCATGGCAAATATTTGTGTGGAATTATTAACTATATAACTTTATTCACTGCTTATACTCCAATATACTTCACCAAAAAACGCAACTAAATTCCTTTCTTGTGCTTCATCGGTTCTTCATGGAAACCATAACATTCAGATCGGCCTTCTTGCACCAATACCATGCGATATAAAAATCAACTAATATTTATTCAAGCCTTAAAACGTTCCGAAAAAATTGCGTCAAACCTAAAAATATTCCTCGATTTCCTCTACGTCACACGCCCCGCTTCACATTCTACATAATAAATTCACCACTTGACACATCGAAAGGATAAAGAATTCCGAATCGATCGTGAAATTTAAGTGGGGCAACGAAATTTTATCACGACCTACAAAAAAAACCCCTCAACAATCAACCCCTTCTAAGCCTGCCTTTCGCCATCCGTCCCGAATGACTAATTAAAACGCTACTTGGATCCCTCGTGACGAGTTTAACGCCAGGCCGGTTGAATATTATAATGTTCGCCGACGAGGCTTGAACGGATACTTTCCATTCGTTCTAGTGTCCCGGTTAAGTCGAATCGCTATTGCGGTCCGTGGAATTGCCCTTTAAGGTTAATGCGTCTCCCGAGGGCGTGAATTCGGCCCTTAATACGGCCGCACCCGGTCGTGTAGACGCTCATAAACTGGTATTATGAGTTACGAGCCGGCGGGATTAAGGCCGATCGCGCTTTTGTAATTCCATCGGCGTCGGTGACGAGTAGTGCGTTTTAAGTGCATCGTAACAACGATTACGTACTGTATATGTGTGCACCCCTCCCTCTCCCGATTCACAGACCGGCTGGCAGAGATGTTAAATATGGAGATGTCGTTTTACGATACCCCCGGGGGAACCACGCGGCGTACGAAACGAGAGGAAAAAATATTTCTCCCACGTCGTATCAAATTTTATCACTGAATTCCCAACGCGGTATTAAGGAATGATATTTTAGTATTATCGTTCGGGTACGGATGAAAGGAGGCGAGGGAATTATTTTTTAACGCGTTTTAGAAATAAGTGGGGTATTACAACTGATTGCTCTAATTATACGCAAATGATACAGCGAACTTTTATTGCACCATTTCGGGACCGTTTTGTTATTGTTACCGTCGCTTTGATGTACTGTTAAATGGGGGTTGATTTGACCAAGAATTGGGCAGATTGAAACATTTTATCGGAAGTAATCGGCTTTTGCTGGTATTTCAGTGGCACGTTGAAAATCGCTTAAATAAAAATCATGTGGGCAGAAGAGGCTGCGTCCAGGCTTACTAAAAAGTTATCTCACATAACTCTGTTTTCCCAAGGTTTCGTTAATATCGTTGCCGCGTTCTTTGAGTTTCTTACACCGCACGGGAAGCGGGCGCAGGACGTGCAAGATCAAAAGTCGACGAGGTATAAGATCAGAAAGATAAAGGAAAATGTTGGACACATAAGGGTTGAACAGTGAAGCGGAATGAATTGCTTCCGTGCAGACGGTGTTCTGTAACTGATAGCTCTGTCTTCATTTCTTCCTGACACGACAGATACGTTTCCTCCTCCCTTATTGTCTCCTTTGACCCTTTTCCACCCACCACGTTTCCATCTGTGTTTCTTCTTCTGCCGAGAGGAAACTGAAACGCCTGGCAATGTAGAAAGTATAAAAATCGCGTGCAAACCTCTGGCGATCGTTCGAGCGCGAAAGTCTGAGCTTGCCTAAAATCTTGATTCCCTAGCGGTGAGTACTTTATACGATGATAAATCCTTTTTCAAATTTCCACTCACGATTAGAAGTATCTAATCTTTAGTTTTAGCAAGAGTCATTCATCGTATTTTATGGATATCAACTCTTTTTTATGGTACTGGGACATTATTAGCGTTTCATTTTAAATGGTGCTTGAACAAAGAAAGGTTAATTAACCTTGCATTACTGTTTTAATGTACGATGAGAATTGCTCTACCTATTTTTGAACTCTATACAAAACTCAAGCCTTTCATGAATTATAAAGTAATCGTATTGTCATCGCACGCACGTAAATGCGAATTTAAAAATAGCAACACATTGCAATAACTAAACTACTCGTTCAAATATATACATTTTAATTAACATTAATTTCTGCCTTTAATTTTCATTTTTAACGTCCAGCTGATAAAGCAAAAACTTGATGGCAGAGCACGAATTTCCTCTCAAGACCTCGGTGAACCCAAAATACATCGCGAACGTGCAGAATCGAAATACCCGTGGCTCGACTAATTGACTTTTTAACTAATTGCATTAATAACAGGGCTATGTCCCTGCTCGCGAGTTTGCACAGGTTGGCCGCAGGAAAATGAACACGCCAAGTCCGGCGAATGAATCATGGATACGCATATAAATACTTGGCGGGCCGGGCTTAGAAAGGAGCGGGAAGCTCGAATGCGTATTTAATATGCAAATTGAAGAAATGGGATTGCAGTATGCTGTACGCAGCTCGTGATATTTCGAAGCAGACCACCACGAGGATTATATCCTTGCGACAAACCTACATTGATATTATGCAAAACCACGCGTTCGCCAATGTGTCGAGTGCTTTTAATGTCCCTTTGTTTTACCCTCGATACGGCTCCGAACCTTTCGATTCCCGATTAACCGGCTGCATTATTCCAACACTCGAACCAACTTGTCCGATACACTCAATTGTTTGCTCTGCTAAACGAAATAATTACTTTCCACGGTGGCGTCATAATCTAGTGGATATCGGTGAATTGCTTCATCGTTAGATTCGCGACAAGACGTTACTTTCTTGCTACACAATTGTACAGCTTTCGGGTCGATCAATATCTAGCTGTCCAAGATATAGTCACAATCTGTTTACCAGTCATCAGAGCCTTCAACTACGGTCACTGACAAGTAACCGCAGTATTTCTCGCACAAGCTCAACAAAATCATTAATAATAACACCTACTTATTATTTATCCCAGACTAGTCGAGCGAAATTTTAATTCACGATCATAAACCAAACACCACTCATTTACTTTAACGTACATTAACGCACAGCGAAAGTAATTAATGTCTTACACGGCGGTGCTCCAAAGTAACACCAGTTATTCGCCACGAAATGAGACCATCACCATCGACAGGATCCCTTCACGTGCTCCACGAACGCGCAATTCAGTGTCGTCTTTCCATGACAATACCGCGGCGACCGCTTATAAACTTAATTACTCGTGGCCATTCCGTGCTCGAATTTCGTCTGCGGCGTGTTTGCAGGCGGGCGGACCGAGGCCTCGTAAAGTTTGCAATCAAGCCTTATTAAAATCGTAGCCCGGCGAGCAAGGCTGTGGCGAAAAGAAAGAGAGAACCGCGAGTCGAGGAGACGTGCGCTGATTTAAAGTCCGCTCCCCAAGGATCCGTCGCGACCTTAACTTTGTTCCAGTCGCCTATGGTACGGCACGCGCGCGCACTTGGCCAAATTTAATATGCACCCTCGGAGGGCAATTTGGCCACGTGAGCCTGCGGACGTCGTGGACGGGGCTACGTGCAGGAAACGCGGCAAGGAGAGGCGTGTTCTCGTGGACGGGCATGTCGGCGATGTTCCACCGAGACTCGTAATCCAAAGAGTTCGCTTTCCGGCGGCGGCCAGCGACTCGGCGGATCATAAAGCGGCGTCCAGTGTGATTAAAACGCAACGTTCTGTCCCTTTTCGTGGTTAAACGACTCCAGTGGACAATGGCGAGGAGGCGGCACGAAGTGTTTAGATGGGGAACGACGGGTGGTTTACTGGTTCTCGTAAAACCGCTCCATCGGCCGACAGTTTGGACCCCTGGAATTCCGTGGCACCTGTGCAGAGCGAATTTAGTCGTAGGGGAAGCCCTGGGAGAATGGTAGCGAAGGTTGACGACTTATGAGATCGGTCGTTTATTCGTAGTTAAAACAAAATCTGATATTTTGTTATATATTATGCATGGTATAGTGTAGGTGATGAAAAGTGAATTTAAGTACGGACGATTCATTAATTCTCCAGCGGGCTGCTGATTGTTTTCCTTCAACGCCTTTGCGTCTAATATATTAACCGAATGCAATACGAGTTCCTGTATTTAACAAGGCAGTAATTTAAAGAAATAGACACAGATCGAGGTAGCAGCCCGAGTAATGGCAGAGTCGAATGTGCTCGTGTTATTTTACGACTAGCAGGACGTGCCATATTGCCGGAAGATCTTGTAAAACGGTGAAAGAAATCAGGGCCACGGGATTACCTATCGAAAAAGCGCTGCGCTTTATTGGCTGACTCGTAAGCCTGGAAAATTTAAGGCTCTTCGCTGTAGAAGTAATTTCAACCCTGCTCTCTCTTTCCCTCTGCGCAGCGTGTAACGTACCTGCAAGAGGGACGGGAAACGAACGAAGAAAGCTGGAAGGAATAGGAACGGTAAAATTTATGGGAAATCTTTAGGGTCGAGAACATTTAATGACAACCTAACAAAACAGCCCCTATTTTGCTGAGTGGTAAGCACGGTTTTCGATGTTTCCACTGGAAAGCTCTTGCCCCGTTCCTCTTCTCGTTTCACCTCGATCCGTCTCGTTCCCTTCATTCTGCTTTCCTCTCGTTCTTTCATCCGCCCCCGCTGCCCCCCACGCTCTCTGCCAGTTCTCTATCCCGGCGTAGCAGTCGAGTAATCCAGGAATAATGAACAGCCAGCTGTCACTCGCAATACCCGCCTTTCTAGCAAATACGACCCTTGACGAGTTTGCGCAACTTCTGGCCTGGTGGTCCCCGCGAGGAAGACGAGAGAAAGGGGGATCTATTCGAGAAGGAAAAAACTGCTGACCTATGATCGCGCCCCTCTCAGAAATCAAATTTACTTTCCCGGCAGACTTTTTGAATATCCAACTTCCGCCATTACTTCGCGTCACGATCTTTGGCGAGCAAATTTCTCCCGAGTCACGGCACACGGTTCCACCGTGACGGAAAGTTTTATTGCTTCGCGAAACAATCAAGATCGGCTGGATCGTATCGAAAGGTTCCATTTGCAGATTTAAACGTCGCTTCAACGGCATTTTCGAACACCTTACAGCAGGTTGGGTATTCTGTTTCCGAGAATCGACAGAGAAATTGCGGAGAAAATATTGCGCGGCACAATATTTCATAAGTGTTACTGATTAGCGCCTTTAAATGCGCCTTGAATAATTATTTGAGGCATTTTCAAGCTCGTCTTTGTTCCCGTCGCTCAGTCTAATCCGAATTAGGTTTGCAGACAGTTAACGAAGTTTTCATTAGTCGTGCTTTCGGCAATGCCGGCAAATTGCTGTGCTCGTTTAGCTTTTACTCATTTTGGAATTCCAAACTATGCTCCCTTGCGCGCCGCAGTTAATATCGATAATCGTCTCCGTTACGAAACCTCCAATTACCTGCGAATATTAATCAGAGCCTCGACCTGCTGCATGCAGCAACTTAATTGTCGTCTGTCATTTTTCGCGCGGAAAATAGTTTCAGTGGGGAGTTAATTAAGCTTTTCGATCAGAATAGTGAACGAGCGATTAAATAGAAGCCGCAACATCAGAGTGTTAGCTGACTGATTTAAACCAGAAATTATTAACCCCGCGAAACTTGAAATAACTACATTATATTACTACCTTGACGTCGCGGAATTCAAATTGGACAAAAAAGTTAAATAGATTGCGGTTCATAAAAGAAACTTTAATTTCTCTTTTCGAATCAGATGAACCACCATCTTTACGCACATTTTCCTATACAAGATTGCAAAACGGTTACATATTAATTTACGGACAACGAAGAGAAAGACGAATAACGTTGATAAAGAATTGCTCCATAAAATCCTCTGAAGAGTAGTCATTTCTATCGACCATACAGTACGGCCTGCTCGTCAAAAAACCCTCGGACTAAGCTCATTAGGAGCGCGGAATCCTCACGGTGAAAACGATTTTTGGTTCATCCCGCTAGGACGTCCCGTTTCCGAGATATCGCCGTTCAAAGGAAAGCATAATTTTCTATGCGCTGCTATCTGTGTCTCGCTCGCACCGCGCACTAACCTGCCTCAAGCGCTGCACTATTGCGCTGGTCAGTGACAGACGCTGAGTCAGCTGGCTTTTTTACTATTACTACTAGCCCCGCCCACACTTCCAGGAAAAGAACTGGGTCACGCGACGTTCGGCCATTCATTAATTCTGTATCTTTCTATGCCTATGTTATATTTGCCATAACTCCGAAACGGATTGAGATATCGGAGCGGAACAAAAACTGGCTTCAATGGGACGCTTTTCCGCAGCTCCTAAACTGTGCCTAATTTGTGCCGAATAAATTGTAAATATTTTATGTGTATTGTTTATTTAAATATTGACGCTAAATTATGTCTGTGATCTTTTCAGCAAAATTGTATTGAATTTTTGTAGTTTCGAGAAATGTTTTGTTATTCGTGGAAGAATTTAGATATTATGAATGGAAGATAATTGAGAAATTTCGTTGACCTTGTTAAAGAAATCATTATTATCTTTTCGTTTCATGCAGAAGAGTTGGAAAATCGACGGAACTAAACTTTTAAGTGCGATCCACTGTAAAATAAAAATCACTGCGCTGTTAGAATTTATTGTCACGAGAACATACCAGATTTTGCTTAAACGTGACGATTATCTTCCTCTATTATACCGTTCCCATGACAACAGTCAGCGCGCAGGTACACAATGAGAGACCTTTCACTTTTAATGCGCTGCATAATTTTTAAAAGGGTTTAAAACTCTCGTGCACCTTTTAACATTTTAATACATTTTAAATTCCATGAAGCATCTCACTGATAATAATCGGATTAAGGTATTATAACAATTACTTGATTTAGCACTCTATAATTGTAGTTATGCATTCTAGACCATTTCGCCACGGTTTTATATTGTCAAACCTCCTTTCCTAAAATCCCCTAATCTTCGTTTCAGCTTCCTTATGACATTCTAATGATTTTCGAAATAGAATTACTTCTATTCGATTTGGGTATTATATTCCACTATACATATATAATATGTATATTGCATTGCCACGAACGTGGTAATAACGGCGAACGCGGCACAGCCACTGCATTATGAAAGAGCGTGTATCAGAAAATCTGGTTCCACACTATGCTGGTGTTCTCTAAGTTGAAAATGATCGAGCAGCCATCGCATATTGCTTCCAGCAAGCACGCCGAGGTCTCGTCAGAACCTGTTAGGTAGTACTCAGAACTACTCGGGACGTTGTCATTCCAGTAGAATGGGGCGAACGAATGATCGATCTATTTCGACCAGAGAGCATATTTCGAGTTTCAATACGGGAGATCGAGGAGCGGGTTTTAACGAGCCGCTTCTAATCGTGAAATACGAATCGTCGCGTATGAACGTTGATTACCTATAATTACAGGTATGTAAATCTGGCGTCATAAATATTCGCCGAGATAGCATAAAGAAAAATCCAATTTTTCTACGCGACTCGCCTGAAATGAATAGTTACAAATAGTTTCCCTACTACCTCGGTCTGCCGGTCGCCGTTTGTTGTCAATATTCGCGCGGCGCGAATATTAACTTTTAAACACGCAATTAGCGAACAATAAGCGAATACATTTGACACGTGCCAAGCTGGCTGACACGCGGCGACACCGACAACTGTACGCGCGAAAACAAGGCGAAACTTATAATTCACGGTGTCGTTTGAATAAAGCACGGCTGCGTGGCGAATTCCGCGTTTCACAAACTTTCGCGCGGGAAGGCCGTCGTGTTTGACTAAACGAAAACTGCGAACAGGACACACGGCCAGGTAACTTTCACGCTGCTCTACCGTTGCACAGGCGCGTCGCTCGGGCACAATAAACATATTTTCCCCGCCGTTTCGAGGGGATGCCAGGCTAGTGTTTCGCTCCATTTGCATATCCCGACAACCGGCACTATCTAATAATCGATGCGGCGCTAACAATCGAACTTTCCGCGGGCCAGTAATTTCCACGCGATCGAAATAACGTCGACGGCGAAGAATGCTTTAAAACTTTAAACAATAACAAGCCGATACGATCGGCAACTCGGTTTACTCGGACGAGAAACGAATCCTCGATCCCATTCTCTCGGTCGGGAGTTGTTTCCAGGCACGGTTCAGACCGGTGCACGCCGCGTGTATCGCGGAATTGGATCAGTGAATAATCAGGAAATTAATTAACGATTCACGGAGGGTCGCTGTACGGCCTATCTTCATCTCAACGGTACATTGTTTATCGGTGGAAGAGGAGGGTGGCGAGCGGAGCACAAAAAGGTGTGCAACGGCCCGGACGCAACGGCGGGGGCGGCAGGGGCCGAGCGAGAAAGAGAGCGAGCGAACGAATGGTAGACGAGAAAAAAGCGGGAACGGACGAAACGAACATTGCGCTTATTTATCCGGCTGTTTTTCATCTGTGGCGTTGGGTTACTTCGATACCTCGGCAACGGATGGCTCTACGGCCTATCTGCCGCGCGCTTGACACAGATACACATCCAGCACACTTTTTAATTCTGTTTTAATCTCCGAGTTATTGCTACCCCAGAGCTCGCGCCAGGCCTCCCTTCCCATTCAACCCGTATCTCAAATACACCGCATATATGATACCGCGCCGACGACGGGAATAACGCGCCCAGGCTCCTCTATAATGCAGTCATTGCGGCTGATATAGATGTTCGCGAATGTACGCCTCTCTCCTGCCCCTTCTTCCCCCATCCATTCTGCGCGTCGCGCTGGAATTTTTGCAACGACGACACGGTCACAATGATCAATTCAAGGAATTTCGAAAAAACGCCTCGACCCCGCTCCTCTTCGCTCCTGTTGTCTTCGCGGGAACAATGCCGCGTCGCAACGCGGCGAGCACCGGTTTGTTTGATTAAAAAGTATACCGCGGCTTCCCCGACGCCTCTGCCAGGACCGCGGGTAAAACTCTGCGTACGTATTCTTGGATTTCACCCACCTACTCTCGTAATTGTTCAAGCGCGAGGTATATTGCCGAAGATTAATGTTACTTCTTGGATCGGGTTAACTCGGCGCTACGGGAACTGCCGACTACCGTGACTGTGTGTCCAGGTAAATACGACGCATTTATGCAGCACGATAGAACGATGCATCGCGGTACTGCGTTTTGGAGTGCTTTGCGTTTGATTCAATTTCGGTGTTCTCGCGAGCGGAACGTTTTGGTGCAAGCTTGCTTGCCAGCAAAATATACCGCGAGATTGTAGAACGTGGTTAATGTACGAAAATTCTTTCATACTGCAGGTGTTTGTCGTATCTGTGGCGTTTTTCGATGCGTTGCTATAGTAATCACTTGCAGTTTCATTAGCCACAAATAACTGTCCTATGTATTAACGTGAACTCGTTGCTGCAGTATATATTCAAATAAAATCGGTGACATGGTTCGTTGAGGATTGCACGGCGAATGATAATTACTTGCAATCAGTCTTGCATGTTTAACTTTCGAGAACGTACAGCAGAATATATTCGACGCCGTGGATTCCATTTAAATAATGTAATTTTTAAAGATTAACTAACTGGTGATAAACTGGATTATTGTATGCATGCATGACATGTACCGTTCTATCAAAAACCGTGTACAAACCACTGACGTACCCTGTGCTTCTGTTTCCACAGTGACATCTTATTATTCATTTTCTTCGACCAATTAAATTCATTAAATTGCAACATTGTGCCCCTAAATCCTAGGTACGTACCGACAAGTGACTATGCATGCAATCGTATATCGTCCGCGTAAACTACGAAATGGAAATTCCAACCACAAAAATATGACCCCAGTTCCCTGCCCAAAAGTCCCGATTTTCCAAACACCTCGTTCATCGCGGCACAACAGTGGAGACGAACGAGCGTTCAATTTCCGTCCGTTCCAACGCCGTCGACGGCCGTGCTCGTCTCGTTCTGGACTCTTTCCATCGTCCGGCGCGAAACACGCCGCGGGCACATAGAGACGAGCACTCCACCCTTCGATCAACAGAGGCCAGCAGCAACGATGCCGGGGTTCATATGTTCGGCCGTTTGACAGCGAAGCGTTTAAATGCGAAATGCGATCGGTTAAGTGCGCCAATCATTGGCAGGGTGTTCGAGAGAGTCAAACAGTGCTGGGAATTTCAAATCGGACCGTCATAGCTCCACGTGAAATTACGAGGATCGCTGAGGAAGGCAACTGGGATGATCGGTAACGGGGGGGGGGGGAAGCGAGAGGATCGAAGCCGAGTCGCAATTTTATCGCAGAATTGTGGGACAGCCTGGAGTTTGTTTACGGGGGTAGAGGGATATCTGTTGATTCTGCACGCAGAGCTCGTGGAGATTGAATAAGTAGTTTCTCGGGGCTTGGACTGCGATACGCGATGGAAATTATTCACGGATGTACCAAAGCGTTGCGTTTGAATATATTCAGAAGGCGAAGCAGTGAGAAATTGGAAAGAATGGAATTAAGGAGACAAGAGAAAAATTAAACAGATCAGTTTTACACGTTTTTGCACTTTATATGTGTGCAGTACTGTAGCGAAAGGATTTTTCAAAATCTGGATAATTGGCGTACTTGTAGCATTCCAAATGACTGCCAGTCATATTTCAACTTGGCACCCAGTAGGCACCTCGGATCTTCGAAACTATTCGTCCGATTCGCTTCAAATCTTTCAACGTTATCCGTTACGTAATTGTCTACAAACTACCGTAAGATCTTCTCGATATTTCAATTCGTCCGATTGGTCCACCGGATCTGACCAAATCCCAAACAGTTGGTATAAATCCGCGTCCGCCGCGTTCCTCTATCGCAGGAGTAATATTCGCACCTATTACCGGAACAATCGCCGGAATAATAAGCGGAGAAATAATAACGCGGCCCGATAAATTGAATGGCCTGCCACATGGGGCAGGATTCATTGGTGAATTCCTGTCGGTCGTTCGGAAAGCGCACGCGCTCGCACGATTGCGACAACGTACGCCAGGCCAGTTTCACTTGGCCGTAAAGTTCACGCGGGTAATACGGGCACCAGATCGATACTTTCCTATCTTCATCGTGCATGAAACGCGCCATATGTCTTGCGGAGCATGATCGAGTCGTCTGGCTACTTGGACACCTTCATCTCGTTCGAAGGCCCGCCTCTAAAAGTTCTCGGAACAGTCCGTCTATCGATTTGTCGCTTCGAACAAGGGGAGCAAGTGTTTCAAGCCGGAAGTGACGTATAATCCATAGACACAGAAGCGGACACCCGCGGTAAATGCGAATAATTCCATTCACGTGAATCCGTCGCTCGGTTATTATATTACGCCCTCGATAGAACTCGAAATCAGATGTGGCACAAGTCATATCGCGGTCGCTGTATTCTATGGAGCTGATTAATTAGGTTTCCTTCGTATCCAGCGAAGAAAAAGAATTTGCATTTGAAAGCAAGCCAGAATGAAATATAAGCTTCAATGGCGTCGAAGGATTCACGTTAGTTCTCTAACAACCACCCTATTGCTTCCCACGAGAGCACTCCAAAAGAATCGACCAGATTCCATTGAACGGTGACGCGTACAGGAGCGGTATGTTTGATAATGAATATTTATCGTTCGCCGGTCGGCCTTAACGACTGAGAGTTTCAGAGAAAGCTTCCGCTTCTTGGATGCAATTCACGCCATTTGATTTGTCGCCTCTCAGCCCCGGTTCCGCCTAGTTGATTTCGCCTACCTTCTTTCCAGGCTGTCCTGAATTATTTAAAGAAATTTCATTTATCACAGCTTCGTGCATTCTCAAACACGCCACCCTTATCCCCGACCACTCGGTTGTCGCGCAACGTCCCGCCATCCCCGACGCTGGGTGCCGACGTGCCGCTACCAAACTATTTCCCTCGGTTTCCCGCATGTTTCTTCTTTTTGCGCCTCGCGACATTTTACCCGGTCTCGGTAAGCGAGCCCAGCGCGACCTGCGAGCCCTGCAGCTCGGGATGCATGCATCTGGAACGACCACGCCTCGAGGGTACCAGCGACGTGCCGCGACGGGGGGGTTGGAGAAGAGGAATTGCGCGAAGCAGGACGACGTCGACGACTACGACAACGACGGCGATGACTACGACGACGACTCGAGAGGGCCACTTACGTTTGAATTTTAAATTCACCCCTCTGGATGGAAGGTTTTCCGGGGGCGAGGCACAGGGAGGTAGCACAAGAAGGAGGACACCTCGGCGATGGATTAAGCTCGCCGAAGCACGAACGAGACGATGGGGTCAAGTTGGCTTGGATGAGATCGGCATTCTGGATAACGTCGAACGCAGACGGATATAACAAGGAAGATAGAGGGCGGGCTAAAGAAAGCGGAAGAAAACGACGCTGAGGACGCGAGCGAGAGACACTTCGCGACCTTCCGGAGCTCCGCGCGCCGCTCGAACCGATCTACTCCACCCTTTTCTTCTTGCTACATTGAGAAATCGTCGCCCTCTCTGCTTCTGTCTACCCCCTCGAACCGCTCTCCACCCCCCTCCGTTCCCTTCTCCACCCCGTCGTTCTTCGACACCGCACCGTCCAGATTCTCTTCCCAACCTTCCTTCCTCCCTCGACTAACCCACGCCCACGTCGCAAACCGCGCTCGAACGATCCTCTTTTTATCCGGCGTTGAAAGAGCGCCGATAGATGGGTGGGAAATTCGTGAGGTAGCTTCGATCCAGGGTAGGTCCACGAAATTGCTGCCGGAGCGGCTCAATTCAATCGCGCGAGAAACTCGCGCCACCGATGCTTCACGTGTGGCTCCCGGGGATGAAGCTGGATCTGCGGACGGGGGAAGGGGGCGAAACGGGAAATACGTTTACGTCTATGGGATCGTGGATTATGCGGCAGACGGAACGGATTCGATGATAAATATGTGCGACTGTGCGTGGCCGTTGCGAGATGAGGCGATGAGAAATGGAGCGAAATGCTATTAAGGATGGGACTGGCGAAGAAAATTACGGGAAAGAGATCGCGGTGGTTTATTGTCCTGACAGCTGTGAAAATAATATCCCGCGTGGATGGTATTGGTTGCGCGAATTTAGAGAGTGAATATTTTTTGACGGCTCGGTGTCCCTTTAATTATTTGGCTTGACAGGCGCCCCCGTATATTTTCAACTATTTATCATATGCAATAAATGGACGGATAGAATCCATTTCGATACGATGGTTACGCTTTAAATGATTTTCAATCTCTACAACTTGGCACGGATTCTTTTCTACATGGAAATTATTTCTCGGATCACCGTTAGAAAGTAACAAATGTTGGTCGATTTCTTGTAGTTTCCGCGAATGTTAGTGAACAATATCTCTCCCGGTCGTAGACCTGGTAATATTCACCAGTGCATTTGCGGTTGCTATTTAGAAAATGGAGCTCTACGCGGCTTATTTTCTTCTTGCAATATTATGCAAAATATAGAATGCGTTATTTCTCCGAGCTGAAAGAAATTTATTCGTGTAAAGTGTGTGGAGTTTTGAATCAATTGATTGAGCGCACGTCATCCGTTATAGACGCGAAAATAACTCCGATAAATAAGATGCCGAGAGTCGGAAGTATTCCAACGGGAAAGAGTTAATATAAAATGTTTAAAAGAAGGGGCGTATATATAAGTTACGGAAATGTTGTTAATGAATCACCTGGCATTTCGCAGATGACAAAATAATTATCAAATATTCGCCAAACATCTCGAATATAGAACGTTTCATAAAAATGCAAGTGGAATTTTCCGAATAACTGCGTTGCTCACTATCGCGTTGCCCATTTTCCCTCCCCTTCTACATTTCCAACGGAATTTGTATCACTCAGCGGGAAAAGATTAAGAAGAGAACAGAAGAAAGGAAAGCGAGGAAACTAAACTGGCAGTATCTCGAAGATTTCATATCCAGGAGGTGGACCGGCTTCGACGCAATCGCGCGCGAAATGCTCGCTGCATCTGGCAGTTGGTTAAATCTCTATAGTCAGTCAGGGGGAGGAAAGGGGGCGGAAGAAGGAGAAGAGCAAGAAGAGGAGGGCAGAAATAATGTGGAAAAGAAAATCGCAAGAGCTGGGAAAAGTGGCGAAACCGTCTTCTACGTTTCAATATTTCAGAGACTTCTGCTCGCTCTTCTGGTTGTGCGACGATTTTCTCCGCCTCGAATGCAGCATGGCGGACGATCGTGATGCAGGTGACAATTGGAGCGCGTCGATTCACCGTTCCGAGATTCTCGTAATAGAATGGAAGAGAACCGTCCCTGCTTCCTCGCGTCGGTTTTTTCTTTGTACCCGAAAACCCTCCCGATTACGTCACGCATGCTGGATGTCATACGCCAAGAGTCTCGTTTTCCATCTAGCTGATAAAGATTCACCGTCTACTTGCCGGATCGCGATTTGAGGAAACCGGGGCGAATCTAAAGGAAGACGATTTATGCTTTTCCGCGAAACGACGCCGCTTGCGATACATGCAGGACATTCCCCTTAGTTTTAATCCCGCACAAAATATTTTATACTTAACTTTAAGGCCATCGAAGTACAGTACGTGTAATACACCGTTTAAAAATAAAAGAGAATATTTCTGTTCGAACAATTGTAGTTAACATTTTTGTCCCCAGAGTCTTTTCTATTAATATTCAAGGAATACCTGCAAGCCTCAAGCATTCGTTGCATTCAGCGACGAGACGCGCCGCGATTTTTATTTCAATAGGCTGTCGAATTCTTGCAGCCTGACGTCGAAGCTCGAAATAGGAAGTCGTTAATAATTTTCCACGCAAGAGCGGAAGGTCACACGCGAGATCGGAAGCAGAGACTTTATAAGCTAAATTCGACGTCAACGATAAGCAGGGCCGTGTGATCCTTCACGTAATATCCATGACCTGCAACCATCCATCGTTCAGAAAGTTGACTACCACGCCGGGGTTTTCGAAAGTTGCGAAACGCGCGAATCCCTATTCGGATAGCACCGTTTCGAGGCACGTCCTCGTTGCTGCTTGCTCCCGGAAGACGATGCATCGAGAGTTTCTTTAGCCGACTAAAACCCGGCCACCCAGTACAGAGGAGGGAAAACATTTTCCTGCGACGTAGAGACCGAGATTCTCCGCGAAAGGCACGATATTTACACGAGGGCTCGCATCAAGCTTGTGCATCGCGGGGAAAACTTTTCGACACGCTTCGACGAAGACGGAAATTTTTTAATCCTCCTACAGCCCTGCTTCGACACTCAAACGTTACTGCAACAGTGTTTTCACCGCGCGTCTGTTCCGTATACTTAGCGTATGCAATTTCGTTTCCAACGATTCTCCAGTACCTTTCAGCTTTTTCCTTTTCTTTCTACGCCACTTGGGAAAATGAGTAATTTCTTGATAATTTTCCTCGCGCAAGGTAGATAATACGAGATCTAAAATTCTTTCGGTTCCCCTCAGCGTTAAGAGTGCTCGAAAAAAATGTGTACCAAATTTCAGCCGTAGAAACTCTCGGGTAGAAAATATCGACGAAAATGTTAACACTTTCAACCACCATTACGACGCCACAGATAACTCTCCGTCGACTATTCGCGCAAGACGTACGCACAAAATTATCAGCAATGCGGCGTCGCGACGCTCTCTCGGGGCACAGGTACCATGGGGTTATCGATTGTGGCCTCGCAATTACCAATCAGGAACCGGCAACGCGGAACCCTCGCGTGGAAATCAATCACGGGGACTTCCACTCGACTGCACGAGGCGAACCGATTCTCTGCTCGAAACCAGACACAGGTAGACGTTCTTACGTGTTGGTCCCGCCGTGTGCCGCGCACAGAAATCCGGCCGAAACCAAACCGAATGCTGGAAACAGCTTCGAAACTATTTCGAACCGGTCCGTGCGGCAAGTTGCGAGGGACGTTGCAACTATTCGGAGCAATGGGCACGATGCATACGTGGGCGAGTTAGGCTGAAGCGTGAATTTCTCGACTAGTCCACACCGGAAACGGCTCCCACGCCACCGACTTCCGAACCGTCTGATGTTCCGCGTTGGGATTACGTCAAACTGGCATAACGTATCCGCTTGGTTTGCTAACTGGCTGACTGTAGGCCCAACAACTTCTCCAGACTTCGCCGAGATTCTCCTCGTCCAGCGGAGAGGAAAGCTAGCCAGTCACGGGTAATTGCTTCCACTACGGACCTGCCACCCTGAGACGCGGGATCCCGAGCTTCGTTAAGTCGATACTTTGCGACGCGGTTCGCCCGCTGCAATTTCACTGTCGACTGAACCTTTGGCGAGGTGCTCGATCGTGGCACACGTATCGCGATGGACGAGCATTTCGGTAAAATTGGGAAGCTGCAGAAATTTCATGAAAACCAACGCGACTGACGCGTGATCCAGCTCGGCTCATTGAACGATACATTAATAATTGTAGCCTGCAGACGCGCGGCATGGATCACACAGCGTCGTATTTAATGAAACGTCTTTTCTAAGTCTTGGAACATTATGCAAATGTTAACGTAATTGCCGATGATGCCCGGCAGCGTTGGTGCTCGCGGTAATATTAACTCGGCGGAAATTGGTCCACTTAACTCTGCTCAGATGGCGAAACAAAGGGATGCTTGCGGGCGTTGAACGAGGAATTTAATCACAGGAGGGCGCTCCAAGGAATTTCACACGCCGGCAACTTCGGATCTCTAATTCCGGAGAACCATCGCTCAAAATCCCGCATCGGTCGTACAAATTTTCTTCCTCCCAATTTTCTTGTATACCTCGTCCAATTAAACCGAGCTGCGCGAACGCGTTATCGCTCAAAAGAAGAATCCGCAAATCCGGAAGCTCCAGATCATTACCATCGATCCGCCGGGAAAGGGTCTCAAAGGCTCCCTATAAAACGAGCCTCGGCCCGAACCCGATTCTCTCTCGGGCAAACCTCGAATCTTCCCGATCGCCGACTATGCACGGACAGAAAAGAGAGATTCAATGAACGATCGTAGAAGCTGGACGCGTCCCTTTGACGCGTATTCACCCACGAGTAGACAGGTCCTTCTTTTGGACCATCGCCGGCAGGCAATCAGTAAGGACCGCTTCTACGGTCCTGCTCGGGGCAAGAACACACACGTACGTTCCACCCAGGAGCCATGTGCCAGCAATTTATGACGCGGCACACGCACAGCCACACACGGATTCGATCATCTATACACAGACGCGACAGCGTGTGTGCAAATTTATATACGTATATTCGTGTTCGCGTCTGCTGTACACAGGTGTACGTGGATACGTGTAAACGGAGGTAAAGCTACGAAGCGTGGCTTGCCTCTGCCTTATAGATGCACCCCGCGAACCCCCTCTGCGCCGTACCGCGTAAGGGTGGAGCTCACGAAGAGAAAATCCTTTGGCCAGCGAAGCTTGGATAATCGCGCCTCCGAGCTATAGTCGCGCCTCCACGTCGGAGAGGCTGGCACAGCGGAGGGAAGACACGCTTTGCTGCAATTGCACCGGCTGCCCATCCGCGTGGAAATCATAGCTCGCTGCGGGACTCGAAATTGTCCGGAAACGCTCGGATTCTTCTTTCGCCGGGACGCCGGTGACGGAGGCGGCGAGGCGGAGGTACGGCTGACGTCTTCGGGGAATTTGAACGTAAAGAGGTCGCCCGCTGCCGTCGACCGCGATCTCCCTTTGTAATTCCACGAACGGTTCGGTGCTGGTTCGTTGCTTTGATCCGCGTCGACCTGCGCTGATCGTAGTCGGGCGAATCGAAATGGAATCTGGGTTACAGGGTGCGACCTTGACGGAAAAGAAATGGCTCCCGTCGTTTGCGACGATTTTCGAACGAACGATTCCCGACGCTTCGAAAGGGGGATCGTCGTTTGTCGTTTTTACGCCTTAGCCGACGTGTGTATACACGTTTCACGATTCCATGGGCGGGAGTCTGTATCTGGGTTACTGTTCTTCGCGTTCTTGTTTGCTCCTTCGCGATCGTGAGCTGATGGTACACCATTTGGCCCGACGTACGCGTCTGCTGCACATGGAATTGATTCTGCGAATGTCTAGAATCTTGGCAAATATTTGGTGTATGCGTGTACCCATGCGCGCACACACGTGCAACCTCGCCGTCGACCGAGGAGCAACAGGGAAATAACGCGCAACAAACAACCACCATCGGCATTTCTATTATTTCAGATCCCGATTCTCGATTGCTCGCGGATCGACCGCGGGCAATCCAACGATAATCCCTTCAGGGGTCACGAACCGACTAACGGAAGTACCATATTGTGAAATCTGCCGGGGAGCAGTGGTGTTCGAGGTTTGAGGTTCGCAGTCTCGCCCGACGGGGGTTGGTATTGGATGTCATCGCGAGAGAGATTACGCGCAGCTCTGAAAGAACCCTCTGCGTCCCTCTTCCGCCGTCTCCTTGCTTCTTCACCCAGTCGTCTCTTCCCTTTCTCTCCTCCACACCCTTCGTCGCTCTTTCTTCTTTAGAGCCAGGCCGTTCTTTCACCTACTCCTTTCCTCGGTGTCGTTCGTTTGCCGAGACGTGCGACGCGTCCCACTCTTTCCCTCGGCCACCAACTCCATGGCTCGACCCCTCCTTCGCTTACCCCTCAAGGCGGCAGAAAACCCCTGCGGCATTGAAGGGAGCCAGCTTTCATATCCCATTTGCCCCTATTTTTCATAAGCGATATTAGAATCTATTACTGGGGCCCGGCAAGCACTCCACTGGAGAGCACAAGGGATGGAAACGAAACGAGGGCCACGGTGGAATGGAGAGGTCGAATACCCTTAAGAAAGATAGACAGTCGCCCGCTTATCGGTCGGGTGGGGTACCTCGAACGCTGACGATTATCGACCACATTCAGCCACCGACGTGAATGGATCCTGGTCTAGCGACAGCGAAGACCCTTTGTCATTCTTATTCTGTCCGGTCCGCTTGTTCCCTCTCTTACTCTACGCCTGTTCCTTGTACAAGGAAGCGAGGGTCGAGCCAGTGTGTATATTGCATTACGAGTTTGATATTTCATTCATCGTCATACTAGGATCGTCCACTATACGTTTCTTAGCTGAATCAAGCAGTGCTACTTGATTTTTGCAGATACTTTCAACGCTGCACCATTGTAGACAGTTTCATTTGGAGAGATCACGAAAACTGTTTAATAGATTGCGCAATGTATACTAAGGTAGAATCAATTAATCGACGTGTCCAAAATTAAAGCGATGTTTTCGGTGCGATTCTATGCGAATTCATCCAACGCGAATACGAAGCTGCATAGTCTACGGTGCTCTGGTCCACGAGCATTGGAAGGTTAGTAACCGTGCATTATGTTGTAGCCGCGGGTCGTAGCTGGCGAGTAATGCCAACCTGAACAATTTCATTGAGGCAACTGAAACGGAGTAGCCTATCAATCATTCACGTACATGCACCCTGTACATCCTGAAACACTCGTGAATTCATGCCGGCTCGCACGAATTACTGGCATTAAAAGAACATTCCTCTCGTCCGTTCACCGCGAAGGAGTTCCAAACGAGAATTACTCTCCTCCATCGCGCAGCTCGTTCTGAAACAATTTATTCATACCGCCGCTTATCTCTCAATCTACGCTATCGTTTCACCGGAGCCGGAAATGTGGGGTGCCGCGAAAGACGTTCAGAACGACCTTCGCCGAGCGCGAAAAAAACGCGCCCGATAACAGATGGTGTTATGCTAATTTTATAGGCCCACGGCTACTTTCTTCCTCTCCTTCTCGTTTAGTCGGTTTCGTTTGCCTTCTAATCGAGCCACGATGAATTTACATTTTTCGCATTTCCCTCCGCCAACGGAATTCCACCGGTCGTTTGTACACGTAATACGCGCACTGGATGTAAATGTTCGCCGTTTCGATTCCTGGCACGCGCCCCTTCTTTTATTCTTTATGTTAATCGCACTTGAATAAAAGCCAGCGCAACCGGCCGGCGGTATCGACTTATTGTTATGCGCGACGAGATCCACTGAAATTCAAAGATGCTGCCGCGTTTACGATTCCTTAAACTACGGGTACCCACGGCTGACTCTATCAATGGAATCCAGAAACTTTCGCTGGTTCAACGGAAAGTACCGTTTGTAGTGTTTGATTGTTTCGCTGCTGAGAATCACGGGGAAATATCCGTCGGACTGAACTGTTTCGAATAATATATATTATGTACTGGAGACTGATAACACGGTATACTTAGAACAGTTTTATTATTCACGTGTCCTGTATGTCAATTAAGGGCGACAGTAATTGTAAGTCTGGCATCTCTTATCTTTATTTCAAGGGGATTCTCGTTGCACGGATCGTTGCTGTTGTTCCGTTATGCCGTGACGTTAGAAAATTTAATAAATTTGTATTAATGAAATAAACATGTGAAAAGTGTTCGAAGAATTTATCCAAATTTGGTAAATCCCTGACTCCGCGGAAATTCCTAATGTTTATTGGTGAAAATATCGCAAAGTATTTCCGGCTAAAGCCGTTCGTTTGCGTCGCGTCGCCGAAGTCGCAGGAAAAGCGCACGTTAACGCTGATTCACGCAATCGCCGCCGTGATTAAGGGTCTGATTGATCGCGGCGTCAAATTAATGTTATTTATCTTCAACTCCACCGACGTTGGTGCATTGGCGCCGCGCGTATTACCGTAATTACTAATTATAGTTTCGAGCCGACTCGTTAATTACCCGGTCCTCGATCAACGCGAGCGAAACGCCAGTATTATTGACTCGCCAAACAGAGAATAGTCTCGACCATATTTTCAGTATATTTGAGCGCACGGCGCACTTGCGTGGCGCACACATGCACAATGAAATTTTGCCGGCAAACTCGCGACGTCAGCACTTCTGGCGAGCGCACATTTTAACGATTACCAGCGATTAAACAGCAATTACCGGTCCGTGGATATCGAATTATTGTGTTGAAGAGAGAATTGACTCGTTTCGAAAACCGAGCCGTCCTCTGGGGAAAAAATCTCAAACTTTACTCACCTCTGTGCCTGCTGGTCTGCTTATCGAACATCAGCATAGCATCCTCTATCTGTAATAAGCACAAAAAGAACGGCTTAATCAATGCACTATTTTTAATTAACTGTACAAACGTGTGAATGTATGGTATTTTTTTGTGTTAAAAAGGTTTGAAGATAATTTTATTTACTTTCTCGAGCTGTCCAAGAATGTGTGGCAGGCAGTTCAATTTTTATTTGCGTTGGCACTAGTGTTCTAATTGTCATTAGTCATTACTTTTAACGAGATTTTAACGAATATTGATTGCAAAAGTGATGGTTATTAAAAGGAATAATAAATAATTCAAGATATTTTAACGCTACTGCTAGTGAAATAATACTCTAATAGTCGTAGCAAATATAATTACGAATAATTTAAGGTCAACAATTTGTCATAATTACATTTACACAGGTCCCCAAGTACGACCACGTAATCACGATATACACAACCGTGACAAACATATAACTCAAAAAAGTACACGAAACGCGTAACAAGATGTCAGACTTCAACGACATAAATTAGTAGCATCCCCTTGCCCGATGCTACAGAAAAAACAACCCCTTCTACGTGTCAGGAGTCTAAACTACCTCGCTGAAACCGTTATGGATCGTAAACAACCCGGTAAAAACGGCGCACCAGAACTTGGGGTAACGGGACAAAATTTGAACGGCGATCAAGCAACCCGCCCCAAGAAAATTATACCTCTCAAATTTATGCAAAAAATCCATCCCCAACAACTTCGATTTCCTTCTCCAATCCTCCCTATACAAAGTACCATTCAATCTCGAATTGCCCAGCAAAAGAAAAAGAACGCTGCATCGTTACACTGCCAGATTTCTGTCGGATCGATTTTCCGCTCCTTCCGAAAAATGAGCCGAAACGTTACAGGATCGAACGTTAACCTGACCCTCTCGAGCGACAGGGGGTGGTGTAAGGGTGAAGCCCCGCGGAGGCGGAGATAGGATCGCTTGTATTCTTCCCGGAAGTACATGTGTGCTGTAAAGCACAGCTGGACCGAGATTTACGAAGCACACCGCCGAGAAAGGCGTAGCAAGGGGATTGAGAATAGCGGGAGTTGTAGCAGGTGGGGCGTACGGGGGTGTGTGTTGTCGGTAACCAAAGTGCGAGAGGGACTGCAGAAGCGTGGGAGGCGGGAGGGCGACGCGGCCAGTAGGATTTATGGGACAGGAGAAACAATAGGGATTACCTTTACCCCCTACCGCTCTCGGAGTTGGTTCACGCTTTGTTCCTTCCTACTCTCTGCGAAAGGACCGCAAGCACGAAACGATAGAAGTAGCGGTAGCCGGTTACCAGCAGTGACACGTGAGAACAGATCGGAATTATTCGGAAGAGAATAAGGGAAGAAACAGGAACGATGAAACGGGCGGGAGCGGCAGGAGCCGGGGGAGGGGTGTAAATATTAGATTATACGATTAGCATCCGATGGACTTCGTCGCGAATACGAGGGGACAGTTTCATCCGGTTTGAACTTGCCAACGCCGACGCAAATGCCGTTTTCCATTTTGAGCAATAATTTCGCTATGTGGCGAAAGTAACCGCACAAGGGTGTGTGTCAATGACCGGACAGGATCGCGTTAATTTAGGAAATCGCTGGAAAATGTTGATCGGTGCAAGTCGAAGTACGCGAATGTATAGCAGCTTTGTATTTTTCTCGCTCGGGGGAGGACGGAGAGTCGTGATTAATCGAATGGAATGGGCAACCTGTGATGGATATTTTTATTGCACGTTTATTCCTATTATTGATGGACGTATTTCGTTTGATAAATATCGCTTCAAATCTATTTTAAATGGCGCCTGGAAACAAATACCGCAGCTGTCATCGTTCTATACTATCTCCAATTATATGTATCCTACCCAGTGGCGATGAAAGTTCTGCAAATATATTTTTCCTCGACCTTCTTATCATTTTCTCCGATTTGTTGTGCATCTTATGGGGATCGAGATTGATACAAAGATACGTCGGTACTTTTATCCCTGCTATATTCCAGACTGTAGATCCAGCCACCCTCGGCTGAGAGATTTGTTTGAATATCGTTAACTGTTTCGTAAACGCGACGAGGATAAGGGGGATGAAGGAGGAAAAAACACCGACAGCGTCTTGTTCCTCGAGATCCGTCGCTGTTACTAACGAGAGGGCAGTCACGTGCAAGTTCTGCAGACGCAGCATCGTCTTCGATGTTCAACGATTCAAAGCGGCATCGTTCTATCAATGGAAACGTGATTTTTTTTTTTTAAAAGATAATGCTGGGGAATCGATCCTCGTGAACGAAGGGACGCGTTCAGAACACTGTGCACACCTAAAGGTCTGATGATTATCCATCGAAATAATTCACGTTCTGTTGCTTTGAAAGTTACACGAAACATAGCAAGGAATTGAGTCTCTTAGACGACATTCGTCCCGCTTCTTTTTTACTTTCAAAAGAAACAGTAATATTATACGTTGAAAGGAAAGGCGATGGGTAACAAAGAGAGAGGGAGAGAGAGAAAAGGAAGCGAAGTGAAGCTTTTAATGAAAACAGAAGAGGCACAGCAGCGTAAGGTAAGACTGACACCAGGGACCCCTCGCCATCGCCAAGTCTTTTTACTCCACCGCTGTTTTTCACAAAGTGTACGTCTCTCCATTATTTTTCTTGCCTTTTTTCTTCTTACACCTTTGCCGCGGTATATCACGCGCTTCTGCCAGTTAAATAAAAGTCTGGACAATCCTCGTTTGATGATCCTGCATTTTTTTTCTTCCAAATATGTCTTGTTTTAAAAGTGTGGGTAGGTGATGTGAATAGAACGAGACGCTGCTGCAATATTTTGAAACGCCCACGCGTCATCGTATTCAGCAATACATCTGGTAGAGATTTTAAAGCAAATTACTGGTGGTTGGGTTGGATTGGTATTGTCGAAGCAGGCACCTAATTAATCGATTCGGATCGGCGTGGGATGCGAAACAAGGGAGAAAACCCCGAAAAGGTGATGATTCACGAAGCAAGCTGGTGGAAATCGAGGAATTGTGTTACAAGTGGGACATTCATAGAATATTAAGTTAGTAAAAGAATAGAACTGAATAAACGGAATAAAAACACCCAAATTTGTACCATGTAGAAATTATAATTATTTCAACAAATTACTCAAACGTATCCTAAGACTGATTTCCTAATTCCATTATTTCCATTGCATAATTTGATATTTCTTTGGGAAAGCAGAAACGGAAACGTTAGGCGGCTAGCAAATTAAAAAAAATAGTATTTCGATCCTTTAGCTAAAAAATGATAATCTTTGTGAAGGTATACCTTCATTCTCTCTGCTGATGAATAAAATCGCACAGTCTTCGTTGACTTAGAATTTCGAAGGAATCGGGGATATTACGGTCGAGCTAGAACTTCTTTATACAGATGTAATTAAAAACAAACACTGGAAATGAAACAATATAAATTCTTAAAGGATCTCTCGACCTCGGGTTGATCCCTTTGATCATTCCAATATCTGCTTGGCCGCTTGGTGTTCCGTTAAACAAAGAAGATTGTACCACATTTCCCCGACGTGGAATTATTTCACCTTTTCTGCTCCTTCGCCTCTTGCTGGTCCGCGTAACATCCTTGGGGCCAGAATGGCAAAACCGTACCCGATATACTTTGATGTCCTCGAGTTGTTCGATATCAGCCCTCGGCTTCGACTCGTTCAATCGATATTAATCTTCATCGCGGAATGTGCCTTGCGACTATCTCCTCGAACTTTCGCGCAGAGAGTTATTGCATTCCAATTTACGTGATGATTATTATGTTATGTTGTTATGTTCCTCTTAGTTCTTTGATGGAGGCGTTCCGATCTCGCAATATTCCAATCATAAATGGAAGATATTAATTTCCATCGTGCTCGACGTGTAAATTTTCCAAGCACGATATATTTATAAAACGCAAGCATGGAAATATAAATTTTGTACATCGAAAATTATACGCGATGCAGAAGTGTTTATAACCGATATCGGAAATGTAGTACGTTACAGAAATAATTTTTCATTAAACAATTTCCAGCTCTTCTATAACAAATAATCGAACTTCTGTTTGAACACCGACAATTTGCGTTACTGCAATTTATTTAAAGAGCTGCAGTTTACAATTTTGTAACTGTAAATGATTAATATTTCAAGAATCCTTAAGTAGTTCAATACTATGAATAGTCAGACGCATATGCAGCCGCTGACGTTGTCACTGTAAAATTGGAAAGGAAATTTCTAATTTATATCACATATCTCTTCGATTTCTTCCAACCATATTTTCTAGCTTTATTGAACTTATACCAGGAGCACGATTACTAATATCCTTTACTACGTACTACAATTACACTTAATCTAAACAATTATCTTAATTTTCTTAACTTCCAGACAATACACTTTCCCACAGTTTATCCACTGAAACAATGCTACCCTTCTAAAAAGTCAAGCCTTGTCTCCTTAGTCACAATTTCTTAAGTGAGCAGAATTAACGGCACAGAATAATGTTGTACAACGGGATTTGAAACAACATCATAATTCCCCAAGTAACCATGTTCCACGCCGAGGATTCGCAAGCGAACAATACGGAAAGGTTATGGAAGGTACGGGAGAAAGACGCGGAGTAGAGTTGTTGTCCCAGCGGAGCAATTGACTTCTGGTGAGTGGGTGAGGTGTACCTTATTACAAGTTCGATTCTGGTGGTGTTACAGCTCTCAGTGGACTTTTCTGTAGATTGCTGCCTTACGAGTCTTGCCCTTTCTGCTACCAGAAGTCATTCCCGTTCCGCAGACACACCTCGTATCATTCCCCGTGGCACTTTTTTTCTCCCTCTGCTCTTGCTCGCTGTCTTGTTTGGCGAACTAATTTAAAAGGGCGCCTGGAAGCGGGTCAAGTGACTACCCTTTACACTGGCTTGCTGCATTTCACTATCCCTGACATTTGTAATAATGGTCCCCTGTGTAAAGCATGAAGATAATCAGTGAGCTCTAATTACGGGCGCCCAGCCAACATTAGCGCTGAGAATTACAGGGTTTAAAAAATAACAGATATCGGGCAGGACTGCAGGGCACTTGTGTTACGTTAAGTGTGCATTAAATATTATTTATTCGTTTTAAGACGTGCTCTTGTATTTATTTGAAACATTCGAATAACGAATCATAAAGTAATGTGAAGAGTTTAACTTATTTCTTTCCGAAGTTACATAATCAATATCTGGGGAAATATATTGGCCACCAAGTTTCTTCACGAATAAAACTTATTCTCACCCCTGTATTAGAGCAGAAGGAACTTTCTTAAATGTTGCGTACGCGCAATGGTGGGAGGAAATGGATTAACGATTAACGCATTAGTAAGTAGATGCGGTCGGTGCATGGTCAGACACCCTCGAATAAATATACTTTCTTAAAACGGGTAACTTGCGATACAAAGAATTTGAAAAAGTCCCAAGAAAATCCTTTTCACATCTTCTTGTAAGCATCAGTACTTCCTCCGAAGATAGTATATGCAACCAGAAATAGAAATCCGCAGCGATATTCGTATTCAAGTCGCAAGTTTGTTTACATCCAACTTTTCGCACGGACTGGAAACGTTCCCATTTAAATCCCCGTTGTTCAAGAAGCCGATGCGTCGACGGGATAACCTAATGCGATAATCGATTCCCGCAGGAAGACCGTAATTGCATTTACGGAGACGAACGAAGCATTCTAAAATAAACACCGGCAGCGAAGGAGCGCGCGAGCGCGGTCGCCCTGTCGTCTCGTGAAAGGTTTCCCGCTCTTTTCTCTCCTCTTTCCTTCAATCCTTTTTCTCTCCTTGCTCCGCCGCCAGCTCGTAAAACGACGTGGATTTAAACGAAACGATACCGATTTACCCCTCCGGTAACAGAAGCGCCGCTACAGAAGCAGCTCTAGGATTTCCAAAGAATGCTCCCTTTCCTCCTACCCTACTATTTTTCTTTCCCGCTCGCTCGTTTCCCGTCTCGTTCACTTTCTCCCTTTTTCTTCGCTCTGCCCGGCGTGCTCCCTTTACGGACGATCGAGGGTAAAAGCGAACCAGCAGCTAGCGACTTCGATGAGTTTCCCTTTTTCCCCGGCCATTTCGCGTTCCGCATCGCACCCTATCGCAACCTCCCTCCCCTGTTCCTGCAGATTTACTATGCATCGAGCTGTATTAAATCTCCGCCGTTCAAGGGAT
Source organism: Nomada ferruginata (assembly GCA_963583965.1). Lineage (NCBI taxonomy): Eukaryota > Metazoa > Arthropoda > Insecta > Hymenoptera > Apidae > Nomada > Nomada ferruginata. The sequence goes on from OY757216.1 coordinate 17,286,238, forward strand.
TCCGTCCTCCAGCTCTAGCCCCGTTTCTCGTCCCGATGCGCGTTCTCTATCGTCACATCGGTTCTTCGGCGTGTCTCTTCGATTGTTGGACTAGTTTACTAGCCCGAGGAACTGCGAAGTATTCGTAAGCATATGCACCAGGGGGGAGGGACTGCTTCTTAGTAGATGCAAAGCAATTGCTTGGAAGAACCATTAATTTTTAATGATTGAAAATAATATTATAGGACAAACATCTATCAATTTATATTCTCGGTCGACTCTGATTCTAAATACATGAAGTGTCGCGACAGTGGTCGCTCAGGAGTTCTAGGGAAAATTGGCGTTGCCACGCCAAACGTGACCTTCTAGCGCAAAAGGTTAATAACAAATTTAGGCGGAAGGAATTAAATTCAGGGAAGAGACGGTAATTATTAAATCATATGCAGCAACTTCTCGCTATGTTAGAATTTGGTATCCGGAGACAGCGACTGCAATGTCATACGACCGCAAAGTTGATTCAGCGTTTTCGAAATTGTCCCCAGCGACAAGCCTCAGACTATGAATGTTACAATGAGTCGCAAGCTATGACAACGAATAATTTCCGACGGGACATCAGCGGCGACGGCGACTCTCTCGCACAATCAAGTGAATTCGGTTAGCGGCACACTTTTGATGTGACTCGTTGATGAAACGAGAATTTCTGTGCCGCCTGCTCTTTGCTCAGTATTACTCGAAACGTTGTTAGGCGCTAATGGGATAAGGTCGAGGCGGAACGAAGCAGGAATGAATTTTGCGTGTAGTTAAACAGCAACAGTGGGAAATACAATAACAGATTTGTTTCGGAAAATTATACCGGTCGCACGAATAAACTCTGCAATCTCCTCTTAAATAAAACGTTCACGGTCTGAGAATTTTATGCCCCCCCCCCCCCACGGTGTCGATTAGAACTAGTACTTTCCCTCTAATAGTGCTCAAAGATACGAAAACGATCTTCCGTCAGCGCTTATGCACTAGAGGAAGCACCGAGATCGGGAGAATATTTATGTTACCTCGTTCAATTACGCGCAGCCTTTGAAGGCCATTAGCGTTAATTGAATAAAGTTTTCATCGAGGTATCATTAAATTAATACCTGTGCAATTAAAACTAGCGAAGCAAGTGGTTCCGTTTCCTCTTATGAAAACGCTATTTTATTTCGGTAACCCATTTCAAAATTGCCCTCCAGTTAATTCGTTCCTCTAGACTTTGAAATTTTCCTGTTCCATCGGCACTTTTCCCGACTTATTTATCAACAAATGAATGAATAATAACCGCCTGCCATTTCTTTTTTCTATCCCCACTTCTGCAAGGTTGTGAAAGAATAGCATTCAATCAACCTAACGATCGTTTCAGCAATGAAGCTCTTTGGTTCGCCAATGCTTTCCATTTTCCTTCCCTTTCTTCATTTCGTCCCCGGAGATCGATCTCCTTTCGTATGAATTATAATTGGCCGGTACAATTCGGTTGATTGGTCGAAACGCGAAATAATAGGGTGGCAGGCGGACATGAAATTCCCTATTCGTTCAATTATTCGCGGCGAAGAGGCTAAATATCGTGCAACGAATTTACTTGCGGGCGTTACCGACCTCACTTCCTCACCTGCCCCTTTGTTTTTTCCTCATCCGCGTTAATAATTAGAAATAATAATTATCGGCGGATGAAAGAGCTAAAGCCCCGGCCGAACTGTGCTCGGAATAATAATAAATCGCTGCGACAGAAGGGAAAACCGGCGGCTGGTTTAATTCGAGAGGTGCGCCAATTAGAATTTTTCCGATCGCGTCGGTGAAAACATAATAATCGTGAGTAGAGAATAAAAGGATAAAAGAAGCTTGCAGCGTGACGCGATTTTAATGACATACATTCTGGAATCTTGTTAATTGCCATTTCGCGCAATTTATTAAAATAAACACGAAAATCTGAGGGGCGAATAATATTTTTACTTCTTTTTAAGAAAATGAAAAATATAAATCAAAGCGGCGAGAAATTTTATTTTATCCGTTTGTGTTCAGCAAATATCGTACTTTTATTAATTGCTATAACGTTTCTAGAATACGAGAATAAAATTCATGTGGCAATATGAAGGAAGCAGAACATCCAATTATTATATTAACGCAATATACATACGTATATTATACCCTTCTTCGTCAAATATTTGGATTGACAAGTATATCCGAAAATGGCGTAAAATAAAATATATCGAGCAACCAATTAGTGAAAACCGTTGCATCCAGATGAAAATCGAAGAAAACTAAATCCACAATAAAATTCCAACATGTATACCATACAATCCCCGAACAGTATTCTCTCACGGATTCGAACGTTTACACGTCACAAAATATAAAATTACATAAAAGTGTTCACAAAAACATATTTAACCACGTACATCTAAGAACAACGTTTTTATCCCCGCTAAACTACCGGCCATTCCAAACGTTTCTCGCGAAAATACAGAAGAAAATCGCCAGACGAGGTACACACCGCGAGCTTCCTTTCATCGATGGGTCACAATGCTTTAATTCTCTTTCGCGTGCACGTTCGCCAAACATCACGGCTGAAAAACACGGGGCACGGCGCGCCAGAGTCGCGACCAACGAGCAGCGGAACGAAAATTCGTCTAGTTCGCGGCGCGCTTTCGAGAATTAAATAGAAGCGAGCCGAGACTCGGCTGGCACCGTGATTCTTCATCCCTCGCCGTCGCGGGGGAATAAAAATAGCAGGAGAAAAAGGGGGAAAGAGAGGTGCTGGAGGGGGCGAAACGTGGATGGAGGCCGTCTGGCCACGTTAGGCAGAGGGTGTACGCGCATCTCACATAATTTTCCGCGAAAGTATCCGGCGCTCCGTGCAGGCATCGTTCAGCTTAAATTCATTTTTGAGCAGCGGGAGCTCGGTGCTCGAATTTCCACATCTGCGTGCGGAACTCGTTTCGCTTCTGCTCCCGTTTACCTCTTGCCCTCCATTCCTCTTTCGCCGACTTCATCGCTTCACTCGAAAGGTAAACTCCGTAGTTTCGCGGAGCTTTTTCATCGGAACACGATTCTCCTCCTCTGCGCCGGCAATCGGGAAACAAGAGACCCGAACATCGACGGCTCTGGTTACCCGCACCATATCCATGGGAAACTTTTTAAGGAACGAACCGCCGCCAATAGAATCCCGCTTGCCGATGAACGAGGGAGCACAGCTTTCCAGAGTAACGCGAGAGGTATTATTGTACGGAGAGATTTTTCATTTCTGTGCAGCAAGTTTGCTGAATTATAGAATTGAATTATCGAAATGATACTTAGGAGATCCGAGGATGACTTTCCTGCATTTTAGAAGGCGCCAATCCCAACAACGGCGTTTCCTCGCCGCGAAATTCCGCCTGCTTCGGCCCGGCTCTGCCCCCGCGCGAGCATCTCGACGAATAATGACGTGGAGTGGCGAAGGACAGGGGAAACGGCGGCGGCGGTGTGCAAAGAACTTAAGTAGCTCGCAAAGAGAAGGTAGCGCGGGAGGGTTGATCCGTTTATTCAGCGACACGTAAGCCGACTCCGGCTTCTTCGACTACGCGGCGAGCGCGCGTGGTAAACTTTCACGGAAAATTCGATGCCTCGGGTAAACAAGCCACCGCTGCCACGACTATCAATACACGTCGCCTCGTGGTTGTCGTTCGATGCCGGATCGATAGCCTGTACCGTTGTTCCGGGAATAAGAAGACCTCGGCTGGAACACCTCGCGTCGGAGGGGCGTTTTTTCTCGCGGGGATTACTTTCTCGGAGGAGGAAAAGAACGATGGCGAATGTGGCGGATCGGAGGGAGGAAGAGGTACAGAGGATAGAAATCCCCATTTTGGCGTTGATGGAACGAGCTGCAGCGGATCGTTCGTGCCATTACCCTGGAGGGTAATCGAGCCTCGACTAATTGTTCCAACGTAATGTTGAAAGTTTATGCGAGCGCTTAAAGCCGTAGCTACGAGAGAAACTATTGAAGGGCGGAATGTTTGATGATATCCGCCCTTCTTCGTGCACTGAAACGAAGTCTTGCATTTTCCCTGTCTCGTGAGATTGATCGTTGCTTGTACGGAGGAAAATATTTCACCGATCGGACGCAGAGATGGGCGTTGCGACGGTAAGTCCCATAAATATACGTTTTCACGTTGATGCTCCGAAAAAGGGGGCTTCGCTCTGGACTGCACGCCCCCGTTGGCCAAATGCTCTTTCGCGAATCCATTATTAAAGGTACGATTTTGTTGTACAGGCGCGGGGGGTGCAGCAGTGGCTAGGTGATGGAGGATTGTCAACCAGAGCGCAGAGATTTAATATCGCAGGGGCGAGGGTAAACCGGCTCATATTTTAGGACCTGATACATAAGAATTCTATAACGAGGTAGTGGCATCCCGCAGCTGGCGCCGTGTGACCTGCATTACCATATTCTGTGACAGTAATTGTTGCGAGGTGGGGTGCACCGCCCCTCTTAATATGAATAATCGAACGCGTGTAAGCAGTTACACCGACGTTAAGTATTTATCGTGACGTACTGCCAAATTTACTCGTACGAAATAACGTCGAAACAGGAATATACGCGCATACGCAATTAATATTTTGCAAAGGAAGAAAATTCATTTGTGTTGAAACCTTGTGCTTTTATGCTGGAAGCAAAAATTATTCGCCACTGTATTTCTATGATGGAAATTCTTCTTTTCGTTGTAACGAAATAATTCAAAAATGTTTCTTCCGTCTGTGCGCTTCATTAGAAGCAAAACTGGTTGCCCAAGGACTACGAACAGTGGTTTCTATTTTTTGACAATGATCCTACGTCTATTTGCGAAACGCTGCCTATCCCTCTCTAGCATTGCACGTTTTTCTCCTCCACGTTTTCTCTGTCGAGGTGGTTTCGTACTGCTAGATAGAGAGTTCGTGACCCACGGCGTGCCAGGCACGAGCACAGCCATCGCGAACACGCGGCAGCAGCCTGCTGTCTTATGTATTGCGTCCTGTCCCAACCAAATGGTGCCCTAGAATTTTGTTAGAACGTTCACGGAAGCCTTGAACACATCGCGTTCGTTGTAGATATATTTAGATCACCCGATATGAAAATTGATCTGTCTCGGAATTTATTGTAAGGCAAATACTAATAACCACGAATAAATTGCACCAGAGACCTTTCTTCAAACTACTTCCTTGTCAACGTCGTAGTACAGCCTCCGACGCATACTTAATTAATTCGAGGCAATTACGTTTACGTCTCCACATACTACATTCCGCCTTCCATGAATTCTTACGGGATAGTACGCGCAATATCGGCATCACGTGATGTCCAGAAGTTCTGCAGATCGTTTGATTTCGTGCGCCGCCCGGTAACAGCCCTCACTTTTCCTCGTATGGCTGCAGAATATTCAAAGAGCTGGACGAATTCGCGTGTCTTTCGATGCTCGTCCGCGTGCATACACGCCATGCCAGGTTGCGTGCACCGGAAGATTTACGTTATCGGATATCGTTTTCCGATTGGCTTTCGGCTTAACTTTCCGACGAAAAGTAATGAAAGTTTGTCAGTTGGAGGCATCGTCATTCGAATGTTCCCCGTAACTCCACCGGCTCGTCCCCGCAGCACGATCTCCGGAAAATTTCCAACGATTAGCCATTCACTAGGTTTCCCTATATGTAGGTACTTTTTGTTTTTGTATCCCTTGTTACGGCCAATAAAAAGGATCAAACAAACGAGGCACCCGGTGGCAGAAAATGAAGGGAAATAACATCAATCGTAATAGTGATCGGATTCAATTAGACTTTGTATCGACGGATTTATATTTCCTCCGCAATTGCTGCAAAATAATAATAATAATAACAATCTATTGGATAGCTGGTCCGATCGTGAAAGGATCGCGGGGAAAGTGGACTCTATTTCATCAACACCTGTATCGCTATTCCGGTGCGCGTATTAGCGACATTTCGAGATCCAATTACGAACGTGACGATAGGTACGTGCAGGTAAATTCCCTTTTTAATATCGTCGCCACCCCCCCACCCCCCCCAAACAGCCGATATAAAGTGTACAGTGGCGATTTCCCGTTGATTTTTATTACCACAGCTAGCAACACGTACACGTGGAATCGCAAATGTGTATCCACATTGAAAATGAAATGGGGGACGAAAATTAAGTTGGTCGCGTTCCAATGCAATAATGCCAGTTTCTAATTACCACGGTTGTCATCGTTGGTTTTTGAAATATGCAGTCCGTAATTAATTCACCATTGTAACTATTTCACCATGGGTTCGCCGGATGAGATTAATCATTATCATCGAAATGGTTTCGCAAAGTGGACCGACCGAGCGGCGCGCTTCGTCTGTTCGCAAACTACGCCGAACAGTTTAACCGATGCATATTAAGACGCTAACTTTACCACCAAAGTGCTGGTAAAGTGGTACCGTAGTTAGCGCTGCGTGTGGATTGAAACGGCCTTGATCGCTTGCGCGTGAAAAATCATTTCTTTACTGGACACCGCTGGAAAGTAGCTTGAGTGATATAATTCGGCCAGGTAACCGCGACTAGGTACTCTCTATAATTTACCTAACAGGACGATGCGAAGTGTGAAATGATAAAGTTTGTAAATCGAACGTAACGAGGTAATCGGGGTATCATTTGACGAATATAATTAATCAATAAAATCGATTTCGTGTTTCAATTCATCGGAGTATAAAGTCTTAATATATTGAGATCTAATGATAACTGATCGTTCCATCAATCATTAGATTTTCACGTTCTATTCTGCAGAGTTTCTAAACCAGTAAACCCTGAAAAGAATTTCATTCCATTCCACCCGAGTAGTTCCAGAAATATTTCACACGTCTCGCCCTTCCTTTCTTTCGCACCTTTTCAAAACATGCGCCCCACCCGCCTCACCCTCTGTACCACGCACGTTTAAAAAAAAAAGAAGTCTCCGACCTACCGAACAAGTTCGTTCGTTAAATTTAATGGCGTCACTCATTCGAAGCCAGATGCGACCAGGTGATTATCCGTCCACGACATCGACGTCCTCCCGTTCCAACGATTCTTTCGACGTGTACAACTTAATCGGGAAGAATCTGATTCTCAACCCTTATAAGATCGTCTTACAAGCGGATATGCCCAGCCTCGAAGCGGACAGGAAGTCGGATCTGGTTAGAGTGTCGTCGACGACGACGATTCGACGGCAAAGTCGTCATTGTCGTGGTTGCAGCCGCGGTGATTTGACTGTGGGGTGGGTCGAACAAGGGTAAGAAGGGGGTTGGCCAACAGTTAGGCGGCTGCAGTCTGTAGCCTTCAGGGGCTTCTTAATGCCATTACTTCTGGTTTCGTCCGTTGAGACCATTCCACGAGCTCTCGGCGAGCAGAAGCTTTCGATCAGCCTGCTGCATTCTCCTTCTTGCTCCGACGCGTTAACCAGGGGAACACACTGCCGATAAACCAGTTACGTGGCACTGGGAACTCGTGTCTTCGGTTCTGGGACTCGATTAGAACTTTAGTCCCAACGCTAACGAGAGATTTCGGTAAATATCAGTCAGTTGGCGAGTTTTTCCTCGGGAGAAGTTATAAAGTCTGTTAGAGTTAGGGAATCTTAGTAATCTTCGGGCGGAGGGAAGTTTTTCGGCGTGAGGTCCATGGCACAATTTTTTCTTCACTCCAACGTGAGCGTTGCGAAATTATGCTATCACGGCGAAAAAAGGCACAGAGGATCCGCATCTATTTAAATTACTATTGGCCGTAGAACATAAATTTCCCGATAAACGTCAGAAACTTTACGCATCGCGAATTTAACCGTGTATTGTCTGCATTTTGGCCTGGTGATTTGTTGCCGTGAAATACCGCCGATTCCCACTCTATTACCATTATTATTATTATTTGCTAATAACTAAACATTTATATCAATTACCGGGCCGCGCAGAATTGATCATTCATTGCGCTCGGTGAACCGTGCATTGTCATTACGTTTCGAAACGATCTGCTGCGGAATTTACCGCTGCTCATAATGCATTCGTTCCCAAATATTGTAAAGAATCGGCCGTTTAAATTCAATACCAAATATAGGCATTCGGATGGCAATGATTCGACTGTGCGAACGGTGATTATTGAAATGGCGATTGTTCGAAAGCGGTTGGAGATCGTTGCGATGTAGGTACACGAAGAATGCACGAGCATGAAGAATTAATGCGACCAGATTGCATATCCAGGTACACAGGTCCCCTCGCGTACAAATATGCGTATCTTTTCGGTGCTGCAATAATATTGCAATCATCTTTATTAACCTATTAAAGACCAACGTTGCGCTAACGCAACATCTCGTTCAAAATTTTTGTTTAATTACTTTGTACCATCGAATTATGTTTCCTAATATTGCAGTTGCGAGGGGAACTTACAAAAATTTCTTTAATACTTCTTTCGTCACTCTTTCTTCTTTCTGTGCTTTGATAAACGATTTTCTACTTAAGTCACGGAAATTTCTTTGTGCCTGCGTTTTATGCAGCAAGCCTCTTGTGACGGAGCTTTTATCATAATACATCTTCTTAAACCTTGATACAATAATATTATGGGATGGTTTGTTCGGCGTACATCAACCTCGTTTCCTAGCCCAGTAACAGGATAATCATCTGCTGGATTCGACGCATGAAGTATTCAGCATGCGACTGTGCCACATGTCGAAGCGGAGCATCGCCTAAGTAAAGAGCATTACATACGCCAGTAGAGCGATCCATTTTTCGCCGACCACCTTGCGCCCCCGTCTTCTTTCTTCATTTCATCCCCATCGGCCACAGCACGGGAATTGCGCACACGTTTTTGACTCGTCGCGCTAATACTGCATCCAACTCCGGGGAATCGCCCGCAAAGCGAGTGCCTAAAGTCACGACCGATCGATAATTCGTGGCACGCACACTTGCACGTTTATTCTCTACGCCTACGCGCAGTGTGGAGCTTATGTGTACACGCAGGCATTCGTGTACACGCGTCGTGACTCTGCATCGAATGCCGAGCTTCAGCTTCCAACCAGCCGGAAATCAAGTCGCGCTAATAATGACATCGATAGCACTGGTCTCGCCGTGCATGCCCGCGTTTGTGTGCGTTGTGGCTGGTCGGGGCGTGTATCGCGTGGATCTGGTGCGTTTAGGACGACGCGTTTGTTTGCGAGCCGGCACACCGCCGACGAACGCAAATTGGGATTCACCAGTGCGCACCGTGGCCAGTACGTAAGAATCGCCTTTAACGAGTTCATTACGCGAGCCACCCATGGCGCAGCCTTTTTCCCTTCGTCGATTTGTTTCCCGAACAAGCGATCGACGTTTACCTTTCATTCGCGTTATCGAACGCCGTATCCGACAGCGATCTGTGAGGTAGCGTTGGAGAAGGTACCGGGCAACGTTCGTGCACGTTTTGACGTCACGACGTAGGTAGGTGTTAAGAATCGAGACGTGTTGCCAAATTACAGCATTACTATTAATTTAAAACTTTATTTATATTTCGACATAATTATTAATTCGGCGTGACGTGAATAATTCGCCGAGATATTTTCAAACACGAAGTCAGACGGATTTATTATTCAACTTAATATTTGATTTGACAGGTAGAGTTGGTTGTTTTGGAATAACTTGAATATTTCAGATCTTTTTTTATAGATATCAGCGACGAAAAACTATTCTAATGCACGGGAAATTAATCGGTCGAATGTTCTGGTTCGTCGCCGAAATTATTGCAGGAAAACTGAAACATTGCAAGGATTTGTGAAGAGTTGTATAATTTATTGTACGTTAGTATTGACAGTCCAGTCTTTTCCTTTTTATGCTTCGAGCATAATAAAGTGATCGCTCGCATAATAGACTTTAACGCTAGCATCTTCTGTCGGTGCCGCTGGTAATCTAATAAAAACTACCCTCGGCTTAAATAGGAAAACTTGTAGCACAGGAATGTTTACTGTCGATGTCAAAGACTCGCGACAGAGCCGTGATTTGCAATTTTCCATTTTTCTACACGACGAGCAAGAGGATCGTGATTTAAACTCCCTATGAAAGTGATCGCCTCGCGATCGATAAACAAGGCTTCGTTGGTACTGAAGCGTCGGACCGTATCAGCGCACGCGGATAATAGTTAAATATTAAGATAAAAGGAAAAGTTTTGGGACGATGACGCAGCAACGCCGTAGGAAATATCGCTGCGAGGGATTAATTTTTACTGCGCCGTAAAATTCCTGGATGATAAGGGAAGGGCGAAAGTATGGTGATTTATGTATGATACTCCTGGTGTCAGCCTCCCTAATACTTTTCAAACCGAATTTCCAAGGAGCATGGGACTTGAGAATTTATCGCCGACGGCACTTGCAACGCGCAGCGTAGGCGTGAAATTTTTAGAAGTAATCAGACCGAGCGCCGAGCCTGCTGAATAAACGCGAAACATCTGAACTTTTGCTGTGGGAATAATTAACGAACAAACGGGGATCATTTTAAGAACACTCTTGCACGGCGAATTAAAGAAAACGCCCATCGTGAAGAACGTGAGAAATTTTGATTTTTTAAATAAAAGCTATTCTATCATAAAATATATTGAATAAATAATTCGTTGAATTAATATTTTACTTTATCCCAAACTTTAAAGCAGTAGCAGACGAATAAATGCAATTAGAGTAAATTTGCTAAAGAATTGTTCCCAATTCCCTATGAAACATTCTGTCCTCGTATAATTGTATATAAACCTGCAAGGAGATAGTACAAATGAAATAATTGCAATAAAATATCCCGATCAAGCAGCTGAGGAGATAAATCAAATACAACACCGTACACTGAATTTTCATCGACCAAGACAGAGGTAACGTCAAAGATCGTCATGGCGATAGATTAACTCGACGTATAAGCTATCGACAAGCGGCGGCCACGAATTCAAGAACGTACCATTGGGGAACAGTCGAGTATAAGTGGACTCGAGGGGGAATACTACGAACGGGAATTCGGTCTGGCTCTGCACCTCATAAATTTCAGTTATTCTCTCGGCCCTCCCCTTTCCTTTCTCTCTTTCCGTTTTGACTTCGTCGTGGCGCCCTTAAGGATTCTCCAGGAAGTGAGTTATCGCCTCGGCTACGAGGCTCTTCTTCTCCTTGCCTCACGAGTCCGTGAGCGTTTCCACGAGAAAAATATTAGCAATGATACGGCTGATACCTCGTGGATTTCCAGACCAAGACGTCCTCGTATTATCGGCTCGTGAACGTCGTTTCCCCGGAAGACGAATATTACACGCGGCGAGCCAGGAACAAGGATAAATGAAATCGCCTCGAGGTTTCGTATCAATTCTGTCTGGCGTGGAAATCCTTGGATATTGTAAAGAGAAATGAGAGTGGCATTTAAGTATAATTCGTTTGCAAATAATTACATCGCCTCTGTTTTAATTGCACGCTTTATAGACGTCACTACTGTGTAAATACTCGTTACGGGTATGCATACGTATATATAGTTTGTATACAACTACTTCTAAGCTGAATTGTTTAGGCACACACAAATCTTCAAACGACCGAATTACAGTGACAGAAATTTAATATGCATTTCCTTAGGATGGTGTCCGAATCTATTTAACGTAATTTATGATATAAAATAGTGAAATTGTCAGTTTTCATCAGTTTTAGTCTGTTTATAATTATCAAGAATTTGCATGCTGAACGGGTCGCTTTATTCTTTACTCGTTTATCAAAAGCAGCTTGTGTGCATCCGTCCTCGCATCGTTATCGCGAACCGTCTAAGGAAGATGAATAAGCCAGCCCTCCGCATATATCGAACGCGCAGTTTCATTCTGAAATATGTCGCAGATGTCACATGTTCGACGGGTCGGGTGATTCCAAGCGAAGCGCACATTTAAATATGAAAGAGGGTTTCTTGAAAATTTAGAATCCATTCGTGAAACCGTGACGTCCGGAACGAAACGTTCCATGAGATATTGGTCAATGGAAATCGCGTGCATGGTAAAAATACAATATATCTCGAGAGAAGGCCAACTCGCTTGAAATCGTCCTGCCTTTAATTAAAATTAAACCGTAATCCTAGAAGTAAGGATATTCATCAATTTACAATCACCGGTATCTGTTCTGCCAATATATTTACACAATGTCACAAAATCGGAACCATCGAAGCGTTAATTTTTCACAAGTGCCAGGAACATCAGAAATACACCGTGCTGTATTAAACAAAAAGCTGAGCAACATGCCTAATGCTTGATCCAGGGAAACAAATATTCCACAATAATATTAGGCACCCCCGAGGAAACATAGAGAGGGACTACTCTGGAAGGGTGAATGGCGTCGAAACGAAACCGAAGTTCCGTCGAGTGGCGAGCGAACAAACGGCTGGAAAAGTATTACGAGGTTAGAAGCGTAAGAAGGCACTTGGCTTCGGTGAAGTTCCCTCGATGTGGAACGAGCCGTTCTGTTCGCCGATTGGAAGACAAACAGAACCAGCATCGACGAAGTAAGAAAAGGCTTAGGAAGCGCGAAGTTAGGCTTGCCCGCGCGACCCAAAGGCCGGTCGTCCACGCTGCAAACTTTCGCAATCTTTTTAATTGTATTGCCAACGAGGGCCAGCGAGGTGAGAGAAAAGTTCCTTCGCGCCTGGCTGTTCGATCAGAAGGGATCTCCGGTATATTTTCCTCACTTTTTCCCTCCCTCTCAACTCGAGTATACACTTCCCTTCTGTCTACCATATATATCCACCCTAACCAACCTCGTCCTCGTTACGTCTTTCTTCTTACTCGATTACATTAAAGTGAAAGCAAAACGGGACTCAAGCGAGAAAAATGTCTTGATAATTATCCCGAGTACACGGCGTATAGAGGGATTCGATTCAGCCGTTAATAAAATTCATTGAGAACTCATGAAACTTTGTGAAACGGACGGCTCGTAGACGCGTGTATAGAGCTCCTCGTTTCGTTGTTCCCGTTTCTAGAGGGCAGCCTAGCTCCCGGCCAGTCCTCGACTGCTTTATGAAGATTTCTTATATTACTGGATGAGCTTCGTTAACGCCAAGTGCGCGAGCACAGAACGTGTCGTCGCGCTACTTACTCTTGTCGCTCAGCACAAGGACGACGTAGGTAAGGGAGAAACCGAGTGGAGAATCCAATCTCTCGGGATGCTGCCGCTGTTTCGTAGGATGGGTACTTCGAGGGTAGTCATCGGTGTGTCTCTTTTGTCAAGATGGCGTCCAACACGGATCTTATTCAACGACTTCATTTCGCGTCGTATTTCCTGCGGTGGCTTATCTTTCGCGTTTTGGTACACTTCCGGTTAACGAGCATCGAAATTGGTTTAGATGCTCCCATTCTTACCCTCGCTTTCCTTCTTTCGCGTTGAGAAAAGACTCGCGATGATTCTTTGTAATTGAAGGGCGGGACGTCCAACGCTGTTATTGTCGTCGGAGATTCAAGATCTCTCTTTAAATTGGATGTTGATACATTGAATGAATCTCGCGGCGGAGTTTAGTGCTTCCCGTGGATCCAGGCATTCGAGTAAAATGAAAAAAAATTCCCAAAGCGAGATCCTGGTTTCGTTTAAAGTTCTAACGAGTGTGTCGAGGAGCCCCGAGTCTGTCTGAATTCAGGATTTAATTGGTTCGCGAATTTCTGCGAAAGTTCTCGCTGCGATGCCGCCCTGTAAAAGTCGTACAGCGAGCCGGAAATTTCCTCCGACATTCTTGACGCCGGTCTTGCCCCTCGGTTTTCGTGTACGTTGAATATTTCGTGCAATTATGGCAATTGGAGATGGATTCTTGTAAATTTCAACGCTCAATCAGATCACAGATGTTAATATTAGGTCGTCCTATAAGTTCGTGCCGCGGATGCGTTTATGCTTTGGTAAGGAATTTTGTATTTTCAGTTTCTTCCAGCCAACCAAGCAATTAATTCAGACAAATGCTGTGCTCGGATGGATAAATTGAAAGCAGGAATAAGAGTAAAACGGCCGAAACTCGTGAACCGGTACAATGTCGTTTCTCATCACGATAATGCAAGACCACATGTGGCACAAAAAGTGCAAAAAAATTTGTTTGGCAAATTTTATTACACCCACCAGATTCTCCAGATATTGCTCCATCGGATTACCATTTATTCCAATCAATGCAACGTTTTTTAGCTGGACATTTTTTTAATAATGTCTAGTCCCTAAAAACAAACATTGAAAAGGACTTTAACGAAAAACCACGGAAATTTTATAGTGACGGTATAATGACTTTACCAAAAAGATGGGAAGAAGTTGTGGAACGGGAGGGTGATTACGGTTTTTCATAAACTTTAAAGGTATGTTTCATACATTAAGTTAAATAGCAAAACATTAAGCGGCACGAACTTATGGGACGACCTATATTTATTTTTAAATGTGATATTCCTTATATTCAAATAGAAGCAATATCAGCAGCCGAATCGCACGATAATACAACGTAGAAAGGAAAATTTTTATCGCTGTGGATCATAAACCAACGTGCATCCGATAAATTCCGTGGAGACGTACGAAAAACGAAATCCAAATCTTTTGCACGGGTTACAACGCCTTTGGCAATACATCACGTGGCAATTATGGCGTCAGCCCTAGCGACATTTCGCCCCTTACGCGTTCGCTTTCCTGCGTCTCGATTCTCCCCCATGAAGCAGCCATCACCCCTGCTGCCAATTTCGTCGTCCAATTTATCCGCTCGTGAAAATCTCGTGCCGACGCGGCGGCTCGATTTCATAGGAAATTCTCGTTCGTCTGTGACGACGATAACGATAATACGCAGGTAATTTATTTCCAATACTTCTCATTGATTATTCCCATGCTCGATTACGCTGTTTAAGATACGAGAAACACGATTTATTCACTGTGAACGATAAGTTTCATCGGATACGCTTTCGTCAGTTCACCGCGTTTTCTTTATTCAATGATTGGCAAGAACACATAGAGGAATTTGGGATAATATATTTACGAATTGGGCACGGGGGTGGAATTTCTAAACTTCTAAAAAAATTCACTTTTGCAGTTCCAACGATTAGAAAGATAGAATGATACATGTATAGGTATTCTGGAGCAACGTAATACATATCATTTTGTCTATTATTTATATGAACTATTGGGTCACATCAAAAGATATTGCGTATTTAGTCAAAATAATTTACAGTGTTTGTTTTAAATGCTCGTGTTTATGTAATTACAAAATATTGGTCCAGCGAATCGAATTTATAATCCCTGCAACAATTATTATTGCATAAAGTAAAGGGAGTACTTAACCACTATAAAGGCTTAAACCTTTACCCCGACATTTCGTCCACACTAGTCAAATGCCACGCTAATTCGTATTCGAACACTTCTAATAGTACAGCGACAAAGGGGTTAAACGCTTAATTCTCCCCCTCTATTCCCGACTCATTTTCCTAAACCGAAAACAATTACCATGAAATTCCCCCCTGCGGGATTTCCATCCGTACGAATTCGACGGCGTTGCAGCATTTCCGTCGTGAAAGTTTCTCGCGTGGCGGGCGAGCACGCACGCCCCGAACGAGGATAATAAACACGAGCATCGGAACGAATCGACGATGTCGTCGTTAATTCAGTTTACACAACCGCGTTGCGGAGGCGAACGTGCCCCGAGGTCTTTCCGAAGCCCTGCAATCTCTGAAACTTTCGGTCGTGAGTTTCGTTCGTGAGAGGGTTGAGGGTGGCTCGCGACGACGCCGACGTCGACGCTCGAAGCATGAAGGGTGGCTGTGCGAAGGGCTGCAGGAGAGTAGGCCGCTTTCACCCTCCCTGCTCTAGCGGTAACAGCTATCCTAGCAACACCTGTATCTCGTCGACACCTGTAGCGCACCCCAGACGATCACTCTGTCTCTGTTCCCCCCCTCTTTGGTCGACGTGCTCTTCTCCGTCGCAGGGGTTGAAACGAGAGCGGGTTACCGCGAAAGGGGAGAAGTGTGGCGTCGACGAAGGATGGAGGGAGAGGAACGCGACGGGATACGCGCGGAGGGATGAAAAGGGAATATAATAAATTGCGACCACGAGCGGAGAAACAACAGGATAATGGGAGAATCGAAGGATTATACGGTATACCGAGGGCGGCGCGAAAAGGCCATTCTTATGCCTTTTTCGATCTCACATTCTTTATAGCCTCCCGTTGGACCTGCAATCTCTTCCCGTTTTTCCTGTCGACGGTCGTTTCTCTATGGATTTCGTCCAAGTCGGAAACCGTGGAATTCAACGGAGTTTATGCCCGCTCGCAAAGGCTTACGGTAGAAGATTCGTTAATTAGTGGCTGAATGGAATTCGACGCGATGGCGGTGTATCCCCGCGAGTTAATGGACAACGACGAATGAAAATTTCGCGCGGAAT
Organism: Nomada ferruginata; assembly: GCA_963583965.1. Taxonomy (NCBI): domain Eukaryota; kingdom Metazoa; phylum Arthropoda; class Insecta; order Hymenoptera; family Apidae; genus Nomada; species Nomada ferruginata. The sequence goes on from OY757216.1 coordinate 17,302,578, forward strand.
TATTCGGAAAAAATTAGCACGAGAAAACGATCATATCATCTTCAGAAATTACGTTGCCACACGGAGGTATATATTTGCAGATTACTATTCCTTTAATCTCGCCAGCGAGCAAAGAAAACGAAATATTTTCCACGCCAAATAAATTCCAGGTTCTTCCATTATTTTCTAAAACGAACGGGGAACCTTCACAGGAGATTTGTGAAACCCTTACGCCCCTTCTGCTTCAAAATAAAATCCGTTACACCAGATTGCCCGTCCCGCGTCATTACCCTCGAACCAAAAATAAACGCAAGCGACACGGTGAAGCGAGTATAAAGTCTAATAGGTGTGAAAGGAAGCTGAAACGGTAGCTCGTGAATGAGAATAATCGACAAGGTCGTCGCTCATAACAGCACGCGTCGAAAACAGAGTAACAAATCACATAGTCTGATATACCGGTGATCATTGGCCGCGGCGAATAATAGACGGGCACGGCTGATGTCGAGTATCGATGTGCCGAACAATCGAAACGAATCGTGGCATGGACCGTGAAAGCGGACTTGACCATCCCCCTGTTGAACAGACCGGGGATTGCGACCTCCCTTCTGTGTCCTCCACCCACGTGGAACGGGATTCGATTACGAAACGTTATCCGCGTCTTTTTCTATCAGTTAGTAACTATCCCCAACGGCATCACTCACGCTCTCTCTTTCCCACACCCGTTCACTGTCACTCACGTTGGATTTTTCTCTGCCTGCTTTCTCGTTCCACCGCCCCACGATTTCTACGAATTAAAATTCACTGTGATTGCTTTTCGATTTACGTTCGACTGTCTTACGTTTATAGTCGATTCACTCTCGTACTTTTTTCCACCCTTTCTTAATGGATGGCTGTTTTTGTCGGGATAGATGTATCTGTTACAGAGAGAAAGCTTCAGGCCGAGCATTTTGCTGAATGAACAGTGCGCTTAATGAAGTTTGATTTTACAAAGGAGAAAGATATGCAAAATTTAACAACGTTTATGTTAGTTCGCTTATCGTCCTTATTTCGTTTAGTGTGTTTTGTGATATCGTTGCCAGTATTGTTGCTGTTATTATTACAAACATTGCAATCACTGAAGTCTATTGTTTTGCGGACAGAAATATTAATACGGAAACAAAGGGGATGCCTTTTTTTGTTTGAAAAAGCAGCGCGAACGTTTTTGCGGGCAACCTACTTTGCAACCACGATATGATTAAGTAACTCGATGCGTTAATAACTTCCATCCCTCTTAGTACTAAACCATTAACATCAAGCCATTACTCACGACAAAGCAGCCGTCAGGTTCGAACACAACGTATAACAAGTGCTTACCTGAAACAAAAAGAAACAGGAAATAGGTCAGTCACGATATAATCTACGATGATGTTGAAGAATTGTAATTACCTAATCGCGTCCTTCATACATATAATATCGCGCACGCATCTCGTTAATCACGGTGATCGTTAACTTTTAATGCCTTTATATCACAACGTGAAAGTGATTTCTGTAAACGCTTGTAGTTCCTCAAGGTGATTAAAAGCAGTGAAGTTTTAATCACCCGGCCAATAATAAAATATACACCTTTAGGAACATTGTACGCGTTGCAACTCTTCCGTAAGCTTCTCCAGAACTGTCGTTCTAAACTTTTCCAAACTCACATTTCATTACACGTTAAACAACAGTTTTCCACCTGTTCCTATCGTAAGCCCTACGCGTAGCGCGTTACGACTTCACTCGCCATTACCTTCCCCGAATTCCCTAACGAATAATCTCTTCGCCTCAATCGATGTACCGTTTTTCACAATAAATACTTCTCAACAAGAACCGCCATAAATGTTTTCCGCGCGGACATATCGATCCACGTTCGATTGCAGGGACTAGTGCAATACCTTGCACTCGATACACACCAAAATATGCAGATGTTACGCAACTCTGGCACAGGTTATGTAGGGAATAACAGGCATAACCTTCGCCGCGCGATGAACGCAGGGTCTGGCGGGAGCGATTCCCCGCGAACCGGTTAGGAACGTGTCATTCGTTGCATGATTAATCGTTTAATTAGCGGCAGTGTTATGGCAGCATGGTTCTAGCCGGGCCCCATCTCCGTTCCCTCACCCCCTGCCGGTTGGCCTGCACTGCAGCTACCGTGTCATCCCCGAGCAACCCCTTATCCCACGTCGAATACACTGAACCCCTGGATTGCCTGGTTGGCTGGCTGGCCTGGCTGGTCTGGTCTGACCTGGCCTGGCCTGGCTTCGAGATTCGAGCCAACTATTAATCGTGGCACGGCCGTAACCTCTTCCGATCGGAAGCTAGCAAGGTGCACGACCTGCAGACGCGACTATAGGCTTGAAAGAGAAAAGGTGTAACGAGGAAGACAGGCGTGAAGTTAAGAGACACCAGGGAACTATACATGCCTAACGCTAAGTTCGTGTTTAGAGTTTAGGCTTAATTAATTACGATTTATGGTAATGCTGAGATAAAGGGTTTCCTTTGAGAGATTATGGCGATTGCCGCGGAGAGACGTAAATGGGAATGTCACAGCCGGGCAATGAAGGCACGCGTAATCGCCAGGGCAAGACTTATGGGTGTAGTTGATGACGACGGTTACGCTTGTCGATGTAAGGGTTAAACGTCTGGCGATGAAGGGATATTCCTGCTGGTCTAGGCAGAGTTCGTGGATTTTAGAGATTATTCGTACCTGTCTCGGAATAGCATTTTATTAATTGCAGGATAATTTATTAATGGTGTGGAAACTGTGCTTATTTTTGGCTGGCAGTAAATGTCAGTGCTTCAGATATTGGAAGGGAACACTGCAAGTACAGTATGAGTACGTGCATAAGGATGTATCTGCTTCTAGAAATTCTCGCACACTCGAGAACAATTTAATTGTCGGCAAATACGTTTTGCATCAATCACTTCAACGATCTACGTTCAGTTCTTAAATTTTCGGACACGCGAACGAAAAGGTCAGCAATTGAAGTATCGAATGAACGAAGAGGTATTTGCGTAGGCTTTCAGTGGAATCAATTAGAGTGACGTATTCCGGTGATCAAACGCTGGCTGTCGAAAAAGTTTCTCCCGTTTAACACTTGCTCTCGAATATCGAATTACGCGAAGTTCAACTTCCGCGCTGCCGGCACATCGATGAAGCTAAACGGATCTCGTTTGCACGATGTCAATAGACGAGCGAGACCGAACGGCGGCTAAATGCCTCGAATATTTTGCGCGGCCTCTCGTAATCAGTGAAAAAACTGGCCGCTGGGAAGTATGAAATAATACGCAGAGATCGAACGCGTTAGTTCGCGCTAATATTTTTCGCGCATTTGAATATGTGGTTTCTGGAATTCAAAATAATAGGATGGATAGATTTGTAGTGTTTGCACGAAGGGATTTTCGGCAAAAAATAGAGAGTAGTTTGAACTATGCGTGCTTGTTCGCATTCCAGCCTTCGGAGCTTATCAAATTACTCGAGTGCGTTTATCTGCTACCCTTTGTTCTATTATTGGTTTCTGGTTTGTCAACGAGCGTTCGATCGAGTCTCGTGTTCATAGCGCCCGCTTGATTTTGAGGCTTCATTCAGAATTACCCGCTACCCAACTAACATAAATCGTTTTTCTTTTGAATACGTTTATGCACGGAATACTCTTAAAACCAAACACATAGAAGTTACAAAAAAGTTGAAGAGACGAAAGATAGAAAGAAAACTATATATAGTTCATTATTTAGATGATAAAGTATAAATTCAATAACTGATGAGCAACAAACTTTGGTGAACTGATTTCTTAAACCACTAAAAGGAACTTTAGACAGCTTCTGTAATTCGATTTCGTGCAAAGTTATCCGAGCGCCCTAATCGTGGTCACAGATTATTAACACACATTTTGTTAACTGTTACACCCGCCCTATCGACCGGCGAATATGCCGTCTCGACTTCCGATACACGTCGATGCTTTAATTAATATGTATAAATGCAGCACGCGGTTGAACAGCTTTAGTCAAGCATTGGTTTTTATTTTTTTATGGATGTGCCGACAGAAGTACAGAGGGTGGCGTTCGAGCGGTCAACTCGGCGTTATATCAATAACGGGGGTGAAATCGGCACCGTATCGTTTCGGTGGTGGTACGACAAAAAATACAGCGAAGGAAAAATGCGAATTTAGTTTCGTCCGAAAGGATTTAACGCTATGGAATTTTCGTAATTAATATTTTCATCCCAAGCGCTATGAAAAATGGCGCAACGATAAAACAAAGGAAAAATGTGATACAGGGGATGAGGACTGCCATTGCGATTTAATATTGTTCATACTACTAGTCGTAGGTCGGCATTTTTTTACGCAGCATTGATTAAATAAAGAAAATTATTTGCATACTGTGGAAAGAAAAAAAAACGAAATTCAATTGATTTTCAAGTTTGGTGGTCGTACAGGGATGCCAGAGATACAGAGATTAGAAGAGGAAGAAAACTATCTAAAACATTGCGAAAGAGTGGAAAGTTCTCTGTGGCAGAAATGACGATCGATTAAACGTAGAAAGGGGAGACGATAGCTAGCTCGAAGCACTTCGAAAATGCGAGAGCCATTTTTCCGTCATGACGACACTGGCCCACCGATAATAACGAGAAGGGGGGGATGTGACACAATGGTGATTACGATCAGCGGCCTCATTGTACGTCGGTATTCTACCTCCGCGAAATAGTTCCATTTTCGTCGTTGCCCGGTTACGCGAGCCATCCTTTTTAACTCTCCGTCCTTTCGAGTAATCTTCTTGCTGCTTTTCCCTCTTGAAAGCGCTGACCATTCACGCATCCAACCTTCGTTTTCCGATAAATCAGCAACCGTCGCGGCGAAAGAAACAAAGATCAGTTACTTAGTATTTCGCCTCGAATGTTACACTATTTGCGAAGTCAGATTTAATGGTAGAAAATGGTAAAAATTATCGAATTCCTTGCCCTAAGTAAGTACTGCGATAAATATGGCACTTAACATTTAGTGATATCATATCCGAGACTTAATATTAATTTACAAGATTTTCGCACGCAAATCGTCCGCGATCGATTACATGGAATATTCCATTTAATCGCGAGTGGCCACTCGCAGCATATTTTCCTAGTCGACAAGGGATTCCCACCACTCCCGATCTAATCCCATGCACCTCGTACAAGAAACACGAACTATGTATATACTAGAGCAAAGCGGAGCACCACGGTAAAGGAAAAGTTGGCAGACGGAAAAACTAGAGGGTATGACGGAACAGTCCGTCCATGGGGGATGCTCTAACCGATAAAATCAACGTCCACCGTCGCATGCATTGAAACGAGACAAAAGGGCCTTACGGCTGTACACTCGTGGCGGCGTTTTATTTGCACGTGCATACATAAATATGCACCTGGCCGTGTTGCCTTCAATTTATGTCAGCGGTACAGGCCGAACTAATTTCGGTAACAACCGCACGGGGTCAGATCGAATGAGCGCCGGTTGCCCCCCCGGGAATCGTCGACAGTGTCCTACTGCCGCAACCGGAAGCGTTGCCAACGCTACTCATCCCCAGTGTTCCGTCGGTTTTTATCACTCGTTTTCTCTCTGTCCTTCCAGCAACCGCATCGCCCCTTTCGTTTCTTCCTTCCCTGCCCCGCCTTTTTTTATATCTTTTTTCTATTTCCCGCTTCATATCGACGAAACGGGAGAACGCGCATAGACCAAAACATCGTCCAATTTTCATATTTCATTGCGCCTCACCAGTGGCTATGGCCACCTTTAACTGTTGCAACGCACGTGGGGAATATTACCGTCGCGTCGATGGCTCGACGCTTCGACGGCGGTTGAATTTAAAAACTTCGTTCGTTCGCTGAATTGACGTTTCCTGTATGGCACGGGCATTAAAAAGCGCAATTACCGGGGAATGAAACGTGACAGCGCACGAAAACTTTCCTCGCATCTGCGTATCTCGCGAACAATGGCGTGCTTGATTATATTATATCGATTTGGGAATCGACTGGCAATTTGCAAAATTCGCGGGATACGTTTTACTTTTGTAGAAAATCGTCGCGAATAAAACCGAGGCATCCTTTATCGTCGCGTCGCGATAAATTATGTATTTCTTTCGAAGTAGTTAGGCGTTCGGAATTTCTTCCGAACAGTAAATACGCCCATCGTGACGATATAATTAATTTTCCAGGGGGATTCCTTGAGAATTGAAGCTGACCGCGGAAGAATATTTAACTTTCCTCTACGTTTGATCGATCGCCGATATATAATCTCTTTTTCCTCGTGCCATAAAAGTTACCATCTTCCAGCGCGATCCCTACGAAACAGCTGAACAAACCTCGCGCTCATTAGCATTTTAACTAAACGACCGAGCACCTCGAGCGTTGTTCATAAAAACAATCTTATCGCGGGCCATTTGCGGAGCTATACGCGGTATCTAACGCCGACTAAGCGCGTTTGTTCTCTGTTCCCTATCTAGTGTGACCGTCCCTTTAAAACTTTATTACGAAAACGCTTAAAATCTCGCGTTTACGCTCCGAGCAAAAATTCGAATGCCATTCGGCTCTGTTTGTCCGACGAGTGACTGTTTTTTCCCTTTCTTCTTCTTTCTTACGCGGACGACATCGACAGAATCCGTGGATTCTGGAAGACCGTAGTCTATGCTCGTAATTACAGGAGGGGGTCGGTTTGGCAAGCTATTTCGATAAGCTATTTCGGCCGGTTAAGGCGATCCAATTTTAAGTTGCACGGAATGTGAAATGCAGCAGCTGGCGCGAGAAACGCGCACTCAGTGCGAGCCAAGTGCCACTGGCACTGATTCTCTGCCTTCGTACTTTGAAACTTGATAAACTCGCGGCTCGATTATTGCGGTCATGTTTCTGATGAAGATCGATGCGCCCGGCCGAAATGCTGCTCCGTTGCACAATCCCTGGGATTAACCGGGATTTCCTTCGTTAAAGTCAAACAATGAATCCGCTGCGTCTGTTAGCCGTGAAATTAACGCGGCGAAGGATGTCTTTTGTTCGGAACGGATGTTTCTTCGAATGGCGTCTAACGGGGCAAATATTTCGAAAGAAAATGGAATATTTTCGTTCCTCGAATGAAGACGGATTACGCTGCGCCGCCGATTATTTGAAATCTGGCGAATAGAAAGCTTTCGGTATAAACTGGCATAAATGATAGAGACGTCGCTAGTATATTAGAGTCGCGAGATTAATTTCGACATTGCTGGAAAGCAAAATGATTCGCTTGGAATTTGTAGTTCAGTTGTCTAAGACTAGCTGGTCGCTGTAATTTCGCGAAAATTCGCACACAGATATTTGCGAATATAATATTTTGTGGTGCTAATCCGCGTTCCCGTAACAGGCGACACTGGTTTAGTAATTATTTTGTCTGTCCGGATGGCTTTGAAAAATTTTGATTAAATTCTGAGGCGTGCCCGGCGCGTGTAATTACAATGTTTTCCGGATGCAATTATTGGATATTTTCGTTCACAGTGCACGCTTATACAGCAATGATATCGACCTCTTGGGAAGTGCATACTGCTTGAAATTTAATTATAACGCTCTGGAGTTACCGCGAGTTATCGCAGTGAAAAACCATGCTTAATAAAAACACATGAATATAAAAGAGCTTTTACTACGACGCTAATGCATAGAAGGAGCGGGGATTAAGTCAGAAAAAGGTGGAGAAATCAGGTGAAATTCGCTCCTTGTTTCGGCTCGCATTCAAAGATTAGTATAACTTTTAATTTAAAATTAAAAGTTATACTAATATCCATAATAACATTCCTGCTGAGTTTTACTTATGTACGATGTAGAATACAATGATTTGTAAGAACGGATGCTATGTCATTTATTTTTAATATTAACTAAGATACAATTTTTAAATCGAATACTCGGTAGAAACATCTGGTCACAAGGATAGAAAATGATTGGTCGAACGAATTTCTCTTTCGTAATGCATCAGGTATCGTTATTGGAATAAAATTCGGAATCGATTGCATAAAATCGCGCTTAATGAAGTTTATACGCTGTAATAAGTGGTTTAACGTTCGACGCACGGAGGTTTGCGATAACAAGGAGTAATTTCGTTTGCGTGTAGCGACTCGAAAAATTTAATGTATTGATTTGCTCGGGGAAATAAATTAATTGCGCATTCCCCCTTTCCCTCTTCTGTTCTGTCTCAGCGCAAGGTTGAAATTGCTGGTTCATGGATTTAATGGAGGAACGAAAAAAAGCTACGGGTGAAAATGACGATAATAAAAGTAACTTCGTTAAAACTAATTTAAGTGGCAAGTTCGGAACGGTGCGGGTCCTTCCGTTGTTTTTCTTTTGTATCCCTTTTTTCGGAAAATTCGCCGTTAAGATCGAACTTTATCGCGGAAAGAAAATGTGGTTGAGACTCCAATTTTAATTTCTCAGGGCTTTACTTTGTGAACCAATAAAGCTAAAGTTATAGATTAATAATGAAGAAACTTTAGCGTCGTCGTCGTCCTTTTCTTCTTCATTTACTTCTTCTGTGCAATCTAACATTGTCAATTATCGGACAAGAATGAATTACCGTTATTTTTCACTCCGTTCGAGAACTTCTCCGCGTGACTTTAACGAGCAGACTTTCACCTAACGAGTCCCTGAAGATTTAATAAAGAACAAAATCTACCTGCCAATTCAAATTCGATACAAGTCCAATGACCTGTAAAAAATTCCACCATTTTCCCCCGCAGATTTATATCCAATATCTGTCATATCCCCAGAGTATCCACGAGTACGAAATTTTTTCTTTTTTCCCACAATTTTAATATCCCCCAACAAGTTACATTTATTCTATCGCAAAATAAAACATTGCTCAGCAATTCCAAAAAATATTCATCCAAACCATACGAAACCTGCAAACGCATCATCTTCGACGAAAGTTGCTCAATGAATCGCAGTCTCAATGTTACGTATGTATATCAACGACTGGTTAGGCACCAATTTCCCATAACACACGCCGTTTTAGTGGCAACCTTCATCGACGATCAGCTATTTGCCTAAACCGACCTCGGCGTGTAGTTTCCACGCGTCGAGGTATTTTTACCCAGTCCGAGGGGGCGACACGTGGGACGGTATTCGATGGGTATCACGGAGCCACAAAGTGTCCTAAAATACCACGGGCATGGGGGTAGAGGTGGCAGAGGGTAGGTCGGGTAGGGGCAGAGAATTAATAGCCAACGACACAAATTGGACGGGGGGCCTGCAGCGTCGCGGAACGACTACGTGATTACGGGTTAATCAGAATTAATTAAGTACCATGGCATGCGCGTCACTACTTCGTTACTGTGACGCGTCAAGTGGCACACCCCGCGCACCCCATGTCGCCCTCAGTCGGCTTAGTGTGTGATCCTAATGAATGATATGCGCGTGCATGCTTCCGTTGCACAGCTTCCGAGGGTTTAGCCATGAATAAGTCTCGGGGTCTTTCGATAGAGAAAGAGATGGAGGGAGATATAGTGATAGCGAGAGGGGTGGGCGGGGGAAAGGTGAAATAAATGAGCCGGAAGGGATAACCGAGGGAACCTCGAACCGACTTGGGAACAAAGCGATTTCGTAACATTCGACGACTGCTCTGTCATGACAGCTAATCGAATCGAGTTTAATGTGTAGCGCTTGAGGCGGATCGATGTAGCTGGGGGTCGTTTCGGTGTCATGACTTGGATCTTTTATCTAGGTGGTAGGTTTACATATATTCTAAACGCAAGTGCATATAATCGAGACGGTAGCTATGCAGGATTGCGTTAAATTGCTGTGCCGCGAAACGCGTCAAGCGTCGCAAAATAAAAATGCAACTGTAACTATCGACCAGCAATAATATTATACGATTTAAGTTCTTACTTGTTAGTCATTTAAATACGTTAATTTAGTTGTCGTTCTCAAAGTATGCATTTTCATTACACCCATTGTGGGTTAATATTCTGCGTGGATATCTTTAAACACCAGCCCTTATCACTTAGACCGCTGGCATTTATTTGTAATATTTATCGCCGCTGAAACGAGAAATACGGCGACGCCGACGGGGACATCGTATTAAAACAGGGAAACGAGTTTCGAGCAGTTTAGAAGCTGCTGCGTGTAAATTCTCGCCATCGCATGAAATTCCCAGATATTACTGTCCGCGAAACAAGACGCGACGCACAAAGTGCTTCGCGACGCATTCTTAACACATGATCCGCCGCAATTCTCACTGCGAACGCTCGGGCTTGTAAAGTTGCATCGCGTCTCCTACAACACGACCCGCATCTCCATGCAACCCGTCGCACGCGTGCATGCCGCAGGCATAATTCCTTTTCAGAGGACGCCTTTCGCCCCGTTCCTTGCCTTATAGATGTTAATCGTGCCACTGCACGTAATCAACGCAACAAGCAAACAGTTCGCGACGCGAGTCGCCGAACTGATTAGACCGGTTCGTTGTCTAACTCCTACTTAGTTTGCTGGCCTCGAGTTTTCTCAATTAATCCGCCTCCCTTTGTTGATTCGCGAGGTTAGAAGAAATGATGTTGTAGGTGGAACTTGGAGTACGATAGAGAGATTCTCCTCTGTGCGGCGCAGAATAATTTTGAAAAAGCACTATCTACATAATAATTATAAACCCGCGAATATTAGGAGAATGGCTATGAAATTGAGAGAAAGAAAATCGTTCCGGTGGATATACGTTTGAAATTAGTTGAGAAGTTAAATTATAATTTATGCACTTTTTAACTGTCGTTTTCACTTCAATATTATAGTTTGGCACTTGGTTTGGATGAAATTATTGTTATTTTAAATTTATTATCATAGTTCGGTTTCAATTATAATTTACGGATTCTTCAACAGAAATTTGTATATCAATATTACGACTTGGGACTCGATGGAAATGATTCGAGCAAGCAATGCGAAATTTGGTCGGCAAGTTTGATTTGGCGTTTCACCGTAGCGATCCTTGTCGAAGTTTCCGTCGCGAACAGCATAAACAGACACAAGTAACGAATGCTCGTTTCTGGAAACTCTTCATTACACGACGCCGAAATTGACTTCGCCGTTTCCACTCGAGAAAGTCCTCGAGTACCAATAGCACGATGCGCGTGCACATCGCCGCGTGCACCTCCAGAACCCGGGATTTCGACGAAGACCGGGATTATGGGATTCGTATCGAGTCTTCCGGGGTCAAGAGCTTTCTCGTGCTTGAAACTACGTTCCGCTTCCGGTCGAGCCAGCGGCGAAAGCGAGACGTACACTAGCCGAGCCACGATTACAATAAGGAGATACTCGATTCGTGCTACGGGAAGACTGCCTGTTAGACTATGCGAGTTTGAAAGACGATTTTAACCAGTACTTGTGTTTATTGCGGCCGTCTTATCTTGAAACTACCTGTATAAAATGTAAACTGGAATTCAGGCTACGTTTTCTTTAGGAGAAATGACGTGCCGATGGAGTTCAATTTATACTGCGAACTATTCTACACGAGTAATGAAAATATTGATAATTATCAAGTTTTCAAGGATACAGGAAGGGAGCGAGTATGTGGATCCTGTGATTGATATTTACTTTGATACTTGTCCTAATTCTTCGCTCCATGTCCAGAAATAAATTTGCAAGGTAATCCTATATTGTCGACCACACTCGATCAGTGACGGCAGAAATCTGAACTGAGCAGAGCAAGACGACGGGGTGCGTCAAGGCGCAAGGAATGTTAAAAAGAAGCATAATCCGGAGTCGCTCATTGGCCCGGGGCCAACTTGAACACGTACGGGCCGCATCGGGGATGTCGTGGCGTGGACGAGTACCAAGCGAGCCACCTCGATGATGCCTAACAATGCCGTCAGAAGGTGTCTAATTAAATAAGACGTCCGGAAATACGTGGATCTCGCAGAGCTAACAAGCCGTCCCTCTAAGTGCGCGCCATCGTTGAATTTGTTGGCGTTGTTGCTGTTGTTGCCGGGTCAACCAAGAAGAAGCACCCAGAAGGGCTATCCACATGGAAGTCAGGAGCTTCGTATAATTGTAGTGGCGCGCTTACAACGAGTGGATCTTCGCGGCGACCGCGACGGGCACAGTGTGCTTGGTTCCATTTGATTTCCGTCTCTTTTCTGCTGCTTCGCGTATTGGAAGCGTTGGAATATTTTCAGGAAAACGAGAATATCGACTTTCGTGCCGTTCTAATGCTGACTATCCCACGGAAAGTTTCAGATACATTTCCGGATTACATGAATTTCAGTTGCAAAATTGGCTGACTATTTTCGTACAATTGACCTAGAATCTAGAACAAAATGGACCTCCTGTGTTGTACAAATCGATTTCTACATCTATATTAATTCGTCAGAGAAACATATATACATATAGTATATACATACGTATGATAGAACTGAGAATTATTTCAGCTATTCCAGTATTTCGAAGGCAGTATACGCACAGGATAAATGAACAGGATCTGACAAACAGGTACTCACCATCACAGATATTTCAAGATACCCCAAGAACAGAATGCAATGAATGGAATTTCATTTAACGAGCGAGAACGGCTATATGACTCTAATACTGATGTTTCCCATCCCTCGTATCGAAACGTTCTTTCGCGTTGAAGAAGATTGCGACCGGAGGGGATGGAAATATTTTCCCCGAGGGGCGAACTCGACACGCGTGCCGTGACATTTTTACCGTTCGTCCCCTGTCGCGGGGGATCGCGTCTCGTCGTTTACCCTGCTTTTCAGGCGGTGCGACACACAGCCACGTGCGCACGCAATCACGCGATTCCCTTGTCCGTCGGAAATGAAAATCACGATCGCGTGGAAAAGTCGGATGGTCGACGACGGGAAAATAGTTTATAAGCGTGTCATCGTTGCGTGTACACCGCGAAATTAACGATATTATCGACGCGAGGCGAGAAAGAAGCACGTGTTTGAATTAAACACGACAGCATACCTTTCGCGGACTAATTCGCCCTTTATTAATTGCTCGAGAAGAAAAGTTGCATTGAGGTATTCCGTATGAATGGTGAAATTGTGACTCTTGTGGACTGCGAGTTTTTGTTCGCGCGAAATGATTGAGCAGAACAGTATGCGTTAATTCTATTTACTACACATAAACGTTGGTACTAAATACATTATTTTTACACTTACATAAATACAAACCATGCTTAAGAAAATAATTATATCATACAATAGACAAATTCCATGCCATTTCGTAAAAGAGATCCGGAAGAAGAAGTTCATATTACACGAGATTGACTTCTCGAAGAACGTGGACGAAAGACGTTCGCAAAGAGCGCCTAGTTTATTCAATATGTAACACGGAACGAAAGAAGATAACGTTTAAATCGCGAAACAAGGAGATAATGCAATAAAAGGAAAAACTAGCTCGATGAGGGTATCTAAGGGGATAGGAAACGATTTTAAAGAACAGCCACCGTTTCTAAAATCCGACTGGCGAAAGAACGGTCGTGTTACGACCGCTTGCTACCATCTAATTCCGCAAAGTGACGCCTAAGCCTGCTATATGCAGGACGAAAGCCGAAACTCGACACTGACTGAATAATGGTAAGATCTGAAGCGGCGAATCGTTAAAGGACGCGCTGCAAGGGGACGACGATCGTGGAACACTGTCTGTCGTTTGGATTACTTAAACGGTCTATTGCAAAGATCGATGATAATATCTTACTAACGTTAGCCTTTTCCGATATTCCGCTGGGATTTCCGGGGCATCAAATTTAGTTTCCCTGGGGATTGTCGCCGAAATGCTTATGAGAGGATAGACGTAGCCATGTTTAACATAAAGATTTCCATTTACTTTCAAATGGCTTGTCGCATTAGCCCCTTAAATGTACGCAATTCTTTTCCGCGCGTAAGCGAATATTTTTTAAAGGACACGTACGTGGATTTATTTTAATAATCTTCGTTTTCAATCAATTTCACGCCACCGGCTTTAACGCTTGTTTGAGTAGATTTATCCTAGCACATTCGCATGAGTTTTACATCAAAGTATTCGAGAAGGATATTTCCAAAAGCAACACTGAAGCCTGTCACCGGTTGAACAATTACCTAATGCCAGACACAATAAAAAAAAACATTGGCTTCCATTTTTAGCGCGCCAAGCAAACCCATCCCCGGAGGTCGCGTGGGCGATTCGAAACATCGCTCGGCAGCCATTTCGTATGCATGGCATTTTGGGAAAAATTTAAGCCGACTACGTGAACCGAATCGATTGGCCACCCTTCATCGACACAACGAATGCAAAAATAAAACTCGAGAAGAATTCAAACAAGGAGCTACTGAACGCAGCTATACAACCACGGCTTGCTATCTTACGACGGGGGAGAGTAAATTGCATAGACGAGGGGTTACCACCGATATTCCTCACTAACGCAACTGCGCAGGAAGGAAAATAGAAAATCAAGTACTTAATCCTAGACAGATATTTGTACAGCAGTGGTAGCAAACACGTACCCAGCGTGGTGCATATTTAAGCGACGCACACCAAATATTTCAATACAGTTGCAAAAGCTGCCGGGCCATAAAGAAAATAAGATGCCGGTCTCGTTAATCTATTTTTGTTCTGGTTATATGAGAGACGGTACATGCGTATGTATCAATAAATAAGACATGTATTAACATTACTAATATCACGTTATTGAATAAACTGTTCAAAGGGACGACCTTGTTGCCGATTGCCAATCCGACCTCTTCGAGCCAAAGGATCATGGACCGATGCCAGACTGTTTTTACCCTTTAATTGATTGAAAGCTTGTATTATCTTCCTCTTTTAGCTGCGGCGGATTTACGCTGCTCAAACGAAGAAAATGTTGCTCCCCTTATTCTACTTACTTTTACACGTAGAATCACTCCCTGCCTTTATAAAAAAGAAAAACGTTTGCGCGACCTGAAATTGTATTTCCCTTCGACTATTCCATTTAATGCATAGGTTTCCATTTCTAGCGTCTGTCAGACAGAATAAATGATGCTCCGGTTCAGACATTTTCCGTTCGTAGCTCTTTTATTATTTTCCATTCCCTTTTATCCCATCAAAGGTTTACGTTCCACGCGCGGCATTAGTTTTAATAAACTAGCTTCATTATAAATGTAACGGCCAACCTTTTGTCGCGACCTTACTCCCAAAAGGTCTCGAGTGACCACTGGAAAAGGCGGCCGTTTCCTGGCGCGAAGTCGACGATGCTGCGGCTCCACGGAACGCCTTCAAACGAAACTGTCCCCCGCGGCGGCGGATTCCTTTGCGCCATACTGAAATTCCATGCATCCGGTAAATACGCTGAAGGCGTCGCGGTGGAATTCAATCATTATGCGGCTCGGCCCGCCGCACCTCGGCCCGTGAACGCCGCTTTACTTCCCGGCTTGCGCGCCGCGTCGCATTGTTGGTCAGCTCGTGATAGCAAGTTCCTTCGAGCTGATCCTGCCAGGATATTCCTGTCGCAGGCGAACAAGCCCGGCGACCCCCGTGAACGTTGCTCGGCATTCATCTCGTCGCTGTGAACTCGAACACTGTTGAACCGTGCAAACGACGGGCCCCGCCTGGTATTCTATCCTTCCCTTTTTTCTTCATTTTTGTGTCGGCATTCTGCGCGTTTTCGCGTGACCACGGAAACTGAATTGCCTGTGAAAACGCGTGCCCCAGGCCTGGGCTCCTGTCCCTCGGGCTTTGTATGAATTTCGAAGCGGTCGGTTTTTGTACGGATTGAATATTTCGCTGAAGTATAGTACCGTGCAATTGGGACTCGTGGGTTCGATAATTGGGCGTTAAGACGATGCGTGAATTTTTTTAATGCGATTCCAGTATTCCAGATTGTAATAAAGTTCATACGAAGTCGAATGGATCGAAGAGACAGGTTGAAGAAACAATAATTGCATCGTGTTTGATCTACTCCCAAGTCCCCAACTTACACTTTCCGTTGAAATACTAAAAAATCTGAACAACCTAGTATGTACATCCCAGTTCACTAATGAATACCTGATACCAGCGACTCATTACGTCAAGTTTCGTCTAACAATCAATGTATCTTACGGCAGCTTTCCGGAACACTGTGCAGCAGCAATATTATTAACCCTGACGTCATAGATTTTGAATAAGATACCGAGCACGTTATGCAACGACTATCCAGCATCCCTGACGATTCTGTGCAGGAGCTCGCGGTTTCGGTACGGTGAATCGATATCGACAGAACATCGGAGGCAAGAAAATAGCGCGGTTCGAAGAAGGAACGCAGTGAACGAGAATGAAATTTACGCGATCTGGCAGCCGCGTTTCATAGCCACCTAGGAACGTGGCTGTGATTAACACGGGCTTCCATTCTCGGTCGGGCTGTGTTCCAGCAATGCCTATAAACCGCGGTTTACTGTAAATCCAGCACGCGTTGCTGCCAGCAGCCAGTATAAACGCGCCTGCATTAAGGCCTTGCAAACCGCCTGTTCCCTGCTTCTGCAATAAATTTCATTTTTCTGCTCTATTTTCCTATCCTGTCGACCCTCGTTGGGCAGCATTTCGTTATCGATACAGCCGCGCAGTCTGCATGCCCATAAACCAACACGGATTTAAAAAAGAAATAAGGCTGTCCTGCTTCAGAACCAACTTCTATGTGGCCACGGCCTGACAAATCCTCCAATCTCGCTTTCTAAACGGGGCATCACCTCAACTTTTACGAGGATGTCCGAAGGAACATTATACAATGAAAATCGCGAGCGTTCATTGCGCCTCGTAAAATGCCGGCGAGTAATCGGCCGACTTCCAAAGAATCCACCCATCAGACGGCACTCGACGCATAGTCGTTTAACGACACCGTAAAAACCGGCTGTTGCTTGGGCCGCGGTACCAAGTCAACAACGGTGCACTCCCGCGGGAACAGCCGATATATCTACCGGCTGTCTAGGTTCTGGACGTGTGTACACGAAGGGAATCATGGCCCCTGCGCCTCCATTGACGTTGATGGGGTGACAAGCAACGACGATGGGTGCCGGCAAGTAGTCGAACGTCGTTGGGAACCAGGGCAGGTTGTATTAGTGGCGGTGGTTAAGGGAGGAAATGGAGGGTGTTGCCAAGTCCCTACATGCCTCGGTTCGATTAATCAATGGGAATGGCATTTCGGAGAGGTGCTAGGCAAAGGTGACGGTGAAGGAGGTGACGCGAGCACGAGGACATCGGCAGAAGTGACTACTGCTTGGACGGATTGAGTATGGAGGAAAACGGTAAGATGAGGTCGGCCTGGACACTTTTGATGAATGGTGTCCACGATGGACCCCCCGTATGCTTCCGGCCTGTCATTTCGTTCAGTCCTTTCTCTGTTTCTCGGGCAGCCTCTAACGTTCGTCGTCTATCGCCCCATCCCGCTTGGGTATTCATATCCGGGCGGCGAAACCGCTGAGACATCGAGGAGCTAAGAAGCCGTGACGTGAATTATCGTCCTGTCCCTTGTACGTCGACAAACATTACGATCGATTCGATAAGGACTGGGACGGATATAATGCGCCGACAGGATACCCGATACGGTTTAGGCATAAGTAACGAGAGGCAGGAGTCTGTTCATGGAGATTCCCGTTGGGTCGGGTCTGGTTATATTAATCTGTGACGTTGAAATGTTCAGATGGAAATTTAATTAAGCGTAACCTGGACAGAATGTTATCCTGTAGGGGTACTGACGTGATCACAGAAAGGCCAGACAATGGGACCATGGTCCTTCATGATCGTGTAATAGAAGATGCTTATTTGTATACATTTATCTGTTGCACTGAACTCGCATCGTCTCAGTACTGGAACAACGTAAATTGAAGTTTTCTCGTATCTTTAGCACGCAGAAACTAACCAAGTTCTACGGAGAATAAAATGGACAGACGAAACGTTGTAAAGTCCCTTTAAGTTCGATAACAGTAATTAGGTCTACGGAGAATTGTAACTTGGTAAATGAGAAAACTCAAATGATTACCACATTCTCCAAGTAGAGAGACCTATCTCAAACAACTGCGAAATTGCTATACGTGGCTCGTTTTATCCGCTTCCTGATCTCGCGACTGACGAAGAAATCCGCCCATGACGTTGTTCTTTTAACGCTGGTAATTCGGAGATTCCAGCTTTCTTCCTAAACTCCGTTTTCTTTGGCTTATTGCCTCCATTGCGGAGCCGGGACGATTCTAATTCTTCGTTAATTAATGAAACGACATCAGCCGCCACGTAAGAAAGGAGACGGGGAGTACGCTTCGAGAGTTTGCTGAAAGGTGGCCTCCATTTATCACTGTCTAGGACAGAAGTAGACGGGAGGAAAATCGATCCCTTACGTGTCATCCTTCTGTCCTTTCCACTCGGTTTCACAAAAGGAGAACGGAACCGCTTTCGCGTACGTAAGCCTCTTCTCTTTAATGCTCCTCGCGAAACTGATTTTATGTACACATATATTTTATGGTAATTGCTCGGGGCCGTTCTGTCGATTCAACGACTAGGCATTTTTCTGTGCCAAGAACACGTGCCCGCGTTATCGTTTCTAAACTTAAAAAATTCCCAGCCTGCTTTTGGCTGTCGGGCGATTCTATTTGAATACTACTAACGCAGAATATTCGGCGGTCGTGATTTTATTGTACTTGGAATGGAAATGGTTAACCGATGGAAGCAAACGATGGAGTTTAAAAAGCACGCCCAATTCCGGTAAACTTCTTTCGCCTAACTTTTAATTAACGTCTTCCGCGCTGGTGTAATCTCCTGTATCGTGCTAGGCCTTCCTTTAATTTTTCGCAAGAACTTCTGCCGCTACGAATTCTTGTGCAACTAATATATTTGTTGTACAGCGGCGCCATTTGTGACTTTATACTTGCAAGTGTCTACGTAGAATAAACTATTTACAAATAGTAAAACGATTACTAATCTGTGCTCTGAGGTAGCTCAGTAATTGCAGCTTGCGAGCTAAATAATTTGTTCAAAGCGTGGAAATTTGAAACGAGATAATCTGTTAGAGTAGGGCAATGATTTCCCTACGGCAACCGTGTCGTATGAGCAATTAACATTCGCGGAACAATGACAACTGTTATCGACAGCACGGCACATCCACTCTAACGAAAAATTCCCCACTAGAAGCGGCAGCTTGCTAGTTTCGACTCCAGATTGCTGTAGCATACATACCGACAGCAATATGGCGCATACAATGAACTCCATTCTGCAAGGCTACGAGCAAGTTCAGCCCCGTTCTCATTTCAGCTAGTACCTACACTGTGGCCAACAGCCGGCCGCGTTTCTACAATTTTTCTACCTTTCCCACCGTGTTTTCGCAAACACCGAGAACCAACGATGAGCTGGCGCGATTTCGGGGCGGGTCTGGGCCATTTTTTTGTACACAAGGTTCGACTGCGGAGTCTGAGTCGTGGAACACGGGCGAAGGTCGAAGGAAGATTCGGTCTAAGGGTGGCGAATGCCGAAACGCTTGAAGAAAAGCTGGTTTAGCGAGAACGAAACACGCGAGACTGTTCCCATGCCCATACGACCTGCACGAGAAAGTACCAAAAAATCAGACGCAGAAGGCGGAGGCACGACTTATCCGGACACCCCGGCCGAGGGTGTTAATTACCAGACCGTTCAAGACCGGCGAAAGGGGTGAAACGGGGAATGGAAGGTAGCGAGATGGGCGGCGAGAGCAGCCTTAAGCTATGGAAGCGAAGAGGATGGGCGAGACGGCAGCAGACTCGCCGTTAGTAAAGGACGGAGACTTCGGGGTGCGAGATAACGTTTTCAATTACCTGCAGGATGTGACGTAGTTATGAGTTAGCTACCTAGAGAGCGGCGGGAGCTTCGGCTACCCACCCAACTGGTTCCAGAAGATGATGAGCCAAGATGGGTCGAGCCGGAGAGGCGAAGAAGACGCGGGGAATAGACGTAGACATCTAATACTTGTATAGCGCGTGTCCTTGCGAGATAAACTAAACCCGATTAGACCATACAGAGAGGTATGGTACATTAGACAGGAAAACCTGTACTACTTACGTAGCAGTTTCCAAGGCTTTGAATATTTGGTGCACTGCTTGAAAACATGAACTGTACGCTTCAGAATTATTCGAGAAAGATCAAAAAGATGATGCTTTTAAGTGCACACCTATCACGTCGGAACAAAGACACCCTTCTCAAGAAGGTAGTTATTTCTCAATGGTTTCGAAGCAGGTTACGACAAGCCGAAGAAGAACGCCCACGCAAGAAGAATTCTAGAGAAAAGTGGTAAGAAAAGGGCGTCGAGACCGATCCAATTAGCAAACGACCTTATGCAACGAGGACGGAAGAAAGGACCGGTCCCTGGTAATCCTTGGAGCTCCACCTCCATCGTTCAGCCACCCCCTTGCTTGCCTGACTCGTGGATCCTTCGAATCCCTCCCTGCAGGATCTTCAAGGGTATCGCGAATGAATTTGCCAGCGGTAATTTTACGGCGACTACCTTCGGATGCGTTTTAGCCGTGGATAAACGCGTCACTGTTCGAAGAGGAGGAAGATAATCGTGCTGTATAGTGGCGATAGCGTCGAAAGTTGTGCCCAGACGATAGACGAGAAATATTGCCGGTTGAAGTAGATAATTGGTTGAACGTCAATTGTTGAGAGCTTTCGATGGATGTACTTTTTGTACTCACGCGGAAGGCTAGGCAAACCGGAAATTCAGAAAATTATGAAACTTCGCGTACAAGTAAAGTATGTCATCCGTAATACAGGTCTTGAAACAAATTCAGAATTTTCTTTTTCGTGAAATATCTCGAGTACGCCCAGAGATATATAAAAAAAAGTATAAGCAAAACTTGCATCCCATTATTGCGTTTACAAAACAGAAATGGCAGGAACGAAAAATTGGGCTGCATTATGAATGACATATTTCACTTGGACGCAAAGTTTCATAATTTTCTGAATTTTCCGGGTTGCCCAACTTTCCTTGTCTGTAGCTTATGTACGGATTACACCAATGACATTTCCATCTGTGGAATTCAGGCTAAATTGTTATTTGAAGTACGTACCTAATAGATTTCTCATTAATCTCATTAGGGAAACGTTTTTATAAGTTTCGCATATTTGTCTTTTTTATGTATACTTTCCGTGGCGAGGAAGTTTCACGGTTCTTAAGTGAGCAGCAGTTTAGTCAGGCCGAAAAAGATAGTTTTCCTTAACACGTGCACCACGTCGTTAGCTGCTGCCACTGACGTCATATTTATCTCCTTAACTGCACGATTATAGCGTAAAAACTGGCAAAAGAGGAATGCCAGGACGTCGGTAGCTGCCGCACCCATAATGTATGATAATGTATACGATGGGAAGTTCAGGTCGTTCATAATAATGCGAACAAAAATGATGCATAGCGACTGTCCCGGCAGTTGTTATTAATACACCATATCGGGAGATAAATTTCAAAGTTTCCGAATATATCTGCGCACGTAGAGTCTCTAGCGCAATGTTTTCGACACGAGATAAACAAGTTAAGTTGCCCGCACTTAAAAGTTACTTAATACATTTTAATGAATTGCCTGACTTTATCAATTTATATATTCCTAATCGTTTCAGAACAATCCTCTGCCCTGTGCCATAATTTATTGCACCAGCATCAGCATTATAGAAATATTTTATAGAAATTATAGATTATAGAAATATAATCATCTGTGTAAACATCAAGGTGCTTTTCACCGAAATCTAAACTACAGGAAATTCTAAACGATTCGAAATTACAATAATCAATATTATAAGCGAGCAATTGTATTGTTATAAATACTTCGAAACTACCACTCACTTGAAGTTTGATTAAGAATGAAATTATGGTAAAAGTACCCTTATAACGATACCTTTTTTATCACAAAATATATTATGGTTTCTTTATAATAATATATGCAACGACTTTGTGTTAAAATCAAAACATAAAATTACAAAGTCTTTTAAAGCAAGCATCGGTGCATTGAAACTATGTACGCATTATCGGCTGAAAATGAAGCGAAGCGTTGGAGATCGAGGTCGACTCGCACGGTCGTTCGCGTTTCGTGCATCACCTTAATCAGAGAAAAAGCGACACGAGCAAAGAAGCGACGCCGGCGTCGGTGGCGGTGGCTGAAGCAGAAGGAGGCAGGGTGATATACGAGGGAGCTCTTTTCCGTTTTCCGGCTGCACGAGTTTCGAGTTACGCGAGCGCCAGCAGAAAACTTTTTCCCGCCCTTGCCCTGGGGACTTCGGCTCGTGGCCGCACTCCCTCTCGCAATTTATAACCATCCTAACTGAATCCACCGTCGGGGCTCTTCATTTCAGGCCGCGTGTCCGCCACTTTTAATCCTACCTGCGACCTGTAATATTCGTTCGTGCCCAGCGACGCGAGGCCCTAATCGCCGCGTTGCTAACTGGAACACGCGTCGCCTCTATTCTCCGATTTCTCCGGAGGACGTGTCTTGAATGCTGTGGCTTTCTGCTTTGTTGCATTTTCGCGAAAAATATTTCGAATCAAAATACCTGGCTTCTCACGGGGGCTTTCTAGAGTTTCAAGAGCGCCCGCTTCAACTTTCGACAAATATCTCGTGCACACGAGGGTGGTTTTGTTTGCTGTTAAGCTGCTTGTTTTGAGTACCGCGCGTACATATTATCGTATTAATTAGTTCTATTCAAACTTTTTCTGGCATTATTATTACAGTCAGGCCATCAGATCAAATGAGAAATCACAACAGTTATGTGCTATCGCTAAATAATTACGACGTTGATACATGTTTCGTACAAGCAAAATTAATACATATTTTAAGCATATCTATAATATATAGAATCATTCCCAAAAGAGCCCGACCCATTCCGATAGTAATAAAACCCTTTTACGACAGGGATTCAAATAAAAACGTATAGCGATAATCTGCACTCGCGTGAACGTTTCAATATCACCTAAATTATGATCAATTCACTATTGGATCGCCGTTTCACTTATCGAATTTGCTCTAATCTGGACGTG
Organism: Nomada ferruginata; assembly: GCA_963583965.1. Taxonomy (NCBI): domain Eukaryota; kingdom Metazoa; phylum Arthropoda; class Insecta; order Hymenoptera; family Apidae; genus Nomada; species Nomada ferruginata. The sequence goes on from OY757216.1 coordinate 17,325,500, forward strand.
TGCCCGCATTCCGACGGAATCGAGTATAGTTCGTTTTGTAGGCCGCAGCCTCACCTCGAACGCGCAACGTGATCGCAATGTTCACGCCATATTGATCACGTAGCGCATGCAGATAGCCCATGCATACCGGCCTCCACTTGCATATTTACAAACACCAGACCGCAGCGCTACCACGCGCTGCAATAATAATGGCCCGTAACGAGTCGGAGCCGTGCACGAGCCGGAGTTCTCTGCCACCCCCATCCCATTATTAGAAACGTCAGTTGGGAACCGAGGCAAACATTTCGAGCCCGCGAGAGAGGGTTGTGAGAGCCGACCAGTCAATTTACCAGCGTGACGGAGGCCTAAAACGGAGACAGAGTGGTGGCAGGCGGGAAACTGGACGGAAAATTATGGCAGTATTGTTCAAGTTAAACTGGAAAGTTTTGTTACGCGCGAACGTTCAATTCGATCAACTTCTTTTACGAAGGAGGGTTGATCCCTTTAGCCACAGTAGCGGTAAGTTGAAAATCTTCTCGTTGCGCTACTCGACTGAAGTTTGATCGATCGTTGTATAATTGTGTAATTGCTTTAATTGGAAAATAAAATGGAGTTTGTGAAAATAGTTTTTTATACATTGAACCTTCCCTGGAGACAGAGGGAATTTTTAACAACTTATTAGTAACGAACTGTTAAGAACTTATTTTTTGCCATACAAAGCATTCCGATAATTCACTTCTTAATTTCCACGAAGTTTGTATCACGATCACTGGAACACTCTGTATAAGTAGTTAACGCGATGGAAACTTTCTGCCAAGCAGGGTGGGTAACTACGACTACGCAAAAAGAGGATGAAAATGTTGCAGCCCTCAGCTGACAGTCAACTTGGACTTCCGTTACGCGCAGTGCGCGATGTGTCGCCAACAACGCTCGCGGTAATTACCTTTGTTCGACGGTACAAATTACGATGGCGTTCATGGCTCGACCAAACTCATCCGGCAACGTGACCGCAACGACGTGGAGCAGTGGCCTCGGGTTCCCTGCGATGGCGTTTCTTCGTTTGTCATGGCGATCCACACCGAGAGGACGCACTCCCTTGTGCGTTAAGGACACCAGACCGGGCCCGGAAATTTATCCCTGTTTGTCGTGTTCGGGTTAGGGCGGAGATGTCGCGGGGAAAGGAACGAAGAAGGACGTCGCGTCCTCCACATCTGCATATTTGGCTAAGGGTAGCTACTGCGCCAATTGGAATTGCAAAATCGCAAATTGGACTTGTTCGCGGACCAACCCTCTCCGCCGTTCCCACCCCGATCCGACAGAGACCCGTAGGAAAGAATTCCCTGGAAGCTTTTCGTCACGCTTTCGGTACCCCGTTAGATTCGTGCGTTTCGTCTGTACACGACGTTCCGTGATTTTATTTGCGAATTATGCAACGCAGCTTGTATGACCAGGCGTGGTAATAAATTTGGGGAATCGTCAAAGGTATCGTTTGCATTTCGACGCGTGTAAAATTCGTGCGAACCGAATGTTTACGGGCTTGTAGACGTTTGGTGTTATTTCGTGGATGACAATGGAGGAATCAGAATGCTCCATTTCGATTGAACGGGATTGATCAAGATTTTCAGTGACGAGCAGCGCGGAACCGTCGTTGCAGCGAAAGAAAAATGACGCAGGTCACCCACATTACAGCACTTCCTATTAGCAAGGGGGTGGATGTACAAGTGGCAGGATCGAACGAGAAAAGGGGATGGCAGATTTGTCAGGCCGACGACTGCGCAAGTTATTCTGTTAATGCGGGTTAGAAAAAACGGGTCTCTGCCCAATATTCCGCGTTCCAAGTTTTTCGTACTGAGGGGATAAAAATTGACGATGATTTATTGCGAACTTTTTACCATCTTGCTCTTTTTACCGCTGGTTCTAAAAAAAGTTACAGCGGAGACTTCGCTGCATGCGAGGTTTAGACCCCATTTATCTAGTAATGCCGACAAAAGTTTTCTAAAGTTGTAAAAATGTTTAGCGGCTCTACAATAATAGATAATGACTGATCATTGATACTTCCTATTAATTCTATCTTTCACTGTATTATCCGTATCGCATGAACTGAGTAGCAACCGAACCCGAGAAAGCAAGACACATTACGAGACTGCGAAGTATCACGGCGATTGCTGCCGCCATCGATAATCTCACTTCCAACTACAGGTCGAACGGAAACACGGAAATTGGTTTCAAGAAAGTTTAATGACCTGGCGCTTCACATGAAGCTCCGTAGCATCAGTGCCACCGGCGAGATAATCAATTTCGAAATAGAAATTGCTACATCTACGAAGTGTCAGACACCGCCAACAATCTTTCGCCGCAATGAATTGAATTTCGAAGCCTCGGAAATAGGGTGTACACCTTCTATTAATATCTGAAACGAGACGTACCATCGATATCCAGAAAATAAATAATACAAAGAAGAAGAAAAAAAAGACGTAGAACGGATGAACGACGGCCAACCAAGTTGCATCGAGTTTTCGCTTTGGCTACACTCTGAAACCAAATCAGAACGAACCAGGCTGCACCTTTCGGAGAGTCAGGTACTTTAAACGTAGTAGCCGGCAATATCAGAGTCGAAGCTTACCGCCGGAGGCGTTTCTTTTGCGTGTATCAAAATATTTCAATATTATGCAACACATGTCGACGTATACCAAACACGGGGCCCCCGACTTAGAAAGCTGGTCCACATCGGAAGAAGCATGATATAAAGGAAACAGAGAGAGAGGGAGAGTGAGATAGAGATAGAGAGAGAGAGAGAGAGAGAGAGAGAGAGAAGGAGGGAGGTGGTGAAGAAGGAAATAGACGGACGGTGGCACGGCAAGGGGGAGCAGAGGCCATGCAAATGGAAAGTTATACTGCAGAAAAACGAATATTGAATCAGCAGCTGGGTTGGCGGACGGCGAATCGAGTCGATGCTTGCTTTTCATCCTTGGACCAACGTACGTGGCAGGATTCCTGCAGAGATATCCATGCGGATATATTTGCGGTTTTACATCGACCCCTGGTCTGCCCCTACCCTTTTAGCCGGTACTCGTTACGAACTCGGCAGACGAAACAGCACCAAGTGAATACCGGTTCTCCTTAGATATCCAAAGGAAGAGCACGAAACACGGGGACAAGAGCTGGGGGTACAAATATTTGCGCGCCGGGATTTGTCGAATTTGAAATTCTAACTAGGCGACTGGATTCGACGTGATTGTTGATCGGAACTGTTTTTCGCGGAGGGTAACAATTTCATTGATCCATCTTGAATCCTTCAGCTCTTCGAGCCTCGAGGAGGGGTTTACAATCGGATTTGTTGAAAATGTCTGTTCAGTGGCGTTCTCCTATCGTGGATTATTTTGACTGAATAAATGAACCTGTACATGTGCTTAAATAATATCAGAGTATAGATTACGGAAGTAACTGGCCGATTAATTTTCTACCGAACTAAGCGATACGAGTAAGAGCTAATCAAATTGTTGTACTGTATTTTCATTGTATTAAATTAGTGACAGAGATATATGATCCTACCACTTGCACAGTTCAATTACTACACTGATTTACATTTTTCAACCTCGAATTTTCCACCAGCTACACTCGTATAGATCCTGTGATTTATTACCATTGACGCCTCGAGCCAGTGCAACACTTTTCGTCTTTTACACGAGGATTAACGCCTACGTGAACACACGAGGGCGGGGTGTTCAATAATAATAACCAGCGTTGAATTCAAGGCGGACTAACGAACTAGTGCTTTCGTTTAAAATCGCTCGCGCCACTCGTTGCCTCTTAATAAGGTCTCGTTAATGACGGGACAAAGGGGCCAAAGAAGCGGAATAGAAAAGACAAAAGAAATTCAGGCGAGTCACGATCGAACGTATGCGGCAGCCTAGTTATTCTTTGAAAAACAATAGATATACGATGCCTAGGTTGCGCCGGGCTTGATCGATCGATCGCAAACACGACCCAGCGGGTTAGGCAGCCATTGTAAAGGTAGAGGGAGTTTCGCAAACGCGTGAATAATGGACACCCGTTTGATAAGAGAAGCGCTCGCGTGAGCTTGCTCGATTCGTTGAAGAGAAGGACGGACAAAAAGACAAACATAGATACGGCGAAACGAGGGAGTGAAATAGAAAAGGGAGCAGAGATATAACGTGAACGAGCAGAGGAAAGGAAGGGTTGGGTGGCGGGGAGGGGCGAGAAAGAAAGAAGTAGCAAAACCGAATTATTTATCGACGAAAAGGTCGAAGCTAAATAAACGTTGGATAGCGATGCCGATTTCCACAGAGTTTATCCACCGCATTCTGAACGTGCTAGCTTAATCCTTCTATTTAGGAATCACTATTATCTCTCGCTGTGGCATGGTTTTCTTCCGAGGACATCTCGGCGCGCTGAAGTAATTTTCGTCGGAAACACTCAGAAGCCTTTTGGAATAAATTAAATTCTATTTTCCAACGATGGTCCGCGGTGTCGTTCGATTCGGCGGCATTTTTTAAATATGAAACCGGACGGACAAAGAGAATTGTTCGATTTTTCCGTGCGAGGGGGAAGCCACGGGACAATACGAAGAGCATTCTCGGAATGCAACAGCGTCGTAACCTTTCGAACTGGGTTCAACTATAAATGAACTCTCGTGGACCAGTGACCGCCGTTTACCTGACCTGATGACGTCTCGCCGCGGATTCCCTTCCATGTGTTCGTTCAGCGTGGTCAAATAACATGGACTGGAGTGTCTAAATGTAAGCTGGATAACTTATACGAAACAGCGATATTTCTGAAGACGTCGCGAAATAAATTCTGTTCGCAGCAGAGCAGAATGCATACAGCGGTTAAATTTAACTCCGAAATCGTTTCACTTAACCTGACCTACCTTGCGCTGTACGCGCAAATATAAAATCGCAGGAAATCGGAAAACAGCATCGATTGCTCCCCACAATTAGCCACCACCCGGACGCGTTTCCGATTCACACTCAAGAAATGCAATGCACGGGTGGTAAACTTAAACCGAACGTATTTCAGCCGGAAGCTACTTTTCTTCCCTCAACAGGTCCTTCATCTGTCAGGGGAACAACTTTCTACTTTTCCTCGTACGCTCACGTCTCCCCATTCTCTCCAGCATTCCTCTTCTTTATACAGTTTTCACGGTTTCCCTGCAGCCGTGCGTTCTGCTCGTCGAGACGCGGCACTAGCAGGCCGAAATATACAGCCTGCTATGACCGAAGGCGGCCGCTTCCCGCAGAAACCGAGCAAAAGTGAGAATATAAGGCGTTGCGTCGTGACTGGTGCCGTTCCATTCTCCCAGGTTACAGGATTTTCCCAAATTTCCCGGGGGCCCTCTGTCTTTGTCTCGCTCGGCCCCTCTTTCTCGCACCCCGCTCCCTCGCCGTCACACCGTAGACCGTTCTCTCGCAGCGTTCCGGCTTTTCCGCTAATATTTCATCGTGGCCGCACCGGCGTGGCAGCGGCGGCCATCTTGCTTCCGGGCCCGGGTGCACCGGAAGCGGCCGGATGTGCCGCGACAAAGCGCCGTTGCGGAAAAATCACGGGACTATGAAGCGTGGATAAACAGAGAAGGAATAATCTGTGTTCTCACCGCCGCCCTGACGCCCGCCGATGAAAAACATTGGCGCGAAACTATATTTATGCAGCTTCTGCCGGGATTTCGTGCGTGCACCGCCAACAGAGAGCCCGCACCCGCGCCGCGTCCACGGGTCCAGGGATCGAGCGCGATTGAGAAACGCAAAACGATCGCAGCAGAGACGTTTTATATTGCCGGCGGATCGCCGGTGTTATTGATACGCGACGATTATATCGCCGGTCCGTTTTCCAACGACGCTTTTCCCCGTTGTAACGGTTTTTCAAAGCGGATTTGGCACCCACGATCCGACGCGCGATTAGATTTACTAGCGGCGCTATTGCCACGCTGGAGCAACTCGATGCTTTTCGCATCTTCATAGGGCGAACGGACAACGCGCGGCTTGTGGGACCGTTTGCAACGGTGGAGTTATGTTTGTGGCTGGGATTTTGTTCAATAAGCAATCGATCGAATATTATTGTCGGTGGAATTCGCTTCGCGCGTAAGAAGAAACATCTCGATTGTTTTTAAACAATCGCCTACTACAATGTCTTTGACTTTTTTCAAAAATTCTCGATTGACGTTTACCGACACCTACGGTACAATACATGGACATTTATGTGAAATACACATCGAACACCTGACGTGCGTTCTCCACCTATGTTTCTGCGAATTTGTCAATAAATGCCGTACCGAATTCGTTGGACAACCTGTCTCTTGACTATCAACCGGAATGCTTCCCCTTCGAGAAGGATCCTCGAGCTAAAACCGGAAAGCTATTACTTAATGACTGGCTCTGCTTTAATTTGTCAGGGTTATCGCGGTCCTTTTTGTTGGGCTCCGAAGTTTCTGGGTCAACGTGTGTGGAAAAAAGAGACACAGACAAAAAAATAATAAAAGACTTTAGGCAATACAGTGGCCCCGTGCAATTCGCAGTATTCCTCGTCTGCGTTAATCACGCTAGATTTAGCGGCCTGCAAAAACTGTTCCCTCGCACTTATCGCCTCCTGTTTCTTATCATTTCTCGCGTCGTTGCACCCATCGTTACGCGAATACAATTCTTACAGATTTATCGTTTTTCCAGGCGCCCGCTGCCCGACGTGCAATTTATTTCGCCACGAGGTTCGTTACGGTTTCATTTTATTCGAAAAGACAAGCCCGTCAGAGCAACGCGGACGCGTCATTATTTTCCACATGGAAGAACGGGAGGGAAAAGAAGAGAGATCGAGGCCGTGGGGGGTGAGGGGAAAAATACACGTACAGGTCGTTTCTCGATAATAGCAGATTTTATTGCATTATTCCGCACTTTCCGACAAACAAAGGGGCCCGTCAAATTTGTTCGGGCGCGCGTGTATCGGTTCAATTTGCCCTCTCTCTCTCTCTCTCTCTCTCTCGTATCTTGCTTATCATCGCCGCTTTGCGAGCGGTTTTCAATAGCCATAAATTGTTCCACGGTCTCGTCGGTGTTTTCCCAATCAAGACAGTTATTAAATTGTTACATGTAATCGCCGACAGCCGTTATCGTACTCGCCGACGTGCAATATGCCCGACGCCGCTGCGCAGATGAAAAATCATTGAATACTATCTGTTCGATCCTTGAAATTATAGAATTCGATCGTGCAGAAAGTTGCGGATAACTTGTACGTTACACGTTGTTGTTTTCACGTGTCTGAAACGTGTAGGAAACAAGATCTTCACTTCACGAATGAGGGGGAAAGCGCTATGGAAATATGTAAGTGGCGGAAAAATAAAGAATTAAGCGATCGAGGTGTTTGCAGCGTACACTCGCGATAATGTAATCCGCCTCGCGTAAATACGCATCCGCCAGTTATTACGCTTGGGAACTGAGACATTTGAAGCGGCTGATGAGCACGAGGAACTGCTTTGTTTGCACGCAGAAACTTAACCCACCGGCGACTAATCTTAAGAAGATTCATCTGCGGGTTAGGTCTTATTCAAAGGATGTCAGGGTGAGCAGGTGTTCTGTCTTTTCGCGTAAAATCGCGCCGGATACGCGTCTGTGTAAATATCGTGGAAATGAATCCTTAATTGACACACGAACTCCATCAAAGTTCAGCAACTCTTCTGTGTTTCAATATTGATCGATGCTACGGCACGCATATGTTTATCTAATGCTGCAATCAGCGATGCAAAAAGCGCTGGTTTTCATTGTTATTAAATTATGTGCATTCCAGCATCGAAAGCCTGAGAATTTGTTTCAAGAAAACGTTATTACGATATAGTAACTACGAACTTTTGGTCATAGGAGGACGCTATTGCCAGCACAGTTTCTTTGTCGTGTTCACTGTAAATATCGAGGAGGGTGAGCGAAAATCGTAAAGATTTTTCAATTGAAACACGGGATTGTGAGTTCCAAGAAGGTCGCGAGCAAATTCACGACAGAGAGTAATCAAACTCATTTCGCGATATAAAATCGAGTAAGTGAGGGCTGCTGGCACCGGTACAAGAAAATCAAAATTTCGTCATCCGGTTGTAATTCGAGGGGCGCGACCCCATCCAACGTTCACCCCCGTACTCCCACCTCCACCGAGAAGTACGCCGAGCCAGACTATTAGATTTTAACCTCATCTTCGGCGGTGGCTTCGATTTCGCTCAACGAGCACTCCGTTCACAACGCCATATCCCCGGAGGAAACGATTTTTCGGCGAGGTAGGCTCGCAACTAAATCGAGCGTGAGCATTGCCAGAAGAAATTCCCTTTTTTTGCGGGAGGCTTAAAGCCTGTTAAGGGTAGTAACCGCCTGCTTCGAATATGGGATCGTACCGAGACTTCGGTCGTCTGAGGAAAAATTCGATGCTCTATGGCTTGGTTACCCTTGATCGAAAATATGATTAAATTTTCCAGGTTATTGGCATTGTAATGGCAATTTTAAGAAAACTTTGCTGAAATTTATTGAGGTAGTCAGCAAGAACTTCAAGCAAGAGGTCGTATGTAATCAATTTTCCCTCGCGTGGCTCAATCCTGCACTCCAGTTTATTATAACACTGCGCGGAATTGTGATCTACAGCAATGCGAAACTAGTATTTCGATATCGAACAATTTTACTTAGTATTCGACACTGTTATATTTGCGAGTCCACGTGGCAAAATGAAAGAAACATTCTTTCTAAAAATGTCCTTCCATCCACGCACCTCCAACCGATTCGACCAGAAAGGTGTCGGCTCGTGCACGATAGAGAGATCTTTCTTCGCCCATAGTTTTATCCTGGAGACACAATTTTCCCTGTCATGAAACCATAAACATCCCCAGCCCACGGGCATACCTTAGCCAGCCTTGGCTCACTCTATAATCTGGCCGCCACTCTAACGTTTCTCCCGCGTTTCTAGCGCCATTTAGATAAACTCGTAATCTAGACGCCGCTTCCTACGGTGAAATATTCCCCCGAGGGTGTTGCGAGCCACCGGCCCGCATCCGAGTGTGCACCTATAGTGCGCTATCCAGCCGGGGATGCGAACCCTTCTGCGTCGAGAATTTAAAATCGATTCTCGCTCGAGCCATAGAAATATTGGCAATTGGATGGAGATACGTAGGAAAGCAGTGGTGGAATGATTTGCTGCGTATCGGGTTTTGTAGAGACAGAGTAATTTTGAGAGGCTAGAAACAGATTAAAAGTTGACATCAACTGCGATCATGATGGTGTTGTTAAGCGGGTATTGATTAAGTCGTAAAAGAATAGCTTTGTATAATATAGATATGTACAATTATTTATTGCGATTTATTATACATAGAGAAATTTACTCAACGAGGAACACTCTTTAATAATATGAGACTATCGGTTTTTACTGAAAATAGACAAACACGAAATTCTATATTCACGAAACGTAAAGCTATAGACGTCCACGGTGGTATTTCGTACGACGATGGATCGCGAGCAGAGCGATGCATCAGGCTTCTACGAGCTTTAATTCACGTTTGGAAAATATATTTCGCGACGTAATGTGATTCAGGGCAAGTGTAAATCCGTCGGTTCCAGGCGGGGAAACGCGTAACCTTAATGTCGACGTGTTTCATTCGCTGCTCGGCATCGAAACGCTTGTGCTCGCGTTTCCTTCTCGAATAAATCTAAGGGAAGCAATTCTATCCATAAACCACAGAGCGATGTCTGCCCTTGTTCCTTTCGAGTCGAATCCTTTGCGGCGCGGCGGTCCGTTTCTTTTATTTCACTCTTGCCTTTCACATTTGTCAATTTTACAGTTACGCTGAAATAGCGGCGACATTTAATTTCGCGGGCGAAATGTAAAAGACGGATGAGTCGAAGAATATGACTGCGTCGTAGGCGGTCTATTTGAAACACAAATGAACGATGGCAACGCGAAAAGAGAAAACTGGATGTACACCTTCGTTGACTTTGTCGCTGCAGCGAATTATTTGCATAAACAAATTTCAACGGAAGCGAATTCAACGCGAGAGGAGTGTTTCGTAGTTTCAACTATGCAGAGCAGTCTCGTTCAGACCACCCCCGTTCCCTTTCGTCTCCGACGTCCTTGCCGACCCGGCACATAATGATTTCTGGCTTGTTACATTAACTTATGCGCGATAGTTTGAACAAACACGGGTATTTTATTTCGACAGCACTGCGATAGAAGTTTCGCGTGCGCGCGTTCGCCTCCTGCACTGTGACGTCGTGAAAATCAAACGAAAAGAAATGGGGAGAAAGAAGAAGAGCAATTGGTATTCCCTATTTTAGACGAGTATCCATCGTGGTTCGTGACCTGCTTTCGTTAATACAATTGAGTGGAGCTTCACTGTGAAGATCATAATATAATAATAGCACGCCTATTTTCTTCGGACACCTCGGACAACAGAAAATTGTTGGTGTTTTTAACGACGATACAAAAATACCGACGAACAGCAATTTTATGGAAAATTGATATATCGAGATATTTGTTAATTTTAATATCACCAGCCATGAATTTTTATATTTCTATGGTCATAGTCGTCGAAAAATCTAATGTAGTAATAAAATCGTGAGAAAAAGTGATTTTTCACTGCAAAGACCATTTGCACATCATTAAAATGCATCGACGCTGTGTACAGATTAGAGACGGAACGAATAGCATTCGACGGTTTCATTAAATCATCGTCACTTACACTAGCGAAACGTGCCGCACGACCAACGTGGAATTATTCTATCGAATTATCACAGTCGAGGAAGCAGTATCTTGTACCGTAAAATTGCTCGTTTAGTATCGCGACTTCGGTTTAATCGGCCGGAGATTCCATGGTTGGATCTCTCTTTTTTTCCTTTTTTTTTTTGAAGGGTAGAAAGGAAATGTAGGGTGGGAGGAAAAATCGTCGTCGAAGCGGTCAAACGCAACGAGCGTCCGGAGCAGACGGTCGAATAGGCAATCAACGATCGAATGCCTCATGCGGACGGACCATTATTCGCGTCCAATCGGCATTGCAACATGAAACACCGACAATTGCCCGATAAAATCATTATACGCCTCATTAGTTGTCAGCTGCAAGCGCTCGTTGTCTGCCTTTTAATTTACAGCCAGCCACGTTGATCGCAATTCCATTGTTGGCCATTTTATCAGACCCCTTCCGTGTTCACGGGCGTTGGATTTCTTAACAATTACCAACGGTGACAATTCAATCAGCGAGCCCTATTTGCTTAGGTCCGCAAAGAGATTAGACCCGTCTGACCAATGCGAGCCGAATCTACTGCGGAATTGCTCAAGGCGATAAACGGTTATTCGCCGCGAATATTTTTAACCGACAGGCGAACGAATATTAATTATCTGCGCGGTTCGAAGGTGAAGCGTTTAGCCTCTTCGATCCATTTACAGTTTCTGTTGCCAGGCTGAAAACGACTAACGTGAAATACCAAGTACACTAGTAGTGGCAAGAATAGCAATTTTTCCGATATTTATTTGTTTTCCGATCAGCGGTCGGCGCTAAATTCGCCTGCCTGTCACGAGAATCCCATCCGATGAACCGCGCGAAGATAGCGAACTGATAACAGAATTCCAGTGCGTTGGTCGAACGATACTCGTTGTTCGTTTCTCGACACAAGAGCCCCTTTTGCGAGCACCGTTCCCCGCGGTGTGCATCTGCGCGTCCGTTCGATTGCCGGTGTCTCTTAACCACGTAACTCGTAAACCGCAAGACACAATGCGTTCATTAATCGCATTAATGGATTCCATGCCTGGCACGTAATGTCGTCATTGAAATGCCGCGCGATCAGCGAGCGTCCACGTTCCCCGTTGTCGTTTCCGATTTGCACCCGATGACAACATTGAAAGCGGATGGGAGGGCGCGCGAATGAAACACCGCTTGATGGCCGCCGAGACGATTGCCCTAGGTGTTTCGACCGCCCGATAAAGCGCCGGTTAATTGCCGAATGAAATTAACCAGCAATTAAACCCTCGAGTCTTGAGTAATTATAAGAAGTTATAAGATGCCTCCTGTAGTCTAACTCTCCATCGTGCCTCTTCAAGCCCCCTTTCTGTCTCTCTCCTTCTCTCGGTTTTGCCACCTTCATCAACCTGCTCCACCGCCCCAATCCTCTTCCCTTCTGCCCCCTTTAAAGGCACTATCCCTAGGGGCCGTTAACTGCAATCAAAGTTAACCCGGAGTTATAGGGGAAAACTGCAGAGCGGCAGTTTATGTTTAACGGGACTGTTAAACGCAGGCTTTCTCTGTCCCTCTGCTTTCTCCGCCCTTTCTGCCATCCCCTGCCCCTTCGCCCCTTGTTACCCCCTTCCCCTGCGATCTTTCTATTCCTTCAGTCTCCCCAACTCTGACGTTTAGGCCATTTCCGCTTGTGGCCGATTCACGGAGGTCTAGATTCGACTTTAGTGCTCGGACCATCCTGTCCCCGCTAAGTGAACGACCATTTCGAAGATTGCAGAGCCCTTACTTCGGCTGACCTACTTCGTGATCCGATTCCGCTTGACACAATGCCCTGACGATTCGGCTCATACTCCAGGTGGAGGAGCTCGTGCTCGTCTATTAGCTCGTTTCAAAGTCGCCATCGAATCTTCCGAATCGAATCTTGCACGGTGTACTGGACGATTAGGTGGCTCGTTGTGGCTACTACGAGAACACTGGTCGAGTACGTTACCGGGGAAAGAAAATTTCATATTTTTTAAACATTGCAATTTCAGTGTGTTCGATGCCTCGTGATGAATCTATTTCTTGTGAAGCAGGCAGACGAGAATTGCAAAAGTATAGAAACACGGGGGACTGACGTTTCAACAAGGAAATATGAAATTTGCATTGCGTAAGGAGCGAAATATGTTCCCGACAATATTAGCGCCAATGTGACGCAATTATAAATCGATGTAACAGATAATTATGGTTATACCTAATTGCGAATTAGCGGTAACGTAACGCGAATTTCTGTAATTATTACAGTAATGAATCTGACGGTCCGCATGAGTAATGCAACGGATTTCCCTCATCGGGCACGACAAATACGTAAATCTGTAACACGATAATTACCGTAATCAAGCAGCCCCGTTACACCTATTGACGGCGCGCCAGCATGCAAGACCACGAGAAGTCGTTTCCAGAATTTCATTCACGTGAAACAGGTGCAGCCACGGATCGGCCGTATATTTAGGTATTTATGCTGCCGACATGGTACATTTTGCACAATAAAGTGCATCGAATTAGAGGAGTATTTGCAGTGTGCTCTTCGACCACGGGATTAATAAAGAGGATTCTGATGAATTAAATTCCATTTCACTGCCGTTCTGCGAACCGTCAAATTCATCCACCTAATTCGTAATCATCTCGCTTTATCTATTTGCATGATAACTATTATTTCAACAATTTCGCAAGATATCTTGCTTCATTCCAGATTGGAGGATTTCGAAACAATTTTGTTTCTACGATTTTGTACTTGCGAATTAAGAGATGCCGTGTGAAACAGAACCTTCCTGTTCACGTTAATGCCAGTAGAATTTGAATACCCTCGTGCAAGGAACAACTGTTATCATACCTTGCATACAAAATAGGATCGCATCTAGCACTGCGGTAAAAAACTCTCTGTACCTGAGAATTTACCCAACGTCGATACAGACGTCGTTTTTCCAAGCACCAATGACAATCGAACGATTCTTGCTCGACTACTACCACCCTACCACCGCCCTTCACCCTTCACATTGTGTTTCCCGCGAGGAAACTACTTTTCAGCCGTGAATTTCTCCGCGTGCGTTTCCCCTTCGCGTGCACTTCTGCCACTTGCCCTCTTCGGTTTTTTCCTCTTGCCGTCACCGTCGCGTCTCCCGCAAGGCGCGATGCTTTTTTTCTTCAGCTCCCTGAGTGCTTCAGCCACGGCGCAACGCAGTCTGTTGGTGATTAGTGTGCTCATTACGCTCGACGCTAATGATGCTTGCATCGCGAGACAAAAGCTGCGACAACCGAGCATACGAGTATCTAGCTGCCGCGACGTCTCTCATCCTTTCTCTTACACTTTCATTCTTTCTCTGTCGCCGTGCGACTGTTTCCTTCCTCTCCTCGCCCTGCCATCCCCCTTTGCCAGAGAATCGTGACGCTTCGCACGGATGAAACCATCGAACGAGCCTGGCTTTGCAAGGCTGCCCCCCAACGTCACGTTGACGTCGCACCGTGACGCGCGAGGACGCATCCCTGAGACGTCAGAAAAGGCGCCCACGCGGCCGTGTGTTCTGATAAACGTACTTCGCCCGCAGTTGCGATTTTTTGGCAAACTTTCGGCGCTGCAAATGTTCAATCCCTTGGACTTGGATTTTGCATAGTAGAGGATGCAAGCTTTACGAGAGTTAAACGGGAAACAGTAACAGTTTTCGTGGTTCTTGTTGGACACGTCGGCAGTGATGATGTTCTGGTTGTTTCGGTAACGGATACAATGAAGTCAGAACGCGGGGTTAGTGTAGGGATATAAATTAAACACAGCAGGCGGTCTTCTCGGAAATGGGTATTTCAACAAACGAGGAACCGTCAAAGTTAATTGCGTTCGACGGTAGGCAAATAGGCGACGATCTCACATTATAGATCGTAATAATAATGTGTTGAAATACAAGGAAAGAAACGTGGAAAGCTACAGGACTCTGGTTTGCGTCCGGGAAAATTAATAGAACAGCGGTTCGATTATACGAACTAATTAGAGGGGGCATGAATACAAGCGAAACAGGATGGCGACAGTCTAGAGCGTGACACATTTTCATTTTGAACAAGCGACATTTTAATTGCAACGCTCCGAAGCGCAATTAATGTTTTTCATTTTTTTCGGTCGGAAATTTCTTGCACCGCTGCGCTGAAACCGTAAGCATTTTAAAATGAAAAGATTCTTTGACAATGGAGTTTTAATCGTTATCGAATACGTCACTCCCGGCTTCGTGTTAATGTTTAAATTATTCCCGCATAGAAATTTCTCTCGAAATCGTCGTTATCGTGACAATTGTGCGACGATTTTACGTCGCACAATAACGAAATTGCCGTGAAATATTTGTCTGCGCCAGCCGGGGCAGTGAACGAGTAGAAAATTGTTGAAAAGCGAAATGTTGCCTTTTCACTGTCTAATGAACGAATTTGAAATTCTTTTCCCGAGAGAGCCATTGTTACATAGCAAGCGGAAATTACGATACCGGTAGACGTAACAGAAATATTGCGAACTCGCTTAAAGCATGCCAAATATTATTAAATTTAAACGTCACGATCATTCCTGCAGTTTTCGTTACGCGCAACTGTTTATCACATTGTTCATAGCGTCTTCAATCAAACACCTTGCCGCAACTTATTCTAAATGATTTTCAAAGTCCACAGGAAGCACAAAGACGAAGACGCAATCTCTCCGGCAAAGGAAGACGACTTTAGCCGGTTAAGCAGAAAGATATTCACCAAGGGCGGGGTGATCTCCCTCTCCGAGAGTAAGAGAGAAACGCGACGCTGCGACGGTACCGAAACACGAGGAAATTAATAAATTGCTCAAACTTAAGTCGACCCCCTAAGTGCTGGAATAAAGGACCTTCATAAATTTCATTCCGACCGCCCCAACTCCTACGCTCGGCTGGTTCCCTTCATCCCTGAAGAAGGAATGCTCCTGCCTCGACGCCTAAACGCGCGATCTTCCTCACTCGTCTGAAGCCCACTCAAGAGTTCGAACAAAAACCAATGGAATTAGTTCTCAAGCTTAAATCAAATGAACTCAATTTGAACAAGCTGTCCTGCCCGTGAGAACGGTGCAATCACTTTACACGAGTGCCGCCTAAATCTCCGGCCATTTTCATTCCTGTTCGCAATTAAACCCTCCCGCCCGTGCAGCCGTAAAAACGCAAGTATAAGAACGGCCAACAAATTGTTTCCCCTACCTCCGTCGTGCAGCCTATTCGGGGCATCGGTCGGTGAATCGCATTCAAAGGGAGGAACGGGGGTGGGCCGAGAAAGAGATACGCCGTCCAAAAATGTTAATGGCAAAATCGATGCCAGGCGAGAAGACTCGCGGAGCAATTAAACTACGAGCCAGTCGCGATAATAGAGGATTTATTGCGAGCCATCGGGGAACGACAGATCCACTCGTTACACTCCGCGCCTCTGCTAAATCGGCCAGCTTTCCGACAAATATCGTCGCGACTGTTTCCGCGCGTGCACCAAACACGTATGTATATCCGCCATTCCAAAAGCCGAGTCGAGGTCATCAGATGCTGAAGCACACAATTGCGCCAGCCGGTGATTCGCGCCTTATCGAGGCGCCTTAATTGCGTTTCTGCCGCGATAAAAAATGAATCGTGGATCGAACATAGTGCGCACGATTTTGCCAACAACGGCGACGGGAACGGGTGTCGTTCGGCTGGTGTTGGTCGGGCGATGCTGATGTCGGCGGATACAGAATGCGCGGGGTGGCGACGGCGGTGTTGGGTGGGCAGGGACAGTCGGGGGCGCCGGAATGAATAGCAACGTGAAACAAAAGCACCGGGTTACAAATGGCGTGTATTCGCGACGGCATTGTTTTAAATGGCTGTCAGACGCCCGGAATTTATCCCGTTTTGCTATGTGACAAGCGCCATTAAATTTATTTATTCATCCACGCAGGCGCGCAACCCTTCGGAATCGAGGAAGCTCGCTTTTGCCTCGTACTCCTCCGACCGAACGGTGCTCCACAGGTGACACAGGACTACACCCGACGATTATTAGTGTCGGCGTAATTCTGCTGCCTCGCTCGTTGTTTTAAAATTTCGATCATTTTTTTAAATCGAACAGCTTCGTTGCAGCTACTCTAACGGACGAAGCAATCGGGGAATTCGTCATTCCGACAAGAACAGGAGAAAGGATACGCGAATGAATATTAACAATAAAAGGGAATTGTTCTTCGTGCGAATCATTAATTGTAAGACCTCGATACAATTATGTAATAATAAATAGCGCAAAACCGAATGTGGAAACTGAGCCCGGACGAATAAAATGGTAAGAAAAGGCCGTCTGACCAGCAACGACTTATACCACTTGCCACTCTTTCCGACGCCGTTCGACAAAACGAAACGCCCCTTGGTGATAATTAAAAGCAGTGCATTATCAGTCGATCTGGCAGGTTAAAACGTATCTCTTCGTATCTCCAATCGACCAATCTCGATGACGTAATTGTCTTCTCGGCGAGCTCAGAAGAGAGAAGAGTAAACTTCCGGCCGGCTTCCAAGGGCCGACTGCGCCCTTCATCGATAAACGATCGCCCGGAAGCGAAGTTCGCTTTGCGGGCTGGAATTAAACGAGCCGGCCGAGGCGATAGTTCGCGGGGTTGGAAAAAAGAGAACGGGGAAGGGGAGAAACGAAAAAGAGAAGAGATTGACCGCCCAATCCCATGACGCGTTAATTCTTAATTTCTTAATTTCAAGTCGACCGTTAAGCACCGCGTCAAAGAGGTCTCGGGTCTGCTGCACCAGCCACGCGGCCCACTCTTCCTCTTCTAGACCACTTCTTCATCCCCCTCCCCCCTGCCGTGGCTGTCGAACGATCACAGAAGTTGAAAGCGAGCGCAATTAAGCCGTGCCTCTTCGGGGATCCCCATTCATTTTTCAAATAACGCCGTCGAATACCCTCATCTAAGTTTTAAATCGCACGGCTTTCGACGTGCAACGGAGCCGAAGCAGCGGTCACCGGAAAGAAAAGCTTACAATTTATGGCGGACGAGATTTCCATCGCTGGCGTGTAATACACGCCAGCTAATTACTTGCACGGTTGATTCGTGTAGGGAGCGTAGCTGATTGTCTCTGTGATATAAACATTCGTCTGCTTCCTCTGGTCGGAATGTTTCGATTTACTGTAAGCAACGATCGACCGCCCCTTGACGTAATAAGCATTATCGCTTGAATGAAACGGAATTGAAAAAGATTATAGCTACATATGTAGGGAATCGTCCACTATTGATCGTGCAAGTAGATTCTCTTATGAGAGAGTTGTTACGTGTTGTTTTCGCGCGATGCACTGTGCAATCGCGTCGAATGTATCCCCGTTTAAACGCGAAAAACGCATTACGCTCGATATAAGGCGCTGCTAATCCGTGAAACGCGCGATCGGTCTTTTCGCCGATCGACAGGATGGATTTATGGGGCAAATTCTTGATAAGCTTTACGTCTTCGGTCATAGCTGTGCTCGCTATTGATCTTAGGTATACGTGTAGTCTCGCGTGAAAGAACTTCGCGATACCAATAAATATAATGCAGTTACTGGAAATATCATCAGTTCGCTCGAACAACTCGCAGTTTCGCCGTCGCGCGGATAAGGTTTTATTTCCCCTGCTCTTCTTCACTTCGTTGTGCCCTTCGTCCGTTCGGTTTGACCATTTTATCGAATGGTTCGAAACGAGGTTAAGGAATAAAAGGTTACACAGTGACGTGGCTGTACTATGGGAAACCTGATTGCTACTGTATGAAATCGAATGTTCATCCCTACAATGGGAACACCATTGTCGAATCGAATATTGCACAAGCATCCTAATTCAGGAATATAAATATAAAAGGTCATAAAGAAACTGAATATAACGAATTTACCAGCAATACCATTAACTTCGCCGGTCGACTCGTGCCGCGATTATTTATTCGACAAAGACCTCGGTCTCGTCGTTCTCCCAACGCCAGGTAGCGTGGGATATCAAGGGATTGCGAGAACTGAACTGACCTGAAAAGGCCAGCAAACGATGTAAGGATACGCCTAGATTTGGTCTGCAGCTCGTGTGTTTGCGATCCAAGCATGAACGCGACTGTTTGTACAGCCGTGTTCGATCGACCTGGCGAATTTGCGACTGCGTGCACATCGCTCGTGCGTTAATATTCGGAGAATTATCTCGACGAAGGATTCACCGGCGAAACTGATGATTATCCATTTAAATTACTATTGCACAAATTAACAGATGAGCCGCGAACGGGAAAATTTACAATCCCTTTAATTTTCGTTTCGAAACACTTAACGCGTACTCAAAGGCGTGATGAATCTCTTTTAAATTAATATTCCACGAATTTCTGACGGTATGGTGAGTAGAGGAATTCCAAATCCCTCCGGAATTCCCTTTGACAAATATTTTCAGTTCATTAAAGGGGACGTTTATTCTCTATGAGTGGATACTTCATTAATTCACAAAATTTTATTAGAAGATTAATCAGCAAAATCAATGGAAAACCGCAATGGCTTCGGAATTGGTGACTAACGCCACAGCTTTTAATGGATTATCGAGCACAATTGGAATAACTAACCAGATGCAATTTTTCACATTTAACATTGCAACGAAGCATTTCTCAAAAGCTCAGTTTATCGATTTTACCGCGCCATTCGTTTTCACCGTCGTCTGTTTGCCGTCCATGATCACACACGGACACACACCCGTGAAAACTAGCGGGTGCGATTCGGTGTGTGCGCCAGGGAGAGAGATGTGTGCCCGATCGTATCTCCGTATGTGGGTCAGACACACAAGGGAGGCAAGCTCGAGCCGCAGCGAGCAGGAAGCTCTGAATTCCGAACCGGACGAGACTTTCAACGGAGAACGAAAGAGAAGGTTGAAAAAGGGAGAAACCGAGGCGACGCGACGGTTGGGATGAGTCAAGAGGCCAGGCCGGAGATAGTGCCTCGCTCTGATATCTCAAATCCATTTCTGACTCGTGCCACAAACCGTGGACAACCATCGACCTCGACGATCTTCCCTACATTTTCCACGTTTTCCACGTTTTCCACCGTGTTTCTCCCGCTTTAACCATGCCTCTATCTGGCACGCAACCACGACGACACTTTCGAGAAACGTCGACCGAGAAACGAAACCTTTGTTGCGTTTCGAGCAGGCTTTTCCCGTGGAATTTCTACGCCGTCTGATCGCATTTCGCGACAGACGAGCGTGTATTTTTGCGGAATAGCGGTTTCGAGGGGTTTGGGCGGTGCTATTGAAGGGGAGCTGTTTCATTCGGACGTGCGAATGATGTTTCAGTTGTGCGTGAAATTATACAGATTCGATGTACGATTCAGAGCACGGTTCCTCATTTATTGACTTTTGCAGCGGCCATTGCATCATAGTCACGAATTTAAGATCGCCTTGGAAGTAAAATTTTTCATAACGTTCTGAATTCTTTCTTTATTAACGAAAGGAGGAGCCGGATTCTTTTAGACGACCGTGGTATATTACGTACTAGCTCTCCTTTATTCTTCCTGAGATAACCCATTCGATTTTTACGACAGGCTACGTTGTTTCAGTGATACACGACCCCTTCTTTTTTTTTATTAATCCTTCTTCCACTAACGCCTGGTACTCTCTATGCTCTCTTAAAATTCTACCAACGTCTCTCTGCATTAAGAACTTTACTTCGCGAATGAATATATATTAAAAATTTTACATTCAACGTGACGACGACAGCAATAATTATTTACGGAAAATAATTAAACAAAAATGAATGACGATTATTTTATACGCAGCAAGTAGAAACGATCAAATATCCCCTAAATAAACCTCTTCAATGAACCCCAATGCCAGACAGCCATTTCTCCCCGCTAATGCTATCTAAACCAGCTGCGCGTTCCTCCACTACGACAACTTTGCACACCGAAATATCCACACAGGAGGGAAAAAGGCAAATCGTAGTCTCTATTACCAATTATCAAATCGTTAATTCTATTTGCGTTATCGCCAGAACGTGAAACGATTTCAGGCGACTGCCGCCGGTTCATAAATCACGCTCAAGCGCCATTATCTGTCTCATACACCGAGGCCGATGAATCGTAACGGCTATTATCAAGGCGATAGAAGCACGAGAAGTCCGCACAATAACGCGTAATGGCCCGCACCGTCTCGCCAAAGGTCGATAAAGGCTAATTAGCGGAGATCCTCGTCTCAGGTGGTCCTCCTACCGATTCCTAATCACTTAATCGACGACCAGAGAGGTGTCTCGAGAGCGCACCGGAAGTTCCATCAGGCGGGAGGTTTTAACGCCGCAAGCGTGATACCTGGCCCCGTTCAGTTGCCAAAATTCTGATCGATCCTCGTCGGCGTCCCGTTCCCACCATTTTGCAAACGTCCGTGTGGCGTTACGATGTTACAATGGATAGTGACAGAGAAATATAAACGAAAACAGTAGGAGAGAAGTAATAGATGAATCGGAGAGCAAATGTCTGTGACATTGACGCGATAAAAGCGAAAACCCACCGGAATTGCCGAAACGATGAACGTTGCGGATCGATTGAGTACGAATTAGAAGCATTCTTGATTGTCCGTGCCAAATTTCGCGTTCCGGTCGGATTAGAGAAACACGCAGGAAGTAATCAAAATGCTGAATCGTATCGAAAACGTGTCGCCCGTGTTGGATAGGTAATAATGATGCCGACGGTTTCGCCGCAATGATCATCGCCGGCCTGTCCACCTGTGCGGCGATGAGGAAAAGCGAACGGGCAACGCTCGATGATTTTGCCAACGAGTGAAAATCTGACGCGCGTTAAACTGTCAGTGATGTACGATCGCTGCGTCGAATGTTCGCAACCGCGAGCTTTGCAACTGCGTGCGTCGATATGTACATTTTAATGTTATAGATAAACGTTGTGCCGATGCGCGTACTCACCGGGCCGAACTGTTCGAAGTAATTTTTCACGTCCTCCAGCGTCGTCGGTGCCGATAGTCCACCGACGAATATCTTCTTTGTCCTCGTCACCATCTTTAATCAGACAGAAAATGCGAATGTTACTTTCATGGAATCATGTGCAATTAGAAACGAATAAATGTATTTCATCGAGGCAGGAACAGTTTGTGAAATTTCCATTTTTTCTTCCCCTCTGCAATGTTTCTCGCGTGTAAAATCTAGATTCCCAGGCACGTATAGGCGGTTTTCGCAAACAGTTATTGATCGACACGCGTATATTTACGTCAATGTGGCCTCACACAGAAGCAACAAATCATACGTGTCCACATTTGGCATGAAAAATGGAACGTGCAGGAAACAAAAACGATATTTATTCCCTTCGTGAAAACACAGTGAGAATCGTTATCATATTTTCAATAAATTTTGTCAATCGACCGACAAAATAAATGTTAAAGGGTTTAATGCAAAACAGTAAATAGCAATGTCCACAAAAATTGAAATAATGTCGATTGTCGAGGAATAAAAATATGTTTTCCTGTGGCGCGACAAAATTCTGGCGATATCGAAACACTCTAGTAGTATTTTCAACAATACGTAAAATCTTTTTTCCGATAGATAAAGTAGGGGAACAATTTTGGTTTCATAGACGAGTGGTAAATTCTTTTCATGCTCAACTTTTTTGCTGCCCCAATGGTTAATAAATTTAAGCGTTGCAGAGACTTGAAAGCGTTTCACCATACGCTTCAAAATATGTTTACTTTGTAGATCCACGGACACACAAATGCGCCGGGAATAATGCTCTTTTCAAAGCGTGTTTTGGGGAGGAAAGAACTTGGAGACGGTGGCATACACAGGGAATGGAAGTGACGGCTGAAAAATGGCACGGTCGTGGTTAAGAAATTGATAAGGGGGCTGATAAAATATGAATGGTCCGCGTCGGGCACACCACGCCGTTTTCACGGAAAAGATCCTTTCATCGACGACATTTTTCATATTTGTTCGAATTGGTAATGCCAATTTCGATCGCCATCGTCCTACAAAACCGGTTCATATTTTTAAAATGATAGGAACACTGGCCCATATTCCGCAATAATATGCACATACATAATATGTTAATAACAAAATAATGAGTACGCTGCATATTATAATATTCGATGACATAATTCATAGGAATGTCCGTTACAGATGCAAATTAAATCAGAATTCTTGAGTGTATTATATTAATGGCCATTTATCGCATCGAATAATTACTCGCTACGTATAAATGGAATTAATTTATTGGATACTTCAAAGCGATTACAATTTTATGGGTGTTATGAACAAGGTATATATTCAGTTTATGCGAAGAAGAGTTGGACGCACTCGCACGATCTCGTTATCTCGATTAAAATTCAATGTCAATAAAAAAGCGAACGAAACGATGTTACACTGAAAATCATCTGGAAATTGTTCGAACCGAAACCGGGAATTCTTGGCACAAACATTCTACTCGGTCGGCCAAAATCAAACAAGCAAAAATAAGAATAACAGAATATTATTTCCATTTCCAAAACTGTTTTCCCACGCCGTTAACAGAATTCTTTACTTCGTTCGACTACTCTCATCTCGACCTGCAGCGAGAAAATCCGAATCGGTATAAGAATAAAGAGGCTTGAACACAGTTCCCATATTGAAAAGTTTTCCACGAGGGAGGAACGTATCGAACGTAACATATCCACGACCCTCCCACGAGAAAGAACAGAATTTCTAAACCCATACAGAGAGCAAAGTCTTCCATATTCCTGCTGCCTCTCGAAACACTGATTGACGGATCTCGCACGTACGGAAACATCGTGAAAGCCTTTCCAGATCGGTTCTCGACGGTTCGATCCGATCGTTTAACAATAAAAGGGAAAGAAGCTTGGACGTATGTACATTCCTAGAAGTACATCGAACGCAAATGCAATCTTCTTAACTATAACAGGAACAGATATCCCTGGAATAACTGCGACGCAAACGTTGCACCGTGGCGAAACTAATTACCAGTGGTCGTTTTAACGATGAGACGATTATACAACAGAGAAAGAAAAAATTCCAGAGTACAAGGGAAAACGGAATTCAAACGAAGCATCTTAATAAAACGATCGCAATTTAATAAAGCTCGCTGGTCGGAGAACATTTCGCAGAGTGGGAGCGACTCGCGGGAGCCGGTTGGTTGAAGAAAAGGGAGCGAAAGAAGCGAATTGCGGCAGGGTAGCACGGGCCACTAGGGGGAAGGCAGGGGGTGAATACAGCGGAAACGGCAGAAGAGGTAAACTCTGGTAATTTCAGTGATGGCTGGGCTTAGATCTCTCTATATCCGGTGAGTAACGCGAACCCCTTGGCGCAAGTCCTACCACCTCGTGGTCCCTGAAGCTCAACCCACCCTTCTTCTCTTTCTAATCCCACCCTCCGGCTCGCGCCCATTCCTGTGTGTCTCTCATCTGGCGGGAGGTGGGGGCTAGCTCGCGAACCTCGGCCGTCGAAGCTACCTGGCTAATCAGCGAAGTGTATAAAGTCCCGTGGATGAAAATAAAACGGGCTGGATCTCGAAAATTAAATAAATGACTTGCCCCGATTCCGTCGACGAAGGCGTGCCTCGTGAAAGAACTCGAGAGTGACAGATAAGGGTCGCGAGGAGGCGGAGGGAAAGAGAAAGGAAGAGGCACGAGGAGATCCGGCAAGGGAGGCTAAATCAGAGGTGGAAGAGGGTTAAAGGACGGTGGGAAACGAGAACGAGGCAAACGGACCGAGAGGTAGACGTGGATAAATAACGGGAACGAAAGAAGGGCCAGAGGATACACGAGGCAAAGGGGATCCACTTATTCGGATGAAGTTGCAGCAGCGGCAGCTCACTTGCTTCTACTCGGCCGGAAGCGCCGAAAAGAGGGACGTGAAGTTTCCTGATATATCTTGCTCTGCTACCATCGTGGCCGTCTGCCGGGTCTCGGCCCAAGTGCCAGCTGAGCTGCTGAAATTTTATTACGCTCCGCTACACTCGGTATCGTTTCGTAATGAGCGCATTGTCGTGCAAACGAGTCGCTTCAACCGGCAGCATCTCCGTCGCGATGCCTTAGAGACACATCAGTCTTGTCCTCTTTCACCGGCGAGAACTCTTTTGCCCGGTTACACGGGCGGGAAGTCTGATTGGACGCGAGCCTGTGCAAGGAGAACACTGTGGGGTCCGACTTGTAATTGCTTCCCCCAAGTTTCGTGAGATTTTGTGGACCTGGCCGCTGTTGAATTCGGATGGCATGCCAAGTTCGTTCGCGAACTCGGGGCAACGAAAAAAGGCGCGACGGATTTGTCGGGTTTGAGTGGAGAACAGCGATCAGTTTGTCTGGCGAGGAATAGGGTGGGAAAGTATAAGTCATAGGAAGTTGGATGAACGTGGAACAGCGTGCTCGGATCGTTAGCGGAAATAAGCGCGGATAACAGCAGAATGGTAATGGAAACTGGGGGAGTTCCACTTATTATGCCGTAGCATTATGTAAATACCGGAAGACTATTACAATTTTACAACTTACTAGCGACGGCTTTATGGTTTCATCGCTCTAGGGTACTCTCGTGTCTCACTCTCGTCTTTTCTCATTTTCTTGCAGCGGGAGAATCTAAACTTCGGCTACCATCGTTTTGTCGTCCAACTGCGCGCCTCTCTTGGTTACGAAAATTGAATTGTCGCAGGAGAAATATTGTGACATTGCTTGATGGTGGAAAGGGTACGTTTTATAGTTTCTAGTGGTTGCTTGTGACGAGTTTTTATATGGACAAATGTACAACTCGTTTGTAAATTTATATTCTCCTTTTTAATTTACGGCCTATATCAAATCTAAAGGTTCAAGAAGTTCGAACATGACTTGCACAAAGTTCGGCGAAAGCGATGTTTGTCCGATGGGGGTGAGAAGGAGAGAAACGGTATTAGGAAGAATGAAATATTTCCAAGCATACTGTCAGTATGTGCGTCACAATTCTTAATGTCAACTGGTGCACACGCATTCAATAAATTCTTGTGAGAGGCAATTTCCGTCTGGCAGTCGATTAATCTATCCTTTTACAGGCTACACGCGAGTAATGTGTGGTCACTTTTTATCATCAATTCTTGAAACTTCGCAAAGATAAAGCGAGAAACTTCATCTCCGCAAGGAAGACGATCCATCAAGTGGTTTCGAATTTCGATAAAAACCAAGAGAAATTCTAAATGGCGTCAAAAGCCCTAATCCTATAAGCAACTCTTCTCGAACAAACAATTAGTAAAAGTCGAATGCTCATAAAGAAAAATATACTTTTTCAAAAGACGATAACAGTAACAGATAACCTCTTTATCCCTGAAAAGGAGTAATTATTGTACACATCCCGCCGGCTGTGCTTCACTTTAAGGATCCCAAAAATCCCAGATAATTATTCCTCGAAATCCTTAATCACACAAACCGCAAATGGGCTCCAGAATCTTTCACACCGTTGACATATATCCCGATTAATCTCATAATCATCCCCAGCGGGAAAAAATAACGAAGCGAGAGGGAAAAACGGGAGAGAACGAGCACGGTGTTGGAACAAGGGAAACGGGTAAAATAAATATTGGAATAAATGTCGGTGAGTGGGCGAGCGGGTTTTAACAGGCCCAAGCCGTTAAATCTGCCTCGCGAGCTCGGATATTGTCGCGTGGAATGGCAAGGAAAACGCTTTGCTCGTTCGCAATTATTGTGAAAGTTTAATCGGCCGCTATACGCCGCGCTGATGAGACTACGAGAGCACAGGAGTGTACATGTATACGCGTCCGGTTTATCGCGAAAACTTTCGGTACGGTATCGTTCAGAAAATGTTTCGCAATTTTTGTCCCTCTATCGCCGCAACGACGGCGGTAGAAAGTAACGAGGGTAACCGAGGGGGAGGAAGGAACGTTTAAACTGCGCGACACCTTAAACGAAGAGAGCATAAAATTATATCCGACGACTTTATTTCGTCAAGTCAATCATATGCTTCCCGTGCAAGGTGATCTCTTAATCGCTCTGACCCCTCGCACTTTTCAATGCATTTTCATTAGCTACACCGTATTCAGTGTAGGAGGAAAATAATTGGAGCTGGTGGCTGTGATAAGTTTCAATAGAATAAACGATTCACGAATTGAATTGAATATATGCATTGTTAATCTGAGTTCACAGTTCGTCATTTACGTTCATCTCATTTTCTTATTAAATATAAAACACTGTCCTAGTTTATAAATTGATGGTTGACAATTTTTTCTACGAAAGTAACTGAGCCATGCGCCATGTACGAACTTCGAAGATATTATTGGTGCCACCCAGTTACCAAAACAGAAGAACCTTAGAAACGTAACCGTGGTAAGAAGATCAAGCGACAAAAACGGGCTACTTGCCGCGAAAAAAGCAAGACACTAAAGGCCGACTAAGATTAATACTCGTCAGTACTTCAAAAAGGGACACTGAATCGTCCGAGAGGGAGCGACCGGTTGGAGGAAGAAGGGCACGGATACTTGGAGCGAAGTTACGAAGGGAAAGTAGGGCAAAAGGGCGGGGAACGGGTGGGGTGAATCGGTTATCATCCGGAGGATTGTGAGCTTCGCCATGCTTTCGATCCCCTTTGTCCATTTTTCTTGCTACCACGCTGCTCATTTTTTCTCGATTTCGATGTATCTTTCGGCTTCCACCCTCGTCCACGTCACCCCTTCGACCACGGTTTGTGCGACGTAGCAGAGGAATTTCACGCCACGCAGATTTAACGAATATTTGACGTCGCCTCCTTATCAAAATGACAACCCTCGATGTTTCTTTCATATACCGGCAGTATTAATTACATATCCAGGAAATATATCCGCGCAACTCGAAAAATGTAAGCACAACCCTGTGACGCCCTACACCATGGATGAAAACGGGGGCAAATCAAATATTCCTCCCGGCAATGTCTATCTCACCGGATGCACCTGTAACTGGTCAACGCACGCGCACCAGCAGACACGATGCTAATTTCTCCGGTGTCCGACGTTTGAGAATTTAAGTTACCGGCCATAAATACCGAAAAGAGGTTACAGCTTTAAAGGTTATCAGTGAGCGGACGGTAAGGCGCTCAACATTCGTCTGTGGCTCGGGGCATTGCTATCGCGTTGCCCAGCCCTGACCCTACCTTATTTAGCCTGGCTTTACAGGGCCGTTATACTGTGATCCTACAAATTCGCCGCTGGTACGTGCTCACCCGCGTATATTACAGTCCCTGCCTGCACGCTTCATATCGCCCAGGATACACGGGTTACAAACTTTTTCTCCCCCGACGCGATATTTTGGCACCCCGATCAAACTAATACATTAATCTATGCAGAAAAGTGCAATGGTTTCTAATCTTGACCGACCACTCGGTTCTATGGTATGACACGCTCATTCTATGGTCCAAGGGGATTCATGGAGTTCTGTTGAACGTAATGAAAATTGCAGGATTTTTGAACAAAGCAGGTGCTCTTTTTGATTGCTTCGATATCGGATTACTTTTGATCCCCGTTTTCAATAGATTTGACTGGCTTTCCGAAATGAAAGCAATGGAAATCGTTTTAGAAAATACGATCTACGTTTACTCTGACTCTGAACAACGTTTATACATTATATGTATACATAGCTGTTTTACTGCGTTTTTAAACAACGTCACTGAGAAATTCACTTTCAATTATCGCGAACGTCTCCGGTAGTCCTTTATTCTAGAAATCGTATGAAGGTAGGTATCTGTTCCGCCGGCTGCAGAAAGAATTATTTCTCTTTCGCTTTTCGAAAGAGTTTCAACGTTTCGTCAGCAGGATCCTCTCCCATTGTTAACGCCGACAAAGACTGATTGCAACCGGACCAGTCGACCGGAGCAGATCTTTCGATCGCACGGAAACGGATCCTCAGATTCAGCGAAGCACTTCCTCTCTATAAATGACGCCGATGTAATAGATGTCGTTGCCTTATATTAAATGGTCAGATATCTCTTTTTCTCGGTAGCCGGCGCATCCTCCGCTCCGAAACAATGCCTGGCTTACCCGAGCTGAATGGAGAACTCGTCCGTCGCGCATTGTGCACCCTTTGAATTTTAATCATCGTACATCTGCTGGCGAGGTACAACGTGAATGGTACGAGAGAAAAGGGTCCCCGCGAGCTCGAAGAATAAATATTTTGAATGGTACAGTGGTTCAAGGCTAACTGGATCGAAGCCGTCGTCATTCTCACGAGAACATTTCCACCATCGTTCCGTCTGTCATCTTCGGGTCGCAAAAGAATATCCGACGGGAGATTGAAAACTAGTTTCGAGCACGTGTTATAATCCCGGATCGTAGCGAGTGCTAAGTCGCTTCTAATTATCCATGGAATTTCGAAAATGTCCACGGGAGCAAGATTACCTGCTGATTAAACAGACATTTTAACCGATTCGCGCGCACGAACGAGCAACTAATTATAATCTTGACGCGTCAAAGGGAAGCTCGACAGGATGAAAATTATTCCCGTGCCCGCGAATTCCTGTTTTCCAAGCTTCATGAACCACGCGCGTGGTTCAATTTAATAAGCAGAAGTTCGATACACCTTTCGCTATCGCTCTAAATCCAAGCCATTACATTCACCGAGCGGTTGCGATTTACCTCCTTCCCCAGCCACTCCACTGACTTAAACTGTTGGACTTGCGACTTTAGGGGATTACCAGAGAATTTACCGTACTCCCCTGCTCGGGCGAAACTCCCGCCGTTTAAACTCACTCCGATTATTTCCGAATTATCTTTACGCGTCCGTGTTACGGCCCACGAAGAAAATTGCGTTATTTAGATAACCTTCTTTAAACAGGCTCAATTAAATCGAAGACGAGCTTTAAGTCCTTTTTATCGCCCGCCGTCGTGTCACTCGTCTTTTATGCTTTCAATTACGTTTTACTGGGAGGAGAAAAAAAGTTACAGCGTATGCCACGCAAAATAAACGTCGAAGCGTGCCCCATTTACAATATAAGAAAGATATAAGCTTTCCGATCAATATTTGTTTGGAATTTATGCGTTTCTTGAAACACTCTAATTACCTTCGCTGCAATTGAAATTTCCGGACAGTGATTTTAATAAAAAGTATCACTACAAAAGTATAAAAGCCTTTTCGATTAGTCACCGCGTTTCTGTAACGTCGTCAACGAAAAGCTGTAATCCTGCTTTCCTCTGATCTCAGGAAGAACATTACTGTGCATCATCCACAGTATGTAACTCCGTGCACACATCAAAAAATCATTTGCCACGGAACATTTCGTTGCGACGGGATATTCCTCGTTGTCTGGTCCTCCGAGCGTTTGTAGCAGAAAAGAAGAGAAAGGGAAAAAGGAAAGATGAAAATGAAGCAAAAAATTGTCTACACGTAGAAATTCCGTTCTTTTGGCGGGAATTCGATGCTGATGTGTCGGCTTTCGGCTGGCGCACGATACATTTATTGATCCTGTGGCATCAAACGTTTACGAGTCGCTCTTTGAACGCGAAGATGAAAGCATCGACGCCCGACAAGTGCACGCGTGGCTTAAGCACGCTTCTCTATTTTTACTCTGCCCGCCTTTGATGCACATTATCAGGACTCGCCTTTTATTCAGACGCCCGAAATGCTCGGCGCTCTTTCAAATCAGACGGCGCGCTACGCGGAAGTCGCCGCCCCGATTGTGCGTTCATATTTTTCCATCTAACGAGACAGCTGGAATAGTTCGTCGACTGTGCGTTGAAAAAGGTAGTCGATCGACGATATTGATTTCCCTCTGCTGTGACCTTTCCTCGAAAATCGCAACCCCTTTCAATCGTACCCCGATGAACCGTATTCCGAAAACGTAGGAAAGGTTATGTCTACACGAAGATATTTGGCGCACGGCGAACCGTCTGCAATTCCATCGTTCGAAGCTCTCACGTTGAAATCGATGAATCTCTAATTGCATCGTACTTTTCCATTTTCCCACGTTGAAGCGATTTCATACTGGCGAGTGCATTCCCAGATAAGAAGGATAAAGTGTTCCCGTTTCAGCGATGACATAACGGAATGAAATGGAACGCTTGCAGTTATAGAGTCGTTGGAAAGTAGACAGGTCTTTAGGAATGGATTCGATCGGGCGAATTACGAAACTAAGATGACGAAATCGATCGACCCGTGGAAAAATTGCCGTCGACCGCTTTGCGGCTCGTTGCCGCGGACTTACCCGCAGATGTACGTTTGATCGATCAACGCGCGAATGATGATTGAATCGAGGCTGGGATCTCGACGGGCGGCGTGGAAATCGTTCGTAGAAGAAAATAGAATCCAGATATCCCGGTGACCGAGTCTCACGAGTATTAGGTAATAAAAGAGGGTACTCGAGACGCTGGGGGTGGTTTTTATCGAGCAGCAGGCCCGAGATTTCAGCGGCGCTCGTAAAACTCCACCCTAAAATCTTTCTCCCCACTTTGGAAGCCAGGCTATCCCGCGGAATATCGTCAAGTACAACGCATTCCCCGAAGTTATCCCTGCGAGCATCCGTAAGTTTCCGTACGACAGATTCGGGTTAGACGCATCCGTTGAGGATGTTCTTTGATGGAAGCGAAGAAAAGTTTAAAGGGAGATCTTTAATCACGTGTATACGCAGCTGGGGCACGTAGACATTAAATAAGGACATAAATACGATCTCGCCAGTCGAAGGGGGAAGCGCATTCAACAGCCGTTTACTACGTCACGAAGCGGCAGGGGAGGGGGGTGAATTGAACGTAAGGTTACCATTGTATTGTCCCATTCAATCGTGTACAACAGAAACACCATTAAGACCAGTTTTCACCGTCTCAATTAAAACGTAAACCAGTGGCTGAAAAGGCATTGATTTCGACGTAACGCCATTGCAATTAGCTACCCTTGTTTGTAGCTAACTGGAGGGACCGGGTCCAATTGTCGAAAAATAATTATGCCGCGGGTATTAGCACAAATCTATGTATAGTTCTCATCGATTTTCGTAAGTCTTAGGAACGTGTGGGATCGTGTAACTAATTTGCGATTTAATCGTCCCTAACGGGTTTCCCTGGTCCAGCTCTTTGATTAATTCGAGCAATGGGAGTATGCTAACCGGCGGTAATTATACGATAAGATGCTGCAACGTTCACAGAGAGTCGTCAGATAAATTCGAGTCATTCGACTGGACCAACGAGTTTGACGAATATTTAACGCGAATTTATTATATATAGTGCTGCCGAAAATGAGCAGTCGTTGTTCGGAAACGGTGGATGTGAATTTGGCGAAACTGTGTATTCGTTGAAAAATCATGAAACTAATATTTACTTGACAATTATTTGCTCTAGTATACAACAAAAAAAGGTGCTTACAGATTATCAATACGTAATACGGAGTACATAATAATTGCAGGATTAATCGATAACGATAGAATATCAAAATACGTACACCTCAAACATTGTTTCCGTAGAATTACTCACAAATGTCAGAAAAACCTTCGCTCACTGTAATTATTACATTCCACGCAATATTGCATACATTGCGGTGCTTTGTAAAAAATATCGGACAGATATGCAGGGTTGGAAACGCGGGCACCATCACATTGTGATGCAGTGATGGTATCACGTATTAACACGTCAGATCGGAATGGCGCTCGTCCACCTTAAATGAGGCACGCTGGGGTTTGATGCAATATGCATTTCCACACATTTTCCATCGATCGTGCGGACAAACACAGCGAACTGGCGGCCAATGATAACGTACGATGCTGCGGGTATAAATCACCGCACGATGTGTCGTGTCACTGATCGTTGCGTTAATCATATTCAGCCATTTAATGGAAACAAAGATTGAAAGTCAACGTTTCTGTTGCGTGCCTGTGTGCATTCGAACAGGGAAAATTGTGAGAAAGATCGAGATGAATATCAAGGTTGAATCTTTCGGATTTATATTGATTATTAAAGAGTTGAACATTATGATTTGGAGAACGTCGAATGCCTTTAACGTTCGAGAGTTGAATTACAAGTTACACGAAATTGACCACGTAGAAATTAATATATATGGCTTTTGATTACGGAAATTTGCCGGATAAATGATTTAAAATCGACATACAAATATTCTTGATATCTACATTGAACCGTTTACCATGAGTTGTACATGAAAGATGTGATTGCTATACACTCGCAACGTTGCCCTCGTGTAATTAACCAAACCTGCAAATAACACGATTCCCCGTGAATTCTACAAAATTAGAACTTCATTAGCCGAGTATAACGTTCGCTGATTATTCCTGAATATACATTCTGGCGGTTCTACCAATGAGAACCTGTTGAAATTATCCTGAAACGATGGACAACATCCGCAATGGCTCTCGAGGCGTACACAGCTTAAACATGAAAAGGGCGCGTATTTAAACGCGATATGACGGTCAAACCTCTGGTTAGGTCTGTTAACGCAGATCTTGGGTGTAGCATACGCACGGTAACGAGGGATTAATTAACGACTCGTGTACAGCTCTGGAGCCCAATGCATGCCGACCGACATGTCTGTGTTCGCCGAGATAGAAACCTCAATTCTCTGTCGGCCATGTACCCGAGGCAACTGCGTAATCTTCGTCAAGGAATTGCATAAAATTCACGCTACTTGATGGAAATCGCATTATCTTTGATTATGCAGCGCACCCGCTAATTGCGTGCCGCATTTCGAACGATGTTCGAGAAGCGTGCTAATGTGTACGTCCAAATTGGGTGGAATAGGATTCGAATTAGAACTAATCTAGAAATGTGAAATTCGAATATTATCGATAAATCCGAGAGAATTTAATTAATTCACAGTTGGTAACACGTGTATGTTAGAACACTTTTATTGCGCACGAAAATAACAGAAATAAAATAATACATAAATAAACGCATACGCAGAAATACACGGTCAACCCCGTAAGTATTCGTGCCATCACTGTCGATAAAAGAAATTTGTCGAATGTGGGTGATGCGTTTACCATCAATCGTCCTCGTCTGCGGCTTCTTTGTCAACTTGCTATAATCCGCATAATCTAGAAAATCAGCATTTCAATTACAGATCAAGTTAGTACTAGCCGTGGTACCCACGTTTCACCAAACTAATCGTGTGCTCCTCTTGCAATGTGATTTGTCGTCACACACATATGTATTATATTATCCGTAATGGTCATCCCTGTGCTAGTCGAATAAGACAATTAAATCTGTTAATGGCATCCCAAAGATTGCCGAAGTCAACTTATCTTAGCGAGGCGAAAAAACTAATTAAGAACCCTTCTGAATGTCATGAAATCGTTCGAGGTCTTAGCTTGGGCGCTCGTAATTGTTCAAGAAATACACTTACGCAATTCTCCCAGACAGTTCGAGTCGCCCAACCACGTAATCCCGGTCTATGTTGATGCACGGGACTATTATACAAAATTCAGCCAGGGCGTTAATTAATGACATCGATGCTCCAGATCGTGTTGCAAACGGAACACGCGACCCGGCGCTGGAATTGCGTGCACGCACACCGAGAGCCGGCGAACACGCTCGATTAACCCGGCGCGGAAAAGGAAGAGGGCAGAACATCCAACCGGTTCACGTTGTGCACACAGGGTCGTGCGGGCCTTGGAAAATACGAGTATCGAGTATTGGAAAAATGTTTCCCGTTTCGCGTTAGGATAAAAAAGTGCCGCGATCACATTTCTTCTATGTTCCCGCTTTCGCGCAATCGTTTCTGAAAAACGTTGCTCATAATTGTCGCGTCTCCAGCCGTATCGTCGCCGGCCATCGTTAATTAACGGCGGTACGAGTGTCTCGCGATTCCCCTGCCGGTTTCCGCGATCGAACGATCGAAGTGACTCAAAATTGATCAACTTGACGCGTCAGATGAAAAATGGAAAGGTTCGTTCGATCGTACGTAACACGGGGCACAGTTTTGGAAAATTGATCGCTAATGGTATATCGATTACCCCGGGGCAGGCCGCGTGAATAATGCAATAGGTAATCGTTTGATTAATAATACAACGGGGATGTCGACAATTCTGCATTTGCGGGAAATTAGGGGTGTTCGTGCGGTGATGCGGTATTATACGGCATGAATAGTAATTTTCTATGAAATTGGAAACGTGGTTGGCCATATTTATAACTGATTAGACGATCAACGCGATTACTGTGGTGGAAATATTGTAAAACCACCGGCTCCGTTCTACCTTTGTACACGGCAGGTTGCAGACACGTTCCTAACGATGAAATTAATATTTCAAATATCTTTAACCATTTACAAATTGATCGCGTAATCTATGTTGATACAATATTAGAGGTTTCGTGCGCCCGAAAAATGTCTTCCAAAGAAATAATGCCGCAAATTTATTCGCTATCGCACAAACAGACGTGCCTTCATTGTACCACAAACAGGAACTACCACAATGTGCCAGTGGCGTTCTTTCGCAGCAACACGAATGTACCACAATCTCTGCTTCAATTTTGCGGGCTGAAAGCAGCCTCGTCGATGTATGTATTCATAGCGCGGTTCACCTGACAGGACGTCGCCACGTGGAATTACATTACAGAACGGAGCGAAGCGAACAAAATTTTAGATCTGTAGTGGAAGAAAATTCTTGACATATGTCAAATAATGGTGCACGTCGGGTAAGTCGGCGAGAAAACTCGAAGGCTCTCCTCCAGTTTGCAACGAAGCGACGAGAGCCGTGCACACACGACTAGCTGAATGCCAGGGATGAAAGTGTTCGGTCCGAGTTACCTACTTTCGCATCTGGCTCGTTTGTCAACGGCGCCAGAGGGTGCGACGAGCTGAACGGATCCTCAGAACGAGGCTGGCTGGTCCCATGGACTAGCCGGCCGGGATTTAAAAGGGTTTCGATGTAAACAGCCTTGTTACTCGCGAATTCGGCCACCTAATTCTTTCGAACGGTGACGCGAGATCGTTTCTCCTCTTCCGTCTGTGCGATACGGTCCCTGCCATCATTCTCGTTCAGCAGAAATCTTGTGGGGTATATATTTTCTTTTGTGCATTTGGATATCTGAGCCTCGAGTTATTTGTATTATAATTGGAAAAGAGAGTTAGGTTGAATTTACACATCATCTGTTTCGAACATTTGGGGTGACGAAATTTTTCCGTCAGGCTCGTTTCGACATACTTTTGCTCATCCAACACAATGACAGAAGTGTACATAACTTCTGTATCCGACTTTACTTAAGATTTACTTTGTTATGAAATGTAAAACCATGTGCTGAAGTACCATCTCTTCTTCCCTCATTTATTTATAGTCCGCCGACAATGTTTACGAAGCACCAGAATTTGTCCGTCAGCAAGAATATTTTTTGCCAGATAAAAAAATCATTGCAATCATATTTCCACAGTACCCATACCAATTCGTGATACAGGAACAGAGCAACCCACTCGAACCCACTGTTCACCCTGTCAAACGTTCTCCAACGACACCAATTCACTTCAGAAAGCGTAACAAAACTTTCAACAGAACCACCTCGAAACGCCGGGGACCGAGCCGGGAGTAAAGAGACGGGGAAAGTTTCGCAACGCAAACCAGCCGCTTTTCTTTGATCCGATTATCATCGATATCAAAGTCCGCTGGAGTGCGCTTGCCTCGAAAAAGACGGACTCGCGTCGTCGCTGTGAATAATTATTCGCAAAGAGGATTAACTTCTCTTTCGCCTCATCTGCCCACGACGAATCCTAAGTAGCTTGAACTACCGTCGCGAGACTTCGATCCCCCCCGAATCTTTCACCCCCCCCCCCCCCCGCGTGCCACTGTTTTAATTCGTCCCCTAGCAAAGTAACAAGTCCGGTCCGGGTTGCGTTTTCCAGTTTGTGAATAGCCAGGCGACCGCCACGAAATCCGCTTACCTCCCCTTTGCTCGTGCAAAGCGGCCACGAAACGAGTAAACCGAGCTTCTTTCGTCGGAGAAATCCACTGGTGAACGTGTGTGTGTGTGTGTGTGCTGTGTGCGTGTCGGTGCAACAGGAGTGAATGGCGCGCTGCTAGTCACGCTGCAAACTTTCGCATTTCCCCGCTCTGCACAAGGCTCGAGGCTTTCGAGGATCGAAACCGAGGAGGAAAAAACGGCCGACAATCGCCGGGTTGCATCGCTTCGAGAAAAAGTCCGCCGCCCTTACAGCGAGCAAGTTCAGAGGACTGTAGTTCAGGAGCGTCGTTCCCGGAGTAATAATACGTTTCACTGGCGCAACGTTTAATCAACAACCCCTGCCCGCTTCTTACGACCGCCGCCGCCTTTCAGGAAACTTTTCACGCGTCTTGGTGAAAAATATTTATTGCAGCCCCTTCCAACCCAGCGTTACCTTTTTACCCTTTTATCGCGATGACGCGGGCTTACGCTGGGAATGCTGCACTCGGGCCTCGAAACTTTTCGATCGATCGTTGAACGAACGAATGGACGGGATATTTCGACGAGAATCTATAGAATCTCAGGATTGTATCGTGCAAGTAATTGGACGCGTAACAGAAGTGAAATAAGTGTGTCGCGTTTCATTAAAATTTCGCTCCATCCACCAGAGCACAATCTGTTACGGTGCGAGGTAATAGAAAGCGCGAAACTAAGGACAACTGTTATCACCTAAGTCACGAGAGAAGATCGCCGCGCGTCCGACCATAAATTTCAGCTTCCGCAGCCCGGGAGCCAGGTGTCTCGGTTTTTGTTTACGCGTGATATACGAGCGAATCTACCGCTGTTCGCGATACCGGGAGAAATATGTCTGCGTCTGTCGCTCGAAAGCGTACGTGCTCAAGCGCGAGGCGCAATCGGCACGAATTGAAACTAAGTTGGTCGTGATAGAATCGAGCTTCGGCGATGGGTGGAGGGTGAGCGAGACGGGGTGCGAGAGGGAGAGAGATGGAGGGGGAGAGGGCGGAAAATGCAAGAAAAACTGAAGGCATTCTCATCTCGTCGAGCGCGAAGTCAAACACAGCGACAGGAAGAAAGAGACAGACGGGTTGGAGAAGAGGGAGAGAGAAGAAGATTTCAAGCCGCGGATGATCCACGCAATCATCGGAGTCGATACTCTCGACAACGGGGTTCGTTCGGTGTAATAATGCGAAATGAAAAAAATCGGTCGCGACCTAAATCTCGACCACGTTGCAGCACCCTATCACTCGACGCATCAGCCAGGTCGTTAATGATCGTTTTAATATACGCGACGCGACTCGATATGCCCATGGAAACGTCACCTCTTCTTTTTTCACCCGCGCCGGAGACGCGGCCGGAATTAATTAAAAATCTCATCGAGTGAATCGTGTACTTTAAGTCGGGCGAAACGTTTTCCATCAGCGAATAAATTGAAATTGACTCGAAGAATGGGCTCGTCGTACTTATCCGTCCACTTTCGGGATAGAGAAACGTTTGTTCGAGATCAGGTGGACCGAAACGTACCGGCACAGAGGAAGTAGGTTAACGTATTTAAAATCTCAATACAAAGTGACTACGGAATCGGCCTGGCCGAGATAGATACGAGGAAGACCGAGACACCAGGCCAAGGCGCGTCTCGAAAATAACGCGGAACCGTTCGAACAAGCTGGCGGTTGGAAGTCTTGAAACTATCTTCGAAACCGCTCGACTGACCCGTTGAAAAGGGGGAAATAATAATTATCGAGCGGCGGTCGCGAGGCGGGAACTTCGAAAGTAACGATCTCGTTATCGTTTCGCTTGGAGAGCCGAAGGACTTAAGATAATAAGTTTGCTTGGGAGGGTGGAGAACGTAATAAGGAACTAGAGTGCGCTCTACCCCGGTGAAAAGGAAATAGTACTCTCCACCCTCCGTCGTCCGCTGAACCACTCAACTTATTAATTCCATTAATAATTTCTTCATCCGATTTGACGCACCAGAACGGCACCGCCGCGATTCTCAAAGAGCCGCGTCCGCGCTGAAACGAGAGCACCATGGAACTTTTTTGTCTTCGAGTTTCGATGTAAGAAACTCGAAGGTGGAACTTTTCTCCTTGTCGAATCCTATCAACTGGTACTCCTAGCGGACATCGTCTACAGAAAAGTCGTCGACGTTCGCGGGGGAAAGAAAACGTCGAGCACAGAGAGAAACGGAAAGGGGGAGATATGGAGCAGCACGCGACAGGGGTATGAAAGGTCCGGCGCATCAGAAATGATGGTCTCCGGCGAAGGATTTCGGAACTTCCGGGAAAACTTGGGGGAACGAAGGTTCGCTCGAACGTCATCTGCGCGAAACTTTTCGGTCACTCCACATTGTTCGAGGGAAATAAACGGTGCAAGAGATAAGGGGGGAAGATAAAAGGAGCAAGCGGGGTAGAAGATTCACCAAGCCGTGTTAGTCCGTCTATGTCCGACGGATGACGTCCAGGATCAAGCTCCACCCACACACATGCCTGCAGCTAGCAGGCAAACGTATCACTCGCACGTACGTACACACTCGTATATGTACACGGTCATACATACATGCGCATATGTATAGGAGAATGCGAATGAATATATACGTCGATACACCTACACCTTCACCGAGATACACAATTTCCTTCGGGACGATCGTTCTCCCCGTTTCACCTTCATCCGATATGATACATGGATACGATTATTCGAGAAAGATTTGAATGGAACCACTGTACCTTCTCTGGGGTGATGAGCGGCGTGATGTACGTGGTGACCGCCGTCGTGTACACTTTTCGATGACTGCTGGGTGCTGCAGGTCACTCAGTACTGCCGTGAGTACCGAGTGCCGTGCGATCAGAGCTATTGCCTTCCTCCGCGAAAGGAGAAACAGACGACCCAGGGACCGACGGTGTCGTGTCGCACGCTCGCGCTTTCTCAGCACCCACGCGTATATCTTGTTCCCCACAGGTTTTCCAGGGACGTGGACGTCGCGGTCGTTTCGCGACTGCTTTGGCGCGTCGATCTTCTCTCGATCCAACTCTGACGTTCGCACGTCAGGCTACGCAGATTACTTGACACTGTTAACAACGACTTCAACGGCGACGATAATCACGATGACGAGCGAGGGTGATCGGTCGATCGAACTCACAGCTGGCAATCGAGCAACGCACGATCCTCTTGGTCGATCCTCGTTGATGGAACGGCTTACATTCGCGCGCGGTACACACTTGTCACGTAATTGACGTTGGTCGCTACTCACGGGCACTGGAATCGGGTCGAGCGAATCCCTCGGGCTTGTAACACGCGTGAAACAACGAGTGACACACTGCGATAGCTAGCCAACGGAGCTGATCGAATTTCGGAGCGAAATCTCTTTCTCGACGTTCACCGCGCGATGTACGTATATCCTCCGTCCACGGTGTTTCTGTATCTTCGGGATGTGCGAACAACGAGCTTTGTTCGCAGCCAGTAAAACGATATTACCCTGGCAATCCTTGTCCTTCTTTCTTCTTCTCGCAGCAGGAGCGGCGTGCGCGAGATCGAACCGGCAGGTAGCGAGAAGGTTGAACAGAGAGAAACACAGATGTATAATCCGCGGAGCACAGAGAGGCAGGTGGTCGTTGTCGCGCTCCTTGTCGTCGTGCGTAGAATTCAATGCTGTACGCTGTGATGCCGAGAACGGAATGGGGCGACCGTGGAGGCCCGGGCAGTGGAGCCGTAGCGAGGGAGGTAGAGGAGCCGCGCGGCTGTCGGTGGTGGGGTTGACGCTCGAGGAGCGAGGGATAGAGCAGGGAGGGGCCCCTTTCCCCTTGTCATAGGTTTCGCCACTATCAAGCTCCTGCCACCCCTCCGAGGCGCGCAGGCGCCCCTAGGGCGCTGGCGTCGCTCGAGGGGGTTGCACCCCCCGACTCGAGCCGGAGAAATATCGCGGGTGCGAGCGAGATAGGGACGAGAATACAGAGGGAGAGGGAACGACGATGGGCTAGAGGGAGAGCATCGGTCATGTCTGTCCTTCTCCCTCGTTTCCTTCCTTCCTCCGCGAGGCACCCCAACATCGACCGACGCCACGCCGCGTCACGCCGCTCCGTGCTCCTCCTCGCCACGCCGACCCAACGGGAATACTTAATGCCAGCAGAGAGCCTGACTGCCTGACTGCTCCTCCTCGCCGCGCCACGCTCGCTTGACGGCGGTATAGAAACGCGGTAGAGGGAGATCGCTCGAGTGGAGTGAACACGTCAGGGGGGATGCCGGATTGTGCTCGCGAGCCGTGTTGCACCGATGCCGAAACGACGCATTTTCGGTGCCTGACTACTTGTTACGCGTCCGCGAGCTAAACTCCTCGCATCGTGCGCAAATATTGAATGAAGTTTTCCTATGCCGCTGTTGGCCCAACTTGCATACGAGGTATCGTGTCGTGTTCCTCGATGTACTATATTGTACAACATGCATGTACCGTGGTGGTGTGCCGATGAGAAGCGAGAGGCAGGTGAGCTCTTGAAAAATCCAATTCCGCGAAACTTCCGACACGGCGTCGTCGTTCTCGCGATTTGCCGCGGCGATGGATATTTGAGCGGGGACCGCGATATATGGCGTCGGTTTTCTTTCAGGGAGCAACATTTTGGGTCATTCACGTGGCCACTCATTGACGCGAGTAACGGAGCGGCGCGCCGGCGAGAGTTCGGGCGCGAAGTAGTAAGAGCTCGCGCTCGGGGATCCGCCGGTCTGAACAATATTGACCAGCACTACTTCCGCCGGCTCCCGAAACCAGCTACTTTGGCGAGTTCTCGCTGGCTGGCCAGAGGCCAGCCTCCTCTCTCTCTCGTGGTGCCTAGCGGGTCGGTGTAAACGTATCCTACGCTTAACACGGAAGGAAGGGGCTAACCTAACCCAGAAAGATTTCAT
The DNA here is from genome assembly GCA_963583965.1 of Nomada ferruginata. NCBI lineage: Eukaryota > Metazoa > Arthropoda > Insecta > Hymenoptera > Apidae > Nomada > Nomada ferruginata. Next base: position 17,366,898 of record OY757216.1, read on the forward strand.
TGAGCTGCAACGTGACTTGGCTCCCTGCCAATACTACGAACGCTACGCACACCCGCGCGCTGATCCCCGCTCGTTTCTGTGACACGCGGCGAGGTTTCGTGAAAAAGCAGCCCCCGCGAGAATCAGTGTTTCCCTGTGTTCTTTCACCTTCTTGGAAAGAGGCACGCAGAAGGGGTGGGTAGGTGAGGCGACGAAGCTGTTTCATGAGGACGAGGGCCGATGCTTTTAACTTAACACAGATTTCAACACCTCGGCTATCGAACGACGACGAATTTATTTCGTGCTGTTAAAGTTTCGTTTGCGGGAAGTCTGCGAAAAGTTGGTAACTTCTTGTTGCGAACGGGGGATGGCGAGTATCGGGTCGTTTAAAAATCTCGCGATCGCCCCCAGCTTCACCACTCGCTTTCACTATCACCCGACGACAGACATTGGAATGCTATAATCTTTCCGTTCCCCCCGAGGAATGAAGTTCAGTGCGAATAACGCGGTCAACAACTTCTGTCGGGTTTGACCGTCGTATTTATTCCGGCTAACGTCGCGTACAATTCGTCGCGAAATTATTGTGGAACGGGGCCGTGACCCGACCTTGTTAGAGCTCGGCGTTGCTGGTTGTATAAACGAGCTGCGCCAGAGGTGTTAGCAACAACGGCAACATCAACCTGCCGTTCCGGGATGATAACGATTAGTGGCACGGCGAGCAGGAGGAACGGGAGGCGGAAGACGCTGGTGTTCAGTATTTGGCTTACATCCAACGCAAGATGCTGAATGAACTTGGCGGGAAAACCACACTGGCGTGTGCTTCCTTCTGTCGTGGAAGTGGCGCAACTACGACTGTCGTTGAATACCTCCCCCACTACGCAATGTTTGATCGAGGGGTGCAACTGTTCGATCTGGCGCTACTATTTCCTATTAGATTGTCCTATTCCTATTAGATTCCTATTAGATGTGTGCATTGCTTTAGATGAAAAGATGCTGGAGTAAATGTAACTGTCTACAGTATTAAGGCCAGAATCTGACCACCCCTGTTAATTACTTTACTGGAGGTTGACGTGCTAAATTTTGAGTACGGAAAATTCCGTTGCACGTTAGGAAAAATGTATTTAATATCCAGAAGAAGGCAATAAAATTCGGCCAAAGAGATTTTGAAATTCTGGAGCCAGGCAAAATTATCACCGGCGCGAGTGCAGGAAACGAGGAAAGTTTTGCGCGCGTCGCGGGCATGCAGAAAAACAGGAATTCTTTCACGAACGATCAGTAAGAAAGTACTGTGATACGTTTCCATGGCTGCAAAGATTAGCGAATAAGCGCCTGAGGTGTACTCTTGCCTGGTTGAAGAATTTAAACGGTCGACGTGATCCCGCGCCTATTTTGGCCGTGCCACAATAGTCATTACTCTGGGGATTGTCAACTGCCAAGGATGACGTGTAATCATGATATTGGAACGTAACCGAGTTACCAGGGCGTAGGAGGGGTCAGCCCTTTACTCCAGAGTCCCGATCGGTCAGCATGCGCCGTGCCAGCTTCGCGGACGCGTCAACACACTGTCTGCGTGGCAGCAACACGAGCCGCGTACTATTGGAATTATAGTGAACAGCGTAAAACGATAAGCCAGACTGCCAGCTCCCTAATTGGCGACCGATGATTATGACAAATGCTATGTGTTGGATTAGCATCTGTGCGGGCTGATTTTTGATTACTTTGCTGTATTAAGGAATCAATTTAGCCCTTTCAATTGGAAACAAATGTGTCCTTGTCGATTGGAAGTATAATTTAAAGATTCGGTACTTATCGTCTTCCCTTCAGCATGTGCAAAGTCACCCGATCTGAAATTACTACTACCGCCCGAAACTTCGCTTGCCACAGCGTCGACGCAAGAGTTCCTTTTCAACCGCAATCGAACAAAAGCTGGCCAGATTAAACAGCAAAGTGCATTACAAAGCGGGCGGCAAAAACTGGGCTGGCTGTTTACGTAACGCAATCGATAACGGTATCTCAGCCGTGTGCTCGGCGAAACATAAATTATAAACGAAAAGAACAGTGGAAAAGTTTCCATCCTCCGCGATTCCCATCCCCGTTGGTCCTGTCGCCGTCGCCGCCATCCGCGCAACTCGGTATTTGTCTCGACGACAGTACAAGGGCAGAATGTTTTCGTCGGCGATGAGGAAAACAGTCGGACGGAGTTTCGAATCCCCCGCATACGGGATGAACGACGAGGGGCTGGACGGGGTCGGAGAAGATGGGTGGAAGGCACGATGGAAGGAAGAGAGGATAGATACTCGATTGGACCAGCCAACTGCAGCGAAACTCTTCGACGTCGACCCAGTTCGTCGTTTTCCGCATGACGTTGCTGCGCCAGCCGGGTTTTTGGTCGCGATTTTCAGGTTCGATACTTATCCCCCGAGATACGGACATCCCTGTCGACTCATCTCTTCCTTCTGTTCCGTCTGCCCTCCGCAGGAAACCACCCTTTAGCGTTCCCTGAACTCCGTTTCCGCCTCTATTTCTACACGTCCACGCGCGCGACGACGGCGTGCACGCGAGCGTTTCTCCTTCTGAACCGTGGCCGTGGAACCTCCAGCGAGGAACAGGCAGTTCGAAACTTTTCTAAAATATTAGATGCGAGCCGCATTTCCGTATTTCATCGCCTTGAGAGTCTGTCTTCTATGACTCTTTCGATCACCGACGTCCGAAGCCTCCGCGTTTTACTTTGTTCTCGTTTGGAGCGGATTTGTTGCTCGCGGCCCGCTCGAAGGCTTCGCCGAGGTCGAACGGAGAGAAAGAAGACCCGACAGGGCTAAGAAATTCGCCGAGAGGATGGGGAAATCGTTCGTATCACGCGAGCCGCCGCTTGGTAATTAATAGGGCACACGATATCAAGGTATCGTGATTCTGGAGATCGTTACCAAGGCGCCTCGAAGAAATTTGCACGCTTTGTAATACGCTGTTCTTTAGCCTGAAACCATTTCGATGAAAATATTTCGGACAGCTGACATTAAATGGCGCGTTTGTTGCAAGCGTGGGCGGTTAAAGTGGTTATTATGGAGAAATACCTTTATACAAAAAGCAGGACCTAAACGACGGTAAATAGTTGTATATTTAGAGTATCAAAAGAAGATGCAGAAGCACTAGAAACCTAAATTTCCTTAAAAATGCTGACAGGTGGTATTAGAATGAAAGTATCGATATTTTTCCCAAACGAATTCCTTTGTCACTAATTTTAAAGAATTGTTGCATTGCTGTTACAATGCAGTTCCTGCCAAAGGGATTTCGTGAACTTTGAAACTATTTACAGAAGACGATCCGTGACAAGATTTGTCTCTGACATCGCTCATAGGATTTTCACGTCGCGCATTAACCAGCGGGAAGGAATTTAAATTTGGCCTCGATGAGAAGGATCAAGCGTTTCTCCGAGCGTCGTTCCGCAAAGGGACGAAAGGAAGTGCGGAGGCAAGGGTGCTGGGCCACCGAGTGGAAGAAAAGAAGCGCGGAGAACGAGTTGGCTCGGTGCTAGAAGTAAATCAAAGGATGGAAATGAATTTTTATGGAAGAAAGGTCTACGGGCTCGCCAGAACTGGATTCAGTTCGTACTTCGCGGGCTGAGTGAAATTTGTGAAAAGTTGCGTGAGAAACAATGCGCTGCCAGTCGGTCCGTTTTTACTGCTTGCGCCCTTAAAAAACTATTCCCGAAGGAGTAGCCGGGTTCGGCGAATGTCTTGAGTCTTTCTTCCGCTCGTTTTTACCGAGCCCTTGTTTTTTGCTTTCTCCTCCGTCCCTCCTTCCCTCCTTCCCTCCTCCATCCTCATTTCTCGTTGAATCTTTATGGGGTGATTAATGGTATTAATAAGAGGGTTACCGCCGCCTTTGCCGCCGCCCCAGGTTCGCAGAAAACGATTTGAATCGTCGATTTGAATACTCGCGGCTTAATGGCTTCTTCGGTGGTCGACGAACAACGTAGAACCTCGGCCGTCTTCGATTCGTATTTACGCGGCAACCGGCTAAAGCTATTAACGCGGCTCTTCGATTTTAAACTTTGTTGGCTTCAATTCCATTTGGTACCGAACACGTACAGTACGCATCGTACTTGGACCGTTTCCTTTTTACAATACGATATGTACCTTTATTTATGGTAAATCCTGTTTCTCATCGCACTTGCGACTCGGTCTGTATATGGTCCCCAGAGGGAGATATTAATGAAGACTAGCACAGAGAACGTCTATATGTGTATATAACGCGTAGCTTCAGCAGGGTACATTGCGTCAGTCGTGTGTGCACTGGCGAAGGAAGTGGAAGAACGGTAACTGTGCACGAAATGTACACGCAGGTGTGTGTCCGCCGCATCCCTGTTCCACGAAACTACGTAATGACTGTCGGTCGTTTAGATTGGTTTACACCATAATGCGTTTGAGGATGTAATGGCGCGTACCCGATTAGTACGCGGTACTCTATATTACTTCTGGAATTATGACCAGTTTCTGCGGAGAGATTTACTCGACCAGCCGATTTTCCCGACGTTTATGAATGAACTCGCAAGGCGAACTCGTAATCTTGCTCGCTGGATTTATCGCGCGACTTGCGGTGTTTCTGTATACACGTGGCATTAAAAAGGCCATCCCGTGGAGTTACAGGATTCCGATGTTTAATTTTCGTTAGTGCACGTTGTTCTATAACTATTTTGAAATCAACTTTGCGAGAGGATTCGCCGGTACATTTTATAATGAAACGGCAAGGATTTGAGTGAAAATCTGTTTCCATGTCCTTCTTCAGTGAATGTGGTAGGCCCGATACATTGAAATTCAACGAATTGCGTATCGAACAACTCTTTAAATCGAAAGTCAATTACGCAAAAAGCATGCATTCAGTCCTTTTAAAAGTACGCTATACTACGCAGTCTTTCAGCCGCGCGATTATTGATACACGCTTCGCGTTAATCAACAGGGGATTACGCGAATCGCGAGAGTAATTAATTGAAAGATATTAATTAACGGAATTTAATTAAAAGCTCGAACCGTTTAAAAATTGGTTCGGAATTTCGGCGCATACAACATTCTCGTGTTGACGATTACCTGTGGACTAACCCCTGCCATGCTGGAAATTGCGTTCCCCGAACTTTATTCTTGAAACAAGAAGCTACTTAAATACTGCTAGATATTGGATAAAAACACTCGTCCACACCAGTTTAATGGTTCGCAACGGAACACAATATCGGTAAATGTTTGTCGCTGAAGATATTCCGCTTAATGCACTCTCAAACAATTAATAGAAACCCAATGCATTAAGCTGAGAAATTTATTAGCTTTCGCACGATTCGCTGCATTAAATATTTGGAGAATATAAGTAGTATAAATTATAATAGTCCAGGGATAGATTAATTGAGTGGAAAATTGAATGAATATCTATTACATTACACGATTCCCACAGTGCCCAGGAGCAGAAGAATTAAATAGAAAATACAAGTATAGAAAGTTAAGAGAGTCCACGTGCGTTCATTATTTATGGCTAATTAAACTACGATAATTATTATCCCGTTATTATTATCCGACTGCGATCAGCGTTATGTGCAATCTCCTTAACTTCGATCCCCTCAGTAACATCGATCACGCGCAAAACACTCAAACGAATCGCATTGCCGATAGCCTATAAACTGAAAAATGCACACTTTGAAACTCTAGCTAGGTATTATTATAATTTAAGATACACAATTCCACGAGTTTCCTGCCCCCTCCCATAATTCGACGTCCTATCGATTCCCGCCAAATGCACTTAAGAAACACCAACTTCTCCGACTGCCAATAAAAACTTCAAAATCATCTTCCCCTAAGATAACCGAATAAAACATAGCAGACAAATCTGTTTGAAGCAAGTCCGTGTCTCAATAGCGACAAAGAAGTCACTTCCATAGTACGATACATAAAACCAATCCCTATCGTGGCCCCTAACAGGAACGAGAGGGTCAGCCTATTTAATATAGAGTATCAGTTCTTCTTTCTTTTTTTGTGTCACGACCCCTGCCGCTTTCCAGAAAACTTTAAAAGAGAGAGGAAGAGGAAGTCTCATCTCGGTTCCTCGTGGATGCTCTCGTCTCCAGTTTTGACGCGACATGGTTGGAACCTCTCGAAAACCTTTCTATGCGACACAAAGGAAACAGTAAGGGGAGCGGTACCGGGACAAGGGGGAATGGGAGGCCGAGACGCAGGAAGTACAGAGGGGGGAGAAGGGATGGCTTTCGTAAGCGTAATGAAACTGCCTAGTAATCTTAGAAGCTGTGTACAGCCCGGCTCACCTCGCCTCGGCAGTCGGTCTGGGTTAAATGTCTTGAAATGGATATTTCTGCTGGTAGCAGTCGTTGGATTCGGATGCGACGTGCACAACTTACCGTTTCGGATACTACCACGTTCGCCGGTGCTTCGGGAATTTCGTGTCTTCCCTGAGATCGCGTTAGAGCTCGGGGTCGGATCGTTAACGTGCAGCGCGAAGGAATTTGGATAGCGGCCGGGTCGATCTTTCAACTGTCAATTACATCGTTCGCTCGAGGCGTGAAAATTCTGCCCACCCCGTTAGATTTCCGCCATTCTTTTAACAATGCAATCGTAGAAGCGGAGCATCGTTAGGGTGCGCATGAAGGGCGCCGTTATCAACTGTAATACACGTTGATCGACGAAAATAGAACTTCGTTCCTTTCCTCCAGCTTCCTTCTCCGACCGATCTTCCGTAATTCGAAAACTTTGATTTTATCTCCCGTTATCTCCCTTCCCGCTTCTCGAATCGTCCCGATAGTCCCGGTTAACGTAGGATACCGGTGCTACACGGGGAACGAAGAGAGGGCGTGGACGGCATTCTCATCGAGCTGCACCACGTAAGTACGTCAGCGCAGATAAGCACCTCTATTTCCAGGATTAAGGATTTGACTGACGTTGTATTTTCGTCGCGGCATCTCCGGTTATCGGTGGCCAGCGTCGGGGAAAAGGAGACCAGACCGCCGTGAGAGGGGGCTTTGGAAGGGTGGGATACGAAGAAGGGCGGCGGCGGGCACGGACGAAAAAAAAAAAAGAACGGACGTACCACCCCAACGAGACTCACGAAACATTATTTCCAGCTGGAACGTCACGCGGCCCAGCCGGCATTTAGATCGATAGATAGAGGCGTCTCTCCCGCCGTTTCTCTACGTCGAAGGGCCGTCATACGAAACTCGAATTCAAATATAGAAATGTCTGGCCCAGTGACATTTGGCAGCTCGTATCAACCCCCATCGGGGGCCGAGAGCAGGTAGCTACGCGGCTCTCCCGTCACTGATAGCGAAAGATCTGTCGAACGGTCTCCCTGTGTTCCTTTCGGTGTCCCCCCGCTACTGATCATTTTTACGTGGACGCGCGATGGTGTTGCGACACGGAGCCTCGACGTCGTCCCCGGCCATGGAATCCATAATTAAGAGCTTGTCGCCCTATCTAACAGACCCCGATACCGTCAGAGGGTTGCGAAACGAAGGAAAGCTTGTTCGGTTCGATTTAGAATCTCGTCGGATCACTTACCGAATCGACGAACGATAAAGGCTACCCAAGACGAGGAGCGCTGATCAATTCTTACCTGCAACAAGCAACGTAACAGACATTTTAATTAAACCGGCAGTCAGACAGCAAAGAAAGGAATAAACGATTTACGAGTCTACATCGATGCACACGGATTCGCGATTTTTCGACTCACTGCTTCAGTAGCGCATTTTTGATACTTTTCTAGTGGCTATTCCTAACGAGGAGGAATTTTTCGTAGCGTTTCCCCGGCCCTGTCGATTGCATTAACGGGCTCGGCCTCGCCAAAATATCATCCTGCTTCGAAGACGATGTTCGTTTATAGCAGTTCACCAAGGATCGCCGGCCCTCCGTGGCGCCGGAGCGAAATTTAACCTTGCCGCGAATGGCAAGGAACGATCCGCACACGTCTCGCATAACTCAAGAGCGCATCTATATTCGGTGCGACGACGGCAAAAGTGCATCGGGCCGAAGCGAGGCTCGCCAAAGTGTGCTGTAGCCAATCAATCCACTAAACGCACGTATTTATCCGTGCCCGTCGTCCAGACGACGTGGACGTAGTCGTTACTCTTGGAGATAAATTTGTCGGTGTCCGGTTAATCTGATATCCGCCGAGCCGGCAGTGTTCGACTGGAAACCTATTGCGACTGAGCTTGTCGTTCGGTTCATGCGACCATTATGCTATTATTTCTCTGCTTCGCACCTGCTTTCTTGTCGATCACCTGGTGACGGATCGTCTGCATCCCCTCGGTTATGTTCTCCGCGATACGCTGGTATAAAACAATGGGTACATATCTCGTTGGGGATAATTCGAATTGCGAGAGAGAAAGAATAAAGAAATTTATATTGTTTGAGAATGATATTGTTCCTTGGTTTTAGCTGTTTTGTCCTGATTGTATGATGGACGGATTTTTCATTTGTATGTGTACATTCGTAGGAATATATTGAATTGAAGGAGTTTAAGAGCCAGACCCGTTGTTTAATTAATTTTATGACAATAAACGTACTATTCGAGTTAAGTCGTCGGTTTTCCTGGGAGGTAAGAAGAAGGGAATTGCGAAAGAAGCAATTGTTTTGCTGGCGAACAGGTTTCCTCCATTTTCTTCAAGAAATATGCTAGAGCACGCTTTTCATCACTGGCATGCGTATCTTTATTTTTTTTAATTGCTATTTTAATTGCGCTCGCTTGCTCCATTGTACGCCCTTTCATTGCTTCAATACATTACTCTCGCAGGCATCGAATTTCCCTTTCTTCTTCTCTAAAACTGCTGAAATTAAAGAGGATCCCGTACTAGGCGGTGCTCATTTTTTATGAAATTATATGCTTGCACGCGGTATAAAGTTAAGGTACCCTCTTCATTGGTTAAAGTTTAAAGTTCTCCCCCCTTGGAGTTACGAAAGAAAGTTTTTAGGGAAAAGTTTCATTAGTTTTGACGCAAGATGTTGGGCTGCACGCCGCGGAGGAGGAGATAATAAGAAATTCTTCAAATATATTTTCGTCCAATATTACTTTTACCTCATACAAAATCGTGACTACTTAAACATCGCTATTCTTAAATTGAGACAACAACACCGTTTCTTATCAATTCTTGCAAAACACACGCTTTACTGTGATACTCGTTAATCAGCCCTTGCAGGAAAATGATCACCGCGCTGAATAAACGAATCTGCAATGAATCGATACATAAATATTATTTGTAACGTGTTCCTCGATAACTGCCAAATTATTTCGATTAATAGGACTAACCCTAACCCCCGATCGCTGAAAGACTCGCAGCGTACAAAGATAGACACGGGGGTAGGATGTGTCAGAAGTGTCTGGCGGTCTCCGCGGGGTTTCGATCAAACGATCAACTAATAACCTGCCGAGGCAGTGCCTTTCCCGAGACCCGCGCCACTACTCGGCATTGGGAACGTGCTCGGCTTCAGGATAATCCCAGCTGCATTACCTTGATGAGCTCCGGACTCCATCTTCAAGCCCGGGCAAGGTTCGTCTATCCTCAGTGTAGTCGCCCGTCGCGTGGTTTTAGGAACACGTATTTATGCGTGCACGACGAATCGCATTGTTCGCGTTCACGAAAGCGTGCACAGAACCGTGGAAAAGGTAGGCACAGACTCTTTTACGACATATTGCGATTCTTAACGTCGTAAGCTTCACGTCGAAACGTGGAAGTAAAACATAGGGCTGGTGGTTGAAAGTTTGCAAAATGAAAAATTGCCACCGCTGCTCATTTGCCATGTATTTATTGTAATCAAAATCTAAAGTATTATCTAACAGCGATGACGCACCTATACAAGTTGCGCAAATTCTATACAAATGAAAATGCCAAATGAGAAATGAAAATTATCGACACTTAACATACGATATTTTCAAGACAAAACTTTAACAAAATAAATCGTTCAGGTGTAATTGACGCGTTTACTATATTAAAGCACCTCGCGGTCAAATAAGGATAGAGCAAGGATTACAATATTTTCCTTGGGTAGGATTAAGATGCATCCTGGATTTATTCACGTTGCGTTCAACTCGGTGCGCGTATACATCAAGCGGCGACGTGACGAGGAAGGCTGGAAGGGTGGCAGCAGTAACGTTACATCGCGGGACAGGTACAATGTCTCGAGGGAGCTGGGCCGTTTGGATGCGGTACGGTAGAGAAAGAGAAACAACGCCAGGGAACAACAGAGCCAACCTCGAAACGCTCTGACGGAGCTAATTTATCTTATATTGCTACTTAGCGAATCTACTGAGAATCCAGTATCCAGAGGAGCAACGCGCGAGTGAGCGGTCGGGCAGGCGGCGAATCGACTTCCGGTCAGGCAACGCCTCCTGGGGATGGGATTTCACGGAAATTACTCTCGGTCCAAACAACACGGTTAATCGATTCGCGGGACGCGAATGTAACGAGTCAGCCAGCGGGAATCCGACACTTTTTTCCTCGGTTAATCACGCGAATCGATTCGATAGATATGTAGCATAGAAGGCAGCCGGTTCCCTTCGTTGGAGAACTTGCCCGATCATGCAGATAAAGCTCAGCTCTCGGAGAAGCAAAGCTCGCGAAACGTTTAAGCGTATGACTCTCTGGTAAAGCCACTTGAAAGTTTGTTGGGGATGAAACTCGGATCCGAGAAGGCGTAGTCATTGTACCGCCGAGTCTTCTAATCTTGGCAAAACTGTATCGTTGAAACGTGGCCGAACCGTGGAAAAAGAAAAACAGTTCACCGGGTGGAGATGGAGGAGGGGAGAAGAATGGGATTGCAACAGGAAACGAATGGAAGGAGAAACGTTAGCGAAAGCAAACTCATCTTAGTTGCTCGACTAAATCTCTCCGCAAGGGGACTAAGCAAGCTCCAGTGGCAATTCGTAGCAACTATTAGCGAACCGACATTCATCTCGTTTAACTCGAGTTAGCGCCCAGGCCGTGTAAACCAGGCCCAGAGTCTGGGTTAGCGAGCCCCGTAGCTTCATGCACGCGTTGGCAACGAGAACCGCCCCACTAATTTACACGATCCCGACCTATTCACACCGGCGACACCATTAATCAATATATCGTTCATTAGATCGATACAACCGACTACACGATCTATAGCAAAGCCGGCTGTTTAGCCGCGAAACGGGGTCCTTATGGATGCCCTCTGTTCCAGCGGTCAGAAATAATTAAACTGTTCCATCAGATCCGATGATGTTTGGCTCGATTAATTTGCTTCCATACAGGATTCGATCGGACGCGCCATTGACGCGGCCAAATGGTCAGCGGGGAAACATTGCGAACCAATTAATAATTTCTATAGTTTATGGAATAGTTACAAAAATTGTCCAAAATGTATTCAAATGTCTCGAGTCACCGTCTGATTATTTATGTATGTGGAGTAACCTAAACAATGATTCTCATTCTAAGCTATAATGTCAGTATCCTCTCATGCACTCTCTAACGTGGATTTTCTATAATTCACACCACCTTCCCTCGGACTCACGGGAATAAAGAACCTAGGAAAACAGTAGAGAAAGAGAGATGAAACGGATAGCAGGGAAAAAAAAGGAAAGCTTGTTTCATCACAAATTCTGTGCATTAGCGGGCGAACCGTCAAACGCTATATCGTAGCTGTCCGAATTCCGAAAACACAAATTCTGTCCATGTCCGCGCGGCGTATTACGTTATTATCCAAATCAGCGAGAGTAAAGCGGTCAAAAGCGGTCAGAGAACACCTGGAGAACCTGCTCCTCGAATCTCGACCACCGACCGCCTACCTTGGCTAGGGGAGGATAAGCTCGTTAGGGAGTAAGTGAGGTGACGTCGGGTTCAGCGGATAAACTGGGTAAAATAAACGAACAACCGTCAAACGACTTTTCACACATTAAGCAGTTTGCGATAGCCCAGCCGTGCAAAACGTAAATGAGGACACCAGGGGGTAAGAAACATTATTCGTTTGCGTCCTACTCTTTGGAGGGGTGAGTGTGTTACATTGTTGCAAATAAAGTGGTCGTCAAATTCATTTATCAAAGCTTAACTTTTTAAGCGACTCGCGACTATCGTTTATTGCGCACCCAACTCGGATTCGTTAACTTAACTGAATTTAAAGCTTCTTTACATCATACACGAGGTAAATTTTCGAGACCTATCTTTTCATTAGGAGATTTTTGAACTAGCAACAGATTGATCGCTCCCCGAGTGCATGTTTGAAATGTAACGTTAATAATACAAGAACCTCGCCGCTATATGCACTGCAACCTAGTTTAGATTTATACGCGAAGAGCAATCGATTTCATCTTCTACCTATCATAAGTTTATACAACATAAATGGCAACAGATGTGCTACCTGCTTCTAATTAATTCTTGAAGAAGAATCCATTTCACGTGCAGTAGTCTAATATTATTTATGTTGCCAAGGTATAAGGGTAGCTTTGCCTGGTTAAAACAAAATAAATCCTCCTCGATGACATCCAATCAAACTAAAAGTCCGTATTATCGCCGATACAAACCCACAGTGTTATTTTCACTGTACTTTTCGTTTTCGCCTTTCGATTTTCAATTTAAGGAAGAGTCCGCAACCTTCCCAGCAAATAAAACGTAATCCATTCTACCACGCTTTTGTTACGATTTTGCCCCCGAACCTTTTGTCTCCTTTCTTTCTTGTTTCTCTTTAGTCCTCTTATATTGTCTTATTGTTTCCTTGTATATCTGTGGCTTTTACCTCCCTTTTTCTAGGAATCCTTCGAGTCTTTCAATCCTTTACCACTTTGGGTGGCCACCCATTCGGCAATCTACAAGAGTGAAAACGCGAGTAATACGTGGTGTATAAAGCCAGTTTATAGAGTATATGTTTGTTAGAGAGATATTTTGGAATTTACTGAAAGCATAAATTGTATTATCTTTTCTCATTTCGCTGCGCTTGGGCATTGTATACAGATGATATGTCTCCGCTTAAAAATTTCCCTAATATTTTATCGCTGATATAAGCGAGAATAGCGAAGGTATCTTTCGAATGAAATAGAACAGATGTAAAAGTGTTACGCGTGGGGCGAGGGTAGCAAGCTATAAATTTGTAAAATCTTAGTGAAACGGCCACGTTTCACGGCGATAATACCGGTAACATATTATTGCGCCATTTAATCAGCGACTGAACGCTATCTAGCAGCCGTGTGATAACAACCCTGCCACTTAGAACGGTTTCCTACTACGATTTAGCACGCTGCGCGGTGTTTCGCGAATCTGTATAAGTCATAGTAATCTGTTGCAACAATGCAGACCAGCAAAAATTAAGGCCTAAAAGAACTACGGCCTATTATGTAAGATAGCGTTTGTTTTACTTATAATCTATGCATTAATTAAGTAATGAATATGCAAAGTAGGCAACTCGATGTTTGAAATAACGTGGATCTAGGTGTTTCATAGCACGGATACTATATCGCGTAGCGTACACATGTACGAAACACGAGAATAAATATGAAGTAGCGCAGATCTTGAAAAACATTTCTGCCAGTCTTATTTGACCCAGAAACGTGCAAAATGCACCTGGAAGCTTGTGGTGCGCAACATTGCGAAGCCTTTTTTATTCATGCGCCTGAATCCTCTCTTGATTTTTTGATACATCTTTTGCAGTGAAAAATAACGTAGTCTACGTTCAATTCCAGTTATGGTACGCCCGAAGTTGAACATAAATTCTACGCCCCTGCAGAAATTAATATAATAACTTCAATTCAATTCAGTATAAAAAATTGTCAAGGATTTCATTGAAATATTTGGTAAAAAAGTTAATTGAATCAGTTATATATATCGTTTGTTTGCAGTCTAAAAAATGCCATCTTTCTTAATTAGCGAGAGCTTTGCCTTTCCCACCCTTTTATCACACGATCAAACAGTTGAAAGAAATAATTGCTCCATATAGTTTTACTTCACGTATACCTTTCTGATAACAAACTTCAGAAATTCGAATGGCGATGAAAGGTGAACAAAGGGCAATGTTTGGGACAGGCGAATTTTAGAAATCATCAGGTAGTACACGATAATACTGTTCAGGTGTTATAACCATGACCATATCCCTGCATCTAGCTGCATTTTTATAATTTTCTTATTGCTTCACGGATAAATAACGATTCCTGTCTGATTCGTTGGAACGTGTAGCATCGCGTTGCGAAAGAATTTTTCATTCCCCATAAATTCCAAAATTTCGCCTACTTTTAACGCTGCCTTTTATTTCCCAACCTAATAAATCAATGAAGGTTCGGCGAGGAATTGTTTCGAATCGAATATTGGTCGAAAATCCATGAATGGTTAAGATATCATAGCGCCGTGTGGCTCGTATATCCTTCGTCGTTTCGGGACCTCGCTTCAGAAGGAAGAAGCCGAACTCCATCCGAGTGCTTGTAATTGGTCGGTATTTTCCACCCTGCACAGCACCATGCACCCGGTGGCCCAATTTAATATAACTTATGCATATTCAATAGTTTCCCAGCTACGTCGCCGGAACCGGAAGGGGTTATGCACTCCGGCTCGGTTGGCTTGAGATGCACCGGAAGGACAAAAGCTGGCCCTGCTCAGCAATTTCCTCCACCTCCGCAGAAAGTTCCTGGCGCACCAAGTTCCCAGCAAGTTGCGTTGCTTGACGATTTACTGATTTACCACGATCTGTCGCGACGCGGACTTCCGGTCGAACTTGCGACACTTGCGCGTCACGTGGAGCGCATCAGTCGCGACTGCTGAACTGACTAAGAATCTTGCGATGATAAGAGCAAGTAAGCGGTTGCTAGAGGAAACGGCAGGAAAATTTGATATATTTTATTAACGAATGAACCGAAACTATTTTACAAGCGACGGGAAAATTTCGCTTTTCATCAAAGCGGACAAAAAGTACACAGAATAACGTGCATCCCGTTTGCGAAGTATAATACATTGAAGAATATTTTATACGTCGACTGAAAGTGGAGGGAAGAAAAGTATTACATTACATTAAACGTTTCAAGTAAAATTTGACGAGCAAAATGCTGACAGTTCGCATGAGCTACAGGGACGAGTAAATCTTGAATCGATGAAACCACCTCCTAGGAGGCTTTAAATACTATTCCGAGTGTCTGCATCTCAAGCGCTCGCCCCGACGAAGATGAAAGCCGCAAAAGAGAAACATCCTTTCGCTCCTTCAGAACGATATCGACTTTCGCCTGGGAGACATCGGCCAGATGAATAATATTCTTCGCCGTGCGCGCAGAGTCGAGCGAAAGTCCTGGCGAAAGAAGAAACATAGACGAAGACGAGGCGTTCAGTAACTTTCCCTTTATCTGCTCATCCCGACGTCGTCTGCCGGGACCCGACAATGAATGGATGTCAAAAACGCAGCAATTAATTCAGCCCCGCGGGGAACAAAGGCGTAAGAATACCGTCGGTTGTCGTGGTGCTCGAGAGAAGTTCTTCCTCGACTAGCGACTCGACGAAGGAGAGGATGGAAGTGAGGACAACCACGTGAAAGAAGGAAGGAGATAACTGGCAGTGAGGTAGCAACGGACGGGAGGGCACAATGGTTGGATCATCCAACTTTACTTTGCTTATTGTAATTCAATTTCACGGGGCGTCTGCCTGGTTCCTCTGTCTGCTTATGTCTCTCTTCCTCCACTCGAGCTCTACTACGTATCTATCTTTGTCTGTCGGCTTGCCCGTTACTCTCTTTCTATCACGGTTCTGTATAATTTTCGTCAGACCGTCCTGGAAACCGACCCCACCAACCCCGCGACCTATCGACCGAAAATCCAAAGGGGTGGACTTGACAACTGTTTAACACCTTCACTTACAATTCTGATTTCGCGGCAGGCGTTTGCTCGATCCTTGCTGCATCGCGAAATTATTCGGGGCCCGCGTAGTCGTGAATCCGCTTTACGTAAGTGCCTGTCTCGCGAACGGTGAACTAACTTTTCAATATCTGATACTCTCCGCGCGCGAAACAAGCGGAAAAGAAGTCTTCTTATAGTTGCGCAAAGAGGATAAGCGTTCGTGGAAACGTTTCTGTTTCTGTATGTATTAGCTTTGTCCTGGTCGCTTCAAGTAGGATCATGTGGAACTTACGAGGCGTTCGTTAGCACTTCTTGCCGGCGATCCCGAGGAAATTCGAAGAGTAAACACGTCCGCAGGGGATGAAACGCGTTCACGATATTGAACTCTTTACGAGTTTCGTAGAGGTAACGCAGTAATCACGGTGAAAAGTTCTCGCTTCGCTTTCTTAAGTGATACTTCAAATGTCCACTCGCAGCCGGTTGGCAATTTGAAGATGGAGATTCCATGGTCCCGAAAACGGAGATTTGCAACGATGTTTTTCGTAGTCTAACGAGGAAAGATCTACGCCCATCGTCCATGGAAATTGAATCATTTTGGAACAAATCCACCCCCTACTTTCAAAGTATTCTTTATGGCTACTGGCGGAAGCAAACGAGAGGTATTTGGCTGGAAGAACGTTGGAGCAGACTTTATGCCACTTGAATTCCTGTGAAAGTTACCATAACTGTAAAACAATAATCCTAAATCAGAGCCCCTGAACTGTTCTTGTACCAACAAAACCTACTTTCCAGGAAGAACCTATATCGTTGTACGTTCTCAAAAAATCACGATAAAGTTACAATTCCATCGTTTCTAGAAGATCTAACAGGCAAACTTTCCAATTACTCTAACCATAAATATGTATCCATATTTTTTTCTCTTACTATTTTCAATATTTCCACCCCAGTAATAGCGACATAAAAACAACGATAAAAGCACGACTGTTCTCGTGTGCCTATCATCAAGCAGGTAGGGTAAACATCGGTAACAGTTGGGGCGGTAAAGGGTAAAGGGTGGTTGCATTCCAAAGCAATATCTTGTACCAAATTGTGCGCGGCACGAGGCGTCCCTTCCTCACTCTTGGTTCGTCAACTGGGCCTCGTCTGGATGGCTTCGTTGCGATGCCACGGCAAATACGTGAATGTTGACTCAGCCAGCTATCAGAGTCGCGACGGGCGCGCCTTATTCGAGCTGACTAAACATGCCAACTTAGATTGCCATAACACTGCGCGATGTATATGTCGCAGGAATCTTCAACTTACACTCACTCTGCCGCCTGCGTACCGTTTCATCCCGTCATCCGTTTCGAGCACCTTGAAACCACGCCGTTCATAATCGCTTCGTTTTTCCCGGAGACTTGTTTGGGAATCATCGAACGTATCGGTTCCGATACTCGACAAATTCTTGCCTCGAGCTAGAGTTATTTATTACCGACTATATGCCAAAATTAAGAATTATTACATTAGCAGCTGGGACTTTAAAATAATTGAACACGTAGCAATCCTTGCTATGCCGTTGGATTTCAGAACGAGACACGTTCCACTTCACCCTGGGCGTTGATTCATCTTCCCGTTCTTATCAGGCCACACCATTTTGACTGAATTCAGTGTGACGATTATCGTGGGCGGACACAGTTGGCTGGACTCCAGAAATGCTCGTATTATGTAAACAAAGACGAGGCTGCCGTCCCGATATGAATCACGTACGACGTTATATCAGGAATTACACGAACGCGTGATCAGTGGAATAGCGCTGAACAGGCCAGGACTGGCTCCTGGTGACGGATGCTTCAACGAAGCGTGATCGTTTTTGAGTCCCCGGAACTCCATTACGCCCTTTGCTAATCTCCCTATCCGTGCAAGTGCATTCTACGCTCCACTGGCTACGATTCGAGTTATCTGCGTTACACTTCAATCAACATCGAAACCAATCTGTGCACTTCACTGGGGGTAGCCTTTCGTTCTGACGCATCGACGATGCTATCCTTACACATGGTGTTTCCTTTTGAACGTTGATCTCTTGTGTACCGCTCCACGGCACGGCGAATGTGCGTAGTGTGCACCTGGTATCGCTGCCGCGAAACCCGAGATATTTTTTATTTCGCTTTAAGCCGAGAGCGATATTTCCTTTTAATAATATTAAATTGATGGTAACGGGAATAAGAGCAGACAAAAATCTGTTGAAATCTGTGGCAAGATTTTAATGCTCGTGTCCCAAATATCATTTTAAATCTCCAGTTCATGAACAACGTCCACCACTATCCATCCGCTTTATTAGCTTTCCATGAACTCTGAAAACTTTGTTTTATCTCTGCAACGAGCTTATCAAAAACTGAGTCCGTGGTGGACTTTCATTGCCCCAAATCGTACTACGTTCCAGCCACGATCGAAAATGAAAAGGAGAAAAATGTCCTTCCTGCAGCGTACGTGTGCCCGATCCGCTCGGTTATGATCGGCAAAGGGCGGCTGTAAGTGCGCGATATAAGATGTCGTACGGGCAGTCATAAAACCGTGCAACGGGCAGGTGGTGACGTGGCCCGCTTTATTATCCGTTTTACTACTTTAATATTATATAACTCGAGCCAGCGCGATGACTGACTTGTCGTCCGTGGAAATCCGAGGTTTATCGGTTCGACTTCACTGCAGAATCGTTTACACAGGAAGCTGCTTATCCCTCCAACTTGGAAAACTCTGGACTTTGCAACACCTAGCTAGCTTCTCGAACACTCTTCTCCCGGAGCTTCGTCTTTAATTTATTAGGAGTTGGGGCCTCTTTCTGGTGAAAATCAGTGAACAATGATCCAGTATCTCTCGGGGATTTTGACCGTGACGCGACGACAGCGATGTCCAGAGACACAGGTGACGTTTCACACGAGCTGCCCTTGTCGCGCGACTATACGCGAAATCCCAGACAGTTAATTGCGGTGTCCCGCAGACAAAATGCGTCCCAGCTTCTGTAGCCGACACCGTGAAGGAAACGGATTTGGACGTTGCTCAGCATTATTCGGTCAAACGTTTCCGATTCAATTAGACAGCGGTCTTGTCGAGGAATTTCTCGTTTCATCCCGTTGCCGTGAAGTAGAATTCATGGTAATTCGAGTTTGAGCCGCGAGAATTGAATACACGATACAATTCCCAGATAACGCCGCCGGTTTTGTTTTATTCGAACCGTTCGTTCTCCGGTGAAAAAGATCTCTGCAGAGGTGAACATTGTGCAATGCATGGCGAATGTAATTTACTGAAATTCCCAGAATTATAGTACATGCTGAAAATGCTGCATTGCTCGCCCTGTTATATCAAATGTGCAACGTTATTCAGCGACAAGCCTGTAAGCATCATAAAGTCAGGGTTAATTGTTATGACTTTTGCAACTTTCCACTGCTTTAATTTCCTTTCCACGACCAATAGACAGTAGAACTAGTAAACAGTTTCTGATATATCCGATATTCGACAATTCCAATAAAACTAACTCTTCCCTAACGTGCTTCGAAAACTTTCCTACCTATCCTACCGCCATCGAAATATTACTTTGCGTACCCCATGCACCAGCGCGCACGTTTCACGAGCTACAAAGAATCTCGTTACAATTCGTCAGACG
This sequence comes from Nomada ferruginata, assembly GCA_963583965.1. Taxonomy (NCBI): domain Eukaryota; kingdom Metazoa; phylum Arthropoda; class Insecta; order Hymenoptera; family Apidae; genus Nomada; species Nomada ferruginata. The sequence goes on from OY757216.1 coordinate 17,386,315, forward strand.
CGTGTCTACGCCGAAATAAAGCAAAGGTAAACGTATTCCGGCAAACAAACCCTCGAAAATCCGCGTGAGCGAACATTCTCGCCGGAATGGAGAGACAAGGAAGGCGTCGAAACTGCCGTAGAAAGGAGAAAAATTTCTTCTCCCTTCCGTCGCCCACCAACCCCTTATTTCTTCCTTCCTACTTTTCGGAGGCTGCACAGTGTATATTTCCTTCGGTTATTACATGCACATTCTATTACCCTCGTATTCCTACCACCCCCGCCCTGGCGTGGCCTCATCGTAGACCGTGCCTACGCCGTATTACACTGTGCATGCAACTTTAACTTCCTCTCTTCTCTCTTCCGCCCCCGTGCGACCCGCCCGAAGCCACGTTCGCCGCCCCCTCTCTTTCCATTTCTATCGGTCTGAAACCGAAACTGCTGGAGATTGGTAGCGGAAGGCACCTCTGTCTACGTGGCCCATAGGGAAATACAGGGCTTCGCTCAATTAATGCCTCGAGATCGGAATCTTACTTTGTGCATTTGTACCTCGACTTCCAGTCGCTCTATAGTCCAAAGGAAATCACGAATGAATACGTAATGCGGATTCTGCTGCCAGCGACCGGGATCGGCTGTGTTGTTCTCCGCGATACGTGTACGCCCTGGAACTGGTCGAGACGTATTTCCACTGTATAAGAAGGTAATGACATTCGTACGACGTCACGACTCAATTGGGAATTGCAAACTGTCTGGCATCTTCTCCGCGGACCGTCATTGTCTAGAGTGTATTCTCGTTCAATCCTGTCTGATTCGTGCATTCCTCGATTTTAATTTACATGGCAAACCGCATTCTAGCGATGGAACAAAAGTTGCCAACACCTTTTCACGCCTCGAAGTCTCAAATTATATTCACCCCATTTAACTGGAAAGTGATATTTAGTCAATAGATACGAAACGCAGATCCCCGATACGAAGGGCAGATCTAATCGTAACCTCGATCAATCTTATCTATCGTGATACGTATCCGTATGAAGTACAATTCATTAAATCACGCAGCTAATTATTCATATTCATTCTTCAATGTACACCTGCGAAATTTTTAGTAAAATATTCCGTTCCCCTTGCGAAGCCTGTTTCCTGTCCAACCATTCGCCGCCTTAAACTCTCGTTCCAGATCGAAGTTCCACGGTTTCTTTCCTCCCTTAGAAACAATGAAACTCCCAATCGCATTTACGATTCTCCAGCTTCACTGGTGCTAGTCGAGACCCCGTTTCCCCATTCTTTTCTTCCCTCTTCCTTCCTTCCGTCCTTCTCTGGCTCGTTTCGATCCACGTCTACCGCTCCTAGCTGGGAAACGGCTCGCTTGTGAATCCTTTTACATTTTTATAAAGCAGCTTAATTCGCTGCCAGCCGAGATGGCGCGGCCGACACGGAGAGCGATACGGAAACGGGAACCGGCGTGAACGAAACGAAATAGAACAGTATGGCAATCCGAGGCGCGACGGGCTGGCCAGGGATCTATTATATACATATATATGTATAACGCGTAGCACGGCGAAATTTTGACGAGCCATCGATCATTTTTTCATATTCGTACGCTCGTGTTTCATCGATACCGTTCCACGTTGTTTTATTCATGCATTTGACTTGCAAATTATAGATTGGCTGCCCATAAATCAACGATTCCTTCTTATCTGACGAGCCCCATTTTTTTTTTAATTTGTATTCCACCCGAGCCCGTGGTTCCTTTTGTCTCAAACATTATACCCACGGCTACGGACATATTGTTGCAGGATTGCTGTCAACTTTCACCGGCGTGACTGTTCATCGTTGTGCGCTGTTATACGTACGTAGATCGGAGATTGCGATGCGTACGGGATTTAAATAAAAAATTGAGTAATAAAGTAGGGAGAGATTGCAACAATTGCAAATATTCCCGAAATAGTGTCCTGACGTTTGGATGACCACCTATATTTCATTGCATTTAAACGCGCCGCTTCTCATTTATTAACAAAAAATAGCAGTCGAATAATCCAGGCATGTACCGAATTCCACAAAAATCGAAATCTGCCGATTCAATCGATTCGTATTCGCTGTACCATGAAGTGCTGCCAATACGAGTACGCTGCAATATTTCTCTAATTCATCGTACACTCGTAACATTTTTTCCAGCCGTCAAGCTTCGCGTTCAAACCACTCAAAGAACGAACGAGAATTGAATTAACATTCTTACTTAAATCGCACGTGCGATCGAGGCATACGCGATGACAAAGTGAGACCGGAAGGTGGAAGACGAAAACGGGGTGGCATTCGAAGCGCGAACGTGGAAATGATAAATCGCGGCCAGTTAGGTACGTTAGCTACATACGGCGGCGCAAGGAGAGAATTATTATTGGAGAATTTATTTCTCGGACCGAGGAATTATTGCCACCATTATGCCGGCGGGGGAACACGTGTTTTAACTGGCCACGGGTTAAGCAAAGCCGAACGAGCCGCTGCCACGGGGCATAATGGTCATTCCTTGAGAGTCTTGCCACCGATCGTCCACGTTCAACGCCCGTTACTAGAAACAAATTATTCGTTCGAGGAAGAAGCTGCGTGTATTTCCTAATGCCGCCAGCGGAAATTGGATCTGCGCTAGGATTAAGTATCGTTGATAAATCCCGAATGATTTGGTGCTTGATGCAAGTCTAATTCCGCTCGCATCTTGGGCTAAACTTAATTGGACTCGGCTGGTGATGGTTATGGGATATCTAACATGAGATAAATATTTGGGAGTATAAACATTCTTGGGTAATATTGCGATCGATTAAATTTATCCAACGCGAGCGAATATTTGCTAGAAAATCTGGGTTTGATACACGATGTAATTGCTTTTTATCCTAGTATACGAGTCGCGGTCCTGTTTTCCAATCTGGTGCTACAGAATCGGGACATTACTCAATCCGCGCAGTTGCGTCTAGTTACACTGATAATTACGCTGAAATTACAGGGCGACAGTAAATCCTAATTACTGTGTGTGTCAAGCGGACACACGTGCGTTCAAGACGATACGGAAACGTGCCCCTTGCGTAACAACTATACTCGCGCGCCGACTGCATGTACAATCTCGAATTAATTATTCACTTAGATAACGTCGATCGATACGTCATATTAATCACAACAGCGCGACTAACGTGGTTAATATTAATCAGCAGTCTAGAAGAGGGTCTACGGGGAGGCGTGCTGCACGCGGTGCGGAAGGACTGCCACGAAGGGATAGACGCACGTACATATATCCACAGATTCTAATTACTGATTAGACGGAGCGAGCAACGAAAGGGATTGCAAGCGAAGGTGCACGAATACACGGGCCCCCTGATAATCAAATTCATAGTCTACCACCTTCGAGGCAATTCCGAAAGTTCCAATATTTCTGTACTACCTGCATGAACGGGGTTCAGCATGGAGACCAATGTCGATTGAACTTTAATCAAGATTTAACGCAGAAAATTCGTCGTAAAATTCATTTGGAATGTTCTGAATTTCGTGTTCTAATTCTCTGCTTGGCTCCGCGTATATCGTACTTCTCATACCATAATAAATATAAAGCGTACAATGTTGCACGAGAAATTTACGAGAAAAAGTTTAATTCGATGGCCTCCATTGACCGCCCGGGTGTAAAATTTTAGTCCGGGGAATGATGAAAGTTCTCAATTCGTTATCCACACTTTCCACAGTTACTCCCAAGCCTGTCAAGCAGTTAAAAAGCGCACGGTTTAAAGCGGCAAGTATATTCTTGGTAGACTTTGCTTCTTATCTAAAAGAATCGTAACTCGCCACACGCTGCATCAACACGAGGCTCAACGATCGAAAGTTGCAGCACGCGCCGCAAAACGCTTTTAAATATCAGGCAACAGTTCCCATAGAAACGCAGCTGAGATTAGCGCGTCGGGATGGCTGGAAGAGTAGATTTCAAGCTTAATCGAAAGCGCGCCCCCGTCAAAGTGTATTCGACGGTGCTTTAGAGAGAGAAGCCTCTGGCACGTCGTACCTCTGGCGTCTGTTCCTGGGGAGTCGGTACGGTTCGGCAGTCGCGGTTTTTGAAAGCCCTTTGCACAAAACAGACGCGAGGTTGCACACGAGGCCGAGGTATCCGCAACCGACAGCGCAGTAGAGACTGCGGTTACCAGACCGCAAGCTACTACCACCTACGCGAGAAATACAGGTGGGGCGGGGGCTTGGTCGAGGCACCGGTGATGCTGTAAACCCTCTAACGAGCTTACTTCCCCGTAATATCTGGGCGTTTTAGTTTAACCCGGAGCGTCAAAGATAAATTCGTTTGCGATTAATTCGCCCATCCCGCGTGCCACGCGGCCAGGAATTTCCTTCCTCGGCGCACGAACAACGACTCCCATTGCATCGCGATGAGACAATTCGATTGCGTGTAACTTCGGTCTAGACGAATCGTTTATAAGGAACTGTTTCGATGCTTGCATGAAATTGTATTGCCCGTATTGGCCGATTATTTTACAGATGTCATTTATTCACTGTTGTATGATAAATGTTAGATAAGACGTATCAAATACAAGGACGGTGTTGACGATGACAGTTCAATGTGAAATAGAACAGTATCTTTTCTTCCCTTGCAATCTTGAAACATATAATCCGTGAATATCTTTTATGGAAAAAGATGAATCCTGTTTAGTTGACTTAGCCAAAGAGTTGTAACGGAACAACGTTACTCGATCCGACTCTCGGACCACGCAGATATTTTACCTCAATTATACAGCGACAGCACGTGCAAGGAAACCAGGTTCAACACGCCGTGATTAAAACGGTGTGCAGTAACTATTCAGAGAAGGGTGTTGCGTGAAGCGTCAAGAAACTTCGCGTATTATTATTCGCAAGTGAGAATTAGTTTCCACGCGACTTCGTATCGTGCCTATAATTCCTTTAGCCCGTCGATGCCGGATTCAGAATCGGCGTATTCGATTCCACGCAGTCTAGAATAAAAAAGGGAACGAAGAGAGGGCGATAGAAGAAAAAAAAGGAACGGGGAAAGGTAAAGAAACGTCGCCCTGAACCCGCAGGAATTCATCGACAATAGATAGACGGAAATCCCCGAGTTCGGGTCGGGGTCGAGGTGAAAAATATCTTCGACGGTGTCTCGACTTTTCGTAGCCCCTGCTTGCGATTCGTTCGGCCACGGGGAACCCGTTGTATTCGCGTACAACGGGAAATTGGCCGTAGAATATTTACGACGTGGTCTCACCTCCTTCTCGAAGCTTGAACATCACCACCGCGCAACCAATACCGATGCAGTCGACTACCGGCAAGCTAGACAGCACCTTTTGTGGCTGTCGAGAGACGATTGCAGGTGTGTGCGTGCGTGTACCTTGCACTCAGATTCAAGATTCTATACGACCACTACGGGGATGCACGAAGATAGCGGCGAACAAAAGAAGGGCTCCCTTCTCTTTTATACGCCAACACTAACGTTACACACGCGTACGTGCACACGCCCTCGCGTTTCACGAACCGTGCGCACACACGTGCACGCACGCGCGCGCACACTTGGTCCATCGTCGTTTGCTGTAGCAAAGGGGAAAAGTGGCTCGGCGAATGCGGGGGATGAAACGCGAGGGTGAAGAGGGCGACGGAGAACTGAAGTTGCCGGGCAAGGAACGCAATCGAGTGGGATTAAACCTTCTCGATTGCTTCCAACTTCACGCGAGCACTCGCCATCTCTCTCTACCCGCCTTTCTTTTTTCCTGCTTCATCCGTTGGAACCTCTCGTACTCTCTAGCCAACACCCTATTCACCTCTTCGTTCAATCTCTACTCCTCCTTGAATCCCCCATTGCGGTGAAAAGACGTCTGATGGTGCGGGGGGGAGTCGTGTCAATTCGAGTCGATTCTATCCACCGAGCTCCTCGGGTTAATTGGACATTTTTTATTGTCAATTTGTGATTGAGATCGCGGCGGCCTTTGTCGCGTGAACCGGCTGAAGGAGAGAAACCGAAATGGCGCTTTGTCGAAGGACTCGCATTAGGACACCTTTTGTCCCTTATCAGAGCGACGGGAACGTCGCACGGCTACTATTTCCACGGCAAACGGTCGTTTTCCTGAGATGGTCTGAACGGTACGAGAGATGCGGCTGTTCGGGCATCTCGGTCGTTGTACATGTTTACTTCTCGCCCCTTCGACAGCGGTGAATACGTTCGCACATTTTATTGCGTGCCTGGAATTATAGTAGTGCCTGTGCTCCAAGTGTTTGCAGACAAATAGATTTGCAACTTTATTATGATTTCTGTTTTCTAAAACGGTAATTATTAAATTGCTTTCACCCCCCCAGACAAAATTGAAAAGAATAAATTATACGAATTTCTATTAACACTCCGATCTCCAGGTATGGCATTACGTTTTACAATTGTTGCCAACCACCCTTTAAATTACTTTGCTATCTTGTCCGCTCCAAGTCTTACGTTCCTCCCCTTTGCTTCTCGGACCCATTCTGGCGTCGACGATGAGCCGGCTCGCGAAATATTGTCCGGCATCCGAAGTTTAGTTTTCCGGCTCGGGGAAAACGGGCCGGCAAAGGGAAAGTAAGACTAAAGGGACAGGATAAAGGCGGCGGCGTGCTCGCTCGCTCGCGAGAGGAACGAGTTTCCGCTTTGCTACTTTCGTCAGTGCATCGCAAACACCGGCGAAGAAAGAAAGATATCGCGGTGAAAAGAAGGAAACGGGGTGGGGTGACGTGCTGGCTCGCTTCGCAGAGCTAAATCGCGGACTTTTTTTTACATGCTTACACGGAGAAAGCCCTGAAATATTAAGCGTGCAATTACCAGGCCCATTCACCGTGATGCAACGCTGAGACACGCGTCGGTAACGCACAGAGTGACAGAGATACCGTGGGACGCCGGGGGTGTGGGGGGGTGGGTTGCGCTAGGGGGTTAGGTTAGAGGGGCGGTCGGGAGGAGAGGGGAAACCCTGACGCGGATGGAAGTCGACGAAAGGACAGGGATGCACACGCACACACTCCGTTCTGTTTCACTTCCTCCATCCCCTTTTTCTCTACACGTCGGTTCAATGCGATGATAAAAAGCGCGCTAGGCAAAAATGAAAAGCTTTTTGAGTCCGCCGGTCTCGAATGAAGCGTACGAGCGAGACGGAGCACCGACGAGCCTGTATGCCGTCACATTGTTTCGAGTTTCGTTTACGATGCACCGACGGCCATCCGCCAACCTGCTATCGCTGTTGAGTCGTCATTAAAAACTCCAGCTATTAAGAATATTAGTCGAACGGACCTATACCGTGAAACGGCGCGCATCGTATTTATCGCATTCGATAAGTCGGAACGGTGGTGAGAAGGTGAGTATCGGCGGGAATATTGACTGCGACTTGTGATGCAATCGAATCGACGGAACGAGAACGGGAGGATTAAACGAATAAGAGAATAAATAAGCCCGATGGTTGGAGCGTTCAACAGGTACGGCGGCGAACTTTCTGAATATTCATGTGGTCTCCGTTAAACGAAGAGTAATTTGTTTTCTTCGTAGAACGCCGCTTGTGTTTCGGGTGCTCGTCCTTAAAACCTTGAGCGAAACGGAATTTACGACACTAAATGGACGCGGTCGAAACCTAGCCTGTGGATATTTGGTAGAGGTTCCGGGCGTTGTTACGGGATTGCGATCACTTGAGAAAAAAATCGCGCAACGGGAGGTCGTAAATCATTGGCGTCGAAGCGTGGACGCTCTAAAAGTTACACCACGGAATCAAGCATTCCGATAAAGTTGCAAATACGCCTGGTGAAAAATGATTTCTCGAGGGTAGGCCCCTTTTTAGGACGGGGCGTCCGCCACGTTCTTCTGACGTGGATGCTAATGGACTGTTCCCTCAGAAGCTTTGTTTCACGTGTCCTGTATGTACGTTCGCGATATACTGTTTCGTTAGAAACAAAGCGCAGCATTAGTCGGACAAAGGAATGCAAGAATAAATAGGTCACACGGCAGACAGTGAAAAATGTAATCTTCTATTGACTTTTCTGGGCACTGTGAGACAAAGAAATAATTACTTTCAATGTGCGTGTAAATTAAGCCATTAATGTATTTCTACTATTGCATTCATTTCCTAGACAATCTCAGATATCTCATCTGTCAAACTGTCAAAGAAGGAAATGTGCCAAACAAATTGAATTCCTTGAAAGACCGAGGACCCAGAATATGTACAATGAAAAATGCAATCTAAATATTTCTACCCTGTCTCCCGTATACTACGTTCCCTCCAATCACTTCGCCCCTATGACCAAGAAATCTATCCTGGCGAGGAAGCTCATTATCCGAAACCATCCCCCTCTCGGTTCTCCCCCGATGCGTGCATTAGCGCCACATCTATTTCCCTCTCGCAAGGCGGGGCAAGAAGACAAATATCCGCAGGTTACCGCGCGAGGTTCTGAACGAGCTGTACAGCTGGAGTCGAGCACGGAATAACGCTTTTAATGACGTTGCCGAAACAAAAGCGCCGTGCGACACCGAAAAATCCAGTCACGAGGCGGTTGCTCGTTTCCCCGAAACCACCGTTAGCTGCCGTATCCACGAAGTGAAGTGTCGCTCCGAAAATAGCTGGCTCTCTTCAGCTAGGAAACGGGGCTACGTGTACGCGCGAGAACCAGTGACAGAGGCGGGAACAAGCAGGCGGAGGCGACGAGGGAAGTGTAAAAGTGGTGTGCGGGCGTATTCGTGCGGGGATGTTTCGAGGCCGGCAGGGGGTAGAAGGGGTTCCTGCGCATCACGTTTACGTATACATTATCTAGCAGCCATTTCGGTGGCATCATGGCGTGGCTCCCCGAGTTTACGGGCTGCTCCATCACACGAGAGCTTAGCTTATCTCAATGCGGCACAACATATCTGAGGCTTCCGTCTCTCGCCGGCCGAGGAACTACTGTCGCCAGCGACAGGTGGCGGACACTCCACGATCTGCAGTCAAACGAATGCCCACCGGGCCCTCGGCGGCACACGGTTTGGAAAGTTCTGTCGAAGATTAACTCGACGATTTATTCGGTTGTCCAGGGACAGTTCATTTGCGGGGGGGATTCGCCGGAGCTGGCCACCCGCGAAACCCGTTTCATGCCGGGGACATTTGGACAACAGCTAATCGAGCGATACCGCGATAACATTTAATAAATGCAACGTTAAGCGTGAGCGGGATCTTGATGCCGCGTCTTTCTCTCCATAATTCTGAATCCGATGGGACGCCCCGACGAGATTGACTACGCTAATGCGTACGGACCGAGTTGGATATTTTGACGGGCCGCCGATTACGATTGCTGACGAGGGGAAGCGAAATTGAATTCCTCTGGTGTTTCACCGGATTTATTTTACGCTGCGTAGCAGTCGGCGCTGGTGGTTCTGTGCACGCAAAGGTATCCTGTACTTTGATTGTACCTAGGTGTGTGGCATTTTGTAAGACGAGCATGCGAAGTTATTTCGCGGAAATTTGTTCGGGGAGGCATCGCTGCATCGGAACCGACCGAGTTCAATCCGGATGTTTTTCAGGGGCGATTGTATAAGTCGCGGAAAAGGAACAGCGGAGGGCGAATAGGCTAATACAATTGATCACCTCGAAATCCGCATTGGTAGGAAGAAAAGGGGGGAAGAGGCAGGGAAGGGCGGAGACGCATTAAAGTGCTTTGCGCTCGGTCGGCTTGCGAATTTCAATCTGTAGCCTCGAAACGATCGACTCTCCAGACAGAATAGACCCGGATAAAAGGGAGATTATCGGTTAGTATCTTTTGAAGACCGGAGACACCGTACTCTTCATATCTGTAGAATGCGACGCGCTGCTGACCCTGTTAAATGAACGCAAATCAGTCTACGGTTATCGAAGAGCCGCATGCGAAAACACATTCGCCGACAGAGTGAAACAAAATGGGTCAGCTCGTTAAAAAGGGTGCCGCTGCATCGGAAGGAAGATTTTGACAACCTATGTTACCGAGGAAAACCCTAAAGACACACCACTCCCAGTGTGTAACGATAAGGGTCGTCACTTTTAGTACCACCTTTACACCCTTTCACGCCCCCAACGGATCACGGTATTTTTCTAGCAAACGATAACATTACACCCCCGGCTCTCTCGCGTTACTTCCGTCCTCTCCGTGAAGTTGCCAGACGTAAATGTACTCGGATCCTGCGGTATCTGTCACCGAGTGGCGTGTATGATCCCTGATTCTAGTTACAGAAACCTTCAGGGACGTGGAACGCTGTACAGACACTGGACGCCACTTACGACGCGCAAACATTCCCTCCCCCCGTGGCCCCGACCCCTTTTCAGCGATCTCGCTACACATATAGCCGGAAGGCTGTAGCTGCTAAAGAGAAAGTTGACACGTAAGACAGCAGAAGATGGAAGAAGGGAGAGCTGTATGTTTCAGAGGAAGGTTGCGAAGGTCCTCGGGGTTGGACTGTGTCCACAAGGGTGCCACCGGTGAACCGTCCGGGGAGGGGAGGGTGTCTCAGAGTACACACCCGGTATAAGTAACGAGCCGTCGCTTTGAATGACCTGGCCGCGTATAAAATGCATGGAATTTCGCTCTAATGCCGGCCAGGGAGTTTACCATGCAGCGTATTTAGTCCCGAAAGATGAATGTAACAGGCCCCTTTTGACCCGCCTACCGAAAAAGGAAATGGGAGTAGCGGAAAGTGCCAAAGGATGCACGCGTAGTCGTAGTCCTTGCTCTACTCGGAATCACAAATTGGTCTTACGAGATAGTTCGCCGCTGTCACGTGATCCTTAGCAATTCTTGTATCCTCTAATGCCCCGACCTCGAGATTTGGCCTCGAGCGATTCTGCTGGAAGGGCCAGGGTTTTTTCTTTTTAAACAGCGAGCAATTTAGATCGCTGCCTTTGCCTTCCTTGCGACTCAAATAAAGATTAGCCGACGCAACACCAATGTTCCTGCGCAGGTAATGACAATGGATCAAATATTCGAACCCTCACTCGCAAGCAACCAGAGTGCAACTGCTGATCAATGCACGAGTGCACTGATATACATGTGCATCACGAACAGCAACGACCACCAGTCGACTAGTTGGATACCCTTCACTCGGCGAAGAAAACAAAACGAATTCGCTGAAAGAAGGTACGTGGGTGGCTCGCGAGGGCACGGAGGTGGAGATGATACCAGACGCGGAGACGAACCGGGAGGGGTGACCGTGGAGAAGCTGCACACCCTGGGGAGACGGCAGCTCGTTACGCGAGACGTGGTACGGTTCTCTTTCTCCCTTCTATTCTCTCTTACCGGGCTCTCCTTCACCGCCCTAGTCTCCCTTTCTCTCCGCTCCCCTTCCCGCGATTCTCTCAAACCTTGATCCTTTTCCACATCTATCCCTATCCTCGTCCGTCCTCTATCCTTGCTCTCTCGGCACCCCACGTTTGCGAGGCAGCGCCGCTCTGAATAATGTCCCACGTACACGCCTGTCTCTCCTCTCTATACGCGCGTATCGCTACTCAGTAACAAGTGGATATTATGCTGGTACGGCTGATGCCGTTGCCACCCTGGACCAACGTTGGCCTTGCTCGAGGGGATGCTGGCGTCGATGGCGATTTAGCACCGCCGGCTACGATAATTTATGTATCGCCCCTGCCATTGATCCGCACGTTTTTCTGGTCACGCGTCTCGATTACGGTTTATGGCTTTTTGCGAATATTGCGACATTTTTTTCTATTCTCCACGTGCTCCCTTTATTTATGCAGCCCGTGAATTCCTACCTCACCTCTAATATGCTGCACCATTTGTAACGACGTTCCACCGTTTCAATATCTGTCGACGCATGAATTGCAAAGATTACACGCCCGTAATATTCAAACCAACCCCGTGCAATAATTGTCACATCGATTCTTACCTTTCCTTTCTCGTACCGACTGTTCCGTGGCACGCATTCAACGGCAGAGACAATAGGCCAAAGGGAAACATAAAGAAAGGCGACCGATGAAAAACAGAACGCTGAGGCGTTCCTGGTGAACTCGGTAATGACTGTCGCTACTTTTCCGCCATGTCGGAAGCGCATTGCGCCATTTCCGCTAGCCCGGAAGTGCGGTAACAAAGCGCTTCCGGCACGCGGTCTCGAGGAGGTTGTTACGACGAGCTGTAGCGTAGGGACACTCGGTGACATTTCAATGAACTTTGTGGCGCAGCCATTTTCTCCGTAAAGTTCATCAGGTTTAACATGTGTTTTGGGGGGTTGACGAACTTCACGCGCTAAATTTCTGACTTCATCGAGGAATGAGGGGCGAGAAATATTGCGACCGTGCTTGTGTCGTCCGAGTTGGATCAGTGTTTGCAGTAAACGTCATTTTTCTTTCCACTGGAATTCAATGCACGGATGAAGAATTTCATCCGGCTGAAAATAGAGATGCGTGAAAATTGCTATCTGTTTCGTATGAGAAATAGGCTACGTAAATACGGATTACGTCCGTGTTATACGGGAGTCTGCTATATATTCTATGTACACAGAATTATGGTATATATTATCAAACAATTGTTGAAGACTTAAATTTCTAACAGTAGGCCTCTGTTTTTGACGCCTCTTTAATATCGTTCTGTCTAGCTATATTTCCGGACCTGATAATGCTGTCAAAAGTATGAAAGAAGAGCACATATTTGTGTATCGAATATTTCATAAAAGTATTTAATTGATTTAACATTAATCCTAATCTCATTATTATTTCGCGCGCAAAAGCAATGCGGATTGTTCACCTTGTTTATGGCGTGCGCAGTGGCAAGTTATTCAAGAGAAAATTTCCACGTCTACTCCCGCGAAAATGAAACAACTGAAATTAAATACACAGCGTTGCCCGAGATCTTCACTTTTCCGTGACGATTATCCGAACTTCCATCAGTCACTTTTTCCAAACGCCGCATTCCCTCCGCCACCTTTATCAGCGTCATTAAACAGAAAAGCCCAATTACGGGAAGAGGGTGAGCAGCCCTTGCCCATAACCCGAACGAAGCGACTCCTTGAACGTTCTCCAATCTAATTTAATGAAAGAACGTAAACCTACGCTTCCGGATTAAGGTTTCCAAGAGCTGGGGTGTACTCTCGTCTGGCGAGGATTATCGTTGCGTAGAACGTAAGATTTGCCCTCGGTTTACGTTCTCGTCGGTAGGAAACGCGATTCCACATCGGAATAAAAGAGGCCACCCTTAAGAATGCCTGTACGATGACATCTGTTATAGCGTCGCGTTATCGCGAGGATGGATCGAGCCAGACGTGGCGGTATCGTATCGCACGCGTGGCCCGAACCTGGCTGCTGGCAACGCTCCCAAACTCGAAACGGAACGCGTGTATTCGTATCAGTTTTTCGAACGAGCCTCGCCGAGGAACGTTGGAACACGAACGGGGCTGAGGATGGTCGAGGCCAGTGGAGGCCACCGCCATTTTATGAAAATTGCAACGCCCGTTCCAGCTGCCCCGAGCGTTCAGGCGAAATATGTTACTCCCATCTCGCGATTAAAGGTCGTTATTTTATTTCGAATATGCGCCCCGCTACGAGCGGTCCAGAGAACGTGCCACACCTCGAGCTGGCCACAGTATCGTCACGCGCGAATACGTTGATTTTCTAAAATAAACCGATTATCGAGTATCCAATCGCATTCTAAGAGATAGTTTAGTTTCAACGATTTTCAGATCCCTGTATTTTTTGTTGCGGTAAAAATGCGACGTGCGTCGTATGAATAAAGGAGAGCGTATATATAGGAGAAACGGATAGCAATTAGAGAGACTAAAAGGAGCAAGCTTTTGGACGAAGGAGCCATCGAATTTTCTATAAATAATTCAGAAGTGTCGCATTAGCTCTCGGTTGACGTAGGAATACCTAATTTTCCATTAGAGTAACGTATATTTATGCTGAATTCCTGGCCGTTTTCGTCCACGCTAATAAGCGTGTGCTCAAACGATCCGACATGGTTCTTGAGGCGTAAGAACGAAATATCACACGCTAACGTGGTTAAATTTAAAAATAATCTACTAGACTCTTCTGAACAGCACATCACGAGGTATTAAATAATTTATTCCCCACATTCATAAACAATCTTTCTTCAAAGAATACAGAGACTCGCCTTCGGACGTGATTGAGTTTCCCCATTTCCATTTCTATCGCATAATAACGCAAATTCGAACGGCCGTTATATTTCAGTGTTCGCAGCCGAAATAACCAAATTTTCATCGAGGCAATCCAGCCGATCGAACGCGCGGCTCGTTAATACCCTCGGATGCGTGATTACTGCTGACGCTGCTGAATCGTGATTTCCTACTCGCGGCATAATTTATGCGCTTCCGGCATTCGACGTTGGAATGAAATAAAATTGGCAGGCGACGTTACGCGGTCGCGCGTTTCCTAGCGCAAAGAAGGAACCGTAAAGCGACGAAAAAAGAGCGAGAAAAATGTATAAAAATGCCGCGACGATGCGGGGGCGCAGGAACGTTGAGCTGTCTGTGGAACACGTTGAAAAGGGCCAGCTCAAAGTGCCAGAACGAATTCGACATCGAGAAAATGGGGACGTGCTGGTTAGGGAAGGGGGATGGAGGGGAAAGGGTACAATTAAAATTAGTGCAATTCAGTCACTCGCCGGTAATTCGCGTGCCTGGCATTTATATTATTAAGCCGCGCAAATTTCTCTCGCCTCTCCGCCCGCTCGATCTCCAAGGCTCGCGCGAATACGCACACGCATACATGCGCGACATCGTCGACCCCGCCAGCGTGTGCACGGGTGTTGCACTTTGCCTCTATCCCCTTTGATACCGTCCGCTCCTCGTTTCACCATGAGCCGTACGCTTCAGACTTTCGCGGCGAGAGTTTCGGCCGCGGCTAATGGCCCGGTAGACTCGGAAGAAAATAATTCTGGGTTTTGAAATGAATTACATCTAATTGCTCTTATTACGAGAACGAGAGGGCTTTATTATTCCCATTCAACCGCCTTCCTTCGTCCTGCCTATCTCACTCTATCTGTCTGGCGATCTTTCTCGCCCCTCCTGTTTCATCCGTCACAATCCACTCCAACCGCTCCTTTCGTTAGACGACTTTCAAAGCTCACGCCTGCCCCTTAGCTATTTCCTGTCCACCGTCTGAACTTATCCCCCAGCACCTGACTTCACGGCTAAAGGGGTTTTTCATACGTGAACGAAGAAAGTTCGCGGCTGGGCCGAATAAAGCGATTGTCGTGCCGCGGTTTTCGAAATTCTACGATGCGATCAGTTTCTTACCTTTGGATGTGTTCTCCTAGGAAACGCTACCTTCGGGTCGATCTGGAACAAAAATGATAACTTAAGTAGTGATAAAATTTTTAGTACTTGGAATATCGTATCGTAAAAGTCGCGTCGCAATTAAATAGTATTTGCAAGGGAATAATTATCGTTAATTAAATCCATGAAATGATTTGAAGCATCACAGTTGCGAAACCTAATTTACTAAATTCACAAATGAATGTACGCTGGTAGGCGGCAGTATAAGTTAGACAAGTCCCGCCGCAACTCTTTGTCCATAATCTTTAGGAAGTGGCACAAGTCGGAGAAAATGGGTTGCTTGCAAAAGCGTGCCGAGCAAAGTTCGGCGTGGAAGAAAAATTTGCAAGAACCCCAGGATCACGGGAGATCGGGGAACACGGAAAGCCGGCGTTGTGCGGCAACGGAAGGAAGTGGGTGAATATAGAATGGCCAAGAACGGGCAAGGAAACGGAACGAACGGAAACGAAAGGCACCGTCGGTTTCTCCAGTTGAAACTCCCATTACAATTAATTACCGAGTAATAAAAACTGGGCGCTTAAATACTCTGAATAGAGAGCCACGAAGGGGTTGAGAAAGTGGATCTCTGCTACAGGTGCACCCTGGTTAGCTCGAGCGACCGAACTCTCGGCCCCCTCGCCCCTGCTCCCCGCTTAGTTTTCTACGTTCGCCCGTGGGGACGTGCAACCAGGTCGAATGTAACCGCATCTTACGCTCTACGTGGCTAAAAAGCAAAAACCCACCCCTCTTAGCCTTCAGCATGGTTAGGGGACGCCGCGAAGCCATGGAATTCTCAGGGCAGCCGCGACGTAAATTCTCGCCGCGAAATCGAGCCGCTCGAATGTTCATTCCGGCTTCCCTTGCGACCTTACTTCGAACTTACGCGCGTGAAGCTACGCGAAAACGTACGTGACCGCAGAGACGCTGTTCGGGTGGCCAGCCATTCGAGAAGTTCAGCCTTCGACGACTAAATCTTTGGCAACTTGCAACGGGGGAAGGGGGCTGCAGGAACGGGCCGATTCGACGACTCCTGTCACTTCGAGTTGCATATTTTGTCTGTGTAGCGCACCGTGAACGCGATAGTCGGAGGTCGTGCCGAATAATAATTCGACAGGGAACGATTGGACGTGCTTTCTGAGAACAGTTGAAAGAAGCCCAAAAATATTTGCCCGAAAAGTGCATCGGTAAAAATTGCATGGCGCACACATAGAAATCGTGGGTTTATAATGCGGGGCTGTCCCTTCTAAGAGTATTGAAAGAAACTCCGGTATAATAGCTGTATGGAAACTTGGGCTATTTTATGTTCCATGTGGCGGTTTTATGATATCGGTGCAATTTTCGTTACGAAAAACACCATCCAATAAGATACTGTTAGGTATGCTGACGATAACAGTCCGATGAATACATTAAACATTTAATTTTCTAGCGATCGCTGGGTACGCTGAGTCGGTGACTTTTTATCAGATCCGAGTTTCTCATCGCATTGCCAAACTGGGTCAATTTTTTTTTTGTTTCCACTGTCCAACTCAGGGCGCACAACTTGGAAATTTTTTACCGCGACAAATCCTAGGTCACTGCTAGCGTCGAAAACATTTCCTCTATTTATTCAGCTTTCAAGGATTTATACGAAAATTGAATCAGTTTCTGTGATCAGAAAAATCGCCGTATATATTTCTTTTTCGATTGTAGTTTGTAGCTTCTTCTCATTATTTCGGGTAATTTATTCCGGTCATGTGTTAAAAATATTCGCATTTGTTAGTAAATTCATTGCCAACGAATTTCCCTGACACGGTGGATGATTTATTGTAATCTCGTTTCCTTAACGGACCACAGAAGATTGAAACTTTTATAAACAGGGATTGACATCAACTGGCAAGAAATTGATCCGCTTGTTCGTGTTGCTGGCGAAGTATAATTAATTAATGAAGTTTTATATGCCATTTTCATCTTCGAAGGATATTAAATATTTAGAGCAATTTATTACAATTGAATTTGATAGCATAAAATCCAAGAAACACTAAAAGTGTTTTTCTATTATCGAATCGAAGCCAACGATTTGATTCACTGGAATGTGAATATATGTACCTATGTTTTATTGAGAAGTTATGTTTATTATTAATATAAAATTCTAAATCCGCCCAATCCACTTGAAATTTTGCTGAGCTTCTATTTATGTTCCGACGGGAAATAGAATCTAATTGATTTGCCGAAATCGTTCATATAAAATTTAAAAGCCCCGTGTTTGCGATTTCCTTTTAACTCCTACTATTTTTGTCGAAGGCAAGTGATATTGTGAATAACTATGCCTGTTAACAAATTTCAGAGACAATTTAATAAATCAAGGTTTTAGCACAAATAATAATTCAATAATAATTTTCGTATGACGTGCTTCGCTGAGAAATATACTCGCGTAAAATAAGTAGTATATGTCAGTATATGGTCAGACGTCCGATTATCGTTCTTCTTGTTTGCTATACTTGCAACATTAATCTTCTAGCTTTGAGAAACATTTGTTTATTTATGTTTTATCCAGAAAATCTTGTCAGCCATTGAACCACAATGCGAAATTATTTATTAACCCTGACAATACCAATCAATCGACTTTCTAGATTCAGACACTTTGAAACGATCAAACTGAAATTTTATCACCCTAGACACTAATATACAAAACATATTTCCTTCAATGATACACACTCTTTACAGGCACTCTAGTCTTGTTATCTTATTTACGCCCCTTACTATAATACATTATAATCTCATTTACTGTTCTCCGCACAGTCAATCGTTGCGAAATCTGAATACGCGTCTCGAAAGACAACCCTTTACGAGAATTAATTTAAAACAGAGATAGCGAGCCCGACCTTCAACTTCTCCACGAGAATTTCACTCGCGATAGGCAAGAGAGAACGCATCGCAGAGGGCTGGGGGAAGCCGCGAACGCGGTAATGACAAGCAAGAAAACTCGCCCCTATACAGCCCCACTGCCGCCATCCACACCGACGATGTCGTTCCTCTCCTGTGTTTTCTCCCTTTCGAGTTCTCCGCTCCCGCGAACCACCCGTTTGCATAATCCCCTACGGCAAAGTTCACACCGGTCGCTAGCACGCCCCCGGACGCCCTGGAGCACGTCAAGCGGCTCGACGTCGACAGCTACAACGACGAGGGTGGAGAATGTCTTTCGGTTTTCGTCTTGCCGTGTCGCGATTCTTCTCCGTCTGAACCATCTCCGCGTCGAAGAACAAGAGGTAGAGGGACACGACAGGAAGAGAAGTGTCTTGGGCGCGAACTTTCAGACTGGACCTTTTAGAACAAGTTACGACGGAATCTGCGGGCAAGATTGCGCCGTTGCGAAAAACTGGCGGAAGGTTAAGTATTGTCGCTAGCGTGTTTCGCAATAATTTATTCCGAATGGAAAAGATAATGGGGCGCACCCAAGACAGAGTAAAGGAATAAATGGGCGACGGTGATTATGTTGAGAATTAATCGAGTTAAATAAATTCTAGTTGACCCCGGAATTTCGAAAGCTCTATCGACAGTACAGTCTGAGACAAATTGCGCGAGAAAACGAACACGTCATATAAATACAGATTCAGAAATGTCTTAAATGTGTCAAGTTCGTAAGGTGACGCTGGGTTTCTCGAAAACGGCCTTATCTACCGACCGCAACACGCTTCGTCATTACGTGCAATCATCTCGAAAGATACGACGTCACAATTGAAATTTGTCAACGTCCAGCGAATCATGGTCGGCGGCGAGTCAATCAAGATTAGCTTCACCGATTCGGTTATTTGATTCTTTCCGTTCGATTCCGTTCCGAGGGTACCGCAACCCAGTGGGACAAGGTATGAGATCCAACGAAATCGAAAGGTCGACAGGGAGGAAAGGAGAGAACGAAGGGGGACATTACGGGGGAAAATCGAGAGGCTCGAAGCCATTCTTCTTGGAAGTATAACCCAGTTACCCCATATCGCGAGAAATGATCGGCCGCGAACCATCGACGACGACTGCGGAGAAGACGACGTCGACGACAACGACGATAGAAATTCAATCTGGTTGGCACGCCTGGAAATTGGAAGAGCCACCTATTCTCGGCGATCCCGCTGATTCTGGGATACTTGCCGCGATGTAAAAGCTCGAGCACGTATCGGCCACATTTGGAAAAGTAATCCGGGGCGAAGTGTTCGTTGCTCGAGTTTTCACTCTCGTGTTCCATTTGTTTGCAAGAAAGCTCGGTATGGTCGCTAGCGAAATACGAACGAGTAATTTCACACGCAGATTTATAGTAACTTCTTTAAAATTTATATAGTATCACCAGCAGGGTGGAATAAAGTATTGAAATAGCTACAGCGCTGGCCATAACTATTACGACAACAGGAATGCATTTATTATTTCCTTAATGTATAGTATATGTGTTTTACATTTCCTTGCAAAGGTTGAATGTAAGATGCATTTTCAGTGAAATGAAAGATGGGTCACTAGATGGGAAACTGTCCTAAGAGCAGAAGGGAATTATATATTGAAATAATATTTAAAAATTTATATGAAATAATAAAACATTTTCTTGAGATCATTCAAATTTTGTCATAAGCTGTTCATCGACAAGTAGCCGTAAACTATCGTAATAAGTGACAATAAAAATATTTGTCCCAGCAATTGATACTATGGGAAGGGATGAAAAAATCCGGCAACATAAGTCTATTTACTTATACGTAATTACCATATGTAAAACGGCTCCACGTCTTAATACTAAGGGAGTTGTACAAGGAGGTACACGAGCAGCAGTATTATCAAAGTATTATCAAAGTTTAAATTTTGATCGCGACAGGACGGAGCGATTAAAAACGCGTAGTAATCTAGAATTATGGCGCCCGTTGATGTTGCCCCGCTATCAAACTGGATTTCTATGAACGGTGTATCGTAAAGGGGAGTGAATAGCAAATGAATCTGCGAACTTTGGTGATAAATATTCCGTGTCCGCGCGCGCTTTATAGCTGATCAGAATGCAAATGGATTTTGGAAACTAGCCTGAACTGTGGCGTTATTTAGCTCAAGTAATGGTAGTTCTATGTAGGAGCACGGTGGCTAATTATCTCGCATATATCAATGATATTCGTTCTCTTCTTAATTTTACTTCGCGGAGGTGTAGTGTTGTATGTTAAATCGGAGGCAGCAGGCCAGATTGGAATTTGTTTTTCGGGGTTGACTTCGCGTAGAAGAACTTTCAACGCTTCATATTCGACGGGGGTGAAACAGATGGAAAGAGTGAACGGCCTGAGTGTCATTCAAGATTTAACTCCAGTCTCAGTAAGATCGAAGTAAATATCTGCGAGCTACAAGTGGGAGATTTTCCCACACTCGAGCAATTCTCTAACCCTTCACAGCGGCGTTCGTCTCCTTTCGCGTTTCTCACCACACCCCGGATCTCTCTGCCGCCCCCTCTAATTTTATCTATCCCGGCCACGTCGGCTTGCCAGTTCCAAAAGTATCGAGTAGCTTCCTGCACAATTGAAACCAGAAGATTCTTCCATTGGAACAAATATCTGACAATTGATATCTCTGTAGCATCTTTTGACATTCATCAATTTATAACTTAACCAGTGAAATTATTTAAAGAACTTTCAGGTAAAGAGGATTTTCCTGTAAAACCATTTTCTTGTGAATTTTCATGCATCGAAAGCACAGTCGAGGTTACGACGGGGCGATTTGCGGGCCATTACACGCGACACGTTCCTTCCAAGGAAAAAGCCCGGCTTCGTGCTTTATCGCCGCGGAATCCGCCCATAAAGAAAGTTTTTTTACGCCGCTAATAATCTAAAGAAGTTGGGGGGACATTTGTGCTTGTTTTTATTTCATTCGCGAGGCGCGAAGCACGCGGTACGCGGCAGTTATCCGTCAGCGACGGGAAGCGCAATCTTTTTCCAAGTAGCAGATGGGCCGAATATAAAACGGCACTGCGTGGCACAGTCAAAGATTCCTCACGTATAACTTAATCCGTTTGCTCCCGCCGTTCTCCCTATTTTCCCCGGTTTATGTCAATGACGAGCATTTCTCGGCTGCTGCAAACTCACTCGAGCCCGTCTCCACACGTACGCTGAATTTTAATCGGACACAGGAAGACCGTCCCTTATTGGGGAGAATGCCAAAGTTTTGAGTTTCACCCACAGTGAGGCGCATCCATAAAGAAATGTAGGCTGCGCCGACGTGAATCGTTACAATTTTTATGCTCGCACAAGTATCCGTATCACGTGGAAGCAATGCCGAAACCGAGCTAGTTGAATTTGTAGTGGAATATATCAAAGACGTACAAATCAGTGATGCATGTTATACGAACGTACAGTGGTTTCTATCGTGGATTTTAGTTCTCCTATACTCCTTTTAATTTTTGGTCCTCTAACTGCACGGTTCGTTGCTTTTGTTCAAGAAAATCGAGTGGGATTAATTTTGACAGCCGTAAGATAGTGAGAACGTCATTGTCGCTCTCATACGTAATGCCTGACCACATACAGGGTTATACTACTTAAACCGTTCGACTTCTTTAATTTGCACATTAAACCAATTGATCGTTATTGTAATTTTATATGTGCTCATGTGCGATACTTAGCATATTCCTAATAATATGTTGCAGTAGAATTACTAACAATAAGATAATTGCTAACAACTATCTAATTGCGAGAGCGTTATACTAATTACATACAGCGTTTTTTTTTGCCTTTCTGTTTCAGATCATTTTACATGTGCACTTAATTACATTAGCATATCCGTGTAATTCATATGTAGTAAATTTTAATTTATGTGATAGCTATTTGAAAGGAATCTATGATTGGTTTTTTACTTTTATAGGAAGCATTTCTACTTGAACCTATTAGATTACAGTGGGTAATATGGTAATTAGTTCAATGAAAATCTTAAAATCAAAGCACGGTAAGGCAGAAGCATCTCTTGAAGGACGGATTTATACTACTGATTTGAAAATTAAATTTATTAATATATCGGTACCCTTTTTAAGTCAACTTCCGTTTTTCTACTATATTCATTAAATTTAGTTTAGCTTTGCATTTGGAAGAAGTTTTTCTATTATTTCTAGTAAACCATATTTTAATCATTTTACTGATAAAGAAACACACAAGTAAATTGTCTAACAAAATCCCCAAAATTAGTGCAGGATGAAGTACAACATTATTTTTCAAACGATGAGAAATAAACCAGCTATCGTCTATCATCAAATTACGCAGAATTATATTACAGTTGCCAGTAAAATGAAACAAATATTCTCTGCATTCTGTTTCATAGTGAATGGACACTGTTTCGCTTTCCATATCAAAGCGTGCAGAGACGCGCAATGGCGAAAACTCTCTCAGCTATTTACCGTTCGCCCCTTTCTATTTCCCTTAAGCCATCACTCGTTAGCTATTTAAACACAGCTCGCTTATAATTTATTTCTATTTCGCTGGGTACAGTTTCAGGCAACACAGGCGATCCGTTATATCGGGAACGGAAACGACACGAAAGAGACAGCAAAGGGAAGCGGGATTGCGCGAGAAGATGGATGTGGCTGCAAAAAGGGAAGGTGTAAAGCGAATGAAAGATTAAGTGGGGCGACGAGGAACTAGGAGAACGATTTGAAACGGGAAAACTGAAACGAAGGACACAGAAACTAGAAAAGGAAACGTCGATATCTTCGATGTCGTCGTGTTTGATCGGATAAAGGAGAGACGACTGGAATTATTATTAACTTTTAGGGATACAGTCGAGTCGTTTCCAGTATTTTTACGACACCTTCTTCACTGCCAAACACTCCTTTAATTCGCATCGCAAATTAAGAGTAAATACTGTTCGATCCTAAATGCGAGTCCAGTCATAGACCTGACAAAAATTCCTCCACAATGTTGAATTTAAAAAATATTTCTAACTATATTTATTGTAATATAAACTTGAGTATATTATTTTCACCTCCCATCTTTGCCACGCTAGGATATAAATAACAGGGCACCATTCACGCTTTATGCGTAACGTATCCTTATCTCCCTGCGATATAATATTCCATAAAGCACTAACACCAAATGTAAAAATTGCAAGTAAGTTGACTGCGCATCTCATTTTGTAATTGTTCAATTGAAAGTTGTGATTCCGTTTGATAAATATCATGAAACAGTCCTGTCAAGTGTAATCTCATTGCGTAGTGAATTATTTAAATTTTAATTGCGGCGACCATTGCAATCCATTCGATTGACCGCCTCTCTCTCTCTCTCTCTCTCTCTCTCTCTCCGTCGTTCCATTTTTATTCCGGCGACGAAACGACAGCCTCTTTGATCCAGCCTTTCTTTGTCGCTTATTTTGAAACGGCGTCTGCCTCTTCGCGTCGCCGTCCCTCTTTTTGCCGTTTTCTCTCCACGACCGTTCCCTTCCTCCTGCTCGTTTCCCATTTTACCCACAAGCCTTTTCCCGCGTTTCATCGTGGCACACGCTCCACTTGCCGCCGATGTTGGGCTCTGATTTCGCGGATCCGCCTGGCACAACACGGAAGCGAAGCTAGTGGATGGTAACAAGCGGGTTTGAAACAGAAAATGGTAGATTCCATACGGGAGAGCTGAGGAAAAGGAGCGCGATGCGTGGAAACGAAGCGTCTAAAAGGGAATCGGACATCGAAAAGGTTTACAAAGGCGAAAAAGTAGCAGAGCGAAGAGAAAGGGGGACGCGGTGCTGGACAATACAGTCATCGCTTGGAAACTGGGCCAGAAACAATAAAGCGGAGCTCCGGATGGAGCGGCCCCTTTTTCTTTTTCGTTATCGTTCTTTTTAGTGAAAATTGAACTGTATCAAGTGTATGAACAGCTATTGATAAATGTATTGACCTTGAACCTTTTTTTTTTTAAGAATACTGTAAATGCTGGAGTGATCGCAGGTGTGGAACGGAAATTGAGAAGTGGAATACTGAAAATGAAAGCAATTTGTTTCATGTTCCTTTGTTAAATATATTTTCACTATTCACTTGTGGGCACTTGAATTTTTTCTACTTTTATTCATAATAGCGCTCGCACGTGGTTACTGTACATTCGATTGAAACGAAATTCAAGAAACTTAATATTGCACAGGTCGGGAATATTTAAAGGCAATAAAGTAATACACTCAATTATTTGAAACTTGTGTAAGCATCGTATTCAATTTACAACGTTCTCGTTATAAAATCAGTGAACTCGCTATGTTATTTCATGGACGTAACGTTTGAATCTCTGTGGGCAGAAAATTCTGCAGAAATTGAAAACGATCCAAGTTCTCGTACATGGAAGATAGCAAGCGATTCAACGAGTTTGCGGTAATATTGTTCCAAGCAAAGTCCTTTGGAACGAGCGATTGAAGTGTTTGCGAATCGGCGAACATACGAAGATTCTTCCGGCAGTTTGCAATGATTATAACAGCTCACGCCCGCGTGGACACCGCGAAAATACGGTATATCTCCTGGCGCACTCGAAAGTATGGCCAACTTCGATGTTCTTGCTGGAGCCATAAAGTTTCCACGGTATCCTCGAAACTGGCCGTAATGGCCATCGCGACTGTCATTCCTCGGTAGTTCGAGATGTCACCGGGATATAGAGAAACTAATGTAATGTAAGTTATTTTCGGGAGTAGATTACGATCGGATGAAGCAAAAAGAATCGGGAAGTTTTCCTCCAGCTGGACTTGTTCGACAAAGAGCACCAAAGGAAAATTGAAAAACAACATTTCTTAACGTCCACGGGGAAAGGCAGTATCTTACTTCTGTGCTTTCAATTGCGCAACGGAAGTGAATGTACGGATGATTCAAACATTGGTTTGTGCGTTACTCGTTGAACCTGTTGAATAAATTATTCACCTATTTATGATGCAGCGTATTGAAGTACTTCATACACAGCGCATTCGCGACCAAAATTTTCAATTCTATATTTCACATCAGAGAGTACAAATTATCCGGGCATATCCCATACGATAATCGAAAAATGTTTACGGACTTGAACCGAATCCACGCATTAAATTCCGAATAAAATCATATATTAAATTAAATTGGAACACGGTTTTCGCGTCGCGATAAATTCCCCCGTCTCAATCGTTGCGCAAAGCCTTGAATAAAATAACATACGCGTACATCGAAATCGCTGGCCAAAGCACGTCAACTTCGCGACGCCACGCTTAACAGCTTCATCGATTAAATGGGGCGATTTTCCCCGAGTTGGCATTAAAAAAGACTGTATCGCGTGAGAACTATATTACTCGCTTCTCGCGCGATTTCCATTTCGCGTCGCGCGTCACGTACGTCAAGATACAATTCGTTACGTCCACGGTCCACGAACGACCGTTGTAAATTACCGTGACTCCCGGGGAACGCGAATTTATTATATCAGTAGTCAGATAGGCTCGGTCAGTTATTATGCGAGCTGACCGATTGCTTTTATTAATATTCGCGACAGCTGCGCACCGATTCGTCGTTCATTTTCCTCTATCGGTGTTCGCCGTCGCCAAGATGTATCGGCGATAAAAATGGATTCAGATCATTGAAATTTTCGTCGCATTATCGCATTCAATGCTCGGGTCGTTAACGCGGGCATTCGTTGGACTGTTTCGCGTTGGAATGCGAGGGTATTTTTGTTAGTCTGGTCCGTGTGCGGCTTCGTAGCAGAGAGGAGGATCCTCATAATTTCTAGCGATTGAAAAGCTTCCGTGGAACGAGCAAAGTGGGAAGGGTGGGTGGACGACGCGTAATCCGGTTTTATCATTTACCATCGCTAGCTGGAATTCCGCTGGGGCCCGACGTTCGACTGGGTTGGGGTATAAAGTACGTGGAATATGCGCCACGTTACTATGGCCAAGGACTTTTTTCCTGTTACGTGATTCATCGTGCAGAGGATAGAAAAATTGGAGTGATGAAATTCGACTTGAGGAACGAACTCTTGTATACTTGATTGTACAAATTTTACGATGCTGGTATAAGTAATTCTTTTATCTTGTTCAATTCCAACGTGATTGTTCCGTCGTTCACAAATGCACGTGTTCCTAACTATCAAGTCCGTCGACTCGGACGGAATGTAAATTGTAAAATTAGTGGCAAAGGTTAATCGAGAAATTAACCGCGATTATCGGTTCGCGCAGCTATTTATATTGGCCGCTTTCGAATGCCAGCCTTTATCAGCACAGATTAAAGCGTAATTGGGTCAGTCTGATTAGAACAAAACATCCCGTTGCGACTGCACATAGGTGAATTGCGATCGCGCGTGATTATAACCGAATTGTCTGGCAATCTTGCACATTACATGTATGTATGCCAAATCTTGCATAAAAAGGATAACCAGCAAATGAGAACGAAGACGGAGGGCACAGTTGAGAGTGAAATAGAAAGTCTTTAAAACATATATACAGTGAAATATGCAAGTCTTTAAAAATAAATTAAAATGATACTGACAATGGACGATCCTTTATAACTTGATGCTGCGCCGCGTACATTCTGTTTTGATTTTTTTTTGTCTGCGCGCACAGCTGGTGTACAGGTAGCAAGGGAATTTTTAATAACAACGCTTGTCAGAAATCTTCTCGACAACGTCACCGGCATTCGGCGCCAGCCAATATCGCGTCGCCCCGACCAGCCTGAACGTTTTAGCAGCCGGCATCTGCCGTCACGATGAACTACCTTTTTACGAAGGAAAAGGCAGTCGAGGACAGATCCAGAAACGAACGAACGGATATCGACGGCCGGCCGTATCCGATCGAAAGAAAGAATTAAAAGGGTAGAGAAAACGCGAGACACTCGTAGGTAATCTGGCTTTATTAAGAAATAAAGGCTGCCTGGCCACTAATCGTGTCCCCTTGATACTTTAATGTATTTATCCCCTTTGTTATGGAAATGCTCAGCTTCGTACAGGATCAACGGAGAGAGAAACGAGGTTTATTAGTCCAGTGATATTTCAACGGAGATTAGTTGGAATGAATATTACGAGTGGCCAGTGGGAACGCTTTTCACGCGGCTTTTAATTAACTATTTTTTTGAATAAAGTGATATTAAAATTGTCCGGGTTTGCAAGGCTTTTCTTTATTTCCTACTTCGACGATGCAGTGTGAGTGGACAATTCATTTGGAGGCAACGATGCATCTTTAGGCACGGGATAAGGGATGTTTATTTCTATATTTGTTGGATTATGTTTGCGAACCCAGCAGTAAGGAAAGAACTGCGGCGGTAAACGTAATTTTGAAACATGAATCAATTAATTAACACCGAAAAATTTGTTACTGGGTCGTGAATGGTATATCTGAACCGAAATATAAAGTATGATCGCAATAATAATGACACCACAGGACGAATAATTGTTCAACAAATTTCTCTATGGCACCGTAACGAATTTATAGAGTATGTTATATCCCCCCGCCATATTTGGAGCGTGGCAGTGAAATTGTGGGAAATATGTGCATGTGCGTCTAAATGAAATGGACCAGCAGACACAAATCTGCAATTTCATTAATCGTGCGAAAAAGACAAGGAAATTCTAGCGTGGTAACGTATTCTTGACAGCGACTGAGGAATGCGAGTTGCGCCAGTTCAGCCGTGTAATATATCACTTTCTTTATAAAATATTCAGGCCATAATATTTGTTAACGTAGCAAAGGTAATATAAACGCTACATTACAGGAACATATTGGTGCACATTTTATTTTAGTACGGACATTTGTAAAAAGGACAAGGTTGGCCGTACTTGTTTCACACAACTTTGGAAATCAACTTCGATAGAAATACAGTAGAACCTCGATAACTCGAAAACCTCTATAAGACGAAATCTCTATAACTCGAAGTTTTTTTCTCTTCCCTCGAGATTCGAGTTATCGAGGTTTGACTGTATATCGATTTCGCACTGCAACAAAATTCACCTTCCACTTTAATTTTCAGTGGGCCAACTAAATGGCCTTGTACACATTGAACCAACAGCAACGGCGACGAGTACAATAAAGAATACTGTTAAATCCAGCTCGGACTACGCAGCAGATGCCTCTCCAACGAGTCTCCCTGAAACGTATTACGAGTCTGTCGGTCGAAACGCCTTTCGACGTGTTCGGAACGCTTCATAAATATGCATCGAGCAGCGAGAAAAGCGAAAAAGGAAGCCGGCGACGAGAGGGACAGCATCGAATTGATTTCCCTCGTCGTGTGAATAACTTAAGCAACAGTTATTCCTTGCGGTCCATCCGGCGAATCTCCGTAGGCAAACAATGGTGCCCCGGTATCGATTTTGCTAACGTTAGAATCCCACAGATAACTTGTCAAGGGGTGAGCCAGTACTATTTCGGAAACGATCCCGAGCATTCGAGGAATTCTACGACAGGACTGGCAGAACGTAACGGAGGCAACAACAGAAGCAACGAGGGACGCGCAGTCTCTATGCTGCGACCGCAACGATGACAAGGAAGACGAGAACAACGAACGAACGGGACGATGAGGAGGGACGAACAGTGACAAAACAATTAAGCAACTCATAACTGCCTTGCACAAGCGTCCTGTGGACACCGTTCTCTCTGTCCCGAGTTCCGTCAAAGTGTCACGGACAACGAGGTCCAGCAGACCGAACAGAAATTGCAGCTTGCGGGAGAGTGTGCCGGGCATAATATCCCTTCACGAACTCGCGAGCTCTACGCGGAAGAAGCGGTTCACCTTGAATCGTCAACTCATCGAATAGTTGCCATAGATTGGGTGGCAAAGTGGTTCGAGTGGTTGAGAAGGAACCATTGATTTTTATCACTGCTATGGAGATAAAGAATACTCGGGAGATAAACAGTAGGAGTTGAGCATTGCTCAGCTAGAACAGAATGTTCTCCAAATTTTTGGCTGCTCTATAGAAAACATGCTGGCAGAAAGAGAGAAAATTCTATAAGGAGAAGTGTAATATATGTAAATATTTTTGGAACATAAAACTATGTAAACTCATACTGCATTCGCGCCAATTTCGACAGAATCATCCCCACCCTGTACAGTGTAACAGCATGGAAACAGTAAAACGAAGAAAGAAACAGGACTCAATTTGCCTTCACTTTGTTCACGCCTTGGAGGATGCCCGAAGGAACGTTCTGTGCAAGCGGAACCAAGGAATTTGACAAAGTTAAATCGAAGTGAAAGCGGGTAGTCCCGAGATGCACAAGTGGAAGAGGGACACCGGAGCAAGACAGAACAAGGGTTGGAGGGGGATAGAGTAACAGTGAGAGGGAGGGAGATGACTTCAGAGAAATTACCGCAAGCATTTCATTCTCTCTTTTTCTCACCCCTCCTTTCCCTTTCTTGGTCCTTTTCACGCATGGACCGCGGCTCTGCCGGCACGTCAATGCTTTCAGGCGATAAAGTGCTTTTCTTTACGAAACCACCATCCGTCGCACAAGCGCGGCCAATCAGGCGACAATGGCTCGTAAATTCGAGGCAATCAGGAGGGAAGCCGAGACGTGACCGCGGCAGCGGTGCGATATTGCTTATGAATTATTTAAGCGGCCAGAATAACAATGTCCTTCCTCTCTCCTCTCCTTTTCTAGCATCTCCTAGTTTGCTCGTCTTTTTTTCTCTACCTTGGTACTTCTGTGTCGCTATACTTCTCTTCTACGTGTGCATATTTGACGAAACCCGCGAAGAAATTTCGTCGTGCTGCAATTTTTCGTTTCGAAGAGATCATGTTCGCGTGAACTTTCATTTTCGGCCAGACCAGGCACATGCCGAGCGGACGTCTAATTTATGAAAATCGCCAAGGATCTTCGGCAACGTTCGCAACGTCTTATCGGCTTAAGTGTTTCCAATAACACGGCGTGGGACAAGAAAACGAACTATGCAATTACGTTGAAGCCTTCGACTTCAATAATCGACAACACCCTTTCGAGTTCCCAGCGTCGAGCCGGACCACCAGCTGATTCCAAAGTCCCTAACTACTTACTCCGTGGGAACCTGTACATACTGTTCGATTCCCGCTTCGATCATTGCGCCTCGTCCGTAATGGAACGTTGTTTAAGACTGCATGTTACGAAATCGGTACCTGCCCGACGCGTGATTTTCCCCCCGCCTCGGTAAATCTATTGGAAATTGTCACGTTTAATATGCACGTACCATTCCGGAAGGGAATGTACACAAACCATTCGAACATTTTATATTATCCAAAGATTGAAATATTCTTTTCATATAATCGATTGCTTACTATTCTGATATTATGGCGTGTCATACAAAACTGATGAAAATAGATTCGAATGAATTCCGTGAGACGAGCAAATAATCGAATGCTTGTCCTCATAATCTTTATCGATCGCCCTCAAGCTCGTCGCGCTGGAATTCCTATTCTTCTAAGGGTGAGTCACGGCAATCAGTACTTGGAACAAAAAAGCCCCCACTGCCTTCTGTCTAAGAACGATGCTTGATTTATTATGAAACGTGGCCGTTCCTGTTGCTACTCGAGGAGGTGGTTTTCGCCGTCTGTCCGAAAGGGCGATTCGAAAAGAAAAACCTCCGTTTTTCAAGTGACAGATTTCCTTGAACGAGTTCTTGAACGAGCAGGTAGACGAAAATGTACCTCTTTTTCTGAAGCCTGCCTCCCACCCCTGACACTCATGCGCAAAGGGGGATAGATAAGACCCTACGTATTCCCGGTGGTGGGACGCGGCAGGGGCTGTAACGTGGGACGAAAATAGAGGCGTGCCGTGGCACAGAACGAGACGGGGCTTCTTGTGTGTACCGCACCAGAGAGTGGAGTTTTACGCGTGTTTAATCTGGAAATGGATCGCTCGAGAATGTGGCTCTATGAGGCGAGTTGAAGGGACCGAGAGTGAGCGAAAGCATGAGGGACGAGGCGAAATAGGAGCAGGGGGTGGGGTTCTGCGAGGGGGATGCAGTGTATGCCAGTCAGTGACGCGCTATCTGTCTCCTCGTCGTTATCCTTTTTTCCACTTGTATCGTAAAAACTGACCAGACTGGCTCTCTATGCACTTTTTACGCTATGCTTCCGCCGAATATACGCCGCTGAAAGGAACAAAGTGATTTAATTGTTCCCTTCCCATTCATTTCTGACACAATCGCGTTGGCTATTTCTACGACGACCGCACGAATCGCGTGTACCGGTCTCCTTGTGTCGTTAGGGCTCGACGAAAAACAATTTTCATTGCGGGCTCGAGCTTTTCGGGCGAATAAAGAGCCCATTGGAGTTATCACTTGAGACTTATTTGAGGGAAGGAGACGCAGGTGTGGTGTACTTCTAAGGGCTCACGCGTGAAACCGAAACGTGATACCAATTTCCCCTGTGCGTGCTTTGAATGGACCGGCATACGCGGCTTGGTTTTTCTCACGCGACTAATTCACCCCTTTGTTTTTCCACGAGCCTTGCAAACGTTCGCCCATAGGAGGGGATGAATAAAATGTCACGATGTTAGTATCAAACTTCGCTTCTGTCACGCCTGTTAAGTTAAGCGGAAATTATCTAAGATAAAGTAGCAACAATAACAGGTGGCAACTATAAACAGACGCGAACTCCTGGGAGAAGAAAAATTTATGTTTTCCACCCTGCTGATCAAACGAGACGTCGCCTCCTTCAAGCTTCCAGCGTTAAAGCACAGCAACGTTATCTATTTTGGCAGCAATTTTCTGGAAGCGTGTGACATAAATCGCAGGTGGGAAAGCTAATTTAGCGGATAAAATGTGGCCGGTCTCGAAATAAAGCCGTGGGTCACGTCGATATATCGCGCTCGGCACACCCGGCCGCAGGCGGCTTATATATCATACTAATTATTTATATTTCATGCACCGGTAGGGCAGGTACCTGCTGCCTACAACGTGTACGCGGTATTTTACACTCATGATACGTCGCCATATACTATGCACAGCGTGCAAACTCTATCCGCACGGTTCAGCGACGTGCGTCATGAAAATATCGTCAAACTTCTGGTCATCTGGATCACCACGCGTATTATTCCGGTATCGTGGCGAGCTTAAATTTTAACACCGTCCATCGAACGACTGATCATTAATAACGACGTCGCGTTATCTCTAGCTCACTAGATTATCGCTTATCTAGTCCCGCCTTTTATTTATGCACTCGTGTCGCGGTGTAAATGAAAAGCTAAGCGTCGGTATGACATTTATAAATACGTTGTTTAATATATCGGCTGCGAAACCGATATTCCATCCGAGTCTTTCGTTTAATTAGTATCGATTAGTAATTGCAATTTTTTACGGCCCGATAGAAAAGCCAATTGCAGCTGCGAATCGATTGCAAATTGCTGATCGATAACGCCGGCAATTCTTCGCGGTCTATGAAGCAAAAATTATTCGCGGATCTGTAAGCTTCAGTCGAATTTCGTCCCCATCCATACGGACGTAATGAATTATTGTTTCTACTGTAATTCAGCTGCGATTACGATTATCCTTCACCTGACCACTCCGCCGCAATTGCCGAGCGAATAAAAATAGTACAATCCGGTTGAAAGATTAATTAGTCGACTAACGCAAAATAGCGAGGTCCGTTAAATTTTAAAAGAGATCATTTCATTCGAGATACTTTCGTTGAACGAAGCGGGTCACCGTTGAAGCGGGATGCATTCGTCGACAGATAGTTGGAAGGAAAGCAAAAGTTTCGTCGTAAAACATTTAAGTCACCGTCTCGATGTGATTTATAACTAAGGATAACTTCCCGTTGAGTTTACCATTTCGACTGCTCAACTGACAGTGACAGTTTACTCCTTGACGAGGAAAGGAATTGGACGGAAAAGTTCCTGTTGATGTTACGCGCTATTAAGGGGATCGTGTTTCCCCGATGCCGGAAATCAGAGGGAATGGTATCAAAAGGCTTTGGTGGAATGGGTTCACCGTTTTATTTTACGTCAGTTAGTAGACGCAGTTAAAAATCTTTCTAGCGTTTGCTTACGTCCGCGTAACATCCTGCGCAAGTTTTGGCTTCGTTGCCTAATTGCCAAAAGAATTACACGATTCGAGCAAGTAGAGCTTGGTAAATTTCATGCAACATTATATCTGGTCTTCGTCAAGATTAAAGATACTTCTATAAAATTGTTCCCCTTTGTTTAATTCGGCCAAATTACTGTGAGAATTTTTCAACGCTTCGGACGTTTCAACGAGACTGCGGAAATTCATTCTTTCGATAGAGGAGAGTGCAAACTGAAAGAAAAGACGCTGCTCTTCGTGCAATTTCAATAGCACTTCCGAGGGCTTTCATATTTGTGAACTATTCAAGCGACATCGTGAAACAAGTTCATTAAACCGTAATCAAAAATCTCCATTCGACTACATCAGATTCAGGGGAACATGAAATATTCATGCACCGATATTTCGAGCGAATTTTTCGCGCATTAGCGAAAAATCATTAACACCCCTCGATTAATGGAAACGGCGCGGGATGAAATTGTAATTTCGCGTCGCCCGTTGCGCAGAGGATGCATGCATCGTGCAAGCACGAGGACATACCGATGGCGTCGCTATTGCTATGAAAAATTCTATTCTCGCGTTCGATGTCAGTAAATAGAGGGATAAATCATTCGTGGAATTCGGCCAACGGGTACGCCCCGGAGAAAGATAACTCTCCGTGCTTATAAACGGTCATAAAACTCGGCGCTGCTTGATTTAGTTGTGCGTCCTTGGTATGCGTACTCAGAGTTAAACAGAAAATGTCGCAGCACGATACCGCTCGTGTACACTCCCGTAGACATCTCTGCGAAAGTTTCCACGATAAAAATGTGGTTATTTTTCACGCGGCATACACAAAGGGTGACTCGATGGGGGGGAAAGGTGGCAACGAGTTTCCAGTTAGATGTAAATGAGACTTCTCGAACAAACTGATGCTCAACAATTAAAGTAAATCATACGGCTGGCGGCGATCTCGTAGTTCCTAACTGCTCGCATGCATGCCAATTTTTCCGTAATTTCATTCCGCAAGCGCCGCGATACCGACCGTCCTAGTTTGGACTTGTTTTCCCCGTGATTACAACGCTGGTGCAATACCGACGCGGCGGTGGGAACGAATTAAACCGCGCTAGCAACAGATGCTACAGAGCCTCTGTTTCGCAGTTTAATTCGCGACCGTGATAAGCGGAAGTTCCTTGGAAGGCCGGGAAATATATCTTTGGGATCCGCTGGCGGGTATTAACGAGATCATGCTCCAACGGACGCATCGTTGTACGGTGAATTGCAAAAGATTTTCGGCGCAGTACGCTGAAAGGGCGCAGGTACTATTGTTGTTGTTGATGATAGGACTGAGGATTATGGATAGCACGAGATACAGGTTGCTGGGTGTAATTTCATTGCGCGTTCTATGTTGGGGGAAGAAAGTGTGCAAATATGGTATTCGGAGCTCCGATTGCTCGTTACTGAATAAACGGTAGAATTCTACAGTAAGTCAACGATCGGTTGATTCGGGAAAAGTTCGGCGTATTCACCTTTGAAGGCATGTTTATTTTAGCACGGCAACAATTTTCCTGGAATTTTTGGTTCCGCTCCGCGAAAACAGAATATGCGGGACATCGGGGCGGGGGAAAAAAATGGAAAACTCCTAACAGTAAAGCAAGCTGCGGAACAAGAAAGGGAACGAGCGTGCGAGAAAAGGAACGAGAGGTGCGCGGAAAGTTTGAAATTGAGAACGAAAAAAATGCGAGCGAGAAAGCCTTTTGGAGAGAAGGTGCGCATGCACGATGACGTTGATAGGTTGTGGAGGAAGGGACGATGAGATAGAGCGGCGAGGGGGTGGTAAGGCAGACGGTTTGTATTTCAAATTTAAAAGCATTCGACAATGGTCGCTTCTCGTATTGTTGACTCACTCGACGAAGGAGAGAGGAAAGAAGAAAGAAACGCGCAGAAGTATACGCTAGAACGTGACGGGACAGAAAGAGGTGAGGAGGGAACGGAGGAAAGGAGAAGGTTCAAGGGAGAAAAGGAGAATCAGGGGTGGCTGGAGTTTTGTAAAGGACTGCAGACAATTTCCGCAGGGCTTAGTGGCTCCAGGCTCTCCAAATAAATTATTCCGCGGATGAGCGACGCTGCTTATTTTTCACCATTTTCCCGAGCTACCAGCAATGGGTGTTCAAAGTCTACGTAAAGCGTTTAAGGGGTATCAGCGGCAAGAAACGTGCTAGGTTAGACAACGTGGAACACTGTTCTCCCATACGGAGCAGAGACAGTAATTGGCTGAACATTTTGATGGTAATAAAATCAGAATACGCTCCTGGACTTCGTCCAGATTGCGCGATCTGTCGTGAAATCAATTTCGCTGCAGTATCAATTCTAACAGAGTTATTCGATGGCGTCTATGGTGCCGTTTTCGAAGCAGCGGAATCCCAATGGGAAGTTTCGAGCTCGCAGATATATGAAATTATTGTAAATGTGATTTCGCACGAGAACCGAATGTTTAATTGCCATGCAATGTGCAACTCCTTATAACAAGCCTATGCAATTATTTGATTGATATGCAGAAACCGCCAACAAATTTAATATCATCATGAGTATAGTAGAAATAAAATCGCTCTATGTAATGGAATATAATTGTTGCGTTAACGCGAATCGGTGAATTGGAATCTAAAACGTAGAGAACTGCGAACGAGTTAATTTCGCGTCTGGAGGTTCAACGATGTACGCGAACGAGAATCCCGCGTACTCGACGGTTGAAACTGGACGAGAACCGATCGAGAGTACTTTCGACTGCAGGCACGTTTATACATCACCTATCGATCCCGCTTTTTTCTTCGTTCCTCCGTGATGCTCTCTTTTGCAGCAAGGCCGTTACGTGAAAAGTGAGTCAAAGGGGTTAAACCCTCATTCTTCTTCCACTAGTAGCTACCCCATTTATTCGTGAAACAAGAGAACAGGAAGTGGGAGAAGGGCCCGGGCCACCCAATGAACGGCGTGTCGTCGCGGACGCCTCTAAAACACCGGGGTCGATTCAGAATATTCAGGAATGCGGGCCATGCAGACATTTCTAAAGAGCTTTGACAATTTCCTGCCTCTTCTATTCTTTGTTTTCGCTTACCATTTACCCTGCTCACACTCGTGGCCATCTATACACGAGTTCACGCTGTATAATTTCAATTCGAATTTGGCATTTTCGATCGTATACACTTTTCACGCTGTCTTCGACATTGACCTATTTAGAAACTATTTTAGTCAGAAATTTATGGAATATCTAGTATAGAGGGGATTAAGGAGGTCTGACAATAGTGTAATAAATATACAAGTTACCTTATATTTGATGCCAAGCTAAATCATTAACATGAAACTTAAGTTGGTGCAATTCTGTTTGTGTTTTAAACGTACTTTTCCACATATTGGACGGTAGGTCTAAATGTGTTAAAATATATTCGATTGAAAAGACAGTTTGAGCGCCGTATATTTATTCAAAGGAAAGGAAGTTGTATTAAATGTATGATATTATAGTGACATGTTTCCTTGAATACGTTTTAAATAAAAAGCTCTGCCTGTCACGGTGTTCTAAAAAGAAGAATTTAAGGTTGAATACATCGTAAGTATAAAAATGTGGTCAAGAGAGAATATCGACAGGCCTTTGAGACGTCACGTTCTCAGGAATGCTTGACGATATTCTTAAATCGAGTATTCCAGCACGGAAGTTGATAGAGCTGATGTATCGGGAAAACTTGAATGCAACATTGTGTACCATTTAACGTGATTAGTAAATCCTTAAAAAATCCAAAATCTCTTATACGATATATTGTATTACATATTCACGGGTTATCATAGTAACGATCTTTAAGAAATTCGAAATAAAAGGAATGTTACGCGAATCACTGTTTGTTAAAATTAATCTATGCTATGTATTATATCATACTGTACGATAAATAGGACCCTTCATGCTTCTCAGATAACGAGATAACCAGATCAAAAATATATATCAGTAGAATTTTTCGCCGTTTCGCCGTTCCACAGCGTTTCACGTGTGATGTGTACGCGACGCCGTTTGATTTAACTATTGCTGATGCACGTGGCAGGATTAAACGGACGGTAAATGAGGATGTGCGGTCGCGGCACGTGCGATCCATGTATTTTTTAATCAGAACCCAGGCCCGATTAAGCGCAATCTGCCGGCCATTCTGATGGGGCGTAGGCACCGCGGCGCGGGTGCTTACGCGGCAGCTTGCGAAATCATTGTTTCCCGGAACAAACAGGGAGAAACGGACATCGATTCGCAAAATCGCTCTTGCGTGCATTGCCCGTGATTTTCGATAGCATTATACGTGACCACCGTCTGTCGGTGACAACCATCCCCGGTGTTGTACGAAAAAATATCTCACTCCATCTCTGTCTTCTACTATACTTGCACCTTTCTGCAATTATTAGAAGGGTAGTCGTTTATAATTTGATATCCGTTTTTATTCGGTTCATAGATTTTTCCGACACGGTGCACCGCGGTGGGGAGGTCTGTTTCGATTTAGCATTGGCGATTTTGCGGGGGTTGCTTCGTGGAAAAGGAAATACATATTTTTGGAAAACTTTTTTGGAAATTCGTGCATTGAGTAGAACGAAATAATTAAGTATTTGTACGTATAGAACTGATAAATATTTGCTTCGAAAAATCACCACGGTATTCCGAGTTCGATGCGTTCTACAAATTGGCGAACATTCATTCATTAGCAACTGAATACGTTGGCAGAGTTGAATAACGCTGGTAGAATTCTCATCACGAATTCGTAATTACTAAATTTTAAGCAACGTATTCAAATTAACAATTTGCCTTTCATAAACTAAACAAACGATGCTCCGGGAAGCAATCTTGCCGTCCATCCTGCTCGCTGGTGCAATGCTCGCGCTTTTATTCCATCGCGAATCTGCCCTAAAAGTACGGGTGTCTGTTCGCAGCTACGTATTTCCTCGTATCACCGTGAAGTAGTCAGACACTTCATCATTTTCATAATTCAAAGTGAGGTCGGGCGGTACCGCCAGGGACAGGGATAATAAGAAGCGGGCGGGGAAAGTGTCCTCGAGTGAAATATAAAACGGATGAAAGTCAGCGAAGTAGGTAATCGCGAAAGATGTCTGCCCGGCTGCGCGGCGCGATCAAGCGTTTTCCTCCTCGATGAGACCGCGACGAATTTCATCCGGCGCGGCGCGGCGCGTCGATAGGCCCCCAAGCAGAAGCGAAGGATCCACTGTGAGAGTGTCGTCGCGACTTCCGGTTCGTATTTTCCGACCCGCTTCGCTTTTCCCCTATACTCCTTTGTTTTGTTTATTTTCTCCCTCGTACAACGCGGGCGAAGAACCCGTACTGAATTACACGAGAGCATTCATTAACGCGACTGGAGACGGACGATCCGCTAATTAACCTGACGAAACTTGCCGCCAGACGACAGCCATCGTTTCTCGCTCGATCATTCTTCCTTCCGTGCTTTGACTCGCGCCGCGAAGGATCGTAGGGAAAGGAACGCAAACTGAGCGGTAAAGATTCGAAAACCTTGGAGACGTACATAAAACGCCGCCACAACGTGCACACGCTTAACGATTGAAAATTGTCCTCGTAAAAAAGTATTTTCCATGCGCCACGATTATTTCGTCGCAATGGTAAGTCGCCTTATTTCTTCTTCTTCTTTCACCGCGACTCGATTTTCATCCCAGACCACGTAGTCAGAGGCCGCAAGAAAGAAGCGAACGCAACGGATGCAACGGATGCAACGGAAGATAAAGACTGCGGGGGTTAGGGGGGTAGAAGGGACGACAGAAACCTTAATAGGATGCGGCAGGGTTGGCCTCGTGCAACTCCGCTATCTCGTTCCTCGTGTACTATCGAGGAGGTGTTAGACTCCGGCGCAGTGCGCTCGCAATTTGCATTAGGCGAGCGAATTACGCGAAATTTATGTGAGTCTGGATATACCCCCGTAGAGCAACGCCGCCGAGTGCTACAGTTAATACGTATTCGGAGTACTTACGGAAGCGGCCGCACAGCCCTCGTACTTATGCTCCTGTGGACAGCTAATGTCCGCAACTATTTCTCTCTGTCCGCCCTCCCCTATTCCCCTAGACGCCTTACGATATTATTCTCGGCGTATTGTCTCCTTGGAACGGTCCGCGACAGAAACGTATTTGCCAAACGGTGACACGCCGCGGCATGGAACGATTAATCTCTGCCGAAAGCGTCGTTCCAGTCAATGTAGTGGCACAGGCACGCGTGTCGTTCCTTGACTCGTCTCCGGTAATTGTCTAAGCGCGCGTGAAACAAGCCACTGAAAGTTTCACTAGCGAGAACCCTGTCGCGGTGGTCGTTTGATTCGAGTTTCCCCGACGAATTCGCGAAATCCGTCCGATTCACACGTGGTTCAGTTGTTAGTATCAATTTCGCGAATCAGAACGATCCTGAGAGCTAGGTGACTGCGCGGATAAAAGAATGCGATAGAAGAATGCATCGAAGGGTCCTCAATATTTGTTAGCCTTTGCCAATGCGATTAGTTGTGTCAAATATATGTATGGAGAAGGACATTGAATACTGCCATTCCTTTCTACTCTTCTTATGACTGTATTGCACCTCAAACTAATTGAAAATACGGGTACATTTACCGAACACGGTACCTTGTACGTAGAACATAAATACATACAGCCATCAACACGAGCGTCAGAAAATATATGTTAATTTTAATAATAAAAAAAACGATATATTTCAACTTCCTTACTTTCCATAACATTTCCACGGAGGAAACAATAAAATTTGTTTTGCTATGCACTTTCAATCTCCGTGCTCCCTCGAACGTAGCTTCTGGCTAAGCAATCAATTTCTTGCACCATCAGACTGAGACAAATGCCGACTGCTGGAATCCAGACGCGAGCAATATTTATCTATCCGCGCGATCAATTAACCCCGACCGTGCTGTATCAATTATCTCGATCAAGAACTGTGCGCCAGTTAATTGCTCTCGCGATACACATTTGATGGCGACGCCCGTGCGAACCGATCTTTCTCGTATCATCATGCGTCGAACGATCGATATGTCTTCGTTCAATTCACGTTCTCTGCTGTCTCTCATTACCACTTTTTCTGCCTGTCGCCGTTGCACACCGCGTCCCGTAGCTTCTCGAATGGATATCGATGATCTTAAGTGGTCGTTACGTTCGGTGAGCTAACGATCCCCTAATTAGTGCGTAACAGAACGCCATCGCGAAGACGCGGCCGATTTTAACGAGTTCCCCGTGCTATACAATTATTCCGCATTGCTGTGTGAATGTAACGCAGGACTGGTTATACGTTTCACGTGATCATCCTTTTTCTATATAATTTCTTAGGATGTTGAGTTCACGATCGGTAGTGAGTGCGAGGAATTACACTTGAAGGAACGAAAGTGACTCGAGAACAAAAGAATCGTCATTATAACAAACGTTTCGCCGATGTAAATCGGAGGGTGGTAAAAGTAGAACGTTAGTTTGACTACTTACTTTCTTGCCGTCCAACTCGTGATTACCCTGTGCCAGCACTTTGTCTACACTCGCTGGATCTGCAAACGTGATGAATCCGAAGCCCCTGTAAAAAGAAGAAAAGGAATACGTTATAAAAAAAGAGATAGCTATAAAACAATATTTCGATACGAACAAAATTTCTTGCCAAATCGCAATTGAATCTTACCAATTCGCTCAATCATAATCAATCGTCGCAATCATTTGCTCCACCTCCAAATTATTCCCCAGCCTTCCCACCCCAAGAAACTATTTATTAGAAACTATTTAACTATTTATTTATTAACACTTTATATTCTACGCGGTATGATAAATCCGCTTCAATTAACCCGTATAGAAGACCAAATCAGCGAAGATTAAAAAATTAAAAAAGAAGGTCCGCTTAAAGTTATCATTAAGTTCAACCTCTGCCAACCCACTTATCCTGAATTAATGACATCCTCGCGTCCGACGAAGGGTGGCGTGCGAGAATTACGACGCTGTACTCGCGGAATTATTTCGTTCCGTGTAGCAGCTCTTTTTCCGTGGCGAACACGCGGAGGACATATAAACCAGAGTTTAAGGCGATCGCGCGGGGGGTGAATGGGGGATGAAGTCGAGCGCTCAAGTGAAACAAATATCGGCCGGCGTCCGGTGCCATAAATTTCACGCAGGCCACCGTGTACATACAGATATATTAAAAGATAGTTTGCCGAGAAGGACGACGGAGCCGCGTGGAGGGCGGCAGAGGGTGGTCGACGATCTGGAGTGGCTCGTACGGGGTTGGAGGAGCCGGTGCACAAAACACGATAGCGCGGCGAGCGTTTCGGACGCAAAGCGGTTTGCATTTTTCATGCTGGGGCTCGCTTGTGCAGTTATTGAAAATATTTACATGTTATTTATGGGGCACACATGCTTCAGGAACCGAACGCGCCAATTCTTCCGGCGCGTCTCTCCGCGTCTCTCCGCCCTCAGAATCTGATATATCATTCTCATACTTTCTTGGACGAAGGGTTGAGAACGTGAAGTAAGAATGACGTATAAAATACAATGGTCTTGTGTTTGATATGTTTTATTGAGATCATTAGTGGACGACAGGGTATATAATTCTTTGCCCGTCCTTCGTGGATTAGAATTTGGCTGGGATTGCAAATAGACGGGCTGACATTTTGGAAATTGAAGCGCGATCGAAGCACCTCGAATTTCATCATTATTTTAAATTAGTAAACTCTTCGGATAATAAACCGTGAGCATCGAATATCGGATAGAAGATTCTTCCATATAATTCTGCCCCCCAATTTCGAGCACCCCTTCACTCCATAAAAGTATGAGAAGGACTTCGAATTTTTCTCAACCTAACACCAACCTTTTCCTCCATCAAAAGCAAGGTACGCCTGTCGTAAATCCGCATAGTCTCGAGAATTCTCAGAAACATTTCACCTTCCTGTTTTTCTACTTCAACCCTTCGACCACACAAAACCACGAACACTCGTGTGAATTGAATTTTGATGGACCCAACACCGTGTTTCAACCCCCTGTCTTTACCTGGCTTCTTCGGTCGCAACTGGTCGACTTTTCGTGCATCGAACGGTCTATAGAATCGTACGTGTGGTTGCCACGAACACGCGATCCACCAGATACTTAAAACTGGCGAAGTGTTGCCACCGTGCAGCCCGTGTCGCGTGAACTTCGACCATTTTTGTACCTCGTTTGCGGGGATTTACGAGCCACGGGATACAGTATCGTGGACTGCCGAAATTGGCAGATTCTCCGGCTTGTTTGCGGAATCGAATGTCACGCTCAAGCGGCTGGCTGGTGCAACTTGATTTACGCGAACCATCCGAAAGGTGTACAACGTTTTCAGCTGGATTTCTGGCTCGGCTTCGTGGATATACTTTTTAAATTGTTTTCTGCGAATTGTAATTGGCAACGGTGCACGGAAACAGCAGCTACGTAAATTTAAATAATTGTTACTTTCGCTACGTGACAAGCAAAGACATTTATACGCTTCACAAAAATGAGCGTGGATCACTATATTTTCATACGCTGCGTTACAGTAGTCAAGCCAGTAAATATAAAGGCCGGCGAAATTTGAAGTTTATTATCAAATGTGTTGACAGAGAGAATAATGTAATATCATTCATTGGGAATAGGTAATTTTCATTTGTTCGATTTTATTTCGGTATGCTGTATGCTGAAATGATTAATTTGATTTATTTCGGACGGTGCTTTCAACGCTTGTTAAATTCTTTTGGTAAAGTTGAATGAACTGTTGATTACAGTGCTCCACATAATAAAATAGCATTATCAATGCTTCGAACCCCTGGCACATGTAATTTACTCAATTGTCCAAATTGATTTATTCTGTTAGGAATACAAGCGTCATTATCTAATGGAATTAAATGCTAGTTGAATCGCTCGTATATTAAGTTCATTGTAAAATATTACATAAAAATTTATTGGTACCGCGACGCACGAATGATAGCAGAATAGAATATTAAATCCATTATGCACGCCAGTGAATCGAGGTAGTTAGAAAATTAGGGTGAATAGTCCGTATGAATAGTCGCAATAGTCCAAAACCGAAAACTTGAATGAAACGCGTTCAATAATAAGATCATAAATTCGACGAATGAAAACGGAATATTGTAAACATAACAGCGCGTTCAAGCTTTCATAAAATATGCTTTCTACCTGTTTCACAAAAATGTCCATCTCTGAACGCATCGGCGAACGCGAAATCTCTGGCCGCGAGCGTAGAGATTTGAAAAAAATTACAGTCAACACGTCGGGATCGCGGAAACCAGCGGAATTTCACAATCAGTAGGATTCGCTGTCGTCGTCGAAGAAATCGTTGTACGTCGTATCGCTGTTCGATATGTAATAAATCCGTCCACGTTCGCGATTCCGCTGACGCTTTCTCCGCCTATGGTTACGTGTGCTTTAGCACGTGTGTGTACGTGCTGCAGAATTTTGAAAATTCCCGTTGAACCGTGGACAGCGTGGAAACAACAATCGTGGCAAACGAACGCCGGCTGAATCGGCAGTCGTCCAATCAACATTAAAACACCAAACAGCGCGATACCGAATACCGAGGGAAAAACACTGACCACTAGCATCGACAGCTATGCATTTACATGCGTTTCAGCCTCTGCCCCTGTGCATTCTCTGCCGCGTTTTACGACTTCGTGTTTACGACGATCCACGCCGCGGAATAACTGGTATGGCTGTGCTCGCGATATCACGCGAAACATTCATCGCTCTCGTGATTTGATATGCGCCGCATCTGTTCCTCGTTGAATTCTAAAGTGACAATACGCGTCGAAATAAGTATGGACGAGTCACAGTGAAGTCGAGGGTGATGCTTGTAATGCGAATGCTGCGAGGAAACGGAATTTACATTGGACCCTTTCTGAGCGTTTCAATTTACTTGGGAAGGTACTGGTTCATGGCGGTCGCGAGTACTTTCGGATCGTTTGTATGTACTTATAGATACATGAACGCAGAATTAATGATTTTATTAACTTCTCGTAGTACATACATAAGGCTCTTACTATTTGAAACCTAAGCTCGCTAGGTCAAGGAAGTCCAAATGTTATCTACGGCAATTAGCTAGTCTAAAATTACTGTTGCTGAAAATAATACCCCTCGAAATCG
The DNA here is from genome assembly GCA_963583965.1 of Nomada ferruginata. Lineage (NCBI taxonomy): Eukaryota > Metazoa > Arthropoda > Insecta > Hymenoptera > Apidae > Nomada > Nomada ferruginata. The sequence continues at coordinate 17,430,602 of OY757216.1, forward strand.
GTCGCTTCATTATCTCCCCCAACTCGTCACTGTAAGTCTTACCTACTGCACATACCAAAAAGAAATCGAGATTTCCCTTAGTGGTTAGGATAAAGAAGGGGCGCGGATCCATCGTTTCGAGCGTCGTGACCCGCCACTTGTCACTCGACCATTGTACGTGAATAATCTATAAAAGGCTGAGTAGAAGCATGGCGGCTGACGTGTCCCTTGTCTACTTGAGCACGGCTTCTACGATCCTCTACTTTCCATCTTCGTCTAGCTCCCGGGCCTCTTCGCCTTAACCACCCTTCGCTGCTTTACTTCCCCTTTTTCGAGGCAAGCGAGCCACGGGAGAGTGTCACGCCGGGCTGACGTGGTGCATTTGTTTGTCACACCCTTTCCACCGCGCTGAAAAAGCTCTTGCTGTATAAGGCCAGCCGAGATGGATGGGACGGAAGCGAATCCGCGGTGAAATCAGGTGAGTCTGCGTTTATCTGAACGCTAACGCCACATATCCGACGGTGTTTCGCGGGCGGCGGTGATAAAGATTCACCGGAGGCCAGAATGAAACACGCCATTGTCGAAGATGGAATTGCCTGAAGAACGTTCTCCGTGAAATGGTAGCGATACAGGAGCAGGGAAGCTGCCGGGGGGCTTGATAGAGATTAACTGTGATACAGATTATGTACTAGGCGATATGTGTACATTTTTTTCTTTTCTTGGGTAATTTATGTGCAAAGAGGCTTCCACAACAGAGAAAAGTGAGAGTAAAGTATGAAGTTTATTTCACTTTATTTACTCGCTATTGATTGTGTATGCGTAATTTGAGGGAGGACACGCTTAAAACTGAATAAACATCCTGTAGAACTCAAGTATAACCGAAATATAACCAGTGAACATCGAACATCGCTATCAAAGAACTCTATCAAATCCCTCGATTAAATCATGCTGAGCGTACTTTATGTCACGTTATGCTCGAAATAGTAGAAGCGTGGAGTTTAACAGGAATGAAAGGGAAACTCTTGTTACCGACTTTGTCACAGTTGCAAACGTTGTACGATAAGCTTTGAATTTATTGGAAAATTATTCGGAACCTTCTTGTCACGCGGGAAAAGATCGGGGCTGATAATATATTTTACACGCACGAGTAGTATAATTTAATTGCAGCATATATAAATTCGTGGCCGAAACGGTGTTGGTTTGACCAATTTAAAGAAGGCGGACCATCGCGTTTGCTGCGATACAGCAAGCGAGAAAAAAAAAAACGATGAAGGATAAGTACAGCGTACTACGATGGAAGGATAACGTCATAATAAATCTGCAGAGTAATCTTTGTGCTGAGATAATGAGATTTTTTATCACCTTTAGTCGAATGGAATCTTTGTCAGAGATAACGAGTTCCAGAGAGACAGGAAAAATTGTAGGCTAAGAAGAGGAATTTTATTTTAAGTTCACTAAATGTGAATGGAAACAGTCTTCGTCCCTTGCGGGAGGACAGTTTTGTAGACACTTTTTAATCTTCAAGTACTCATCGCAGAGTTTGATGCAGACATTATTAAAACAAAAGCCGTCCCCTTCTCCCCTTTTACTTCTCGCGTTATCCTTCCTTTCTTCGACAGTCAAACTGAACTTACGAAGCGGAGGAATACAATTTTATTTGCTGTAATAATTGGTTCTCTATTTTTCTCGTTGAAAAGGATGTTCTTTGTCGTCAATAAACATTGAATTTCGAATTTCGCAGTTGAGCTTCGAAATTTCTATTTCCTTCCACAATGTGAACATATTGCACACGACTTTAATTCTATGGCAAAAGGAACTACACCGAAATCCTTATTGGTCTTCCCGGACTCCTATTTGTACCTATACTGCGTCTTTCGGAGTAAAATTAGTTTCAGAATGGGAATTACTGAAACTTCTGAACAGAACATTCGGTCCGCGATTCGCCATAGTATCCAACTTTGTATTGATAGAGAAACATTCGAATCTTGACTCGTGCAATATGCAAATCGCACTGTCCGAAAATTGATGACACGCAGCCCTTCGGAACCAGAAATCTCAAGAAAGCTTCGATTGATTTTATTATCAAACATTTAACCCCGAAACACAGCGCAGCAATTTCCCTCGCACGAAATACCATGCCGTAAGCACAAAGCCGCGGATTACCCGAACCGTAATAATTACCAGATATCAATTTTCATGAAGCTCCTCTCCGATCTTAACCCCCTCCCAAACGACTAACTGCGGAACAAAATACACTGAACAATCTGTTAAACGCACTCCCATAATCTCTTCGCGCATTTCAACATCGCACCGCAGATATAACACATGCATACTCGAACAATGAAAAGAAGCCAATAAACCAGGAAAGGTAACCAGTCGGCAATGAGCGTGCAGTGTCGTATCGTGGTAGAAGGCAGTGCCAGAGCTCGAGCACCAAGGGAATTTACCGCAACGAAGGGGAATAGGGTATATCATGCACGTTACGAACGAACACGACCGGATAGGTAACAAGAGGGCGGGGTGGGAGTTGGGGGGTGTTGGTTGGGGGTGTGCAAGAGAAAGGAGGCAAGTGTATTAGGTGTATTTATGTAGGCGGTCTCATTGCGCGCGAAGTTACTGTAAGTACCGGCAGTTACTTAACTCGACAGTTTCTGCTATTGCAGTAACCGTGGCGGTGGTAGCAGCAACGATGGCGGCAGCCATATACCTACCCGAGGAGAGCTGCCTTCCTTGCCTTGGAACTGAAGCTAGTTATGGACGTAGCCAGGGGTAGGAGTTACTCCGCGGAACCTTCCACCGGCACGATTCAAGGAACCATCTCCTTTTCCAACCTTCCACCATTCCACAGAGCGCAACCCTTCTCCCCCTACGCCTTGGCCCGTTCCTCCGTTGCTCAAGTATATGGTAACTGCTCTTTAACCAACCGCCTTAATCCGCTTTTCTCTCTCCGAGGCGAAGACAATCACCCTCCCCGTACCAGCCAGTCCTTCGATCCTCCGTCTTTCGTCGGCTCTCTTTGTCCAACCCACCCAACCTTTATTCCTCGCGCTTGCTTTCGATTTACCGTCTGGATTTCCTCGCCTCGTGGACTCCTCGCCCCGATGTCTGGTGGATTTTCGACGCTTGATAAGAGGCCACGCGACCCGCTCTGCCAGCGCACGCTGGGATCCTTTTTTTTTTGGCTGGATTACTCGCAGGTCATCTGAGGGGGATTACTTTTTAGTCTGAACGCCATGGGTGATTCCTTTCGTTGCTCTTAATACACCCCGTGACAACGGCGGCAGCGAAGCAGAATTTTAATTGGAGTTTTGCCTCAAATTCTATTGACACGTTTGCGACATTGATAATCTTGTGCGATAATAATGGGGGCATTAAATAATAGCTCAAATAAGAAGGCAACTAATACGTCTCGTAATACAAATTCTTTATCGTTTTTGGGCGGCAATAATGAAAGACACCGACACAATAGGTTCCACCGCTTAGATAAAGCGGCCCTTTCAAAAAACCGTAATACCGCTGTAGGCAATACAGGCGCCATTATCAAGCCGACATTTTGAATCGAATTACAAGGAACCGCGAGAGCGCGTAATAACGCTCGACTCAGCGCCAAGCAGCACCACTGTTATACACCCTTTCTACTTTTCCCTCCGATTCCCTGTGCTCTCCTTCTTCTCCGCCTCCGTCTTGCTCGCCTTAATGACCGGCTGAATATTTATAAAGTCGACATCGTCTAGGTGGTCGGTAGCAAGGCCGTGAAAGCCACCGCGTCCCATGGAGTTTCATTGTAATTGCCCTGTTCTTCTTGACTTTTCCTTGAAACGGGATCCCGTTGAATTGCATTATGCAAATCGCAATCTCTCTAAGTCACCCAGTCCGTCCGTTGCAGGCGAACGAAGTCGCTGAAGGGAGAAGAAAGGGCAGGAAGAAAAAGAACGGGGGTCGGTTCTTGGCGGTGAAAAAGAACGACGAAGCCGGTAGAAATCTGGCTGATCCGTTTCCCTCGATTCTGTTCGCGCGATAACGACCGCGTTGCTTCGACGCTCTAATGACAAAACCATGGTCCGCATGCATAATTGCCGCCAACTTGCCGCGAAATATTCCGATTCTCGCGCGATTCTTCTAGACGTGTAATTAAGCTTCGGGCTCGAAAGAACCGGGGAAATCAACGAACTCGTTCTTATTGTTAGTTGGAATTGGTTAAAACTGCGACGAGTGGCTGCGAGTTTCTACCGGAGCATGGCAGGGGAAATGGTGTTTAATAGCGAAGAGACTATTTCAAGCATCCGTACAGATTGTATTCCAGTCGGTCGTAAAGTGACACGAGATAGCAGTTTGATGGGGAGAGTTTTCTGCGCACGGTTTTGTAGCAGTTACTTTGCCGTGCCATCTTGTTTACAGCGTTCGGTCCTGCATTATTCGGCGGTTAAAATTGGCCATTTCAATACAGAACGTAAGTTTCAGAATTTGAATTCCCTAGCCACAGAAACGTAGAACGAAATGTAACTTCGAAAAAGCATTACACAAATTGTATTTGTGTCGGTACCGAAGCATGCTATGGGTTGATTGCATTCGTTTCGAAACATAACTCGCAATAAATATTATCTGCTCTCCCGAAATGATTAATTTCCTATATCCAAAGTAGTTTATGCATTTTAGGCACCAGAGGTATTTCAGAACCATCGGGATAAGCGAACCAATTTTAATCGTCCCGGATGCACTGATACATTTTTCCCGCGATAGAATATATTGCTTACTTCCACCGTTGATAAAACACGTGAAAAAATATGCAAAAAAGAAATTCGCCCTATATCTTTCCGAGTTCTGCGAAGGTGAACGAAAATGTTAAGGGGATAGGAAACGCAGTTACATGGCGGGACAGGTGAAAAGAAAGGAAAACGAAAATGCGTAACATTCGCTCGGAATGATGAGCGGACGTAATTTTCTAATTTCATTACGTTTTTAACTCGCGACAACTTTTTCTTGCCGCTGGAGCAGTGCTCAGAATGGAAAGAGGGGGGAAGAGGGGTTGAGAGAGGTGCGCGCAGGATAGCAACGGGAAGGATATGAATATTCATCGGGCATTTAGGCCGCGACGTAACTCAATTAGCGGCGGAATAATTGTCCGCTGTCCGACACAGAGTACAGAACGAGCTGCATAGACGAGAAACTCAGTCCACTCTCTCCGCTCTATCTGATTTTCCGACAAACTTCTTGAACCGGCGAATCTCAAATATGATTTACGAAAAACTGCAGAGGAAAGTTGCGGGCCGCTCCAGCGATCATCAAATATCGGGGGAGTGAAACGAATGTACGCGGAGGAACGAAATATTTTTATAATAGCAGAAACTTGTATCGATTTGATAAAAGTAACGGGCTCGATGTTGGATGGTAATTAAGCTCGAGATTCCTACACTGAAGGTTCTATCTGCCGAATTTTTAGCATATTCGGTGCATCAGAAAGTCGACCGAAAGCTATTTCAATGTTATTGCAGTGGAAACAGCATGGAGAAAGAAATATTTAAAGAGCCCAGATTTTATTATCACTACAAATACTTTGGGCAGTTGCATTTTCTAAGTAATGCAAAACGTTTGAACGATGATCGAGAATTATTCGCGTCGCGAATGCCAGTATTTTGTAGCCGATTAATAATGAAAGGGGACGAAAACAACGAAATAGACAAGGTGTTCAGAAAGAAAATTATTTCCCTTGCCTTTTTTCGCCGCCTAGCTCCCGATAAATAATTTATCCCGGGGATAAAGCATTACAGCAATACGTCGCGGGGTGGAAAATTAATTTCATTCCCGGATTGTCACGCACACACTAACCGGAGTCCAGTCGATCCCTTTCAAGTCTTGTCCGCCCCGGCACGCCGGAATTCGTTAATATTCATAGCCGCGGGGAATGGTCGGCTCGGATAAGGCTTATCTCGTCGCTGAAATAACTCGATAGCCGCGTGATCCTGACTCGGCGCTTTCTCGCATCCTCGCTTCAATATTTTTTCTCCGCGGGACACACCGACGGGGCGCGACGTGGCAATCGAGAGGGATCAAACGATTCGCGCACCCCTTTGCGGAACGTCACATGTCCCCTTGAAATTCTTTTCCCATGTGCGTTTATTAGTTTCGACTCGTTCACGAAGACATCACCGTTTCGGGCACCGCAGTAATCGGTCTGCGTGAAAAGAATAAATACGCCGACTATTGAGTACGATGTTTACATCTTGCTATTTACAGTGTATACAGTGCAGCGGATTGCAAAGGTGTGACTGAAGCCTTGTCTTCGAAAACACAGTTGGTGTATAGAAAGGGACGAAATCCAGTGAATGCAGTAATTCGGATTCACAACTTAAACAAATTTAGTACAAAATATATTGCATAAAGGATTGAAAGGAAACGAAATGTATATACTGAGTAGAAGGTTTCCAAATGAACTGAAACAACCCTACAGTGTTAGCATTAGAGAAATCGTAGGAACATTTGCCTCAGCGACAAATATTTATAAAGTTTCATCAAGTTATTTATCAATTATAAGAAACAGTCATCGCTGAATCGTATTGCAATCTTTTTCTGCGTGTGCCATTAGCCTACAAAAACGAGCATGATCATATAGAAAGCCAAGTCGCGAATCGGGCGACCAGAGAGTCTATAATAATGCCAGGATCTAGTCAAATGCCGACGATACCGTGAGACGTGTAAAGACCGAGGGGAAGAGAAAAAGTGGCGGATGACCACCTGTTGATGCGCTGCTGAATATTCGTCGTGTGTCTTGGCGAGTGATTATTGTAAACTTATCGCACATCACGGTTAAACGCCTCGCGCCGTTCATCTCACTGAAACGATCAGCCTTTGCCGCTGCATAGAATTGGAGAGAACGAAAATCGAGAAAAATTATTAGACGTGAACCAATGGCTGCGTTAGTATCGCTTTTAACTTGTATGCCGCGAAGGATCGCTATTTGATCCTCGTACGCGGACGGTCGAGTGGAAGCGAAGGATTGAGAACGTTCCCAGGAGTATGGTCGAGTGGACGGATCGTTCGTTCTATCCTCGCTTCGCCTTTCTTTCCCCCCCCCGACTCTTCTGCTCGCGACGCCCTCTTCAAGTCTCGAGCAGACACGAAGTAGCCACTCTCCCGATTCCGCCCCCGCTTCGAATTCACCCTCCTCGATGCCACACCACTTTGATCTCCGGCTTCTCTCGCGAGAAACGTGCCCGGACGTGACGGCCGCTCTTCCGCCTCGTCTTCTTGCTACTTTCATCCGAACGACACGTCGCTGGTAACGGAAGCTGATTAACGCGATCATTCGGACGCCTTGTTCTTTATGAAGGACTGTCAACAAGTGTTGCGACACGAGTGCATTTTTATGACGGCAGGATTGTTTGCGAACGGGGAGGAAAATCCTTGCATCAGTATGAGTGGATTGAAGGATATCTTGATAAATTATTTTCTAAAAGGGTTTCATAGTGCCACGGGGTCAACTATCGCATTATAGATAAAGTAAACAATTTTACCGGTATCAACGATTTGCCTATTTTCATTTACCCAGTGTACAAATATTTCGACCCTCCCCTATTCTAATATATCTGTTAACGTTACTCCTGCAGCCTCCTGACAGACGAATGCAGCCCGGGTCCAAATCGTAGTCCACTTGCTTTATCGAAACTCTCAGGCGTTTTGCTTGGAAAAAGAATCGAGGATCCGGGGGTGGCGGGTCGTTTGAGACGGCGCGAGGGGCCCAAAGAGAAGACGAGACGCGGAGAAGACATAGGGCGAAAGGGGAACAAAAAATAAAGGTGGAAGATAAGGGAAGGAGAGGAGGTTGCAGGACGGTGCAAGAGAATCACTTGACGCAAGAGAGCGAGACGTCGGGTGCTTGCATCCGGGGAAATGGAAGGGTAGGCTCTGGCTTCCGCCTGTCTGTTGCCATAGCGACCTCGACCGCCCTTTGACTGAGCAAAAGGGCCAGAGGCGGCAAATCTCTTGTACGTACAATAATCCTGCGTCGCTGCGGCTTGCCATTTTGCAATCCAACTTTGCATTCCCAACCCTGCCACGACCTTCGCCCCTTCGACGTTCTCCGGCATCGTTACACTTCCGCCTCGATGTTTCAACTTTTTCTCTTTGTGCACAGGTTAAGGATGACACTCGAAGCGCATAAAACACAGCTTCCTTCCTGTGGTGTGTTTAAATAGAGGTTCATTCATCTTCTTGATGAATTCAACGAAGATAAATATGCGGCCGAAAATAATGAAAAGATATTATAAATATAGTTGTGTAATTGAAAGATATACTACGTCTCCAGTAGAATTACGTATAGGATAAAAACAAACAACTTGGCGACAAGGTTTTTTCCATTCTGGACTGAAGATAACATTCCACGAGTCTCGTCGCCTTGATTTAGGAAACATTTAAAGTGACCCACTGGTTGTAACATGCAACAGCTTTCGGCGGTAGGGGCAATACGAAAACGAGCCCCCGACGTTTTGGCGATCTATAAACGTCGGCAACCTAATTCCCGGAGGTTAAGCTTGCCTAACCAGCGCAAGGCTGGTGTTCCACAGCACTTACGCGTCCATAGAAAATCGTGCAGGTGGCCCGGATGCCAGGAATGCAATTTTCAGATTCCCGAACGCGCAAGTGTTCCGCGTTCGCTCACGGAGCCGACCGGCGCATAAATGCTCGCATAGATTCGGATAAGGACCGCGCATTCTGTCACCGGGAACTGGGGGATGGCGGAACAGTAGCAAACTCTCGCGAGAGCTACGAGCTGCATTAGTGCATACTTGGGAGCGTGGCACGGTACCACCCTGCATTCTGAGACGCCGTTCCCCTTTCTTCCTTCGAAAGACGACGAATATCCGCAACAATTCGGCCGTTTTATCTGACCACCCCTTATCGCCAATCCATTTTTGGAATGATTATATGCTTCTATGCAGTCGGAATTAGAGGGTCTTTAATCGACGGAAAAAGTCAGTTGAACTTTTATTGGTGATTTGCATTTGTTCAATGACGAAGGTGCTCCGATGTGGAGAATTATTTATGAATAAAAAGTATGCATTTCTGGGGCTCGTGGGGTGAAATATTTCGAAGATTGTGTCAAATTTCTTGACAGATATTTTACTTGCTTAATTGTACAATGTAAAGCGTTAGTGAAAGTGGGTAATGTTTTTGTATAGGTTTTAAGAAATGTCCAATGTCAATAACTTCAGTGGATACAGATATTCCGTCGAACAAGAGGCGGAACGGGAATGTTAGGGAAGACACAGACAAGGTAATCTTGCGGGAGAGGAAACGCCATAATATGGACGCATTTACGAGGCTCCTGTGTATCATAAGAGCGTGCAGAGATTTCGGTCGATTTGAGAAAAATGCGATTTTCATTCCCCCCTGCTAGTGGACGATATTCATAAACTGGGGATAACGGTCGCACATATCCCCCGACCCGTCGTTTTGGGAAACGCGATAACGGTGTAGCGATGTGCAGAAAAAAGTTGCCATAAAACCGAGCCGCACGCAGAAAAGAAAAACTAATGTTATTTCTTTTGGCTCGATGACTCCGGGTATTTTCTTATCTTGCAGCGCATCGTTTCCTTGTGAAACATTTCCGTATATTCCGCGAGTGGAGCGTTGATACGCAACGATAAACATAATAATATCACTTCCGCCTTTTGATGTTCTCGTTGAAGGAAGCTTATTAAAATCTTTTTGTATGCACACTTTGGAAACATTATGATATGCCACTTGGGTTGAATATCGTACAACAGTGTACTGTCTGCCATAGTATACAATTTTTGTAGAACCATATTGAAAATTTAATATACCCGTATCATTTGATATTATATTAGAAGCGCTTCTTGTCTCCGAACAAATTTAATTGGAGGCGAATCAGAAAATCGAAGGGCGATATTTATTCACGATTAATTTCGTTACGATAAAACTTGGGGCGGCCAAAGTTCGATTATACAAATGGATTTAATAAAAGTGAGAGAATATCAAAGACGAACAAGGAATAGGTTACGGGGGGCGTGCAACTTGATATTCCGTAAACTTTCATCGAAAATGGATCATGCAAAGGACCGAATGGAAGTATGACGACCGTTCATATATCGAAGTAAACTTTTCCTGCCTCGAGCATCCAGGATGCACTTCGTATTGGAAGTACACGCAGAGTCCTTTTAAGAGGAAAACATTCGTGCGACACGTGAGAATAACGTGACACGACTGTCGCAGACACGTGAGCATATCCACTGCAACCGATCGCTGAGTATTTTCGAGAATAAACCAAATAATCACTATTCTTTTACATCTGAGCTATCAGTTGAAGAACCAAACTAAGACGATCGCGCAATGGAATTGTAAATATAATTTTCAATGGAAATAGTTTACTTTGCCCAAACCTAATACTGAACCTTCTATCAATTTTTTACATATTGTGAGAGCTCAGTCTCTGTTTGAAAAATATAAAGCAATTATCTACAATATCGTGCACATGCACCTTATTATCCAAAAATTCCTTCATTACGCTGTCGCTGTATTCACTTTTCAACTTTCACACACAACCAATTTCTTGCCGGCTTCCCATCATAATTTCACCCCGACGCAAATAGCTTCATTAGAAAACATTTCAAAGAGCTGCCCGCCTCGGTTTGCATATCATTATACGTCGACGAGTGGGCGATGCGAGCTTCTATTAAAGGCCAACGCGATATTATTGACGATCAACAGAGAAGAAAAGCTAGGGAACACTTCATAATCGCTCTCCACCCCAATCCCTTTGCAATCGACGTCGCGTAAAAACGACGACGTCACTTCCACCCCTCTGGCCGCGTTTTCCAATTTACCGCTGTTAGAATTATCTTCGGCATAAAACTGTTTACGATCGTTAAGTTGGTAAAGCCCCCGTTACACTCGTCGCTTAATCCACGGCGAAAAAAACCCAATTACCGGGTGCACCGGCCGAGGCTACGCTTGCAGTAATTCACGTGGTGGTCTCGCGACGCGTTAAGTAGTAGCGGTGCGTTGCTAGTCAGACACGCAGCAACGCTGGTCACCGGCGCGTATGAATAAGAGGCCTGGACGGGAAGAGAGTGGATCGTATTCGCATAATCGCTCTCCTGGGATGAATTTTCATGTCGAGTTCTATAAGGCAAAGATAATGTGAACCTTTAAGGTTGAGATATGCATCTGGTTAAGTAAAAATAGGTTGAATTGTTTTTACCTTTAACAGTTCGTGCAATATATTTTTGATATTAATATTTCATTACTATCTTTCCACCGTCGCTATAATAATATTTAAAGTTTAAATAATAAAAAACATATAAATACTGTAAGTGACGAAACTATTAATACCGTAAAGATGTGAAAATAAAATGGTAGTATTTTTTGTATACTAAGGAATATAATTAAATGTGTTACTGGTAGTATTAAAAATTCGTGCCCAGCCATACGTTTAACTAAAAGTGTACGAACACCTTGGTCCCTCTTTATACTGCAGTACCTTTGTACTGCAAATCACGAGTACTTATTACGCTTGTAACAGGGACGACCACCTCAACATTAATTATACTCAGAAATATGCACTAATTTCAAGAATACAATGTATGAAGCTAAATTGTCGCACGCAACGATATTAATATCAGTTTCTACAGTCGCCCTTCCGCCGCATAGTCAACGAAGCGGGCCAAACTCACGTTACCACCCCTGCCGATATTCCAAACATTCTTCAACTTCCAGCGACGAGAAATCCTGTGTTTGGACGTTCATAAAACATAGCCCAGCCATCGCCTTTTGATCTCGAAGGTGACCCATCTTCCACGTGCACGAACCACCGTATCCAGGTTTTCATATTTCTGCAAAGTTTTCAAAGGATGCTAACGGGAAAGAGCTGCACCTCAAGGCGCAGACACCCCTATAGAAAATTCCAACGGCAGTCCTGCAAACACGTGCACCCTCTATGAAACTAAGGGAGATACAAGAAAGAGCCATGGACCTCTCCTATTATTTTTCACTCGAGGTAATGGATAGTTTATTACATGCACGTACAGGAGCACACTTGTCAGACGTAACAATGTACCGTCCCTGCGGAGGATGTAGATCCGACGGACACGTAAAATGTGTTCCGCTGATCATCATAAAAAAGGGACGCGATAGTGTTACAATATAGACGTCCACGTAATGACGTTCTTTTCACAGTAAATTAAGCGCCAAAGGAAGGGTCTCGTCCTGTCGAGTAAGAGACCGCGTGTTTGTGTGCAAGCGTACGTGAAGGTGGGCTTGCGAACGTGTGCGCACACGAAGCGAGGGGGTAGGCTGTTGTACGCGCAAGCTTCCTTAAACGCTGCACAGGGGCACTTATGCGTCGCTTAAAGTGGGCATTACGAGGTACAATAGAACTGAAAACGAAGGCTGAACGGTCTATCGCCTTGCGAGCCTCATTCTGGAAAAGTGCTTTGAAAGTGTCGAAAAAATTATATGAAGATTATGTAGAAGATACTAGATAAAGCAGGTGACGGTAAGAAATGGAACCCGAAGTGAACTATTTCGGATGTGACTGATTGGAAGAATGAAATGCGAGAAGGTGAAACGACCGTAAATAGTTACGAAAATTAACACGAACGAGTTAAGTCCTCTGAACTATCTCTTCGAGTGGCCAGGATTCTTAAAGCTTCGAATGGTAATACATATATATAGTTTTTAAGTGATTTGCGATGAAATTCGCATCTACTTTTTCAGACGTTGTAATTAATCGATTTGATTACAATTGCCGAATGTGACAGCGAAATGATTTTACTATTTTATAATATACTTCGAATTTATATATTCGAGTACAGGCTACGAATCCACTTTTACGCGAATAAAGAGGCGAATTAACATAAAGAAACGCGTTGGCGGCGGTTTTTTGTCACGCAGGATCATCCGGTTCAGGCGCAAATAGCGGATAGAGTTCTCCAGGCTAGGCGCTCTTCGAAAATTGGTGGATTTACCTCGCCCGTCCTATCTAAATCTGCCAATTTCCAATGGATGCAGCGACGGCGAAATCTTGGATGTTTACTCGACGCCGGCGGTGAAAAGCGGCGACGTCGAGAATACAGGGAAACAGTAAGACGGCGACGTGAAAAGAAGAAAGAGCTGGGCGTAAGCAACCAGAGTGAGAAACAGACGAACTGGAAAAAGGTGTAGGAGGCGGATGGGGCGAAGAAGAAAAGGAGTCGAAGAAAACGGATGGATGAGAATGTGGTGGAATAGGAGGAGGAAGAAGAAGAAGAAAGCGGATTCGAATCTTTACCAACCACTCGGCGAGACACCTGCGGGAGGGAAAATCTCCTCAGCTTTTGAAAAGCGAGGAAGTGGAGAGGTTTATTGAGTCCTGGGACACGTAGTCTCCCGAGGACATGCCGGAAAGTGCGAGTGAAACCTCTTCTTCACCCATTCGTCTCATCCTACTTCGGACTACGTACAAGTACGCCGAGGATGAAGGGGTTGGGGGGCGGGTGTATTTACTGCTTGTTGTCGGGGAAGAGGGACACGCCAGGAACCTCAACCATCGCGATTATAAGAAAATACGAGCACGGGTTTGGCGTGCGATTTAAAATGGGAGGGAAGCCCAAGGGCTGCGGCGAAACGCGAGACTAACAATTCTGAGGGTGGTTTTTGAGCGCAGAAGTGCGATTATAGGTTGTCAACGTAAAATAAGGGGTAATGTATTTCTGGGGTGGTTCTGAGGACATCTGTTTAGGGAAGACGAAAGTTACACGTGCGAAAGTAAAGCGATTAAATCTTGCAATTGCGAAGAGGGTAAGAATTAGTAACTGCGTTGACTTATTGGCTAACAGAGGTGACACGTTTTTGGATGAAGTCTGAAAGTAACAGCAGTACTATTTTCAACGAATATAGTAGATTCATCATTGTGATATACAGAAACCAATGATAATCGCGAAGGGACCATGGCGAGTTCCATCGAGAAATATGAAGGGAGCACAGGGTGGCAAATACGATGGCTGGCTCTGTCGAAAATTCTTCGGGTGTACTGTTGGCTGGTCGACTGGATGACTCGTGGGGGATGTAGGAACGTAATTGGATATAATTTTTGCGAGCCGACTAACCGAATTAGGCGGCGGTGTGTTTGCGTTACTGGCAACGGTGCTGCTGCTGGCGTCGCCGTGAAATGGGTGGCGCGAGGATAAAACGGGGGTGGAAAAGCCCGCGGGGTAACAACTGCCACGAATTATTAACAGAAACAGCGGCGCCTTCGAGTCACGCCGTGCGGCAAAGTAAATCAGCCCACGGCGATCGCGAACGAAGTAAAGATTCGCGCCAAATATTCTTCATATCTTCTTCGACGAATAAAAGACCTTGGGAGATGCTAGATTGATTCGCCGGAATTGTGCGATAGTAATTCATTTTGGTTGCGTCCATGTTAGAACATTGAATAGTGAAGTAAGGCAACGCGAAGAATAAACATTTGCAGATTGATAAACGTTGATTGAATATTGTATCTGGATTTCGACACAGTTTAATGCTTTGACGCAGAAAGTAAAAATTACGCAGACCTTTGAGGCGAATCGTTTGATTCGATGCTTTTTGCATTCGTCCCCTGCTGCCGTGGAACAGTTATCGATTAGTGCAATGCAAGAGGTAGTTTCACGATCCCTGGAGTCGCCGCAATTAAGTTCCACAACCTTGGAGAGGTACAATCGACTGGCACTCGAAGGCCGTGAGAATCGGATTCCATAACTACAAGGTTGTCAGCATTTCTTGTTAGATAGATTTTGCATTTTCTGTGGTTCCCGTGTTTAGAATCTCGTAAATATGCATACAGGATATTTCACCCATGAAAAATTTAATTTTTTGCTTCTCGAACTCACTTTTGAAACATTTGGTCATGTAGAACTGTACGTAATATTTTTCTGGCAGGTAACTGAGCGACCGATAAAAATAAGAAACATTTGCCTCGCAAGACAAAATATGCTTGGTACCATTTATCTACCTTTGGTGGTGCAGTTCGGCTTACTAATTCTTGATGCAAATGGATGAAAGAGTTCACGGTGAGCAGAATTACCTCATGCCCGATAAAAATATTGAAAATGGAATAGAATAGAATCGAAAGTTATATTTCGATTGGCGAAGAAAGCTATAAGGGAAGGGGAAAAAAGAGTGGGAGCACGCGCCCTCCCGTATTTACGCGGATGTAAAATGGAATCAGTTTATGGCGGGAATTAAACTCCCGTAAAATGAAATCGCCATCGTTGCAAAGTTATCAAGCGGAGTTACGGCCAGAAATACAAACGACCAATGAGACGGCAAAAATTTATTGCGTGTACTAAAGGAAATACTTTCTGAGAGTAAGGCTTCAGCCTGGCAACGACAGGGCTGAATGATAAATGAAATAGGAACATTGTACCCACTAGTTTTTTCTCCGTTTACGACTATTTTTATATCATGCAAGCCGATTCCCTAAGAGGCGAATAATAATTTATACATAAGCTTCGGTCGTGGGCGATGAAAAACACAGGCGATGTGGAATTAAAATTATCTGCATCTCTTTTTTGCGTAGTCCTTGCTTCAACGCAGATCAAACATATTAAATCCGTTGTAACTTTTTATTTGCATGCTAATTTCTGGGGAGAAATGTACGATATTTGTATAAACAAATTTAATTTGCTTCTTTAAGTATAAAGTGAGTACGGAGCCCTCGTTATTACTAAACGCCTTTAGGAAAGAATATCCTTGCGACGCGAGTTTGTATCGATGTCATCCGGCTATCTTTATTGGCCGTCTATAGTCGCCATAACGACGAGCTGGTGTTCAAAATACGTGGACTCGAGTTACAGTGCAGATTGACGCGCAATAAATCGTAACAAAATTATAGTAATAAATGTGTGAAAGAAATCGCGGCATATGCAGCCGTATAGCAGTACGACTTCGAGGCAAGCGTATTTTAAGCGATGAAATAAACACCATCGCAGGGGGAACTTAAAACCAATCGGCTTTTATCAAAATTTCGCGACACCTATGTTTACGACGGTAATAAAGGTATCTTGATTCGTTTTACGCCGAACCTTAATGATTAGTGCACACGTTCAGCTGACGCCTGACAGGGATAGTTAACCAACACAGCCGGAACACCTGCCTCGTCTATACGACATATACTTATATCCCTTCCTTTTCACTCCTTCGCGCGAGGCAATCTCGGTCAGCAGAAATTTAATTAAGAAGCACGCACGTTGAAGGAACGCGTTCCATCCCTCTCCGCCTTTTTCATTCCCGCCCCATTTGTCAGAGGTCCGGCTCGTCGAGGGTACAATCCGTTGATTAGAACGACCGCCACCGTCGACGATAGGTTCGGCCCCGAGATTATGGCGCACTCCGTCAAGCTGTGGTGTCGTTAACGTCTTTTTGGTAAAGTTTCGAATTCTAGAGATGCTCTATTGATCTCCGAATAGCCTTTTTGAGACGCAGTAGTTTGGCCTTGAGAATTTTATAGTGCACAGATACTGTGTCAAATTATTGTATGAATTTTCTAGTTTCGCAAAGGGCACCTGCTTACGGAGTTGAATGAGAAAATGAAGCATAGCTACCGTAAGGGTAGAAACTACAGAAAACAACTAATTGCCCATTTTGTAGTTCTTCGTTCCATAAGTCTAATAATTCTCATTGTACACCAACAGCTCTGCCTCAAGTAAATCAAAATAACAACCACTTCGGATACCAGCCCATCACTTCCACCGTTCACTGTGTTTCCTCAATGCAAATATCCAGACGCCAATGAAGCTAAGCTTGTATACTCCCCTGATCGTTTCCCTCAAGAAGAATAGATTTCAATCACCATGCCGGTCGATGGCCGGCGTGAACACCTCGATCGCGCCGTAGTTAGAGGTAGGGATATCAAGAAGGTACCTAAGTGAATCCGGGACGGCCATTCGGGGTAATTAGCGAGGGGCCTAAATCACCGGGGGTGGCATTGGCGGCTGGCAGATAGGCTACGCCGCCTGCGGGTACCACGATGTTGCTGCTAGGAAGGGAGGAACGGCCAGAGGGATGAGCTGGTAATGCGGGAAGAGGGAACGCGAAGAGGGAACCACCGTTTCTGCTTCTGCTGCTTCTAGCTGCGCCTCAATGTGCATTGATTGGACAATGCTCGGTATTCAGCGTCGTGCCGCCAGTCCGCTTCTATCTATTTACCGTGGCCTCTTGCCTCGTCCCTCTTCATTCAAACCGGCATGAAACGCTCAAGATTATTTCGTTGGGTCACTTTAACGCTGCCACTTTCGTTTCTGATACGACCGGAAGACATTGAACTTGCGCCCGTTACGAAATATTCATTAACAGTAAGAGATGTTTCAATTTGTGGGGAAACGGGAATAAAGTGAAACGAAATGAAACGTGACGCGACGACGATTTATGAAATTGTTGGAATAAATGAAGTTGTTCGTCTATTCGGGATATTTGGTAAATTGATAACCATCCAATTTCTGCGAATGCCTCGGTCAATTATCTGAGACGTCGATTGCTACAAGTCGTTAACGTCATAGAATTTATCTATGGAAGTCTCATTATTTTATACGTTCTGCTGTGCACAATAGATCTGATTACCCAAGGATTCCTGTAAGAAAGCGGGGAAGTAGTAGCAATGTCTGCGTATACGCAGGGCTGTTCTCCTTGGACAGACGTTCATAGAAAACACCTATAAATCCGTGAAGCAGCAGTGGTCGGTCGGCCAGTCGGACGGCCGACCATCCGTAAGAGGGTGCATCTATCGCGGTGGCGATATATAAATCCGCATCGGCGGTATATCAGGTTTTATGGCCGTGGTAGTTATTTACGCAACGGATAAAAATGCACGTGGAAAACGGTCGTAAACGCGTCGAGAGGGTGGTTAGCACACGAGCCGCTCTGCCAGATAGGGCTGAAAGCGGATCGCCGTAGGGGTTGAAAAGGAATAAAATACACGAATAACAGTGGAATTTCCACGGCGTTCTTCCTCTTCTTCATCCTTAAGAAAAGAGCAGAAAAATGAAGATGAAACGGTGGAAATAGAGGCAGAAAAATGAAAAGTAGAAGAAGAGGGGGAAGCACGAGGAAGAGGAAATGATATAAAATGCTGGAAGAGCGGGAGAAAGGCTATTCGCGTACGTTTTCGTGGGTAACAAATTTATACGAGTTCTCCTGATTTATTGGCCGCAAGTTTAACAACGGCCGGCCGGACCACCCCTTTCTACCCCAGAAAAAGGGGTGTGGTGAGCGAGTGTCTGCCGATAGCGGGATTTATGACACGCTCCCATGGATCCCTGCATTTGCAAGTAACTCGACGATCTTCCACTCAGATACTTGATACAGTGGGCCAATCATTGATTCAGCCCGAATATATGGGCTTCGCCTCGAACATGTAGTGTATCATAAACGTTTTACGTGGACGCGATCGGGAGCAGACATTTATCTTCCATGCCCTCTCTATTCTCATAGCAGATGGTGTATACTTTGGTACAGCAAGACAAACTTTTCGGATATACTTTAACGATTGCTGGAACGAAAACGTGGCGCACAAGGAGATATTAATTGTGAAGAGGAAAAAGAGTTTGTCCTCGCAGTAGAATAAATCATTAGTTCTCAAGAATGTTTTCAGATATACTAATACTAAAGTGTCATGATTTTCTTCTCGTAATTTCTCCCAAAACATTTCGCATCATGCAAAATTCCAAGGGGGAAAAGAAGGTTTCCCTTCGTCTTCGAACAGCAGCCATTTTACAAACAAACGATCCTATGGTAACGGTGAATGAAATTGGTTGTTGGCTCGACGGAGAAACAGCACGGCCAAGGGGATGGGGTAACGAGGACGAAAAAAGTATTGCCTCCGTTTAAACAGTCCGGAGCGAGGTAAGTAGATAAGGCGAGGCGAGGCCAGAGATGCGAGTTGTTATTTCAGACTCCGGGACGACGCCAAGGTTCCTAGTTAAGAATTAGCAAAGTAATTAAGAGTCAGGAAATGGAGCAAAATAAGACGGGGGAGCTTATATCTGGAACTTATACCGAACTTGCCAGGAGAGAAAGAGTCTAACTTAGCCTCGCCGGCCAGGGGAACGTGGTACGGCTCTTTTCCGTTCGAGAATCCAACAACCCTCCTTTCTCCCTTACATTCCCACAGTCCACCTCCGCTCTTAGCCAATTCCACCGCCATCTCCTTTCCGGTTCGTTCGTTTCGTACGAATCTTCGACCAGAAACGTCGGAACTTTCTTTGAAAAACTCCGAGCGACGGAAACGTCGACCAGACGGGTGAATGACTGGCCAACGAAATTACCTGACGCTTTCCACCCTTCTTGCCCTCCGTCCGTTTCGTATTTATCTTCGGCGACTTAATCGGAGTTATTAATCAACCGTGCTGCTTCGATGCAAACTTCAATTTCGCGTTGCCGGTATTATCGCAGATTTTCGATTTTCATTTAACAAAGTCGGCTCCAGCGGCTCCCTTGCACGAAGCCCGTCCACGTTTCGTGCGACAATAAAATCCTGATCGACAAAACAATGCCATTTGTACGGCAATTGTAAGTTGGCATGAACAGCTTATTCCGAAATGGGAGGAGACCTCGTGGAAGTTCGACGCCAGAACGGTAAAAGTCAACGGACCACTTTATTGCAATTGGTTAGCTGTTTTGAACGGTACCCTAATACCTATTTGCGTCACAAAAATATACAACAACATAAATTGTTTAGAAATCTCGGATTTTTCATAGATACGATATTCTTATTTAATGCCCACCCGAAAGTTTTCACAATTTCAGCTGGGGAACATGGAAAATGTCATGCCTCCGTTGTATTAAGGGGAATTAAAAGCGAATTTCAAGGGGGCAAACGAGTGGCGAGAAACGAAGAGGAGAGGTGGTCGGTCGAAGGGCAAGAATAAAGGGGATAATCGGAAGAGACATCGGTGGCCGGTAGTGGGGCCGTCAGAGACATCTGGTGACTTTGTCTCCGGGCCAAGACACGCCTCCTTTACGAGTTGGCTTAGCTCTATAAACGCTTTTCTTAGGAGGCAATCGGCTCCCTTTTGCGATTTACCGTGCATCGAGGACGATCCTTGCGCCAGACAAGCAAAAGTACACCGAATCGCGATGCGTCCATCCGCAGCCAAGAATGTCGCGTGCTCGGAAGAAGAAACGACCGAGAGGGCTATTGGATGCAGCTAAGCTGGGAGGGCCTCGAGTGCGGATAAAAGAATGACAACGAAATGGATGAGTCGTGAAAAGGACTGTTGCTCGAAACGGAACGCGTGATTTCCCCTCGTAAGCTTACAGCTGTTTGCGCGTCGTTGGGACGCTAAGTAGTTCTGCTCGTGTGTCAAGATTATTTGGGAAGTCTTCACCCTCTCAAATATATTCCTTCGCGAGCTGGAAAATCTATTTGTCAACAAGCGGTCCACAATCAGTGGACGCTGAATTACATAGACTCCAATGTATTGCGCCTTTGCCTGCAGAAAAGAGGATAGAAACGTTCGCATCGTTTTGTACTCTATTCATAACATGAAATTTCCACTGCTTCAGGTTGGTTCATAAGTGGTACCTTTGAAAGGTACCGATAGTCGGCGATATCGGAGGATCGAAATGATATGCTCTATCGCTCTCTCGAGGAACTCCAGAAATTTGGCCAAGTTTGATTGATTTGACAGCAATATCTGCAACACACACAGACCCCCGTTACCGGCGACGTCGAGTAGCATTGAGAATCTGCCGATATTCGGCAAAAAAAAGTAAACAAGCTCAAACTATTTTGTAGTTGAAAACGGTCGCTAGGGATCGAAGGTAGCAAACGTGTGCTGGATACATGGTGCACAGAACAGAGATACAAAACCTGATCCCATCGTCGAATCTGACGACTTTCGAGATTTGAAAACGAGCTGCTCAAAAATTCGATTACTGGGGGCAAGGCACGCGAAGGGTCCAACAGCGGAAATGAGGGCGCGTCTTCTGATTGGTCGAGCCGAGAGGAAATCGCCTCGAGATTGGTTATTATTACCCCGTTAACGCAGTTACCGTTGCCACCAATCGTGCTTCCAATCATCTTCGTTATCGAACTCCTAGCGACGAAATCGCCTTCCATCGCCTATTCTCTGTACACTATCCTTCTTTCGTTGCTCGATGTTCGTCTGTCCTGTTGCGCTCACCCTCCACGCCCTGTTTCTCTTTCGTCAACCTCATTTCCTCCCGTGTCTCCGTTCATTCTGCCGACTTTCGGCTACCGAGCGAGGCTTAGTTATCGATTTACTTAGACCTTGCCTGTGTGTCCCGTCGCTATTCCGTTTCATTCAGTACCACGAGTTGAGGGGAGTGAGACTGCGTGTTGCTGCATTACAAATGTAAATCGAAACGCCAACATGATGACAGGTTAAAGATCTTGTGGTGCGCTTTAAGCGTACTCAATTTCAAAAAGCTTCATGCTCCACTATATTATTCAATCTTTTATTCAATTTCAAATCATTTTAATTGATCAAACTACGCCGAAATAAAGTGATCGAGGATTCTGCCTCCTATCGCGGCAAGTCCACTTCAGTGTATTATCATAGATCGGTCTCGTTACGGTACAGGTGACAATTTAAAACGCAGCATGTAGGATTTTTGCATTAACATCGCAGGGCTCGTGTTTCCGTTTCAAGTCGCGCCCGTGAAAGAGAGAGGGAGATTTATGCGCATCTACGTGACAAAGGGCGACCAACTCGAGTCTAGTTTACAGCGGCGATGCTGGGACGGAAATCTGAAATATTCAAGGGACGGCAAAAGGTATACGTGGGAATTCAAGTCTGTCGGCAGTGTGTAATAAATTGAAACGTGCATATCTCCGGAGGCAAACCGTGGTCGTGGTATACCAACACGAAGCTGGCGAGCACAGATAAGCAACGACGCGGTAATCCTCGGACACACTGTGTAAGTTAACGCTGGTAGACTTTGCGTATTACATTAACGTAACGTTCCAGCACGTTGAGAGTGAGTCGGTCCGGGCGAAAGGGAAACAGAAAATAAAGATAAAGGGTGAAGGTAACAGGGAGACAAGAGGTAGGAAATAAAATGAGCAAAAGAAATGGTTTAGAAGAAGGAAAAGGACAGCGTTCAAGGGTAGTTCGCAAGGGTTGCTAGCCCTAATCGAGGACAAGCTACTATCTAGTGAAAAGGTGGGCCGTGCGTTTAAATGGTTAGCGCGGTTACAGGAAGCAGTGTTAAAAGGTGCAAATAGCCGGAAGCTTAAAACGCCCCGTCGACTTTACGAACACGGCCGAGCACCGTGGGCTGCCTATCTCCTGAAAATATTCACCTGCGCACTGTAATAAAGTTAGGCCACTGTTCAGAGGCGGAGAGATAGTTACCCGAGGCCTGGAATTGCGGGACACCTCGAAACAAAAGCTACCGGCAAGCCGAATTTACCTCTTTGTGAGAGGAAACTCCGGGGGGAAAGGAATCTTCGCTGAAGAACGACATTTACAGTTAGAACCTGCAGCTAATCTGCGCACGATAATCGTTGCAATTTTAATGCAAGAGAAACATTGTTGCGCTTTCGTTTGTAAGTGGAAATGTAACACGTTCAATGTCATTCCGTGCACAACGACAGTGTCAGTTAATGCTTGCCACGCGGATTATGCGACACGTTCATCATTATGATGGTAAGAACTTCGTTAATTTCACGTTCATTAGTTACGAAGTATGTAAAAGAGGAACCAAGCACCAGCACGAGCGTGTGCATAATTAAAAGCAAAGGCCTCGTCGGTAATTAAGTTTCTTCCGACAACGACGATGAGAAGGGAGAACAGAAGGTAAAAACATAAAGCTGCGTATATTTCAGCATGGCACCAATAATATTTCCCAGGTCGTTGAATCACAGCCCCCCGATTAGCTTTTATTGTCCCCTATTACAGATTTCCTATCGCTCCCTAGAGGGTGGGAGCATTTTGTTTTTACGTTTCTCCCTCTCGCACGGGAGTGACCAAGGCCGAGCGTTTGCCCGCCCACTAAAAAGGGAAATTTATTTGCCCGTTAATGGCCCCGACGGTTCGGTACTTCGATAACAGGTTACAGAACACTTAGTTTGCTTCCTTACACGCGACCCTTCACCGTCGTCAAGTTGCATTCACCGACTTCTTTCCATCATTCTTGCAAAATGGATTTTATAACCGACCGATCCGACTTTCGTGCAGCGTAATTTATTCCAACGGCGAGCTGTTATCGAAAAACATAACTAATGCCCTCGTCATCCGCAGCGAATTTTCATCGGTGCCGCTGGAGAAAAAAGCGTTTTCGTTCCTCCCCCAATCCTTCTTAGCTGCGGCATGCACAGCGACGAGGGTACGTCGGCGAACTTAAATCGATATCCAACGATGTCGTGCCTCTGCCGCGGCAAAGTCATCCTAAAGAAAACGTGGCCGGTGGACAATTAATCATACGGACGGCAACCGAGGCCGTGATAATAAATGCGCGGGAGTCGAACCGCGGGTGCGTGTGTCGGATAGGGGACAGAGATAGAAACGGAGAAAGCGAGACCAACCATCGGGGGGCCTGACATTTCCGGATAGGGTGACAATCAAAATGACGCCGCGTATCCTTTGTAGCCCAGTAATTAGTTTCCTCTATCGTAGTCGCTGCTGTCCTCTACCTAGTTACCTGCTGCCGCTGGCAAACCGACTGACACGAAATCGAGGAGGGTAAGCACACTACGTCACAGTCGGGCATGTTAACGTATAGGAACTCTGGGTATGCGCGCGTGTACTCCTTGCAATTCTTTTTGGCCTTTCTCGAGAAAGAGGAGTTTTGTGTATTTAGGCTATCGATTTGGCGGTGCTACGTGGAATATATTTTGCCGTCGTCGTACTTTGAAATGCTGGAGTTACAGTGGCTCGCGAAAGTATTCGGCTGCCTGAAACGATCGAGCAATTTTTATTCGTTTGATGTTATATTGTAATGAATATTAAATAATAGCGTTTCATAATTATGAATTGTCTTCTGTTAGAATTAATTAGCAATGAAAAAAGTAGTTCAAAAAATGAAAGCATTTGAGGGCATTTGAGAATTTTGCGGATACAATTCTAAATAAATAAATGAATAAATAAAACAGGAGAGTAGTATAATTTCAGCACACCCTATATATTGTTCTCGAAGAAATTGTTAACGGCGTCACATCGCTGTATAGAAACGACTAGAACAGCAAAATCGCAAATTCCTCGCACCATTATGATCCACGTAAATGAGAATGGAAATATTGCCCTAATCGGCTCCGGGAGATCCGCGAGAGATGCAATAATCGAGAGCGGTCCCGGTACGACCATGAATTAATTCCGCGCGGATAATTCTCCATTATTCAAGCCATGAAATGATATTTCGATCCCAGCGATCAGTCGATCTGTGCAATCGGACTTTTTGCCCTTCCAGCATTTCGTTCACCCTTTCATACGTAATCCATGATGGAATATTTCGTGATAGTTTCGCGCAATTCTGTGCTCGATACAAATTGCCTCGCCCCGTCGTATCAAGCTCATTTATTTCGTCACGAATTTTCATTCCAATTCGAACGTTTATCGTTCAATCACGAAAATTAGTGAGGGCAATAAAAGGAATATTTCTAATACTTATTCCGGGGTCGGAACCTAAATCTTGAGGATGGTCCGTGGACGGTTCCGCGACCTTCGGACTGAACGTACTAGGGTTGATAAGGTGACGTGAAAGGTCGAAATAAATCTGGAAATTTAATATCCTTCGAGTGAGGTACGCAATATCCTCTACAAGCTTTCATGGTCTTTCCCGTCGACTAGACGCTTCGAATTTCTCGTCGTACAAAGTTACGAACGTTCTTTGCCTAAACTCATCGGAAGGAACAAACACAATCTTAAGCCCCTATACCTGTACGTAGTATCTCAATTCTAATATCCCTAAGAAATCCTCGTGCATCGAAGACAGCAAAGAACAAACTCAACGATTCTAATCGCCGGGGCGAATTTGTACATGCACGTACAATGAAGTAAAAGTGGTGTACCTCACGTTCGAGTCGCAAACCGTGCTATGAAAAGGAAGCTTACACGCCCACATTTGTCGTCATCGTTTTCCCTGGGATTGCTACGGCCTACGTAACGCGACACTCCTGGCAAGAATAGGGAAGATGGCAAGAACGAGGAAAGATTATTGATGGGCCCCGATAGCTAAGATGAAGGCAGGCGAATCACTGCCGGTGTAATTACGAAATGGCTGTTAGGACGGAACGCCGCCGTTATTCCAACACGAATCGATCCATCATCCTCCGTCGCAACGGGGTGGCGCTGAGCTGTAAACCCTCGGCTACTTTTTTTTCTCCCCTTTCCCACCCCGTGTTCCCGGCTGATTTCATTCGCGCTTTAACGCCTTTCAGATGATCGGGGGATCGCCGATGTAATTACCATGAAGTGGCTTTCACCGAGCTGCGCCCATTTGATGCTCTTAAGGCGAATTCATTGTTCACGGGCCCGTCCGTATTGGGAATCGATCATAGATCACCGACGACATCATCGCTATCGTCCGGCCCGACAGCTATTTTCACGTCGCGTCGTCGGGGAATCCTTCTCCGCGAGACGTTGGAAAATTGCGCCAGGAAAAGCGTAGCGGCGTTTTAATTTATTTACACAGCGTCCGAGGTGGTATGATTAATTTCGATGCTCCGATATCGCATAAAGTTAGCCGCGCGTTTCTACGCGGGCAGCAAGTTTCTGTGATTAATAGCAGGCAACAGATGAGGATTGATGTCGAAGAAGAATCTGTATCAATGATTTATACTTGCGCCGGACATTTTTATTGACGTTGCCTCAACGAATATTCAGACTTACACCCGCCAGGAGCAGTGTTTTGCTAGGCACGATCATTATATACATTTTCTAAGTCTTTGGGCACTTATCAGAACAACTTTATAATTCAACCACCCAGTTTGTATGCCGAAATGATCGAACCATTCTTATTCCAAGTTATTCTATCTACCTGTTCACGCGAGTTCATCGCGTCTTCCACGAAAACAACAAGCGAAGACCGTTCACGACGGTGGAAACTTCAGCGTCGTCACCCATGGCGGCGCAAAGTAAACGAAGTAGCGGGTGACGTGTTATTTACCGCCTTGCTGTAATCTCAGTCCGTCGCCTGCGTCGCAGCCCCATTCGCCTATCCTCTCCTGCGACTTTCTTTTTCCGCCTCGTCCCTCGCCAATCCTCTCCGGTCCCCTTTTTCCTCCGGGCTTCATCCACTTCCGCTCGTCACGTCGCTGACGGTTAAAAGTCGGCTTCTCGTCACTCGCCGCGAAGTCGTCGCTCGCGCGTATCGCGTCGACGATCTTGTCGCCCATCTTGTCCTCGTTCACCACCCCTCCCCCTTGTCGTCCCCCTAGCGCCTCTTATTTCCGCTTTTCCTCCCTTTGAGGGCGCGCGAATCCACGGTTCTTGCGGGGACAGGCTGCGCGGTAAAATTGTCCGCAACGCGTAAGACATTGCGGTCGGATCAAGAAAGAAACGAAGGGAAGAAGAGTGATGCTGCACGGGATAGTGTCAGAAACAAATAATTTGCCACGGTCGGAGAAGAATGGCTGGGTGCTTCTTGCTGTCCGCCCTGTGCAAGCTTTTGGACAGTTCCCTTTAGCAACATTTTAGTACCATGAAAACAAAGTTGAGTGACAGAGGGACTTTTGTTGCGACAGATTTTTTGTTACCGCCTTGGTAAATGGTATTTGAGAGGAAGGTATTGTCTTCCAGCAAATAATGAAACATTGCAGCAGAAGAGACGATATGTTTGGAAGTTTGTCCGTCGTTCCTATTGTTGTACATGTATATTCGCTTTTTCCTTATCGAAGTAAATAGGGTCAAGTACGAAATCGTGTTGAATCCTTCACGAGTGTATACTAGAATTTCGGCAAATCTCTAACGAGAAGAATTTCTGTCGAAGTCGTTCAAGTGGCCACAAGGAATCGTCTTTGGCAACTCGAAAAACTTTCGTGCTTTTCATCAAGCAGCCGTAGCAGAGAAAAGTGGCCGCCTTAGAACTACATTCATATAAATTTCAGGACCAGCCTGTATATTCAAGACAGCCGTATAATCTTTGACCGTGGAGGCCACCTGAAATGCAATGCCTCGTTTGAAATATTATAAGCTTGAATAAGGATACCCGGAGGGGAACCAAGAGAATTTTCTATTTCAGTGTTTCATATTCCGTGTCTTCTAACTTCTACCTATTTAATGCCGACGAATGCTATTGATAAAAATACAGGATCGAAAGGTCTAATGCAGAAATCGCTGAAGCCTTTTTTCGTCCGTGCAGAAAATAAAGTTTTGCGATGCGTTGGCTAACCGGATGTCAGTTTTCCAGAGTTCCTCCTTTGGGTCAGCGTCGTAGGTTGAAATGGAGCAAGTCGGCGAATTCTTTGTCGAAGTTCCGAATTCGAGCCGGAACGGATTTCCTAAAACTGTTTACCGTTGACTCGAATGTTTTCAAGTAAGTAGCGGCTACACGGAAATATACTCGGTGTGTCGCGTAGATTAAACTCCGTGCCGTCTCTCTTTTTCCAATCTCAATAAACATTTTTAACTCTTTGAAAGTCTTGCCCGCGTGGAGGCTACCCCCGTCCCCGTTGCGTTTATTTGCGTAATGGAGTGATCTATATTTTCGTCTGACGGAACGTGGTCTTGTTTCTGCGAGATGGAATCAAGAAGATCGCGTAGATCGCGTCAAAGAGAAACTTTTATTTCCAAGAATACAGGATGGATACGGGGCTTTCCATTCTTTCTAGTTTCATTTTTATGCACCGCCTAATGCAGTTCTTAAACGGAGAGCATATCTTTGCCGAACCGTTTTGTTTTAAAGTGTTCCCCGAGAAATGTTCCGAAGCAGTTAATTTGATTAAATTGGGAAGCTGCCCCTCGACATTTTAGATCGCACACTGAGTAAATTGACTTGCCGTATAACAGATTCGTACAACCGAAACAAACTTTGCACCGCATATCAGTTTCGGTGTCAAAATTATAACTCGAATTTCACGAATACTCCCTTAACGTCGTCGCTTACGTATGCATTCACGCGTCAAATTTCCATTTCGATCCGTGCTAAAACATTCAAGTCAACTACAAAAAGTTCCCCGGCAACAGTTTTGAGCGCGCTGTATAAAATTCCGATCGGCAAATTTCATCCGGGAATTCGCAGAATATTTTCGTCGAGCTATGATCAAATTCGCGCGGCGATATCGTTGGGTGCCGATACGCTTGAAGATTTAAAACGACCGGGATGGCGTGAATTTACCGTGACGTCGAAGATTATAAAGTATTAACTGGCGTTAATGTTTTAATGGTTAGCCGATGCATGCTGGGGGATCCGCTTGGCCTCCCAGCCATTCGCTAAAAATCGCCCGATAAAAGTGTCGTTATTGTTGCCCGGTCGAGCGTTAAAGTTCATCGGCCGACCTGCAACGGTTTCACTTCTAGAAGCTTATAGCTGTAGGCGTTGTCAACGGTTTGGAAAATGGATTCGTTGTTGCCAACCAATTTCCACGCTCTTTCCCTTGCGTGCGCGTACGCCCCCAGGTTTTTCCTATTTTTTTTTTCGGCAATCACTCGACGGGAAAGAAATTGAAGAGCGACGCGCCGCTCTCCAAGAGCGCGAATTATTTGTGCCGTTCCTGTGTCGTTTTGTGGATTTTCGGAAACCGGAATTAAATTTCGTTTCAGCTACGCGCAGCTGGTACGCAATTGCTTGCGTTTACGTTAAATGTGCGCTGTTTCATTTAGATTTTCACGGGACAAAATAGATTGGTTCACTTGCCTTCGTTCTTAACTTTGAAAATCTGTCCAATTAGTAGGTTTTTCATCAAGACTTTACATGTCCAGAAAAAGAGTGTA
Source organism: Nomada ferruginata (assembly GCA_963583965.1). Taxonomy (NCBI): domain Eukaryota; kingdom Metazoa; phylum Arthropoda; class Insecta; order Hymenoptera; family Apidae; genus Nomada; species Nomada ferruginata. Next base: position 17,459,446 of record OY757216.1, read on the forward strand.
ACGAAAAGGTTTCGCAATTCTGAAAATGCAACCTTGCAATATCGTCTCGGAAAATAATACATTTTTCAACGGTGGTTCATATTGAAGCACATTTTTCGATACGGGTAAAGTCGATCAGACCCAGTCGCCCCGGAAATATCAGAAATCGAACTTGGAGCAACTGTAGAGAGGGGCCGATTCATCCGCAGTTCCGAAGTATGGCAATATTTTAAACTTCCAAACTTTCGGTTAGCTCGACTCAGATTTCCGTCTAGCAATCCGTCTATTTCTCGACGCCATCTCGTCTAAACGATCTTCGCGGCGGAGCGCTTCACGCGGTAGATTAATCGTCGATCCCGATGTCGGCGAGAGTATGGAGAAGGAGCACACCAGAGGAATGGAACGGGAACTGCAGTAAAGCCTTCAAGGATACTAGTAGGCCGAGAGGGGAGGCAATTATCCTCGTATCGAACATAGTCCTTCCGTGGCCGATTGTACGCGCGGCCGTAGCAAGATTTACAACCCCTAAATCACCGCGCGAAGAGAGAAAGTTGGGGAGGGTAGAGTAAAAACGACGGTAGGGGGACTAGGAAACAGTGTAGGCGGTACAAAGGGGGCAGAAAGGGACAGATAGCGATAGAGAACGATGAGAAACCAGAACGAAAGGGAGGCGGGGTGGTAACGGGGAAAGGATGTACGCGCGCAGCAGAAAAGCATTTCTTCCCAGCAATTCCCCGCCTAACACCGCGCCGCTCTGACTTTAACTACTCGCAGTCGCCTGGCCAATGCGCCTAAGCCTCGTTCGCAGTTACAAATATTAATTCCCAGCTTCGTGCACCCTATTTTCCCGTTTCCCCGACCGAGGAACCGTGGAAGGTGTTCTGCCGGGGCATCGAACGTTTATCACCTTCGCTTGTTCCAGGCGATACCAGCGCTGCCGCACATAAGTCAGGATGATTAACACGCGAGGCGTGCGTGACTGGCTCTGAACGACTCGAATTTATTCACTTCTCCCCCCTCTGCCATCGTTCCTGTCTTCCTCCTCCATTGCCCAACCCCCCGTCCTGTTCTTCTTCCTCCTCTGGTTCCTTTTCCTGCTCTTGTTATTCCGTTTTCTTCGGCTTCTTCTTCCTCGTTCCTCCGTGCCCTTCTTAGTTTACGACCTCCTGCCAGGTACCGATACCGGCGAGCAGTTAAGGTCATCAAGTTTAAATTGCCACGTGCTCGCCCGACTCGACGGCCAATTAAACTCCTCCGTCGAAGGTTCATGGACGTGATGCACACGCGTTGCATCCCGGTACTTGCTGTGTGCTTCGATCGGCCACCAGCATTTGTTCAGGGGAAGATCGGTTAGAGGATTGAGATCTTGTGCCTGGTATCTTCTTAGTATTGGGGTTTGCAAAGCGATGTATAGCTTATAGAGCAGTGAATTGCATTGACTAAGTACCCTGATAGAATGTTATATGTATTTCATTCATAACATGTATCAAGAAGCAAGTACGAAACTGCGCAACATAAGGGATGTTGCACTGAATCGCAGGTTTTGGTATCTATCATAATAGATCATTCAATGATGGTTATTAATAAACACACGGTGGAGCATTTTGGAGACACTGTTGTATTTGGTTACTTTGATATTTAATATACATATTTCTAATTAATTGCTCTACTGTTTATTTCTACCGCGTTAGCATAATAATAAAAATATTCCCAAGGCAAAATAAATTCAACTCCAAATTAATCCAGTAACTACAAGATTCTATTCATTCTATACGTTACTCCATAATTTGTTTCCACTTTAGCACAGGATATAACTATCGAATTTTAATTATAATCTTTCTAAATTTTGCAGAACGTTCAATCATGACGTAGGATTCTAATTCTAACGCGAAGCAGCGCGTGTACGAATCTGTTTTAGGAACCCAACTAGACTTTGCCGAGCATAAATTGGCTCGCCTCTCTAAGCCCGCGCATTGACGATGTTTTCTCGGGAAATGGAATCTCGTTCGTAAAGCGGCTTGCTTCGCCGTGGCGAGCCCACTCTGCGTTGGATATGGAATTTTTTTTTTTCGTCGACCATTTCGATAACCGTTAATGGCATACGGCACTTTGTGCGCCGTATTCGTTTCTATGGTATTTCGCGTCTCGTGTGCGAGCACGCGCGTAAATTTCAAAAGCTTTTCCAGACGTGATGAAAACCGATCCTTGGCCTCGTAAATGCGATTTGTCTCGCGTTTACCGATACCCCAAATTTTTTTTATCTTCTTTACGGAAATGAACGGGACGTATGAAATGAAATTCGAATGTGTCGCGTGTGTATGAGCGATTGGAATTAAATACATGTTTATAGTTAGCTAAACGAGGTTGGGTTTCGGGGGTTGTTTGGGAGAATTATGGCATCGATAATTTCATTCGACTGCAAACTGTGGCTTTCTAAATCTACCATGTAAAATTTGGTTAATTTAATGTGTAGCAATTGCGTGGTGGTGTAATTTGAACCATTTTCAACATTGCTTGTAAAGAATTGTAAACCGACGATCCATAAACTAATTATATTAAAACGCTTACGTTGAAACGTCACAGCAATGCGAGCATTACTCTGTTGACTTGTTACGGCTTGAAATGAATTAAACAATGTAATCGCTGGATGCTGGTGAATTGTACAGTGAATTACCACAAATATTTGCGCAGACTACAATACGTATTGTTCAATTTACCATATACACATGTCAGAAATATTTGATGCGGCACGAAACGTGTGCTTGTTTGAAATAACGATGCGCCTGTTCTCGAGTTCAATCGGACCGCATTGTTGGGATTGTGTATGATTTGGAATAATTTGAAATTTTTAATTCGCTTAACTCCAGATGCAGGTCATATTGATGGCTACAAATGGTACCTTCTATCTACCTACGACAGCCACGATGACTGAAGAACTCATTACTCATATCGTCTTATACGATTGGCTCCTTTCTCACAAGCAGACGAAAGCACGATACGCTAACACGTGATACTTACAGCACAAGTGTTCCCCACGAGCTTTTACGAGCGTTTTACGCGACTTTTATAAGCGCACGGCGCGCAGCAAGGATTTGGTGCTTTGTAACAGGAACGATAAAACGTCGGGTTACCGTTTCGATGATAAACTGACGCACTCACCGAGCCAACTTTATCAAAACTTTATTACGCGGCTGTTTTTTTATTTTGGAAAACTGTGCGCAGCCGCTTACATCTAGAAGGAAATACTAGTTTACGCAAATTGTGGGTAAAGCAGTGTGCAAAGTACATCTGCAAGATGCATGCTCGTCATGGGAAAAATATAAGTGGCACACCTTCGCGTAGACATTTTGATGTTAAATGAGAAAGAGTTATATACATCAACGAGGATTTAAAAGAAAAGGGGATACGTATGAATTCGCGCTGAGTTCTTGAAATCAAATAATGCTTTCAAACTCATCAAACTCGATGAGCCATCAAGTGCAACGTATCACGATTACAAAACTATATTCTATACTGTGGTATTGGTATATTTTAGGATACGTAGGTTAGCGGATAGGGCCAGGTTTGTTGGCGCCTTTTAGTTTATAGTACTGTCTCGAGGTTTGTCGAGGCAGTTGTAAGATAAGAATGGTGTGAATGAAGAGTGTTAGTAGAAATGTCAAACGTGGATCGAGTGAATGTTTAGCTTGAGGAAAGAGTGAATGGTTTCGGGGAATGCACGTGGAGTGTTTGGTGCAGGGTGACCCGTGGTCGAACTGTGACACGTGGCAAGGGTGTGTGTGTCGGTGTGAGTTCTAAATGAGTGAGAGCAAATGAGAGATAGAATGAAAGGGAAACTGTGAGTGAAAGAATATATGGAGTGGCTGATGCGTGCGCGGGAGAAGAATAGGTTTGGTTGCGAAAGGGAACACAAGTGCTTGCGAAGCCGAAGAGAATATTGTTTGAGAGAGTGTCGTGCGACGACCGTTTATACTAATAAAATACTTAGTAATACAAGGAAAGAGAAGTCTCATTACCCCGATTTGTGTTCCATTGTCATTGGTAAAGAAGTTTACTTAAAAATAACTTCTACAATACCATTAATAATTTGCAGTCTTTTAATAACTTTACGCAATATAACGTAACATAACGAAAAAATAAACTACTAGACATTTTTACCACATTACTCGTTCATTCAGCCACAGGCATCCGTCACGAGATAATAAGTCAGAAAGTAGGGGAACGAACGTACGAGATAATCACAATCGAATTCTGCGGATATCCACAGCAGACACGTACGATCTGATAGGCTCATCCTACCACAGAATATCTGTCTGGTATTTGCTTAATGCATAAGCAATTTCCGTGTCGGAGGCGCCACAGACAGCTTCCTATAATAACCCACTTACGTAGTCGAGGCTGAACTATTGTCGTTTCGCGACCAAACGCGATTTCGAGTCTACTTCAGAGCTGCGCTAGATTATAAACCACGTCGAGGACACTTCTACCACGAAGTTCTACGTACGCGTAAAACTGCGAGCGAAAAGAAGAAAAAAATAAAAGAAACACTTGATAGATTTTGCAGAATTGTTTTCGTCTCGGTTTCGTTAACTAAATCGTGAGCTACAATATGTTCTCGGCGAGTAAGAGGATATAGCGGAAATGACAGATATTAGACCGAATACAGTGGTAAAGGACGGATTAACAACGAAGTTTGATTGGCATCTGGCGGCAGTTCATTTCATTGTGGACGTGATTTGGTGTTATCAGATTTCTAAGGAGCCGAACGGAATGCGCTCTCGAAGGCGGTATACCTATACGAGTTACAGAGGAATTTAGTTTGCAAAACCAACACCTGCGACGTAATACTAGCGAAAGAGGCAGGGACGTATGCAGTTGTTTCAATAACAAGCTTCGACGAAAGTAGTTTTTCAATCAAAGACCAAGGATTTCTCCATGTCTGGCTAGTGTCGCTTCATTCTACTGAACATTGAACCCGCCTGGCGTCCTCTATCAATCCATTAATTTTTCATCCACATCGGTAACGAGTAGCAAAATAGTATTTCTTGCGGGGCAATTGGGTACACCCTCGACAGATAATGCCACCGTTACAATTATTAAGTATATCATACACGCACAACACGCATACGAAATAATTAATTATTTGAATCCTCGACCTACACACAAATCCATTAAACGAAAGACGTCTAACAATCCGAAATCAACTTCACCACAATTATCCGCGGTACCGCAACACTCGACCGCATCCTCTTGTCCACTTCACGCGATCGCGTCGGGCATAAGTCACATCGACCAGTCGCAATCCAATGAATCCGGATTATTCGCGGGAGGTGGTGGATGCACGGTTTCCTTCGAAGCGTGGTAGAGGCCCTATGTATCCCATCAAGGACCGCTTTCGCGGGTCGTTGCGTTTCATAAATTGGCCGTCGGTTTCATTGGCTTCGAACCCGTGACAATCCGCGAGCGTATGCGTCGCTGCGCTTCGGCCACGCGGGACAGACAGATACATTTTCACCGTGCTTCGACCGGCTGGAAAAAAAGAGACTAAAATGGTCCAGCGCTGATAGGAAGGTTGAAGAGAGGCGAGCGCGGGGGCACAGCTGGAGCGAATAAGAAAAACCACGGAATCACGATGAGCCGTCGTAATCATCGGCACTCCGCACGTATGAAACCAGACCGACTATCCATCCCTACGGGTGTTCATAACGCATGGCTAGCTCATCAGGTAAATGCACGATCGATATTTCGAGCGTAGGGAATTGCAACTGCTATCTAATAACCCTGCAAATATCGTATCTTAACCCCCCACCATCGGCGAGCCTCGATCTATCTCCCTCTTTATCTCCCTGTTTCTGTCTTTCTGCATCCTCTCTCTCCATCCATCTCTCTTACTTTCTCGCAATGCGTGCACGACCAAATGGACGCGACCAACGCGTTTTTTTGGTCGACGTGGCACCTGCATAAAGACCAGGGCATTCCTGCTGTTTGTGCGTCGCACGCCGAATCAACGGATTGCGTGCTAGTTGATGGCGAAATCGAAATTAGATTCAGTCGAGACGACTTGTCTATGGTGGTTTTGATGATCCATTTCATACATGTTTCATTTACTCTGCAATATTTCGCCAATTTATCATTACCACTCAAGAAGAGTTCATAGAATTTCGCTCCCGTCCAAGACCACCGCCCGAAATCGTTTTATCCGGCAGTTTACAATGTCGGAGTTCATTATGACAGTCGGCGAAACCACGTCGCATATGCTTGAACGTCCAATTCGTTCGTCCCATGGGGGCAAGCAGTAGAATGGTGTAACTGGTTCCCATGGCCCTATGTCCGGCCAGGCAACGATTGCCGTGGTCAACACATTTCCCGCTACGCGCGTTATGATATTGCTATATTATGCTAATTACGCAGTACCGACCCAGGGTCAATGGTGCATACTAATGGCGATAGCCGTGCAACGAGGTGCCGTTACGATTGATCAAAGCTGCTTCGGTTATGCTAATTCCGCCGAAGCTGGCAAACGCGGGCCAGCAACGGGGGCGAAGAAAGGGAGGAAGACAGAGGGGGCGGGAAGATAATGAGGGAATCGGGAGAATTCGTAAAATTTCTACGATCGGGGGGTTGAACGCCGCGAAATAGAACGCGATAGCTAGTTGCGTGCAATTCTCGGCGATTTTATGGATGATAAATTGGTGTGCCGATGGGAAATTGACGTTTGGAAGCATTGATTGCTTGTTTTATATGTTGCGATAAGGTATGGCGGTAGATTAAATTGGCGCGATTAATTTATTCCGGCCCTGTGAGTGATTACATAAAGTTCAATCCCGTGATTCAGGCGATTATGTTAATTATCAAGGTGGTTAAAATTTTAGGATTAGAAAGCTGTGGAAGCTGGAAATGTATAATATTTGGTATTTAAAATTGCAGGGTATCTAGAGGGACTGTAATAGCTTCTCCCGTCGTTAAACGTAATATGAAGCAATATTACTCCCCGTTTGACTATCTTTGGGGATTGCGAACGTATTAATAGATGGGGCCACTGGTAATCCAATGAATTTATAGTTGGGACTGGACAGCCTCTGGTGCATTGCATACACTAATCCTGAGCTGCGTTACAGTCATCCTTGTGTACGCAGCTGTCTGTCCTCTCAATCGTTATTACCTCAAAGTTTCAGTATAAGATTGACCTCTCGAGAACGCTCAACTAATTCGACATATACCCAAAAACTTGCCCCATCAAAGCTGGAGTTACTGAAATTAATAAACGGAATCAGGCTGTTCAGGCATATGTATAGTCCATATTTATACATCGAATAATTGATTCCCCTTTATCCAAATCGAGTTTCGACGATCCGAAGTTGAGGATAAAGTTCTAAACGGTGCCAATCCTCATCCCTCTAGCGCGTGGCAGCGATAAAACAGTTCCTTTAATCAGATTCCCGCGACAAAAGGCTGGGAAAAGCTGTTCTAAAGGAGACGTAATGGGGTTGGATGATAAATAATCGTGAATACGATTTGTCACGAAGAAAGCGAAATGTATAAAGAGTAATAAAGGGGAGGAATGGATAAGGCGGAAGGCCGTGTACACTGTCGGGGAGATAGAAAGGGAGGAAAACCGATGATTTGATGAGAGTTCCCCGAGTTATGCAGTCAGAGGAAAGACGAGCCGAATGTAAATAGAAACATTGAACGCGTGGCTGAACGGGACGAGTGGTTTCGTTCGACGTTATTTGAATTTTTAATTAACGTAATACGCCAAGCAGCTTAATAATTAATAACTCACTCAACGGAGGGCACGCGGTCGCTGAACGAACTGCGCGTCACCCAGTCATTACGGGCTAATTGAAAATGATGATGACAGTGGAGTAGAGCCACTCGAGTCGAAACAATGCGAAGCACTGCGCCACGACTTCCCTTTTAGCTTCGTGCCGTCGCGACGCACCCTTTCCCGGTGCCGGACGCTCCCCTAACGCAACCCGTATTCTTTCCCTCGAAGCAAAGGACGAACGGCTGGCAGTTTAGATGAGAAAGAACGAGCGATGATAGCGTCGAAGGAGACAAAAGATGGGGCCGACAATGAGCCCTGTCGTTCACGAGGCAGTCTGACACGGTGAACGGGTTAGATGCGCCATTGCGATTCGACACGTGGCCCCTTTTTCGCTTGCACTGCGACACAAAAGTGCACATGCATGGCGGAAGTTTTGTTTAAGTGTGTTTGGAAGAGGTTTCGCTGAGTGACGCAGGATAGAACTATACGAAGGTTCGGTTCAAACGTAAAAGTTTCATCGAGAAAAATAAGGGAGCTTTCTTTTTCATATTATTATGTATACAGATACGTTATTGTACCGTGAAATGAGCAATACAGAGACTGGCTATTATTGTATCAAATCCAATACCAATATTACTACGGCGATAGAAACGAAAGAGAAGTTGCAAATAAAATCCCTAAGGATTTCGCTGATAAAGCAACGTTCCGTTGGAAAGGAGACCGAGCATTATGAATAAATTTGGATGGATCTGTTGGATTAGAGGCAGATCGGCTATGGGGACATTTCAGTTGATCCGGCGATTGCGTAATTTGAGAAAATTCACGGGAGTGTCGGATCGATGGCCCGCTCTTACAGGGATTTCTCCTGCAGGATAGCCAACTGTATACCCTATGGTCGGACGTAATCGCGTTTACGGTCGTAACTGGAGTTCGCGGAATCGGACGGTAAATATTTGAAACGACCCGTCATTAGGCATTAGCTAAACTCCACCGGCGAGCCGCTCTTAAGCTTCCGGTTTCGAAGAGGAAATCCCAGCCTTGCGAACGTACACCATACATCCTGTAGAAGGGCGCACGTGCGCCCAAGTGGTCAACGCGGCTAACGTTACTGTGGCCATTTAAGTGGAGTTACTCCTCGAGAAGTCAATATCCGGCCGAGAGTAAAATAACTTTCGTAAAATTGCCGACCCTTTAACGGGGATGTGTGTAAATGCCACGATGGGGTGTACTTACGGAATTATTCGACAGTTTCGTTGGAGTTTTAGTTGCCATGTATTTAAATATTCGGGTCTCGGATAAGTCTTAAGACCTGAAAGAGAAACTTTGTCCTCAAACGCAGCGGAAATTCTACTCTGCTAGAATAATATTAGGTCCTACCCGACAGACGGATTCTTGGACGAAATGGTACATCTTTTGGTTTAATTGTATTGTTGCAAGGTGTTGCAAGTTCATAATTCATACCTAGCAAAGGTATCACTTGTCCGATGACTCATATTAAAAATTACAATCGACTCTTGTCTTACTTTTTTTAACATTTACATAATTTTGATTTCTATGGAATAGACGCTTATAATTGATGGTGCAGTGTTTTACAATGCGCAAGTCCTTTATTCGTAATCTAGTTGTTGTTCTTTTCTTTCGCCCCGTGCGGCCATTTGCATATTATTTTATGTTGCACAATATTTTCTAAAAGAATGCAATTATACGTGAATTGTTTTTGGAACCGTTGCCACGAAAATATATTTCCCGAATTTACATGAGCATTTATAATTTCTCGTGGTTTCACTGCGTATAATTCTTCTGTTTACGAGTGTGCAGCATTTCCCGTGTCTTTTTTAACAAACAATCCGAGAACACGCGCGCAATTAGCGAGGGACTTAATTAACGCTTGCAATAATAACTCATTTAAAGTATTTCAATAACGCCACGTGTAAATGCCTTTGCAATTACATTGTCTGGAGCTTTATATAAATTCTCTCATGCATAAATTGCGCAGACGTAAAATATGAAGCAGCGTACGCTGTGTAACACTTCTCATCCCACATCTATTCTGCAAGATTAATTTAAGCGTGAAGCGCCTGATATGAGCATATACTCTACAGGCAAAACCAATATTTTAGCATTAAGCCGTACTAAAATGTATAACAAAAATTTTCGCGTTCTGTTCTGTTGGAAAATTTATGGTGGAACAGAAATTTGGGAAGCATGCTCAGGGAGAAGAACCTCAAACTTTGAAAAGACTTGAGGAAGAAGAGAGCGAAAATAGCAAGCTGGAAAAAAGAGAGGGACAGAGAAAGAGAGGTCGAGGGTTAGACTGTTCTTGCACTGTCAATAACACTCCCCTGGGGCGTGATAGATTGGCCCACCCTTACTATCCAGTCACCATTTATCTCCTTTTTGTCCCACACTTTCGTTTCGTGGTCACCGTAGCGATCGGCCGAGAGTGTTTACCGCTCTGGAAAGAGCAAACCTGCTCGTACAGAGCCCCTTTCCCCTTTATTCCTCCTACTTTTTCGACATTCGCGAAATCTCTGAACTGATCCTCCACAGTCTACTGAAAGGATCGGGGAGACTCTATTTGTATCGAACCGGGATCGAGAAATACGGTTGCATAATTGGTGTACTTGAATTGCATTGGCAAAGTGATCAATTTTCGCACACCTGCAATATTGAGTAAGTCTTGAAGTATTCATTGACGCGAGGAACTGCAATTCTAAACACCTTCATAAGAAACTATCCTATTCATTTTATACGCAGCTTAAGGAATTACAGATTTATATAGCACATACTATATTCAAGGTAGAAAACGACAAGCTCCCTTCTGTTCCCGAATTATCAATTTATTTCACTCGTACACAGAATTTCACGTGTTTCACAGCCCCGCAAAACTACTTTACCAAGAATTTTATTACGACACTTGTCCACAATTCGCCTGACACTTTTACGAATCTTATAAAATAAGGGAAATAGTTGGCAGCCACTTGATATTATGTCGGGCAGCACCGACGCCACTGAATGGGGGAAAGATCGCCGATGGAAAAAGTTTCCAAGCCCTCCCCCAAAGGTGGAGCTTTCGGGAGGGTAGATAGATATCGCGGAAACATCGGAGGCCAGCGCGGTGAAAGAAAAAGGAAAGCCTCGCTTCCTAGCGCAAGTTCGCAAAAGCTTCTAGACCGATACGAAAGAAAATCGAGCCATATCGAGACCCTATCGATCTGACCTCTGCAATTATATTTAATTAAGAATGACTGGCTCGGGTCAGTTCGAGTATCGGCCTCTATTCCTCTTTATTTCTCGTTTATTTCCCTCTATATTCCCCTCCTTATTCCACTGGTTCGCCAATCCACCACTGGGACTTTTCGTATTCCGAACTTCCCTCTCGCTCCGCCTGTATTTCGCGTCGGATTAATAAAACTTAACGAGCCGAGCCACCGAGGTATTGCTAGCCAATTACGTTATTTTCTCTGCCCGTATCCGCACTAGACTCATACATATGCTCTTTTTACCCTCGTTTTTCTTGCTTTCCCTGCTTGTCGAGGAAAATTAGGGAACTCCACTACAGCAACGCACTCGCGAGCAAGATCGTATGAATTTCGAGGGTAATAAATATTTCGTTCTTTAATGTGTTTGTGTACCGTCTTTGTTTTATGCCAGAATTATACAGGGTCACCGGTGTTGTATGTTGTTAATTAATTAATAAAATATTTAAAATATATTGATGAGCATAATCTATTCCAAAAGTAATAACAGGACTACTGCGGAGAGAAGTTCCGTTTCTGTAAAGGAAATTTAGTGGGGGATCGCAAGGACGTAATCAACGAAACGATTAGTTTCTATGGCACGGGTGTGTCGAGAAAACGAGTGAAGGATGAGATTCATAGCGTACACAGTGAAAAGGGGCGGACCGTTGTCGGCGTACCGCCAACTTGATAATTGGAAATTCATGAGATTCCTAAACTAAGTTGTTCTGATCTATTCCATTCTCGTATGGCTACCTGACCTTTATGCATATATTCGTGAGCCGCGAAAGATTAGCGATTAGAATTATGCGCTGCCACTCTATTTCCCGATCTCCAGATCTGGCTTGTTCCAACTTGTGCCCAAAGTCTGTGACACGATTTCCTATTGTTTAAAATTTGAACGAATTCAAGTGAACTATATTCGCAAATGCCGCGATGGACATATACATACAACAGATACAGTGTGCGGCGCATACCAAATTTAAACACTAAAGAGGTAATTAATCATGGAAATTTTGTTAAAAGGATATTTTTCATTCGAGAATTTCGGTTTAAAACTCTAAGTTGTATTTTTATTAGCATCGAGGAAATCTCATCGCGTCTTAACGTTTCAACACCTGTCCTTTCTTCAATCTGATAAGGATACGTAGTCGGCTCGCGGATTCCAGTAAAATCGTGCAGCCATATCCAATTATTCTACGCGATTAAAACACCTGTTTTATATACAATATTCACTAGAGCGATAGAGCTGGAATTTTGAAATTCTTCCCCGCGGAAGCATCGACCTCGCCGAAATTAAGAACTAGATGGGCATGCTGCAACAGCCAGCGATAATCTCGGAGATAATGGAAAACCTGAGACCGTATTGTGTACGTCTTAGCCCGTTCGCCATCGAGAACAATGGGGTAGCCACGGTTAATAATCAATCTCTAGAAACCGGGCGAAATTTCGATAGTCGTTACGGAAGGTATCCGGCGAAGTTGTGGTGCATTTCAATCGACTCGTAAAAGATTTGCAATAGTGGCACTCTTGGGCTGCGCACCCGCTGACATTTCAAATTATTCTGCATACTTTGGTCAGCCTTAATTTCTTCAAGTAACGGGAACAAATTTATAGCAGAATTTACGAGACAATGAATCTTCGGACGGAAATTCTTGTTGCATTTGCGCATTGCTTTTGAATATGCACGGCGCAAAATTTTATGGAAATTATAACACAGACATGTATGATGCCGGGACAATAAATTGCGAAGTTCAACGGAACGAAAGAGCATTGTTTTCTTTGTGCAAACTCCATCTAACCTTGTGTAACGCAGCATCACAGGATTGGAGTGCCGGTTGCGTGGGTCTGTTTAAATAGCTGGACGCGGTCGCTAGCTAAAGAACTACCAACGACGCGAAACGCGGCGACAAAAGGACAGAGTTATTTCTGCGAGCAGCTTGTCGCTTTGTAAACTCGGTTGCGACGTGGAAACGATGATTTGAAAAGCATTCGCTGCGATAACAGCAACGTTCGTGCTGAAAAATATCCTCCCCTCTGTTTCCCGTTTACCCTAGCCGAGCATGCAAAAAAATTCTCCAAATATTTATACAAATCATTTAACGCAAAACGACTGCCCCGCGAACGTTTGTACCCTGTTTTCGTGTACGGCGGAGGGGAACAAAAAAATACTCGGAACTGTTTGCGTAAAAACTTATCCAATGCATCGGAGGGCTTCCCCCTGAAAGTCACCCGCCTTTCCGTGTGCGTGAAAAATTTAAAACCACTAGCACGAGGCAAAAAGAGGCGGAGGCAAGAAAGTGGAGGCAGAGAACGCGCGGAAAGTAGAAATGAAAAAAATGAGGGAGAAAGTTTTTCAATTTCCACGACGATCGCAATTCAGAATCGAGCATGCGCGAAGTCATGGTATCTTCGGTTATAGCGACGCGACAAGGACTCGGAGGTTCCTTGGCCGAAAGAGATAGCGGTCGTGTAATTAAGCGTTTAATCTAGAAAGTTCTTGGTTCGAGCTGAGGCCAGTCGGATAGCAGGGTGAAGCATTTGGACCAATTACGGCAACGTTATCGTCGCGAAGCTTCGGCAGAAGGTTCCATGAGTCAGGAACTCTCCGCGTCCTTCGTGTCGAACGGATCTTCCGGATAGGAATGGTCCATTGTGCGGAAACTTCTGAAATGAAACTGGACAGTGGTTCAGCCTCGGGGCAGGGATTTAATTGAAGTACCAGACGCCGCGCCGACCTAATTTTCTACCGAGTGCCCTACCAAATCCGCGGTGCACTCAAGGAGTGGTTACCGTTTATAGACCGTACCATTTAACCCCTAATGCGCCGCGGCAGCCTCTCAAGAAACTCATGAAAACGCGATTTACAATGGCAACTTCGAATCGACTCTCGTCGACATTGTAGCAAAATGTTCGGTTTCCTTTGCGTCGGTGGCACAATGTTTCGAAGTGCGCCGCTTAGTTGGTTTCTTAAACTATTAGGTGAAGGGCGAACGTATGTTATGGTAGTACAGTTTGCAGAGCAGAATAAACTTCGACGTTTGCTGTTCAGAAATTCCACCGTCAACATTACGCCCAGGCGGAGGAAGAAACACGAGGCTTAACGGAAACGGATAAAAGTAATTTATTAAAATTAAATTGGCCTGCATAGGGAACAGAATTATTCAGGAATAGAGGGGCCGAAGTATCCGTATAAATAGAACACGAAAGCAAAAAGGGTCCCGCCTCGTTAATATTTGAATCATCCATCACGCATAAATTATCAAGTACCATAATTAATCTTTGTCTTGTCTATCACCTGTTATTACCAAATACGTACCCAGGTATTACAATGTATACTAAGCGTACACAAATATTTGCCGCACTTCGTAGTATAGCTCGCCCTATTATTGCCACACTTCTACCAAACACAAGCTGTCCTCAATTCTCTTTCTCCTAAAGGCTGCCTCTTTCCTCGCAAGTGAGGAAACACGAAAAGCACTCAGCTAAATATAACGCTGAAAGAGTACCATAATGTATCCGAATAGCCAAAATCTTTATCCCCAGCTATAGAACGGGGGACGGAAACGGAACGAAAGGAAACCCCCGGCAATGACCGAAATCGTAGTCTTATTGGTTCATCAGAATCAGTGAGCGGGCGGAGGCGCGTGGGATCGCGTGTTGTAGCGTCGATTCCGGAGGGATGGAAACGGGTCTCGGTGCCAGCCGGTGTTCCTAGAACGGTTCGGGGTTGCTGCCGGGCCATTGGGTATTCATGAAGCTCCCAGTCGAAATTGAGAGACACAACGAAGCGTTACCGGGATAGGCGACCTATCGATTGTCTGCCAGTTACTTCGGCGAATGCGCTCGTTTACTCGCCCCTTTTCCCCCTACTGTCGAACGTAGCGACGACGCTGGGAAGAAAAATGTTGTCTTCGTACGACAAATCATGTAACGAGTACAAGCTGGTGGAAGCTCGTGTGAAAAGATTCGAGACTGATTTTGTTCGATCGCTCTTTCGCCCCCGATGATTTCGCTGTGAGAAACACCTTCGCGATTCGATCACTATGCAAAACAAATGTTAAAGTTACGAAGGCGGGTTTGCACGGTCGCGTGCAGCCGCCGACGGTGCAAAAGGAAAAGCATGGCTGATTATTGAATAAATATACTTGGCCTTTGAATATGGATACAACATCTACTGCGATGTCCAGCACGCTCTGCTGAAATTCCCCGACCGCGATCCAATGTAATTATCATATTCTATTAATTTTCATGGTGCACGCGAGTGTGCGGAAGAAATGTCGGACGGACCCATTCGGGCAATAGCGACACAGAGTAATTCGTTCGATGATGGCCAAGTATGAGCACGAGCTGTGAAACATATCACGTTTCTATGAGACAGGTACTACTTTTCACCTGCCAAGTTTTTTCGATCGAGCATCAATACTCCGTAATTAGCGGCATGGTCGAGCAAACAGAGCAACCTGTATGCTTCGCGGAGTAAGCAACTAACTGGTCGTTGCCAGGACGATCTTTCCCAGAGCAGGACGTTTTTATTCTGCGATCCAGATGTGACATTTACTATCAATTTACGACTTTGCGGGCTGTTAACCACGATCCGTAGGAAGATATACACGTTACTGCACGCGCACACACGACCATACAAATGTTATACGCTGGGCTCACCTTTTAAAACATGCCCCCGTGTTACTACGTGTCAGTTTTATCTGCGACGAAATAACACAGGCTAGTATCTGGCCGTTTATATTGCCGAAAGATAGCGCGAGCCGTTCTTTTCGGAGACACTCGTACACCAGGCAGAACGTGCACGATACGCGAGGAATCTGGCGTGTCTGACCAACCGCCGGCCACTACTACTTAATTCTGTTCTGTCAACGGCTCTCTCTTATTGCACCGCGATTACATTTATCTTCGAGCCAGTCCGTATCTCTCCCCCTGACACGCGCGAAATCAATTTCGAGACACGGTCGGTCGTATTTCTAGGGAACATATATAGCAAGCTTGATATCAAACTTTAGATAGCGCTCTGTGGGAGGTTTTGTCTCACCGGTGTAGCAGGTTTGGAGAAGTGGAGGTTAGGCTGCATGTCGGCGGGCTTACGTACCTGAAACAGATAATATGTTCATAATGGAGATACCAGATACGAATTAAAGCTGAAATTTCAGCTAAAGAATTTGTTTTGAATTATTATATGGTGATCCATTAATCAAGAGGATGATATAAAAATACGGATCCCTTAAATTGTTATAGCGAAGGCTGGACCTTTTTCATAGTATTCTACGCTAGTAAATTCTAAGGTATTATGTATTATTCATTTAATAAAAACGGAGGAACTTTTATTTGTTTTATGCGTAACTAAGTACGATGATTATTAGGAAGGAATGAAGCATTGGAAAATCCATAACATTTCGTCGAGAGGGCACTACGTTTCCTTCATAAGCGTATATAACATATTCAAAGTAATTTATTAGAAAATTTCGTATGGAAATGTCATTCCAGGCACGGCCCCGATAGACTGCTGTATCGCCGGCACTCTATTAGCTAAATTATCTCTAACCAAGTGGCCCACGACTGCGTTCACCATCGGTATTTTAAACGAATTGCTTGATTAACGCTACAGTCGTAACGGCACGGCGCTATGTAAATGAGAACATTATTGCGATTAATAATTTTTCGAAATTAATTATCGCCCACGTTCGGCCCGACGTTCGCGATTCTCCGCGTAACTGGCGGCAGTGATTGATGGGGCTCCATTATGAATCGCGCTGTGAAATTAATCGTTCCCCTCCCTTCTTCTTCTACCCTTCTGCCCTATCGCGGGCTCCCATCCTCCCTCTGCGTTTCTCTCTTCTGTATGTCCGTCACACCTCACCCCATAACTCGACCACACAACGGGTTACGAATGGACCCGCGATGAATACGTGATTTCCAGGTTTGTCCGCGAATAACCGTGTTGTTGACATGCACCTGCTTTCTCGTACGGGCGCCAGGTTTTTTTTTCTTGATTAAAGGTTCGTTAACTTCGTACGGGTAGTTTTTTTTCTTCATTGGAATTTTGTCGATTGATTAGAAGGATCGAACTGCTTGGGCAAATCTATGAATTGATAATTTCGGATGAAAGTACAGCAACGGTTTGAAATTAAAGAGTAAATCTCATAGCTGTTGCAAAAGGATTAATTACGATTTAAAAGTTATTAATAGTTTTAAAATCTATGATTATTGAAAAATACTCGGCGAATTATCATATCTTAACTCCGCTTACACTAGTGCCGAATAGTTTTCGTAAATACAAGACAACTATTATGCTATCACTCTTTACAGTAATAAAATGTAACATACATGTATTAACGGACAAAGCAATCGTATCAGCACACGGCAAATTTTGTTTCCTTTTTCCGCCTTCCCTATACATTAATACCAGCGTGTGATTGATATGTTACGTTCATTATTTTCACTGTCGATCAAGACTACAGAAAATATAAACTGTTACGGCAAATAATTGCAGATTAATCCCTACGATCTTGACTATTCCATATCACCGGAACAACATCGTATAACAAACTGAACACGAAATAAAGCGCAACTAAGAAACGATACTAAACGAAACGGTAGCAATTTCTCGCGGTACCGTCAGCAAGCAGTACCACGACACCTGCCTAACTTGTTCCAGCCAAGCAAAATACGTGTCCACGAGCCGTGGAAGGAGAATAAATTTAAACCGTACAAGCATCGCCGTGCGGCGCGCACAGGCCGAACAACTTTTTATCAAATTTTTTATAGCCACTCCGTTGGCGCTGCGCTAACGATAACCCTATCCGCCGTGCGGCGACGGGTTTCGTTTTTGGGACGGTCGTGGCTCGATCTATCACGATATATCCATGGTATTCTAGCTGGACATTTGCAGGACATCGAAGCCCCTGGAGGGTGGCTGTCCATCGTGTCACGGCACGGGGCGAGTAGGCGGCAGCGAATTTCCAAGAGGAGGAGATCGGACACGGGGGAAAAAGTAGCGGTAGAAGGGGGCGGCGGCGGACATCGAGGGGTTGCGGGACTTTGGGGGACGCGAGAGCATTTAAGCGTAAATGGTTTTTGTAACTGGGAGAGCGTAAAATTGCCTAACCACCCCGTGCACCTCCTGGCGCTTTTGGACGAACTCATCCGCTACATTCCCCTCTTCTACCCCATCCGTCCTCCGCCCCCTTCAACTGTCCACCCACCCGGCTGTTCCCCGCATCCCTCGGCATAACCGACTCCCCTATCACCGATTTCTGCCGAACTATTTTGCTGCTGTGGTTGTAGGGTGGACAGATTGGCCGGTATTTTGTCGCTCGTAAAAGCGGCGACCGTTCCCCTCCGCCGCCACCTCCCGGACGATAAATGAAATTCGAAAAAGAGCAACGAGACGAACGCGTGACTTGCCGCAGAGGGAAGCGATCGGAAAAGTTCAACGTTCACTTGTCCCCGTAAAAAATACCGTCGGCTCGAGCGGGGATTTTCGAGACCGAGGAAAATTGGCGGAGGGTGACCTAACGTTCGCCCTGGAGGGATGTCGATTACTCATAGCATCGAAACGATTATACATAGCTATAAATGCTCGCACAGTCATTTCATACTCCCTCGCAAAAGCTACTCGAAGAACCGGTACCGATCTAATCGACGGTCCGCATTCGGCCCAACCCAAATCGAACCTTCGCGCGCATTAATCAAAGTCAACGACGCCTCCGCATCTTTCGACCCCCGGCTACGCGCAAAGCGCCAGCGCCCCTTAGAAGATCGGCGCGCGGATCGGGGAAAACAATTTGCCGTGCGTAAGCTGAATAAAAATGTTGCCGAAACGATGCGTTATTAGACGAGTTTCAATTCCAACTGGTGCCGTGCCGAATTACGAAGGACGCCATTTCGCAAGCCAATAGGGAACAAGACCGAGCATTACGGATCGCGTCCTCGTGCCGATTCTCCATCTCTTTTGCGCCCGTCCTTCTTGCCGCCGGCTCTTCGTCCCCCTTTCTCGCGCCGGATAATCCGGCCGATTACGTTATGCTTAAATATTTATCGGGCCGCATTAGGAAAACATGAGCCCTCTCTATGCATGGGAGCGCAGCACGTGGGATCGCCATCCCTTTCGCGCACTCCGAAACCAACCCTACCGCCGACATCGTCGGTACACAGCGTGCGGGCTTCCACTCGCTCTCCTATCCTCTTCTGTCTCTATTCCAGACCGCCGTCACCGCTGCACACGGCATCAGCACACCGACGACTATCCAGCATCGACGGCGACGGCCACACGAACGCACGCACACGCCGCGGCCGACCACCGCGAACCGGAAACTAAATTCTCGGCAACGAGCCCGCCGAGCATGCTCTCAATTACGCGGTGCTCGTGGTACGAAATTGAACGACCGCGACGTTTTTCGACTCCTGCGGTGACGCTGTTCGCTGCTCCTCGAGGGGAAAGAAGAGCACGATGCTAGTTGAGGCGTACGGGCAATGGGACGCCCTGGATAGTGTTCATTGCCGGCGGTAGGTGGGAGTTTTTGATAGCGAAGGTGCTCGGCAGAATGTTCGATGCGAGTCTTTATTTCGGGTAACGTTTCAAGCCATCGGCTGCTCGTCGTGCCGAATGTTCACTTTCGATCCGAGTGTACGCGGATTCGGATGGTAGTTTGCAGTGCGCGTACGGCTTCCGTTCGGAAAGGTATGCGTGCGATAAGTGTGCCGTAAGCGCGTCGTAGATTCCGCAGCAATGGAGGTGAATTTATGTAGGGGGCAAACCGAAGCGCAGGATGATCCTTTCGTACGGCTAACTTGAATACAGAGATTAATTGTGCTACGCAAATTGACCGCGCATCGAAAGATCGCAAAGAGGAAAGTGTTGCAAAAGTAATCAGGGTTCCCCAAGTAGATCCAGTATACAATAGTTGAGGACCTCGTTCCGTTTCTCTAACTCGCCAATATTACGGTAATTTCTCCGAACGTTCGAACGCAAGGGCCACTCGAACACAGTTAGTATACGTGTCCAAAGAAAGAAACGTCGGCGGCGACGAGGCGGTAAGGTCAGTGTACCGAGGAGTAGCAAGGGGAGTAACGCAACAGAAGGAGGAAAAGAGAGAGAATGTGGGAGAGGGAAGCTCCTGACTTATCGCCCCTCGTAAAGGAACACGGAGAACGGCGCGGCACAAATTCGGGACACAAAGCGGCGCCATTTCTCGAGGGCCTTTCTTGCTGCAGCGATGCCTCCTCGTCGGGCGGGGGTGAAGCGAGAGGGGGTGCTTCACAGAGGGTTCTCGTAGGCGCGACAAGGGTGGCAGTGGAAAGGGAGAACGGCTGTGCAGCGCGATGTACCTTACGCTTTGGGGGAAGAGAGGGAGACCGAGCGGGATACGCGAATGTGGAACGAAGGCAGCGATGGAAGGCAAAAGGGGTGGGAGCAAGAGAGACACAAAGAGAGAAAGAGGGATGTGCTTTGACCGTAGGTATTCATGAACGTAGCCCGCCTGGTGGATTAGCATGTGAAAGAACGCTTTGCTCGTCGCTTTCCACCCCGTGCCTTCCTCCCTCTTTTTCGTTCAGCCCTCTCACCTATCGTCTCATATTTTTCACCAGGGCCCGAGGTCGGAGGGCCCCGTATATTCGACTGCCGGCTGCCACGCTCAGCCCCAGAACCCCTGCAAGACGGAGCGCGCAGAAAGAACGTAATATGGGAGGCTGCGAAATTCCTCGCTTTGATTAACCGGCCGTACCTCATGGATATATTGATCGGCCTTTCGGCGATTCTTTCCGTTTGGACGTCAAACGTTTTACGGCGAACGCACAATGGCCGGACGGGTCGCGTAGATTCTTAGCCTGGTTATATCTACTTCGGAAGTTTTATGTGAAATTAGGATTGAAAAGGAGATTTGAAATAGCGCTCTGGGAAATATTGGACGGGGCATCTTCGATTAGATTTCTCTCGGATTATGCCGGAAGAAGTTACGGCTGATTATAGTTCTCCACTCTGTTGGATTCGAGAGAAATGCTTGACGCGGGTGCAATGAAAGGTTGTGAAGTGAAGTACGGTAAAACCGCTTATAAAATATATTTGATATAAACGAGTATATATCGGACCTCTCGAATTGAGTAGCGTTAGTAACGTCAGTCTTAACAAGCGTCCGACAAGAAATTCCGCATAATTCTCAAAATGATATAAAACCTCGCCGAATCTCCATATTCGCTTCTTCGAGAAAATTCCCTCGAGGACCAAAAATCAGCGCATTAAAAATCAAATTCCTCTATCCCGTCGCAGCAACCGCTTCGTCTCCCTAGTTTGTCTCCGTGTCTCTTTACTTCGGAGATCCAGAGGCATCTCGGTGTCGGAATCTTTGAAGTTCCATCTCGTGTACCCTCGAAACCAACGCAAAGGAGCAGCCAGTACCATAGTTACACCAACGACGAAGCGGAAAGAAGTCTTCGTACCGCTTCGCCTCGGCGTGGCGCCGGTATAGCTGCAAGCCATGGATCCTCGACATCGACACCTACTCGCGTCATCGGAGTTTTAATCAAATTACTCGGGGCTGAGGGGCGAGCGAGCCGTTAAGCTCTCGACCTAATCGAATGAGAGAGGTCTCGTGTCTGCGACGCCCTACGCGTGTCACGCCGCCGCGTAATCGCGAGAGGAACGCGTTGGCAGGCGACTCGGCGATGCTCGACTTGGCTGGCTCGTGTGAATTTCCCCGATGTGCAGACGATGCACAGACGCAGACCGGGGATGGCGGAAGAGGAGAAAGAGTGGGTCCTTTGACGATATTCATGAGAGGATTACCATGTGAAACGCCTAGCCGAAGCTTCTTCTCTTTTCGCCAGCTTCTCGACGCGGTCGGTCGCTAGATACTCGGTTGGCGCGAACGCCTGGAACCGTTCGTTCTTCCTGGTCCCGTGAAGAGTCCTGGGAATTTAAGTTGTTCAGCTGCGGAGACAATCTACAGCTCTCCACGAGTCTAGGCGCTCTGGGTTGCCTTTTGAACGGCCCTTCGAAAGCCCTCCACGATCGACTCGATAAATCGCTGAGTGTTTATACCAGGAAAAGACCGCGATGACGCCTGGCGCTGTTTCTTTCTTCGCCTGCTGCACTGCGCGGTAGGATACGCGATCTGAGAGGCGTACATTTGTAGCGGGGTAGGATAGTCGCTTTGGATGATAGCTGTTTCTAAATGGACCATTACTATTTTAGTCGATTTGTCGAATGAAATGGGATTGAAACTGGGGAATGCAGAAAATAAGCGTTGCTGTAATTACAACAACACCAATTTTTTTCTAAGAATAATTTCCACTGCATCGATGAGAAACCGGATACGCAACTGTTTATCCCGAAATCTAAACATCGCGTTCTCCCTGTATTATCCGCGCACGTGTTAGCAGCACTCTGAACTTTCTTCTCTGCCCTGGTGGAACCGTAAATAAACGTCCATTCGTTCCCGTAGCGCAGTGGTGGTCTCTTCCCCCTATGCTAATATCGCACGCTCATTCCTGCACGCAAAATTGCCGCACTAGCCCATTTTAATCGCACAATGCCAGTCGTAATTCCGCGCCGCTATAAAAGGGGGCCCACAATACCGTCTACCTAATATCACCCGACCTGTTTATACTCGAGCGTTAATTTTCAGCCCGAATATTATTACAGCCGAATGTCTCCTCGTCTCCAAAGGCAGACTGCTTCGTGTCTTTAACCGAAGGACTGACGGAACATCTGTGTCATCCTGGATTTTTGTCAGTCGCTTCGACCAAGACGAACAGCCGACAGGGTAAGAACGGCAGAGAGCAACGATGGAGGGATAAACGTAGAAGCATCAACGAGAAGGAGAACCGACGTTCAGTCGATTTCATCGTGATGAACGACGAATTTTTGCTGCTCCCTTATCAATATGCATTAGGGGAGACTGGCCGACTTACCTACAACGCGCCGACCGCTTTTCCAACCACTCTGCGAATCACCGTTTTATGGTCCTCCCTTTCTCGAACGAGATTCCGGCCGCTCCGTTACTCTCCTCCCGCCGTCGTCTAATGAACGTACACGAACGTGGCAATATTTTAAGGTGGCGGGCTTCTTAAACGGTGCACGCTCTCGTTACGATTCCCCGGTAAATTACCCTGGCTGGAAATAACGAATCGCAACGGGGCGCCGGTATGTGGGACGCAGAAATTGTGGGTTATTATCTGTAATAGTCCTCAGAATCGTACGTAACGATTCGCTTCGCGTTGTAACCCGTTAAATGGAAGCCCGTGTACGCACGTAGTACGCCGGGGGTGGCGGCACGGCGAACTGGGGTAATAGAGTGTACAAATAGTGGTTGAAACGTTTGCGGAAACGGGACGCGATGTTCGCGCCGAAAAATGAAACGGTTACGGGCAATTTTGCGGAGCATAGAGGCATTCGCATTTTAACCGCGACACATTCGAAATAGAAATTAAGGTACCACTTTGGAGAATGCCATTTTTGTGGAATGACTGAGACAGGGGGCAAGAATGTTAATGCTATTTGAAATCTGCATTGTCGGAAATATTATGGAAGTATTTATATACAGTGTTGCGCCATTTAATGCTAGCAAAGCATTAAATGGTACCCATTTCGATATTTCCTTTAATAATTTTTGTATGTTCTTGATAAAATATCGCAAAATCGCTTTAGGTCTCGATTCTTTGAACAATTTCACGTCAACTCACGTTTTGTGAAAACAAATTTATGCAAAATAATTTGAATAACTAAGCTTCGAATTTCTACTCCATTTTGGTTGCTAACATAAGGGCTCGAATAATCGCCCGACAACAGAAACGGCACCATTCTGAATAAATAAGGACGGCGATAATTGATATTAAAATTTGCAAATTCGTTTCAGCCCCAAAAATACATTAACTACGTCGATAGAATATTCTGCCGCCTGCACAGTCAAATCCTAATTAATTTCGCGAATTAATTATCGATCGATAAAAAATTGCTCCCAGGTTGGCGGGGGTCGTTCGAATAAAAGAAACGACGCTGATCGTTGAAGATTACGTCGCTCAGGATGAGATGGGTCGGAAAAAAGCGGCGACAATTCCTTAAGAAACGTGCGAAGCGAACGCCAGCGGAATTGGAGGTGAGTTTTGCGGGCGTTCTTGTCCTTATCAATATGCATTAGACAACTCGGATCGATTTACCCTCTCATTGTTCGCACACTTTGCTGTCCGATCGGCCTCTTTGAGGGTTCGATTTAGCTCTTATCACTCGGCCCGTGCTTCTTTCCCCCTTGCTCGCCCATCTACCACGTTCCGCGCCGCTCTACGCTGCGCGGAGCTCTGTATTATTTTTCAACGGGCGAAGTGGAACGCTCTCGTGGCGGAAATTTGCGAGCTAAAGGACGCGGGGTATTTTATTGAACGTTATAAAGTCAAATGCGAGAAAAATTGCCCCACTAATTTCGCGGATCTCTTTGCCCTTTCGAAACTTTTTCCCTCTCTTACCGACGATTTTTCATCAGGGTGAAATTTCAAACGAGGAGGCGAAGGCGACAGACTTTGACAGTAGAATTTTCACTCGCACGACTCGATGAAACTTTGCTTTCGCTTAGCATCGATTTAAATTCGGCCTCTGCCTGTGTTGTTTCACATGCACGCTCGTTTGATGACCGCTGAATAATTTTGTCCGTTTTTGTTCCGCTGACGAGATGTTTGCATTGCAACCACGGTGTAACAAGTGTTCTGTATTCCTGCTCATCTGCGGATTGATTATCAGCTATTACTTCGATTAATTATTAGCAGCATTTAAATCGTCTTCATTGACGTCGATGCCATTCGATGGTATCAATTAACGATTCCACGAAGCGGGCTACGAGCGATCGAAAATACCGAACCGTAACAGGTTGCGCAGTTTGCAACAACTCGACACACTTATCTTAGATTGAATAGAAAATTTCCGGCAGACAAAGCAAATGGGAATACTGCACGACCAAGGGCTTTAAAGAAATAAAGCTGCCACGCCGACCACTGTAACCGTTTCCGAACGGTGCACTTTAGAAAGAGGCGAATAACGTCGAAAATCCAGCGAACATGTGTTCCCTTTTTCAGGGCGGCGCAAGCGGCGGGGATAGGTGGGTAACGAAAACGAGAACGATCATCGGAAATTCCAAGAGCGAGGGAAGAGATTATCTCGAGGCTAGAGGGAAGCGTCTCGCGGTGGCGAGTTGGAACTCGGGAAGCCGGGCCGTACATCGTACGTTCGGTGGGGCCTGAGCTAACAGTTTCATTCCGAGCGGCGGGCTAACGATCGAATTCCTTTTGTTGGTCGTGGAGCGAGAGAGCACGGCGTAACCGCATTCCATCGTTTTATCCGGACGACAATTCAAGTAAAAAGATCCCAATTCTCGGGGCAGCAGTTTTCACTAACGAATTCCTTTTCCGGACGTTTTCTCTCTCTCTCTGTGCTCTCCTCTCTACAGTATTGTCGTCCTCCGTGGCCGGACCTGGAACATACTTGTCCCGCTTCCCCTCTCTGTCTCTGCCTCCTCCCTGAGTCACCGGTGCGATCTACCAAAGGCTTCCGCTCGAATCGTTCTCGTGTTCCCTCTGCTGGCCACGTCCTGAAAAAAATCTAGTAGATTAAACCATCGAGAGCTGCTGCGACAGCTAGTAGCTGCTACCACGCAGCCTCCTTCCCCTTCTTGTGTCTCGTTCGGTCGTAGATGCTTTCCTCGTCTTTCTGGACCTCCCCGGTGCTAGGTTACGCTGAATCTCGGGGGCATATCACTTTATCTGTCTGTTCGACCAGCGAATGGGAGAGGACGGGCACGGCAGAGTTAGAAATCTAGGAGGACACGTCCAACAGTCTCAGTCTTGGGTTCGAACTAATCCGTAGAACTGCTGCGTAACTTGTACTTGAGTGAGAGAGAGAGAGAGAGAGATGGAAATCGTTGTAGGGGATAATGGAAAAGGAAATATAGAGGAGAGAGAAAAATAACACGAGTCCTGACTTTTAGTTGAACGGCAGAAAGCTGGAACGGTCGTTGGGAGTAGAGGAAGAATTAAAGAGATAAGGGAGTTGAAACGCAAAGTATCGATAGGGGAAGATTTTTAAACGATTATGTCCGATATCCGGCGATCGAAGAAAGAGTTCTCCAGCTGCGCCGTGCGATCGGAGTGGCGCAATATAGACGTGGGATACCATTCGATTCCGGATATAACCGTAGACGCGCGGACAAGAAGGGTGATAAGTTTGCAATTGGAGGGGCAATTCACGGTTTTACGGTATTCATGGAATATTCGATGCCGCGAATATAATCCGGAATATAGGCCGAGCTGCCCCCGCATTTGGCGATGCCAGTTGTTCAGTTGCTGGCGCTCCTCGTTGATTAATTATTGAATTTTACGGTACATTTCTGCGGACAGTAAGTTTACCTTCCATTGTTTCAATAAAATTTTGATCGACCATGTTAGAATAATTAAATTACCTACTTGAATCTGATTCAGCGTTTGCCCAGCTGCATTAAATTTAATTGCAACAATTTTACGCCCTTGTTCAAGCGCGTCAGCATTAACGAATAAATTGGCTAAAATAAAATGAATCATTTTTTAATTAAGTACCTCCCCAGTGTTTACTAACTGCTCTAGTGCCGTTTAAGGGAAAATGAATTATCCCATTAAACATACGAAATTGGTATCCTAAATTAGATTCGTTCCAAGATTCGTGAAAACTGCCACAGCAATTCATTCGTGACTCGATAATAAATTTCTGACGGCACCGACGGAATATCATCGTCGACAAGGAAAATATTCCGGCAGTTTCATAGAGGTAGCATTTCTCTCGAAGCGAGTGGTTTAGGATTATCGTGAGCATTCGTCCCTGCCGATTTCACGAACGAACGAATTTTTCTACAATTCCCCGTGCCGAACATCCAACCAAATCCCCGACAATCCCAGAGAGAAAGGTGGCCTAAGAAGTACTTCTAGCGCGCCGGGAAAGTCCTAGATATTTATGTGTGCCGAAGAACGTCCTCTCGCCGCGCGTACACGCACACACGCTCGCCCACGACTTTCACGATACGTGGACAAGTGTACAGGTCCATTGTGAACGGTCTCAAGGATATAGGGCGGCACGTAAGGTCAATCCTACCGAATGCTTCCAGCAATTTTCACTTTGCTCCGGTTATGCCCACGTACGTTTGTCCCAGCTTCCTGTCTCCTCTCTCTCTCTACTCTCTGCGATTCCGTTCCCCTCCTCTTTTTTGCTCCCTCCCTGTCAGCCCTTTTCCAGGAGACCGTATACATCCTCAGAGGCGGCCCAACCGTGCAAGAAAGAGCAACAGTCGAATGGAAGAAGAAAGAGAAAATTTACTGACTTCAAGAATCGCCCTGATTTTCCACCCTTGTGAAATTGCCTCGGCTGCGCACCTTCTCGTCGATTGACAGCCACTCTTTCTCGCCTTCTCCTTTCTTTCCCTGCCTCCACGGCATTCTCATCTTCTTCCCCTCCAATCTTTGTCCTTACCTGGCCCTCGTTTCCTCTGGCCGCGCTCTCTCTTCGCCTCGTTTCCTCAAAATTGGACGGCCCGACAAAATTCGCAGTTCACCACTTCCAACGCACCCACTGTCCTCCAACCCCTGTGTCTCGTGCCTAGGATCCCTCCCCTCTCCCCCCTCTGTCTCTCCCCCGACCATCATTTCGCGTGATCCTACCGTTCACGCAGTCCGTGCGACGAAGAGAACACCAGGAGGTGAAAGTTGGAACACACGCATAAGAAAACGACGACGACGTCGTTTTTGAACGATCGTTCTCGAGGCATAACTTATGAAAGACATCGGAGTCCTCCCGTGTAGAAAACGTTTATTAAGTCTCGATGAAATGAACTCCGGTAGAGGCAGCTCGCGCAGACGATGCACGCGGAGGCAGCAGCTGGCTGTCGGATGATCCTCAAACTCTTCGAGAGTGTTTCACCCCTCTGCGATGGAAAGTTTTTGGACGCCGATGGCGTGGCCTGAGTAAGAGTTATCGAGTAATCTGCATGCTACGACGAACTGCTTCCGGAACAGAGAGGGTGATACAGGAAGGGCAGCAGATTCTGACGAAGACTGCGGTGAAAATGTGCAGGGGAATGGCGAAGGAAGATTTCTTACGTGTTCGCAATATTGCAGCTCGGTCTGCGGCTTTCGTTTCGAAAAAAGAATTGCGGGGGAAATAGTGGTCCGTGTAGCAAACAATGCAAATATTCCGAAGGGTATAACGAGATGGAAAAGAATCACTGAAACAGGGGTGGAAAAATCGGTACGAACAACAATTACCGTTGTCCCCTTTTTTTATGAAAATGAAACAAATATTCGCTTTATATATGGAACGATTTCTATACATGTATCGGAAAGTTTGTCAATTCTTTCCTTGCCTGAAAGTATTTTTATTCGTGACTGTTACATATTTCGTAAAGTCTCCTTCCTCAAACAGTAAAGCATTTCACGCAACACGTCTCTTACATTTCAAACAGTAGAGTACTTTCCAGGAAGGAATTTGTATTGGCAATATTTTTAGCAAATTCTCCTTGAATTGTTCTACATCGTCGTACACACCAAACACAATCGCAGCACTCGAATTCTGCATTATTTTGACGTAGGATTTTCGCCACCAGGAGAAAATGGAAAAGGCTTGTACGCGCCAGATGTCTCGTTTCCGGCTCGTTTGCATTAAAGCGCGAAACAGTGAGTAAATATTGAGCGCCCGCGTTTACCTTCGTTTTGTTTATGTCCTCAGCTTCGAGGAAGCTTGCTGGCCGTCGTGTCTGAATCCGAACGGATCCGGAGCATGAAATGAAAAACCGGCCGAACTTTCTGCAGTCGCGGAAATTTTACTATCTTGTTAATGAAGGTCGTCTCAAAAGCGGTAACTTCTAGCGCCCAGAGAAATGGGAAAACAAACTCGGCGTCGTGTGGTCGTAAAAGAAGGTTCAAGTCCAGAAAAATGTCACAAAAACGCGAATTACGGTAATGTATGCGTTAGAAGCTTCTCGGTTTTTCTCATAATTGCAAAATAATTAAAACCGTGTGCCTCGAGATACTGGCACGCGGTAAATGTGTGAAATTCAGAATTACACTTTCAGAAAAATAATGAGATCGTGTATAACATAAATCTTTGACCGTAAATAATTCAACGTGACACTTCAACTATCATATGTGTACTATTTACGTTTGTGATTATAAGATATTCCCGGGGAATTATAATTAAGGCTACGGTACAAAGACCAACAGTAGATTCGTCATAGCATTAATCCTACTTTGATACTTGAAGGGGTTCCCAATGTTCGTTTCATCGCCACAATCTTCGCATTCCGCGAAGAACCGCTGTCGTGATCGTTGAAAGAAAAATCACCTATCTAAAAAACAAAAAAACAAAAGCAAGCCCCAGCGTTGCCATCGAATGCAAAGAACTCCTAAAATTTCAACCTCCGTCCGACACATTGCGAGGCAAATTCCTTCCATCCAATTCCGCCCAAACAAGAATGGCAAGAAACGTGGCGGAAACGCAGGTCCGGCTACTTTGCATCAGAAAAAGATTTCCTGGTCCACGGGAGACCGCCTGCTCAAAGGGAATACAGGCGTGTTCACGCGTTCTTGTAGCAAAGTGTCCGAGGCAGTCGTCAAGTTTTCCATTCGATTCGCGACGCAGGGCCAGCTGCCTTGGAGGCGAATTTTCCTCGTGAAACGAAAGATATAAGAAGGTGAACGGATCAGGCAAGGAATGGGATGCTGGCGACGCGTTCGAGAGGGCGGAGGAGGGTCGGGGACGCGAGCAAAAGCGTCCTAACGATGCCGGTCCAGGGTACGAGAACGAAGTAGTCGCAGAAGGTTCGTGGAACGGTAGGTGGAAAGGTTGGAGGAGGAAGCGTATTACCAAGTGGACGTCGACGAGCCGGCGTGTCCCGGGGGACGCACGGTCAGGAATACGGGAAGGTAATGGTGTCGGGTGTGCGCACGGCGTTGGACACGCCAAGAGTCTGGCATCGTGCCCGGACATACAGGGCCCTTCCTTCGTGACGAGCTTGTTAAATTTATCGAAAGCGTCAAATTAGGAGAGAACCACGACCGGCCGTCCTCTCCTCAGCTCTACCGACCAATCCTACCTCTGCCTCGGCCACGTCGCCCGCTCCGCCTACGAACCCGGTGAATCGACGCTTGAACCTGGAACTCCTTGTACCCTTGCAGGCCCCAAAAGTGGAAAAGGGAGGAAATTCTTGATCACTGGGAGCGTTCACCTGATCCCCTGTTTGTTGGTTGGCGTCTTCGATAAACGTCGACGAGAGTGAAGGCGAAGTTTTGTTTGCAGAACGGTTAGAGAATGGTTGGTTTCACGAGGATAGGTGGTTGCAAGGTGATTTTGTGATTAATAGTGAGATCAAGGTTTGACGCCCGAAGCGTGTTTATTTTTTACACTTTTATCGTACGAGGCCCGCGCGTGCTACTGATATTACTTATTATACATATTTCATTGAGCATTAAAGATCTTGTAAACTATTGTATGTAGATTGTCATGTGTACAGGGATAAATTGAACGTGGTTCACGGTAGCATTCATTCATTGGATTGCTGCTATCATCATATTTTAAGTAACGAATTCCATTTTAAATTAATAATATTATTTTCAAGTTACAAACAATAATGTAACATCTATTGAATGTTGTATTGTAACTAAAAGCACACTACCGTGTATTGGACAATGTTTCGTAAATTATTCTCGTGAAAGTACTCGTTTCCTATGGTCAACAGTGAAGAATTAATACACATCATGTAATATTGCGTAAAAAAAAGAAAGAAAATACAGCACGGAACGACCAATTAAATATTTTATGAAATATTCATTAAAACTGAATGCGCGAGCTCTTCATATCCACACCGATACATTGCCCTATTTTCCCAGAGAATTGGGTTTCATTGAAAATGAATATAACATGGAACATTTATTTCATATTCATCTGCTAATGAAATTTTCCACTTGCCGACTACCTATTTCCGCTGCAAAATTTTTCCTATTATCAAAACGTTTAGAAAGGTCGATGCGAACCGTTCAAATCGACCGTCCCTTTCTGCGTTCCAAGCTGTGACTTGTTCAAGTATGTCACACCTGGTTTTATGCCTTCAGTCGCACAGGTCATTAAATTACACGAGTGCCCTACAAAAAAAACAACACAGAAAGTAGAAGGGAAACATAAAACACAGCTGATGCTTCGTTTTACGCTTCGCTAACGAACTCTGACCATTCCACATCCGTCCTTGATTTATGAAACGTCCAGCAGAAAGAGTATCGCGACTTTATTAATTAGTTTCGCCTTTTTCATATTCAACCGACTGCGCGCGAAAAGATCGTGAAACTGTTTCGTTCGGCCGTTCTCTTCAACGTGAACTAGATTATTCGGGACGTTAACGTTTAAACAATCCGGAGTACGGTATCGACAACCATTCCCTGCACCCCCCTGCCGAGCGCTCGTTATTTTATAAATTATAAAACGTCACGAGTGAGTAGACAATACAAGTTCCCGGGCAGTTCGCGTTCCGGGGCCGCGATGATTTATAATAATAATTGCAGCTACCGCTCGTCCATCAATTTCGGCGTTGCTGTGTATTTTTAATGTGGATGGCCCCGTTCCAGGTAGCTGCACCGGCTCGTATATCACCGACAGTTTTGTGCAAGCTGTTACGAACCGGTGCCGCGAAA
This sequence comes from Nomada ferruginata, assembly GCA_963583965.1. NCBI lineage: Eukaryota > Metazoa > Arthropoda > Insecta > Hymenoptera > Apidae > Nomada > Nomada ferruginata. Next base: position 17,491,129 of record OY757216.1, read on the forward strand.
TAAAATTTTCCCTCCACGAAATCGCAGTGCCGTAGGAACGGGCACATGGTACATGTTGTCCTTTCTTTTCGTTCCCCTTTCGTTTTTCTCCCGTTCCTAGCGCCTCGTCGCGCAGGTTGCATATTTAAATTTTGCCTAGCAATAACTTTATCCTGAAATCAGGTAGTCGTACCTGCGAAGAGAAAATCGTGCCCGCCTCTAACTTGTTTCGTGGCGCAGGCCTTGGTGCGTGGGAGTTTTTTCGTAGTTTCGAGAGAACTTATTATCGCGTTGATGACAATTCCCGATAATTCGACCTCTAGTTCCTTCGTTCGAAATAAATGTACGCTCAGTTTTACAAGAATTATCTAGATTCGACACACGCTGGGCAATGATTTTGATTACTATTAGCCATTAACACTCTAGTTTGTTTTATTATTTCCCATTCACCTTATCCTTCTCAAGTCCCAACTATAAAAAAAGACTTTTGCATCGTTACAGCTGCCAGCTTATATGCAGCTTCCTTCTGTCACAGACACACTATCTGATTCAGGTTTCTTAGATAAAAAATGATTCTTAATCTCCGTTAATATATAAGATAAGCGCTTATATCCGTGTGACAGCATACACGAGACACATTTCCGTTCAAGCAAGGTTAACGACCGGTCAAACGATAATCGACCGGTATTTTCTTCCAGAATTCGTGATCTCGCAATACGTGATTAAGCAATAACGTTCACGGCAAATATATGGTTCGCCATGATCCTGCAGAATCCTTGTGACTGCAATTATACACGTTGCGACCAGATGAAACGTTGATCCCACAAAGAGGAAATGAATGCCTGCCGCTGATAATTGAACCTGCCTGTTTGGAAACGCGTGCGATTGAGCTCGATTTACCGTAACAAATGCGTTTGCAGGATGAACGATCAGAATCAAGCTCTCAATTAAAAAAGCTGAAAACGATGAAATATCTATAACGTCAAATGAACCCCATTCTGTCCCATTGTTACCGGAATAGAAAATAAAGGTGACGCACAGGTTTTGGGTCGCCCTTCGCCACTGTTAACATCCCTCCAGATAATTAGAGAATCGAAAGACTATCCTTCGAATTATACTTAAAGCGAAGGCGAGCAGAACTTATTTTAAGCTCATCGCATTAAATATTGCCTAACGCCAGCAATTCATCAAAACTACAAAAGACACTGATCACCGATCCGACATTCACAAGGAATCCATTTATCCCCGAACGAACGTTAGACCGTCCCCATCATATCCCTCTGCCAACAGCGCGCGGGATTGGAATTAAATCCCGATCATCCGGCCGGTTCGGCCGAGGTCCAAACGACAGGGCGATTGTTCCGCGGGGGTTGCAACAATCGGCGCATACCAGCACCAAGAAGAGTTGCCAATAGGACGTGTCAGGTCGGCCTGCAATCTCTGTCCACTGGTCTTAATGAAATTCACGGCATCGTAGACGCGTCGATAAATGACCGTGCAACGGAACAACAGGGCTGAATCGCCTAATAAGCGTTATTCGTGACAAATTACCGGTTCGTGATACGCCGGTATTTCGGGATCGTCGTCGTCGTCGCCAGCAGGCAGATCAGCACAGGGAACACGGGGCCGAAGAGGTCGATTCGAGGTTGCCTTCGGTAACGGATTGTCGTGTTACTGGCTCGTAGCAACATACAACACGAAACCAGCCATCAGTATCCAGCAACTACGGGCTGGAATGACAATAATTGATCCCCCTAACCACCCCTCCTGCCACTTTCGTCCCCGTTGCCGCCGTTCTTCGCGTTCCCGCCCTTTCACCGTATTTCTCTCTTCGTCCTGTGACACCCGCGTTGCTCGCAACCACCATCCAATGTCGTTCTCCCCCTCAATCTCCCGTACTAACCGCTCTCTGTCGCGCTTCTAACCCGTCCCACGGACGCTGTTGTGCCGCTCCTGCTGGTAATTTCATGCTCGAACTGACAGGGTCGATGGAAACCACCAGTCAGAAGGATCTTCAGCCAAGGTGACGGCGCGTCATCTTTCATCATCTTGGCTAGCGGGCTGCACCTGCCGCCGCTGTTTCCGGTGCGAACGCCTTGATTTTAGAAACCGTCCCCAAGCTGGTCGCGAGATCGTGATGGTGGATTCGCGATGGGGAAAGGGGTAAAAAGCGACGAGGCTTTTTTCGTTTGTGTAAAGAGGAGGGGACGCTCGGTTTTTAATTCGCGGATGGAAATGCTGTGTTATTGCAAAAAATGAGGTGTTCAGGACACGAGGCAAATATTTTGCAGCGGCTGCAGTTGGCGAGTAAAAGAGGGGCCGGTGGACGCCGTTTTTCGGATGTTAAAAAATTTAATTACTCGCTGCGTGCGCGGATGCGCGAGATGTAATGCGATTATGTCCAATTTAAATCTCGCTAAAAGTTACGAGTCGCGAGTACCGCCGCGTTACTTTCGAGAAGATTAAAAGCTTGCCCGCGTAACTTTGTAAAACGGTTGGAACGCGGGACCTTGGTGTAACTGTGAGTGTATCGTTAGACACTCTGCGGGTATCGGGGAGAAATTTACCCTGACAGCTGCAACGCGACGATTGAACAGTTAATAAATCTCCAATGTTGCAGAAGCATAATTTTGCCACTGCTCTCGATATCGACATAAATTATCGACGAACACTTTATTCATTTCACGTCTCAAGAAGTAAGCAGTATTAAGTTATCGGAGAAGATACACAGGAAGTTGCGACAAAGGAAGCTTCCATTCTCTTCGTGTAATAAACGATATCAATCCCAATGGATTTTCTTGCGAGCAGCACAAAGTGCTTGGAAATACACGGTGGACAGCAGAGCGTGGCTAACGAAATTGCGAAACTCCACTGCCATAACTACCGGGATAATTTGTCCGGGATTGAATTGCCAGCGCTGCGTCTATTTCCCAATCAATCGTGTTGCCACGCAATTCCGAAGATTCGATAACGACCGTAGGGCCTGAAACTTAGCGAACGTATCCCGGGGGAGAGGTAGCTCTCGACTTCGCTGTCTGTCGACGATACACCTCGTTACGCGGCTAATCGTGTTGTCAATTTTTCGTAGATAACAACCTGCTGGGATTCGGTCACGTGCCCAGACGGGACGCCTCAGAGATCAAAGATTAAGGAGATTGGAAAGGTGGAATCATGGCTGTGATCGCTGTAGTATATTCTTTGGGAAATGCAAGTGCAAATAGATTGAAATTGTTTCTTGATAGAAAATCATATTTGATATCTAGGAAGTCGTGTAGTTCAAGTTGCTATAGCAATTTCATTATTTATGCCCTGCGTTACTGTTCATCTCGAAATGTAGGCAAGACAATTTTATAAAGAGATCGTTCTAGCAAATGAAGTGTGACAGCCATTTCAAAATTAATTCGAACCTGACTCCATAGGACATAGTAATAATAGTAATTGAAGTAAATTGAAAGTGCGGCTAAATTAGAAGCTTAATCTTTGACTTTGTTCGAAGCAAGACGTTTACAGACAAAGTAATGATGCTTCCGGTAATGCTGTTGGCAGTAGTTAGAGTATTATGGACTTGAGGGGCTTTGTGCTACATTAAGCTACTCAATATTCTAGATATTCAAAGCAACAATGGCACGATTAAAATTTCTACCTCGAAATGCGTTTAAGCAGTTTGAAGTTAAATCACGGAAAGACGTTAAACTAAACTAGTTGAGAATGTATGGTAACCTTAATAAATTTAACAGTTAATAATTAAATAAAATCAATCACAAGCTGTGTCCTTTGTTAATGTTCTTCGAAAGCACCGAACCCTCTTATGTCTCGAACGTTGGCGACAGAAGGAATACTTTCCCCGATCGTGGAGACAAATTACCACCTCTACAATTTACGCATCGACCAACATACCCAGCGTAAATCCGTCTGACCAAGCTCGTGTCCTAAATCGTAAAGAACAGGTGAAGTTTCATCGCTTGACAATTTATACCAACGAACTTAGATTGATAAGGTCAGAAACGTATCCTGAGGTAAGTAGCGTCACGGATTTGCCACGGAACTTCCATTTTACACGTATAATACGTCAGGGTGCTCGTGAACGCGGTTGCCGCGGTTTCCTCTGCTCGGCTTGATTCCCGTTGGGGGCCAATACCTTAAAAGCATACCCCTTCACCCCGCTTAACCCCGTGGCAACCTCTGAAAACACCCTCCGGAACAGTCACTATCAGATTCGAAGCCCCGACGCAAGATAATCCTTCCCTTACATCTGCCTCCAACCTTCTCCTCTTCCTTCGTTCATCCTTCATCCACCTCTGCTTTATACGTGCCCCTCTTCCTCACCTTTCCGACGTCCCTTCTAACTTCACCAGCCGAGTGTGAATCGACGGTTTTCGCTATCAAGACCGGCTTATTCGAAGGGGGTGAATCCGACCCCACCTCAGACGTGTATCACACAATTTTTCTACACGCCGAGCCACCCTTACGGACGATCGGTTCAGGATGTCTACCACTCGCTCTTTTTTTCCGAGTCTATCTGACCGTTCGAAACCTTTCCTTCTCGTTCACGTACGTTTATTTCCAAGGAGACTTTTTTCCCTTACACGATCGTTCCTCCTTTAAATTCCTATCCTCGCGAGACGTTCGTTTTATGGACAGGACAGCTTATATCGAACAACGGCTTCGGATATTTTTTTGTTTCGTCGTGAAAGTGGCAAAAATCGAAGCTTGTGTTGCACGTGATATGGATTGTTAGAACTTTAACGAGAATAGGAAGTGATTGCATACAATCGCAGTTTAAAAGTTATTGGATATGCGAAACAACAATATTATTCACCCATATTAATTATACAATACAATCATTTTTAATTCAGTACACTTGTCTCTGCATAAAACGATGCATCTGTAAACTAATTAGTAGAATTGTTTAATCATTCGCGATTGCTGCTTGCACCTCTCGTTTTTCAATTCGATTGATATTCGATTGTATTGATCGTACACGTTTCAATCGCACTGCTGCAAGCGTGTCAATTAAATTACTTATAGCCTCTGTCGCTAATAAATACTGTCTTTGAGAAGCCAACTGGCTAAATTTCCATTCAGCTCGAACGAGGGCTGCGAGGTCCGGTAAAGATCGGCCAGAGGGGAATTTCCATTAATTGTTACCAATTCGTTCACAGTCGAACAACTTACCGCATAAAGGCGATTTCCCCCGTGGAACGAGGTTCGCGGTAAATTACTCACCTGAAACAAAGGAAACAGAAGTATAATGATGAGTGATCGAATCCAGAGGAAACGAGCGAAATAAAGTTACGTAAACGGCGGGTCCCGTATTAGTCGTTTCCGTGTGGAAACACGATTTACCCAGGAAATAATATATCCTTTAATTATTGCAGCGTCGAAAAGAACTGGCAAAATGTTCAATCGACGAAGATTGTACGTAACACCCAAAAAGGTTTTTAAAAATAATTGGGTTTTAGTTTTATCTGCCATTCGGTTTAAAGGCACGGTAAGGTCTCCTATAACCCGGAATTCCAACTTATACGGGACCCAGAGCGCAAATAGTTAGATTTACATAAATAGTTCTTTCGAATAACTGTAATTACATTTTATTTTAGTTCGAGGGAATAAAAATGTAACATTGTCTTCAGTATATGCATAGAATAACTTACACTGGTAATTATATATAGATATCTATCATTGACATTGTCATCATTGGAATTCTCAAAGTCTATATACTCGAAATAGCCAAATCACCAGAAACCAAGATAAAAGATTAAAACGGAACGTCGACTTAGAAGAAACAAAAGCTGCAAGAAAAAAGCCGAAAGGCCAGAAAAAACGTCGTTAGGCGTTCCGTAAGGGCGATTTAATGATAGAGCATATTTCGTCCTCTACAAATTCAGCTTCTCCCTTAGACATCACGGGAACGTTTACTTTGCTCCACCCATTCTCTTTCCCCTTTCTATCCCTAAGGCAGCCCCGCGACCCCGCGAGACACTCGAAGCTATTTTTATCAAAGGAACGGGGCGAGTGTCGTGAACGATAAATCATTCGAAGGTTCCACCTACTGTATCCACCCTTCTGAAGCAGCCTCGTTTCGTGGCACGAAGTAACGAGTGGCTTTCATTGGCCGCGCGGGACGTCCCGGAAAAAGGTAAGAACGATTTTTCACCGTTGCCAACACCTGTGCTAAATGAATACGAATTGATTCAAAGCCGCGTCCCGAATCGGTCTGTTTTATTCTCGACGAATGTTTTGTGCCCGCTTCTTTTCCCTCTGCCTCTCCTTCTCACACCCTGCCTATTTCTCTGGGCTCTTTATGCTCAGTAGAATCAGATACACGTTCTAGGCCAGACCTACATTTCCCCGACGCATTTTCGCGTTTTCTGTGAATGCACCTTGGGAAAACGTGGGACGCGATCCGCAATCTCGGGATATTAAAACTTCATACCGAATATGCGAAGGGAATTAGAGACAGCCGACATCGCACGGGCCATTGAGGGCGCCGAGGCATCAAACCGCGTGAGGTTGACAGAGGGGATGTATCTTTGGTCGAACGGAGGATAAAAGGATAATGTAATGGCAAGATGTTAGACTTTCTACTATACTCATAGGGTAGAGATACGTTCTCTGTAATCATTTTCGAGTCAAGGTAAATCATTCTGTAAAATAATAAGCAAGCCCTTTGTAATGCTTTGATTAATCAACTTTTCTACAATTTGTTATTAATACTTCTGCAGAGTAAATACATTTTTGAACGCACTACAAATCATTATTTTATTTAAGTAAAATGTTATGGAATGAAAATGTGTCGCAGCAGGGGGGGATATCAGAAATTTATGCAAGCTCGCATAAAATGAGTTACGCAATCGAGAGTATACTCAATCGTGGAAAGAGCATTCTTAAACGCGAGGAACATTTTTTGTCACGGGGAAACCCTGCCAACACGAATTTCTAAGTAGGTTCGGCTGTTTCACCTCGCATTTTCACGGCGTCAAAGTATGCTCATATTTGTTGGAAGCGCACGCGCATATAAGGAATAATAAATTCTCGCTACCACGGTCTCCTTTTCATAAAATTTGAAGAACACCTTTTACACTGTCAGCTAGCGTGCCACGTAGTCGAACCCAGTTCCCTTTTTCTTTCTTTTTGCCAGTAATATCCACTGAGGGGAAACGTTTAGTCAGCGTTCCCACGTCGATCCACGTTTACCTAACTCGCAAGTCACTCTACAAGAAATCAGAAAAGGGTTGTCGATTCGCATACGACAACCAATCGTGTCCCTTTACGTACCGTTTCACCGTTTACGTCCACCGTAAACGACAGATGAGTTCCTCCTGCTTGCTCCTTCCCTCTCTTTAATCAGAAAAACGGAAACCGAACGTACTTTCCGTCACTGTTTTATTCACACTTATCCCCGATTGGAAAATTTTATTGCACTCATTGCATTCCGAGCCAGCGATAAAATGAAGACGCTTCGGCTTAAAGAATGCTAAGGCATTACACGTCTCAATTACAATAAAAGTCCCTGGAGCACAATTTCTCCAATATTATATACGATATTTTTACAGCATCGCGTCGAATAAATTATACCTGAAATTCGAACAACAAATAGATTCCGAGCAAGCTCCATCAGTGGCTCCTATTGCACCCCAAGAAGTTACATCAAATTCAACACCCGTCGTACTTCTTTTTTAATTCTCAAATAAAGAGCCAAGAGTAAACTTTGTATAACTGTAAAGTTATTACGGTTTTCCATTATAAAATAGCAATTGAATCGGTGATTAATTGCCAAAATCTGTCACGCGAATTGCCAGTGCGTTTCGTCGACGTTGAAACGATCATCTCGTAGTCCAGCCCGACGACCAGCAAGGGTGGAATATTTTTTTTAATGCCTAACAGGGAATAATTAAAACGCAACTGGTATGCGCGTGACGTTCAGCCCGATAAATCAACGGCACGTTGCACGCGCCCCTATTAAATCCAACGACTGCATTATTTCCTACTGGACGGTGCACGCGCCAGCAACACGCTCCTATCACTGTAATGAAATTGTTTCCATTTGATCTTGCGGTTCAGCCGACGAAACGCGAGCCATCAGCTGTACCCAGCGACGCATCGTCTCCTCGTGGATGGCCTCCACGCGGACGACCCGGAGGGCCAGCTGAAAATACATCGTAATCTGTTTTCAGCGTTAGTTACGCGCCCGTGCAGTCGCGCGTTTAATTGTCAGCTTGGAAGGTAACGAGTATCATAGCCTTTCGTTGTGAAAATGGTCCCGGCCGGGTTAGTTTGACGTTAAATAAACTGCCACCCTTTGACGTCCAAAGTTACGCCGCGGAGCGTCAGGTAACGAGTACGGAATGTAACGGGGGTTGTTAACGAGGCGTTTCTTATTTTTACTGCGCGCCATTTGCCGCCCCTTTGACGAGCAATTCGATGGAAATGCGGGAGCCCGTGACGATTAGTCCGAATTGCGATTGGAGTCAGTGAGAATTTGGTTCGATTGTTGGGTTAGGTGTTGGATGAGTGACGAGTGACGTACAATAGATAATTTGTGCGAAGTGGATGTATGCGATATACAGTTGTGCGATGGAAATTGTTGAGAATTTTATTCGGTGCAGGTAATACGATTTATATTTAACTTTGTTTAAGGAATCCATTATGTTTATATTAATTGTTCACGCGAACCAAAGGAATAGAAAAACGTAATGGATACTGGGAGGAACCGATCTTCAATATTTTCGTTAAATGATACCAGCTTTTTCATTTCCCATCGTCTTCAAGATGTAGGTTGTATTATTTATGATGAAAAAAAAAAGTTAACGTTATTTTCCTCTTTGAGCATCTCAAGCGGGGCAGAAGCTTTTCATTTATCGTACGTTTAAGCTTCTTTTTGGCAGCGAAACGGTTCCTCGCGCATCTACCCACAAGCATCCATACGCCTGTGGGAAAATAACAGATTGACAGGGCGTATAGGAGGCAGGCATCGGAAAATCTGAGCGGGTGTTCAACTTTCGTCGCGAAAAATTCGAAAGGGAAGAGCTGGCAGCCTCTCAGAGAGATTTACCCACGAAATCACCTTACTTCTAATATTCCAGATATACCGAAAGAAAATCGGCGATCCCGCGGAAATATTAAAACGACGTTCCCTTTAAGAGAGAAGTTTTCCCTCTCTGGACGAACAATTCCATGGGAATCTGTTCTGATTTATTCTCGATTCATCGGTTAGGATCAATCTAACAACTTTCTACCAATTCTCTGCGCATCATTCGTCTATTTGTTTACAATATAAAGAACACAGAACCTGGCGAGTTTTTATCAAGTAAACTAAAATCATATTTGTGAAACCCGCAGGTATCCTGAATCACGATGAGATGACGAAACACGCGTTTCTGGCAGGCGAAATCATGCATAGACGTGTCATGGCCCGTATAATTTCCCTGTCATCGATTATTTCCTGGCAAAGGTCTCGGGATGTGCCTAAGGCGCGCTACTATGCAGTACCCTGCGGTATCCCATAAATCATCATGGCACGTGCATAAACGTTTCCTAACCTGTCCAACCCTGGCAAACGAAATAATTTGATAACTAATGGCCGTTGGATTGCCGCTGGTACGCGTGGCCGGGGCGTGTACGTGTATGTGCGTAGGCGTGTAAGAGAGTGTGGAGAATTTTCGTGCGAAAGCCGCGAAGGATGTATCCGAGAAACGGGTAGATCCATCAATCTGGAACCGCGCATCGCGAATTCGGTTGTCGTCGATGGCCAAGGATGACTGATGGAGATCGGTTAGAAACGCTAATGACGCGGACTCGATGACCGACAAAATATCCCTCGTTAATGGCTACCATGTTACCGGTACCGGCCTAGTGGAAGGCTAGTGCCTGGAAGGAAAAAGTGGTTCACGTTGTCGCAAATGGATTGCTGGAACCCTCGATTATAGGGGAAAATGGTTTTTACCGAAGGAGCCGCGAAAGTTTTGGATCGATCGACGCGTGTCCCTTTAGAATATGCAGGGGTGAAAGCGTAGATTATATGTATGGGATCTACGAATATAGTTCTATTTGAGAAAAGCATGTTTATGATATTGGAATGCTTCGTAATAATAATTTGAGACATATATTAAATTTATCTCGTGTGGAAAACCTCCCTCGCGTTCAAAGGCTAAAGAGACAATAGCATCCGCATACTTAAGTCAACGTGAAATATAATGTTTGCAGTGGAATAGACATAGAAATATTTATTAGTACTGCTTATAGGAACTGAGCCTGGCATTTCATTCTTCTTAGTAAGGTATGCTAAAGAATTTAAATCGCCGAAATCTTGTCCCCATCCTTCATTGTTTTTGCACCCTCCGACGTCCACCAAAGACTCGTTTATATTCCTCCTATCTCATAAAACATTTCTCTGCCGAACCAATAGAGTCATCCAAGCCCCACTAAAAATCCCTTGCACCACACTTGAAGAAAAACACAAATGTAGATACCCCTATTGTGCAATAGGAAGGATAAAATACCAATAACGAAGGCGCAAAATTTCCTTCTATAGTTACAGGACTACGTAGAGGACAGGACGCAGCCTCGTATAAGAGGCCATCACGAAACCTCGGTTTCCGGGATCATAGTAACACGATAATAAGAGTCCGATAATGCGAGCGAAGCGGAGCACCGAGCAAAATATACCATCAGGGGGGAATTTCGATGGAGGGTGACCGGTACAAAGGAGCTGCTCCACGGTAAGACAAACTTGGCCTGACAGCGGGTGATCAAAGTCGAGCAGAGCCACGACAAAACAGCCATTGTTTCGTGATAACGCAACGGGTATGAGGAACACGATAGCTTCGTGACGTTTCGCCTCTATCGATGGTTAACAGTTCGACCAGGGTGGTTGTTCATCGGCCGTGTCCCGACTCGAAGGCCAGCCAAGAGTGTCCTGAGAAACCTGGGGCTGCCTACCCTACCTGCGACTACTTTACACATTCATGAAGCGGTATCAAAGGCTGTCAAGATCACTGCCTCCGTGGAGTTCCGACGGGAATCGAAGCGGAGCATGTCTCGTGTGTTTGCGGTAACCCTAAAACGATCGATCACCCACGAGCTCAGAAGGTGGTGACCCAAGGATCGATGTCGTTTCACGGGGATGCCGCCGCAGCCGCGTACTTTTACACGTGTATCGCTACCGACGGTCGTTTTGATTAATCGCTCTTCGAGCGACGCGTTTATTTTTCTCCGCGGACCCGATTTATGCGGCAAGGAATGCGGGGATTTGTTAGTTCTGGGGATTTTGTTTGAGGATGAGTTTAAATTGGGGCGGGATGATTTATAGGGTGGCGTGTTACAGGATTGGAGTACTTAGCCCTGAGTTATGGCGAGTTTAGATTGTGGAATTATGAAGAACTTCTGGTACTCTCTGTTCAGTTTTAGAGATGGAAGAATAACAGCGCGAGGGACGGCGTTTGGCAGATTTTTGAAACATTACAGTCGATTAATAATATAATGACGGTATTGTTGCTGTTATTATATTATTACGAGTATCAGCGTCTGTTTGCAATTTCAATTTTCTTAGAGCGTTCCTTTTCTAACAACTTTTATATTGACAAATATGAGGACGCGTTCGTTTTTACCTTCGTCGAGCAACAACGATTGGCGTGAGAAACGTAAAAGAAATTCATTTCCGCTGTTGTAGTCATAGGCCATAGTCACCACTACCCTCTTTACGACCAAATGAACACAGATGATAAAGCACGGTTAACTTACGCTATCAGCCATCAATAAATCATCAATCAGTGGTGTGAAATACTGTGCGTCATGCTAAATGCTAAGAGGAATCTCTTAATGGTGTTACACCGAATCCCTTATTCTAGCTAATCAGGAGAATTTCGAATGCCACGCCTAGTCGACCACTCCTAGCTTTTGCTTATCTCTTTACTGCTTTCAACCGTGCACGCACGCGCCTGTTTTTCACTAAAAAAAAGTAATTGAAAGAGACAAGTAGATTTGATTCATCTGCAATTCCACTCGAACAATTAAATGCTATCCCCCCTCGCGTACCGTTATGTGCCCTAAAAACATATAATTGCTCTTTAGCAGAACGCGCGTACGCGAAAGAGAAATAGCGGGAACGAAAGGGAGAATCAAATAGAAATATTCGATACCGCAGAAACTTTTTGACTCCGGCGGTAATCATTGCCACGGGGACCGCGTACGACGAACTGCTGGGTTAAAAATAAAAAGCACGGTAAAAAAAAAAGTTGAAGGAAGAAAAAGGTAATCCTCCACATGGGAACGGTGCTCCGACAACGGAAACCGCAACTAGCATCCGCAATCACATTTTTTTCAGTCCAACCCTCGCCGCGTCAGGAATTTCTCATCGAAAATTCCACGAGACGCGAGGGTTGAGGACTAACGAAAAAAAAAGTTACAAAGGGTAGGAGATAGGCCGAGCCGTACTTCCTTCCGGAAGCATTAACGCAAAAAGTTCGTCTGCCAAATGACGTAGGACATTCGCGGAGGGGCTGCAGCGAGGGATGGGTGTAGCGTGAAAAAAGAAAGGAAAAAAGAAAAACACCCTGGCAGGAAATTGCAATCGCGCTTAGGACACTATGGCGTGGTAGTCAGCAAAAACAAAGGCATTTCGGACTTGGAGGGAACGAACGAGGCTCGTCAGACGCGCGCTCGCGGTAGAAATGAAAACCTGTGACAGAGGGTGGCGATGTCGACGATGGTTCCTACGAGAAGGGAACCATAGGGACTGAGGAACGGATGTGTAGATAAATGAGCGCAAAAATTCGGACAAAGCAAACCGTCGCCACCGCATACCGCGAATACCGTTTGCTTCTTTCCGTTTTTCTTCGAGGAACCCCTTTGTCGTCACTGGTGTCGACAGGGAGAGCCGTACAGACGATGGTTAGAACGTAAGAAACCAACCGGGGACACCGTCGAAATAAACGTTCCCTACTTTGGCCGACTAGCGGCGTGAAACAAATGACGACGTGCAAACACGCCGGTGAAAAATATTGGTAATAAATTACTTCATTGCGCGGTGGATGCAGCGCAATGTTGGCGAGTCAACGTGCACATTTTTACCCTTCTCCACTCGGGGACTAATCGCGTCGAATGCATTTTTCTACGCCGTAGAACGCGTGAGTATGTTGAGAAATTTCGGATGGCGGAGAAGATAGGTGAAATTGTATATAATTGAGCGTAATGGAATGCGAAATTGTAGAGCGAGGCGAGAACGGCTTTAAATGTACAGGAAATTCGTTCCTTTGATCATTTCTTTTGTCCACTGTTCGACTAATGTACACTGCTGGCTAACCCTTTGAGCGGCATGGAACGTACGAAATCATTAAACTATCGAGGGACTCGTGCAATATGTCTAAATGATCAGAAAATACGAACTGATAAGTAAAACCCGGCGTACCTTAAATCACGTATTCACATGTTTTCGTTAATCGTAACTTACGCGAAAGTACTATACGTGACTTCAATGTCCACGGGCGTGGAGCAGAGCTCAACAGACAGGTTGTAATCGATGGCAGAAAGGTGCACACGCGTAGCTCTACGTAGTCGCCGGTATCAGCGAGGAGGAGCGCATAAAACAATTTCTCGGAACAGATCGCATAAAGTCTCACCGAACTGCCATAAATTTCTTTCTCGGCGAACGCGCTGCAATGCTCGTCCAACTTTCAACCGTTTCCACTAAAACCTTCGAGCCCCCTCGAGTACGGTGAGCTCTCCTTCGAGGCGCACTCCTTCGCGGCGCTCTGCGTTCCTTGCTCGATCCTTGGAAGCATTCAAACAAAAATTATTTTCCCCGGAAACTCCTGTAATCGTCGGCGAGGCGAGCAATTCCGGCGATATTTCCGAAGCTTGATTCGCCGATAGATAGGAGTTCGTTCAGTTTCTTTGCTTGGCAGTCGAATGGAATTCTAAGCAGCAGCCAAACGAGTCGCGAGCTCGTATCGATAAAAAAGGGAGGCTACATTCACCATAAAAACCGAACGCAACTAATTTTTTCTATATGCTATACCTCTATCCATATCATTGCTCCATTGCTAAAATGATGTTTCACAGCCAACAATAAGATCGCGAATGTATAGGATAACCTTATGATCGGTGTACACTACAAGTGGAACAAGTCTGCAGTGGTCAGACGTGCCATATGGACGTTGTAGGTATTATTAAAATCAATCGAGGCTTAACGAACGACTGTATAAACGAAGCAATGAATGGCAATTAACTTTATCATTCTTTCCATTGTTTTGTCTCCTACTGTGCATAAAGAAGGAGCAATGTCTCAACACCAAATACGAAGACCGAACGTCGATCAAGCATTAAGGAATGTCTGCAGGCATGTTAACACGTATTTTTCTTAATTTCAAAAAATTAACGCTGCATAGAATAGAATGCATGATAACGTGGCTTATAAATTTGAGTGTTACACCAGAGTGTTACACGTGTTAATTACACCAGCACCTATCTAGGTTAAAGTCCATTCCCGATGTTGTCCTCGCGGTAGGTCGAAGTGGACGAAAGCACCGTTCTTATCTAAGACACCTTTGGATACTTCGCCGAGAGTCGTGATCATTCTCTTTTTCCTAGGTCACCGCAGGACCCGCTAAGCTCGTCGGGAACGAGAAGGACGACACCGAGGACGAGAACGAGGAAGCAATATTCAAGCTCGAATCCGTAGACGGTGCACACCCTCTTGTACGCTTAGCTACGCTCTCTTCCTCTTAGCTCGTTCCATGCCGCTCAGGGCTGATCCATATGTAACACGAATGAATATTCAACCCCGCTACGAGTCTGCAGCACCATCGGCGCCATCCCCATCTCCACCATTTCCTATCGCCGCACCATCGTCCTCAACGACGTCGACGTCGCAACTGCGAACCATAGTCCTGCTCGTTTCTACGGTAGCCCCGTACGTACGGCCCCGAGCTTCTCCTCTCTTCTTCGACTCTCTCTTCTTCGGGGGCTTTCTCTTCATCCCCGTCGGCAGCCGCAAGATCTTAAGTGCACTGATAGCGCAAACGACGCGCTATCTGCCGAAGCTGCGACCTACGGTGCCTCTTGCTCCCGTACGGTGTCGTCGGCGCACTCTTTCCGCACAGCTTCGTCGCCTCTTTATCCCAGATAGAAAGAGAAGGAGGGGAAGCAGGAGAGAGAAAACGATTAACAGGGTGCACAGAGGAAAGTGACGAGAAGAAGTTGAGACGATGGGAAATGATAATAGGCAAAGGTGGAAAAAATGAACAATAACCAATGGAGCGTAAGCACGAAATAAATAGTGAAAAAGAAGTAAGAAAATGTGAATTTACAGATGCCCATGGCAGGCGACGATGTATGCGGGTGGCTTAGAAAATTAATCTTTCCGACAGATGGTTGTATCGACGGTATCGCGGTAATTACTGGACTCGCGGAACGCAATCAGGAAGTGGTTGCGAGCGATAAGAGAATGAAGACAGACGTCTAGGTGTGGTTTAATTGATTTTTTAAAGCCAGACCACTAGGCGCATAAAACCTCCCGGGTTTTACGTTCCAGGAAAGTTGAAGAGTGTGCTTTCACGAACGCCACGGCCACGGTGGAATTTGCATTGGTTTGCAATTCGTCGCGAACGCCCGTAAGAGTTTTCCTCTATGCTTTCAGCTATGTAAATATTTCTTTGCCGGGAAAGATACGAGATTTCCTCGAAGACGCTTCACCGAATAGTGGCTTCTGCTCCTTCCTGCTCTAACAACGTCAACGGGAATACGGAGGGTTCAAGATGAACAAACGCTCTTACCGCTTTACCTAAGATTTATTATTTTTGCCTGGTCCATCTCGTCGCTCTTCCTTAATGGCGTTCAACAACTTTGTTACTCGATATCTCGGTGAACTTCTTTCGCAGGGAAAATCTTCTTCCAGTGAAAAAAAGGAACGATTGCAGTGAAGAATTTTTCCTTTTAACGATGGTACCCTGATAGAAGAGTCAGAGATAGGATTCGTGCCTACGGTGAATGTGTTTTTATAACATTTTTTTGTTGCTGCTGTGAAAGATATAATATTTACAAAATAGATTTAAGTATTACAGCTTGCATCACAAATCGGACACAATTGGTTAGAAATTCGCAAAATATATACCACGAGGCTTAAGTGGTGCAATTAAATTATAGTGGCGAGTTATTCCAGAAGCCTTTGGCTTGTATATTTTGCTTCCGCGAAAAATAATGATAAGGCAGCTTATTCTCGTAGTATTCACATTATTGATTACATATTATCTACACTTTAAATTTTAACTGTTCCCTTCCTCAAATACGAGCATGGCGACAGATACCTTACTAGAAATTTAAATTAAGCACGCGATGTTAAGCGACAGTTCAGAATTTTATACGAAGTTTCCTATTGATTTCCAATTTAATTCCCAATTCACTGAACAGACTCCTAACAGTTCCTTACGACCACGACTCGTGTGTTTGACGTCAAACGATAACGCGCAGTCAGTAAACTTCGGCTATTAGTAAACGCATAGAGACTTTGAGAGATGCCCACGATGTTTGCCGATGCTTTATCGCACAAGTTCCGGGCATTGTGTTAACACGCTCAAATCGTTTCTATATTTTTCGCGAGCAAAGAAACGCAATCTTAAAGTTTTCGCAAACTCGCCCAGCGATTTCTCCCCGTTATCATCGAGCCGTGAAAAAATTGCCCACACTTTAATCGCACTTGTTTGGTTTAGAAACGATAAGGCGAGTACTAAACGATCCCATACGAATGTGTTTACCACCGAAACTTGCGCGTGAAAATCTAATTTACATTCGAACGTCGACTTGGAAACTCGTAAAGCTGTATTGCTCGAAGAAGCTGCTTTCGCAATGCGACTCAACTAAATCTACGTTTATTGCAACGTTTGCCTGACTGGTTTCATATGTATCGCATGTTCTAACTCTCAAGTCGAAACTGAATATTCCATATAATTATTGCAAAAATTTACATTGCATTTTGACAGTTTCCCCAGACATTCTCCGCTTTTCGTTTCACTTAATTGAATTTACCTTAATTCATGCCAAAGGTTTAAGCGAAAATGAGAATTACACAATTAAATATTTACCCCGTACCGAACAATATCGTCCAAATACAGAGCACGCCAGATTCATTCAACAGGCCCGAGAGCACGGCATTTCATGTGACTCACGGTAAACGAACGAATACTAAGCAACAAGTAATCAACGATTCCACGAGTTTCGTATACCCAACGATTCACCCACTTTCCGGAGCGCCACGGTGCAATTCCAAAAGATAAATTCAGACGCTACACCGCGCGTATCGCAAAGTTGCCCAGCAAATCGGCAACGTATATGCAACAAGTAATCAACGAACCTACGAACGTCTCGCGAAGATACACGAAACAGTTAACGCGTGGGCACAAATTCTCTTCGACAGAATGCGAATAAAGGTAATTTCGTTTAGTTCAAGTATCCGGCGCGCCGTTAATAGGTACAACGACGGCCATGACTGTGCCCCGATAACGATCGAGAAAGTTAACCGGTATCAGGAGCAGGCTAAACCCTGCGCTCATAAAGGCTCCTCTCGTTTCTGTGCTGGTTGGCCGAAAGGCAATAAAGCTACTGCGCTTATAGACGCGCGGAATGTTTAGAGCCCTCTGCGGCATGATCCTCCTGCGCCACGAGGCGTAAGTTTATTGCCTACGAGTACGCCAGTGCCTTCCCTGTCGTCTTCATCGGTTACCTTCGTTACACAACACGTTTCGCGCCCCGGTGAACGCTGTCAATTCCGTTTTATGCTGGCGAGATTCTGTCGCCCCGAATTTGCGTGTCGTTCAGACGCGCGTTTGCGAACACGATCTCGCAGGCATGTGTACGAAATTTTTATCGTGCCTCGACAGGCTGTAATGCTACTTTAACGCGTAACTAAAATTATTCAGATACATCCGGTTCATCTGCGAGGTTCGTGTTAATTATATTATTTCACTTTAGGATATTATTTTAAGATGGGACAAGAACATGTGGCAATCACAGTATAAAAAGGAAATGGAAAAATTACGTTTTTAATTAATCGTCAAATTGTTGCCCGATGAAGGGGATCTGCAGTAATCTGAATTTCGGTCCGAGGTCGAGCAACGATTCCGTTTTCACAAACGGTGTAAGCTATTTTATGGGACAGGGATGGGGCGCGTGAACTGCCTCGGCAGCTGTCCCTCAAATTGGCGTAATTAATAAGTTGAAACGCGGAAGGATTATAAGCGGATGGATAAGTAGTTCGTTCTGTGGGGTTAGCGTGGAAGAAGACGAGGGCAGGGCGGGAAATCGAGGAAGAAGGGGAATCACGGAAGGGTGAGTGGAACAGGAGTGAATCCGGGGAGGATTACGAGACGAGGGATGGCGCCCTGTCATTAACAGCCACCTATTGACAAATACGCCAGCCATCGTACTCGACACTAATGCCATATCATCTTCAGGCCTTATTGTAGCCATCACCCCCCGGCACCACCCTCCCTGCGTATAAAACGGTTGGACTTGCGCTTGTAGGAATGAAAAACGAACATTCCAGTCTCGAAAATAATCTTCAATGATTCTAAGACGTAAGACGTGTTATATTTTAATTTGTCGTTAAACAAAATTTAGTAACTTCAGTAAAAAGAAATAGGATGAAAGCTTAGCGTAGAATAAATTTGATGAAACAGATTAAAAAAGTCGCACTGAACAACGATATTTCATTTCGCTGAATATAAGGTGTAACGAATGGAACAGTAAGCTGTGAAAATAAGTAAAAAGATTGAAATAAAGCAGCAGAAATCAGAATTCTGTTTTCACACCGCAACAGTTATCAGAGTGTCATTGCGTCCATCTCTGAACAGTTCGAAGGCTCAAAGAAGGGAACCCTTTTCGCTTAGCGGCCATTTCGTTCATTTCCTGTCCCGGGATGCGGAGGAGATCCATTTGCTGCCTCCCAACTCCTTCTACCGTCTACCTTCCAGCCATCCAAAGCCATTGTACGTCCCAACCCCTTTTCGGTCTCTCCTTCGTCCGTCAGTCAGTTTACATTACTTTCTGTAACACGGAACTAGAGAACGAAAAGGATTGAGTGCTCGTCCGTATTTAAAGCGACCATTACGCCGCCGTAATTATCGCCTTTCGATTCCAATTTGATTCATAAGAGACGAGCGATGTTCTCGTTTTCAAGGGGTTGGGTACACGTCGTTTAAAAATTTCGATCGGGTGTCTGATATACTATATTTGACCTAGAAGAGTAGCACCATCTTCTGATACGCAATCAGTTAATGTAATCACTTTTGGAATGTGTGTGGTAAAGATATTACGGAATAAGACTCTAAGAATAGGACTTTTCTGCAGTTATAAAATCATCTCATTAGGTCACACGTTTATTGAGTCACAATAATTCCGGTGAGTTTTTATTGATTAAATAATTGAGATACTATGCACGTAGAAATTTCATCAGCTTCCCATCGATACTTTCATATTACGTCGCAATCAAACAGTGTCTGACGGCAAGTGTCCTATTCTACTTACCGGTTTCACTCGTCCATGCGTACGCAGTCTACGTATGTAGTAACGTTTAAATCTTCCTGTACTTGCCCCTTTATTTTATGAAACAATTTTAGCATCTTCATTTAACCCAGCAAATGTGGAAATGAATGCCGTTTCCCAAGGAAAGCAACAGTTATAAATTCCGATACAAACTTTCCATCGCTGCCGATAATTCTAACACGCAGTCTTTTCGCGTCTGTGTCAGATTAACGCGTTACATTCGACGACCCCAGCATTTGACCAGCGCTACTTGCACATTTATCGGTCTCTCCTGCCTTCTCTGTACTAATGGAAATAAGAGTACATCATAAAATTTTAATTTCACACCTCGGGGAGATAAAGGGGACGTGTCACGAAACGGCGACTGTAAATTAAACAACAGAAACGTTTATTGCGGCTCAACCGTTCCCAGCGCGTAAATTAAAACGAGAGGGAGCCATCGTAATTGTAGCATTACAACTGGTTAAAAATGAAATTAACAGCGCGCACAATTAAATACCCCGAGGAAGATCGGACTGGACGCAGTGTTAATTGAAAACGACACGAGGGAATGAAACGCTTTTTTCTCTTTCACCTATTCCAGTTACGTTGAATAATCCTATCCAATGTTGTAATCGACAACCGCAGGGATATTGTAAAAAGAAGCGGTGAAAAATTGAAAAGTTAAACGTAGATTAATACATATTTATTCAAGTTTGGCGTTTGATGGAAATTTTTTATGGATAGTCCCCACATACATACTTCTCACTTTAATATATACGCAAACTTATATAAAAATTACAAAAAATATAGACCACATGAGATAGTATACAAATGTTCACTATACTACAACCATCATGCTAAATCATTAAATTGAGGCAAATCAAAAGTATTTGTAAATCCATGCTACTTCTTTTCCTTTCATAATGAATACTACTACTGATCAAACAAGAAAGGACAACTCTATTGACGCCACCGTGATTCATTAAATTATCGATTGAATTACTGCAATCAGACATTTTTAATAATAATAGCGTGCTGTTCTTTAGCATCTCAGATTACAGTGCACCTCGTTGGATGGCAGCACCAGCATCTGTAACTACTTGCCTTATTTATTCTCCACTCCGGCTAACGGAGTGCAGCATTTCTTTCCCCCTACTCCTTTCCACCCTCGCCCTTTTCCGTGGTGGAACTCCCCCGTTTCTGCATCCCCTGCTTCCAACTTTTATCTAGCCAAGTCCGTGCATGCGTTTCTTGCCACTGCTCTCCTTCCCCCCTGCCCCCATGTCCACCCCTTGTAACCACCCTTTTCAGAAGTTTTCACGAAAGTGTTCAAGTTTCCAGTAGATTCCAGGCGTGTTTATAGTTGTCTCGTTTCGAGCATATGAGTAAGACGAAACACGAAGGGGGGGGGGGGGGGGTTGGCTAGAAAAAGAAGGTTTGCATACATAGTCCTTCTTAAGGGTGGTAATGCGCTATTTAAATGTCCTTCGCG
This sequence comes from Nomada ferruginata, assembly GCA_963583965.1. NCBI lineage: Eukaryota > Metazoa > Arthropoda > Insecta > Hymenoptera > Apidae > Nomada > Nomada ferruginata. Next base: position 17,512,118 of record OY757216.1, read on the forward strand.
TGCGAACGCACCAAGGGGAGCGTTGTGGCGTCACGTTGAGAGGATAAAGCGAAACAACAGAAATCGCCATCTTCGCGCTATTTTCTACTACTTCCATTTTTCCCCCCGTTTTGTCCACTTGTTAAAACCAGCGAGACAGAAGGTACAGCTATGCAGTTTTTACAGTGGCGCGGCAATTTTCTCGCCGCTCATTGGGACGCGGAGAACGACTCGATTAAGTTACTCAATTTGTTTCTGTATTCCCTTAAACGTGTATGAAACTGTCGTACAAACGAACCGACGCGACGTGTCGTCGACGATATGTGTAGCCGGAACTTTTGGTTGTCACGTTTTTCCTGTGTTTATTTTTTCTTCATTGCCAGATGTTTTGAACAGTGGCACGCACCATGTTTAATACACCACATTTCGTCTTCCAAGTATTCGCTTGCGCGACTACCTAGAATTCTTATATTAATAGAATAATTTTGCAGACAGATTCTGTTAAATTCCATATCCTTGGGCCGCTGCAACCGCACTTATTTGCCGTAGCGTGATAACATCGGCAATTTTAAAGCTGCGACGCATAGGGTCTTGACCTGCTAAATTATAGGTGAATGTGGATAATCAACGGATATGGGCATCGATATAAGCAGAAAGTTTCTACTACAATTTTTATCAATATAATACGTTTTTAGTGCTTCTTATAAAAAGGAAATATTTTTATATTTTGTTTCATCAGTATCGCTTTTATGAAAAATATTTTTATGAAATCATAGAACGTTCGTTTTTACCCTTGGTTTACCTTCAAAATTGTATCCAATTGAAAAGGCGTAACAACGTTCATAAAATGTTCTTTATTGCAACTTTCATCGTGAAATATTGCAATTTCGAGAACTACGGTCAATGAAAATTCCATCTCAATCTGGCATAGTTTGTGAACAATATTCTTTTATGAATCACCGCCAGCTAACTGTTCTAATGTGTGTGCCTGGTCTGTGCTGACCAAATAATTTTTTAGTCAATATGAAATTACAGATATATTCGTTTGGAAATCATAAATTGAAATTAATAATTTTCTCTAATATGTCGTATCGTTTTTCTTTTTAAATATCTTCTCTATACAAAGTTATGTTACGTGTAGGTTTAGTTTACGTTTAGTTATTAATTGGTGAGTAAATAAAATTGAAATTGTCAGGTACGGTACCAAATGTATCGCAGAAACGGTTCGTTAAGAAAAGGTATGCTCTATTAAAAAGAGTTAAAAGAATTTAACGTCACGTTAATACCGTAATCACTGCTACTGTCACAGACGCTATTCGTTATTATTAAAAAGGTAGTTAAGCCGATTTCATCGCTGTGTCGCACAAAAGAACTTAATGCCGAAAAGGTACAGAATTAGAGAAGTATCTCATTCTCTCGTTTATTTAAAACGAGTTCATTTTTTATTTATACTTCCTTCAAAACTCAAATAATCCCGTTCAATCGGCTCACTCCGTCATTAATATTGCAGTACCTGTTATACGAATGCCGATTAATAAGGTTTAAGAATCATTTAATTTGGTGCAATCGTTCTTGGAGAAATATTCAATGCAACAATGCCCTAAGGGGCCTAAGGGACATTAGCATCTCTCAATCTTATTTATAAATAAACATTGCAAACTAATATTATGTGCTACTACAAAAAGCAGAAAAACGGTAAGAAGGTTTATGGCGCAAGAAAAAGTCCATGCGATTTTTCGTATTGCCTAACGTCAAAAAACGCAAACCGTAAGCGGACCGTTCGATTATGGCTGTAATTCGCTGGTGCCCGATGACAGAATGCGTGAGAGCATGTGATATAACGATCACCCTAGTTTTAACAACGTTGACGCCGCTTTGAAGGGAGGCCGCCAGAAAGGGGAGCGCGTATAAGAATTCGCTACAATCAATTCCGCAGCAGCAACCCCTCGCAATCCCTGCTTTCGATCCTTCACGTGAAATATTAACTTGTCCGCGTGCACAGTTCACCCCCTATTTTTATCTGCGATAAACGTTGTGTTTCACCAGCGCACACCATTCCATCCCCCTTTTTGCCACTCCGCGGCGACCTACATCGGGTCTCGCGAATTAATTTTTACGGGACAGTCCGAAATTGAAGGAAATACCGCATCGCCGTGGCGATTTCGTAAAATACGGATTTGCATATAATGCAACGGTAATAAGAGTTGAAAATTTTCGACCAGCAGAAATGACGATATCAATTTGCATACAATTTCCAAATATCGCGTTACTCTATCGAACGCGGAACGGGATACCGCGATACGCTAGCCAGCGATGCTTACGACTTCCGGTCGCGTGTGAGGAGGGATCGTTTTTAAAGGAATAAAGAAAGGGGAGCGGGTAATTTCAATTGTGCTGAGAAATGATTCAAATTGTTATCTAGGTGTAGGCAAAAGGTGCTGGTACAAGCGAAGCTCGTGGGTTAAACATTTTTTGCAACTATTATGGCTATTAATGTGGGAGTGAATTTTGGTTAAAAGAAGTATACAGTGACTGGTTCACATGCTTTCAAGTTTTAAGAGTAACGATTGTTCCCTTATTCCTCGTCAACTTAAAATGTATATCTTTTGCGACATCTTTCATTACTTAATGCAAGCCTCCCGCGGCTGCTTGTTGCGGACGTGAAAGGATTTTAGCTTCATTTAGAACAACTGTGTGAGTCACTGTAATTAAATTCCTACGACTGAATTCATTCGCAATTTACCATTAACAATTCACGCCAATCTAAGATGCCTGTAGTTGCGGCATTAATGAAAATTTCTTCAAAGAAGATCTAACATTACCCATATATTAATCGCAGCTATCCACAAGGTACGAAAATATTTAATCAATAATTTAATCAAAAAGATAAACCTGCGTGCAAATAATTCCCCGTTACTACAAGAAAGATAATAACATCATGGTAATAACTGCGCGTCCCAAAGTACTCCATGCTATTCGCTTATTAATCTCGCAGAAACATACGCGCGTATCACCGCGCAAGAACCTCGTGCAAAAATCGGACGCAATATCCTCCAGACTCCTCTCGCCCTTTCTTCTTTCCGATTTTCTTCTGCAACCAGCAGCGCTTTACCGTTCCCCTTTACACCGCCTATAACTCGCGCGGTTGTTGGCGGCGATTAAGCTCTATCCGCGACAAAAAAGCAACGATGCCGCAGTCGATCATTTCGCGCGACCTCGATCGTCCGACTACAAAATTCCCGCGTATCACGCGAACACAGCCAGGCAATTAATCTCTGGCGGTCGGGTGCCCGGCAAATAATCCGTCTGCGTTTCTTCGGCCCGTTGTTCACGCTCGAGCCACGCGCGCTCTCTCAGTCCGACGAACTTGTCCCGTTTGGTCCGTTCCTTTTTCGGCGGTGCACGCGAGAATCATTTCCGCGCCGTTTCCATCCCTCGTGATGCCACGCAGCCGCTGGACAAAACGGCGAGGGATGGTATAAAAAAAGAACAAAAACAAAAGCGTACAGAGGGGTGAAGACAATGAGACGAAAAAATATTTTTGCCGTTCCTTTTTTTGCAGGCACGGTGAAACGGGCGCAAGACGAGTCGCGCGTTCGCCGTGCGTTTTAATTATTTTATCGTCGCGACGGGCGCGCTTTGTTTCCGCGCGATGACGCTACGCACGCGACCAACAGAGGACGGGAAAGTCCTCTGGAAAAGCGGCGCCCCTATTGGTAACCACGAACGCGCAATTATTCGTCGACTCGCGCTCGATTTCCGGTTGACGCCGAACGAAAGCCGCGTCATCCGGACAATACGGCTTGGCGAATATTATCCCGCTTTAACGATTTACGCGACGGAACGCGGACAAAAGGCGCACGCGTGTCGCGAGGCCTGCTAGTGCGGCTCGAAATTCGTGCCGGGTGTTTTCTGTACTGTGATTGAACGGCTAATCTATTTTTGCGCGGAAGCCAGTTAATCGACGACTGATTGGGTATCGATGGAGACGAAAGAAGCTTAGGGGTCGAGGGTGTACGCTGTCGCGGCTTGTTTGCATGATGGAGAATTGTGTTTAGAATAATTGCGCACCCTTTGAAGGTAAAGGTAATGCCGTGATAAAATAGTTTTCGGCTCGCGTTTCACTTCCTGATTCTTTTTGTCATGCTCACCCTCGTGTGGATCTTTAATTCAATTTCTTGTTTATCAATTTATTTCTGGTTTCGGAGCCTTTGTCACTGGACTGTAAATCTATTTCAAACAATTGCAATAATTGTATATTGTTGCAGAGAATTTTTGTATACACTTTTAGCGAATATTTGCTAGATATCTGAGGACGTATAGCTACACACGCCGCCTCTAGCGAAAGGGTTAATCAATAAATTATTCGTTCAGCACCCCAACGAGCCGTAACAACGAATAAAGCTGCACGTTTATTCCATACCGAGTTATTGTTCTCATCGTCGACAATATCATCGTCACCCTCATTCGCGATACTCTAACGAGAAACAGAGTACAACAAATAACACTGTTGTATTCCTACGTAATCTCGAAAGGACCATCGATCGTAACAAAATCTAGTGTACACCATAACACGGGCTTCTTTCCCGTTCGCAGTATCGATGCAATTATTTTACTCTCTATGAAGACCGTTGCAGCACAACAATTCTTTTGAACCGCTTACAAAGGATGTTTAAAGAGGAGAGGAAGGAAAATGTTACGGCGTTAGCGAAAGCGATCGCGCAAAGCATCCCTTCCGATGGAAACAATCGTATTTCGTGGACCATATAACGGACGTTCGAGAAGTAGGGATTTACGTCCCCTGCGTCACAAAGGCAAGTAGAACAGGATCGTGAACGCGGTGGTTCCGATTTCTTTCGACGGATCTCACCAGAAAGAGTAAATTCGAGCGTCCTTTATAGACGGTCCATGCTTCGAGGATTCCATAAGCCGGTGCGACGTCGTCAAAGCAAGTTAAATGCCGAACGGAGAATCGATGAGACGAGCTTTTATTTATCGACTCGACCGAAATGTCCAACGGACCTAACACTTGCGGAACTGAACGCCGTTCGATGAAAGGATCGCTTCAGAATTTTCTACCCGTTTCCATGCTGCAAATTGTCAAAGTTGATTAACTATTTTCTCCAATTAAACGGGGGTTTTCGATCAGGGTCTGAGCAGAAAATTTGTCTTCTTAATTCGAACGTCTTAAAAGACCTCGCATTCAAAGCAATTCACCTTTCGACCATTGAGCATTTTCAAGCTCGGTTTCGTTCAGCTACGCTGGTTGGTGGCGAAATGATCGACGATTAATCATTTCCATTCGAACGATCGCTATAAAACGGGAGGACGATCGCGCGACGGTAAATCCGCTGGGGATTTCCGGTGGATCCACGGTTAAGGGTGTTGAGCGTGTAGAATCATTAAAAAGAAGCGGCGCTTAGCGAAACGAATTTTGAAAGGAGCCGGCGCTGCTTCGAAGCGCATAAATCGCGCGCCGTTTTACGAGTTACACTTCGCGGCTGTAAACAAACAGGTCCAAGAGATATGGCTGAACTTTGACCACCGAGCATCATGGGGCCATGGAGCGTTACGCGTACGAGTAGTTAGACGAGAAGTTTCCACGAGCATGCGTCTGTGTCTGTCTGTGCGTGTGAACGTGCATCCCCGCATGCGGCGAACTCATCGAGCACAGCCTAGGTTTGCGAGTCGTGGACAGGAAACCGGAAAAGGAACGGATGAGATGAAGTCACGGTAAAAATAAAGGTAAGACGTAGAGGCATGGGAACGACGGATAAAAAGAAGGGAAGGAATTGGAAAAGTTTGGTGAAAGAAAATAGGGACGAGGAGAGTATGTACCTATGTATATGCTGAATTACTGAATATGAGTGGGTCAAATGAATTCCTTCTGAAAACTTATTTGACTATGCAATCGCATGGAATTTCCAAGTTTTGCAGCTCGAAGGGGAACGGCGTACGAAGAACATTTACATCTTCGTGAAACTAATGGGAAGCAAAAGGTAAAAAAAAGACGTAATTATATCGCGATCGGGAGGAGTGAGTCCGGGAAGAAATGGATTCAAAGGAACTATCGGCCGAGATTTCGAAGGAAATTCTGAAACGGCAGGCAGTCGAGGGAATAAATAACGAGTCAAAGGAACAAAGCGGGTGGCAGGGATAGAGAAAACGGGACCAGCGTAAATAGCAGCAACAGACAAAAAAAAGAGGGAGTGACGCAAGTTTTAGAGAATGATATAGAATCTGGAGCGAAGTAGCGTATTCACAGTGCAGCCGTAAATAATGCCAAGTCAAAACGACGTGAACATGTGGAACGGCCTGTATATTAGGTGACGTGTACTATTCAATTCACCTCGGGCCACTGGCAGGTAGACCTGGAACGACTTGGCTGCTACGCTATAGTGCTGCGCAGCACCCATGTACCACCATGGACCACCGTGTCCTATTCACGGCTGGTTCGGCCAAGGTCCACCAGAACGAACAGCCCTTTATGTGTTTGCGTGAGTATGTACGCTACCGGGGACAGGGGTTGGAACGACAATGGGGAAAGGTGGGCATAGCTGGCTTCATGGCTGCCAGCGTGCATATAACGTTGGCACGCAATGGTATATCGCCGGAGAACGCTAGTAAACAGATTATCTTGGATAATGAAACTCCATATACGTTTCGACGATGTTTACGAACGCGGGAATCTCTTCCCTCGCGATCAAGCGTCGGGTAAAATGATTAAAATAATTTTCACCCAGCAAATAGTAAGTTACCGATAGCTCCCAGATTGCTTGCAAGCACAGACTACGAAACACGCGTATTTATTTTTAAACCAACGCATAAACGCATAAACGAAGGTGGAAATAATGCACTGTATGAATTACCTTTTTGGCCCACTGTGGAAATGTACCTAAGCACCTACAGCAGATGCGACCGAAATACATTTTTCATTTACATATGAAGTTAAAAAGTCATTGACTATGAAAGAACAGCGAGACCGCTCTCCCGCAAGCAAGGCGAATCCTTTAAGAATGTGCAAATACGCGGCCGGAACGGTACTGAAAGAGTTGACGCGGACGTCTCGAATCGGGTCACGATGTTCAAAGTTCCCAAGTCGCGACTTGGGGAAACTTTCCAATTTACGCGTCGAGGGCCCGGGGGATGGTTAGGCGTACGAAAAAAGGGGTCGTCTGAGAGGCGCGACGTCGGTCGGACGGTTCTCTATTTTAAAGTAATTCAAATCCCATCTGATATGAAAGTTCGTAGAGTAGAATCAGCCGCGCGATGGGTGGTTGTCGGACAGGGCGCGACGCATCCAAAAAAGAAGCTGACACGGCTGAATTGCAGAGCCAATCGGATAAGTGCATTCCTATAGAGCCGAGACGTTCTGTCCAATCAGATATGCCGTAGTCTTTGACGTTTCTCATGTCGTATCGCGCGATCTTCCGCGGCCTCCCTGTCTCCTTGTGCCACCCCATTTGCCCCAAGTCTCCCCTCGTCTCTTTCCCTCCTCCCTGCTACCCCTTCGCAGCCACGGCACCACGTCGGGGAATCCTGGCCGCGGCGCCGATCCACGGAGGCTCCGTGTAAAATGGGAAGAAAAGCCGCGGGAAATGAATCAAACGTCCCCGACGTTTCAATTATTTCTTGCAGCCGCGCCCGGCCCTTATCTGCCGCCTTTTCGACGCCCACTCGGCCCATCGAGTGGCGGTGCAGGCTGGCTCAACTGTGCAAATAGCGGGCGATCCGACGTGACGGACGTTCTATTCTCTGTGCAAACGCGTGGCCGCTCGTTCGAGAAACGTTCGACGACTTGGAGAATTGTGGAGATAATGGAAAAAAAATATTCAGAAGCAGATGAATCGTTTTAACCGCGGGAGCATCTGCGAGACGTGCCAGGTCAGGACGCTACAGGAGATACTTCTGACGCTAGATATCCTATATATTTTTTAACGCGTTTCAAATAGAAAAACTAAGGACCGTCTTACTGGGCACGGAGTGCTGTTCGAAAATCGGTTGCGGACCTTTTATTTGATAAGCACTCGTGTAAGCCCATTGTCGCGCAGTAATTCCACACTATCCACGGTGGAAAATCCTTAATCCAGCCTCGGAATCTGTGATCGGAGTCAGATATTCCACCCCGCACCAAAGGGATCGCGTTTACGCGCGAGCAAACAACGAGAACGAACGGACAGAATATAAAGGGCCAGAAGGGCGCGGACATCGTGGCGCTTTCTAGGTAGACTAAACGGATAATTAAGTTCCGCGGAATTGGAAAGCCAGCGTCCGGCTAGCGAGCACCGAGCAGCGAAAGCTCTCGACAGCGTAACGCATCATCGCTACTCCCTAATTAACGTCGCTAATCAGAATCGCCGGGATAACGCGATTATCTCTGGCCAGACTGGTACGATTCTGACGTAGTACGGATCGACTGTGATTGGACGAGCTCGCGGTACCGGTGACGTCATCGGATGACTGTAATAAGCCGGAAATCGTACGATGTTGACTGACTGATTAGTCTGATTACGTCGTCGTTAATGCGAAGGCCCATTATCGCGGGGAATATCGTGCGCGATACATGCCATGTAATCGTATATAGGTTCGTTGCATGACTGCGATGCCCTGCGATCCAGAGGAGGTGCTGGCCACAGTTTAATGGAGGACGTGATTACACCTGAAAAATGTTGCCGTCCTATCGGACACTGGACGCCAACGTTACGGCTCGACGATGCGTGTTATTGGGCTGACCAATGAGTCCCTGCGTCACTTCGATCGTTAACGATATTTGGATCGGCCGCGGAGATACGTAGACACGTTTGGCGTTGTCTGACAAATGATGTAACGTGGGATATAAAAGTTAATGGGTGCGTGTATTAATGACAACAGGTATCGCGTAGCTGCTGAGGTGAGATTCGTTTCATGATAGTTGAAAAAGGTAGTGGAAGTGACAGTAAAGTACTTCCTATTGTTATTCTTATCAGTGCCCTGACGTCTTTATTAATTGAGATTATTATTATTATTATTATTATGTTCTCGTATTATTTGCTAGAAAAGACGAATAAAAATTCTACACGGACGAAATGATGGAGAGGCAAAAAAGTGTTCGCTATGACCGTGGTGGAATGTTTGCAAATTAGTCAATAGATCGATAATTCGTTGCTATAGCGGAATTCTCGGATAATCGAAACGCTTCGAGTAAAAATGACCCCTGCAAAGATAACCATAATAAAAATGTTGCCCTCGTAACCGCGATTATCCTGTCGAATCGTAATCATCGATTCAAATAAGCATGTCAGTTTCTCGTTGAACCACTTAACACTGGTACAAGACATTTTCACGAGTGACAGAAGACTTTGATACAAATGTTCACGGTGTCTGAATTTTCGTATTCATCGTGTCGCAGTATCCGCCATGAATTCGCACATCGAAACTGCGGATCGACAGAGCGAACGTAGGCAAAACGTGAACAAAATGAAAGACAAAATGGAAAAAAAGGGAAGAAAAATAGAGACGCGAGAAGTGAAACCAATGCGCATTCGCCGCGTTTGTTCAGTTCGGTTTGCATACCCTGCGTTGACACAGACTCGCACCAAATCTTCATCGTTCGATCACACGCCCGCGCACACGAAAAGAAAGAGTTTATTTTTCTGTACAGTTTGCTTTGTCGCGTTTAATTTATTCGTTGCAATTCCTTCTGCGTATAAAATATATCTCGAACCGACATGCGCCCATCAGATATTAACAAACCCCGCGGCGTACAAACACGCGTGCACATTTGTTAATTAAACGCACCAGCCTCGTTGACGCGTTATTCGTACGAAACATGGAATGCGGGTTCGTAAACGTTTCAAGACCTCGTATGAGTAACTGTATAGAGTAAACGGCAGACAGCACAAACAAGGGGCTAGAATTTTAAGAACGAATCAACGATCCTGAATCAGAGTCAGAGACACTGGGGTTGCTCGCTAAATTTATGACCGCTGTTAAGTTTCAGCGGGAGAACACGCGTAAACAATATCACGCATTTATGTCCGTCTGTCATCGTTGTGCGCGACGACCTCATGCGTTGACCACGGCCAACACAAATTTCCTACTTCCCTGTCATATGGGCCAGCAGTTTCCAAGCGCACAGAGGGGAAACGCTCTGGCTGGGGCTAAGTAAAGGATCAGGGGGTTGGCTAGGATGCTATGACGTATTACACTGTGTCGTTGCTACGAAAACAATGTGATTAGTTACTGTAATTGTGCGCAGCGTGGGTTTATGCACGGTAACCAACCCCGTCGGACCACCCTCTATCCTACCCCCTCGACGCCACGCTCGCTTTTCCGTTACCCTTTCCACCCTGCCGATCCTCCGTGACGCGCGTCCTTTCATTCAGCGCCGCGTATAATGGAACGCTCATCCATTCTCGCGATATTTTTGTCTTTCGTAACGCACGCGAGACGCAATTCTTTTTGAATAGTTCTTCGGTGAACATTTTCATTCCGCCCTGCCAACTTTAACTAATGGCTTAACTGTTGCGAGCACTCGCACAAATTATCGCGCAGCTTTATTTGTGCATCACATTTCAGTTTCGATGTTTTTATTGCTGGATTCGAAACTCTCCTGCCGCGCAACATAGCGGCGTTTCGTTTGATTCTGAAATGTGCGTGCGAAATTTATTAAAACTTCTAACGAAATTCTTAGAATCACAATTGTATCAGAAAGTGTTTCCATTCACGTAGTTCAGGAAAAAGTTTTCGAAATCCAAGAATCCATTCACTGCAATTCAGCACAAAAATTTAATAACGGAGCAAGTCCACTAGAAAGTTAATCTTATTAGATTTTCATCACAGAAAATAAGTAATGTAACAGCAATTACCGTGCAGCGCCAACACATACCAACTTATCCAATCGAAATTCGCTAAAGTACGATACGGAGCAGCAGAATCGAGAGACATTTTTCCGGTGTCCTATTACATCGTTGTCACCCCCCACCCCTCACAAATTTAATTAGCCGAATTACTCGCCGAACAGCGACACGAAACACGACGAACTAACTTAACAACGGGTCAGTGGCGATCTATCCCGCATACAAGCGGCTGCACACGCGACCAACACTGACAAAGAGACGGACGTGCATAAACACACTAGTGTGCAAGCTGGCCTGCCAGTCGAGTTAGTTTGCAAATAGCTGGATGGAAGATAGTTCTGTACGGTGGTTCGCTAACCGGTTAACAGGCTAGGCCTGTAGCTTCGCGGGGATGCAACGCTTTTCAGAACGTTCGCAATTAAAATGTTAAACCGAACTGTCACGGCTGATTTTCATTGTTTCGGACGCGAATTTTACGCTCGCTTGCAGCTGGATAAACTTGTATGGAACTGCGGGGGATTTGCTGCACTAATTCGTTGGACAGCCACGTCATTTTTCCGACCAAGCTGCGCACAGTTGTTTTTCATGAATTATCGAATTATCGGGAGAATTGTTGAACCACGGGTGCCGGTTGCGGCGAATTTAATTGCACGGCACAGTCAAGGTGTAGGTGAGTTAAGAATTCCTGGTTCAACAGGCGATCGATCGATCAGCAGAGTTTTCGGACAGCGTCGAGCAGAGCATTGTAAAGACGCGAGTTGTGTGTAACGCGGAAGCTGGCCTGTTAGAGTTCCGAAGTTGGCGAGTATCTTGCTCTCGAATATGTCCGGGGCCGGGTACAATGTTCTTGTTACGCTTGGTCAGAAATAACGACAGGAGTCGTTAGAAGTTGTAGATACAATTTCCGGTGCAACTTAGACGCCGTGCTGCGTGGTTAGGCCCCGACGGCTCCTGCGTGACTCTGTACGAATCAGTTTGCGAAAAACAGTGTCCTAAAGCAATTTGAGACTGGATTGTATTTTTCGGATCGCCGAAATTAAACGTCACTGTAAAAGCTGAATCCGCTTATCAAACGATTCCTCCAAATAGCGAGAATATCGGCGGTCAGGGGATTAATTCATGCTCTGCTATGAATCTCGAATGAAATGAAAAGAAAAAATAGAGGGAAGCTTACGAACGATGGTCCTCCATAAATCGCCCGAACGCGGTGGAATGCGCAAAAAGGGCACAATCGTGCAATTTATCGCGGTGCCCGGTGGATGTGACCGAGAGAAAGAGAACGAGAAAACGAGAAACCGCGGGCTGGCATGCTCGATGGCGTGAATACCCATTAAATTTCAGACAAATCAGTTCGCATGATTTGCTTAATGACGTTGCCGGCTGCGCTCGTGCACTCGACGCGTAACGAAGCCGTAGAGGCTGTGCACACTGGCGAGTGTGTATTTCCGAGGAAACGGAGTACGCAGGTGTTCAGAAAGGTGACACAGAATCGAGCCAAGTAGCGCGGATTTTTACAGACGACCGTGATTGTGAATATCCTGCTCGATTCCAGTATGTCTGGCCCGCCATTCCGTTTCCCCGTGCGCGATTTCGGTTGTTCGTTTGAAAGCAGGCACGCCAGACGTCGCTTATTAATATCGTGTGCTTCTCTCTAAATACGATGCCGCCGGTAAGGAACGCGGCCACAGGTGTAGCTCTGGTGTGGCTGGGTCGTTTCATTTCCTCGTTACGCTGTTCTTGCCGCGAAATAATTGATCCCCAGGCATTCTACCACTCGATTAATTTGCCGACCAGGCACTTCCTAGAGAGTTACCACTATTCATACAAAAGGATCGCGTTATTTCTGACCCGACTGTGATAAATCGATTAGCACGCTTCAATGTTGGTGGAGCGCGAGTCAGTTACAGCGGGCTGGTTACATTGCATCGTTTTCAAATTATTTCTATAGCTGACACTTCTCATAACATTTCTGCTCTGCGCGATAAATTTAGAGGAACGGCTGTTTTTTGTTTCCCTTTTTGTTAGTTAGAGGAGCAGGCTTTGTTCAATTTGCAAGAGAGGGGGGATTATTAAAATCTACAATGATAAAAATTACCTGCTTGAATAATCGCAACACTGTAGCGTTTTCTCCCGTGTATATAAAAAACTTCGTTCCCCCTTTATTTTCACCGGGGAGGGTCCATTAAAAAGGAGAGGAGAACAAAGTTCGGCTATTCAAATGGAATACCCGCGGATACTCGAACAGTCTTTTACCGCGGTTCTATTCCCGAGATCCTTAATTTATAATTGGATTTGCGGCATTTTCCGCCTTAGCGAGATGTCGGGTATTGAGGTCGACAGGCTCCGTTCCAGATTTCCGGTTGAAAATAACCAATGGAATTGCCTCGCAGGTAACTGCACTCTAATTCGGCTTAATTAGCTTAGCGTCCGACTTCAACCGAGAGTTACAATTGTTTGCGCGAAACCCACTGCCTAAACATAAACAAGCTTTACAAAGCCGTGAAACTTCGCGGCATACTGAAACATTAATAATCTCGGCTGCTGGAAAAGTTCAGGACAACGAATTAAATAGGTAACAGAATCCAAAAAGGTGTTGAGCAATACGGCGATAAACCAATTTATCAAGCAACATGCAGCAAGTTACACATACTTCAAACGATAGAAGATTAAAAGCATCCTCAATCTTCGTTTCGTAGCGTCTTCTTAAGAACCGTGGTAGCCTTTGTACGCGTCGAGCGCGCAGGAGGAATTCACGCTGGTATCGCGTGCTCGCATGCTGGCTGGCCGGCGATTAACCGAGGTAAACTCTTAATTTCCGTAGGGCTAAATTTAACGGCCGATGCGTGCATGCGTTATTAAACACCGGTACATCTGCAGCGCGGCTCGTCGAAGAATAAATGAGGGTGGATGGAAAGCACCTACGTACGTATGGTCGACGGAGGTCGAGATAGCAGAAACGCGGCCGTCCGGTTTCTTGTGTGCACGTTCACCGATTACAACGGGGGTTGCGGGACTCGAAGGGTGATTCAGAAAGGAGGAGGTGGGTTAATGCGAGTCCGCGCGAGGACACCCGCTGTGCCCTGCGGGAGTTAACGCGGGAATCGCGTGTTCCCGCTACGAAACATGGAATACCGTCGAACGAAACGGGAGAATGAGGCGTCCAGCGGGTTAGAGGAGCCCGCCGAAGAAAAAGCTAGAGGCGTACCGTACTGATCTTCCGTGATTTCCGCTCCCCCGCACGTGAATAGGCCTCGCACGGAACTTTTCGCGTGAAACTTGTAACGTCGGATGACTGCAATCGATATGATCAAGCAGTTCGAGCAATTGCGAGAATGATTAATGGTTGCGCGTTGGAGGCGATGAGGTGTCATGTAAGTTTGATACGTTATACAAAGAGTTCGCGGAGGAGTAGACAAGTGGAATGGGATATTATTAGTTCGCGCAGTTTAAGGTGCTTAAAATGTCTGCTGGTTTTACACAGACGTGTTGAAATGAACTGTACCGATTCAAGGAATTGCAGGGTAATTATAGATTTTTCGTATTCGTGTCAGAATAACTATTCCTCATACATGTTTTTCGCTGTAAATGAAACCGGGAACTGGAAAGAAATATACTTTTCAATTCTCTGATGCAATATAGCAAAACCTATTGTATTGTATTAATCACATAATTTTGTTTACTATACATCACTTTCCTATGTACTAACTACACTACGTAAATATACATCACAGATGCAAAGCACTTGTAACCGGAAGCAACGTCAAAATTGGTTGACAGCATATGGTTCATACTTTTGTAGGAATTGCACGAGGAATCACCTGTCGCCAGCGTTACGCACGCGTATAGCAGATACCAGATTTACGATGCTCCATTTCTGTCCCTTATCTAAAAAGATTATCGCATTGTGCATGGGGATACGACCGACATTGGATCTCCCGCTGGCCAGATAAGACTACGCTACGTTGATTCGCGGATTTACCGTCGGGAATTCGTGGCCTCGCAACCCACACCTTTCGGGCGCCCTGATAAATTACTCAACACCTTACTCATCCATTGCTCGCGAGCCGCTTTCAACCACGCGTGAGCCTATCTGCCGGAAAACCTTATAACCAGCCCTCGTCAACCTCCTTTTCATTGCGGAAAACGTGGAAGTGCGGAGATATTCCAGATAGGCCGACAACGGGAATTCGTTATTCAGAATCAGATACTTATTGCGGACACATCTGTATCATTATATGTTCAGACCATTTTTAAGTCAAACCTTTATCATTATTTCACTGCAATTTATTTTTATGATAACAGGATGAGGACGGAAATATTCATTTGCTTCCCAGTGCTGCTACATTCCGTGTTACAGATCTGAACTCCTGTCAAATTCAGAAACCTCTCCGAATAAATAGAGCTGTTCCAATTTTTGCACTTTCCTTGAGCACCCCTATATACCTTCCAAACAAATTCCCCTTTAAATAGAAAAAGATTCAATCGTTTCCAATAGGGCATCAGCTGTATAAAGACAGAAGACCGGAAATGGTCTACAGTGACATTTTCATCGGCGATCAACGTCCATGGAAAAAGATACGGAATAAGGAGGGAAGATCTATGGCGTAGGAAAGACCTTAATAATCCCGATTCATGAAGCTCGGTATCTCAGTCTCGATGCGTTAGTGTCGACCACGAGTGGCCTGATAAAGAATGACGATCGTAAGGGAAGAAAGTTGCAGGCCGCTTATCGCCCAATAAATTCTACTTCAGCTGTTGCCTTCCTACTTCCTCCCGTTCTTTCCTTCGTTATTTCCGGGCGTTTTCCCTTCCGTCCCATCTCGTCTCGTTTTCAAGCCCCGCCACTGCAAAACCCGTGTAATTATCGCTGGTAAGTTCCAACTAAATTTTCCGCTAACGACGATTTACGATCGAATTAACAGATTGCCCGGCGGGAAGACGCCTCTATAGAGATATAAACGCCATTACTCGTTCTTCTCATCGACTCTTTCACGAGTTTCTGTCGTCCTTCCGTTTTCTTTCCTGCTCCCCTTGCCCGGTATACTTCGATGCTTCGAGGTACTTCCAAATTTTCGTGAAAGTTTTCAGACAAATTTGCTTGCAGCGGGACGAGCAGGGATTAAGCTCGATTCTTTGCAACGGCAAATTGCAGTTTGTTTGATCGGTATTCCTGGGGGCAAGCAAAATCGAGAAGGCAAGTAATGGGATTTGCTGTAAGCAAGACGAGCGGGCCCGTGATTGAAATAATCGAAGAAACTGTCGGCCATTCGTCGGTTTTAAAATTTCTCCATTGCTGAGGGATTCCTGGCACATCCTCGCTGATTATGTCATTCCTTTACGCCCATTACTGTAAATCGTTAGCGGGGACGTTGCGAATCGTGTTTTCGAATCGAAACTGAACGAGAAAAACGCAATTTTAAAGTGCTGTGCGCCGAATTCGTTGAATTTAATATGCACTCTTTTTATACCAGATACTAACAAATTTTCCCAAGAAGAACGACGAATTGTTATTCCATTTCAATTTTTCAACCACTTGCTCTGCACTTATTCGAGCCCCGAATTCAGTCCAACGTCCCGAGCAAAACGACTCTTTGTTCCCGGAAAGCGGTCCCATTCGATTCCTTCTAATTCGTGCACCAAATAATTTCCTCATTCGCTTCCCTTTTGTTCCGATAAAATTCACCTGTTAGAACTCCAATTCGCCGCGCGCAACAATGCACTCTCAAAGGACAATTTCCTCAAATCCTATTTTCGAAATCGCCTCGTTAGTCCGCAAGGGTTTCATGCGACGAGCATCTGTCGCGCAACTATTATTACAAAAGGCGCAGGAAAACTACGATCCTCTCAAAAGAACGTCGTCGATAGTGAGCATTTTCGAACCAAGTCGCAACGACTGCAACCAAGACGTAATTTCTATCCAATTCTGTATAAAGCGTCATACACAATAGATGGGCCATTTCGAAAAGATAGAGCGAAGAAAAGGGAAATACGCGAGGAAGAAGAGGAAAGATGGAAGGCAACAGCCAAGTGACGGATACGTCGCGCTGAAATTGAGATTGGTTATCGAAGACTTCCAACCTCCTCGAGGCTGATAGGTGAAGTGTTACGCCGGTAGCGTGGCGTGCAACGCAGTTGGCAGGCTACAGGGGTTCAAATCGGACGGTTTGTTCATTAGAGATATTTTCCGATCGCGAGAGACCGGCTGGAAGAATGGTCGAGCGTGTTCGGCGTGTATTTGTCTTGATAAGTTCGAAGCAGGAAATGAGACTGTCGATAGGAGAACGCTTCGTTTCGGCCAACTCTTCTCCCGCTTCGTCTCGCAATCGTTTCATTGAGAATGGCGGGGGAGGGGGTGCAGAATCGCCAGAAATGAGGATCTCGATTCATTTAACAGGCGGAATAACGATTGCTCTCAGGCACTTGAAAAGTGCACTTCTGGCAACGAAAGCAGCTTCTTCCAGATACCGTTGCTGTTCGATCAGTCGTTCAGGCTATCGTGGAAACTCGTGCTGATCGTAAAAGTCGCGTGATTGCTATTTAGTGATTTCTGAAACACAGAAGACGATTACTGCGGAGAGCAATCGGCCACGGAATCTTCACCGAAACTGGCAAATCTTGAGATCCGTAGAAACCGTCCACGAGGAACGTTCAGCTGCCGAGATAATTCCCGACTCTTTCGTCTCGATGCGATCCCCCAAGGGCAAGTTGCCGAGAAAACGTAACCGCAGTTTTGCAGAAGGACCTCGCTCCTCCGTTGTGCCGGCAATGAGCGAGGCGCCCTGGCTGGAGTTAACTGCAGCCGAATAACCATAATAACAGCATCGAGTGTCGATCGTTTCCGTAATCCCGTCGCGACACGCCGCCATAGATCGTAAAGATGATCCACGTTCACGGCTTTTGCATTTCAAAGCCGCGACCCCGTCTCGATCTCTGGGCAAACACTTGACACCCTCGAATATCGACGACGCAGCAGACAACGCGTGAACTGGAGCAGCAGGGTCGGATGCGTCCGCGACAGTAAAAGCAGCGTGGACAGGGAAGGGTATCGATTTTCGGACGATCAAGGAAAGAGGGAGACGACGGTTTTCGCGATGCCTTCGTATCAGCGGGCAAGACCCGTTTGACCTGGCACACACACCGCCCATAGATCAAGCAGAACCCTTAGGACGGACCGACCCCCGGTGCCACGGGCTAACCATTAATTTACAACCCGCAGAGTAACCCCATGGCTCACCCCCTGCATACAGGATCCACGTCCCTTTGCGGCAGATATGAGCTACGACGTGGCGCTGAGGGATTCAACCACCCTTGTTCCCGGACCCTATACAGTCGACGTTCCTCTACCTCGACCTTGCCTGTCGTGATCGTTCACTGGCTCCCTCTCTCTCTCTCGCTTAGTCTAGTCGCCCCCTAAGCGGCTTCCACCTGCCAGAGAAATTTCCCGGTTCTCTCAGAGAAGAAATTTAAATCTATCGGGGACACGTCCCGGTTAATACCGCGTAACGTGCTGTAGAGGAGAACCTGCTTGTCCGAAAGTAATTGGACCATTTCCAGGGAGACGTTCTTGCGCCCGTTTCAGGTTTGATCATCATGCTCCGTCGCTACGGTTCAACGCGGGTGGACAGTGTTTTTTATGCGACGAGAGGATGATAATTGTGGGATTGAATTTATTTGTTCGCGAAGCAATTTGCTGATAATGATATGTAGGCGTGTCTGGCTGTCTAATGTTTTAAAAAAAAATGTGTAGCATTCTTTTTGGGACGATTTAAATTCGCGTTGCGATTAAAGTTTATCCGCGCCTGATGAACCCATGCGAAGTTTACTTTGGTAAATTAAAAAATCTGAACTCCACAGGACTGCAATCGTTAAATAGTTTAAACTTGCTCGTATTTTCAAACACCCTCTACTGCTAAAGCTCTTTTATTAGCTTCGCAGAATGGAATTCCTAATTGCCATTGGACTTGAGGGTTATCCCGGTGAACGACGGGGGATATAATAGAACGAACGCGAAAGGGAAGGGAGCCTGCACTTCGATCCTACGGGCTTTATTTCCGCATAATAAGCGGGTGTGAATAGGCCCGGCTGTTGCTTCTGCTTTATAACTCGGCGCAAGTAAGTTGTCCCGTGTTTCGTTTTGTTGTCCGGCTGCATCGCGTTCCCTTTCTCCCCCCAGTTCCCATCTCGTTTCTCGCTCGCTCTCGCGGGAATGAAAGGAATGAATAATTAGAGAGAGAGTCGGGCGGCTGAAAGTTTCTGGCCAATTAATTAAACGGAGAAGAGCAAGGCAGTAGAAAGTAACCGACGTTAGAGCAAACGGGACAAGATAATTTAAAGAGTCGCGCGACAATTTAACTGCGATTATCGCTGTACAATCCCTTCAACAACACGCCGTTATAGAAACGCGCCAATTAGCAATGTAGTTTGGCGTTAATGAATTTCAGATACCGTAGAAGGCAATAGGACGGCGAGATAAATGTTCGAAGGAGGTAATTCAACGTTCCCCGGTGTCGCGGATGTTGAGAAATTCGAAGGGCAAGCATGAATTTAGTAACTTCAATGCGGTTTACAAACACGCGGATCTCCAGTATTTTTCGGTAGCTATCCAAATAAATGATTCGTCGTTTCTTTTGGATTCAGCTAAGAAACGACGGTATCAGTATTTCCATCCTCTTACAACGACGAGCATAAGCTCAACGTGTCATTGTATATTAATTTCAGCTATGGGAAATTCATTTTAAAATTCCATTTGGTAAATGGAATTTTCATTGCGATGGACAAAATAGAAACACCACAAATCTATTGATACTAATTCCGAAATAGAATCACGGGAAAAATTAGGTGGCTGAGTAGTAATCATATTTATTATTCAAGTTAAAACAAACTAAGGGTTTCCCATTTTTGAGCGAGTAATCAAAAATTCAAATATTCTTCGAATCAAGTGCGGGGATCATCGCTTCTATGAACCCGCGACTCCTTCCGTCGTTAAATATACAATTTGAGAGACATGAAGACAACCTGACCAAAATGAAAGAAAATCCGGCGTGGAACATGGTGACACGGATTCCGCGTTGACACAGTCCGCGTCATCAAATCATCTGAAACAGCCTCGCTATCGTGCCAGTCTACGCGTTCCCCTTCTTATTTTGCCGTTTCAGTGTCAAGCAATATGTCAAAGTGTCCGGGACTTAATTCCCCAACTACGCGAAGCGAACCACGAAGCGCGATGCTTTCGACGCGTCGAACATTCCTCTCGCTTGCATGTTTATACCGTGCTTTGATCACAGGCCATTCGAGGATACATCAAAAGGAGGACCTGCTGTCTCCTATTCACACAGGGATAGCGTAAATCATGAAAGCGCGCCACTTCGTGTAGCACATTACCGTAAGTACACCATGACGAATGTAATGAATTATCAAGGCAATGGTGTCGGCCAGGAATCTGTGACATTTCGAGTGTACATCGTTGTGACTACGAAACGAATGAAATTCGACCAGCAATAACGGATGTAAGCGAGGTAAGCAAACGTCTTAGAATACAAGTCGCTGTACATTGCCAAAAGGATGATTCAGGTGCGTGATTTTCGAGTGGATTAAAAGGAAAGTGATTGCGTGAAATGTTTTAGATACGATGTGAAATTCAAGTGGAGAAATAGTGAACGAAATAGTGAAATCGCTGGCGTCCACTTTTGAAAAGCACGTAGCACTTGAAATTCGACCATTTCCCTTTCGGTGCACAGCCACCTGTGCTGGCTCGACGCACCCTCTTCGTCGATCTCTCACCCCTTCTTCCAACCCTCGTCGACGTCGTGGTCGTGGTCGTTGTCGTCCCCTCGTTTCCTCCACTTAAAAACCGGTAATTACTCTGATGCCGGCATTTAGCGTTCGTAACCGGCACGTAGATTTTACGTTTACCAGTCCTGCCCCTGTAAATGTTGCTCGATTTCCACCTCCAGATGAAAACGCCTATTTTGGTTCGTCCCTCGCAAGAATCGTCTAGACTAGTAGAGTTGCAACGTCGCGAGGTTACCGAGTCACGACACAACAATTACACTGAGAAACTTGACTGGAAACTTGGACAATTTGCATCAGCTGCTAAGATACAATTAGAGAGAAACTGTGCAAATTGTATGGCAATCTGAATTAATACGAAGCAACCATCTCTATGGTAGTTCAAAGCTGCAATAGCTACGGTCGAATATTTTGTAAAAATATTCGCGTCTTTACAATATTATCTGTATCGAACACCGTCAAAGACAGTGTGTTAAATTTAATGAATATCGTGTTTCGAAAATTCATAGCGAAACAGCTTTGCAAACAGAAAATTAGGTGTGAAATTCTCCTTCATTGTCAAGACAGCGGGGGAATTATCGCAGAGTAAATATTTACCCGTAGATGATCATTAATTACCACCCTTCCGTTGGTAAACCGAACAATATTTTCCCTCGCGGACCGTTCCCGTTAGTTGAATCGTCTTCGCGATTAAAAGAAACGTGCCGCGCAAAGTAAACTGCGAAAATACTCTGGTAGTCAGTCAAGAAATTTGCAAACCGCTCGTTCCGCACCGTGTCCTTTTAAGTGCCAACGTTATCGCGAGACAATAAACGTTGGAACGTAAGTGAAAAATAAGTAAGAGTGTAGGGAACAGGGTTACTGGTTAAGAGAAATCGAATAAGGTGCTTGGGTCGGGCTGTCGTTTCGCTAGCAGCGTCACGCGATACTATATAATGAATGCGTTAATGGGGTAATAAAGGGTGGAAAAGCATTTTGCGTCCGGATAAAGTTCGTAACCGCTGAACACGAGCAAAACGAAATTAGACTTCGGGAGACATTGGAATCTCTGAAAAGAGAAAAATTGAAAATATCTCGTGGTCATTGAATTTTCAGGCGAGCAGCAAATTTTAAACAATGTGGGCAAAGCTATAAAAATTAAACAGTACGCCGCCTAGCTGTCTTAAAATAAATAAGAGGACCTGGAACTACGTGAATTCACGAACCGCCGATTAAAATTTCATTCAAATTAAATTCAAATCATATCCGAACTTTGGATTCCGAATAATTTCAACTTTCCACTTCGAAATTTCCCACGTCCACGAACTCAACGACACGGAGGTGCTCGAGTCTTTCGCGAAAGGAAAGCCTTCGAGGTATGTAGAGAGGTGCCAAGATGTATTCGTTCGGAAGGCTCGATTATTTATAGACGTGCCAATCTTTGGCTTGTCAGTCATTTTTGCCTGTCCATATTTGCCGGTGTTCTGGATACGCGTTACACGGCAGACATTCTCGTCGTGCCCACACGTGGCAATGACGTCATCAATATCTGCAAGGGAACGCCGGAGATTATTTTGGTTTTCTTGTGAAAGCAGGAATATCCATGAGACGCGAACAGGAAGCAGGAGACTTATTAAAACCGTCGATAAATTCGCCCCGCTCTGTACACGCTATTAACTCTTCCCCCGGCTTTGCGTGCTTTTAAGCACACACCATCATAGATACACCTGTGTTTTTCCATTCATAAATTTCCTCGTCTCGCTGACAACCGAACAGCTTTACACTTTCCGCCCGATTCCGTCGAACGTCTTTATTCGACAAGTATACATTCGGGCGAGTCGCGAGTAATATCTTCCGATGAAATGCCGGGCGTTGAAAGAGGCCGCGAATGTTTGTCAGCACAGGCATGCATGTTGACGCAAAATTATTCGCAGATTCCTGGGTTGGGATATAAAATAGCGTTTTTCAGGATCGTATCGTAAACTGACAATTTAAACTGCAAATTCGTCAAAAATATAATTTTGCATCGCAGAAGGCAATCACATTCACGAGACATTAAACTCGGGAATTCAGTTTCTTCCCTATATTATGATGCGCAACGTAAGTTCTACAAAATTTCTATCCCTTCGGGCACGTTGCCTTAAAAAGTCTGCAGTTTCTCGCAAGGATCCACGTGTGCGCAAACTCTATTTCGGCAACACGGTGCATAACATTAATAACGACACGTACGCTTATAGGCATGCAGCACGCGCCACGTATTCGAAGATGGTAGGCCCAGATGCGGTGGCCAAGAATAGACTTATCAGCCAGATAAATGTGACAACGAACGCGAGCTAGCTTTACCTGCGCGCAATGCCGAGCGATCCCATGCGCCCATTATTTCCTTTCGCTATCTACCGCAGATGCATCGCATTTACCAACTCGCCGCTCGCTGCACCAAATAATCCGCTCGCATCTGCGCGAACGCGGATTTCGTGCCTGTTATCCCTAGTCCGCATCTATCCCGAGACATTATCATAAACAGGCTGACTTAGCCGAAAATAGGTTAACAACCGACGCGGAAATTCGATTGGCAGTCTCGCCAAGACGCCGATAGTCCTTTGGCAGCTTTCTTTTCAACGAAGGTAGATACGAATGATTTTTATTCTATTTGAATGGACTCGTCAGAGATTCTGGCAATTTTATGGACTGTATAGAATATGCAGATAATTTGAGTAATATAGAAAGTACAGAAGAGTTAGTTTCTTGTAGATACTTTTTAGGTATAGTAAGATTCCTCTATTAATAAGGTCTTCCTGTAGAAATCGTTCGGGTTACAGATACAAAGTAGTCACATTCGATATGTATTTAGCAAAGTTCGATGGAGGTTTATTTTTAGGGGACCATCGAGGGATCGTTTTGCGATATCTCGCTTACCTTGATCGTCGCGTGGTGGGATCTTTCATGACCATGACTTCTGTGATGTCCCCGTACGTGGTGAAGTACTCTCTGAGGCTCTCTGGAATTACAAAATAACAGCGTTTAATTTAGCGCTTTAGTGCCCATTGGATATGGAGTATTAAATGAAATAACTTTTTATATCTTTCTCAATCAATATGCTAACAGCTCAGAAGGAATGTCCTTTCTCTATGAAAAACTCTCTTCGACTGACCGCAACACCCAAAAGAGAACTCGAGTCCACTTATGCTTTAGTAAGTTAGCAAGACGTTTCTAAGAACGTTGAGGCAATTTTTCTCACGCGTGATATATTTTATTTACTATCGCTAGTGATAAACCAACAGTGTCTGCTGAGTTTCGTAGCGAAACGTTGAATCATGGTCTTCAATATAAAATAATATATAATATCGCCTATAAATACTTTATGATCTTCTTCAGAAATACATATAATAATATTCGAATGGTATAGCTTAAAAAATAGTATCTCGTATAATAAAAAACGGTACTTCTTTGTGTTCATGAAACTGGCAATACAAATTTTATTGAAGGGAAAAATCAAATACATCATTTTAATCTGCACTCGGTAATCCTTTATCTGTTATTCTCGCATCAACGCCGACTCCTTATAATTAATGCAATTACTCCTTTTAAAAAATATGCAGAGACGCACGAGCTACGAATCGTTAGAAAGTAGATAGGCTCTCGATGAGGCGTTTGTTGCACATGATTTATTATTGCGCGTTATCTACGCGAAAGGGAGGGTCCATTTTCAGAACAGCCCGAGTCCCATGCCGGGTCACCAATTACATAGAACATAATGAAACCAGCAGACCATTTCGTGAATCATATGATACGAGGAAAATTTACGAGTGGTCGTTTCCTGTCGGTTATCGGCAACACTACGCTCGTTACTTCCAACCTAAAGAATAATTTTAGCAAATCAGTCGCTACGCCGGCTTTTCGCTGAACCTTCGTGGAGGCCATCGTGTAACCGTTGAACGCAAGGAACTGAATTTCAACGGTGAATAATCGCGGACCCCTTATCTACCTATTCCTCGTACAGGATCGTAGCAGCTCTCTCGATTCAGGCTAGTCCTTTTGTGAATCAGACTAGAAACGACGAAGCACGCAAACGGGGAATGTTATACGTGAGGGAATGGACAACGGAATCCCAAGTAACGTTAAACGGATATCGTGGATATCTGAACAAAAATTCAACGAAACTTGGAGCTTGATATTAAATGAAACATGGACTGATATGTAAATGTTGCATTTTATTTGCGTGCTTTATTGATCATTCAATTCGTGAATCGGGAGCGGTGGTTGGAATATTTTCGAGGAAAAAAAAGATTTCTGGATTTAGTTTGAGTAAAAAGCTTCATCTAACAATCTAACTCAATGGTTTTCGTAATGCATTGGAGTGGTGATTCGGATCACGATTCCCAGTAGTAGAAGCGACTGTAAATCGAGTTCTCGATATAGCGGTACGTTAAATTGACCGGAATGGCGGGGTTCGTTAACGGTAACTTGAATTATAAGATAACAATATAAGTCGACGGTACCGAGCGTAATCCCTGTCATTTATGAACACGCTGCATGCGTCCATGAGAGAGCTTTAGTTTAGCTTAACACCGTAGAAAATTAATTGTGCACACTTGACAAGTTAAGCCGCGGCGTGTGATTAAGAAATATCTGATATCAAAGTTTCTCGCCCGGTTTAGAATTTATAGCAACGGCAACGTTCAAGAATTTATCAGCCGATGACGTAAATATTCGTTAAGTACAAAACCGATATTCTCAGGAAAGTAGATCGAGATCGCTGTGCAATATTAAAAGAACAATAAACAGCATTGTATTCCTACAATAATTATAAATTATGCGCAATACTTTCATCGTGAAATATTCACCCCATATTTCAGATCACTAAAAGCACTTTCAGGAAAGCACAGATAACTTCATTGTCGCAATTTTGATACTTCAAGAATAGAAGTCGACGTCAGGGTACTATTATGAAAAATCATGTTACCTTTTTCTTCCTGCTTTCTGTAAAGTTCTCTGTTTAAAGTTTCAGGAAGCTCGCGGCATCAAAGATATGGATTACGCTCTAAGGAAATAATATTTCCCTTGCTGTGCTAAATCCCACAAAGGACGGCGGATTTAAAATAGCTTTCTAAAGATGTAAAGCTTCTTCCTGTAAAAGCTATTCGCGGTAAAAATAAAGTACAAACAACAAATACAGAACACGTCAAAGAATAAATACTGTTCGCTCATAATTGTATCACAACAAGCATCAAATTTTCCCCATTTGCATACCAAACAGCAACAACCAATACATGAACTGTACACGGATTCCAATGGAAATTCGGGAGCGTCTAATAACTTGCGACAGATTTAATACACGGATGCACCCAGTATCCCCCTAACGCGAAGGTACCTTCTTGACCTCGTTTGTACGTATATATCAAAAGGGTGAACTCTGGACGGTGGCCAACATGGACACGCTCCAAATATACCTTACACCCTATCTAATTATACGCTATTTTATCCAGATCGCCGCGAAGTCCTCGTAATGCTCGGCAGTTACTTGCCTATTCTGTAGCGGGCAGTTTTCAGTATCGATGAATTGTCGAAACGTCGCCGAAATCGCTATACGTCAGCAGGGACAATATAGTAGATACGCTTAATCATTTGTACATTTCTTTCCATCCTTCTTCCCATGCTCAGACCTGCGACTATTTCCAAAGATTTCCAAATACACAAAACGTAATAGAAAAAGTAAAATTGCGAAGGGAAATGGAATTGTTCTCCAAGAACGACTGGATTACCAAATTGGAATATTGAACGTCACATTTTTTCGCGAGGGGTTTCATTCGAGATACGCTTTAGAACACAATCGAATCCTAATGGGACGTCCCATTAAGGTAATGTTTTTTGGGAGGCACGTTGAAAAGGTATTGAATTTCCCGGGGACGCTCTCAGCAAGTACTTGAGCATTCTGTAACGAATTATTGCGGTATTTGATTAAATTCGGTTGTTATGTCTTAATGGGCGAAGGTAAGTGTGAGCGAGAAGGAGAGAGCGAGTAACAGAGAGATGACAAAGTGGAGCGCTTATTGTTTATTCAGTAGATGGCGTTAATCAATGAATTATTGGTATTCCCTGGTCATTAGCTGGTGAATACCACCTGTTTGGTAACGAGCCATTCGTATAAATTACATCATTCTACGGAATTAATTAGTGATACTTAATTAGTATTCTCAGAAAATTGAGGTAGCCCTTCTTTTCCAGAGACTAACGACAGGCAATTTGTACGTTCCTGCTATTTGTGCACCACTAATGACGCTAAAGATCATTTGAACAGTATTACAAATTACTAAAACATGTTACGGTATTTCGGATATCTTTGAAGCGCTTTGAACAAATTGTTCTTCTACAAACATAGTCGAATAAGAACATAACTTAATTTTCCTAAATCGAGAAAGAATCTTGAATTCGTGCCTGCTTTCCTTCAATATTGTTTTTCTCGTCGTTGCTTCATTTCATTGTTCTATCGTATTTTCGTCGAAGAATTCTCAGTTTCTATCGTTTCTTGAACTATGGAAATGTCGTTAAATCCAAGAGGCCACGGAGCATTCGTTGGTGCTCCTTTAATTTGTCTTCGCACGGATTGATGGAAGCAATTACGTCGTTCACAAGGAGACACTTTTAAAACGTTTCTGTGTCTTACGAAAATTTACGGACATCATTCCCTTAATTGTTCCTCCGAAGAAGTTATTTTTCACGACCGGATTCCCCCGGCGATGCATTCTTTCTTACGTAATTCTATTCGCCGTGAATCGCGAAGATTGTCATTGCCATTTATTTTCTTCTAGCAGTTTCCCTTTCTCACAATCAGTGGAATAAAACGGGGGCGCTGATTTTTCGGTATTAAATTAACAAGCTGTTGTAATCACTGAAGAACCTGCATTCCTCATCGGTTGCTTGAAATGTTAATAGATTGATTCCAATTAAATTTATGGTTTTCAGAAGAAGCTATTAAAAGGAATGCATAATTCTTTATTCTTATGAGAAAGGGTGCAAGTGATTTAACGACGTAATATTAATTGTTTTATATTTAGTACGGTCATGCACATACGACATGAATTTCGGAAACAGCTGTTGGTAATAAATCACTCGTGACACGTGTATTATTGCTTTACGTCACATAAATACATAATTCCTTTTACGAAATTAGACATGCCAATAAACTCATTTCGACGATCTAATCATATTTGTATTTAAATAATCAGAAGTTATTCTTATCACGGCAATCTGAAGACACTAATATTCGTAGTTCCATCGACTATAAGAGTATAATTTATCGAAATACGGAAAGCACCAATATCGCAGTCCTTATTCATTTTTACGATTTAAATGCTCATTTCGAATTCATGCAGCTGGAATGGAATTGCAGAAGGCACCTCTTCCAGATCCGCTAAGTAGTATTGGCCGACCAAGTCAGACGAGCCGTAAAACGGTTTTATTCCCCACGAATACCAGCGATAACTACCCACGTCCTGCATACTCTTATATATAAAACGACTACAAAGTATTCCAATGGCCCAACGCATTGTTCCATTTCATTTGACACGTGAAAATTCTCTCCGCGCAAATCCGCCGCTAATTCCATCACCCCGATACCAGAATGTTTACGCATCGTTCAAAATCGGTTCAAAGGGCCGTTCTGCCGTTCGTCTTCACCGTTCAGACAGTAATCTGTCGTTAAACTGCATCTTCCACAATAACAATGCAACGCGTGCGCCGTACGTCTCCTTAATCGGCCGCCTCTGAAACACATCGAGCGTCTCCGTTGTCTCAACGTTGGACCTCTCGGTCGCTTCCCATCTGACTGATACACTCCGCTCAGCCGTCAGAAGATGAAAAGGGAACGCAAGTGTTCCCGACAAGCAACACGTCCACCCAGCGATCGCACTTTCGCCACGGCGACATATTTGCGCGCGTAGAACGATTTGGTAGCGTTAATCTCGCGCGCATTAGCGCCCCGAGGGAAGAGGGCACTGGATCCCGTCAGGCATAAATAACCCCCAAAGGAATTATTTTATTAGCCAGGACGACGAGGTGTCCGAGACGACAGCGATAACGACGAGCAAAAGGAACGAACCGAGGGGCCTCTCCACTTGTACGCGATTACCGATGATAAAGTCAATCGCATTACCCACGTGAAACACCTGGCGCGTTCAACTGCGGCCAGTGTTCGCCAGGGACCAACGTATTCATCAACATTTATCAGGCCTATCTTGTCTTCCGGAATGGGATACACGAAATCATGACTCGGGCGATAGGGAGAGAAAGAGAGAGAGTGACGAAGCGAACGGCGCAACACGGGCGAAATCGTAAATTCGCGGCCGAGTGGACGAGCCAAATGGTGCCAATTTACTCGAACGGCAAAATTATGCGAGGGGATGCGCGTCGCGAATATTTTAACCTCCTGTCACCGACTAACGTTGCGTATCGAGCTTGTTTTAGAAATAGCGTAACGTCCACTTAATCCTGTCCTTGACTGCGCGTTTCAGAAGCTATCAAGTTTACGTGACGAAACGATATATCCGACGCGGTTAAAAAAGGTAGATATCCCTGTGTGGCAAGAGTTTTTCAATTACCTGCGACGTTTTGGACAACCGCTTCCCCAGTTGCGTTGAGATGACACTACCAAAAAGAAGTCGACAAAATGGAGCAATCGAGTCGCAAGATGATATCACATTTCGACTAAAATAGTATTTCGAATAAAAAGGAAATAAGTTTTGCCACGCGTAGGAGGTCGCGTGTCGGCCTTCCATTCCTCTCATCTTCCTGGTATTTTCTCTCTTACGATACAGAGGGAATTACTTTAGCTGGAGAGTACCTTTTCCGATCCTTGATTTTCGGCGTGCTCATGGTCTCTGTGAAATAATTTAAGCCAGCTCCGAGCTCCTCGACGAGGATGGCGAGCAAAGGTTGCGCGCCCCGCTGAAATATTCAAATCCAGCCAACTACTGTGTCTCTGGCCGCGCATAGCTACCCGTTACCCGTTAGCAATCCCACGGGAGCCGGATCCGTCTCGAATGAATTTCCCCCGCAGGTGCGGCGGCTTTGTTCGCGGTGAGTTTTTCTGTTATTAAAAAGCGGACGCTGCAATTCACCGAATGACGGGCCGACTTAAGGAAATTACGCGCCGCGGATTTGGATAAGGATAGTTTAATATTTCATGACCGTAGACCGGCCCTGGGGAAGGGGGCGAGGGTCGTAAGGCTTTGCCCCGGGCAAACCTTCATTTTGGAAGCGGTCGCCACGAAGCCTTGCGCATTACAGACAGAACATGCTTTGCTGCATAACGTTGGGCGGGTTTTAACTGCGCGTTTCCTGTGAACCGCTGAAGCAGTCTGCGAGATGGGAACAAGTTTTGCCGGCGGAATATTTCCCTTACATTGACGAAAGTTAGAAATGCGAAAAGAAAGTAGGAATTAATAATAATAATAATAATAATTTTATTTACGGGGATAGCCCCTTTAGACTACATGATAAACAGTTATAATAAAGGACATTTCATACAATAATTACAGAAGATTGTATATATATAAGAAAAATAATAATAATAGTAATTATATTTATGTTAGCTATCCATAATGTGATAGCATGCTGCGAATGGATTTTTTAAATTCTCTAGGTGACTGTCCAAAAAAGTCAATTTCATTATGGTAAACATTTGCGAGCGAGCATACCCTGTTAAATGCGTTATGTTTACCATAATTAGTGGAGTGTTGCTCAGTTGCTATAAGGTTGTTGTTCCGTAGGTAAGTTGAAGGCACGAGAAAATTAACTTTCTGAAGGATTTCTGGACAGCTGATCTTACCATTTAACACATTATATAAAAACCATAGGTCGGCTTCGACTCTCCTGTTTTCAAGGGTCGTTAACCTCAGTGTTTGTAAATATGGCGAATAATTGTGGTTATTCATAGACATAGTATAGCCTATGTGGTGACTAGCTAGTCGAAGAAATTTGTGCTGTACACGTTCGACAGCCAAACAGTGTTTCTTCATGTAGGGTGACCATATTGTGCTGCAGTATTCGAGATGAGGACGTACCAGACTAATATATAACAGTTTAATTGTGTGTATATTATTGAAATGATTGGAATTACGGGAGATAAATCCGAGTGATCTATAGCTTGACGATAAAATTGACTGTATATGATTCTCGAAGGTTAGTTTGTTGTCAAAAAGTACGCCTAGATCTCGAATACATTGTACTGATGTTAAGGATTCACCGTTAAGAGTATATTCAAATAAGTGATTCGTAGATTTACGACAGAATCGAACTATATAACATTTAGATATGTTGAATCGCAATCTGTTAGTTTTACACCATGATTCAAGTTTGATTAAGTCAAGTTGAACAAGATGCGCATCTGATAGGGAGTCGATACGTCGGTATATTTTCAAATCATCCGCATAGAGTAAAATTTTGGTGTGCGCAAAAACTTCCTTAATATCATTAACAAATAAATTGAATAACAGCGGTCCCAGATGTGAACCTTGTGGAACACCGGAACAGTTAACAAATACGTCGGATAAAGAATTGTTAAATTTAACTCTATGTACACGGTTGGAGATGAAACTTGACAACCAGGCTAATAGATTCTTTTCAATCCCAATGTTCTGTAATTTATATACTAAAAGAGCGTGATCCACTGAGTCAAATGCTTTCGCGAAATCTGTGTAGATCGCATCTATTTGAGAGCCCTCTTCCATCGCATTCACTATAAAGTGCTGATAATTTAGCAGGTTCGTGCATGTAGACCGACCAGGCATAAAACCGTGTTGTTCATTAATTATAATGTTTTTGCAAAGAGATGACAATTTATACGCAATGATACTATCAAATATTTTCGGCATAATATTTTGTATGTTAACTGGTCTGTAGTTCCGCATATTGGATTTATCCCCACTTTTAGGAATGGGGATAACAATGCAGCTCTTCCAGGCAAGTGGAAAGGTACCACTCTTCAGTGATTTATTGAAAATTATCCACAGAATTCTAGCTAAAATATATTTGCATGATTTAAAGAATATTGCTTCGATGCCGTCATCACCGGCAAGAGTGTTGGGTTTCAATAAACTTATTCGATCAAAAACTTCACTAATGCTAATATCGAGAGACGTGAGGTCAAGGCCGCCTTTTGGATTGATTGGGTTGTGAAGAGAGCACTCACTGTGTGTTTGATTGAAGTTAGAGGCAAATATTTTCGCAAAGTTCTGTGCAATGGACAGGTCATCACTAAAATCCACACCATCGGTGGTCATTATCCTAGGTCGATGATTAGAAGATTTATTATGTCTGATGAAGTTCCAGAATATTTTTGGATTCTCCTGAATATTTGCTTCCGCCCTCTGGATATAATTGGCCCAACATGTTGCTGATAATGCTTTACAAGTCGATCTCGCTTGACAGAATATAAGGTAGTCAGAAAATTTGTTGCTTATCTTATAGTTTCGGTGAGCAGACTTCTTTGAGTGAATAGCCGAGATGAGTATTTTGTTAAACCAGGCAGGGTATGAGGATTTATATACTGTGTAAGTTGGAACATTATAAGATATAATATAATTGAGGTGACTGTATAATAGATCTACCGCATCATCAACCGATATGTCCTCAAGTACCTGGTCCCATTCAATATTATGTAAATACTAGTTAATGGCCTCATAGTTCGCTTTCTTAAAGTTTTTTAGGGTTGTTATTGATGTAGGTGGGATATCTGTAACTAGAAGGTTCAGGCGAATAGTGAATGGTGGATGATATATGTCAACTGGTAATAGCGGATCGATAGATTGTGATACTTCTATGTCTATCATGGTTGAGAAAATTAAGTCTAACATATTCCCACTGGCATTTTGAGTATTGTTCATTTGCTGTAGATTGAGTGTGTTAACATACGAGTTAAGTAAATCCGCTTGATGAGTCATATTGCACTGACCTATAGTTTGATACACACATGTATTACTGTTTATATTATGCCATATGATGTGAGGTAGGTTGTAGTCGCCGGTTAACACGAGTTCACATTTTGAATTTTTGACCAAAATATTTTCGACAGAGCGGCAATGGTCTTCATACAGTCCAGGGTCAGAGGACGGTGGAATGTAAACCGTTCCAACTACGAGCGATTTGAATCCAATGCGAATCTCGATAAACAGTTGTTCAACGTTTGTATGCAGATTTTGTAACTGCCGCGCGAGATAAGATTCGTGGACAGCAATAAGGACGCCACCACCTCTAGAGTGGTTACTAGAATTGACACTTCTATCACACCTGAATATATTGTAGTCATTTAGGCCTAATTCTGAGTTCGAGAATTCATGGTTAAGCCAAGTTTCAGTTAGGGCTATAATGTCGTATGCATTACTCGTAGATGCAATGGCACAGCGTAGTTGTGCAAGCTTGGTCCGTAGACCTCTAACATTTTGGTAGAAAATCAGAGGCTTGCGGTTCAGTTTTTTGATTTCCTTGCACTAGAGAGCGAGAGGTTGACATCAACTATTTTCGGAACACCATTGATATATCTGATTGTTTTATCAGTAATCCCAGCATCGATGTAAGACCTCAGCTGTTGGCGTAGGTTTTGAAGGTGTTGCCGTTGTTTTAAAGTTAGATCCTGGGTGACATTTACCGGCCCATTGTATACTCTTCTATTTTTCAATATGGAAAGTGCATGGTCCTTAGAAGGGAGAGTTACTTTTAAGGGTCTGTGGCGTCCTTGTATGTTTTTCCCGAGACGGGTCACTGTTATCGATGAGTAGGTATCTGGCTTAATGCAATTTAAAATCTCCTTAGCCAGGGTTAAGTCTGTTGTTGCGTCTTGCGTATGATCGTTGGGTTTTGAACATTCTTCTAAATTTAAGAGAATTAAATTTGATGCCCTTTTTTTCCTGTCTTGCAACTCTTCCAAAATATTTTCTTCAGTTTGTGAGGGAACAGCATCATGACTTTCGGCAATTTTATTCTCAATTTCATGCACACGATTATTCAGATCGTCGATGTTCATATTCAAACGTTCAATGTCAGCTGTGTACATTTGTCGTATCTCTGAGCGAAAAATTTCAAACTCCTTGCGAATCAACATTTTGATTTCGTTTAATAACGGAGAATCAGATGACATAGTCGGTGACTGGTCCGAAGGTTCCGAATTCTTACAGTTTACGAACTGTCCCTTTTTGGAGGGATGTTCGCATTTTTTTACGCAAGATGGATGTGCACTAATCCCGCATGTAGCACACTCGATCGGATTCACCACTCGTGTTGAGCATCCTTTACAGATTTTGGAATTCATAGCGGATAACTAATTACGACGATTGATTTCTAATGATGTTAGTTACAGAAATTACGAGCTACTATACACAACTTCGCGCAGCTTTAGGAAAACACGTCCGTCCTCTATAACAGCGTAACCGTAACCGAATTGATTAATATGCTGGTAAGCAACGTGAAAGGGGTTGCGCTGCTCGTCGGATTGATATTATTTAGAGACGACAAGGGAAAATGTGAATTTCCTTCTACAATAATTGACAAGTTTGCGAGGCTTTCGAATAGTTTCTCTGCACCAACGGAAAAAAAGCATTTTTTCCGGAATGAAATCTTGCCTTTACGCATTCGTGTCGCAACAAAATAAAAAAATCCCATCATCCGTCGAATACGAGTCCAGCCGGCGAATATATAAAAACACTCCGCAATCGCTGCGTCTATTCATATATTTTAATAAATTGGCGAGGGAAGAGGAGCGGTCGCGTTATTTCACGTCTGTTCCAAGCCGAAGTCGCAGTTATCAACTCAAGGGTCTCCGAAAAGATTGGGCAGTGAAGGAAATTCAGAATTACCATTCAGCCTGAGAATGTTGCCGCACAATCCTTCCTTCCTTTCCTTCCTTCCTTCCTTCCTTTTCGCCCTCTTTTCTGCCTGTTTGGCCGCCTTTCCTCTTGGAAGATCTGCCGTCTCGCATCATAGAGCCCGCTACGTGAAATCGAGTCCACGGAACATATTGGTTGGTACTGTCGAGGAGCTGCAGCCTCGACAGCCGGGGCGATAGTGAATAGGAGAAAAAGGGACGCTGGGACGGTGGGTTTCATTCAAATGAGATCCAAGCTAGAGAAGTAACCGGCGGGGGAGGGGTAGGGTTACACACGAGAGAGGGCAATAGCATAGAGGCGGCATACCTAACCGGAAGGTAAGATGATGGGAGAAGAGAAGGGGGATAAAAAAAGGGAGATGCCAAGCGTTGGTCTCCTCGAGTGTTTTTCTATTCAGAGAGGACTCGCATAAAGTTCTATATACTGAGTTCTATCCCATTCTATAGCTGAAACGTGGATACCTTAGAAGAGTAGGGGATAGAAGACGAAATGGGAGGCAAGGGGGATGGTTCTCTCATTCCAGTGCGCCATTCATTGAAACGAATGGCCTTATCTACCTCCCCCCTCCTTCCACCCCCCGTGCCTCTCTGTCTTTCCCCCTATCCTAGCAATTTCACAGCTCTTTCCGCTTCACCCTTTCCCTTTCTTCTCCTTTAGCCGTTCTCCCCGTGACCCTTGAACACCTTAGTTCTACTTGATCTTCTTCCTCTCCTTCTTTTCGCCACTCCGCGCGTCCCGACGTCTCCGCGAATCCGCTAGGATTACTTATCCTTCGCCCGGAGGATGCTCAAGGCTCAACCTAAAGCATCATTTGAATAAACGCGAAGTTACTGCCCCGTGTTACGAGCTATGCTAGGCGGATGGTACGCCTAGATAGATAAATAGATGAAGGGAGAAACGTGCCACCGTTGCGTTAATGCCGAGCAATGACGCCGAGCAAAAAGGGAATATGTTACTCCCCGCATGAAATCAAACGGTTCGCCGACAACATAGAATTCTTCCCGCAAATCTAGTGCCATGTCAATTGAAGATTGAATAAAACGAAGTGGAAGAAAACAGAATTCTGCGGAAAAGAATTATTCAAGCGTCCGACGCTAGCATCGAAACCACCACAAATAATTATGGAATTCGACGAGACAGTTACCGCAGCTCTGTGTGCAGAAACGGGAAACTACAGTTGGATGGAAGCAATAAATGTACGACGAAGCACGTATCAGGGAAAGCAAAGCTCGATGGTGCCGAATCACGATCTTCCATGGTGGCAAGGTACAACAAACACGGCCGGCGCAGGACTGGTAGACGCGCGGCCGTTTCCATGCCGGACGACCGCTATTATCCGACGTGTGTCGTGTACACCGAATAAACAAATAAACATTGCCTCGTTGGCGGTACCAGGAACGCGCAAGCCACTCTGGCACCCCATCCGTTCACCGCGGGCTATATGGTTCTAGATGAGCTAGAGGCGGAGAAGAAACTGGTCCCCGGAGGCCGGAGGGGGTGGAGTGCGACAGGCGAGAAGAGCACTCACGTTGCTCTCGTTCGCGTGCCGGTCTATTTTGGCGAATACATAGCATCCCAAAAAGACCACGCTACGTGCACCCGTTGGCTTTTACGGGCCGCGCCATTAACGGCGCTGTAAGTATAAACTTAGGACAATCTAGCGTTCGACGACGTCGCCGCGTGAAACGAACCTGATGTGTTGCCGCGATCATTCATCGTTCGCCATTAAACCAGCATATCTGGGCTTTGGGGGAATGTTTTTGCATCGTCGTTTAATTGCTTGGGCCGCGGATTTAATACTGTGGCTAAATTATTCTAGACTCTAGACGAAGCGGGACTGTCTTGACGCCTGGTCAGAATATTCTGATGTACTGTGATTGATGGTGTCGGGATGTTTCGACCGGAAGCGGCTGATGTAAACGAGTGCAGTAAAAAATTGAACTTTTCGACGAAGATTATTTTATAATTGGTAGACACAGAAATGAATGATGCACCGCGACGTAAATATAATATGCACAGAATCTCGTAGCAGGAGTACGCAAATCCCCAACATGTCTGCAACGAGACAAACCTGCATCAATCACCATCTCTAAAATTCCCGGTGAAAGATCCGGCTCGACGAGCAGACGAAGGGTCGTTGAAAGCGGCGGAACACCGCTGAGGTCTGATCGATGGAGTTTAAAATAAAAAGACGAGGAGGCCCGCTAATATCGGTAATGGCAGAAAATTGCGAGCAACCCTTGCGCCCCAAGAAGATAAAAGCATTCGCGTGTGCTTCACGCTCCGCGGGTTTTCGGTGAACCACGAGGAAGACATATTAGTTAGTCATTTTCCTCGAGGGCCGATCTGCATAGCGGTGATACACGGGGCGAGGGGGGCGCCGAAGGGGAGGAAACGGCGACGAGGTGGTTGCTCGATTTCGTAGGCGCATGTAGGCTGGAACGTAGTAACGTAGGAGGGATGACAGAACCTGGAGCTTACCTGGCCGCGAGCCAACCCCACTCCCAGAAGCTCGTGATAGTGCATAGTCGCTGCATAGTGAAAGTGCATAGTCGGTGCATAGTGGATACCCGGTCTCTGCCCCTCCACTCGGTCGCATGGGTGCCCGCATTGCAGCTATGGCCCACCATCCTAATGATGGCAACCACGCAGGTACAAATCTACCCACCCATTTGGCGCCCTCTCGTTCTGTCCCTCTGCCTTACCCTTCCCCCAATGAGTATAACCCCCTCACCCCCTCACGTAGTTACTCGCGCGATTTTCTGCTGACACTTTGCCCTGATACCGCTCGTTGGCACCGCGACACTTCCGCTTTCGCTGATCGAACCCTTCGTCTGCCCTTCCCCTTTTCTACTCGACATGTACCCTACCCAGTGCGCCTTTTCCGTCCCACCGTGGCCTTCGTTTAGCACGTTCTCTCTCTTTTTTTTAGGAACGATCGCCGTCTGGGCATTTATCTATTTGTGTATTCGCTACCCCTGCTCGCGTCTGTTTCGCGGTTAACCCACCTTTGACCCATTTCGCTCCTCGCACTGGGCAAACAGATGATGAATACCTATGGTCAAGCGGATTTGGCAGGTCGCCCCCGGGCCAGATTTTTGTTAAGCGGTCTCACCGTACTATCGGAGAAGCAACGCTGGTGCGGTGGTGGTAATTCGATTGATTTCATTAGCTTGACGATTAAATAGCGACGGCAGAAATAGAAATTTTGTTGTCGTCGTTCGGATCGCGCCGGTCATCACGGTTAATCCTATTCGCAACGAGGCGGCCGACTATCGTGGCGATTCCACGGGCCCGATGGAACCGTCCCTGAAAAGGGGAGCAGCAGACGGAAGAGGAAAATGAAGGAAAACGGTAGCGGCGAGCAGAGAGAAAGAAGACGGGAAGATTTCATTCTCGTTACTCGCGGCGACATCTTTAATTCATCGAATGCGGATTGCAGGCTGAATCCTTGATGAGCTTTATTCCACATCCTCGCGCTCGAACTATTGGATCCGATGAGAGATTCTCATACGATAATACTCCAAGCTAAGCCACTGTTCCACGTCTCACTTATACGATCTTCGTCTCCTTTCTCGCTGTCTCCCCCTTTTCGCCGTTCTACGCCGGCTCTCTCGTTGGCTTCAACTTAAGCAGCTCCGACGGAGCTTTCCTGACTTCTTTCTTCGAGCCTCTCTATCCGGCTCGAGGAACACGCTTTCCGGCCGGGCGCGGGCGCACCTCACCAATCTCAGACCCTCAATCCTTTCTCGTTTTCTCGCGGGAAATCGCGCGGAAAACTAGCCAGTGCAGATCCTCCGATAGGCGTTTCCATCGGACTCTGATTCCGCTCGTCTCGTCCACTTCGCCTTGCCGGACACTATTAAGGGGCGGCGCTTTTGCAGCCCTGCCGTGAAAAGTCTGGCGCACTTTATCCGCGTCGTCGATTTAACAATGCTGCAGCATTTTCTGGGCGCCACGAAATTTGTCAACGGTACAGGTCTGACGTGCTGGCGAAGGGAATGACGACGGAGATTCCCCTCGCGTCGTGTAGAAATTTTATAGAGCCGAGCAATTTAACTCTTTCGCGTGGTCGATTGCGGATTAAAATCGGAACGGCAGCAGCGTTTGTTGATCGAATCCGTCGGGCGGCAAAAGCACGACAAAAGAACGATCCTTCCCCGACGGGGCGGCGATATTTTCCAATATATTTGACCGGCCAACGCAAACGCTGCCGCGCGGCTAACCCTGCCCACGGAAGAATGAACGAATTATTACAAAACAATACAACGGCTGGAACGCTGGTGAATCGTATGACTCCGAAAACGTATGCGGTACAGCACAATAGCGGGCGTAACGCAGAAATCATGGCATATTATATCGCGACACGCAGTAATCGCTTCATCGTTGATAAACCCATGTTACGCTTGCAAAAGTCCGCTCGAAAGCGTTGCATCCCGACCGGGGAACAAAGCAACCGGGCCACGATTAAATCCGTCTAGCTAAACGATGGTTGATCCGATGGTCAAAAAAGCACGAGCGCGAAGCTCGCCAGGCGTCAAATGCATTGGCGTTCTGCAAATTTGTTGAAATTACATGCACCAAAAGCAACAAAGAATCTCGATTATTAACAGATTCTTTTGCTCGGAATTGAAGTTTCAAGCAAAGAATCGCCAACTTCATTTGCTTGGGATTTCGAATAATTCCATTGTATCGTCATATGCAAACGACTCTTCATAGCATTGTGGTTCTCATGCAACTACGATAAATACTAGACTCGTCTATTCTAACTATAATATTCTACATCGACTTAAAGAAATGTAAACGGCGCATGATCGAAGAAATCAGCGATTTCCGACGATATACCGTACACGAGAGTCGCGTGCGCGTGAATAAGCGTCGAAATAAGAACGAGGAACTTCCTCAGGATATCTCTGCCGCGGCGATATTATAGCTTCCACGGGCGTAGAATATCCAGCTACGAGCGTCGAGCGTTTTTCGATTTCCAGCGCCCTGAATGAACCCCCAATAGAAACCGCTAACCCGCCGATCCCTCGAGACGGCAGCAGAGACTCGACGTACCTACTCGTTCCGATAGCCGAGTGTGTCTCGCTTAAATTCATCGGGAATCGGCGATGCCTGGCGGGATCTTGGTGATTCCGTTTTCTTCTTACTCGTGACGATCGCGGCTTCATTTTCAATGGCACGATATCATATTAACCGCGTGGCGGGCTTGGAAATGATTGGCTGGTTAGAGACAGGGGCGGGGGATGAGGGAAAAGGGTAAAAGGGAGGGAGGCCCATACGCCAGCAGCGATTGCAAAGAAAGTCTCGGTACCCAAGGCCGGCTTAATAATTCAAATCTCTCCGTACTCGAAAAATTGAATTTAATAATTCAATCCAATAGGAAGGCCTCGGCTGTTACGAGCCGCGGAGACCGCTCGACCGGCAGAACCCGATCAAAAATGCAATATCCAGGCTCGATTTCTTAATCCGATTTCACCCGTGTGCACTACGGTTTCATTCGCGTTCTGCCCGTTCTTTTCCGAACGTTTTCCGTGTTGGTCCCGTTGATCCGTGAAATAGTCGAATTCGAGAGGATGATGTGGATACGATTGCATAATTGGTTGTGTCCCGAAGTTACGTTGAACGTAGCGGCACGCGAAACGTGAATTGAAATGATGCGCGACCTTTCGCCGAGTGTCTGCGAAAGGAGAGACTTGTATTGCAAAGTAGTTGTCATGGAATTGGCTGCAACGAATTTCGTGCCTTCGAAGATCAAATAAATTTTTAATCGAATCCATTAATATCGCCATACTTTTACTACCCTTGTGGACATAACGTTTCTATCTATATTCGCAAATTCGAGCGCAACTATATTGAACGGCTGCATCTACCATATATTTCTCATGGACGACTTCGTTCGTATTTCAATGTTCCCTTCTCTACATGGACATTATCGTTGGCGATATTTCTCGAAACACGAGCTCGGTTTCACGAGCATTAATGGGTCGTGCAGACATTCGTAGAGATACAGTCGAATTAAAGAGACGTTCTGACGTCACCGATACATTAAATTCAACAAGACTGGACTGTTGGGGTTAACGGAGGTTAAGTTGTGCATCTACGCACGGGATCGACTCTGTCTTTATTCTCTTGTCCCTCTCATCCCCCCGCTGCTCCCTACGTCTCTGTTCACCCTTAACATCGATATCGATATCGCGTACTCTGGAGGCCCCGGGTAGAGAATAAGGAACTGTTGCATCATGTATTTGGGTTGGCTGCATCGTAATACCGAGACGGCTCTATGTAGTTGCGATTCGATCTTATCGCACGGATCGAATCTAGATGAGATTATCATTATGGAAAGGCTAGAAAAGTAGCCAAGATTAGACTACGCTGTATTTGAACTGGTTCAAATCACGTTCTGGTATATTTTATACAGCCATCGAGATGAATGTGATGAAGAGTGGCGATTTTGT
Source organism: Nomada ferruginata (assembly GCA_963583965.1). Taxonomy (NCBI): domain Eukaryota; kingdom Metazoa; phylum Arthropoda; class Insecta; order Hymenoptera; family Apidae; genus Nomada; species Nomada ferruginata. Next base: position 17,553,041 of record OY757216.1, read on the forward strand.
GCAACGCAGCGGCCTGAAAGGTACATTTCTTGGAACGTGTCGTAAGGGCAAGACCCATTGAAACCGTAATGTATAATTATTTACCGATCATGGAAAGTTTTACGACTGACAAACGAAAATTTTCAACCGCCCTCTATTGAACAACGAAGACGCCAGAAACGTGTCTCTCATATTCCACGATCCGTTTCCTAACGTTATGGAAAATTGTCCAAACCGTCGATCGAGCATTGAAACGTCCACAGTAACTGTCGAATAAATTTAAGAAGCTTGCAAAGCGCCAACCCGTATAGCGGTACCGCAAGAAAACCTGCGCCAGGACATATCGGGACAGCAAATTCGGCACACGAGTGAACCGGACAATCAAAGCTTCCAATCCCCTCTATATCCATTCGCCGGCATGAAATTTTCAAGTCAAATTTATCACGGTAATCGCCCGAATCCTGTTCCCCCTGCGCGGTCACGTTGGTTCGCGATGGTGGAGAGGGAGGAACAATTGTCGAACGTCATTCCACGGTATCCAATATAAATTTCTATTCACGAATATCCGTCCGGCCAGGCCGGGGATACAATGGATTCGTTGCGAATCGATGTCGCGAAACGATACGAACCCGCGTGTATTCAATGATAGGGAAAAGAAGACCGTACTGTCAATGCCAGAAAGTATCGGTCCCGGGTCCAAACATAGATCATGTATAATTAGAAGCTAAGAGGAGGTCTGAACTCGTCGCGTTACATGCGGGGCAGGAGAGGGAACTCGTCGAGTGCTTGTACGATCACTGGCGAAACCATGCCAAGCGCACTTGTGCAACGAGACTCGCGATCCGTTAATATCTGTAACAGGATGGACCAGTGTGGCTCGAAACGACAGCCCTTCTGTATTGGAAATAGAATTTCCATGAAGCATCTTCGATTTCCTTTCTTGGACAGTGACTTCTGACCTCGATGATTATTGCAACGGACAAACTTATTAAAGCGTGGACATAACGGTAATGGTGAGAGTACCAGGAATATCTAGAATAGTAGAAATAGTAGAGACGGTATACTGCTACATGTGCAACTGGTACAGAGTTTATAGATTTAGATAGAGAATAAGGAGAACAAAAAGTAACACCAAGGTAATGATTGATCCCTGTGACGATACGACACTCTAATAGCACTGATTACAAGCTTGAATAATTAGTTCTGGATGTCAATTTTGACTGGCAAAACTAACATACGATCAGAGGATTCAATAGGCGAGGTGTCAGTCATAGTGTAGAAGCAAGTGGTTAAAAAGACACGTGCGCTAACAATGCGTGATAAAATGCGCTGCTATATTACTGAACAGTGAAGCTATCTAAAGGTTTCGTGGCAATCGTCGACTCATAATGTATTACAGGGTGACGAGTTTCAGATTTGGCTAATTCGACGTGAAGATCATGAAGCGACGTAGTGAACGATCAGCTCCTAAGTCTAGCGGTGTGACAAGCTTTACTTTAAATAATCCACGAGACTCGAAACGATTTGGCAGCGGCAGAATTACGGCCTTTATATATAGAGACTGGGATCCGTTGATTAAGAATCGCGATTAGTATTTATTTCGGTCGTGTTTGGACTGGATTCCACGCTGCTAAAGTTGGCGTGGCTTGGTGGCCTGATGCAACCTACTCTATTAGCCCCGATAACCCTTGTACGGCCTGATAGTAAAAGGTTCCAGGCATTGTTCGAATTTGATGTTACGTTGTTAGGTCACCGGACTGTGGCCAATTTCGAGGATCAAAGGCGCATCAGATCGTTCTACCGTTCGACATTCCCCGTTCAATGAGTTTGAAAACTGAATTCTTTTGTGGGCTACAAAGTAGAATTATGTAATATGTTATTGCAGGCACTGTGCGCAGGTACAAAAGCTGTATCATTTTAGATAATAGCTCCTTTATACTTTAACATTATTCTACTATATTTTACATACAATACGCTTCTTGCCACGGAGGTTGATAATGGTTCGTGCTTATTACCGAGTAGGGAATAGTGATTAAATAAAGGCAAAATTGCTGTTACAGTTTTGACTAGAATGTCTCATAGCAATTGAATATTTCAAGGATATACCCGGCTAAATTTAAACATGTACCAAGATACTTATCCGAGAATGTATAATGTTATATGTGTCTCGTTCTTCTGTCTCTATGAATACTTCAGTGAAAGGCTAACATTTAACATTTAACATTTAGCCTACCGACAATTTACGTATTTCTCCCGGACCAGTCAAATGACCGGTCTATAAAGAAAAGTTGGAACTTTCTGCAATTAAGTGGTAGTAGTTAATTTAGTACTGGCAACAATAAACGAAGTAACGTTTAGTCGTGAAGTCAAGTGACGCAATATGTCAAAACAAATGCAGAATTTTTAATGAAAAATTTGAAGACGGACATTTAAATTAAATTAAAGACCTGAGCATTTTTACCACAATTGTTTGCATCAATATTATACATATGAAAACCCACGATAAGAGGATCGACGTAAATTATTGGCGAATAACAAACTGCTGATGATAACCTTTCGAAAAACATTATTTCTGTTACTGGGCCAGAGATCGAAATGAAAAACGACGAGTATCGCAGCAATACACTGGAGAACAAAATGTTTCTGATCATGGATTGCCAATTCGGTGAGCAATTATTGCCGTGGAAAACAAAATGCCGGGGTTTCATTAACGTATCGCGTTCACTGGTCCGTTTGTTTCCTCATCTACGGTTTGCAAGCCACTGCATTTGCGGATATATAAACGAATAAAGAAACTGATTCTTTTATATATATAAAAACCACCAATAAACGAAAGAAATTTTGTGGGGAGGAGCAAAATTGTATAAAACAATAAACAGACAAAATTGGTTGGAAGAACAATGAAAATTTATAATCGGGCGGACAAATATTATAGGTGCTTAATTTCTACGAATACTATATTTCGCAATAAAAGAAATGTCGCGAAGAATGATAGAAACTACTGCAAATATTAATTCATTACAGAAATTGTTAAAATATGAAGTTATAAAATATAAAACCTGAAAAATTAATGATACAAATTAAACCGGAATTTCGAAGCGTTTGAACGTCACACTTATAGCAATTGCATTTAGCACGTCTCAATAGAAACTTGAACGAGGAGGCGTGCCAAAGGTCAATTCATTGCACATTGCGACAGTTTTTCACGGGGTCATCCATTCTCACCTCCGTTTCGACCTGTTTGCCTCAATTTAGAACCACTTACTCCAAAATGAGGCGCAATCGGGGCCGTTCTAGTGGTGTGATATCAACAAATTGCCATTATTAATCACTTTACAGCGATGTGTATTTTTGGCCAGCAAGTATAACGCCGCTTAAATATCTCTGAAATGATGAAACTTGGAATCAAGTACTGGGTTTAAGTAGTTTCGAAATATACAGACTGTCTTCGTATCTCTCAAATAGAATGATATATTAATTCTTTATATTGGAATCTCGGGCTGTCTCAATTTATAACGAACGATATTAACGCCAGTTAAATTGGATAATTAATGTACATATACTTCTAATATGTAGATAAATTAAAATGTAATAGAATCCCTAAGAGAAAATCATAAAGTCATACATACGTAGGACTACCAACGCAAACGAGTGTATTCTTATAGCTTGTCTATTTTCAGTATCGTCACTTGCTGCTCGAAACCAACCACTCGCCGTCGAACACCACTTGTCATTATTCACAATCAGAAGAGATTTCTAACAGTAGACTAAAGGCGTTTAATATATCTAATTCCTTTGGTACGAAAATTTCGTTTCTCTGCCTCAACCTTGACTGTGCGAGCAGATAAGTTTCTAAAATATAATTCCACGATTTAAATCCAAAAAGAATCTTCCACCAGCATTAAATATAACATTCTCCGAACGCAATACTAATTGTAGAAGAAAAAGTTACTTCAAAAGTGCACTTCAACTAGTAGAGTGAAAGGGGGAAAAAAAATCACAAAAGTTTCTACCTGAAAACCACTCAACCATCTACATTTCAGTACCAACTTTATCTCCAGCAGAAACAATCCAACAATCTCAATTATCTTCCAAATGAACGAGAAATATCACGCAGGCTGAATTGCATTACAATTTGCAAACACCATCCATTCGCCCGTATCTCAATCGCAAGCTTTATTAGAACCTCTCTAACACAGAATCTTCAACGAGGGAAGATTAATTAGGGCGAGCGTACTGTCTCGTGTCCACCCCTTTCCCTAACGCCGCAATTGCTCCGTTTGCAGGACGAATCGGCGAAGAAAGGAGGAAAAGAAAACGACGCGAACTCGAGCGTTCGCGTACAAGCAGTGTTAATTTCTAATGTATATTTAAACTCTTTAAGCCGACCGTTTTTGCGTGTAACGCTTCTCTTGCGCGTCGCCAAATTCGCGGCCATTTTCCTTTTTCCCCTCTTTTTCCCGTGTTTACCCGACCCGCTTTGGCCCGCGGCGAGCAAGAGACAAACTCCTCTATACGGAAAAGGAAACTTCCGTCCTGTCGACGGAAATGAAACGTCGAGGCTCGGCAACCTCTCCGGCGTAAACGCCACTGTTCTCCTCTTCCTGCTGGAATTCTGGTTGTTCACCGAAACGCCACCCTCTCGCTGCTACCCTCCGTGTCTCGATTTCGTCCCAGACGAGGTAACGGCGTCGCTTTCGCAGTCTATTGAAACGAGGGGACGGGGAACGCCGCGAATAAATTGCAACGGTGTATATTATCGTTTACACGAAGATATTTCGAATAAAGCTCGAATGTCAGATGGCGAAAACGGTGGCCGTGATTTTGATGCCTCTGTCATAACTATAATTATAATAGTAGGTGGTATAAACATAAAACTGGAAGAGATGATTATGTTACATTAAATTTGGCGTAGTGCTACGCGCGTATATTATTTTCGTTGCACAGATAATTTTGTTCAGGAACAACTCTCTCCTCAGGAACGGGCTTGGTGGAAAATATTCGAAATGACGTCCATAGAAGGAAACTCCGCAACTGCAAAGGCATCGATCCACCTCAGAATAGTCGGCCGCTAATTAAAATTCCAATTAATACCAGCCGCCCGAGCAGCAAACAAGAAATGTACACCAAGTCGCGGGGTTTTCAAAACCGTGGAACGACGACTCGCTAACTCTTTTCTAAGACCAACCACGGCCAGAATGCACCGCTCGCGGAGCGAAATTCGATGAAAGGTATTCCTGGCCGCTCGTCTCGCGATTTCCCGTGCGTCGGGAAGAATGGTCAAAAGGGGCGAACGGGAGCGAGTGAAAAAAAAAGACGGAGCAAAGAAAAACACGAAGCTGCGAGAGGGGAAAGATTCTCGAAGCATTACGGGGAAAAACGAGCCGGCGGGGGAACAGCGCGAAAAAAGATGCAAGTAGGGTTCGTAAGCGAAACAGGAGCAACGACTAAAAGCCAGATCTGAGCAGCGTGTATTCAAGAGGTTAATTCTTTCGTCGCGGTTCCGTAGTGGAACGAGGCCGACGTAAGTTCCGCGCCGCAAGTTCGAAAGCTGCGGCCCCCGAATAATGCAACAATCGTGTTCCGGGGACCTGAATCCCGTGTCGGTGGCCTAACCGCCGTCCCATAGATCCTATGGATATTGTGGAAACACGTGGATGCTGTAGGCAACGTGCAACTTAATGCAACCACCTTCGAGATAGCTTTGAACGGCCTCGAATTCTGCGCGTCTGACTGTGCCTGACTGTGCCTGACTGTGCCTGACCCGACAGCAAATCCGTTCCTCGTTCTCCGTTCCAGTTCCCAAGCCACCAGCACGCTGACTTCGCGCGAGTTGATATCGTTTCTGTTTGCACCAACATTCTTCCCGATGTTCGCCCGCTTTCAATCCGCCGCTATTTTTCTTCCTGCACTCAGCTATTTGTGTTTCGCGACGCGGTGAATCAAAGCGGGCGAGCTTGATGCGGTTCGTACGATGCCAGTGTTTTCTCGAAACTTAAGGGAACTTGGTTGTTCCACGTCAAATTTCGCCGGCTGTTCCGTGTCAGGCGAAAGAAGACTGGCTATTTCTTTCGCTCCGACTGGAAAGGGTTCGTGTTCCGTGTCTCCGGTGCGTTCTCGCGAGGAACAGCCGTGGAAAAATGCTTCCCGCTAGAGCTGCGTCTTGGGGAATTCTGGAAATCTTCTTTGACGATAAACGAGATTTATTCGAAACCGAAGAGATGGCTCTTTCGCATTCCCCGATCTTTGTTGAAATGCGGCACCTATTCAGGTCTCCGATTCGGAACGTGTACAGTATTTTTTTAATTTCGCTCAAGCAGTCTACTTATTCTTGGCGAAAGAAACCGCTCTGTTCTTGAATTTCAAGCAGCAGGAAAGTTTCGTTGTAAGTTTCTAAGGCAACTGAAATTTCTTGCACGCTTTCGTGTAATACTTGAGCGTGGAGTTCCTTCAAGTTCTGGAGTTATTAATTTATTTTTCACTCATAATTTCGAATTTTTTGGAATGCCAGGGCTGTCTAGTCTGATGTTTCTTGCGGGGCGTTCCTCTTGCGAAAGTCATGCTACTTGTTTAAGGAACAGGAAAATGAAGTTCAATGCGTCCAACCTGATATCGCACCGCTAAGGTACTAACAGATTTCTCTAACCCTTCCCTCTAAGTTTCTATACCCTAAGTCCACACCTAATAAGCTCGCCAAAAGTCCACACGTCCGTATCACAGTGATCGGAACACCCCATACCGCCCCAGCAGAGACACATTCCAACCAGTTCGAAAATTCTATTCGAACATCCACGAACATTCTTGGTCGATTTTCCGTGGCGGCGGTTCCCCCAACCGAGGCGGCGGAAAATCGCGGTCCGTTGCGGATCTAAGCCGACCAGTGTTTGACCCAACCAGTGGCCAGTCGGCTTGCGAAACATACGAAATGTTTCCTCGTGACCCAACCAGCCCTCGAACTACTACCTTTCATCCCCCTCCAGTTGGTCGGCACACGGGACCAACCCCTCGATTCGCCCACAGTTTTTACTGGCCACGAAACCTCAAGCGTACAAAGGCGGCAGTCGAACAGGAGGATCCGAAAGCGCAGCGCGCGGCTTTGACTCCGCTATGCGGGCCGCAATTCCACGACCACCCTCTTCGACCATCCCTCACCCTTTTCAAAACGCCGGCCTGCCTGCCTGGAACTCTAGCCGCTGTGTATATACACCTGTACGTGTAGTGGAAACGGCAGCGATTCCGGCTAGTCCGCATTTGGCCCACGGTCGGAAAGTTTTTCCAGGAACTTTTGTGCCGGTCCACGCTGTTCACCCTCGCCGCCAATGCGGAAAAACACCGCCAGAGAGCTCGTCGACGAAGTCTGAAAGCAGTAGACAAGCGACGATACCGGGACGGTAGGCGAATCAACGAGAATGTATTTTAGCGAGTTCATCCGGCCCCGCTCTTATTTTCCCTTATTTCGGGGGATATTCGATTGGGGGATTTGTTAAACGTCGTCGCTCTATCGATCATGATTACGTTTCGAGATCTGACGGATTTGTACGACTTTGATTTTCTGAAGAATCTCGGGGGGCGGTATTATCAGAATTACCGGGAGCCTCAATTATTTATAGCGAGTGGAAACTTAATGTTGAGAGAAGGTGAAATCGAAAGATTTTGATCTCCTTGCCAGATGTGTTACATTTTCTGTCACGCGGGAGGGCAATGTAAAATTTAGATAATTATAGGAAATATAGTTTTTATTTAATTGCTTTCGATGCCGGCGCATAACATTCTTCTTCTACTAGTAAATAAAATACGATCAGTGATACCGATAATCGTGCAGAAATGGACAATAAATATTTATCATCCGAGATTTCTTCAGGATGAACGGCTCCTAACCAATTGAGGAAAGATACAAGAGTCCCATGAGATCGTATTTTAACTGTACCTCCAGATATTCCTTCGATCAATTCACATCTATTTCCAACCAGAGCAAATCCGTTTCTCTTGGCGCAATCGTTTCCGCTCCACAATTTCTTTCCTTGCCACTGTTTACGATCTTCTCACGGCCCGAAATAACTTCGCAAAGCCTTCAACACGAAACGAAGGGAGAAACACCGGCGGATTCGCGTTCCCTGTGCCTACCGTCTTCCTTCCTTTTATCTGTGCGCAAACACCGCTGTCCTTTTATTGTTCTGTTTTTCGTTCGTCGTCATTTACATTGTGCGCATCGGCCGCGATTGCGCCCGACGTCGCGACAATGGGCAAAAGAATGCCGGAACGCGAAGCACGAAATGACGTTTAAACGGTAAACCGAGGTCTAGTTCGAACGAGCAACAAGGACCACGGGAACGGAAGGAACGAAAGGCGAGAAAAAAAAACGACGAGGGTGGCTGCAGGATAACAAAGATAGAGATGGTGCGTGTAGCGGAAGAAAAAAAATGCTGAAGGGTTAAAGGAGGCTGACGGAGACAGAATCTCGTAGGGTGAAATAAGCAGAGAGAAAACACGAAACGTGCGACAGGGAAGAACGGGAGAAAAAGGGTGCGGTAGGGTTGACTTTGCGCGTGATTGTCACCGTGCAAACCAAACCGTAGCTGTCGCGAATATCCGACTTTTGTTCTCTGGCCGGGGTCGAAGGGTAACAGGGAGGGGATGGAAAAAAAGAGGGTGGCCCGACCACGCCGGTTGATCCGATTAAATGGCGTTTGATAAATTCACGCTCGCACAGAACGGGTTACATCGACCGCCAGCGTGATAATTAAAACGTTGCGACCACTCTGGCGGACATAACTCGTATTATTCCCTTCAGCCATCTACGCAGGCCGATTTTTATCGGCCTTCTACTGCTCGGAACGCGGCGTACGAACCATGTGGTGAAATTGCCACGCGATAAAACGGAACGCGTTAAAATTTCAGGCTGTTCGAGAGGATCCTCGTGTCATGGGCGAGCGTGACGCACGAATGCGGGATGAAGTTTAAGTGCGGATGGAAAGTGCGAAGTTAGATCGCGTATCGATCAGCCTCGATGCAGAATAGACGATCACGATTCATCTCGGAACGATTAATTCGCCCAACGGATCCGTTTCAGAAAATGGAACAAATATTTTGTACTTCCGTTCAATGTAGATTGTATGATTAAGAAAAAGTGTGGAAAAAGTGTGAATGCAAATAGTTGGGAACGTTTCGTTAAATCACGTACACTATGCAGGCATTTGTTGCGCTTACATAGTAGAATGGAAGCTTTCTAGTTGAAGGTACATTTTAAGCAGCAATAATGGCGAATGAACGAGACGATGCGCACAATGAATCTCCATTTAAATGGAACGTCAGATAGCATTTCAGCAATGATAGCAGTTACGAGCACAATACTGCGAAGAGTTTACGGCCCGTAATTCTATCAACTTTCGATAATCATTCCCCCGAATGAAATAAACATTCTATCGAGCAACAGCGACGAATGATCCAACTACCTGTCCTTCTCTTACAATCTACGATTACAATACCAAAGAGACTTTCTATAAAAACACCAGTACGAACGCAGTCCAATGGAAGTTCAGGCAGGATGGAAACTCGGAACCTTAATTTTCCGTAAACCAACTTTATTCCCCGACTTGAAATGGGCGGTAAAAATGATAAAACAACAGGATCAGCGATGTCCTCTTAAGAAGCAAACAATTCTTATCTTCCCGAAGCAACCGATCGGCTAATAAGAGGATCGGCTAATCGCATGTAAATGTGAAACAACCGAGTTGCGACCACGGGGCAATCGTTGCATCCCACAGGTCGGCAAACTTTCAGCGCAACAAGATTTAGCCATCCTGTACTTAAACATTTATCGCTGGGGAAGTGGAGTTTGCAGTGGCGAAGCACCGATAATCGCGGTCTCGTAGCGACTGATTTACAGGCACCGACGAGAAAAAAAAGCGGAAAGTCTGATAAACCGATCCACGTCGTTTCCTCCGCGAGTTCGTTCTGAACGGAGCGCAGGATAATTCCAGGTGTGCAATTTGTCCAGAGGGATGATTAACGAGTCCGTCGCTTGGTAAATGAGTGACGAGAAAATTATATCCGATGTTATCCATACGGATCCCTCGGCGTTATTCTAGACGAGATGGAAAATGCGGATGTCGATAGAAATCACCTGTAAGGAACGGAGCGTGGTCGGCCAGTGGAAACGGAAAATAGACGGCTGGTCGTTAAAGGTAGACACGGTGAAACGCGGGGAGAACAATAAGTGGGTAAATGTTCGAGTGGAAGACAGAGAATTATGGCAGGCATATGAAATATTCTTTTCACTGCAGCTGCAATTAGCATCGCAACGACGTGCATGATTCTTTATCACTTGTAACGATCAAAGGGAGAATATGAAACTAAATACGTCTTAATGAGTTAATAGGTTACGAGCATTAACATTTGAGATATATTTACTTGCGCAACGAAGGTCTCGTGAATTTTTTAAACGAAATTACGTAAATTACTCCTTCTAACCTATTATGGTACAGAAATTCCGGACGTGTCCCATGGTAATGTGTAATGCAGCCGGATTTCGTTTGAAGTAAGAACTCTGCCCTTTTGATACAGCAAAGGCGATTCCCAAGTGTTAAGGATTGCTATGCATTGAAACAATTTTTCTCTTGCGTTACTGCAAACAGCGAATAAAAAATGGCACGCAGAAATGAAATAAAAATTATACAATATTTCCAGAATTACCAGGACCCGCAGAAATCTGAGAATTTCATTTAGAAGCACGAACCCGCCCTTCGCATTAACCGCAACAAATTCTTCCTCCTTCGTCCTTTTCAATAAGAAGCAAGACGTCCCCCTCGCCCCAAACCTGATCGATGAATCTACACCGGTTGATTACGAATCGGTCCGATTCTCATTTATCCGTGGAATAGATCAGCGGGGCAAGTTCCCCCCCAAAAAAGGGAATTCTCGGTCTCCGATTGTGGCCATGAAAAGGGACGAAGGACGATCCGGAAGACAGATTGGCTTGGAACAATCGTTCCTGGCTTCGCCCTAGCCCGTTCTTAACGACGCGTTCTTCGACTTAACGTATCGACGTAACGAGTCTAATCCGTCGAATTGGTCCACCCCACGATCAAACAGGCCGGACGGCGCCCCAACGATGCTGGCCCGCAAGAAAATGAAAGTAAATGGGAGGCGTCCCAGAAGAACGTTCTGAATTCATCAGGCAACCTGTAATCTCGATATCATCGATAACAATGTCATCGGCGGACAATGGGGAGAAGAACGGATATTCGTCGGCGTTGTAGCATTCGATGGTAAGTTTCCCTGATAACCGTTATCCTTCAGCCGTCTAGGATCGTGGTTCCTCTCATTGTCAGAGGGAGGACTGTCCTTAGAAAGAATGGGACGTTCCAGCGTGCCACCTCACCTCGGGCTCCTTTCGAGTGGCGATTGTCTGCGCGTAACCCTTAAAAACCTGAGGGCCGCCGACCGGAACACCAGGAACTCGGCACTTTTCCTCTCTGTGCGAGCACAGCCAGCGCAGAGAGCAGCACGTGCCGAGAATACTTGAAAAACTGGATATCCCTCGGTCCGCGAGCACCGACGCGACGGGATGAGTTCGAGAGAAATTTATAAAGGCCTACGTGCTCTCTAGGCGATTCCGCCTCTGTGTGATACTTTATGGCGGTGTTTTGTTTCCGCCGGGGGATGAAGGGCGACGGGACCCTAAAGCGTCGCTTGCAGTCGGTTTACAGGGTTCATAAGACGCGACGTGAATTTGCCGTGACTCTACCTATCGCGCCCTCTCTCCGTCTCTCCCTCGCTCCCGCTGTTACTCTTTGCCTCCCGTGCTGCTTCGCCTGCTGGTGCTTCACGTTACCGTTTGCGCTACGCAACGAAGAGCGACGGGGGTTTATTGCACGTGCAAGATTCTCCAGGCTCCGGGGGATGCTCGTTTATGTCCCTCGTGAAAAACAGCGCGCTGCATTCCTCCGGGTGCGCCTGTAAATTAGTCAGTTCTTTTTTTCTCGGACGTAAGCCAGCCTGTCTCTTTTGGGCTTCGTGTAAACACGCGGCAAACATAATTACGACGGAATAAGTGTCGCGTGTAATGAGGGGTGAAGTAATCGCGCGACATTCTATGCACGCTGTGCCTCCGTCGCAGACGTTTGGTAACGGGGCCTCGGCATATTTTGAAGGGAAGACGTAAATTCTTGCCGTCAGAAGTAGATTCGCGGAGGTGGAAATTTCCAGGTGTTCTTTATTCTTGTTGCTGAACGAACACAGTGGGCGAAATTTCCCGTCTTCTTTTACGATTGCCAGTGAGCGTGTAATTTCAAATCTTTCTAATAAGGATACATTCATGAGAATCACAGGGGAGCGTAGCCATTTCGTTTCGTTTCTGTAAAATGCATCCCCTGATTCGACCGATGTAACTCCAGCACAGGTTATGAATCTCTAGCTCTTTCTCATGCAAATAAGAATCTAACCAAAATTCGGTCGGCCTGAACCACTCTTCTCCTTTTCCATTCCTCGTCCATTTTCCACGAAATCACCGTCGAATATAATTCTCCTCTGTGCTCGTTCCCCGCTCTCTCTGTCCGCCACTCACAATTACGCAATTTAACCAAGCATTAAAATGATCCTCAATTCCCCAATCTACTTAACTTCGTTCGTCTACCGCCATCAGACATGGGCCCCTCTCGTGTATCCGTTTCCCTTTTTTCCCAATGATTCTGCGAAATTCTCCCTCCCATTTCGCCAGATCGCGCTGAAAGACGGAGATAGAGACGAAGCTGGCGGATCATATAGAGCGAAGGGGAAACGACTCTGGCCGGAAAATGAATTTCTTCGATGCGATCTCGGTGTCATTGATTACAACGATGTCATTCTGTGAAAAGGATAGACGTTACTCGCCGCGATCAACCGATCCTCGCGTCGAGATAAACTAGGTTCTGGCTGTTCAGGCTCGGAATCGAAGCGATTTTACGACACTTTGCGTCGATCTGTGGCAATGATAATAAGCCGACGACGAATACAGCAAATAGGCAAAATTTTCGCAACTGGCAATGTTGTCGAATCGAGAACACCACTGAAAATTCAGAAGAGGAATTTATTCGTACGGCGAACTCAAAACGTTTTATAAACGGCAGTCGAAACGTTCCCTCCCGCCGTTCGCAGACGATAAAACACACGACTGCCACACGATAATTATCGCAATGCCCCCCTGCAGGGCCCTGTGCCGGCGAAAGCAGCTGAGAACCGAATGCCGCAGAGGATCGACAAATTCGACTTCCCTTGCAGCGCTCACGGTTTTTTATTTTCCGCCTGCTAGAGCGTGACACTCTCCACTCGAGTATCTCTTGTTTCCGTTGACGAGAGCAGTCAAGCCATAAATACACGCCGCTCGAACCCAGAGGATTCTCTCGGACCTTGTCTCCTGCTCAGAGTGCCGTTCCTCCTAATTTCGCTCGAGCGTGCACACTAGCCTACAGCAATGAAACGCACGGCCATCTGTCATTCGAGGCGAAAGTCCTCGGGCAGAAGGCGGCACCTCGGGAGAGCAAGACGAGAAGTATGGCTGCCGTCCACGAAGAATACCTGAACGCGAGGAGGGAACAGCAACGGCGTCTGACTGCTAGACTAAGAGTTATGGTAGAGAGAATTCGAGGGTAATGAGCCAAGTGTGACTCGGGGCGGATCGCGTAATTAGAAATTGCTAGGCCCTACATTGTGAACAGTTCGAGGCGGATTTTAACGATTTGTTGAACAAGACCGAAATGAGCGAAGAATCCACGCTTCGCCGTGCATCTTGGATCCGCATAAATCTTGGGGGTTGAACGTCGTCGTTAAAATACCACATATTCCGCTTGCCTCGCGTAATTAATCCTGGGATTCGCTCATCCGCGTTTAACTTCCAACCGAGCGGGCATTGAAAAGCGTGCAGCGTGCCCCAGCAACTCGGGATTTTTCACTCGCCGGAGGAGCAAACAGCACTCGCAAGATGAATTCGACGCCGGGAAGCTGACCCAGGGGCGCACTATGCCATTGTCGGCGAGGAGGAAACAATAAGCCAAACCGCATTCGATTAAATCCGGATGGCCACGAATTCTCCAGGAACATTACTTCTGTCGCAAGCACCGTGCAATTAACCAGCGTCTCGACTGTTAACCAGGTCCCCGCGCTCGGCTCATTCTTCAATCACGCGGCAAGAAGTCGCGCGAACGTTTTTATCGCGTCCGCGGAACGAAGCGTGGTATCGTCGGGCCAAAGTCGATCGGTGTGGCTCGCGCGGAAAAACACGTACGGTGCACGATGTAACTCCGGATTCCGCGTCCCGCGGCGAAACATCTTGGCCGTGTCTCGAGCGAGCGCGATCAAAGGGAGACTCACAGCGCGCAGCTTAACAAGGCATCTGGCTAACGTAATGGTTTTTGCGCTCGCAGCCTCTGTGCTTGGCAGAGCGTGTCCGCGGCTACTTGTTGACCGTGTTCTTAGCCATTGCCGATTGGAGCTCCAACTGGTCGCTGGTGAATTATCGTCCGACTGTACCGGAGGTCCGGCTATCTCGCGGACGAATCTGCGGAATTTATAGCCCGCAGCCGCGAATGATACGTAATTGTGGCCCTTTACAGCGGACACATTGAGCCCTGGGGAACGCGAGCCGTACGGGGCGCGCAAACCGGGCCCGGTGTCTCTTCCGTTCTCGTTGGACAACAGGTACGAGTCAGGTGGCCGCGATCTTTGCCAATCGACGCGTTAATAATCGCGAAACGGCAAGGTGTTGCACGTCAGCCGAACGCTCGCGGGACGAGGCCGCGATGCTTCGATATGGAGGAGATTGAGACGTTGAAAGATGTTTAGCAGCTCGATCGACGGTTTGTTGGATTTCCCGCGCGACCCGGGATCGCCTCGCAGTGAGTTTGATTCGGTCGGACCGCGTCTCGAACACGGTTAAAGTGATTCGCGGCAGATTGTTGTTGAGTGTCGGGAAGATTTATCGCCGGCGTTGAATTAGCTTTCGTTTGCCCGCGCCTATTGCGTGGATGTCGATGAATAAGCCAATTTAAGGATTCTCGGAAACGATTGCCACCAATGGCCGGTTTATTAGACGAACGCAACCGCGACACTGGGAATTTTTATTGCGGCGCCAATTCGCTATCGGGTCGAGGTAAAGTTTATTGTCGATAGATATCGACTGCAAGTTAACGTAATTTAAGTCGCGAGTACTTGTAATAAACTCAATCGGACCAAAATTTGTCAATCAAATAAATATATTTTGATGTATGGAATTCTTATTGTAATAGCAAGCTATATTTTCTCCATTTGTATCTTTGATAATTGAATGAATTTCTTTCTCTGATGTTCAAAATTCGTTCATTTTAATAATGGGGAAATGTTTTTATTTGTCTAAATATGTAACTAATGGCAATCTAAATATGCCAGAATTGCATCTTCACGAATAACCTCAATCATCGCCCACCAAATTTTCACAAATTAAACAAAAATCGGGCCTAGAAAATTCGGGATCGAAATACCTCAATCTAGTCTCGACGATAAATACCCAAATGGAGTCCAGAAACTATTGCGATCAGAAGCACCGATCTACCTGCAGATCCATTCACCTGTCACGCAGCAGCCCATCGTGCAGAAACTTGGAATTTTTAAGCGTCCTCGCGAGCCAGATATTCCACAGCAAACGATCACAGATCAGCCGATTGCATGCATTAACGTCAAGTCGCCACGGCCGCGAAATAACTCCCTGAGCTCTCTATTCATCCCGGCCGTAATTCTGCCATCAATTCCGGGAGTTATTCGAGGCTCGCGCCGCTTTATCCGGCTCGCGATCAGTTCGCCAGGTGGCGGAGGGCGCGGGCACAGTCGTTAGAAGGTTTCTTATCGCGCCAGGCCAGTCGCCGCGCTATCAGTCCGGCTCTCGGGCATAATAAAACCAATTAGGCGTGCCGCGAGAAACGGCCAAGGCAAAGGGGAGACGAACGTGCCGGAAGAAAATCGGGCCGATGCGAGCCGCGCGCGATTGGCGCCACTCCAAATCGATTTAAAAAAGCGTTCGCGCCGCTCTCGTGGCGCGCATAAATCGCGTAGACCACAGGCTCCTCCGTGTTTCTGCGCGCGAAATTCCCATGGCGGCGGGTCATTATCGCGAA
The DNA here is from genome assembly GCA_963583965.1 of Nomada ferruginata. NCBI lineage: Eukaryota > Metazoa > Arthropoda > Insecta > Hymenoptera > Apidae > Nomada > Nomada ferruginata. Next base: position 17,569,141 of record OY757216.1, read on the forward strand.
TCGACCGGTGTAATGACAAGTGGAAAAGTGCCAGAAACAGCCGACGAAGGAAACGCCGATGTCGGCGGCGGAACAATTAAACTCGCTTCATAATTTCTCGACCGGCGGGGGGGTTTAATGAGAAATGCGCGTTCACCATGATGGATCGATCTGCCGGCACGGTAGTTCGTCTCTGATTCTTGCGACCGTTCGCGTGCGAAACGAAAGAGAAAGGCGCGATGGCGGAGCGGGCATCGAAACGCGTACGCCGGGCGAAAACGACAAGGTTACGCGATACCGCACTGTCAGGTGAGTGACGAAGGTTATGCACGTATGCACGATCGGACGATCGAAAAGTTTCACCGGGTGTCTATGGAGAAACAATTTCGTTGCCTCACACGACTCTCGGGCGATTTAATGGGAATACGTCCGCCAGTTTGGCCGGGCTGACTTTGACGAACGTCTCGTGAATGCCCAGCCCGCGGCGTGGGCTGCTGGCAATTTTATTAACCCTCCCGTACGTTTTTGTGAACGCCAAGTACGTCAGGTTGCATATAATGGATAATTGAAGATTTCAGTTTAACATAATAATTGGGTGGCTCTGGAATGGATTGCCCGATGGTAATCGTGCCCTCGTTAAAGTAAACAGAACTGTAAATACGTTCAGTGCACGATGTGCGAATATAATCGTGAGTCTAAATTGACATTAAGCCGTGGCTAATTAATTGCAAGATGCTCTATCGGGCACGGTTTACGTGTCCGTGAAATTGAAGTTCAACAAGCTGTAAATTTCTTCTTTATGGTAATTTCCTTCTCTGCATCGCAGTGCGTCTAAATTTTCTGCCCCACCTGTCTATTCCTCGGTTCCATTTATGATTGCAATAAAACCTTCCACTCCCTGCTCTGTATGTCTTCCGCCACGTCGCGACGTGGGCATGTCGAGCAACGCGTCAGCAACCACGGTGCACGTTCGATCGTGCGGTCGTAGTATTATCACGAAGCACACAAGGAACAACGGAACGTTGGACATCGATGGAAATGAGATTTTCCAACTAGGAGATTTTAACACACTCGGTACATCGCTACAGTCGCATGGCGATGCGACGAAAACTAAACAGCCGGAGCTGTTTTAACCGTTCCATAATTATGTATTGCCCTCGATTTTCTTCCTACAATGCCAGAGACACAGCGATGCTAATCACGACCAAGGCGATCGTTCAAGTGGCCCCTCCGACCAGCTTTCTGTCTCCCAAATAACGCCTTTTGTTACCTAGCCTTCTGTCAACTTCCTCGAGAGTACCAATTCCACGGTCTCGTCCAAAATTTCCTCGATCGTCAAGAAGAAGAAGAAGAGGAAGAAAGTTTCTAAGTATCTCTACCGTACGGCCACTATCGTCGCTCCTGTCTTCAAGGCTGCGCCATTGAAGAGCGGAGGATCTCTCGCAGGGGACCAGAGAGAGGCATTGTTCTTCGAGGATAATTTTCATGGTTATTTTTTTTGTATGCAGCTACCGATGCACAATGCTGCCTGCGGCTCGATCAAACAGTGGGACAAAGACAAACGGACGGGGACGAGGGAAACAGAGAAAGTGGACGCAGCAGGGTGGGGGTGAGAGAGAGAAAGGAAAAGCAGCGCAGCGAAACGAGAAGAGGCTGTTGAAGGGAGCAGAGTTGAAACAACAAAACCACTGCAAGCGGCGAACCGGCAAACCAGCCAGCCAGCCAGCCAACCAGATAGCCAGCTAGCAAGCCCGCCGATTGCTAACCGTGAAACCATGACGCTCGCACGAGGCTAAGTTTACTTTGTGAAACTTTCGCATGTTGTCCGTCCCGCTCGCGACTCGCCCGGCAACGAGGTTTAAACTTCACGCGGACATTACGTCGACAGAGCGGGAACGCACTCGTGCACACCCTGTACACGCTGTAGACTGATTGTCGGATGAATTTCTGGCACGCGCTAAGAACGGAGGATTGGTTTGTATGAAAGTCCGGGGGGGTAGTTTACGAGGAAGTTGGCGATTAGATAGAAAAGTGTGGCGACGCAAAAAAAAAAACATGTTACGAAATTGTTTTCCCTTTACTCCAGACCGAACGAAGATGTCGCGAGCAAGTTAATTTCGTTTGGTCCGCGAACAGATCATTAGACGAAACTTCTCCCCCAGAAGCTTGTCGAATCGCTTGTGGGCTGCGAAATCAAATTTACCTTGGGCAACGTTTCCCAGAACGGGTTGCTAGATTTAATTGTTCTGTATTTCATCTGTACACGTATCAATCGCACGATCGTTCATCGCGACAAGTACAATTTGTCAACGTGTCTCGATGCGTATGCATTATTCGCTGCATTTAAATTAAGTACGATCTTTTCGCCCAACACCCGAACCGGCGCGATTAAATAGTAAAACTCATCGATCATCGCGAGCAATCCCACCGCGAATTCAAAGCAATCACCGCAGTTCGAAACTACCTCTGTTCTCTCGCGAATATCACCGAACCCCGAGCCTCACCCTCAGAAACCAGTCAAATCGCGCTTCTATTTACAGCTCTCCGCCGCGCACGATAGCACGTGCGTTCGTTCCACTCCCTTTCCGTAATCGTTACTGACGGCAACGAGCCCCCCACAGCGATAAACTGTCGAGCGTCGTGCGAACGATCACGCGAATCCAGCCCGGGTCTCGTCAACGACCGGGTCAGCGTCGTCTCGACTTCGATGCAAATCCAGAAAGCGAGATTCCCGTTTCCATGATCGCTGGCGAAAGGGAGAAACGGGGAGGGCCGACCAACGTTTCATGAGTCCTAGCCACGTTTTCCATTGTGCACACAAAGGCGCGCGAGCAAACACGTGAACACGCGGCGTTGCTGAAGCTCACGAGAAATGGATCCAGTTCGCTACGCAAGCAACACGGCAATAAACTTTATTGCAGGAATGCATTAGATCGAATACGTTACACACCTCCCCGCGTGACACGGCCATGGGGGCGAGAGGGTCGGGAGGGGTGGAAGTCGGTTCAGAGCTCAATAAACCCGGCTGAGTACACTCGGAAGTTAACGTAACCCGCTGGTTCGTTTCTGAGCGGAGTAGAAGCACGCTAGGCCGCATGTCTTGCGGCAATACTACTTTTCCCCGTCCCCCTGGTCCCTCGGTCGTTTTTGTCCTCGTAGCTTCTTTAAGCTAAACGCCCCGCATCGCTGCAGGATATGGAGGGACAAGCGTTATCTGGCACCGACGTTGCTGACTTCGGTGTCCCTACTCGGAGAAACGTGTACGACGTTGTTTCTGCACGACCACTCGAAGAAACCGGCGATACGTGTCGGGAACATTGAATTGGCCTGGGACGTTTGCAGGACGTTTATGATCTTTTGGCTAAAATGGAAAGTCGTGTGCCTCGGAAGAATTGCCGCATTGATATATCATTGGCAATGTCAGTTTCGTGAATATTCTTTTGCAAGTTTTCGTTGAATCGGAAGGGAGGGTTTGCCCCCGGTCGAGGCAGCAATTCAATTATTCGTTCAGATTTTATGACAGCAACGCTGCTCGGTCATCCCCTACTGTGCTTCCGACAGCCTTGAAATCAAAGACTTTGAACAAATTTATATCGGTTACGAGCATTCAGAACTTTTCGTGCGTACCTCATTTTTTCCAGTTTCTGTATGACGTACAGTCATTGGAGGAAGGTTTTACGCGGTTTCATAAAATCGCCGAGGTATTTCATCGAAACGATTTCCACTTTCAGAGGGGGGTAACTACGTCTGTAAATTCCTGTTGTAAGAAGAGTCGTCTTATATTGGATATCGATTCTATTACATTTTATTATATGCTTGGGTTTCTAAAGAGGACGAAGGCAAAGAATGCTAAGGTTGTAGATCGAATTCCCACCAACTGTTAGGAAACAGAGAAAGAACTGTAATACGTGACACAAAATGTATCCATGTCAATGATATCCATGACTCTGCTCCAATTTCCGATGGCCATAAAGCTACCGACCCATAAGTAACAGCTCGCCATCCGGAAATACAAAGCATCATCCATCGAAGAAATCCTCGCGCCGCGGCACGGATCGAGAAACGAGTGGAGGAGATATCGAGTGGAACTTTATCGCCGAGTGAAAGATGGAATTCAGCGATGGAAAAAGGGGGGCACAGGCAAAGCAAAGGGGAATAAAAGAATGAGGTGGAGATGGAGAGCTATGGGAAGGGTGTTCTCGGTATTGGGGTAGGTGTAGGTAGGTACTATGTCGGGGCATAATAGAATAGATAGCGGATAGGCGGGAAGCCAGGCCCGCTGGTGCTTCGGGAATACTTTACCGAGCGTATAAACGCTATTTATGGCTGCATAAAGCAGCGATAGGGGATATATAATACAGTCGCACACCTACGGGGGCCTGGTTTGTTCTCCAGGTCGCGCTGTATCTACGTGTATCTGCACAGAACGATCGACAACACGTTCCACCTTCTCTATCCCCGCCACTTCTAGCAGCCACCTCTACTCTGCATTGATTTGCATGAGATTTCAAGCAGGGTTCCTTCTTATAAATCTACCGCCGTCCTCCGCCCCCGTCGCCGACCACATCGGAAAGGAAACGAATCGACTGTGCCCTCTTTCGCCCACTCCCCAGCCTGCTTCTTTCCTTCCATTCTCTATGCGCCGTGTCCTTCTCCATTATTTCAAGGGACGATCCGATGCACTCCACCCATTCGTCGACGAAAACCCGTTCCTCGAGCCTGGAGTAGAAAGATTGGAGGGTGATTCGGGTGATTTAATTTTTTCCAACGATAGAGGAAACCCGCAGTCGAAGCTCGATTCACGATTTATAATCGTCCCGCATTGCTGGCCCGATCTCAATCAGCGCGACTCCGCCGTCTGTACGTTTTATAACCGGATTTCTTTGGCGGAGTTCGCGGCACCGTCAGTCGTGGTCATTTATTCGGCGCGAGCGTGCTCCTTCCGGCGACAAAGGAGCAGCGGAAGTCCTGTAACGAAGAATGAGCAGCCCGAAGGCATTCGCACTCATCCGTCATCCTACAAATACAAAAGAAATGTCCAACATCGGGATGCTGCAACACTGTGTCTCCTAGTAAACGAACATTACCGAAGAAATCGACGTCGCAATCGTCGATTGCAAAACTCACGGAGCCTTTCGTGGCAGGACTCCGCGAGTGGCAGTTTAATTCTGAGCGGGCCGGTTCCGCGTTAGCAGAAGCGGGGCGGAAACGAATGAGGGAGTTTAAGTTCGGCACGCGAATGCGGCTCTCATCAATCTATCTTTCCGAGCCGGTGTCTGACAGTCGTTTCGAATGCATTTAAGCCCTCGCCTAACCTCTCCGTCCGTCTGCTCAACCCCCTTCTGCAAGAGTTCTCGCCTCTATATAGCCCGGGACCGTTACTCGGCTCAATCCTCCTTACATGACGAAGTGAACTCGCTCGAGGAAATTACTCCGCCTTTCTGCTATCCAGAGACAGACGGCTGCTGGATCATTTGTCGAAAAATTTCTCTGCAGCGGCTGGCCTGTCTCGTTGAAATTGAGTGGGATTTATTAAGACGAAATTGCGTTGATTGTGTTGCGCACGTGTGAGAGAGCAAGCGGCCTGGACGGGTGTAGCCTGCTGACTTTGAGGGAAGAGTCCGCCGTCTTATGAACCACGCTCGTAACGAGGGAACTACTTTCTCTTCCACGTTGTTGATATCGCTGAATCTCGTGCCCCTCGTTTCACGTGGCTCGCCGATTTTCCGTGTGCCCAATTGCGTCGGATCGTTGGGGAAAGTATTCCGTTATATAATTCTTAGAATGTTCATGATATTAAGATAATTTGCAAAGATCGAAGCTAATTTTTTCTCCGCATAGCTTGTGCGTTATTATTTTCACCATAATTGCTATGATCTTAATTAATTGAAAGGCTTTATACGCGGCATCTCCACTACGTTTCGACAAATTTCGTTAATCCGTACTTCTAGGATTTCTGCAATTTTAATAGAGCTCGTAGAAGAGCTATTATACTCCTCTTATTGTTAGAGGTCCTATATTGTTTCAATTGTATAACTCTTTATCCCTGTATATCCTTTTTTCCCAATTTTCCGCTAGTCTGTACCGCCCCATTAATTTCACACAATTGTACAGCCGCATTAGCCCACTACATCATTCCGCCGAAGTATGATCAAATAAATGGGCGTAACGAGAAGAATTCCGGCTGCCCGGTGGAATTCTTCCAAACCACACATCCTTTTATCCTTCCACTCCAATTCGTTCGTTTCGTCCCAACGTATCACTAATCGATTCAGCATGCAGACGCAAGTTCACGAAAGTAGCAAACGATTTGGGAAATACAAAATACAAAATTTCAATCAACCGATCAGGATAAGCGTTTGTTCAAGAATCTCTTCATCTTCGTTGCGGTATGATTTTAATGGCTTTTAATGGGTTTTTAACAGTGCAATTGTAATTGTACTATTTTCAGGCAACAAGCAATTTTGTGTGAAACGAATATTCCTTAAAATTCCACCTTTAATTATTGCCGACGCAAGATCGTTCTGCAGATGGTTTCAGACCTGAGTGAATTCCACGTTTCTCGTCTCGCCTCGGCTCTCATGAGTCAATACCGATTCAACGCCATTATAATACCTAATTAGACGCCCACGAAACTGCGAGCATTAGCCGACAATTCGGGGGCTAGTTTCTCAGCAAACTTGCTCCGAAGAGCCGGGTCGTTGGCGAATTAGTTATTTCGCGTCATGCTTCGCACCGCTGCGATGTTTATAGACACTTAGTTGTCGTCTTAGGAAGCGTCGCATCCATGATTCACCACTTTCACTGAACCCGCTGTTTGGGGGCATTCGCCATTTCAAGCCTCCCCTGTTACTCTATTCATTCAGACATGTTTGCTTGAATTTTATTTTGTAACGATTAGAAATTCGTAAAGGGATATCGAGTTTTCTAAGTGCGCTTGCACTGCAACAGGGTGGAAAGTTTCAGAAAATCTCGCACAACGCGAGGATTTTAGAACACAGTATTAGAGTGAGTGTAACAATAGCGAGTAAAGATAGAAGTAAGTATCGATGATTGATTGATATTGCACTATTACAAAAATGGAATTATGTGTTTGTCTCAAATTCATCTAAAGTATGGCCCGATAGTAAGATTATTTTTAATATTTTCGCTTGAGTATAGTGAAAGCTTGAGAACAGCCGGTCAATGAAATGTTAGGAAATCAAATCTGATCATGAAATTTTAATTGCTACTGCTTTTACCCACTTAGAAGTTTTCTATAGATTAATTAAGCGACGCGTCGCGATGTGGGGAGAAACCTTTTTGCGATTAATCAAATTTAATTATAGTGAGGAATATGTTAATGTCCACTTGACTGAACTCGAATTCATCTATCTTAATTATTTCTCAATTTCGCATGTAGTGTATTTCGCAACAATAATATTCTTAGAAGCTGCGAAGAAGATTCATTTGGTATGCAACATCGTGTTCTCTCGCGTCTTGAATATGCAGCGACGAATGAGTTTCAGGAAAATCACTACACCTTCTGTATACATTGAATAATTACATAAAATATACGTTAATTAAAGTTGCTACACCTTCTTATGTCTGCCAAACTCACGTGAAAGATGGATTAACTGTTGTCAGACAAGTTTCCTTGTCATTGCTCACCTGGAACAGAAATAAAAAAGTCATATATGTAGTGCATTCCAAATTATTTACAACCATAAGAAATATTTTGCAGGCAAAATCATTTCGATTGCTCCGCGATATAAATATTCAGAAATAGTACCTACTTCAGGATTCTCACTTCCCGCCTTTGTCGAAAGTAATAAAAATCATAGTAATCCACGAATGCATCGCAGCAATAATAATACATCGAGTTCTTTGTTTTCCAACCAACCTAAAACCTCCAGAAAATTTTTCGACACTCATTAACCCTCTCGATACTCTTCCATGATCTATATATTACAATGAGGATAAAACCGCAGGCTCTCATAATAATCAAGCCGACTCTTAATCGCCGCACTCAGCAACAGAATCCCGCGGAAGTGCGGGAATAAGAACGCTTTAATCTCCGTGGCCACTTAAAAACTAGACGCATATATCGCGTCGTTATCTCGACTGCTGGATAGGCGTATTCCAGGGGCCGAATAAAACTTCTATGAAATTTAATAAGTTCCACCGAGAGTGGTCGTAAGTTTGCTCCATGGAACGGAAACAAGAGGTTGGGCGAGGTCCATGCGCTGGCTAAATTTAGGAACGTTCCTTTGCAACCGTGGAATAGTCCAATTTATCTGGTTTACAGAACTTATTGAATTGGGAATTACTTTCCCCGGCCGGGTTTTATGACACCTACAACGCATTCCAGTTTTCATTTCACACAGTAGTGATAATGCAGCGGACACCAAAACAGCAAGGACGAAGTAGACCATCGACGACGCAAGGTGTCGTGGGACCATGCCCAAGACAGCTATGTACATATGGGGAAAATACGGCACACTTGATTTCAAGGCATGGCGGAAGAACCAAAACGGCCCAGAAATTGTGGGAATTTGGTGGACACGATCCGAGTTGAATGAGTCCAGAGAGGGCTGGGGGGGATTTTTCTTGAAGTTAAACGACACCGTTAAACTTATTTTCGCTGGTCGAGGAGAACACACACCGGACAAATAGGTGTAAATGTACGAGCAAATTCGTAGTAAAACGTTTCTCGCATTAAGAAAGTTTTTATACGTGCAGTTGACGCTGGCACGTTCCAGTACTTTTACGAATACCTGCGTGACGGATGTGGCGAAGTTAAGCACCTGTGATGTATATAAGCCTGCGAGTCCATGAATACGGCGGGGCCAGTTAACCGAAAACTGAGGTAATTGTGAACGTTTCTTGTTTTTAATAATGTATTCCACGAGCAGGCAATGAAACGCCCCACTTGGCTGACATACATATTTTCCTCCCCGTCCTCCGAGTGTTAAGCATGCAAACGCGTTAAAGGAATAGCTCTAATTAAATTTCTCGAAGCCTCTTTAATTGCAACTGCTACACCGAATAATCAATTCGAATTAATCTGCAAATCCTTTCGAGGAAATACAGACATCATGAAACATAATCATGGAAAATTGTATTTCTAAGAATGAACAAACTTTTACTACGTTTTATTGATTATAATAGTTAATCCAACGACGTCACGTTAATTTTGACTAAAATAAATATATAACTTGTCAGCAAATCTTCCATAATATTGTTTTTATGGGCACTTAAAAAATGAAATATCTACTATTTCAAGTTCTCATGATACGCTACACACTGCAAGCTTACTGGAACAAGTTTCACGCAGTATCACAAATTATGCTACGGTTAAAATTCCAATTCTTACGAATAGGGGCGCGTAAAAATACCACGTGAATACTGGAACGAAAAAGCAATTCCTACGAGTACGCCGGCGGCCAAATGTCCCGTATCGGCCGCTAATTCTTCCACCTTTATTTAATCGATTTCAATAACCGTCGCGTAAAACGGTGCATGAGTAGCAAGGGCAGCACGAATTTCTACGGGAAGGCGATAGCAGCGGAATTCGGGATCGCGTCGCAAAGTAATCGCACGATGTAAACTCTACTGCATGGGCTAGCCATCTCACGGAAACAGAACCTAATCCCGCGAACGCGCGTGACTGGAATCGCTGCTTGAGCTTTTCAAAGGGACCCGGGTGAGCTGATTTTTCCCCTTGTCTCCTTTTTCCCTTAACCTTTTCGTCCCGATTACGAGCAACCTTCCAGCCACTTCTCCACCCCTTCCCGTTTCGTTCTCAAATCTCTTTATTTCTACTGCTGACAAACGAACGGCGAGTCGCTATTAATCGGTTCTCGTTATTGCGTTCAACGACAGACCCGCGATATGTATTTATATTCTGCGTAGAGAGAATAGATGACGCTTCTGAAAAAAAACTGGTTCTTCTATTGCAATTAATCGCGTAAATTCGCGACTGAGGAAACGGCAATTTTCGAGCATCGTTAATTCTGGCTTGCAGGAATGAACCGATGAGTTCAGCACGTCGACGTCGAAGAATGGGGTACAGGTGCGCCATTGGAGCATTGTATCCTTACAACTGAAGGGAACTGCAATCAGAGGCAGACGCAACGAAAAATAAGGAACCGACGACCTGGTTCTGATCTTAATAATCTGCGGAGGACAGGGTCGATTGTTTGAACCGAAGAATATATTATAGAATCGAGCTTTCTGTCGATTGTAAGAACAGAAATGTTACGCCTCGGATGTTTCTGTTACTTGACTTTCTGACGGAAAGATGCAACAGGTTAACTTTTGTATTGAAGATTTGATACATGAAGCTTATGGCACCTTATACTACTTATCATAAACCTTGTTCGTTCTGTTTTTATTATTTTAAATTATTGTAAACGATTATTATAAATATGCGATAAAATTGCACTAGTCATATTTTACATTACCAACCGTTTCGCCATTCGTGAATCCTGCTTAGGGTAAAACGCGTGAAATCGTGAAAGGAATCGCATTTTCGCGCGTGCAATTTGTGTTACAGAACCGAAAGAGAGAGAGAGAGGGGGGAAAGGTGGGAAACGGATGGCACGAAACAGCGAAAATTTGTCATTCGCAGCACGATCCTGAAAATAAAGCATACGCTTCAGAAATAAGATCAAATGGCACGGTCAGAAATTTTCTAACGTGTCCGGACGTCAAATTTTCCCCGTTTTCGACTGGATATACATCGAGATACCCAAGAGGTCGGCCGTTCTTGGCTCTGGACCAATCGTCACGTCGTCACATCCGAATCGCGATAAGGTTTCTGGCTATGAGCGCGCATTCGGGCCTCCAAATGTCCTGCGAAGTTATTCTGGACGTCACTCGTCACTTCCGGCTGACGCTCACAGACAAGATGCACCTGTCAACCAGTAATTGCTGTTCTTTGTGATGTTTCTAATTCGACGACATTGTTGTAGCCGCGAATATCCTAATCGTTTCACGTCTCGCAAGATCGTGAATGAAGTTGGACATGAGAGCTATCTCGTCTAGACTAAGGATTCAAGCAACTTAGTTAATCTAATTGCGTTCGCCTGACAGTGTGTGGCGGTAAGAAGAAACAAAGTTGCTATTGTCATATAGTAACGGAACAGTCGTGCCTAATTATTATTCTATGTAATTCTACCGAAAAATTTAACGCAGAATACTGACCCGAGATTTCGCAAAATACGTTACACTGCGACATGCCAATAGTTTTTGTAAAATATCTTTCTATTTTATAGTCTGACATAATTAAAGGAAAATTCTTTGCCTATACCTCGAGCGCTCGCTGCTTGTTATTATCTATTCCGCTACCTGAGTAAAATCGAGCTAAAGAATTCAAAGATCGCGGGCAAAAGAAAATCGTCCAAGTTTCTTACGTAACGCGTGACAAGAAACGAGGTCGACTCGCTAAAATGCAGCCACATGTTCTTCCACGCTAATGTTTTTAAATTCTAATAAGCACGCGATCTAATTGCAGAAGCTGTTGTAACGCGCGAACTCGGCTTCACTTAATATACGAATTCCAGGTTGATTTATCGATGGCCTCTGCCACGGGTATTCTAAGAGCACGTGCGCCAGAGCTAGTACGTACTTTATTACACGACGAGTGAGACCGCTATTTAAGACCGTCGAATGTAAGAAGAGTTCGTAAATCTAATTTAAATGGCCTCTGGGAAGCAGGTGAAATATTAAAAGTTGTACATTAAGTAGATTTACACGCGGCTAGCAGGCTTCTCAATGGGATTAAATATCGATGGAACTAGTTAATGCCCCGTTCTAATGAATATCTGACTACGCGATATTTATCACGTACTCGGACCGGCTAAAGTGGAAGCACGCCAAATTGGAACATCTTGTGTCACCGCAATTTGGTGAGCGTCCCTCCCGTTCTAATTGATCTCTAATTGTCACGTTACTTAACATCACTGCCACTGTATAACTTTTAAAACAAGATACAAGCAATCTTCGAATAGCTTTAGTCGTATTCGCGATGCGTTATGAGAATTCTTCAATCTGACATACATTTCCTGATTCTCCGTAAACGATCTTTCATCGCATTCACATATTATTCTAAATCCAGAATTAATTTCGAATTCCATGGCAGGCGCTTTTAATTAATATAACTTCATATAACTGGGCGGATCGAAATGCGTCATTGAATTAAACGGATCTTACAGCTGTTACAATTTTCATCCAGTCCCGCTTCACGCAAATACGATGCCTTTGAGCTCGCGTTGACAATTAATCTTTACCTCACAGTCAGTTTCTCTAGTCTTTCAACGCCGCCCGGCCGATACGTAATTTTCGTTTAACATGCGTATTAACGTGCTCGTAACAGGGACACCCCATCGCAGCATCAGTACACGTATCGTCGGCGTAATTCCTTCGGTCACTCCGCTTTACGGGCTTTTCCGTACTCGCGGATCCATAAACTAAACTCAATTTACATTTCCGCGCCGTCCTTGCTAAGCATCCGCGCTAATGCGAACTAAATATTTCCATTAGCAACGCTAATGCTTCTCGCACGGTTACACCTGTGCATGCTACTATCCCGTCTTGAATAAATATTCAAGGCGAAGACACAATAAATTCTATTTCATTTCCGTTCGCAATTCACACCGGAAACAGAATTTAATGGAACGCACAATAGGGGAAAAAGGAACGGACAAATATACGACCAGCGAATTAATGCGCAACAAGCTTAATTTAGAAACTCGCGGTGGTAAGTTGATTTACATTGTGCTTAGTCCTCGAGGATATCGTTTCATATATTTCTTTCGGGGAAGAGTATTTTATTCATCAATGTTTGAGTAGGTAGTATGCCTTTCGATTTTAAATACTTTCATGGAATGTTTTTATTAGAAATGTTGGATATTTACTAGCGATAGTAAATATAATATATCATGGCAGAGCAAAATTGTCTCAACGTTCTTAGAAATGCCTTACTAACAGAGATTGTAAGAGAACTATAAGAGAGCAGTTCTTGTGCCTCCTGAGCTATTTTAAATACATTGATTGAGAGTAATATAATAGTTATTTTATTTAACACACCATATCTAATAAGAAATATTGAAAAAGTATGTTCATGACTATTGCACTAAATAATTATATGCTTAATTAATAAATAGTTTACTGTCCGTAATGTTTTCTAAATCTTACATTCCCTTAATTATTTGAACTTGTACAGCTGTTTTGTGTCTGATTGTGAGATTGATATCCAAACCTCAATACGCCCTCATACATATTATACTTGGTTTGGCAGAAACTTGATGGCATCGCACGAGAATTCGAAATGTTCGGTTCTATAATTATCCGACACGGTATATCTTAGAAATATAAAATAATTCCACGTGTACCGCGGCTATTTACGCGGCTATTACACACTAGTTACACTCTTCATTTTAACCCCTTCGCACCGGCGGACGAGATATCTCGCCGCGTGATTTCGTTCATGATATGCTATGGACGAGATATCTCGCAACGCAATGTCTTTCATGCGATGCTATGTACGAAATATCTGGCGACACAAAATCGTTCATGCGACGCTGTGTACGGAATATCTCGCAAGCCTTTCTATTACAACGCGAGATATCTCGCCCAACGATTTGGACCAAATGAATTCGTAGGTCACTATGAATGTGGCATTCAGTTGTAAACATTGAAAAACGGGTAGGCGAGCGCGAGGTATATCGTCCAAAGCAGCACGCGAACGGTGTTGCTTCGCGAGATATTCCGTACACAGCGTCGCATGAACGATTTTGTGTCGCGAGATATTTCGTACATAGCATCGCATGAAAGACATTGCGTTGCGAGATATCTCGTCCATAGCATATCATGAACGAAATCACGCGGCGAGATATCTCGTCCGCCGGTGCGAAGTGGTTAATTATCCATTGTGAAGTATAAGTTTCTCTATTATCACGCAGGAGTACAAATTTATCCGATTACATTACGCGATCAGAAAACACAGGGTCCAAGTTCTCCATTCAGTCTCACACCTTGGCGAACTTTACGAATTACCTCGGGCTTACCTTACAATGGGCGATTTCAGAACTCTTGGACGTGGCCGTGGAGCTGTACAACGCCGGTCTTATCAGCACGATCCACCTCTACTCGCGCCTTCTTAACTGGATCTTTTGGTCGGTTTCTTTGAAATCGAGGCTCCCAGAGGCTGGTTAAAGGCGGGCAACGGGTTTCAATTAACGAAAGACAGTGGGATGGCGTTAATCCGGGAACAATCGGTTCTCGGAGCAGCGATTAGGGGGAACGGCTAGATCGGCCGGCCGCGAACTTTGAATTAATTAAATTCCCGTAATTTCGTATCTGCTTTCCGCACACGTGCCCCTACCCCGGAAGTTCAATCGTGGAAAATATCGAACCGTGCCGTAGACGACGGAATGAAAGCCATATCGAGGCTGGATGAGATTGAGGCGTGGTCGTGGAAGGATTCGTCGAAAATACAATCGGGATAGGCGAAACGTGCCGGCCGGTTCTGTTGAAGCGTGCAGAAATCGTGGAACGGTTTCGAAAATTTCGTAGACGGACGATCGAATCGAAAGCCCCGACAATTAAAGCGGAAATCGAGATTTGAATAATTTCTCGTCGATCGTCGGCGGGGGTGCACGGGTAAAAGAGGGGGGAGGGGATTAAAGAATGATCATCGAGCGGGGAACGAGCCGCTCGTCGCCGGGTAATATTCGATTTACGGACTGTCGATGGAAAACGTTTTTCAGCGACCCTCCGCTCGTTCCCTGACATTTGTCAAACCCTCCGGCCCGTTTCTCCTTCTCGCTGGATGGTTTTGAAATTGCTGCGACGAAATCGATTGTTTCTGCGAGTAATAATTTTCGTATCGCGGTCGCTGGTGGTGCGACGATAATTTTCATGATATCGATAGTCGCGATTGAAAGTGCAGCACGATACATAGAGTGGCCAATAGTTGATGTATTGTACGAGGGATAAAATGTACGGCTTTTTTTTGTAATCTACCCGTTTAAGAAGAACAGCTATGGTGGAGTTCATTCTTTTCCGAGCGTTGATTCTAGAAACTGCTGTAAGCATTACAAGTATTATAACTGCAGAGTAGTGAAATTAATGTTAGAAAGTTCTGTGCCCACTAACGATTATTCGTTCTACAACGCCACTCGCAATAACAGGCCAGCAAAAACCACGGAACGGTAAACGCGTCTGCTCATTGCTCTAAACGCAAACGCGTTGATCTCAGTCACCGCGCGAAATATTCGTGCTCCGCGAATTTCATATTCAGACATGCCGAGAACATTTTTCGTCGCGGCTACCCAAATTCTGCGAATTTGTTATATTTCTTTTGAAGGAAGCTCTGGAACGCAGGTACGTTCCGCGAGGCACTCAGACGTTGGAAAAATCACTTGGTCGAAGCTGGAGAAAACAGAATCCACCCTTTACTTTCTTATTCGCCGTTGCTTTCAGTCTAGGCCAAGTAACAAATTTTTAAGAATTTGTCAACGGTGTAGGAGTGCCGTTTGCCGTGGAAAAAGCATTTCCCCGAGACGTGAGAGGCGTTATTCGGATTAAAAGTTACCGATGATGTATTGCTTTGCATTGTCTCCCTCACGCCTCTGTAGAGTGTAAAAGGACATCGCTGCTATTTCGATCAAACTTTAGATTTGTCATAATATAAATAACGAAATAACATTTCAATCAAAAAATGATCCGATCGAGTCCCACCATATTAATCGAATTACGTAACAGCAATTTGTCCTTGTTGGTCTTATTGATTATTTGTTGCAAAGCAGTAAATTATTTGTTAAATAGTTCGCAGCTTTTAATCAAACAGGATATGTCGTGATAATGCAATTAACGATTCATATATTTACACCGAGTCCGAAATCGAATATATTAACGACTACGCCAGCAATCTTCCAAATTAGCAAATCCAACCTCCTAATGTCTAAATACTCGTGCTTAGATCTCTATTAGGCATCTCAATTCGTTCCATCCTTCCCGTTGTAGCAGTCTAATTATACACCAACTCTGCCCGAGTATATTTCCTACCATTGCATTCACGGAGCCCGCACATTCATCGCGGGACGTCATTTTACCAATCGGGTCCTTCTCCTGCGTTTCCCGTCCAGTTTAAAGGATACGAGCACGTGTGCTCGCGTAAACGTTCCATCCCGAATCCCATAGCGAACGCTGCAATTCCGTCAACGAGCAGCGAAGACACGATTCTCGGTGAAGCAAGAGGTCCGACGGAAAACGATTCCTACTCTAACGCGCCATTCTTGAATTATAAATAGCCGGTCTGGTTGACGAGTCACCGGCGGTAGAAACAGAGAGAATCAGAATTCTTGCGATCGTACACAGATGCATACAGGTAACAGGGGGGAGATCGAGAAAGGAGAGGCGCGACAGAATGGAGCGACCAGCCACCTGACCACGTCGCTCATTTCATTGAGATCCTTATAACAGCTGCATCGGTCAATGGGGAGATCACCCCGCGGATTGACCAATTGTGGCCCCGATTTAAATTAGCCGGGCCAATGGCGACGGTGCCGCGTTAACGCGGAACCACCGTGGACCAACCGTGCTTCGCAAAATTGTCAGAGAAACTCCGACCGCCCCGCGTACGTTTCCCACCCCGTGTCCACCGCGGAAAATTCATTGGAATCGCGACAGGCCCCCAACTATAGTATGAACTTGCCTAACGACGCCCGATCCGGGTCGCCGCTTCGGATGGACCGCTCTAAGTGGCGGTTCGCGTCCACATGCGATTTAGGTTGCACTTTATGCGGGGCATCTCGGATAGAAAATAATTGCCGTCGACGCACTGCGGTCGAAAGGAAGCAGGGCGATGATAAAAGTATTCGTAATACTACGAGTACACCTCGGGATGAATTTAACAGACTTTCGTAAATCCTTCGGAACAGATTCTGCCCTCGATACTTACGTGGCTGTGGCATGCATTAGTGCAGTTGCAGTACGGTAATAGAACGCTGGCCACCATTTATTGCATATTATAATCGTACAAATGATAAAACCATTACCGGCGATCCCGCTCAGCAAAGCAATCATTAGCCGCAGATTTTCCGGGACATAAATTAGACATTACTTGTCATAGCAGCTGGTATTATAAGTCCCAAATGCAGGCATTTCGGTGAACCGAAACCACCCGTAACCGTGGTCGTAAATTTGGAAATATATATTTCGCGACAGGGGTCCTGCAAAGGCGATAGACAGCGGCCTCCCTTAAATCTCTGTACGCGTTGGATAGGGAGCGACAATTACGAGAGCTGTTCGAGGACGGCGCGGAACGAGTGGGAATGGTACGCAACGGAACGCGACGAAAGCGTAACGAACGGTGCAACGGGGTACAGTGTTGTATAAATGCAGCGTTGCTAATGTTAAATCGCCAGCCAGGTAATTACATGCAAATAGCGGTGACCGCTGTTTAAACAGCGCCACGGCTGCAATCCAACGTCGATCCCCGTTTCTCGTTCCGACCGACCGCCGAAACGCGTTGCTTCTGTGCTTTTAAAAACGCCCTCCGCCAATTTTCCGCGTTTTTCCCGCACTCGACGGTGCTCATTTGTGTCCGTAAATACGGGCTTCCATCGTGGAACGGATTAACGGTGCACCGTTTGTACCGCCGCGTCGTTCTAACGCTCCTCGGTAACGTCACGAAGAATCGACGTCGTTAATTCTCGGTAAATTTTAATTCGATGGCACCGAAACGCTAGGCAAGCTACATTGTATAATAGAAACCTTAATAACGTTTCCCACGTAATTTGAATGGAGTGTAGTGGAAACTCTATTATCTGTGCTCCCATTGTGCGATTACACCGTTTTATGAATATTTCGTTGCGAGAAGGATTTTCGCCGTGCCCCGGGTTCACGTTGAAATAGAAACGTTTTACAGCGGATTGTTTGTACAGTAATGTAGGATTCACAATTTTGTCGGAATTTGTTGCTGTAAAATTCATTACGGTGCGGGAGGATTGCTTTCGGCGGTGAGAATTTTGGTATCTTCAATCTTCTATGGCATTGCTGCAATACAACCCGATTGCTCTCACGGATGCAGCACGTAAACTGGATTGATAAATAAGATACGCATTTGAAATCTAGCAAAGTTCCAAGGAAATTTATATTTTAGCATTACCCATTACTCCGACTTCGCTATTTTCAATAACGCCGTGATTCGGTTTATAAAATGAACGAATCGCGAGCAATCCGCGTATTCCGCGACAGGCCTGGAGTGTTACGGTATTCTGCGACTTATGCCATAATAATAATTCAAACACGCTCGACAAGTCCATTTCGCCAAAAGTTTCGTCACCAGCCAGCCGCAATTGCAACGTGCAGCCGCGTTTTTGCCCAACGAAACATGACATGTGAGCAAACATTTTTATTCCTCCCCATTCGTGGGGGGAAAAAAGGCATTCACGCGGACGCGAGAAAGCGCGCGACAGCCAATTAAATTCGTTCAGAATTATGCCAGCCGAGAATTATGCATCGGCCGGGATATTCATCTCTTTATCCGAACCGGCCGACCAACAAAGCGGCATGGTAAAACGAATCGCGGCATGTAATAACGCGCCGTAAATCTAACCCAGCCAACCAGGCCCGGGACAATGGAGGGACAGAGAGAAAAATGCGAGAGATACAAAGAACGCAAACCTACAATGGCTAAACAGACCTAACAGACAGTGGAAGGAAAAGGAGGGCGGAACGGGAAAGGGGTGGAGAAAACAACGAGGCCGCCGTAAAAGGAAAGAAAACCGCAATCACGCGTTTGTTTCTTCTATCCGACCAGCATTCTTCCTCGATACACGAAGCCTTCTGAATACCTTTCGCCCCGTCTAACTTCGGGCAACGAGTTTGGAAAATTGTTTGAAATTAAAGAACGAAATAAACGAATAAATCATTCACCCGGTGTCATGCTGCCCGCGGTAGACTGTGATTTATTATTATCATTTTCGACATAGCAACAAATAACAAATATTGTTACAAATATTGTTAATGTTAATACACTTACGTGTATTAACATTACATTATCATGACACGATTCTAAAGTGGAGATTAGCAAATAAACATCAGATCACGGAGTAAACCTTTGTCGGTTGCTCTAGATTTGATTAAGAAGCCAGCAATTGCGAACCATCCTCGACCTCTAAAATCCCTCTCGCGCTTGAAATCCAGACCGAGGGTGGATCAGAAAAATCGTCGAACAGGATTGTCGGATAGCTGGCAAGGGTGGCGGCCGTGCTATACCAGAATAGAGCCATCCACCGTCGAGCGAATAGCGGGAATTTATAGGAGAGTTAGCATCGTCGTGGGTGAACGCGATATTGGCAGCGAAAGGGGTGGACCGCGTTGCGGCCAGCTACGGTAAATAAATGGACAATATCATCGCTGTCGTAAAAATAATTGCTGGCCGGGTGCACGGCCGCGGCCGATTATTGCTGGTTGCGGCAATTAGTCG
This sequence comes from Nomada ferruginata, assembly GCA_963583965.1. Taxonomy (NCBI): domain Eukaryota; kingdom Metazoa; phylum Arthropoda; class Insecta; order Hymenoptera; family Apidae; genus Nomada; species Nomada ferruginata. The sequence goes on from OY757216.1 coordinate 17,588,600, forward strand.
TCGCGAGTTGATGCGCCACGTAACACTTTATTGCCGCTTGCTGCGGATTTTTGTCCCGGATCTGTCGGCTCGCACCGCCCACAGATGCATCCAGCATTCCGCCTCTTATACGCTCGCAGCCGCGTTATTGTGCCGCCGGGAGATTTCGCGAAATGACTGCCGTTTTGTTGCGATAACGCAACCGCGGTCTTGCTCAATTAGATCCTCGCGGTGAAAGGTACGCGGGAGGCTGTTATTTCTTTCGGCTTGTTTATTAAGTTGGGTGTTGGAACAATTGTGGATGTATCCGATTTTTCGTCGACCAGACAGTGGGCGAAATGGTATTTGGATAGGAAAACGTGTGTGGCACTTGTGGCGTCCGATGGGAGCAAAGTGGGAGGGAAATTAATAATGAATAGAGGGATGGATGGAAAATGAAAAATGGAGAAATTGAAATTTCGATAAAGTTCGACAGGAAGACAATCGATCGTTGCGATCTATATTCGTTACGTTGGAATGTAAACGACGTGTTTTAATCAAGAACCGCGTTTGTTTCCATTATTCGTTGGCCTGTCGTGCGTTTTAATTCAATTCTGCACCACAGGCTGCGTTCGGAGCTCCGAGTTTTTGGTAATTACGTATCGGTATTAGTTGTTTTTGCAGAAATTCCATTTGATTTAATTGGCCTGCTCGTGGTAGAGAAAGGGAGGAAGTAGAGAAATGAAATAACCGAGCATCATCGTTCTGATTAACATTAACACCCGCGCGTAGTAACCAGATCACGTGGCCTGTCTGTTTCCATCGATGATATTTATTCATTAATAAGTTAACGTACTTACAAGATATTCTAGGTTACCGTAGAATTATTCATCAAATAATAATCTAACAATTCCTTTCAAACGAGAATATTATATAAAACCACAATTTTAGAGTACCCACATCTGTTCTAAATCAACCTGCGCAGAATATCGTCAAACGAATATCACGAAATACGATTTTTGTAAAAATAATTCCTACAGAATTCTGTCCACGTAAATGGAGTAAATTTTCGTCCTCGCCCAAAATCGCGGCTCTGCAAGCTCAATTTACTTTGTGATTCTCCAACAGTTAATTCAGCCGATAGCAAGAATTTTGCCAAGGTAGAGCAACCTGATTTGCGCGATAGGCGTAGATCAAACGGCGTTCCAAACTTATCAGCAACGCGGCGCTAGATCCGGCAAAGCGTATCGCTGCGAGAAACCGATTCCGCCTTAGCTAACATCAACGTTGCGACGGGACAAAGGACAGAGGATAATGGACAATGGTCACCATAGTTTACTCTAGGTGAATTAAACTCGTGCCGAGCGTGCCGAGTCTCACCGCAATTCGCCTTCGGTCGTCGCCAAATCAGGTGGAATTGAACGCGCAACGGCCTTGCTGCCCGCTCGCTATAAACCGATGATCGCTCGCACAAAGATGCCTGAGGTTTCACTCACGCTTTGTCCACCGTGCATTAACTGAGACTGCGGGTCGTTAGAAGGTACGCCTGAATTAGTTGCCACGGGTATTCAACGTGGCTAATTAAAAAAAAGGGGGGGGGACGAAAGCGAAACACAGTCCTTGAAGAAGTATTAATGTCCAAAAATTTTATAGGCCATAGTAATTGAAGACGAGCGATCGTTTCGATACGCGATGGAGCTTATCAAGAATTTATCGCGACAGGGTAAATTGTAGAGCGATGAGAGCAAGCCCGCGTAAGAATTTTCCTGCAAGCTGTGTTCGAAGATACAAGTAGTGGTAATTCGAGTTGAACCAGAAATTGCATGCATATATGTCGAGTCAGCGATTCCCCCGTGAAAGATTACAACGTAAGGGAAATAATGACATAGATAGTACGGATAGCGTGGAATATGGCGACGGTAGGGGGTACAGCGAGATATAATGGGTTAAGTTTCATCGTCGTGCTTCGACGAATTTCCGGGTCGAGCTCGTGCTAACGCGGTGCTTCCAAGGGAGTACCAGGGGCTCTTCTTGGGTAACCAAGTTAAGTTGTTAATTTCCACGTATATGCGTCACGCTTGGCATGAATTTCTTGTACAGCCTTGATGCACATCACTGTTCTTCGAACATTAAAGAAATCATTGCATTGCCTGTACATAAAAGTATCAATTTCGACGCCACATTTACTCGACGCCAGATCTGAACCGGCAAGGCAACAATCTCCATACTCAAATTTCAAACTCCCAACGAGCCATAAAACGAAAGGGACAACCCGATTCGTCCTCGTCGATACACACGGAATGAAGCATCAAAGGCGATCTTCTCTCGAAAAGGAAGAATCAATTCTGTCTGCAGTCACCGAGAAGAGCCACTGGGAAATTCAGAATAAAGCGATCCACGCACACCAACCTACCCCCCCGTGCAATCGCAAAAGCCGGCCGACTTCAGACTAGCGAATCTGGTCCTCCCATCTGCGTACGGTATCCTTTAATCGTGCCAGGTAGTAGGCGATCGAAGAACGATCCCCAGGAGCCAGACACCTGTTCAGGTCTCAATGGTGGAACAGGTTCCTCTCTGACTGTTACCCTCTGCCTCTCTTCCACCCGTTCGCCGAGCCACTTCTGTATGCACGCACGAATGCACACATGTCAGCTCCTCCTGCTTTTTTTTTCTTCCTTCGTTGCATCTTGGTCGTCTCCCGGCGTCGTTTTATCACGTTCCCGCACGGTTGTCAGCACGGTGGGCGGCAGTAATGTCGAGGTTATGGGCAGTATTTGTCACGTCTTATCGCCGGCACGCATCTTAAGCACGAAGAATTAAACGTGTAATCGTGCGGTTATTATCTTGTTAACAACGGACGCGAGACGAAGTCCTCCCGGCGCCTGTAATGCCGGCTAAGAAACGCCATAGGGCCCGATTTCGAACGATCGCGGGCGATCCCGTGTCCTGAGATACGTATCCAGATGAGGCGGCCTCGTTAAGAGGGCACTTGCACGGCTTCTTCGAGTGCCGCGACCAAAGGGATTATAAAACACGGCCGGCGAGCAAATTGCTCGTACACGTCGGCTCTGAAAGAATTTTTAGTGGCCCGTAAAACCGGCCGGTACGTGCCCGAGAATGACACTGGAACCACTGGTTTCAAGCATGCCGATGAAGCTGTATCGCTTGCGGCGTCCTCCGGGTGTGAATAATGAGGATGGCACGGCTTTATTGTGCCGGGATGGGGTGTGATGTACACGTTGCGTCGATTGCCAGGCAACTACTTTTATCGTTAATCGTTCTTATCAATCGCCACTACGGAATCGTCCCTTACACGGCGCGATACTAAAATGCCAAATTTTCGTCTATATTTCGTTACAAGACTTTTCCAATCTTATCCATCAATGCAAAATACCATCCGTAATCTCTCGCGGCTGCGTAATTTCATCCCACTCGAAACTTTATCTCCTGCAAGCCCGCAAATAAACTAGACCGCTGAAAAATGTCCAAATGTTCAACATTATAATCTCCCCGCATCGCGGCCTCCCATCGCGCCGGAACGTTTATAAATATACGGCCAGTGAGGCGCGGCATTTCCGCGTCTGACTACCGACGGGGCCATTCTACTTGCCCGCTACACGCGCATTACACCGAGAAAATATCGCGCTAGCCCGTAAACAGATTTAGCAACGTTCCGCCGAATCTGAATGGCAACGGGTGCATCCTCCTCGCCTCGAAATGTCGCACGAGCTGATCCGTTAATACCCCAGGATCGCGTCCACCCCTTCCACGGGGGACAACGTGATCCGATGGCAGCACGGTAATTGGAAGGCAGAAAAACGGAGAAAATTAATTTGTCGGGCTCGAGTCTATGGAAACTGCGGGGACAGGTCGAAGAGGGACGCGGGGGGAGAGTGAGAAAAAGGAGGAGAAAGGAGAGAGAGAGAGTGAGAAGGGGAACGAAGGTGAAGGAAAGAAAGAGAGAAAGACGGTGGGGGTGGTTAGCTTCCATTGATTATGAGGCAAGGCGACCGTCGTTAATGGCTGACGGCGACATTTATCGCGTCAATGGACGCCGGGCGTCTATTCCCACGTGACGACCTCCGTTACCCACTATAAATATACGTCGTGTGCCTGTATTCTCTTGCTCTCTTCACCTTCATCAGACCGCTATTCGCGTCTGCCGCTAAACGCTTTCAGAAGCACGTAGCCGCGATAGACCTGCACCGATCGCCGTTTTGCGCTAGCACGATTTCGCTGCCAGGCTATCTCGGCTACATTAATGACGCTAAATCCAGCAGGCTTGAAACGAAGGCTCGAGAGGAAAATTCGAGCCGCGAGAGAGAACACCTCGAACGAAATAGAATTCTGATTTTTAGAGTTTACTTGTGAACGCAGTTCCACCGGGGAGATATTGATATAGATTTATTAGGTTGTGAAATGAATGCCCTATCCACATTTTATCTCTAAGTGCTTTCATTCTGTTTTTGTTTTTTGTTTTTTTACTGAGTTTTATTTGTCGGTCGGTGGTGGAGTAATAAACATTCATCGCACTCTATGTAGTTTTATGGAGCTGCGACAGCTAAAGTTTGGTTTGGGAATTGTCTAACAATAAGTGACAATAAAATTGTGGTTTATTAAACGTTACGAGAATTGACAGAATTATATACGAACGTAAAAATTCATTAAAGAAATATGTCAAAATGCATCGGCTGCGGTTTTCTGTGTCATCTGAATTTAAACCACCTCGTGATGGAAGCAGGATTGAAAATAACAAACATCTATTACCATACCAATGTGGAGAAGCAATAATCTAAACAGCCACTAATCTAATCATTTTTCTACTTATTATTGCACTTATTACAATTTGTTTCAATTCGACGGACAACACTCGTTCGATTAACAGTTTGTATCAGAGTTCAGGAGCGATCGTAAAATTACCATTGAATCCCGTGGCGTGACGCAATTAATATCGAAAATAGTGATGCGTTAAAATCGAATTAATTATGAGCAATCGAATACGTGGTTCACAGTGCCAGCGAATATTAGACAAACGTGTATGTACAATGCGAGTTACTCGATGGTCGGCTGCACTGATTAGTGACAACCACACCACCGAACGAGAACATTGAGATTCTTGGTAGCTGGCTACATCGTAAACCAGTCCAATTGCAATCTGCAACTGCGTTATGTTGCAGACAGATATGGTGTACGCGCATGCCAGCAATGTATACATATATTCACCCAAACATGTACGCATTTGCAACGGTGTGGTCACGAAGCTATTGTACCAAATATGACATTATGTCATCAAATATTGCAAATGATGGTCCATTGATTATTTTACGTTCGATGTACCAATAAATGTGTTGCCATTAATGGTTCACTTTTCGTACGTGCAGACTTTAAAATTTTGCTCATTTTAAGGAAAGGATTGAAACGTGGCTCAACAAAAACTTTCCTGCCACCTGTGATTTAATCGTTTATGTTAGTGAAACAGCACTATAAGTTTATACCATGAGATATTTAATATTACATGTTTTTATATCTTTAAAAAAAAAAAAATTCAGTTGTTACGTATGGAGGCATACACTGTAAGACAATAACGTAACTATTGAAATTCAATGAGATTCTGAAAAGTAATTATTCCTTTGTAGCAATAAATCACGATGGGATAATGTTTGATTCTCTGCAATTGTATATTCTCAACAAACACGTAGGAAAGAGAAACAAAATCCTGCTGCCATGCCGCAGGGAACGACTGCGAAGTTCGAAACAAAACCGGTTGCAGAAACAGAATGTTTTCTAACCGAGTTAATGGAAACGCAATTTTCCTTGTTTTTCACTCGCCACACTACGAGTACAATCAAAGAACATTGCTGAAGTAGCGAAGAGGCAATTCTAACCGCATTCCCATTTAATTTTTCTCACCAGCGTTGCCTCACAGAAACTCGTATCATCAACTATAACACCATTGCGCTTGTTTTGAGCCAGATGAAACAACAATTCGCCCATCAACGAAAATATTTGCTTCTACCCTACCCTCTCAACTGAACTATATATTCTATAAATGAATTGCTGTAAAAACCAAAACGAAAGCAGCCTATGAACTCTCGATACTTTTATTTTCAATTATTCTCCAACAACTTTAATTTCAATAAATCCCCTCATCCTTCAACTCCTCGAAAAACCATTTCGCTTCGAAACGCGAAAAGCGCCGCTCGGCGCAACGAAATTGAAAAACGTCCGTCACCTAATTTCTTTTCTGGAGCGTTCATCATCTTCTTACGTTATTTCAGGGCCATGTGACTGGGAACTGGCGGACAGTCGCAGCTGCCGCCAGAATTTTTCTAGCTTGGTCCTCACTGAAGCGGCCCATGCGTAACGATGCTACAGTAATTAAAACTAACTCCCCCTCGCCGCTCTGCCGCACGCCACGGCGCGGCGCGTCGCGACGCGTCGCGTCCCGGCTTCTGGTCGTCGCTGAAGCTAGTCGGACGGTACGCGCCGACGGTTTTTAATTGAAAAAATTTCCAAGCCAACTTTTTTACAGGCTGCACTGGTAGTGGCACCGACGACGCCTTTCACGCGAACCTTCGCTCGGGAAGCGCGTGCGCAGCCTTCAATTAAAAAACAATAACTGTCTGTGGCGGCACGAGCGTGGAATATTGTCCGATTCTGTTGGCGTTCGGTGAACTTCCATGGCGAAAAAACGGGATAAATCGTTGGGGCCGATGTTGCGAGTAAAGACAGCCAAGAGTATATTGAATAAACGATGTTGATTACCGTCGACTACGTACGGATTTGAAAGCGAATCGCTACGGAGTTTTGGTGCGATTGTTTTGCTCGAGTTACCATGGGAGGGTTAGATTCAATTAATCATTGGCATGGAGATGGATTATATCAATTGTTTATACGGTATGGAATTGGATTTCTGCGTAGAGAAAGAGGCGAGGATAAAATTTAAAAAATGTAGGGCTTCGTTATTAAATACTTATGCACCACCATTTATAGATAAACTTCGAACTTTCGGGATATTTCAGGATGATAGTAGGCATCGGATGCAGAAAAATGAGGTCGTTTATAACAAATCAGTAAACAGCCGAATTTTGATGAAGCAGTGACCAATAATACAGAAAAGAGTGAGGGAAAAATTAAATGGATACAGAAAATAGTTACTATTCAAGTTAATAGAAAAAAGGTACAACAAAAATTGAGTCAACATTAATCCTTTGTATTGTATATCGTATATCGTCATGGCACAAAGGCCAGATACCAACGCGAGCTAATAAAAGTACAGCTGGTTCTATTAAAAAACAATAATAACAATTTTTACTTCACCGCACAATCCGCTGAATTTTGCCACAGACTGTCACATGCTCCCCTTTCGCTGACATTTTTTTCACCCAACGGTACACCATCATGGTTCTTGCAATTCATTTCCAACACGTTCAATATCATCCACCATACTACTTTAAAATCTGCTAAAGACAAAAAACATTCTACCCCCGTGCTGCAGCGCGCACAAAAAGGAATAGGGAATAAAAAAAAAATGCCCGGCTGGTATTTTCGCGCCACGGTTAATTGTTTCGCGGAGCAAGGGCGGAAATTTCAGTTTGCAAAAACACGAGGGGATGCTGTGGCATGGGGTTCGAAGGGCGGGAGGAAAGATCGATCGGTAGATTAAACCTAACCGGCGTAAAGCGTATCGATCGCCCTGCATCGTTCGACTGCAATCCGGTTTCTGCTGAACAACGTGGCACACCCGGTGACTCGTATTTCAAGGGAGAAACGAACCGCGTTCCGAGCACGACGACCGCGATAAAATCGGCCGTAACGACGGGGCCCCCTATCCACCATATCAATCCCATGAACGAACAAGAGCCGGTTACGCGATGCTTCGTAAAACACCCGATGACAATCAACGCCGCCACCCGTGGACTTGGCTTTAATGGTTCTCCGTTGCGGTGTCTACCGCGAACACGGCAACGACCGTGCTAAAAAATCGACACCCCCACCCATTTTCGCCTTTCTTCTTCGATTTTTAATAAAACCCTGAAGGACCTGGACCGGGGCGTAAAACAATACGATCTTCCGCTGCGAGGTAGTTTTATCGCGATATTGAATCGTTTGTCGGCTGAAAACTTCCTCCCGGAGAGGCGTTGCGATTAGATTGCAGGTGGTTCTGACGTATAAGGGTTCATTAAGATAGTGGTATCGAAGGTATTAGTTTGTGCTGCTAACAGCAAAGGGATTTAATTTATTTTCTGTCGGTTAATATTTGCGATGTCCAGTTTGACACTAACAATCAGTTACTCCATATTGTACAATCTCCTTGAAAAGTTCCTCTTGCTCGTATGCGAATAAGAAAATAAAGTATATCAACGGTCAGTACATTACTAGCCGCAGGAACAACGAATTGGTGCCAGAAATAGCCATGGCAGGAAACAACACAAGCAATTTAAGTGCATTCTCTCCGAAGTCGACGTCGCGGAAAAGCAGTGTGAGTTATTTTCGACTTTCCAGCGAGTAAAATCCCTGGCCACTGGCGCATAGTGTTCGTTGAAGATAAGGTTTTAAGGTCTTAATCCTTTGACGCGAAAGAGAATAGCGGATGACGAAGATGAAGGACGACGAGAGTGCTCGATAAACTACGGTACTTCCGTCGATCGTGGTCCGCAAAATTATTTACTGAAATGAACGTGTGTAAGAGGCGAAATTAGGCAAACGGTAATCTTGAATAAATGGTACACAGAATATATAGCTACAGGACTGCGCAAAGCTTTCATTAATGCTCTAGTAGTAATACTAATCGTTGAGTGCACCACTTTGCCATCTTTTCTGGTTAAATTTACTTGGTGAATAAATTGCATCACTATGTTGGCCAGATTCAGTTGAATTGTTCGCTGTATGTACTGTTAAACATTTTTCCTAATTAAAAAGACCTGGAAAGCAATTAGTTACTCGGTTCGCGTGCAATAGTTCTGTAACTTCTGCACGCGTTTGCAAGCAAATAAATTAACAAAACGTGAGGTAAGGGGGACAGTGGCCAAAAGTGTCGTGATGCAAACTTCGTTGCTCTATGCAAGGGCTAGGAAATTTATTTCTCGCGGCGAATGATTTAGAACTGTACAAGAATCACTGCGTTCATGAATTATGATGTGGGTCGTACCGGTTACGGAATCCTCGTGTTATTAAAATGACAGCCTACAAGTTTGCGCTCTTATAAAATACATAGATGCGACAGCGAGCGTGGAAATTTCTGATTCGATTCGCTCGATTCCATTTCTGAATGGCTCAAGCGACCAAACTAATATTCTACTGATCGTCGGTGAGCAAGAAATTGTTTTCAGCTGACCATCATTTATTTCAACAAAAAAGCGCGATATCAAGCAAACGAAAAGGGAAATTAATTATTTTGTTACAGTGCAACTATGAAACGGCGGATATGAATATGAATCTGATTGATGGTCTATTGGAAGCTTCTGATGCACCCATGTTTCCCTACGCAGGCAGAAGTGCTTGTTTAAGCGCTTGTTAAACTGCATCTGTAATGGTAACCTGCGAAAATATGAATAAAATGCTGATCCAAAGCAAACAAAATAGAACCTGGTGTGAAATATACTGTGCGCGGGATATTGTAATTTATGAAACAACACGCGCTTCAACGAAATCGCTTTAGCAGCACAACCCGCGTAAATAAAACGTAGATTGGTATCGCTTGTTTTTTATTGTACATTCCTTTAACTGCAAACTATTAATAAATGTTTCACAAATAACACATATCTTTAAATCTATATTAGAATATCCCTCGCATTGCATAAAAGCCGATAGGATGATGGAAGCTTTAGCCGTGATTAACAGTTTAGAAGTACCGGGAGCTGAATAGATCATGCTAATCTCAGTGTCTTTGAGAATAATTTATTTCGTCGTATGACCGAGCCGTCGGTGTCGGTTTTATTCGACACGGAGTATAATGATGCACGCGCGAGTCCTCTAAAAAGCCCGGAAAATTGATGTTCGCAGTAAAGCAACACCGATCGAGGGATTTTCCCGTCCGACGGTTCTTTTTCGCCCGGATCAACGATCTAGACATGAAAGATCGATGATGATCCACGTTCAGCATAATGACATGACGCCAGTGGATCACAGGCTACAGCATCGCGAATTTATCGCGATTACACGCGGATGCAAGCGGTGAACGGGAGTACAGCCAAAAAAAAGCTGCTCTAAGCCTCATTTTCCTATCGAGTATTATAAAGCGACAGTTTGGACAGGACACGAACATTGGTTTCTAACAGGACGAAGTATTGTACATCACACAGGCGTGAATTACGTTTCTTACATTTCAATAGTGTGCGGTTTTTATAAAATAGTTATTACCGAGAATCATCGTTACTACAAGCCCGCTATTATCTCAAAATCTAAGAACTTCTCGAAATGATTACTATTAATGGCAAGGGTAATTTTTAAATGAGCAAATTATTAATTTAAATGGTTATAAAAGAGGAAGTTTCTGAACTGATAAAAAATGCAGAAGGTGGAACGAGATGAACAATACATGGACGCACGGTAAATTAAAACCAATATTAAGTTATTAACAGTTATTGCGTCCTGATTGAAACGTTTGAAACCCAGCACGTTCAACCGGTATTTGCGTGTCCATGGAATAAAAAGAGACGAGACACTCGAATATTATTTAATTTACGACAAGAATGTACAATTAAGTCCAGGTCAGGGCACAACGTTTATTCGCGGCTGAGTATCTGGGACAGAATGCCCGGTTATTATTTCTTCGCGATAAATAGAGGGGGTGAGACGTGATCAATTTTAGCAGGTTCTGGAAAAAGTAGCTTATAACCGCGGACATCCGAATGGCCGAGTGATATATCGCCGAGCGTATTTCACCCGGGAGGGATATCTTCGCTGGGAAATCGCAGCAGCAGCCGCGAAATAGCGAGAAGCCTAGACGAATTTACAATATAAATATTTCAGCCTGTTGAATTTCACGACGAATCGGGCGATCAACGTGCCAGCCGAAACGAAACCCACGTTCGTTTGCATTTCTGCAGGGAAAACGTGGTTTTACGTTCATCTCAGTTTGTATCTGATTCTGGCTATTCATTGATTTCTTTGGCAATTGAAAATGAGAAAGCCTTTGCCGAGATACCGCCTCTGTCCAATGAAGAGTTGCATACGAAAGATTTAAATTGTCCTTAGCAGCCCATATTATTATTGATCGCGTATACGTGGCAATTAATTTATTTCTACGGCAAGGGTCTACTCTCGAATGCCATTGAAAATATTTGCAGCCCACTTTTGAGCATTGATCAATTGTCCCTCGCTGGCCAACACATTGACCGAATGAAAATGAGAGTTGTGAATATTGGACAGAATAATAAAATTATAAAGGATATGATGGCACAGTATATAGAGACCATACCGCGATAAATGCGAGCGGTAATAAAAGCAGAGGCAGGGAGCAAAATCTCTTTGACTAATAACATAAAAAATGTTGAAACTATTGTGCAGAACATTTTATTGAAGGTATTTAATATCTCCAACTCTATGCGCACAATTTCGAACGTCCGTGAACACCTCCGGACATTCCCGAACGTATCCAGGAATTTTCATTGTTCCGCAGTTTGAGCTAGGGTTCGACTAATCTGGGGTTAAGCTCGACTAGCGAGGCAAAGAGAAAGAGAGAAATCGCGAGGAGAGGGAATCGTGACAAGGGGCGAGGGTCGAATTAAGTTGAACCCTGGCGTGGTTTAGGACCATAACCTAACTTGCACACCGTGTTTACTGCGAAGATGCACTAGCTTAGCTCCAGTTAAATTAAAACGATCTATCGTGCGGAACTCTTGCGCTAAGCTGGCAGGTTAAGCGACCGACTACCACGCGAAAAAGGCGGGCGGTGTCGTTTTCGTAAGCTCGTAACCGGCTGCAGCCCTGGAAAACTACTTTCCTTTCCTTTCCATGTGAACACGCTGTCCCCTCGTCGCCGAAGATTTACTAGTCTGCCTGGTATACACAGGTACCTGGCTCGTTTTACCCTTTCTTGGGGGACGGATCGCGATTCAGCGGTGGGTGAACGGGATACTGGTGTTCGATTCACATTGAGAAATTGATAGCTGACGATTCGAGGCGGCAGTAATCCCGTCGCGTCTACAAAGAACTAGGCTTTCTTATTATTGAATTATTTGCCAAGTCGGCGATGCGAAACTTGAACATATCATTCGTTCCAGCCGCAACAGTTGAAACAAATGCCTTTGCGCCATACGATCGCAAAGAACGTTAAATAAACAGGCTGCTGAAAATATAGTTACAATATATCCGCATTGCACACTGATATGTGATTAAGTTCACTTTCGTTCTAAATTTATACAGAGTAGTATAACTGGTAAATGGAATGCAGTTATACAATTGGGGTAACAGATAACAATATAATCTGTCAGATAAAAGTGTCTTTAAGAGAAGCACGAATTCAATGCAGCTGCGTTCACAACTCAATTGCAAAATGAAATTTTCAATAGAATTATGAAACGTCTCGCATGAAATTTCCGTGAGCGAATTCTCCGCCCCTCTCGCGGAAGAAACGCAAGTTCGATCGAGAAGTTGCGTTTGAGCCAATTACCCCGATCGGCTGGTTGAAAGAATTAAACAGACAATTGTCCGCTCGCTTTTATTTCAATTTCTCCCGTAGCAGCGTGTTCCATTGGTTTCGCGTTATCGTGCGAAATTAAACTGTTCAGCTCACCTTGAAATGAATTTTCCACATGGTGCACGCGAAAGACACGAAGTGAATACATTTTTTTTTTTCTGCCGTCGACGATCCCGACGCGATATTTACTAGCGTGCATCGAATAAATGCCAGTGGAAAGTAGTGAAAAAAATCGGCGTGGGCACCATCCTGAAAACCGTGTCGATCGTATAAATACAAGCATCGACTCTACGTTGCCCCTATTTGTTCCCCCTTTGACACCATCTTCCCCTTTCGGCCAGCTAAACAAGGGCCCGTTTGATTTTCATTTCCTTCTGAAAGCCATTTACCTCCTGTGTTTAAACGACCTCGCGTTTGATTCACACGAAAGACGGGTTTGTATCACGAGTCGCAACATCCTGTGACTCTTTCATCTGCGCGTTTATTCTGCACGGACGTGGGTTATTCGACACCTTGCAAATATAAGCGAATGGAAACTGCACGATTCACTGTTGGGTTGTCGAAACGTGCGATTCGCTGCACACATTCTTCCACAAATGTAGCCCGACTTAGTTTTTCATCGGACAATAAAAAATGTGCATGCTAAACGATTACTCAAAGAACATCGAACCAGTTGATTGAAATCAGCACCTAGCAAATTGGAGTGAATTTGGTACTATCCACGAAGAAAAAACATTAACAATTGCACCCGCTAATATCGCACCTCCGATTATTCCAGTACGATTATAGCCGGCTAGCAAAGAGAAACCATCCCTCGTTACGGGGTAGCATCCCTAGATGCTGCCGCTAATCTAATCCGATGAGTTAGCGCGGCCGTTTCGCGCATAACTGTAACGTATCCGTGCTCGCGGATTAGTTAGCTGCACTCGCGTAGAAATTCGGAAATCAAGTTAACGCCCGTTACGCGAGCCGTCGCGTCGCGACGCAACGCGTTCCCTGTTAATTCGCGACGTGTCGCGGCGTCGCGCACGAGAACGAGCGGGGACGACGTTGAAGCGATTAAATCGCGGTCGAATGCCGATCTGAAATTACACACGGTGCACCGGTATTACCGGATCGCGCCGTGTCGGATTACGGCTGCATTTCTGTCTTACTTGTCTTACCTGCGACACAAATGCAACACGGCAACAAGATACCGGGATAAAAGGGAGAGGAACGGCTGGGGTGTCGCGTCGTTTTCTCTTTCTCTGGTCTCACGGCGGATGTAGAGGGGGTAGAACGACGGACGTGGTTCGACGGTCAATGTGAGAGCAAACGAACGGCAACGTGGAAAAGTAGGGAGGAAAAGTTGATTCACCGTGCAAATGAAAGGCGACGCAATCTAAATGGAGAACTTAGCCGGTCCTAACTGCGGTTGAATTACGCGACGGCTGCTTAACGCATCCCCAGCCACGTTAATTATGTTAAACTGCCGGCAGGAATTAATTTCGCGGGACGGAGCTTTATCTTGGAGAGCGTGGACAAGAAGCGGCGCGGGATAAAGAGGGTAGGCCACCCCTTGCCGGCCTGAGTAACTGGTTGATTCGTGTTGCCTTGAATAAGGAAAGATTCAGGATTAAGGTGGAAGATAAGGTAAATGTGTAAGTGAGGTTGCGTGTGCAAATTGTGGAAACTTTTTCGATAGGGTTAAAAGTTTTTTTTTTCAACTGTAGCTCAGAAATTTGCATTGCCTCGAAGAGAATGTTGAAAGTTAATACTCCACTCGTCTTATTATGCATGCAAAATTGCCTACTTTTCGAAGCTGTAATTAGATTCGTATTAAGTGTTGTGAGCTTCAAAAACAAGTATGCTGATAAATAAATAAGTTGCGCCAGCAAAAGGGGATATGAATTTTATGTTCGTAATTCAGAAACAAAAAGTTTCACTCCTTCTACTACGTTTATGCGAGACAGATAAATCAGATATAAATATAATCAGCATTAACAAATCGCGGAAGCATCCTAATCTATCCATCACCATCAATTTTGTACCGAAATTCTACCCACAAAAACATAGAAATTGTAGACCACTTTGTGTAAGTAATGAGAGCAATAAGTTTGTGCAGTAACATCTAATGGCTTAACCAGAACTAATAATCTTTGATGTACTGGAATATAATGAGCTTTACAATAGTTTAATTTAATAATTAAGTAAATTAGTGACTTTTCATAATATACTTCTCGTAATGTTCTGCGAAATTTTTCCCACAACAATAATAACAAATATAATAAGTTTCGAAAACGAAGAATACGGGTGTGCGTTTAACGGGAAAGCGAAAAACGTAAGGAGTATCAAGAATTCTATAAGATTTATTCGTATGGGTTGTATGCCAAGAAAATATGCTCACATATCAGCGCGGCGGAATCGAATTTTCCGCAAGAAACCAAATTAAAGTTGGGGCGGAGACAATTCGATTTCAAAAATCGTCTTAGGAGAGACTCGATAGCTATTTCCATATAGATAACAAATGTAGCATAGTTGGAACAGAGTTACACTTTATCAATTGGAGTTTCGATGCAAGTTCTTGCCAGCTTCAAGAAAAGTATGCGGAACATTTAAACCGACCGCGATGGCGCAATTCCCCTGATAATTTCCATCGATCAAAAATATGTGACACGTTCGCACAACAATATAAGTAGACTCGCGTGTTCTGTACGTTCCAAATTTTTAAGTTGCCGAGAGTATTGTTGAAGTCATAAAATGAAAATTCGAACTTTTTTATACAAACATCATTATTTCTCATCAATTACCTTAAAGTATACAGGGTGGTTCACCTAAGTGTGCCACCTAAATTACTTGTGAACTGTTTGTTATATGAAAAGAA
The DNA here is from genome assembly GCA_963583965.1 of Nomada ferruginata. NCBI lineage: Eukaryota > Metazoa > Arthropoda > Insecta > Hymenoptera > Apidae > Nomada > Nomada ferruginata. The sequence continues at coordinate 17,604,064 of OY757216.1, forward strand.
AAGTATACACCAGAGGTAAATAAATTCGAGTATCATAGAAAACAAAAGTTCCAAGCTTCAATTAGTGTGAAGCGTGTTGTAGCTAGTGTATATTAATTTAGGACAGCATTACGACCAATAAGAGGGATTTTCAATTCATACAAATGCCCAAGAAACTTTATACCGTTTCACGCGCAATAAATTGCCAAACAAAAGAGAGAAATAAGGAACTTCAGCTAGAGCACTGCAGAGCATGAAAGCTCCAGCGCAATCAATCATGCAAATCGTTCTCGTTGCAAAATCTCGCAATTCCGTGTCGAGTTCCATATGGTAATACCGTTAATGTCCAACTGGTATATCGATATACACGTCAATATATACATATATTCTATATACATAGTCGCAGGCTCCATATTTGAAACAAAGGATGAACGGCAATCTGGCTGGCTCCAGCCGTGCATCATTGATTATTTATTAACGATTAATTGGCTCGTATTGATCTTTGCACGCGCGTGCAAGCTCGCGTTATTGCAACGTCATTTTGCACGATCATCAAAAAATCATCGAGCCAATTCGGGTCAAACAATCATCTCCAATCACTGCTAACGCGAGCACAGAAAACTGGTTTAAGCCCTGAATTCATGACAGAATGACGAAGCCGATAGATTTTATCTATATTAATATCGACAGAATTATTTTGGCAATTTTGCAGATTGTCCGCCGACGGGTGATTAATATTAGGCGAACGCGAACAACGTTGCGCAATCTCTGATTTGTTGCGCAACAAAGCGCATCATTTTCAGAATAATATCGCCGATTAAAACGGCCAGGCATTTTATTGCAATTACCCGACAGAGGAATGGAAATTCGCGCCTTGAATTGAATACGAGGACGCGAGCCAGAGTTCGTCATCATTTCGCAGACGAATCATGCGGTGTGCATAACACGGCAAATGGAAAATTAACACATAGCGTACGTAGTTGCCGACAATTCTAACGCGGCAACATCGTTACGAATAACAACGAACAAGCACGCAAATTACGTAATTTTTGAATTGTAGTTCCGAACAACGTCAGCTGATCCATTGTGCCCATTTTGCACGATCGTCGGAAGCGAACAACTCGATGCTGGTGTGGAACGAAACGACACTCGATCCAATTAATTATCGAGTGTTGTTAATTATTGAATTCGAATAATAAATGCAGCGCCATAACTGGCTGTTGGCGGGCGAAGGGTAAGGGATGAACAGAGGCAGGCGTGAAGCCCGCCGGCAGGAAAAAGGGAGAACGCGATCGTGCGATGGAAATTTGCAAAACATCGAATTTCAATTATCCGTCCACATGAGGGAATCAAAAATACCAGAGGGAATGATTTATAATATACGAGTAGCGACGAGTGGGTAGGCGATTCGCCCTCGAAAGTTAAAAGATGCGCTGGAAAAAATAGCGACCTTGTTAGAAACGACTCGTGGACTTTTAATTGAGTCACTACAGGCGCCAGTGTTACTACGAAATCGCCTCCGTTGGACACTGCTGTTGGCAAAAGATTCTAAAATGCGGATCAAATTTTTTTTTTTCATTTGAGGAGTACGTTTTTATATTTAGCACAGGTTTGTTACTGATGTAGTTCTATGTGAATTATTAGGGCCGGTAGATAATGCTACGATTTTTCAGTCACTCAATTGTTATCAATTCAAAGATTAAAAATATTTAGAGCTAACAAAATTCAAATAAAGGTGTATTTTTAATAGACACTGCAAATTATTAGAATAGATGGTAGGGAAAGAAAATAGCTTTTTAATTAAAATATTGAATTTAAAAACGAATTGAGAACAAATTAAACGCGTAAAAACCAGAAATAACATTTCCCTTTAATTAAATTTTTTTTTCATCTCCAGTTACAATTGCAACTTCAAACCAGGGACTTGAAATTCCACGAACAACTATTTCGCAAGGGATGAATCATTTCAGAAAAACTTATCATCCCCTTTCACGCATCATTTATAACAGGAGCTAATGCGTTTCCGTGTAACGGGAAAATTATCATCGAACGAAGGATGAAAAGCGACCGGTCGATTGTAATCGGCGACCTAATTGCCGCGTATTGTTCGCCACGGGCAACGATTTTACCTTACACGATTGCGCCCGGTGTGAGCGCTACTGTGAATTTTCGGCGACGATTCGTTCCCGAGCGGTGACGCGCGCGCCAAAAAAAAGGAGAACAAGAGAAAAATCCTAGAATCCGCGCACTGCGGCCTAGAAAACGTATCGAACCGAGGCCATGAACACGTAGGTGTAAAAATAGCAATATTTGTTCGCATGCCTCGTCACGTCGCGACGCGTCGCCTCGGCGAATACAGAGAGACGATTTATCGCCGACGAGATTTTGGCGAAGCAATATTTTATATTACACTTACATCGGCCTTCATTGCATGCACCTTCCAATCCAGCAAATATGTTAATTGGATAAAAAGGGAGAATTGAAATAATCTGGACTTGTTCTTTACCCTTTAGTTTATGCAAGTTATGCGTACATGTATTTACGAATTCTAATTGTCTATCAAGCCATATGTAACTCCTTTGAGCGAATTAGTGTCGTCTTTTCACGGCGTGACGCGTCTCGATTCTCAAAGTAGTCGCTTTCTACGAGGAAAAGACAATCGGTTCTGGCCGGGTGCACCGGAAGTAACGTGCAATTGCTTGGGGTTGGGGGGAGTATTCAAGCAGCTTTTAAATCCGAAAGCGTACGCTACTGCCATCTACGCGCTGACGTGGAAAACTAGAATCCAGCGAGAACGAGGAATTCCTTGCGTCGTGTGCATATACACGCCGTGAAAGGCCGGATTTCCCCCGAGCCACCCCTTTGTACGGAAAAAGCAACCCCCGAGATGCGTCGTGTAATCGTCAGGCCGCGCTGCCACTGTTTTCACGTGCACGCGAAACTTTCCAGCGCAGCGGAGACGTCGTTAACTACCCCGTTAATAAAGAAATAAATTATAACTAACCCTTTGGAACTCCAATTCGACGCAATCGTAACTAATAAGCCTGGCTCGGAACTGTTTAGAATTTCCTTTTGCAATTATCTTGGACTCACCCACACACCGATTCCATTCTGGCCGTTTTTTCTTAAGGCTTACGTCAAATTCAAGATTGCCTTACCTGAAACAAAAGAGAAAACGGATATTAGAGATTGTTTGTCGATTGAATATTTCTTGATGCAATCGCACGTGTTTTATACACGTATTTCAGAATTTATTTATTGTCACGGCTAGTTTGTGACACGAGAAGTACAAGGAGCGTGATGTCGCAAGTATGCCACCGAGATACGCGGCCTGTACACACCGTCAGTAATTTATTAGCTCCCGTGAATTTAGATGTGAAGTGTGGATAACTATAAATACGATCCTTGATAGCCCCATGATCCAAATCGTCCCTAGAATTAATTACGTGAAAGGAATCCAAGGGGATCCAAGTGTTGCACGGAGTACAGGTAAGATGAAACCAGGGAAAAAGTAGCAGAAGCATCTGTATCGCTGTATGTGAAGGTCAAAGAACGAGAGTCAGCAAACACGTGAAGTTATGAAAGCTAGAAGTACAGAAAACTTAATGGAAATTTATCCTCCCGCTACTTTTGTAATACTGCAACAATCCTGAGAAATGTTCTTATCCCTCGCACACTGTGTTATATAATGTTCGACGCATCTTTATTTTCATTGTGGTGTATCAGTTTAATCCTAATCTCAAATACTATTGTATTCCGCCTTAAACTACATTGTAAAAGAAAGTAACTAACCCTCGTGTGAATTACGAAAATGTTTATAATCGGTTTATAACTGAGGTCCGCATATATCCAAGCGTAATCGTATACATTGACCTGCACTACTTAAGAGAAATACACGTGCTCATATTATTGACATGTACCACTTACTGAAATGTATCATTTTACCACGGGTCTTTATTCATCGCGTTATGAACAGATTCATTCTATTGTTTCGCGAATGGCGGGCAAACGAAGACTCCAGCTCCTCCAAGTAATTTCTTGACTCTGTCGATTTCGCAACACGCGTACATCGAAATCGTCTTTAAACAAGAACGATCGCTATCGTACGGTCCATCGTAAATCACGAGGCGATTCGATCGCAGCGAAAAGCTCCGCATCATCCGTCTCTGACAAACTGTATACCTGCCAAGGGATCTTCCGCTGTTGGGAACTTCCGGTCGTTATTTACGGGTCTAGATTGGTGGAAGTTCGACCGAGTTTCGGCGCGAAACGTGAGGCTGAAATCGCAAATTGATCTCGACTCGTTTCAGTCGCGACCACCATTTACCGTTGGCCACGCTCTTCGCTTCGATATCTCCCTCGGATCTCCGTGCAACGAAAATAATTTTCGTGGCCCGTGATAGTGTGCCACGTAGTTTATACAGCGAATCGTGATTTTTACTTCTACAAGCCGTAATTTAATATCGTACTGTTTTACTCGAGCAAGTGTTTCAGCGTCGTATGAAATATTCTGAACCGGGGGTGTCCTTCCACGTTGAAGATTCATAACATGTTAATTCATTTTCTTACCAAGGAGAGAAATGCTAAGTGCAAAGTGAATGAATCAGGGAGTGCGCGATACCATTGCAAACTCTAAAGCAATTAGTTAATTATACCTACTCCTATAATATTATTTCAATGTTCCCATTCCCTTACTTATCAATGATATACTGAAAGGATCATTCGATAATTCCCACGCATCTTCGTTTTACCAATACTTCGAAGGCGCGCATAATTAATTCACGCTTAATTCAATTATACCTGCCATTCCGCGAGCTCCACTGGAAAGTTCTGCTGAACGAGGGTTATTTCATTCAGCCACTCGGTCCTCGCGCACGCATAAAACCCCTGTCACGCGCAATCATCATAAAAAGTCAGAGTGAAGAGGAGGAAAAAAAAAATCATAAATACACTTGGAAGGGGTGGTGCGTAATACCATTAGCCAGCCATATCTCTCCAATCACGGTTAGCCTTAAAAAAGATTTCAATAAAGCAGCGTGTCGTCCACCACGAGGAGAACGTAATTCAACCGTTCTTATCCGATGGCGGGTGGCTCGATCGATTTTCCCATAAGTCTGTGCACTATATCGCCATCATAAGAAACTCCTTTCGAGCGTAAAACTTTCATTGGATCCAATGGACGCCCATGCCTTTCCAACAGTGATAGCAACAGGGATACGGGCCGGCAAGCTGGCCAGCGGTATTCTGTTTTAACTAACGGTTAACTGGACGGCGGGATTAGCGAAATCATTATGCAAGTTGTAATCGCATCAAGAAGTGAGTAAGAGGGCAAGAACGTGGCCTGCCTAGCGCTGCAGCGACAGTATAGGTCAGGCATGAATTCTTGATATCCAGAGCTTCGACTTAACCACAGACACCGGGCCTCTGGTGTGCGATCCGTGGGGCTGCCAACCACGAACGCCCCTCTGACAATCCCACGGTATGTTAACGTCAGCCCACGGCTTGTTACCGTGTCTCCTCCGGTGCAATTGATCCACGCATGGGACAATCGGGAAGAAAATGGGCTCTGCGGCATACAGACGCATTTGTGTTTTCTCACGTACTACGTGCGTCACGGGAATAATGTAGTGCCCGGACTGCGGGATACCTTTGTGAGCGTTACCGTGATTAAGGGTCTGCGTAAAACCCGGCGACCCAAACGATACCTGTGTGTAGATGAGTTTCGCGGCAAAAGTAAAACTGCTGTTACGGTCAGTCTGCTGTTTTATCAGAATGCGCTTTGTTGGGGGTAATAATTTATGGTAACCAAGAAGGGTAATCTCACTGCTCGCCGATTTTACAAGTATTAGTCTTCACGAAACAATTCATACGCGATTTCGAAACGAGCCCGCTCATTTAATAGGGAGCTTGTACACGAAGGCCGACGAGCTAGATTTACACAAATAGCAAACGCGTCATTATTCTCAGTCGATTTTAACAACAACCACACTTTCGCCCACTTTCACAGTGAGTTTAGAATTAGAAATAACCAGATAGACGAACAAGCATACCCTTCCTCTATTACATTATCGCTAAATCTTTTTCTTTATGTGCGAAACACCGATCGCACAAATGTTTCATATCAACGAAATATTATCGACGGTGAAGCATCTTTCGTATATTAATTAACATTCCCTACCAAACGCGCTCGAACCGATACCCGTGGGCGGTGATAAAACAACAATTCCAAAAAGTGTACCCCACTGGCAATCATTTCACGACCGCTTTTCGTAATAAGGGTCTAAATCACGAGGCCTCGGCCGGTAATTGCTCGGTCCCAGCTCGATCCAGCGGCAATTCGTCTAGCTGGCACGCGGCAATCGGTTCGCTGGCCTAGCCATTCTATAACCGGTAAGCTGCAGGCAAGCATCTCGCGCGTCCCGGTTACACACGATCCCGCGTATATATCAGCGACGCAATTGATATATCATCCTGGTGCTAGTCCACGTGCGCAATTGCTCGTGCAGCACGTTTACACGACCGCTTGGCCTGCTCGCCTGTTCGGTCCACTAGGCGAAAATTCGCCACTGCCCGGATCATTCGATCCTCCAAGCAATATATCTGCCTCTGTGTGTGTGTGTGTGTCTATATGCCTGTCCCTCTTTCTCTTTCCTTCTCTCAGTCACTCTCTCCCTATCTCTCTCTCTAGCTCTGTCTGTTATTCTGATTGTGTCGTCGTCGTTGCGCTGCACGCTGGCCCACCTAGGTAGGAATTATCCTAGAGACCGGAAGATCAGTTCCCAATAATCCACGGCACGCGCATTTACATCGGGAACGAGGTAATAAATACGGCGTTTACACGGAGACCGGGTCGGTCCACCTGCAGTATAGACGAGCACGGAGTCAGGGAAAGGGGTCGGATAAATTCCTGGCCACGGTCCAGCGTTTCGAGTTTCCGAAGCCGTTTTCCCGATACAAATGGACGCCGCTGCGGAGTACAGACACCGAAACCCGGCGAAACTGCGAAACTACCGGGCTCTACCCAACTAAATGAACCAGCCACCGTGGAAAGGATTGGAATATAGAAAGGGGGAGGGCGAAGGGTGGAAAGAAACAAATGGCGAGGAGGGGAGACAAGAGGAGGCTTCTTGGGCTTCCAGAGTTGCGGGCCGCGTGTCGCGTGTCGCGTATGATCGATGGATCGCGACCTGCTGCTGACAAAGATGGGTAGATGTAATAGATTGTGACGAAGATTAAGGACACGAGACGAAAGATATGATCATGCCTGGTCACGATCGTTTGGGCCGCAAATAGTCGAAGCGTCTTGCAAGAGAATGCATAGCAGTACCGGATAACAATAATTGCACGGGCTGAAGGAGAAGAAGATGTAGAACAATATCGAAATTCGAATCGTCCCCTTTCCGACACGATATGTAAGCTGCATTACCACTCCGTTCGATGCGAACGAGCAGTCGTAAATATTCCATATTATCGAGCTACTCGCGAATTATCGGAACGATTGTACGTGGGTAAGCAGCGCGGACGTTCGATATGAGAAAAGTCAATACGTAATAAAGATAATGAGCAACAAGGTAATTAGCGGAAAGCCACTTAGCGGCGCATGAATAACGGAGAACGAACAATCCGCCCGATCGGGCAGCACCGATCGTAGGAAAAGGTACACATAAATACTTCGCATGTGTGCATTCTCGCATGTTCCATGCGTCGATTACAATTTATCGTTAGTAAACCAGCCACGGTATAATTACATTTGACTCTGCGACGCAGAGAAACGCGCAAAAAGGTCCGGCCGCGTAAAGTGATTTGAAAAATTCCATTTCATCGACGGCGGAGCGGTAATTAGAAGCGTATAACTTGTATCGTGTGGCGGAAATTGCCGCTTGCTCGTGACGATTGCCGCGACAAAGCGATCCTTTGCACTTAAATTACCGGGTGGCACGAATTTCCGGGAGATTATACAACATTGTTGTAATACTCTTTGCCCGCTTCTAGAACCTACTTCAGAGTGTGCTGCGTAATTACTGTACAAATACAATTTTTACTGCCAATCAATTTCATGTTTACGCGTTTCCGTTGCAACGAAGAGACCGCAGCTGTTCGCAAAAGGCTGTAACTAAGTGCGTTTGAAAATGGATCGCATGCTCTTCGCAACATTTAATTGCAATGCACAAATTTGAATTACACAAAGTGACAGAAATTGAATCGTCAATCATTATCGCTATTAAGTGCTACGGAAGAGAAAGTCCACGTATCGAGCAAAACATATTTACGACCTGCGATAAAGTTAGATCAGGATGCAACCGGAAAAGGGGCGGAAGAGAAAGGGAGGCAACGGTGGATTAGCTGCGATGTCAATGCAAAACGCGGGAGAGAACAAATCACGGCTGACTCGAAAACTCCACAGGCCATTAAACGCGGCCCTTATCAACGCGTAAAAACAATGACACCCCCGTGTCGCTCGTTTGATACCCCAACGTCCGTTCGACGATGTTAGGGGTTGCGTGCCGGGAACGCTATCTCTTTTAACGCGTGCGTGACGATCTACGATGAAATCGCGCCGCCAATCAAACGATGCCACAATTCTTGCACCGACGCAACCGAAAAACAATGACTGCTGCGACATATATGCATTCGACGCTGCATTTCGTCGCTTATATTGTACCGGGTTTGAAAATAGTTTCGGTCCAAACGATTTGTCACGTGAACTGAGTGGAACAGTTTGCGGCCGACGTAATATGATATTCGGCAATTGTTAATACGATACTTTGGTAGAATGATGCGAGGCTGTTGCCCAGTTTCGCGTAGAATTAAATTCGCCTGGCTTTCTCGGCGTAGCGAATCGCAGTTAGGCGTCATTAACCCGACGCTAATTCGCCGCGTCTACGTGCAATTAGCGACGCCGGGGACACTTTGCCGTACGAATTTCTATGGAATTGAGCGTGTCACGCCAGTTGTACATAATAGAGTATTTCATTTCACCAGGCTCGACAATGAGCCACAATGTAAGCGGTAAACTAATTTAGAAATCAGCAAATTAACTAATTTATTCCTGAAATCCACAGGATCGGGTATTACAGAAAACTATTCAGAGCACGCTATCAAAGCCGATCCAGCATCACTCACGTCTCCAGCCTCAGAAATCCCGCTCCTATTTACAATTCGACTTCCCTTTCCGTCGAGCAAAAAGTCCATCTTGCGACGCGTGATTCGCGGGACATCGCGCGACGAGGGCAGCGCAGAAAAGCGCGGCAGGAAGCGAGGAGGAAATACGAGGTCCTGGGATGGAGCGGGCGTCTGTCGGGCGAGAGCAGAAAATAACCGAGCGAACAATTTGAGAGATTACAGAGGCCCTGGTGCTGGTTTCCAATCGGTTGAACCCGGCCGCTGGCCGCATACCTTGTTGCACGCCTTTCCCTGCCCTCCCCCTTCCCACAGACACAGCCAGTTTCTCTTTTTCCTTTTACCCGTTTGCACCGTGTATCAGCGCGGCGTGGCCGTTTTACATTTTGCGTTCTGCATTTTGCGTTTTGCCACGCGCGCCGCTTCGACAAATTTAGCGTGAATAATGCGAGTCCCGACGGGCTGCGCCGCGCAAGCTGCCCGTTACCGGGGCGCCGCAGCGCAGAACCGAAAACCTTCAACGGTTTCAGCGTACGTAGACCATGCAGGTGCACTGCGCACCTATGCGATTTCTGGAGGCATATATACACCGGAGCATTTGAATTGACTGGCAAGGTAAGGCTGAATTTAGAATAGGTATGGTAATTTACGAACTCTTTAAGAATTCGGTATCTGGGATCGTTTTCTGGCGCCAAGTGTTGTACAGTGAATCCTTCCATATCCGAACTCGTAGAGGGAGCAAAAGTGTTGGGATAATGAAATGTAGTCTTATTTTACTTAAATGCACATTAGGAAAATGGACAGTTTCTTTATATATTTGTGGAACGTGTATCCACAAACGTGTATTTGCTAAATTGCACAAATTCGTTGACGCCGGAAAAGGCTTCCATTGCTGAGCAACCATTGGTCCCAATTAACGGAGCCTTTGGATATTAGGGTATTCGGGCACAGGAGGCTCAATTATAATTCCTGTTGTAACCATACTGTGGACCGCTGCAGGTGAAATGTTGTCCAGGTTGTTGAATATTTCTCGACACGATTGTGCGTCTGTGATAAGTGCACGCGCTACGCGTCGAAATGTACATGTCTACGGGCTTTAGCGACGCGTACACAGATATCCCATAGGTGTTTCAGGGCTTCGTCCACCCGCGAATCCCCTATGCAAACCACTTCCCCTGTCCCATCCTCTCCTTCCCCAAGCTCCCTCGCGACCACAATTGCCTGTAACCGGTTATAGATTTGCGCGCGTACATACACGTGACGGCACTTGTACGCACGTGCACGCTACGCGCCGGCTCACGGGTTCTGACGTACGAGAATTCCAGGCTGATCCGTCTTGATTTAGAAGCAGACCCAGCGCGTCCGAATCCCGCGGCCGGATACCAACCGGCGGTATTGAATGCCGCTTACGGAATTAATTCGAGCCGCGTCCGTTTGATCGCGATTCGATTGTACACGGTACCCAACTTGCCCCGAAATATTACGGCCGTCTCCGTTTAACGAGCTAAGATTAGCGGCCCGCGATCCTCCCGCTGCCAGCTTGCGGGAATATGTTTCAAACGTTGCCCGGTATTTTAGCCAAGGCGGAACGCTCGATGCTCGATCCGAGAGGATATCGATTCCAACGTGCCGCGCACCACCCCGGCCGGCTAAGCACAAAGGTAGAGAAACCGTTGCAGCTCCGCTCGCGTAAAAATAGGCAAGATGCGGGTGCGAGCGATCGAGAGAGAGTATATAATAAGTAAATGTCAAGCGTTGGATTCACGATTCAGCGACAATGCGAAACACGAGAGCGTTTCGTCAACATTTCTGGCAGCGAGTCGGTCGCGAGATTTGCATCTGTCATGAAAGCACGCCGGCTAAGAAGCGATTGGTCGTAGAGGAGAGAAGTAACACGGAGGCGAGAAAACGTTTCCCAAACATCCGACGCAGCCTGCAGCTCGAGCAAAGTGAGACGTCTTAGCCGTTGACGGTGGATGGCCGTCGATGTGGAAGGCGCGTCTGAATCCTTAGGGAGGCATGGGAAAGCGTGGCGGAAGGGAGAAGGGTGGAGACGGGGCGACGAGGGATTCCAGCCGGGAAAAGGAACGTAAGACAGAGGCGGATGCGAAAGGAAGAGGGGTGGGCCCCACGAGAAGAAGCCACGTCGGCCGTGGGGTAGTTTATTTGGACACTGATTTGAAGCGAACGCTCGGAAATTTGACATTCCCGTGAACTTTCCGCGAGGCTGCCAGCTTACCGTATGCTTCTGGAAGCGGCCGCCCGCTGGGAACGGGTTACCATCCAGAGATATTTCGTATTTTCGTCGAGGCCAGACCGACTCTCTTTCGAATACGTAAACGAAGTGCTCCGAGTGAATATCGGAGACTCGCCGTTTGCGTTTGTTGCGAAATTCGGTGCTCCGTGGCATTTGTGCCATGTGTTGGACGTATATCTGCCCTTACTACTTAAGATTTAAAATATTCAATTTTTATTATTCTTCCTATTGAGAGTTTAAGATCACATTGACCATCAGGGACAATACCGCATATTGTAAATGCGAGGAAATGATTGCAACTTGGGTACACTTATTTGGATCTACAGTTTCGGTTGAATTACGAACCACGGTGTAGACTACATCTATCACGTACAAAGGTGCCCACTGAAATCGGTGATAGGTCTCGATAAGATCGTTCGATTGCGAGTCCAACCCCTGACAAACTAAGCCGCCGCGGTTCTAATATTTATATGTTTTATCGGGCAAACGTTGAACTATTAAATACAGTGTTCGATTAGTAGAAACACCAGACGTCTGCATTCAACAGTTAAATATGTTTAAAATAAGTATACTTTGTAACGACATTGTCGTGAAACGAAATTATTCTTTACTCTGCTTAACAAAACAAAAAAATAGATCTTTATCATTGTATGAAGAGAAACCGACACCTGGAACGCCAATGAATCCCACGATTCTATGTATATCTCGAGTTCCGCACCCCTTTCGCCTGGTCAAAGGGGGGTAAGAGACCTCTTGACCCCGCACATCTTTATTAACACGCGCAATTCCGATTTATTTCTGGGTCGATTAATCCTTCTGCACAGCGTGAGCATCTAGAGGAAAGAAAACGAAAGCTTCACGGAAGTCTATCGTACAGGCTACATTTATAGCGACTCTCTCGGCCCGTCACGTTGCATACCGTTTCGTCGTTTTATGCTCCGGTCACTTACGCGGAAACAGTGAATGGAATAACGAATGGACAGCGTTTGGAGCTTCGAAAAGTTACGGCCACGCGGATAGAAACGCCGTAGCGACGCTGTAACATTGCGAAAATAAACTGTAGCGCGGTAGCGAGCTGTTAACTTTTGATTCGCGACCGTGCTATTTTTATGAGTTTACAGCTTTCATTTTGTTACGGCAAATACTTTACTGGGCTGCGCGTTGTTTTATGTTTGTCGACCGTTATGATTGATATTATTCCCAGGATTGGATGATACGATGCAATCATTTCTTTTCGCATCAGTTGAATGTACAAAAATAAAGAAATTAATCGAACGTTTGATTGAAGACAAACTATTCTAAAGGATGAAAACCTGTTACTCTATAAATCATCACTGTTCCTGTGCAGAGTTTCACGGTGGTCTATTATAAAATTTTCTGTAAAGAATCATACAATTAGCCGTATCGTCTCGTGGCTCTCGCGGAAAATGTGTGGATCGCCGTGGGCGCGAGATAACCCGGAAAATTGTCGAAATCGTTATCGGCGTTGTTGCAAACGCGCAACTGCCGATGATTGACTTCGCCTCGGCTCATTACCGAACTGACACACACGGCTGCGCCCTGATAACGGTATTATCGACATTTGCCCCGTTTCGTTCCATCTCTATTCGCTTCGCTCGCCGATGATTACGCGCGTTCCTCTAAAACCCGGCTGTTTATTTTTCCTCTTCGCGCCGCGAGTGGTGCCGACCGTCGACCCTGACACCACGGTGCTCGTTGCCGAGATAAAAATGAAATTCGCCAACGGGCAGGATCCTTTTTTTGATATATAGACACCGTTCCGCGTGTTACGAGGCCGCGGGACGCGAAGATTATACGTGCGAATTCGTGATCCGATTACGCGTGCAGTAGGAATTAATTCTGCGCTGGTAATCCGGGCCGCGGCGTTCCAAATTCGCCAGAGAGGAACAGCAAAGAGAGAATATTATTTTCAGAGGGCCAGGAGGCCATGGAACGCGGTTAATTAAAGCGTTCAGCAAACACGCTGCCGCAGGAGGGTGCGGCGGTCGCGAGTCGGAGGGTGTAAATGAGCAATTAATTGTAAATTTTGGGGATGAGATGTGTTTATGATTCTCGAGTTCAGGATGGATTATTTGGGAAGGAGCGATGTGATGAAAATGTCGGATTTGATTTGAATTAAACCTTGGATCGGAATTGAATATACTTTATAGTATTAACACTGTATCTACCACGATTTTGTGTATACCTATATCGGCCAAAAGGTGTCTTTTGACACCTTTGCGTTTGCATGCAAATAATTGACAAAGCTGTCGGGATTTCAAATTATCAGTTAAATATAGATTTTGATGCATATTACATTGATGCATATTTGTTAGATATTATTTAATTAGATTGTACATTGTAAAATTAGTCACTGCAATAATCTACACCAAAATGCAACATGGCGGAAACCAAGCGAATAACAAAGTTATGCAGCAACACCTGTATTTTCCGTTACAACAGAAATCGGGATTCTCTAAACTGATTATAATTGATATGATGCAGTAAAATGGTGTTGATATTTATATGTAAAATGGTTTAAAATTAGAATTTATTATGAAATTCCTAAGGTGTCAAAGGACACCTGATGGTAGAAATAGGTATGCCATGTGCATATTTTAGATCCAGGATGAGTTGGAGGAAAATTATATCGCTGAATTAATTCGACAGCTATTGTACTAAAAGTCATCAAATTAGTTGTGGACAAATGATGGTACTTAGAGAATAATTTAAAGATAAAATTAGAAAAGTGTCTTTTGACACATCTTGGTAGAAATAGTGTTAAAGGAAGTGTTTTGAACATCGACGAGGAATGAAGGTGGAATTTCAGAAGATCAAGAAACTGAATAATTGTGAAACTGACGATATATAAATTTGGCTATGCTAGTGAAACCCAATTTATTAATACAATTTATAGTAGGTACTTAAAATGCCCAGAATAAACTTGCTTAGGCGAATAGAAAGTTTGTGGACGCCCCGTGGTATTTTTCCTTACTTACATTCAGTTCGTTTCGCAAATAAATGATTCTATATGGCCTCGTTATTTAGAAATGCAATGTAAGTCTCTGAAAGTACTGGACGAGTGAAAAGTGGAAATGAACATTTGAATAATTCGCATTACACGCGCAGGAGGAAGAAACGGCGCGATTGTACAATATATCGGAATCGCAAACGCGAATTGGAGGGAACTAACAGGTGCTCTTTATTGATGTACGTGTAGGAACGAACCAGTTACCAATTCTAATGCATTCGATGGCATATCAAGCCGATACTCCACATAGAGGAGGCACGAGTTCGCGCATTCAACCCGTATAATTTTCAACTCTCTAATTCACACAGACTGCTGGCCCGCGTGCGTTTGCACGCAAATTGTATCCGCTGCGAAGTCATTAAAGCAATATATTATAATTTCTATTGTTAAACTGATGGATAAAAGGATTCTAGCGGTTCCTAATTGTCCATTCGTGCAGAATTCACGACGGACAAACGCGCATGAATATTCTATAACTTGTAGCGGAATAATAATTGAAATTGCATAGTAAATATTCCAAAGTTTTGTTGCCTTTTCTGCATCAAAAGTGAATCGATTGAACCAATGGAAAGGTCAACATACTAAAACGAAAATACGTAAATAAACAAATGAAACTTCGCCGTGCAAATAATTTTTCAAACAAAGTTCCACTCCATTCGCAGATTTGCATTACAAAACTTTGGTCGTTTTGTTTTCCTTCGATCGTCGATCGCCGATGAAGGTGTTCAAACGTTTCCCCGCTGAATGGGACATAAACATTTTGTTTTAAAGCTTTTGTTCGGGATACAAAAGAGGGAAGAATAATGTAAATAAAAAAAACACATAAAAAACAGCGACCAGTCGCCGTCGAAAACGAGCAAACCACGTGAACGAGTAGATGGGGATAAAGTTAAACGGCCATCGAATTTACAATATATCTCGACAGAGCTTTTAGTACTTTCCCGCAGATAAGGCAAACACGTTAATGGATTTTTCCAACGGCGCCCTTTATCCATGCCGGTTCCAGCCATTTTCTATTATCTACACGCATCGAATAAACACGATAACCTAATTCAAATTGGCTTATCGTGCCGGTTCGCCGTAAACATTTGTCGCCGAACTGTTCGGGAGGCGCGAACGAAAAAGAGAACCGACCAGCGAACGCGTATCGTCTCGTTTAGTTCACGAAACCGATCGCGAGAAGCACGCGTGCGGCGTGTACACGTTCGAGTTTCGCACTGAAATCCCTCGGGGCGAAGTTCGTATTGCAGACTCTAGCGCACGACGTCAAGGAACGACTCGATCAGTTCGAAAAGAAGAATACGACGAGGGAAGAGGGAGAGAGAAACATCAAGCCGAGAGGTTAGAGAGCGAAATAAAGAGAGAACCTGCCAGGATCGCGTCCTTGCGAATTCACCGCGCGAACAGCACGCGGAAGAGGGGAATAAACGACGGGCAGAACCAATGCGGGAAAAGGGAGAGACGAAACTAGAAGGCTCGTCGAACTACGATTTGGAACGTTCAGCGTGCAACGAGGGGGAAAAAAAGGATAGCGGGCGGCCGAGGACGGGTGAAAGAGGCGAGCTCCACTGGCAAAACAATCAATTATCAAGGAAAGTTTCGAAAGCAACCGGGATTCGTTCGACTGTTTCTCCTCGACTCGAAAGCCGATTTTTGCGATCAGTTTCGAAAGGGCTGAGTATAAAGGGGGAAGGCCGGAGACAGAGAAAAGAAGGGCGAAGAAGAGGGGAGGAAAATCGTTGCGAGGAAAAGGATCCCGGCTACTTTAACCGAACTCCTAGAAAACTTTCCCGTACGTACAACCATCCCGCTCCACCGTTCCGATACCCTGCTACCAAGGAGCGAACCACCACCTTGTGACCCTCCGGGCAAGGGAATTGATTCGTGTTCCGTACTTTGCGCGATTACGACGACCCTCGAATATAAATCGACAGCCCCGACGGACTTGACAGGGATGGGTTTTAGTCGCGGCGCGTTCACCATCGTGCCACGAGACGCGCCGATGGGACGGGGCGCGTTTAATTGCGGAACGAAAAAATTGACAAGCACGACGATTGCGACGTCGCGACGCTGCATCGACTCCGAGGAAAACTCGACCTGGGTCAGGCGACAAATGAGTTTTGCCGAGGGCGGGGAGACGGCGGAGGACGAAGGGATTTTCTTCGCCTCGTTTCGCTCGTCGTTAAGCGATGGTATTTGTACGCTGTTACGCGTCGCTCGGGCAATACGTTCTTGGCGATTTTATGACAGGATGAGCGTGGACTGGATTGGCATTGAAAATTGCTGGAAATAATTCGAGATATAATTGGATTGGATTGGAGGCAAAATTGGAGGAAATTGGTAATTATTGCAGCACTAGGATTTAGTAGTATTCGCTACGTTTCCAAATGAATAATACGTTAGTTAAGTTTACCGCCAGGCAAGAATCAGTGCTGGATAGTTAAAAGAAATTTGATAAATGATACCGAAAGTAACAGCGTCCCTGAACACCCAGGCCACTGTGCGGCGCCGAATGATACAGCATATTCAATAACCGTCTCGTTAAAACCGCAACGAGGCAACAACTTTGGCACCAAATTAAGCCGGAAAATCGCAGGAAAAAAGAAGGGAAGAACATCAAACGAACTCTGCCAGACGCTTAAACCAGAAGCAACCACGAAATCGTGCGCCGCCTAACATTCCGTGCACGTTGCCTAGTTTCAAGTGGATCCAGACTTTCCTGGTCGGCCGAGTTTATCGGCGAACGTCGTTAAGCGCTCGGGCGAATTGGGACGCCTTAATTAACATCGATTTCTTGGCGGTGGAATTTCAGGAAACGGAAAGCAGCCAGCGGTGCACGGAGGACGCGGTCGAAAATGTGTTAACGAGCGTGCAAATAGTGGTGGATCGCAGATGTACGAGCGCTAAGTGCCCGACAAGAAACGATCTTCCAGTGAATGTAATCGAAGCGGAGGATACGCGTTACTGGTTTAGGGTGCAGGTTAAAAAAGAGGCCCGACACGGCCAACTTATCGAACGGCCAACAACTCGAGGCTGTGTAAGGAAAAAATCTGGGAACTGGAAACGCAACTGTTTACAGTGCTATCGGACCGAGGGCAGAGCAGGATTTGCACGGCTTGAGCACCGGCATCTCTAACCCGGGATGATGAAGCAGACTGCAGGCCGGCTGAAAGCAAAGAAGCCGAAGCCGCTCGAGGGCTTTCGACATTTTTTTGCTCAGAGACGCGGAGCTCCGTCGCGAAACCGCGATCCGTCCGGAAACGTTTTCGCTTGAAAACGCAACACGGCCGAAGGCTTTCGTTTTCGTCGTGCAACGACGATGTTGAGCCTCCTGTAGCGACAAGTCGCTGGAACTGCTTTCACCTTGCCGGTGTTTTACTTACATTTGGAAGGGAGGACGATAATTGGAGAAATCGTTTAGGATTCGAGGTTGATGAAACAGGTTCACTTCGGGGGTGGGAGATCGCTTCTGTGCCAGAAATATTTATGTCCAGTGGTAATACAGTCATCTATTGTATTACTGATCTTTGGTATAAAAGAATTTAGCTGAATAAAATATTAAAAAGGTATCACGGTTTGTTGGAAGAGTCGAATAAAATTCTATCAAGGTACAAGGGTGGTAGATCAAATACGAAGACGAAAAGTATGAATTCTGCTGTGCTCTAAAAAGTTGCATATATTTCACTTGCAAAGTGCCATCCATGACCGCAGCTATACAATAAATGTATAAATATATTTAAATCTTGCCTATTCCACAAATAGCTACATGAATCTAGTCCAAAGCTAATTTATTAAGTTCCCCATCTCTATCATCGAACCACCAGAAAATTTTAAGTGCACACTTTCTTTCGTTGAATCCAACGTTCGCCTCTTTACAGTGAAGTACTAAACCAGTAATGTTAAATATAGAGCACAGGATTTTCATTTAACTTCATTGCCGAAAAGACAATTTCTTCGTAGCTCTGACTCGAGCAAGAATATCCAAGGACTGTTGCATAGCGCGATGGAACCGAGCGAAAGAGAAAGATAGTTAGACACACTTGTCCCTCGTAACAGCACTCGTTACACGAGACGTGTCCAAAACTAAATTTTGCCTACGTGCCCGGCGAACGAGTATGCACGACGACAGCCGGGGCCTCGCACAATGGAGGCTACGAAATCAGAGATAAGTGGCGCCTGGCGACGGAATTCTGAAATACCTTAGGGGGTAGGGACAAGGTATTTAATATGCGTGGGAAGGAACGACCACGTCCAAAACGCCTTTCGCCCTTACCTTCTAATTTATGCAGCCCCCAACGTTTTCTACCATTGTGCTATGAGCACGGTATATTTGGGTTAACTGCTACCTCCCGAGCAACCGCGACATTTCGTTCGATTCGCTACTTAATTTTCTGGTATTTAGCGAAAGATCTTTCGGACAACTTTCACGAAATTGTTGGGAAGTTTATAGGACCCAAGTCAGTTTCCATAATTGTGTATTTTCTTCACGTAGTGCATGGTACAGTGTTAGGGAACTCGATGCACGGAATAATTCATGAGTTTTATTTCTGAGAAATTACATTTTTCATTGTACACGTTAAATGAAATTTTCCAACAATATACGGCTACGTAGCTGTGAATAATAAATTGGAACATAAAAATACCCGTGGTCAGGGTATCATCTGTCGCGACATATGAAAAGTAAAAAAATTAAACTTCTGAGGTACTTGGCTTTCTCGTAGATTGAGACTGCAAAAATATATTTTCCAAATTTTCCTGTAATGATGTAGGTCAGAAAGAAAAGCTGAGGAGTTTCGAAAATATCAACGCGCACTCGGTACGTACACTTCATAATTTAAGAGGTTACTCTCATTAGGTGAATAATGAATTCTTCGTAATGTACTACTTTACTCCCATATTTGCCCTCGAATCAAAGCTCCTGCTATTTACCGCCTGTAAAACTGCAGCAGAGTGATCAATTATTTCGCACAAAGTACACACGACAAATAAATACGCGGTAGCTGATCGATGGGGGTGCACGTGCCCGTCGTTTCATTATATGTACATTCAAATAATGGAGCGCAACGTGTCGACGGGCGTTACATTTTTATCGTATTCACCACTTTACACTGATCTAGCCCGTTGAATCGAACGCGTGACGGCCAATATTTAAGCGTATAAATGTTGATTATCGCTTGCAAATCGAAATCGTGGCTGGACAATTTTCACGCGTATTCGAACACCGATAATAGCATTACGGTTCGCATAATGATGCGCCGCATGACGATTTAATCGCGACATTTCGCGAAGTGGAGGTAATTGTAGACGTTGCTCCTTCGTGTGAATTTGCATTTGTTTGAACGATTCGAAATTGATTTATAAAAAAAGAAAACTTGCGCTAATTGCAGTTGATTGGATTGATTGGATTGATTGGAACGATTGCGAATGAAATTCTGTTTGCGACAAAGGCGACGATTTTGACGTACAAGCGAGACTTTATTGGCAGAGAAAATCTACTCGTTGCTCGAGGTTTGCTTTGGCAGCGGCATCTTAATAAAAGTCCGTCCGGGTTTTTGGGCGCAAAAAGGCGAATCGGACAGCGTTTAATTAAACCAATTGAATCCCTCTACTTGGCGGAAAGTTTGCTAGCGGGGCCGGAGTGAATTAGTTTCGCCTAAAAAGTTTCGTAAAGGCTGATAATCAACCGTCGAATGAACCCTTCCTCGTTTCGTAACCGTGGAATTTCATCCTGGCTACAATGGGTGAATTTCATTTGAAACAAGTACTGCAGACGATTCTCCTTCAGTGCGATTAGAAACGGAGCAAGGAAAAAAAAAAGAAAAAACAACGACGGGAGAGAAAAGGATTACGCTAATAAGAAGAGCACCCTTGCCCCCTTCATCGACATTTGGATAAATCTGTGTAGAGGCATCCATTTAAGAATTCCATGAAAGAGCGTCCATTTGCTACGATCCGCTAATTACGAACTTAAGGGAGAAAATTCGCGAAACTTCGGCTAACGCGGACACTTCGATGAAGATAACTCGAAGAAGCATGCTAGGTGGGGTAGATCTGTAACCGTCGACGTAATCTCCTCCCCTCGTTAGGGGCGAAGGGCGAGAGGGATGAGAAGAAGGAGGGTCGCGAAGAGAGCAAGGAAGCTGGCTGGAAGTGCTGGACGATCTTTCGAACTCCGGACTCGCATCAATTAACGCCAAAACTCTGAAGGGGACTTCAAAGGAGATGGCTGGTCCATTATTCGACCATCGCGACTCACCCTCGCTGCTGTCGTTTCCGGTCCGGCTTTATCCGGCTGAATGGCATCTACTCCAAGATGGAGAGTCGCTTTAGACAATAATCCGAATCTGCGTCCTTTTAGTCCGGGCCTATCGCGCTAACGATTTGCCTCTTCATCTTCGTGAATCACGCGCGACCGACTAAGTAGACGATGAGCTTCTACGTTCCCGGATGGGAAGGATTGTTTCGATGCTATATTTTTGCAGGAAAAAAATGAAACGGTGCAATTTTCTGTCGTTCCTTACTTCCGTGTTCTTTGGTGGCACCTTATCGACGATGAGAATGCAGAGAATAGAATCGGATACGTAATACATTGATCACTTACGTGAAAATTACTGGATGGATTAACTGGTATCGATTGTTAAGTCTATGAATATCCGGCCTGACGTTACAGTAATAAAGTTACAGTAAAGATAAGTGAGATTTCGAAATATCTAGAGAGACATCAAAATTGTTAATACCCTTACAGTAATAGGGTATTACTACCAGTTAATAATATAAAACAATTCGTCAATTTTTGCGTCACGACCATGCAGGCTTCTAATAAATACATTCCTCTTTTGTCTGCATTTAATTAGTATACTTGACAGAATGAAAAGGACAACTACGCTGCCCGCTTAAATGTGGAAAACTAACTATACAATAGAACTTTGTACAATTTCCAGAGCGCAATAAGAAAGGCACAAAGGAAGAGCAAAGAATTAATGAAACTGCGGGACTTAATTCTACGGAGTTGCATAGCCTGCGATAGGAGTGCCATTCTGCGAAACGTACCAGAGCACTCGCACAATCAAGATCTCAGATTAACTCTATCCATTCGCGAGCGTTCATTTAACAACATTTCCAGCGGAGCTGCCCTGCATCACACAAACTGATGAGGCCGACTTCAAGCAGAAACCACAACTTCTGCCCGCTCGAAATCAACCTTATCATCCGACGATTCTCGCCGAGTCTGTTTAAGCGAAAAATTTAATACCCCCGGATGATATTTTCGTTCACATCCGCCCTGGAGATATTTCACGTATCGGATCGCTTCCAACAGATATCTATGATTAGCCCCGGCGAAATCGGCCGCCCCGGAGAAACAGTAACGTGCACACAAAGTCGACTGAAGTCGACAGAAAGGGGGTAGCAAGCAAAACGGATAGATGCATACGAAAAGAATACAGAAGTTCGGCGCTGGAGAACGAGAGACGAGCGAGGAAACGGAGAGGGTTGCACGGTGCCAGGAAAATCGGCCTGGCGAAAATAAGCTTAATCTCGCTGAGTGAAATCGTTGCCAAATGTAATGCGTCTCCTGTCGATGGGAGAGACCATCGCGAGCCGCCGCGCCGGCCAGCCCCTTTTCTGACGCGCGAATCGACAACGTAGAAACGAGCTTGCACCCTTTCCAACCCTGTAACCTCCCTTTCTTTCATCCCCGTACACCATCTCTCCCTGTCCATTCTCCCCGGATCTTTTTTAGCCGGCACACAGCCGACCAATCTCGCATCGACGGATTAGCGGGCGCGGAATAAAACGAGCACGATGGACAAAAAGGGAAGAAACGCGTCGAAGACGTGAAAGGTGGTTGAAAAGAGAAACAAGGCTGGGGGAAAAAAGGGTCGACCGAAATCCGCAAGCGGAGCGTGTTTCAAATATTTGATTTCTGCTTGCGTTGGCAAAGCACCCCAAACGTTAACGCTTTTTTTTTATCCGACATCCTGTATTTGTCTTTTATAGGTACGTACCGCCGCCAATAAAATTCGGTCGGCACGGTGTACGCCGGCGAAAGGTGGAAGCAGCCGCCTCTGGCGCCGATCTTTTGATCGGGAAAAATCTCGCCAAAAACGGGGACGACGAGGCAACGCGCTGCGGCCCACTCCATTTACGTTCCGCTTCATTCCGGGCACGGACACTTTGATCGAGCAGGACACCGAACGTCGAACGTACGTGGCCTTTACGCTGATTTTCGTCTTGCCGGCCGATCTTTCTCTTTTTTTGCTAAATTAACGGTCGCAAGGCCGTCGCGTAAAGCGCGACGTGAGTAGAAGACCGAAGAGGGTTGAAAGTAAGCGATATCTGCCCCACGTCGAGGGACATTTGAAACGTCCAAGATTTCTCGCCATTTTCTTTCCGGAAATTCCGGAACGTTAGATGTATCAATGAAACTGGAAAGAAGAATAGATGTGCAACCGTTCGTCACGCCCCTTTCTATCATTTATTTATTTATTTATTAATTTATTGACGGCATGCAGCCTTTATATAAAAACAGTGGCAAGTAGACACGTTCGCTCGGTATATAGTACAAATTCAGTTAACATAATGTTTGAAGAGTTGAGTCTTTAGAGATGCTCTAGAGTGCACAAAGAAGTCGATGTATTGGTAACAGTTATTGCCTAAAGAGGTGATCCTAGTAACTATTGAGTTCGAGCTAAAAAGTGTCTTATGCGTAGGAACATGAAATAGAGATTTGTTTCTCCTTAGGGTCCTTCCCGGTACGCTAAAATTAATTAGTCTTGTATAATTCTTTTTGTGGCGAGAGATCTCAGATTGAGTTGGTTAAGCAAGGGTACATAATCATGGTCATAGCGAGTGATGGGAGAGTTTAATTTGTGCGATATAAATCGTAGGAATTTGTGTTGGACCCTCTCTATTTTTGAAATCTGGGAAATGGTATACGGATTCCAGGCCGTCGATGCATACACTAGTATTGGAACCACCAAGGTGTTATATAGATAAAGTAACGTACGAGCTTTTGAAAATTATAATATAAATAAATCATTGGCGACAAATAAATCGACGGATTGTTCAATATCTTTCACCCCAAGCTTGCTTGAACAAAAATCAATAGAATGGTCGCGAAGGGGAAAGGTAAAGAATGTTTATATAAGTTTATAAAATGTCACGTCTGCTTCTATTCTGTTAAGCGTCTATAAGCTGTACTCAGACAATACCACCTGCCAGTCGATCCTATGTACTAGGAAATGTAGGTGCTGCAATATTCATATGATTATGTCGATGAACAATATTCTGCACGATCTCACCGAAGACCCAGAGACCTGCTCTATACCGCTATTTATGGCCGCGTGGACGTCGCAAAGTAGAATCGCCATTATCTACGAACTTTCTTCGCGACCTCGATATGTAAATTTGCGCGGGCTCGTATATCCGACAGATCGGAATGTCGAGCAAATTACATTATGCAATATGCAGGGGAGGGTCTATATCCGTGTGGATTCATGCCTCGAAACGTCGCACGGCGAATGAAGGGGTTCCGTTTCCGCGGCGACTCGAAATCGACTATTTCTTTACCTTTATGCGAACTTTCTTCGCGTTCCCTTGTTCCGGGGAAATGTTTGCCCGAAGAAAATACATCGGTCGCGTCGTTATAATCACTTTCATTGCGTAACTGGTAAAAAATGAGACTTCGTAACGTTGAAACGATTCTATTGAAATTCGTAACATAGCGCAAGAAGAGATTTTTTGTTCATATTCGTTGAAAATAATTCTTCGCATTGAAATTGAAACAACCCGGTGTATACAGTCTTTCCGATTATTTCAGCGTTATTTAATCGCGCGAGGAAATCATGTTTCGCCGTTATTCATGAAATAGCGAACAATAGTCGAACGTGGACGTCGATAATACGGTTTCAAAATAAATTCTCATTCGTCGCCGCAATAAAATCGGACGAATTTCTATCGAAGCGGAAAGCCAGCCGCGCGCTCGCTTTCCATAAATTCAATTACGAAAATGCGCGCGAATTATTTACATCCTATTAAATTTTCGATAACTCGCCGCTGCTGCTAAGCCGACAAGGGTCCATTATCCCATCGTTTAAATACATCCCGCGAGTGAAACCACGCGGAAAGGAACATCACTCGTGGAAACGCGTTTTCAATCGGCGTTTACTCGTGCATCATATTAATTACAAAGCTTACCCCGCTGAAACGAGACGCGTAAATTGGATACGGTAACTCGCGTAAGATTAGATTGTGTTAGATCGAATTCGGAAAAAACAATTGTCGTATGGTGCATCGCGCAGCACGATTAATTCGTGGGATTGAACTGACGAGATGGAGCAGATTTTATAGATGGACCTACCAGGGCTATTTTCACCTACAGACATACATACGTGCACAATTTAGAGGCACTCGTTCGCTGGGACAAATTCGGGGAAGATTTTAATACATCTTCCAGTTGCTCTACTTGTTTTGGGGAAACACAGCTGCGGATGAATATTAATTCTTACATAAATAGATCTCAGAGATGAATGGAGCCAGCTAGGCACCAGCCACGTCTGAATTCGTGGGCGGGAAGAGCAAGGACGTGCTACTCGAGTGACGTATATGAATTTCATCCAGGAGGTGGTGTCAAATGTGGCACGCTAGTCGAGTTACAGTAGCCATGAAGTGAAATTGCGTTATTGGGCTGCGCCTCGGAAAATTATGACGCAATTTTGTGAATGGAATGAGAAATTCGCAGACACTTGTCTTAGCATTATTCGGTAATAACTAGACAATATATAACTTGATAAGAAAATTCATATTCTGCTGGAGACGCATTTTGTAATATTGTATCTGCGTGTTAAAATCTTTCCCGCTCGATAATACTGAATGATAACTCGTTTGTTAAAGTGGATTTTACGCGCGTATATCATTTTTGCACCGATCTCAAAGACCGGGAAAATATTTGATTTTCATTTCTTAGAAAATGAGCACACGGTATACTCAAGTAACGATTTCGCACCGAGTTCCACGTTTACGATCTTATTCTCATATTTTATCGCGCGAGGCAACTTCACATTTTCGATTGCTTCTCTATTTTAGCGTGGCCTCTCCGCAGGCAAAGTACGAAACAGCATTTTTACCGCTATCATAGTTGTATAGAGGCGCACGGTTGCGCAACCGCCCATCTTTCGCATCCCAGAAAATCCGATAATTCCTCCCGCAACGAGGAACAGAGGGGGTGGAAAAAGCGCAAGCGAGAAAGGGTGAGAAAAAAGGAATGAGTCGGGCTGAAGCCAGGTCGTTCCGGTAACAACGTAGACGCTCGTTACACCTCTGTGCGTGTATGGTGTGAATTAAACGGGGAACACTGCCGCCGCGCCGCATAATACTATTCTCGGTGATATAAGCGAGTTATTGCAACGATTAAACCGTTCCGCGTTTCGCGATCAGTAACCCGAAAATATAACAATTATTGAAAATCTTCATTGACACTGACGAGGTAGTAACTCGAATATAAATAAGTGTGTGCAGGAATAAATAGACTGGCAACGAAGGATTTGTTAACTGTTAAAGTAGACACGCTGTGTCTGGATATTAATGCGAATATAATCAGCGAGGAAATTAGAAAATACAGGTCGTTACTTCTAAGATTCTTATCGCATTATTTGTAGAAAAAACGTACATCAGAGTGGTCGAGCAGTAATCTGAAAATAATTGCCAGGTAAGTGTACAAGGGGGAAGTAGGGTAGAATATGGTATACCTGAGGGTCACGGAAAAATTAAGCGGACAAATATCGAAACTAGTTACTATTCAAGGTTGATCAACCCAGCTCTATTGGTTTAAACTTAGGTAAATGTCATGCACGCCAAAAATAGTGGAATGGAGCTAAAGTTAAGGAAAGCAACCCTTCAAGTTAAGCTTTAACAATAATTACTCTCATTACCTCTGCGAATTAAAAATAACGTTTCCTCCATCCATACATCCGAATTAATCACGACGGTTCAATACCTCAAAGATGCTACTAACAACGGAACCCTATCAATCCCTCTCAATATACCACCCTCGTGAAAACAACCTCGCCTTAAATGCACAGCTTCCAATATGTAGCTAGATCAAACAATCGTCGCATAAAAAACTCCAACGAATAAACCAAAGAGCCCATACTAAAACCTTTTGACTCGCAATTTCACGCGAACGAACGATCGACGGCGATCGTCAATCACAACATGCTCGGTGCATCGAGGCCGTGCAAACACAGGTGCACGCGCTTAGCATCGGAATCTCTTCGAATAACTCTAGGGACCGTTTTCCCCATCCGGCGTACGAGCGAACACGCTGCGGCTTCTAGCGCCTAATAACCCGCTCGTCGATCGCAATTCCGTGTAATTATGGATCCACCGATACGCGACCGTGCTTTACACACGTACATACACCGACAAACCGCCAGGATCCCTGAACGCGGCTATGCACGTCCGTGAAACCGCAGCCGATCTATGCTCGTGAGGCACAAGCTGGTTGAAGCGGCGAGGAGAGGAAAACAGCCAAGGTACCTTCGCCATAGATAGGAGGACACTATCTCGAGGAGCAGACGTCGCTGAAGATGTGGCAGGGGTTGTTCGAGAGTTACCGCCGGTTCATTTACCGGTATTGTTGCACGCCACCCTCCTGCCTGCAGCTTCTCGACGTACCTGCACCCTCTCGCAACCATCCCCCGGTGCAACACCTTCTGCTTCTCTCTATCTCTCTTTCTCTGTCCCTCTCTCTCTCTCTCTGATACGCTGCACCAGTCGTCCTGCGCCCTACCGCAGCCTACATCCAAATGCATTCAACGTGAGCCACTTGAATATGCGTGCGTGTAGACACACGGACAAGTGTTATACTCATCGACATCGACCTGACAGAGTAGGCGTCGTCGGAAGATACTTCGGTGACTCGGATACACCGTTGTCACGCGGTGGGATTGTTGAAGTCAATGTGAATGGTGTCGGTAAGAGAGGATTTAGCTGTTTGGGTTTCGATAGCTTCGAAGGGGATGTTGATGAATTGCAAGGCGGCGGTAGACAGGGCACGGATGTGTATTTTGAGAGTTTGTTTTATTTTTATGCATGACGGGGGTTGCTTCGAATGTTACGATACTCAGCGAAACTTCGGAGATATTTCACAGAAGTTTAAGAAGGGTGTATATACATATATTAAACACTAACCAGGAAGGTTAGGCAACCCGGAAAATCAGAAAATGATGAAACTTTGCGTAACAGTAAAGTATGTTGATACAAAATGACTAGCTAATATGCTTTAAATACCATACAAAGTTTCCAAGTGAAATATAATCAATTTGCGCTTGCGGTTAAACCACTTCGAATAAAAAAAAATACGGTATTGCGGTGGTGTACTTTTGGAACGGGTGAACAATAGAACAAAGCTGGAGTAGCTGACGATGAATCGCGCGTAGAGCTCGAGCAAACTGCTGGATTCGTGAATGTAAAACCAGAAAGAAGCGGAAAGCGAGGCACGTGCTGTCGGAAGAATAGCGACAGTGAGGAAGAAGGGGGGAAAAGGATTTTAATTAGCGACAATAATTAGCACGCTCGTCAGACCGCCTATCAAAGCGTGTACTTCCAAGTATGCCTGCGTTGCGTCAATTTGAGCTGCGTCGTGTTCGTGACGCGCTTGCCTTTTCAAACGTTCGAGCAACGGAAGCATCCTCGAAAATACGAGGGTGCAGAGAAGCGGGCCGAATCTGGAATACTGTTAAATCGTTACTACGAAAACGCTTCGATATAACCGCAATACAAATAATCCTGAACCATTCTTCACCCGTGTGCTCGTTTGCAATTGAGAAGAAATATTCCAGTCTCCTGGATTATCGCTATAAACGGCTATTCCAATTCGTTTCGTAAGAAGCCGCGTATCTATCCCAATGGACGCGCACCGACTGAACTAAACGTCGCGCGTCGTTTCAATTGCCCCTATATTTGGATTACGTAAAATCTCTCTGTTGGCCTCTCCGTTCTCAGACGGTACACAGAGCTGAGCTTATCGGAAGCAATGTACTCAACATTATACATTCTACAAATTTGTACATTCTCTAATTTTATATTTCGCCCACTTAAACGGTGCGTTAATAAAACGAAGCAAACCTATTCTATTCATGAACATGAGAATTCGTTCATACATATAAACTTTTACAGACATCTGTTCGCAGCCCCGTAAAAGCTCGTGCCAATTACGCTTTCGAAAAATTAGTCGAGCTTCGTCGTTTTTATTTTCCTTCCCTTTGAGCCGAAAGTCCTCTGCCGTGGCCATTTAAAACGGACAGGGTCGAAAAATCTCTGGTTATTTGTTTAGCCGACAAACAGAGCTGCCATTAGCAGGTAAACAATAATGAAAATTGTATCGCAACGCAACGTGTCATCGTTGCACAGGATTTCCAATTTGTTTAATAGAATTTGCTTGGAGAAACATGAAGTTTGAACGTCAAAGGGGTTACGACAAATCGACGCGCAGCCTCGTTGTATCAATCTCGTGAACGTGCAGGGATAAGGTAAACGGCAAAGCTTCCGGAACATTTTCCATTATCCAAACGGATCGTGTCGCCGTCGAAACTCGGAAGAGCCGTTCGGAAAGCGCCGATTCGAAACAGACAAGCGTGTGCATCGTGGGGCTACGCCTTCGCCGTCGACGATCGTGGGACTCTAGTCTTTGACATGCACCGAACCACTTTACCTCGGCCATTTGCAATTAAAAACAAATTAATTACACTGCAAGCCGGTTGTCGTGCCCACCCATCGGTTTTTATTCGCGCAAGCCTGGCCCCCGTGGTACTTTATGCCTCCCAGCGACGTGTATGTACGTGTGGACGTATGCATTGAAAGCGGTACAGAGCCGAAGAAGAAACAGTAGGGGAGACAAAAAAGGAGCGATTCGCGCGACTTCGTTCAGGAACGTTAAAGATGCTTGAGATTCTTTCGAGCGGCTCGGGATCCGCGTTCACGCGCTTCAGCAAACTTTATGAATACCGGAATTCTTTTTCCGTCGCGAGAATCGCCGCGTTTTATTGCGTCGCGTCGTTTGACTTCCTTGAATGTTGCTTCGACGGAACGACCATGGATATTTTTCGACCGCTTGCGACCCAGTTTCGGATCATAGAAACTATTGCAAAGGAATTTTTGTCTGGCCAGGCATTGCCCATAATTAATCGAGCTCCGAGGTGCTAATTCAAATAACGAGGAGAACGTTCAACTAAGGGTAGACACGTGTATTTTCTGCTGCGCATAATTTATATGCGTTTAATGTACCGTCACACTGGATAATGATATTCTATATCCAACATTTGTTTAAAATTATATATAAGTCTACGTGTCGATAAATAGCATTATAAATTAGTCCTATTCGCGCTGATATACACGAAGAATATTTCCTTCTCCAATAACACAACTTATGTTCAAACGTTCGCAAGATATGTCAGCATACACCTGCATATTATCAGTCCAACATGACGCCCACGTTCTAAACCCTCGGCCATGTTTCTTGCACCCCACATTCGCAGCAGGGGCTATTCTTAAACCGTTCATCCACCGGAGCGTGGCTTGTCAGCGCCCTCCGCCCACTGAGGAGAGAAAAGTTGTGCCGCTTTAAAAGCTAGCTCAAGAAAAATTCCAACGCGACAAGCAGGGAATCCGTATTATTCTCAGCAACAAATCGTAATAATCCGTTTCGCAGACACACACCGGTGTATATCGCACGTATTCTCGGGCAGGGAGAAACGTGAAGTCGATCGAGATCCCGCGGTTACACGATCCTCTCATCCGCATTGCCGACGGAACACCGTAGTCGTCGGGGGCTATAAATAATTCACGAGGAAGCCTTGATAATGAGTTTACGAAGAATCGGGAACAAGGGAAACCCGAGGAAAACGGATCCTTCGAATCCGCATGCCGAATAGGCGAAAGGTTTACGAAGTATGTTGGTAACGATCGCCAAGAAAGAAAGGGTTGAAACTTTGTCGTGGGAAAAAGAAATGAATGTTACGAATTTGGGGCCTAAAAGTCGTTTCCTTTGTTATACAATAACGTGGTACAATATACGGATAGTACAGTTGCCAAATTATTATCTGAATACCTGGTACTACATAAAACCATAAGAAATGCAGTAAAGGAAAGGGAACAAAGGCTCGTGTTAAACTATTAATAAAACATATTACCGAACACCCTTTTCTTCATAATCATAAGCGACCATAGGGTTTCCTCGGAATGTATGTACCGTACAAATGCATATCATCCATCGAGCAGATCCGACGTGATACACGGTGGACACGCCTGTGCCCCACGTTTTATTAGCTTATGCCTGTCCAAAGTAATTTGTGGGACAGTCCTCTAAACGTTGGATCAGTCGCTACAGAAAGAAAGCATAGTGGTTGCTTGCGGGGTGGATTAGGAGGAACTAGGTCGGAATCTTAAACGAGATTTGTGCGCCACAGAGAGGTCTTTGGATATTGTGCAAAGAGGGGATGGAATAAAGTGTTGAACGGTGGATTAGGGGTGCCTGGGGAAGTGGTGCGTTTAGAAGAGTGTTTGCGAACGTCAATTGCCGTCAAGTGAATTGGATCACAAAAATCCAAGAGGAGAATTCTCTGATTCGATTCCATAAATTTCGAATCCAAAGATATCGACGACTCGACCGCCTTCAAGCTCAGAATTTTCATTTTGCATTTTGTATAAATTTCAGATTTCCAGTTTCTGTTTTAGTAGAAAATAAATGTCGAACATAAACGGGAACTATACAATGATATTTAATTCCGTGCTACCACAATTTCGAATTTCCAAAGTGCGTTAATCTCTTATACCAAGTTATACCGATCGAGTGTTTCAAGAGGAGGTTTACTACGATAATGCAGTTTCGCCGGTGATTGAAGCTCATCCTCATCTTTAGCTTCACTTATGCTGGTTAAGATCGGCCCGCAGATGCGCACCTGTGCACACAGAGATACCCGACTCTGAACCGTAATTGATTTTATTGAACCATCGTCGCTTACGTATTGATTGAGCGTGATAATTGACATCCGACTTAATGGAAAGGTAAACCGATTAACGATAACGACGTCAAGGAAAAGAGATATTACTTTGCCTCGATTAATCAACGCACCTGTTTCGCGTCAGACATCAACGCCCACGTGTTTACACGTAAATGGCCACGCGTCTACGGACCACCTGTCCACGCCGTTACAGGTAGCCCAGCCTTAAACCTGTTCTCTCATCGCACTTTCCTTTCACTTCGCTCCGATTGTGACTACAATGACTGTCAGTTCTTAGATGTTCGCGCCTTTCGCACGAATGATACATGATACGTTACGAGAAGGAGGAGGTTGCAAGGAAAAAATTGTTACCAATAATTTATAAGTTACTAAAATAATAAGGGATGACCGGAGTATTCTCAATGTCGACTTTGATTATTTCGAGTATACAACTCACATTTGTGTCTCGTGTTCTGCTCTCTGTGCAGAATAATTCGCGTAAAATTTGTGTATGTTTATGAACAAATTTGGTCTATCAGTTTTAAACTATTTCTATCATTTGAACAATTAGCAAGAAAAGGTCAAGTGCTTTGTGCATAATATGTCTTGGGTTATTTACAGCATCTAATATCATAGAACATTTTGATATCAGGCAATTCTAATTAAACGTGACAATATTCCAATGTATTTTGGTGCAGTAATAACCTTTCCCCAATTAATACAGACATGTTTAAAAAACTGAGTCTATTACAATTGCAAAAATGGTAACAGTCAATATTATAATCTAAGATACCTCGTGCATTGAATTCTAAAATAAAAATGAAAACGAATACTCGAAATTGTACGAAGCAAACACTGTTCGAAATAACCTGCGTCACCGAAAAAATTCAACGAGTCGCGGAAGGGCGAATTGGAAAAATTATTGACATAAATTACAGAGTAACCCCGTGACTTTAGACGTCGGAAAAGTTTTCGCGTCGAAGCGGAAGGTTATCGGGAACCGTATGTTCGTGTGCGCACAGACATTCGCCAAGTCAATCGATTTTCTCACTGATGCATCTGTAAAGTGCAGAGGAACGAGTAAATAAGTATCTCACAGAGATCGTTTATCTAAATTATATTTTTCATCCCCTACTGTGTTTAATTCCCGTTGGAGCCACGGGAAATTATTAGTTCCTCTAAATCGACATTTTACTATTCCAATTTATTAGATGTACACTACTAACGGAGCGGTTGCAAATTAGAATAATCGAAACTGAAACGCGCAAATTCGTTAGCATAGAAAATCGAAGCACTCTTTGAAACAACGCAAAGACCAATAACACAGATCGTCAAACGTGAATACGGGTTATAAATAATTCAAAGAATACATTATTAATCGCAGTCGTATGTCGTTAAAATCGTAACAATATTTTTGAAACAGAACTGGTATTATTGTAAAGGAATTTTAAATTCCATTCTCTGATAATTTCGAAGCGTTGATAATAATTTTTTCGGCCTCTGTACATTGCTCGCTCGGTGGCTAGACTTGCATCGGTTCGTCGCTGCTAGCGTAGAACTTTGCGGAGTCGCGAATGGAAAAGAGGAAATGGGTCAGAGGGAGTCGCAATAAGTGTGTGTACGCACGCAGCTCGGATCATTACGCGCTCGCCGCTGAAAACTCGCGCCTCTTTTATTCCCTGGCGTGTTTTCCATCGACTTGAAGACGCTTCGGTTCGCGTTGTTTGCAAAAGTCACGGCCCCCTTTCTGCCCTCCTTTAATGGCCGCCATCTTTCTTGCACCGAAGAAAACGCTGCGACGGAGCGCGCTATAAAGGCTGCGGACCGATCCAGTAGAATGATGTCGATTATGCACAGACTGTCTGGCTCGCGGGAGTCTTTCAGATTGGCGATCGTTCGAGTGAGAATGGGATTTGGTGAAACGATTGAATTGTAGGGGATCTATGGTAAAGTGCATTCCGCTGTTGATAATTGATGATATTGGACAGAAGGAGAATAAAAATAAAACTTTAATACTTTGCATTCTTATAATTGAACCATTTGGAAAACTAGATAAATGGAATGCAGTAGAGGAACTCTTATTTTCCTATTATGACTTTCATGTATTGCAGCTTAACATTGATGCGATTTTAGCGATACCGCATTTTCCACCATCGTTCAAAAGTCAAACGTCATGCTAGTAAAATAATGAAGACCAATTTGTGAAATAGTCGGAGGTATGACTAATGACTTCTTAATATAGAATGGAATAAATTGCGAAGGAAAGAGTAATCACGGTTGAAAGTGTAATCTCCGGATCTTTTGTTCTTGTAATTAATAGTTGTTTGAAATTGTACCATTCATTTCTAATGAATATGCCAGTCATATGGGATTAAGTAATGTAAAAGGGTGGACGTACAGCAGGAAACGTCGACAAAATGTTTCAGTGGGGCCTAAAGTTATGGACAAACGAAATCCGAGTGTGGTACACGTATTGTGCATCACCTCTCAGCTATTTAGACTTCTCCTGTGTGACTAAATGGTTCCATAAATACTCCAAAGCTACCGTCTAAAAAGAAGAGCCTCCTTAAACATATCTCAGTCACGTTTATGCAAGCATCATTACCATTTTCTGTACAATAAACACACATTCTATCACACTTTTCATGCAACGGTGGATTTCGTCGCGTGTTACTAAGATTCTAAACTTAATTCACGAATAAAACACTATGCTTCGGACTGCAAGTGTGAGGCTTAAACGTGCCGTGACGAATAAACCTCGCGACATTTGGAAGCAAGAGCGTCGAAAACGACTTCACTGCAAATGTCAACATACGAAAGTTTCAATGGAAGTCGAGCGGAATTTCCAAGAGAGTGTCAACGTAAACTTCAAATTCCGTTCGTCAATAAGTTATACTTCTGCAAATACTAATACTTACTAATAATAAAACTGCTATAAGAAATATTCAAATCATAAATTCCGTATAATAAGTATTTATTTATACATTGAGAGCCCGGAAATTAAAAGAAGCTCAGCGTTATTACATCTACATCGCAATAATACTTTTGTTCCTTCCTATACATTTTTACAGGCATTCGTCGGTTACTTATAAAACGAAGCGCGGTACTATCTTCTATTTTCCAACAGGTGCTTACATCTGGTCTATTCTATTATTATAATAGTATTAGAGAACTTTATTATTACGCTTTGGAGAAACCCAACACTGAGTGCTCCATTTCGTTCGTAACTTAATACAATTGGGATCCCTCCTTTGGCTACTTATATTTAGAAAACATCCACTAAGGCCGCAACAATAATAATAATAATAATAATGACAACAACAACAAAAACAGAATCTCCGGTCTAAATTGAACGTAGCGACAAGTGATAGTTGGCCAAAGAGGGTAGGCACAAGTGGAAGGCAAAAGGCGAGCATAGTGGAGAATACGTTCAGACGAAGTTGGAACTTTCAGCAGGTAAAACCAGAATGGGGGATCAAAGTTCTCCGTTCTTGCGAGCTCCTTGAGGAGCCTCGAAAGATGGTGGAGATGAGGGATGTTACGGTGAACACTGGAAGTGGAGGGAGCAAGCACAGCGGGTACGTGAAACCAGACAAGTCCCCTTCCTTGCACGAACTGTAACTCGATGCGGAGGAACTTGACGGGTCCTGCCGCTGATTAGAAGCGCTCCAACGAGTTTCTCCATGCCGGCATCGGGGATTAGGCAGAAACGACGGGGGAACAGGCGGAGGGTAGAGAATGAGGTTGCCACGAGGCGACGGGGGCATGAACAAGTTGCGACATGTAAACGAGCGAATTTTATCTTATCGAACTATGCAAATCGACCTGCTTCGTCTGCCAGGCATATGTGTAATCGTAACGTGTACGCTGTTTATAGAGGGGGTTAGCGGTGTAAAATGTACGGAGAACGGCGATGGTACAGTGAGCTTCAACGACTTGGAGCTAAAGTGAATGTTAGTGACAATTTTTTCACTGTAGTGAGCTACTATAGTGTACGAACTTCTTGGTACAACAACGAATGGTTAGTTGTATTGGACTGGTTCCTTGTGAACGAAAAAATCGAAACAGAAAATTTTTGTATACTATATTTCGACTTTTAAGAAAAATGTTAAATACTACACTGCATAAATTGCTCCAATAAATTGATTTATTATCGCTGATAATGTATGATCGGTATACAATTTCGCGGTACATATTTCTCAGATAATCACCCCCTTTAACTTTCTCCCACTATTGCTAAAATACCACGCAATATATCTTACTGCAGCACAATCTGAGAAATCTCAGACGCAGCTCGGTACGTAGATAAGCATTAAAGAGATCGGGCTAAAACGTGAAATCGCACAAAGCAACCAAAGTGGAGTTCCGTCTATTCACCTGTAGCTAAACGAGGCCTGTCCTTTGCACAGATTCAGATCGCCGATCGCAGAAGCCGTAAACTGATCGGCAAAAAATTAAGCAAGATGGCAATTGGTCGGAAAGACCGACAAGACGAAACGTACTGTTCCGGCCAGCTGGTTATCGATCGCTGACGAAAGGAATTCACCGAGGAACGTGCGTTATTCGTGTCTCAAACGAAGAAGAGGATTCTTCTGTCCCGAGACTGGAAAGTTCGTAACAATACTTCTCACACGAACATCAAGAATTCATTAAGAAATGCCTCGTGGCCCGATGAGGAAAGAGGAGAAACAGATGCCGGTTTAATTTGTCTTTGCGAGCGAGCACGACTTGGCACAGCTTGTAATTATCGCTCGAAATTCCAGCGCAGTAAATTCTTAAGCGTTAAGCGGCGAAATTTTATCTGTCGCATACTTGCAGTCAATCTCCACCTTCTGTTTCGTATGCATCGCGTCGAACAGCGAGTCGGGCCATCGTTATCGAACGTCGAGGACGCTCGTTTTTTCGGATCGCAAGTTCGAAGGCATTCGTTGCGTCATCGTGAACCGCGGAACGTAAAGAAAACGACGGTGAGCATCGCAATTTCGATGGCAGAAGCCGCTCGATGGGAGTGCGATCCCGTTACGTAATTCTTTCTACGAGGTGGAACTTTATATTACAGAGGCTACTCCACCGTGGATCGCAGCGTTCTGATTACGGTGCACGGTGTAATTGAATCGACGGCTTGAGAAGCGTGGATAGTTGAATATAATGCTTCCCTTCGATGTCACGCGAGCATGTTAATGACCGTGCGTTGCGGCAAGGTGATATCAGTGCGATGTACATTTACGGTAGACATTTACGTCTTCTAACTTAATAATAATAATTCGCGACTTATCGGCGATTACCATCGCCGTGATCCGTAACGAGAGCGGGCAAGAAATCCCAAGCTAAACTGGTTGAAATCGAAATGCCCACATATGTAACGGTAAAAACCAGGACGAATATACCAGGGATGGAGCGGAATCATTTCTGAATTTAATTACACGCCGCGCAACGTCTGCGAATGACAGGTCTACTTAATGTTAGTCAACGTGACAAATAGCAGGAACTCAACGGCGGCTGGTTTAAATTCGAAGTGCATTACTTCACGCTATTTCGTCCCGACTTCTGTTTCGACCGCGATACAAACGTTTTCGTCTCCGGCGGCGCTGCCAGCTGATTAAACTGATATTATATTCCGTCGGTCGGTGGACAACGATTTATCACGTTCTAACGAGCTCGGCGGTATTTTGCGACGTCGTACCACTTCCGTCAGAATTCGCGGTGTTTCGCTTTATTTACATAGTATGTAAAACGAGGAGGTACGGAGGCGTAATACGTTCGCTTTATTTCACGTCGATTGTCCCCATCGTCTGGTTGGATCATCTCTTTGCCCGGCCGGGTCGTTAATTCGCCAGCGGAGACAAATGTACCGAGCACGTGTGCTTCAATGAATGAACTGCGAATCGATGAATTAGAAGCTGGCAATATTAGGCAAGGAATAATTTTGCTCGTGGCGGAGTTCGAACGTACGCGGTCGTTGACGGATGAAATATGTCCCAAGGGAGAAATACGAACGACTGGTCTGCATATTTGATACAGCGACGTTTACGCTGACTGACAACGTTGTGCGTGAGTATGTTTGTTGAATTACTGCTTGTTCGGGCAATTTTCTTCAATCAACGTTTCGAAATCTTAGCGGTCGCCCCTCGATCTCGAAGTCTGATATTATTCGAAGTGTAGGGCTTTAATAACGAAATGGACCCCCGTAAACGAACATTCGCCAAAGGGACACCATAGAGCGCCCGCTGATATCACCGTCTCGTAAAAGCATTATTCGTCATTTGATTAAAGCGTGCACGTCGTGTTTCATCGTTACGCGTCAATGTTACGGCGAAACTCCCGATAGGTTCGTCGAACTGCTCCTCCGTGCACGCGTCGGTCGAGTATTAATGGCGGCGTTTCGCATAATGCCCGTCGACAGGTTTAATCAACAATCAAGATCCAAAGTGACAGTCTCCTTAATCATGGACACTCGCGTTCGGTTTGCATTGCCCGTCGATAATTTCGACCCTTCTCTTCGCTCGACGAAGAACCCCGCCGAGGAAAAAGAGGACGGGGCGATGAGAACCGGATGCGGGGATCATCTTAATTTCGTAGTCCCGGCCGGATAAATGGGAAAGCAATCCATGGACCGTCGAGCCGAGGATTAGGAGCTATCTTCCGCCGTTACGTTTCAATTCTCATTACCCGAAGACCGGAGCTCTTGGAGAAAGCCAGGGACTTTCGTGAAGCTGCGGCCTCTTTGCTCGACGAGCCGAGCTCTTCGATAGATGGCTATGGATTCAACCGAGATGGTATAGACCGGGTTCGAAAGGTTACAGGGCATTGTGATAAAAAAGGGGTAAGGAGCCGATATGAAAGGGAAATAGGAGAGGACGAGAGAAGGTACGGTGTACCATTGCTTGGAAAAATTCGGGAAGATTGGCTCCTACTGGTAATTATAGAG
Source organism: Nomada ferruginata (assembly GCA_963583965.1). Taxonomy (NCBI): domain Eukaryota; kingdom Metazoa; phylum Arthropoda; class Insecta; order Hymenoptera; family Apidae; genus Nomada; species Nomada ferruginata. Next base: position 17,642,379 of record OY757216.1, read on the forward strand.
AAATTGGTATACCGCAATGTTTCAAGTCTTATTTTTGTTTGGCAAGTTAATGAACAGACGTAGCGCTATTTGTGATTATAAATTTGTTTAGGTAGCCGGATATTCCTATCTCATCGTGGACGTATGAAGGGTTAGTTATAAAAAGAATAACTATTATATTTAGTTAGATATTAAGTAAAATATAAAGAATGTTGGTGAGTTAAGTGGTATAAAAAATGCTGTTTACTGACAGGTTAGTAAAAGACACCAGCAAATAGAAATCAATCGGTATTCGATAGATCGAAGAATAGTTTATGGATCAAATAAATCCAAGTCAATTCATACTTTTAGTGTTGCATTATGCTTTCCAAGTTATGTATATTTAATAGATGCTTTGACTTTCTTCTAATTACACCTTGTAATATACGACTGCGATACATTGCAACGCCAGAATTTTTATTCGCAAATTCTCTGCGATTGGAGCATGAAAATTCCACAAGTGCCTTTTTGTTCGTAGAGCAGGCTGATTGCATAAAATTCGCACGTGGAAAGGGTCCTCACAAAAGTCAGACGACTTTGTCGAAAGCTCAGGGGCAACAGCTGTTACGATTACGAAATAAATTACATTGTGACCCAGCTGGCTCGTTCGAGCTGTGGCAAATCTAACATCGTCTCTGTTTTTCAACGAGGTTTCAACTTTAAAACAGCTACCAACTATAAAATCTGTTATATAAGTTTCGGTCTAGTTGATTGTTCAACCTCGACCTTTTCTGGATCCGCCAGTAATTAAAATTCACTCGGTTTTGGGAGCGCACCTTTCGACGACGCGATCGATATTAAGTGAAAATCAATCGACGCTTGGCTAGAACGTGCTCGCTCATTCTCGCCGTTCTTTTTTTTCTCACGAACTCGCCTCTCTCCGAGTTTCCTTCAACCGTTACCTTTTTTTGTACTTTTTGGCAATTAGAAGTTTCGACATTTTTCACCCCCGAAAACTTCGATGTTTGAATTCGAACGATTTTCGCACCAGTCATGGTTCCAGTTCTCAAACTGCAACAATTCATCTGATTTTATTTTGGAATTGAACGTTCACGTTCCTTAAACGAAGGCAAATTTTGTACCGCTGTGATAAGATAAAAATTGGTAGCGTCAGGAAACTATTTATTGTAGCGTTTTTTATTTATCTGTGGGAAAAATATGTCGAGCGATTTTGTATAAAAAAAAACTGTGAAACTTAATATCATCGGAAGCACAATCGTATCGAAGTGAACACTCGTTTTAACCGTTTCTGCAACCCGCTAAAAAAACATATTCGATTTATATACACCTAAAATTTTGAATCGGGAGGGAGAAATTACTTGCCCCCGCAGCGCGATAACGCGCGTGCGAGTTTTACCAAAACCCCTTTCCAAAAATCCAACGAGCGTTATCATTCATCCCTGAAACTCGATCGACGAAGAAGGGGCACGAAAGGAAGGGACAGACAAAACCAGGACATTTCGCGGTAGTCTGGCCATATCCAAGATAGGAATGGAAGCGTATCGGGGTACCTCAATTTCGTTTCAATCTGAAATAAAAGCAAGACTAAACGCCGACACGCTCCGCGATCGAGAGTGGATATCGCAGCGTGGAAAATTACGGCGGGGCAAGAGGACACGTACAGGATCTTACGATCAGAAATGTCGAAGACGAACAGCCAGGGCTGAGGGCTGGAAAAAGGGACGGGAGGATGAAAGGGAACGGCAGGAAGGACGCGGGAAAAAGACGATTGCCGTGGATTCGACGGTGACAGAGGGGTATAAAACGGTGGGATGGCTCGTTTCTATCGTCTGCCTTTCGATTTTCGCCTATCCTTTCCCCTCCGTATGCTTCTCCATACGTCTTTCGATTTTTGTACGCGCGACACGCAATCTATCGCGATATGTCGCCCCGAGATATAGTTGCTGGAAATATAAGGTGACTAAATCCATCGATTTACCGATACGTGCACGTATAGGATGTTCTAGTAATTGTGGTGCGGTCGAGACGGCGCTGATATCTTGCAGAAAATGATTCAAAATTGTGAGAACAAGTTCCTGAGCCTCGCGCATTAAAAATTTTGGCCCCGAGTGTTTCGCGATCTTGGATTACTACAGTTATTCGTAACAAAACTTCAGCATGAAACAGGGAAAGATAGAGAATGATAATATTTATCACTACTACGGATGTAACAAAGAAATTATATTCACTGGAAGAGTTTAGTAAAGTATTATTTCATGTATGATAGCACGCAGTGACGTTACAACTTTTTAACCACCAGAAAGAAATATTTCTTTAGCTCATATTTCATGTTATTTATATTATATTACATATAAAATCCATTAGCGTTGAGGCTCATAACTAATGAATGGGGATTTATGGGATTTCCAACGAGTTTTTTTTCTCGAGATCTCCTCTCCCCTAAGTGGGAATTACAGTTAGTAAGATACTCTGTACAGTATATGGGGATTAACAGTTTATATCTCGTCAGAGGTTTCCACGGAATCGTCGATAAATTCGCGGTGGAATTTGATGCATTCTTTTTACGCCCGGCGATTTCGTGATCTTCGGGAAGGTACAAAGATGGTAAAACGCATGGCGTTACGTTTAATCGACGTTTCAACCCGTTACGATGCCGTTAATTCCGCTCGTTATCCGCCTTGTTGCTCGTTCCCTTGGCGTTTATTCGCTGTGCCTAATTGTGCGCACATTTCGCCGAATTCCGAGGAACTACGAACGGTAGCTTCGATTTACTGGGGATAATTAAAACCGGTTGCCTCAGTCGCGATCGCGAAAGTGAGAAGTATATGCAAATTAAATACGAAAGTTCGCGGTATGCGAAATGGTGCGAGATCGAAGCTGAAGAATCCATTTAACTGGCACGCTAATAAAATTGCAGTTAACTGTGGTGAAAAATCGTTGAAAAGTTTCAACTTATTTCTGGATTCATACATGTGATCTAATTGGAATGAATTAAATGAAAAATGCAGAACTATGTTTCATTCGTAACTAATTAGACTTCCATGTTTCCAACGTAATACCATAAGGAACAAAACCGAACTAATCATAGAAATATTTACCAAATATATTATTTCTTTTATTATATAAAATGCAAGGAAATAAATATCAACGGATCTCGATACTCCTCTGATGCCTTGAAAAATGCAAGCAATTCTAGAAAACCCAATGCATCAACCTCGTACATTCACGTCCGCAACATTTTTAAAACTATTTCTTTATTTACAGCGGCGGACTTATTGCTCTAATACCATCATTCTGCGACCATAATTCCCATTGCAAATCGGACGATTCATGTATATGATATACATAAAATACAAGAATATAAATGTTGCAGGCAGCTTCCACGGAATCCTTGGTTCGCGTAATACACGTTAAAGTTCCATTAGCAAAATAAAAAAAAGGCAATTACTTACGGGACTGCGGAAACTGTGACAAACGTTACCAGAATGCTATTTATTTTCCTACAGTCCAATCAAACCGATCGAACCGGTCAGCTTTGCACAGCGAAATGATAATGCAAAATGTTCGTCGATCGAACGGCAAGCCTCGCCCTCGGCATTGTTTTCATAAATCAAAGAACAACGAGAGCACTGGAACAACGCGGCGCGAGTGCCGCATATCAATCACAATTCGTAATGGCTCTCGTTTCAATGACAAATGAGATACCCCGTACCACAGTGATTGCAGTCGGAAAAATGACCGTGGTAATTTCAAGCGGGGAGCATCCTTACGTTCATTAATCGTCGCGTCTCTGATAATTCTATTTCACGTAGGTACGAACAGGGTCTGGTGGGGAGCACAATGATCGCCCCTCGAATTTTTCGTCGAAATCAACAGGTCCGGGAGTGAAAGAGCCGTGTCATCTCCTCGTGTCCCTCTCTCTTACCCACCCCATCTTTCGTTCATCCCCTTGCGCTGACAGTGGGAGATAGACGCGTACCGCGCGTGGAAAAAGGGGTAGTTCACGAGGGATGGAAAGGGTTCAGTACAGATTCACGATTAAGATACTGTGTTTGCTGGCGTTTCCTGATTAATCTCTTGTTCCTGCGGTAGATTAAAAGGGTTGTATCTAAGTGTAGTGTGTATCGCGACAGATCATGAATAGCGCGATATTTAGATCTGAGGCAGGAAGATTTAAGTGCGACGAGATGCGTGTACACGTGAAGGTTATTAATTTCATACTAAACACTCTGGGAAAAATATTTTAGGATCTGTCGAACCTATAATAAATCCAGCTGTAATATCGTGTATAATATACGTGTATCTGTATGCCGTCAGAAAAGTGCACTATCATTTATTATATATAAACTACAACGATAACATAAATATTATAAAACAGGTGGATATTCATGCATCGAGAACACTTCCAATTCTAAGATGCAACCAGAACCACCGTTGCCGTATAATAAAGCGATCTTCGACTGTCATTTCAGCCTCGCACAATTCTCCACGGCGACATCAGTGGACCGCATACGTCGAGATTATCCACGTACGAAAGTAAGAGCAGCTCGCGTAAGTGCAACTCGTGACTTTCGAAGCAGCTCGCGGTCATTATGATTTGCATAAAGGCCGCTGAGGTACAAGGGCGGCAAGTCAGACGCATACGTGTCACAGGGGCGTGTACACGCGTAGAAGGGTCGAGAGCATGGGGATGTTCGCACGTGCGTGCTCTCTCATTACGGCGGAATCGCGATGCAAGGAACGCGTTGCAGAAAAACGTGAGGGGCACTCAAATCGCAGGTTTCACGTGTACCGCCCTCCCCACGGGCCCAAAGGCTTGTTTCTCTCCACCGCCGGCACCGAGCTAGGTGTTTCTTAATTCCGTGACCAAACTTCGCCCCGGGGAGACGTTAATTGATATCCCTCGCCGCTTTTCGAACAGTGGGTCGGAAATTAGCTCATGCTTGGCGCAAGTGCTCAGGTGTTGTGCTGTGCGAATCGCAAGAGCGATGGAGGGGTAATTTTTTTACCCCTTGGCGACAGCGGTAGAATAATACGTTCGGTAAGATAAATGAATTCTGCCGTGGCGCGACTTTTTTGTCTCAGAATGTATTTTCGTGGGGCAATTTATTAGTGGAATAATATTCTTTGCTTACGTGAAAAGCGCACGTGCTTTTGTGTTTGAATATTTTTTATTAAAAGTGTTACGATATCCCGATTTTGTTACGTTCACCACGGATCGGAAGATGTAGTGAGATTACAACAGATAGTGCGAAATCGGGAAATAAATATCGCGTGTTCCGAATAAAACAAAAAGATAAATAAATAAATCCAACGAAATGTATTATTTATTGCAAATAATAAATTCGACGAAGTATCTGTATTAAAAATATGTTCGAGCAAAATCGTCGAGAGATGAATCCAGCAATTCTATTACAACGTTTCTAAATCTTAAATGCTCATCCATAATACAAATCATCCGCCTGCTGAAGAAATTAACATTACAACGATAGAACAACTTGAATCTTTTCACACCTCATTACTCTATACACGCAGGCAAACAAAAATACTAACAGTACCGCTGCGCATTCAGCAAAATCATCGACGACCACGTTTTCCATCGTTGATCCGCTCAACCAGGATTAACCTGCGCTCGAAAATGAATAATTGCCGCGCGTCTTATATGTATATCCCAGCCAGTTGACCAGTCCATGAAATTGGATTTGAACAAAGTTTTAAATCGACCGACACATAATCCGAGTTGAGTAACCGGCGATGCACGGTGCTCGGCGAAACTCGAGCCGCGAACGGCAGCTGGAAATTGAATTATGCAACGCGCGGACATTCCTATCGTGTGTCGTCCATAGATGCGTGAAGAATGGAGCGACAACCCCGATACGTATCGATCGCATTATAAGTACGGAGATTCGAGAGCGGGGCGAGGCAAAGAAAGCCGTGTTACAAGTGTACTCATTATACCGGCCACGACGCGGACTGAATAAATGTAAGCTGGAGATACGTACGGGGCGAGAAGATAGCTTTATCGAGATTCAGCGACAAACAATCGCGTTATTCCGTCGCAGAGTGCCCCGGAACTGTGTTTGTTTACTCGATTGGTGAATCGTTTTAAATTGGCATTCGGAGCTGCATACTCTGAGGCTAAACGAAATGCAGTTTAGAGTTTCAAATAGCGTTGAGCGGTGTCGGGTAAAATTGTCGATTTGAAATTTGGTATTGTAAGACGTACTGGCAAATAGAATGAAAAAGGTGTAATGTACGTACAGTTGGGGAAGAGCTGAGATTTTTGTGCGCTAAAATGGAGTTCGGTGTTTGATTGATTAACATGCACCGTTAATGATCGCGATGCCGGAAAAATGTTCGTCTGATTGATTTTAATCGCTGCGAAATAAGTAAAGAGGAAGCAAAAGATTACAGATAGATGTATTAAGATTCGTGTTGCATCTCGAGAGTTCAGTTTCGGAGGAGGTGCTCGGTAAATCATCGGAATACTTATTAAAGGGGCAGCATCAATTAACAGCACGTCCAATTAGAGAATCTTTACTGCACAATTTTCCAACGCAACATTGCGGCGAGGACTTTTTTTCAGGCAGCGTGGCGCATCAATGAGGAGGCCCCACGCGCCGATAAATCACAGTTAATGATTCAACTTGGCGCAATCTCTCATCTCTCATCTCGGTTCTATTATTAACGTCGGCGGCTATATTGCTCTATTAAAGTGCAGTATAATTCATCACGATCGCCACACGCGTGTAAGCGATCGGCAAACCTTCGATTCGTCGAGCTTTTCATCGATCTTACGATCTTTTCCACCTTTTTTTTTTCTTAATTGCTTAGCCCTAGACGGTGGGTTAATTAGAATCTTAGCGGTGATGTAACCGCCAAGAAAAACCGCCCGAATCGTGCTAACCGCGTGCAAGAACAGTGATTCATAGTGAATAGAATCCAGTAAAAAGCAGCTCGATCGACGCGACAGTGTGAAACGTTGAATAAAAAGCGTTCCAACTTCCGGAAACAGAGCGACGATAATGGACGCGACACGGAACGCTGACAATCGAGGTAAATCGACGCCATCCGGACGATGTTTTCCGCTTGTTGCAGCTCCGAATTCGTTCTGGACGTGTTAATCGAATTCGGGCTACACAAATTTCCTACGAACAGTCTCCTCCATTTTTTTGTTTTATAGAAATATAAATAACCAAAGTGGCTCGCGCGCGGTCTCCGTTTCTACTCGAAATCATCAAGCAGATTGCTTCATAGGAGACTTGGGATACTTCTCGGTGAAAAGCCCGCTGGATTACCAAGGTCGACGATTTCCACGGTCTGCGGAAGAAATAAGTCTTCCGCCCTCCCCTTCCTCTCCGCCCAACCCCCTCTTTTTCATCGTCTCGAGGATCTCGAGCAGGACGATTATCGTCGTGAAAATCTCAGAAGGAAGCTGAGGTCCAGGATTCTCATCGACAGATTCTATCTATCGCCCCCCATACCTTGCCCCCATCCACCGGCTTTTTCTTTCCTTCCCTCTTTTCACTTCCCCCCGCCAAGTCCATCCCCCACCAAGTCTTCTTCTACCCTTCATTCCTGTTTCTCTGGCTCTCTCTTCCCTCCACGATCCACTATTCCTCCCTCGCTGTCCTCTCATCGTGGTCCTTTTTACCGCGGCTCGATTCTCCGTGAAAACCGATAGAACTCGTTGAAAAGGATGCCGAGTGTAGCGAAGCGGGAGGCCGGAACGAGAGAAGCAGCCTCAAGAGGAAGTAGAGGAGAGACGAAAACGAATATATGTACATGAAGAAGAACGAGCTATCGCGGAAATGAACCGCGATGCACAAGCGTGAGACGCGTTGAGAAATGCAATAAAAAGTCAATAAGCTGCCGAGTTAAGAATTAAGAGTTAAGAATTCCCTCCAGGTCACATCTCCCTTCAGTCACCCCCAGCGTATCCAGAGACTATATTTCCCTATGTTATCCCCGGAGAACGGAACAGAACAAAGCAGGGCGGAAATCTCGGGAAACGGGCAACAACTAAGCAAAGAATCGAAGCGCGAAACGAAAAGCGACGGCGCTCGACGTGCAGGCGGAGCTTATATTATGCAAAGCGTGTGTTCTCCGGATGATTTATGTTTGGCCATTTCGGTACACACTGCCACGCGTTCCTTTGGACAACGCTCCGTAACTCCTGTTCGTTCTGTCGTTTTCTTTCCGCGGCGTTCCGTTCGCCGATGGAGGGTTTCGTTTGAAAAACCGGGATAATCGAAAGTACAGTTCTCCTCTGGTTGAGGAGAGATTAATTGGAATGCTAATGAGACCGATGCATATGGATGCGTGGGATTATCTTTCGCCTTTGAAGGGGCTGTCTGTCGATTCGTAAATTTCAAGTTCAGGAAGTCGGTGCCGGGTTCATAGATTTTTCAGCGCGGAACACGGAACTCGTAATCGTTCGAACGAACGAATTTCGACGAAGCCGCGCAGTTGTCGCTAGTTTCTTTGAGAGAAGGAGCAAGGCAGAAGGAACAAGGGATATTGGAATTCGGAACGGTTCCCGGAAGTGGGTCGAAGGCGTCGGAATGGGGTGGGAACATGGTTCCGTTGGCTCGTGTAATTTATGTAATATGCTGGTGGACGCCTCGCGGTGTGGGGTATTGTTTTTAGAGCGGTTGCATGGAGATTATAAAGTAAGAATAGGAGGGTTGCTATCCGTGGAGGAATGGTTCCAGAGTTTCTTGTAGATTTTCGGGTGCCGTAAGGATTTTCATTTCAAATCACCATTTTCTGTCTGAAAGTTTCGTCATTTATTTTGTCGTTGCTATTTTACAACTGCGTTGCGGATTCCTTCGAATTAACATTATCAATAAGAAATTATATTTTCCAACTTGTTCAATATTTCTTGAAGAATTTCATTCTCCTAACTGGTGTACTTCGTTCTTAATTACCCGAACATGAAGTATATCTATACGTATTCCAGAATTACGTATCCTCTTCTTTACACATGCAGATTGCATTGCTAATTCAACTTTCATTCTAATAAATCTTACTTGCAATTAGTATATGTTTAAATCAATAGAAAGAAGAAACGAATCGATAGGGTTGAGATACATAAATTTACGGTTTCTGTATCTACCGATACAGTGCTCGGGACGAATGTTAAACGGGTTTCGGAAATTACCAAGGGACGTAATCGGAATATTAATATCAGAGATTGATAAGCGATCGCGCGTGACCGGCGGCAGGTGTAAATCTATTCACGGGGGCAGGCGTCGATGCTGTGATTATAAATGTATTCATCAGAAACCTGTAACAAATGTGGTGTATTTATACCGGACGAAGCCAATTCGCTGGCCGCGGCCCAACCGAGCAATTTGATTATTTCGAATGGCGGCCGTCACGTAATCCATTTTGTCCAGTTAAATGTCCCATTAATCGTTTTAGAACGAGTCGTCAAATATTTTCCATCGATCGAATCCAGCCGCCGTGCACTCTATAAACGACGCATACGGAATTACGAGCGAACGAGCGCGATAAACAGGCATCGAGCGAATTTACGATTCACGGCGAGATGTCGATTTACGTTGAATTTTGCTCATTTTGCGCGAGCGTGTTTCACTTTGATTTTACAGAGAAGTTTTACTGTCGAGCCAGCTGTAATAAGCGTACAATCATTTTGGGTAAGAACAAAAAGTATCATTCGACGGGAAGCCGATAAGATTTGCTAAGTTATCGATTTTGCTATTAATATCGCGCAAGTCGAGCAGTCGAATCGTTCTCTAAGCGCCTCGAAACGGTGTGTTATTTTACGTAATACAAAGGAATAGAATTTCGATAAATTTCTATCGTTCGCGCGCACCGTTTAAAACGCAGCAAGCAATGCAGACATCCCATTTGTATCATACCTTCATTCACGAAATCGCCAATAAAGATGACAATAAAAAAGAAGGGTCGAAACAGAAGCAGGCCAACGAAACGGTACTTTTAATGGGAGCAATTTAAAGAAAGGTGGAAAACGGCAGGAGGATTTAGTCGGTGACGCTGAACGTCGAATTAAGAGATGCTTACTTTCTGTCTCGCTGAGTCGTCGCGCCGTGGAAAAACATTTCCAACTCTGCGGGGTGCCGTTTTCACGATCGTGAAAATATGCAAAGACCGAGGGGGGCGAAAGGGGGTTGGTAGGGATGGGCAAAAAAAAAAGAAATGAAGCTTCCAGCCGCCGTTCCCCTTTTCTCCAGCAGAAACGAGACCTCGAGGAGTGAAGTCGGCGAAGAACAGAGAAGGAGGGCGCGCCAGGGAAAGAAGGGTGGGTGGAGAAAGAGAATGGAAAAAAGGGGGCGAATGTAAGAGAGAAAGAGACAAGGGGCGAGGGCGAGGGAGGAAAAGAACGGCGCGTATTGTCTCCCACAGCCCGTAATTAGGCTGAATGGCGCTTTTCATGGAGCCGGCCCTTTTTGAAATTAATACGGGCCGACGCTGCGGCGAAATATTACCGAGCGATAATTAACGCGTTATCGCGTCAAAACCGGCCAAGCTGCCGGTGAAAATTTAACCGTGCGATTAACGAATTTCACCGAGATTCCGGCATATTGCCGCGCGTTTGCCCGCTAAGCAGATTCGCGTCGCGGTCTCGCGAGCAAATCGTGTTTCGCGATCGGCGATCGTAAATAAACTATTGTCACCGCGGTAATTAGTTGTGAATATTCGCGTAAATCGAGGGAGCCATCGCGCTGCTTATAATAAGTTTATCTCGCCCGGCATTTTCTGATCACCGCTCGTGGAGTATCAGAACACTGCTAAAGTCAGTTCCTAATTACGTTGTTCGTTTTATCGTTGAGCATTATCTTCTGCCAGGATATTTGTCAAACTACTAATTACGTATAGCGTTGCAGAAAAATTGGAAACGACAATTCTGTTTGTGAGTAATTTATCAATACGCGTGAATAACGAAGAATAATTTGAAGGAACAAAAATAACGGAGCACTTTTTCCTGTACCTGTTAGTATCTACGGGCAGGTTAGCATCACGGAGTAAACAGTAGCTTAAAAATCCCTGCCCAACGAATACATAAATGCACCGGCTTCGAAATACGTCCACGACTAATGACCAAAGAAACTGCAATAATTCACGCAGCGACAACAGATAAATCCATTCAAGCGATCGGCGAATAAACCTAGAAGCGACTTAATGCCCCTCGATCTTCCTCGTTAGAAACCGCCCCTCGCCTACAGCAGCTGACAGTGCTCTAACCCGGGCCGTGCTACCCATGGAAAAACAGAACAATTTGTATCCCAACGAGTCCCGCGAAGTCGGAAGCGCAGCGCCGGTTCAATCGGGACGCGCCATAAATCGGCGCGCTCATCTTTAAAATATGGGGATGGAAATATTTGGACTGTGCACGTCGAATCGGGCAAGAAGCAAACCGTGGCCGAGTCGTGGATGGGGTAAAGGGGTCGCATAGGCGAGCAAGCAGGCGAGAGGGTAGGCAGGGGGGAGGCAGTCAGGCAGGAAGTTGCAAAAGGTCGTAGTAAAGATGCCATCTCCCTGCCGCGGTGGTGGGTTTATTTGCAACGTGCACGAGCCGCCCTGTGTGTTGTGTGCTCCCATCCCCTCCTGCCCCTTCCTCCCAGCCCCTTTTCACCCCGGTAGCCGTTCCAAGCCTGTTCTGACGTCCGCCGCCCTGGCCCTCGTAAATTGCACGGCAAATAATTGATAGGCGAAGGCGATGTTTCTATTCTGTTGGCAGCACTTGTAAAGGAGCCGCGATTTATTCCGCCTCACCGCCTCGCTGTCTGCCGGCCTCGTATAAATGGCCGCGTTGGCAGTCGCGGGGGTGGACTGGGTAAATATATAAAAAAGAAAAAGGAAAAGAAAGGAAGACCAACTGTAAAGGCCAAACTTGGAAAGGGGGGCAGCGACAAGAGCGCGGAACGTTCTTGAAAGAAAGAAGAACGGTGGATGGGATCATTTTAGAATTCAGTCCAGGGCACCGGTTGTTTGCTCGCTAGCATTATGCGAAGCAGCATGGCAAATATTATTTTCTGCCCTAATCATTGAAATCCGGATGCTTCATCCGGACCCGCCCCGCTTTACCGCCGCCAAACGCAACGCTGTCAGAAAAGGAAAGATTTATATGCGGGGTTCTGCCACTATTCCGGGTGATACGGTGGCTCCGTGGAACGCTTTAATATTTCATTGAAGGCCGTCTCGGGCATAGAAAGACATTTAAAAAGGGATAGTTCGATTCGTGGGGACCTCCTTGAATCGATGTCGGGCCACTTTAATATCGGCTGCCTTAGCGATCACGCGGATACCGATCCCTAATCAAAAAGGGCTTGCGACCAAAGAGGGACGAGCGGTCACTTTCCTTTATCAGCCAAGAAAGGGGCGAGTCTCTTCTATAGGGTAATTTCGAGAAAAAGCTCGAGGATCGGCCTTTTTATTGTGCAGGTCCATTGTACGGGCATAGGTAGAGTGCAATATGATTTCTGAATTTTTTTGGTAGGTAATACCTGAACAAGTACATTGTCGAAGTCTCATCGCGTTGTGCAGAATCGAGTAGCAGTGAAATTAATAATAAAAAAACAATAATAATAAGTGCAACGAATAATTAGAAGCAGATGTGAACCGGAACAAAATTGGGAAATAAAAGTTGTTGCATATAGTAATACATCATTTATTCTCTTTCCATTCTGATCTTTCCTTGCGTAGCTCGAAGGAGATTCAATCATACAAATTGATCGCAGTAAATGAGCGGCTCATTAGCCATTTTTTGAAGCTTTTTAACTTTTATTGCCAAAGCGCTTGATTGACTCTTAACTTTCTACATTTAAAATAAACCGATTTGGCCACGTATCCTGACTATAAGCCTATCATTGTACCTTCTACTTAAAGAATGTTTACAATACCCACTATAATACATACATTCAATCTTAAACATTCCATTAAATCAGGATAAATTTGTATCCCACGTCTAATGATTCAGTCCATGACATTTTCCTTCAAGCCAGCTGAGGCCAAGAGTAATACGCAACAAGGCACACGATAGGAACGAGGATGGAAAAGTTGTTCAATTCCGACGGAAGCAGTGTCCTTATCACTGTCCGCTCGGCAATTAAACAAAAATTTCATTTTCTATTCCAGCACGATCGCGATAAACTGTCGTATTTCACGAGACTCCAGATAAGTCGTCTAATCTGCTCCGCCATAAACACTCGGCGACGAAGGAGGACGCGGCTACGGACGAGCTACGTGTCCTTTGTCTGAAATTTTAAGAATCATCGCTAACTGTAATTTCGTGAAACTCTCCTTCTTATCTCGGAAACGGTCGCGGCACTGGGCGCGAGAAAAGGGACCCCGTTACCGCGACTCGTCGCGAAGACTCCAAAGACACAAAGGGGGCGATTTAACGAGCGCATTTTTCCCCACCCGTCAGAATTTTCATAACGGAAGAAACGAGGCATTAAAATTCTTTCGCGCCTCTATCCCCGTGTCTCCAATGTTGGGCCCCTTTCTCCCACGAGAATTCTTACAAACGATCCACTCCGCCGCTATATCTGCTACAATGCGGTCGAGATTGCGGAGAACTTCCGGCTTCTATATTCGCCCGTCGATTCAAACCGCGATTTTTCAACTCTCCACTCCGCGCCATTGTACGCGGAGCAGTCGAAACCCACTGACAACTGTCTCTGTGAATCGTTGTACGCGGGAGAGGGTGTGTAATTCTGATTGAAATTACTGCGACTTGAAACTGGCGAAAATGTGCTTCGCACGCGACAATTCTATTTGGATAAAGAAATGATGAAGTTACTTGAAAACAGACGACAATTATTTTCGATCTACGTATCGTAGCGTACCGTGCACCGACTGATAATGCTCAGAAAATTCAGCCGAGGTTTCGTTTAGATTTAAAGCTACGTTTCTTATCGATTGTGTGCACCCCGTGCATCAGGCAACAAAGAAGAAACATGCCATAGGGGGACGCAGCAACCAATGGAACACGCCTGGAGTGAAGAAAACGAGGACGAGGTAGAATCGAACGATTCGTCGATTGCGCGGAAATCTGGAACGAGTGATGCCAGGCTGAGCGTGCTCGCGCGCCCGTTTGTAAATAACGGTAATGGGCATATTCGCAATTAGCAACGGTGCTTCGAGCAACGGCAAGGGTGAAAAAAGAGCCAACAGAGATGCCGTTTGGCGTGTCCATGGCTTGCATTCGCGCTAGTGTGTGCACGGTTTGCAAGCCAAGCCAAAAGAGGAGTACCGGAATAGCGGCGGAGAAGAACGGGCCGAGGAGAACGGAGAAGCGTGAAACAAAAGGGAAAAAGGGGATGCAGGGTTGTAAATGAACCGAGTCACACAGGGTGGTACGGTGGAATAAGGACAGACGAGGGGGGTGAGAAGGAAAACGACGGCGAAATTGAAGCTGATAACAATGAAGGGAACGGAAATAGTTAAGATTATAGAAGAGTACATTTTTAATTTGATAGTTCAGTGGCCGCGATGATAGTAACGGAAAGGTACTATGAACATAGAATGCACGATGAGATCTATTCTCGTTTTACTAATTCGTTTACGCTCCCAAATCTAGTCGTTAAGCTTTCAAAATGAAATTGTTTTTGTTGTCATGATTTTATTATGTTCTTATTATAACAGCTGCTACCGACATTTGGCAGAGCTTATTTATGTTGCAATCAAAGACCTCTTACTATTTGGCAGGCTAATAAAGTCTGCCAAAAACAAATATCCTTCTGTTATACTTGCTGATTTCTAATTAAACAATATTTCACATCTCTACCAAGAATGCTCTACTTTTCATAATTAGCTACTGAAAACCATTTACCAAAATATATTCATAATTCCTAAACAATCGAATTTACTTTTCCTCAAGTTGAACGTTTCCACATAGTCGCAGCGGAATTTCCAACGAAACTATACGTACATCATTTGTACCCTGTCCGAAATAAAAGTGTCCAACGCGAACGCCACCAGACTAGACACCGTCTCGCGTGAAAATCGACCGGTCCACGTTCTACGATTGTCAACTCTCTTCATCCCCAAACTTTATCGCACTCGACGCACTTGCAACGAAACTTCCAGCGGGTCGTATTTTTGCCGCATAAACCCCGCCGTCCGTTCCTATCCAGATTCCGCCGAAACTATTCCGACCGTCTCGAAACACCAAACAACGCGCGCAAGTCGAAACACCCTGAAACGAGCAAACGAAACGACGGAAGGGGAAATAATTGCGAATAAAATGCGGAATAGGAAAAATGGGGCAAGGGAAACGAGTTGGCAGTGGCTGGACTGGAAGGTGATCCGTGACTCGGCTCCACGGACAACAGCCCGCTCGAGCGCACGAATATTACGCGCGGAACATGTGCGCGGCGTGCTCGCGAGGTTTATTTGCGTTATATCTGCAAATATGTGCGGCGATGCGTGTCTGTCGAATGCTAATACGCGAAAGCAGAGAGAGAGAGAGGCGGTCGCCCTGACGTCCACTCGAGTAAATACACTAGCACGCTCTAGGGGGTGCACGCATGTGGCATAATTACGCGCACGCTAGGAAACCGTGTTCGAGCATGCTGGATACTTAGTAAACATGGGGCACTGTGAAACTCGGTCGTTTGTATCGTCTTAAGTTCAAAGAGCTGCGTGGTGGAATTCTTTGTACGATAGTAATATTGGGGGGGATGATACGAAAGGCCGTCGAAGAATTGGAAGGGGTGGGGTAATTAGGTATTGCGTATATAACGCAACTGACGTTTAGACCCATTGAATAATGGAGTGAAAGGGGGAGTTTATGCAAGCAATGCAGAGCGGACTAGGTGTTTCTATATGTATAATAACCCAATTCAATATCATTTCAGTCAAGTAGCTCACGTGCATATGTATACGTATATATACACTGCCGTCCATAAGTATCAGGACACCTGCTGAGTGTGCGTATAATTGAAAAAATATTCGGAATTGAAGGTCTCAAAGAAGTTTTATTTCGTTTCATACTTTTGTTTACATAAGCAGTATGTTTTGAGTGATATTGAAAAAAACTCACCGAAAAAATGAAATAACTTTTAAATCGTGTTTTCAGTTTGTACGAGCATAGCAAGTGTCCTAATACTTATGGACGGTAGTGTATGTAGCTTCTATTATGATTGTCCGATCATATCGCGCGTTAATGTTCATATAGTTCCTGCTTTCACAATACAGATTGTTAATTTACAGTTTAAGTTTTTCTGCCGCGAAACATTTCGAGTCACAGAACCATGTCCAATTATACCTAGCTTGCCCATACGGCTTTTCGATCGCGTCATAGAACGTCAAGCACTGCGTGTGGAAATACATAAATCTGTTAACGAGAATCACAATTCCAACGCGAACACGTAATTTCTTGGAAGCGTCGCCGGAGGGGTATTGCCTGTCCGTGATCAGACGTAAACGGTGCCTCGTGCTCACAGACTTAACAGTCTTCGATGTGTATTGCGCCCGTGCGATTGATTAATTTTCGAACAGCCAGCCATGGGAAATTGAACAACGGGGTATGAGGTTAACCATGCGGTTGGAAGTTCGATGTCCCTGGTTGCGTTGTGTTGTTCCGCGAATAACAGATACACGTATGTTCCTGCTACTGTTACCGATTTGTGGTCAGGGCGTAGTACACGTGGGCACACGATTGGGAATCTGTTAAAAATATTCCATCGAAGAAACCAGAGCCAAGTTTCGGTGTCATTCATATTCGATGACAAACGTTGCATTGCTAAATTACACGAGTTCTGGAAATTCCAGGAAAAATATGCGGGAAAACATATTCCTCTTGGTAATGGAACAGTACGTAAGCCTTGCACGTATATGTATGTGTGTCGGAACAATTTCCTCCAAGAAGCAGACTTTTCCAATTAATAAACTCTGTACCCGCATGCATCGAATAATTAGCACGGTAATTACACGTCAAACGTTTCACGTTACGTGGGATAGCTCAAAGGGAAACGATTACACGCTGCAATATTCTATTCGACTACGCGATAGAAAACGACGAAAGAAAACTCTGCGATTGCTTGAGATCCTTTGGAAAATACGTATTCCGTGGAACCATGAAGAATAGTGAAAAATGGCAACCACCTTCGCGCCGCAACGGCTGATATGAAAATATTCTTTCGAAGTTTGTCGTTTGCGTATAATTAAATAGGACGGCAACGTCATCGGGAGAGCGATTCTGCAAGAGTTTCAGATACAAATTGCATTTTTCTCGTGTTTTAGCTCGTGAGCCATCGCGGGAAGTGACACGACGGTGACATTAATTGCAACCGCTGCAAGATTTTCGTAAATGTTGAAAATGACGGCGCCGGATAGCCCGTGAAAAATAATTAACGGGAAAGAAGGCAGCTCGAAGGTACTTGCGAGGTCGTTTCTCCCCGTCGACCGATGATAATTTATTACATATATAGTTACATATATTCTAGGCAAATTGAACGTTCGTTGCAAGCGAGAACTGCGCGAAGAATAATCGAGAAATGGGTAAATGTCTCGTGAGAGTGTGACATAGACGGAAAGGAGGCTAAGTAGTCGCACTCGCGCCGCTTTTTCGCGGGTGGTACTTAAACTTCCAACACCCATACGTTTCCCATGTGCACGTAATCCCCCGATCGATTTCCCAGCGGCTCGACCTACTCTTCTCTTTCCCCTTTCAATATACAGGAATAGTCACGAAACGCATCAATCTCGGCTTGATAAGGCGCGATGGATTTCAGCTTGCCCTCTTTTTTTGCCTCCCTGTACCTTCGACCAGAATCCCTCATCTGCCTGTGCATAGCCAACGGTATCGTCAGAATACATAAAGATTATCACAAGATTGTACTGAAATTCGAAATGCGTTGCAAGCGACAGCGTATCAATTTTTATTACTACCGTTATTATCATTATTAAACTCGTCAGTGGGCACCAATTTGTTCTTCAGTCCGATCTCTTATTAACAAAACAATTCCCACTCAATTTCCAGAAGAAAGACGATTGAGAAACTAGACTGACTCTAATCCTAGCTCGTCACCCAAAGGACACCGAGCCGAAATGCCCCAACCCCGACGGAAAAGGAGGCACGAAGGGAGAGCGTGGGTGGTCCGAAGGGGGTGGAAGCGAGGGGGTGCGCGGCTAACTGGATTTATGTACACGGTCGTAGGGTCACCTCGAGAACACGAGTCCAGTAAATAAACGTGGCGGATAACGGGGACCGGGGTGTGACGTGTAAGGGCAGAAACGAACGGGAAAGAAAGATAGAGAGGGCCTCGGCGTTCTCCAGGAAAGACTTGTCCGGCCCGTAATCGACCGGAAGAGGCCTGCACGCCGGTGGTTTTAAATTAAGCCACGGCACGTTCGTTAGTTGGCTCGACACCATTGTCGTCCGCCACTGTACGAAACCATAAATTCGGTCGAGAACGAATGGCCGAAGGGCTGGCGGTGATCGTGCACCTGTGGACGTTTCCACGGCTGTTTTTCGCGCGGCCGGCCCGCGAAATTAATTGAGTCGCGGCTGTCGCGGGAGTGAACGCTGCCAGTTTAACGGAAAAGCTGCTTAACAAAATTGGGGAACGGTGAATGTATCTTGGGTACTTGGTTCGATGCACGTAGGTAAGCGTGGAAGCTTGTCAAAGTTTCAGCGACAGCGGTTTAATGTTTTGTCAGAGCCAGCAGATAAGTTGCACACTCTTCGAGTCGTAGATCATTGGAGTTTGTTACAATTATTATTATAAATCTCGTGGGAAAGTGACGGAGGCGGGAATAAAATATAATACTGCACGCATTAAACGGCATATAGTTACGTTACTGTCATTTGCATTTGATTATTGTAACAGAGGTGTCCAATTCGCCCCACACCCGCCACAATCTTTGTTCTCCCGCGTGCAACTGCACCCCACGCAGACGAATATAAGATAACCCGTGTACGCTGCATCGTGCAAATCCCGAAACAATCATGATATTGATCGTACATTACACAAGCAGCGATCGTTCCCGAACCAATTCGAGTGTCGTCGAACTCTCGGTACCTCCGCGAGTACAGTTCTCGCCTGTGTAAACAATAATTACAGTTCTCGTGACGTACGACGATAAACCCCGGCGCACGACGGGTAGTACGAGAAGCAGGAGCAGGAAAAGAGAAATCACGGTCGGAACCGGCGTTACAACGATTCCCGGGGCGTATATGAATCGGGGCAAAAAAATAGCCGCGGATCTAATCGTCGAAATTAAAAGGCGTGCGCGTTCGCGGCCCGCGGAGAACGTACGATTATTTGCCGCCTTGTTCTCTGGACGGCGTAATAGGATTGCTGCCGAGGAGCGACCGGCTAGAAGGCAGCCGTGACGTATAAAGTTGTATCAAAAGCGTGACAGGAAACGAGATTACGCCGGGGACCGGGCGCGAAACGAAAAATCAGCGAAAAGTAGCTGCGACCGAGTGGCGGTAACGACCCCTGAAAATGTGACTGGCTAATTTGGTGTACGCCGAGCCTCGTGGACCACACACCGTCGCATAGTGCTCCTTGCGAAGGGAGGATAAAGGTGGGAAAAGTCGAGGTCGCGTGGGTTAAAGGGCAGGAAGAAGACACGCGAGGGGGCGGAAAAATGTTGCAACGGGAAAAATCGTTGGGGCGAGAGGGAGAGAAAACGTGGCAGGTACGTCGCGACGCGTCTGTAGGCAGGGATAGTCGATAAAAGGGATGAGGGTGAAACACAACGGCGACGGTGTTTCGATGTGTCCGTGCTCGTTGCGAGCTTTTATTACCAACGGCGGCGGCGACCAACGCGGCCGGCAGTTTTAACTAAGCTTATTATCCGGTATCAATGGTAATCATCTGGCGAATTCACATGCGTTCCGGCCTCTCCCTCGCACTTGAGAGTGCCTCGCCCCAGACATTGCTGGCCCGAATATAAAATAACGAAGCGCATAGTCCGATCCCGCGGAACCGACTGGTTCTAATTAACTGCTAGTTTAAAGTCGCAATTATGTGCGCCTCTGCGAAACACTTCCTTGGCCGGTGTGTTTTCTTTCATTTTCTCTTCGTCCCGCGTTTGCCCTGTTGTTTTATCATTTCGTTTTGCTGGATCGATTTCGCGTCCCTTTTCTCCCGATTCTTGTTTCGTTGCTATTTCTTTCGAATTTTACGTAGTCTATTGAATTCAAAGCTTAAGATGTTTAAATAGTCATAGAGTCGTAGGGAGCGACCTATCAAGGGAATTTAAGTGGTCCCTGAGAATACCTCGTTGTGCGAAGAAACGGAGCATAGGAGGAACCAGTATGGATTTCATCGGCAACAAATTTTTAACTGCGTAGATACAGAATTTTCTAAATATCCATTTAGAAGCTGCCTTTTACCCTTGGCTGGCAGGCGTTGAAAGGGTTAGACAAGCACGATTTTTTTACGAAACTTCAAATAAGACAAGAACAATATGAGAATGTCTATCAAGTTTGAGGCACCGGTGTAATCAGGACTGAATTTCCAAGAACTTCTAAATCGTGATTATACGAGACTTCGATCGCGATCGCTCCTGGCAACCGGCCAGGGAAACTTCATTGAGGAGTTTTAATCGTTGCACCTTGGCCATAGAAGCCGAGGAACTTTTGATAGATCAGATTCTGGCCTTCAACAAATTTTATTTCCGAACGATTAATCGAGCCGTAAAAATTCTCGCTACTCGATCAGCTTAGCAAAGTACGATTCCGCGTGTTCCGTTCCAGAAACAAAATCGATTATCGTCGGATGCAAATAGAACGGAAAGGAACCGCTCTATCCTCTCAATGGACGCATCGCGTCAAACGCGAAATCCTTTAAAATTAGAATAGTGGCTCGCTTAATGGTACCGATAAATTGTGCGTTGCAAGAACTGCATGATCGACGACCATATGGATTCATGGGGGCTCTACTAATAGAGCACGAGTGTGCAACACCGTTCGCAACGCGGGAATGCAGCGTTCGCATTCCTAAAGATTATTTCGTAAACAAACGAAGAAACTGCATCCGATTAGTTCGTCGAGTTTTCGATTTGGAGAGGAATATCTGGTTCGATGGACTGCTTTAATGTTATTTAGGTCAGTTCCTCCGACTGCGTCGTCTCGGGCTTAATACATATTTGAGATCAGCTGTGACCTATGGGATCGTTCCTGTTGGAACTATACATATATTGTGGCCCGAGGTAAATAAATATCGCGTGCAATCTAATCTCACCAAATGCATCCCGCCTTCCTAGCCGGCGTTCAACGGCGCAACAGAATCACGAGAAAATTTCGAAATCGTGGCAGCCCTTGA
This sequence comes from Nomada ferruginata, assembly GCA_963583965.1. Classification (NCBI taxonomy): domain Eukaryota; kingdom Metazoa; phylum Arthropoda; class Insecta; order Hymenoptera; family Apidae; genus Nomada; species Nomada ferruginata. The sequence continues at coordinate 17,663,633 of OY757216.1, forward strand.
AAGGGTGGCTTGATACATAATTAATGTATCGCGAGAGGTTGGGCAGGGTTTGAGCAACTGGTTTGCGGACAAGCGGGCACGGAAGGCGAGAAACACGTTACAAACTGATTACATTACGAGATCGTGTTCCACGGGGATAACGACGCAGAAATTAATATCCGCGAGCGAGGCACGAGGCAGACAGGACGGAGATGGCCGGCGGCCGAATTAAAATTCCAGCAGGTCCCGTGCGACGATGCGGCCCGCCGACGCGGAATATTAACTATTTGTCGCGCGACACTTCGAAGAAAAGTTTAAATCACCGTGCCCACGGACCGACGGAGAAAATCATTTTTCCGGTGCCGGCCGCCGGTGTCTGGGATCGTTTGTCTTAATTAAACCCTTATTTACTAATTAGGCAGGAATTCTTAATTAGATTTATTACCGGCTGGATAGGCTACGGCATTGCGTGTACACCGGCGCGAGAGTTGCTTCACTCCGGATGCCCTGGGACCCGAACAAAATTAATCGTCAATTTGTAAATCGCTGGTGATCGAGACCGGGGCGCAACGGACAGTCGCGTTCAATTTAAAATTAAGTGTGTCAGGTTAGGGGGGAATGCCCGTTCTTCCCAACAATTTGCCTCTGCGTCGAACAAATTTTACGTTCTTCAAGGTAGTACATGTCTGTAGCATTCTCGCGACTGTACGATGGCTTCCGGGCGACAGTGAATTTTCCGCAGGACCGCGCGGACCCCCCCCAGTCGTCGACGTCGGCACGCGTTTGTCCCGCATCCGGTTGCACCGGGCCCGCGCATCTGGATCCGCTCCAACCACGCCTGCGATTCGCCCATAAAACTTGGAGCGCGGGCAAGATCTCGCGATGCACGGCCTGTGTGCAGGCGACGAGCGGCGCGTTCGATTTAATAAAGGTAATAACGTCGAAGGTGTCCGCGTTCCTTTCGTTCGCTGGCGGTTCGGCGCGTATAAATCCCGGGAACGGAGCGGAGGGTTAACGGGTACTCGACGAGGAATGGGCCAGACCGAGGTTATCGGAGAGGATAATGGGATGAGTAGCGACAGAGAAGGCTGGATGCCGATAGGAATATGTGGCGGCGATTGGGCGGCCATCCAAAAGCCATCGCCGACCAAGATCTCCACCCGGGGGATTCATCCTTGAACGAAGGAGGGCGGACTCGATGGACGAGAGGGGTTACGGGGCGAAGCAAAGGGTTGGAGGCGCCCCCCGCCCTCGAGGAGGACTGCAAGGCTGTTGGCTCAATCGGTGGCCGAACTTTTTTTGCACGGCGGTTTAACGAAGCGTTTCTAAATTCACCTCGGTACGGATCGATCGACGGGGACAGCGGACGGGGCTGGGACACGGACTAATCCCCGCATCAACGACGACTCGTAAATCGTCCTTTGGCCAGACTGCAATGCGGGCGTTAGGTGAAGCAATATTTCTATTGGACGATCCTCTTTAGCGCCCGATCTTTCGAACGCGAGACGAACCGTTCAAAGAGTGAGGAGACTAATGAGAGCCGTAGCGATGGAGCGAAGAGGTCTTGTGGGCCATTCGCAAATTGCAGGTACGGTATGGACGTTTGCCGTGGACGAACGTTGACGGGGAAAGGTGGAGAGTTATACGAGGGAAGCTTGGAGGGAGACTCGTGGACTGAAATTCAAATGTGGTTCTTTGTGGTTCATAGCGATTTTGTCAATCGAAATAATCGCTTTCGGTGGATGAACAAAATTCAAGATGTACCTATGCGTTGTTCAATTATGCATATGTCCCAGTGCAATTTGCAGCTCGTTTCTATTCTTTTATGCCACGTTCATTTAACCAGTGCCGGTCGGAAATATGCTCAATTGTATTCTTAAGTAGTACAGATCAATAATGTGGCGAGAGGCATTTTTTGAGTACTGCAGGCCGAGGTATGTGCACGGGGAGCAAAGGTCAATTCAAAATAAACGCAAGCTGACGCGTGTTGTTGCGTTATTGCTGATTGAACGATACCTGTGGTGCTTAAAAAACGATGTCCCGTACGAATAAATTATCAGCTAAAAGTCAACTACTTTCGTCCCATCTGGTTCTCCATAGATAAAAATGTATTTATCGCGGGGCACTCTCGATGAAGCGTTTCTCATTAAAGGAACACCGCGAACGATTTATTTGTCTCTCGGAGAGAGCAGAAGGGAGAACTGATGGCGGGCCAAAGAATACGAGAGGGCCAGCGGACGAAGAAACGGCAAAGAAAGAAGGACGAACGTCGCTGCTCCTGGTTTGTCTTGGGTAGCCTCGGCAACGCAGAGGAAGGCAAAGAATGGGACAGGACGAGAGAAAGAAAAGGGAGAAAGAGTAGAAAGGATTCTTCGCGGTTTCCTTCGCGTCCAGCAAAAAGAGTAAACGAAAGAAGAAACGAGTAAAGAGGCTGGGGATGAATAATTGAGCCCGCCGAGTCCGAGTAGCAAGGCAAACTCGAGGTTTGCCGCTGAAGCCGTCCTAATGCCTAAATTGATAATTCCACCGGCTGGAAAAACACGCGGGGATTTCGAAGCGTCGCGAAGCCCGAGCTGCGCTCCAGTCGCCCGGGGAAGTTTGCACTTTCGCCTACTCCCGTGCATTTTTCCTAATTAAGAGCGAGAGCCAGAACTGACGTTTTATACCGTCGAGAATTGATCGAATTGGTTCGCCGTTCGCTCGAGTTACTCGCGCTATTTTGAATTGGCAATTTCCAACTTTAACGGCGCTTTACGCAAGGATCGTGTCGAACGATCTTGTAACAATTTACGCGCAGGTTTGGCGCACAAGATCTGCCTTTATTTGCAAGGACGATGGTCGTTTTTAAGGTGCGCACCGTTTGAAAGTAACAGCCGGTCGAACGTTATAGCTAGAAGGGTTGACAATTATAATAAATACGATTATCGAACGGCAGTACGAAACCAAGATTGACCACGCTTTAACAGCTCGTAGCTCGCGTCGAAGTGCATTCAGTCTGCAGCAACGTTCCCGCTGCGAAAACTGACTCGACATATGTATCTATAATACACGGCGTCCTGATTCTGAGATTCGCCAGCCGACAGCCAAGACGATCGTCTCTATCGACCGATAAAAGTTCCTCCCGCACTGTGACGCAGACGTATGGGCATGCATAATTCATCTACCGCGTAGGCATCGTTGGTGACAAATGAACCTTGTCCATTCCCCGGGCGACTCGTGTAAAATTCACCGGGGCACGGACGTCGCGTCGCGTCTAAACAGAACACGCTCGTAAATGACACGCGAGATGCTTCCACGCGGCGCATAGCACGACGAACGGTGTACCGTCGAAAATAGAATCGGCTGGTTCTTAATTCGAGCAACTCATACGTTGCGCATACCGCACTCTCTACTTTGTTGTCTTCCGGAGGTGGGCGAAGAAATTCCGTTCAGCGGTGACGGCGCACGGAAAGAGGACGCGCTGGATGAATTAAAGCCGTCGCCGGCGAACCAGGAACCAGTCCAGGCCATAAACGACGCGGCGGATATTTACAACGCGCGAATCGGCCGTGGTCTCTGCCCTGTTCACGTGGTAACCCCGAGAGAGTTCAAGACACGAGCAAAGTGAATCACACAGCATCCCGTTGCCGCAGAGAGGCGCAAGGGCAACGCTCGCGACTCTTCGCTGGCGGGAGGAAAAAGAGGACGCGGAGGACGCATGTTCCTTTCGAACAGGAGAAAATAAGAGGAGCAAGTCGGATCGGTTGATTAGACGAGGAGAACGCAATAAGAATATACTTTTCATCCTTCGATGCACCCCCTTTCACGGAGAAGACGAGGCGGAAACAAGCGAACGGGCAAGGCAGAAACGGGGACGCCTCGAAAGGTTGCTCGAGGACGATTCCCTTTCCTTGAAAATGGAAGCTGAATACCGCGTCTCTTCATCCCTACTCCGTCGGGCGTCCGTCGGCGGGGCTGTGCGACGCGGGTTTTCCAACAGATACGATGAAAAAGGCGACGGGCAACGGGCGAGGGGGAAGCGAAGGAGGGATTTGGAGAACGATTCCTGCCTTCGAAAACGGGGGCTTTCATGCTTTTCATCCCACGGCACGCTCTACACCGTGCCGAAAGTACCACTGGACCTGGGCCAGGTCCGCCCACTTGTCCGTTCGAATTCGGGATTATTTGGGACACGTTCCTCGTAGGCGTGCACCCGATCTTCATCCAACACCGATGCACAAACCCCGTTACCACCCACCCTCTCACCCTTAGGGTGTGTCGGACAAAAAGGAGCGGGACTACAGCCGCTTACTTCCGAATTCTCCGGATATTTTCGCGCACGTCGAGCACCGAATGATTTAAGGGTTCCCAGCGACACTCCGGTGGGCAGGGGGGATGGGCTTGGCGGCGGACAGCGTGGACTTGGAAATTTCGTCGGGTTGCTACTATACGGATGCAGGGAAAGGGGGGGGAAATTGTTTTTGCAGCCGCGGGCCGAGATACTGCAAGTTTTGCGACTCTCCCCGTATTCAGGCTATCTCGTGCCGCTTAGCGGAATGTAATTTATGACGGGATGAAAAACCGTTCGTTTAACGCGTTCGCGGCTGAATCGTATATTCGGATTTAGAGGGAGCTCGCGAAAGAGTGCTAGCCGCGCGCCTTTGAGCTACGCGTTTTTGCGATGCTGATTGATCGAGATGGAGAAGTGATTTAGAATAATGAGAAGATAGAAGAGACATGGGGGATGCCGAATGAAAGACGTTATATCTCTTGCTAATTATGGGCGGCAAGCGTTGAGAGGTGTTTCACGGTTTCCATGTGCGGCGAAAGTCTGGGAGCGGGTTTGGAAAATGTATCGCAAACGATCGTGTAACTGTCTCGTGAAATTTCGCAAGTGGTCTAGAACAGAGTTTCAAGAGGCAGAAGTTTAAGTCTGGTACCCTTTGCGGCAAAGTATCAGTAACGTTAAGCAGGTTTTAATGTAATTTGTTCGGTTTTATGGAAACACGCGTGTGCATAGGTAAATTCATACCTGAGCTTAAGTGAAGTAAGTGAAAGTAAGTGCTCCTTGCAAAGTTCGCCCCGTGCAAATTGTAATGGCGGGAACTTTGGATAATTTTGTCTGTTAATAAAATCTTGAGGGATTGCGCCACTTGCCAAGAAATAATGTAACGGCTTTAATCACGAAGTGGTTAAAAATATTACTTATATTAATTAGTAATTACCCGATAATTTGATTTTGCATTTAAATAATTACGGCTACGTGGGAGCAATTTACCTTCCACAATTAATAAAACGGAATAAGTAATTATAAGTAGCAACGCCGTACATTTTAATGCAATACTCATCCAATGGGATGGAACAGTGAAACAACGAAGCATCGGCCCCACACGCGGAAAATATTTAAACGCTGTTTTCGAAACGCGCCACTCGCACGCATTCGGGGTAAAATTAAAACACGGCTAACGATACGGCTGATGCCGCATTTTACGCGTTAAACTAAAGGTTTCTCGATGGTCGTGTTGAACATTACGATGTTTAATTTATGTGTAATCATAGCGCGGATGAGAAAACCGCTTGCAAAGCGAGCAACCGTTCCTCTCAGCCTCACATTTTCCTCGGTTCGCTCTTCGATGCTTTCAGGATATTACACGTCAGTTCCCCCGCGATGTTTTCGGCCACTTTTAATCCCGGATTTATATTAGCCTAGGTTCGGCCTGCCTCTTCGCTTTTCCGCCTTTTCCCCATCGCGTTTTCCGCCCTCGTACACAGAATTTGAATCTGTGTTCGCAACCGCAATCTCGAGGCGGCTGTGGGCGCTAACGGAATTATAAACTTAGCGTTTCAACTTCATCTGTGAGCCGACATATTTTTACACGGAATGAAAGGTTTGAGTATTTCTGAAACCATCGCATCAAATATTGAGATCCATCAAATTTGTATCCTTGGATATATTGAATAAATTATTGATCTCAAAGAATTAATTTTATTTCACGTTATACAAAGCGCAATCTATTCCGCGAGACGAACCTTCCTATGTCACACATTCTTGTTCCGGTCGAGAAGCTGAGCGTGTAGAAGGAACCCTATTTATTTTTGTCAACTAGCAAGCGCTGTCGAAAATTCACGATTGCGAAATAGTAGTTATTCAAATTCCAAGGTAAATGCGGATGATAAATGAGGAGATGTCACTATTGGGCAATAGGTGCTACACGCTCAAAATAATCTCATTTTCCTCTTGAAAAATGCGATGAATAACACGTCGTGAAATACAAAAATTGAAGCGTGGCGAGTTAAAATAGCGGCTTCGGTGGTATCCGCCTTAAAACGGCTGTCAGCAAGGAAAATGACTAATGCCTCTTTCTCGAGATAGAACATAGCTTAGAATAACAGCGTGGAGCCGTGCCATTCTATTCACATCTACGTGAACCCGTACAATTTTAAGTCGAAGTTGTCCGTTCCTCGATTTTTCTCAATAATTTGTCGATGTATTTTCCACTTCTACCCTTTTGTTACAACCCATCTGCTTTTCTCCCATAGCAAATTATAACTATAAACGTTTCCAGGCGCGAAAGTGAATTTCAACGTAGAAGGTTAAAACGCCACGATCATAGTATCAATTGCCCGACGGCAATGTAAACGAATAATTAACGTTCGGCAAGTGCAATTCTACCGGTTCCGAGGAAACCGATGAAGTTTCCGTCGCGCAGTCGTGATCTGTACGGCATCAACGAAAATCGAGACGACGCGTAATCAAATAATCGTCGCGCGACGCGGTCGAATGTGGTCCTACGGATGGCTTAATCGCGTCAAACGCCAGTTAAATACGCGAGCTTGCTTTATGTCGGCCGCGTTAAACGAGCGATACGCTTTTGACGCCAAAACTGCTTCGCCAATTTCCACAGTGATTACAGTACCATGACCAGAGATCGGGCTTAAATAATACATCGATGATCCCAAACAGAAAGTTTAGTTGACACTGCATGCGGCGCAGCTGTGAACGTTCCGCAGAAATATGCAAGCAATTTAATTAACCCTCTCGTAATAACAATCCGGTCAATGGTGGTCAACATTACTGAGATCCCGACAACGAAGCTTTGATGTAGACCCTTGATTACCGCTGCGCTAATTGCCGTATTAAAAAGGACAGTTCTTGCGAACATTGTAAGATACGGGCAGGAAGCTTTTTTATAGAGAACTGTATTCATTGTGAAATAATGAATGTAACGAAGACCATACAGTTCGTGCAATTGTGTATACGTGGATAACAGTGAATTGCATTTATAAACTGCTGAAAATGCGACCATTTAATTCACATGTAGAAAACTAAGTAGAATTGATATCTTGAAAATATGAATTCATGCGGTGCGTTGTTCTCACGATCAGTTACAGTTAAGTATCGCGCGGGAAAGGAAATTGGAAAACCGCGATAACCCTCTAATTACGAACAAAAAGCAAATCCCATGTTCATTGAGGAAGCAATTCATTAATCTGCTACTTTTGTATGCCCCGTTCATTAAATCCACTTTCGCGTCGAGAACAATTTTCTCCCGGGGATTCCGTTATTTTAGCAACACATCGGTAAGCGCAGTTCCGTGAGGAAATTTTCCACGAAAATACGTCCGGCATAAAATATACAGTCGAAGAATATAATAAACATTTTAATTAAAACGTCCAACGTCAAAACGGCACCAGCTTCCGGGACAGGTGTTTTCAAACTGGCGTCTTTTTCAGTCAAGCACGCGTGACGTTGGTTTATGAACTAGGATTAAAAATACATTAAACCGCGAGGCACTGGTGACTGTGTGCAAATTTTACCCGGGTATACGCGATTCTCACTGAAATATGCACGCGGCTTCGCTACATTAATTTTGTTTTTACTTCAAACATCGAGGAAACTCCCTGGGACACATCAAAGGCAAAGACGAATAAAACGACGAACTTTACAAAACCCCTTGGCGATAAAGGTTTCGAGGTACAGGTGATTTCGTAACGTCGAATTTGTTCGCGCGCTCGACGATCGCGGTCTATTAAAACATTCACTTCCAAAATCCGCTCAAATCGATCCGTCGAAAGTTCCAGGAACTTTCTTGAGTGCCGGATTAAGGCGATCCACTGAAATTTCACATAATAAAGTTGGTCCGTGAGCATTGGTGGTTCTGTCGAATACCCACAAGCGATTCTGTAATTTTGTATATTGCTGCTGCATCTGGCATATGCTCCTCCCCTACTTTGTTGGAAGTGCAATCAAGGAAAGCTTGATGCAATGTGATGAAAGATTTAAGTAACGTTTTTCATAGAATTGTACTTCACCTTTTATTTTAATGAAGTTTGGAATTATTCCGAATATGTTTCATTACTTGTACCGCTAACCGTGCAAATATTATATAATTTTGTATAACTACAAAGACTTAAAAAAAAAAGTCTTAAATTGCACCATAAATGCAATTTTCCCATCCTAAAACTAAGAGGATGTTGCCCACTTCCGGCGCAATTATGAGCCTACCGTTTACTCAACAAATGAATCTTTCCATGAAATTAATATCTTTTATGCTTAGTAATTTCGTGCGCCGCACAAAGGATTGCATTCGGGGATGAAATAGAATTTGCGCCGTGCTAGTACGAAACATGTAAATCGCCGTAATAAATAGGTCAGGAAGCGTTGTCTTGGGAAAAAGGGGAGCGTAAAAATGTCAAGTGGGGGTTTCTTTACGGGGTGCGATCCTTTTAATCAAAATACTTTGTGCATATTTTTCTCCCTTCTAGCACATTGTAACATTTATTGCAGAATTCACAAAAAACTGCGGAGGAAATTGTTTTTGAACATTTTACCTCTTCGTGTTGGACGTCGAAAAATAGTGTATTCTGCAGCGCGGTATAATTTTCTACTTAGAAATTCTTAGTACGTAATATATAGGTCACTTAAAATTTTCAAATAACCAGTTTAAAACTTCCAGCATAAACCGACCCTTAGTAAATTTTAAAATTACTGCTCGACAAAAATATCATACTACCTTTACACACGTACAAGTACAAATGCTCGAATTCTAATTTTATTACTTTTCAAACATCCTAAGTCGGAGAAGTTAAAAAACATCACGACCTTCCACACTAATAATAATTTCCCCATCGCCCAAAACCGTACAAATCCAGCCCTGTAAGTTCACAGTAAGTGCCATCCAAACGCAAACGAGAGCCTTTACTTAAATTAGTCGGTCAATCTATTGTCAAGGTAAGCGACAATGTCGCAACCGTGACTCCCTGAGAGAAGGGGCAAAATTTGTCGGGGAAGTGAAACGCGTGTAAATCACCGTTTATTAAAGAGAACAGGAAGCTCAGAGATCCACGGAGGGAAAATCTGGAGGCGTAGGTTCACGGATGAGGCTGCAGATCGGAGCCTGTCACGAAGCTGTGCGTGCCTCGTAAAAGCATACGAAACGGTCGAGTTTATGCGCCATAAATTCAAGCAGTCTTCGTTACTCCGGCCAGTGCGTGGCCAAACGTAGCCGCGCAAGCACCCGGCTCTTTCGATCGGTCATTACGGCTGCACATGCAGAATTTTGTAGCTTAAAGGCAGGGCATGTTCGCATGACGATGTAAAAATTGGGTAAAAATTGCTGTACACTTTGTTGACGACAGTGAATATCTACGAGGACAGATACTGGGTTGCGAGATATCGATGAAAACTGCGGAAAAAAAAGAACTTGAATTTTTTCGAGCTTGAGCATTTTGTAACGTTTACTTGGATGATATTTGTTTGAATAGCGTTTGTTGTCGCGAGTTGAAGTATTTTCAATGTAAATAGTCTGGAGAAATTAATCAGAGTGGAATAGATCAACGGGGAGAAACGATTATAAATGTAGAATAATTGGGTAAGCGAAGTTAGAGTATCCGATAAAGTTGGTTGGGGGTGGTAAGTGTATGATTGAGATTTATTTCTTAAGTACAGATCCTCTGGCTTTCTTTGCAGAACCATAAAATGGGGGAAAATAGTGTAATAAATTGGTAGAATGGAGATTGAAAAAGGGCATTAATGAAACGCATAAATCAAGCTTCTATAAATTCATATTTTCCGTAATACAATTATAACGAGGCAGGTATACGATCCCGGATGCTTACCTGTCTATTAACGACACGAAGTTTTAAAGAAAGAAACGCGCCCAGGATAAATGACCGTATATTGTGTAGACTTATGAGCTGTTAGATAGTACTGATCTGAGTAGGTTTCACTGTACAGCTTCGAAGCTTAAGTAATCAACCTTTGCGCAGTTATGAATTACAGTTACGCTTCTCTTGATTATGTGATTCGTTTCACCAAAAGAAAGAATTCCTGATCTTGTTTAACTCTTAGATTGAAATTGCCCAAATTTCTTTCCATTCAAAAGACAAGCATTGTACTCCAATTTAACCAATATTCGCAAATAATATCATTGTTCAAGTCACCGATTATAACAAAAACATCGTAACCGAATTTGACGTAAAAAAATAACCAATTAAACCTTCACTCGCTCAGTAAACCAAACATTTAAAATCATGCCATATATATGTATATATAATTCTCCACCTTTCTAACCCGATTCAATGAACGTCAAATAGAAATCAATTCCCGGCAAAAATTTCACGCGAAACGTTTACTGTTCCATGCGAAACTGACTGGCAACTCTGAAGGGCGCGCTTTACAAGGGGTGAACGCGCCGGAATGTACGAAGCTGCGTGACAATTAATTTGCTATGGGGGCAACCATTAGAGGGGCGGCAAAATAGCTTTCTGCCGCGATATGCTCGCGTACACTGCTTTCGCACAAATTGCACGCGTAACGGCGGGTAATGATTTGCGGTGGGTCGATCGCCACGCGACCATCCCGACTAGCCCCTGGAAAAACACGCTAGAAAATGTAAATTGCAATCAATCATCGTCAATCATTTCGACGCGTTAATCACACGTGACTTCAAACAAGTTAACACATGAAACATAGTCGAATCGATCGAAAATCACATTCATGTAAGGCACATGTGTTCCACCGCGGAAACCGCATGCAATTTTCTGGCTGAAATTCATAAAAATCTCCGGCGTTAAAGTTGCGTCGCGTGAATTCAATCGAAATTTGAAAATTGTTGGGCAATTTTAGGCGAATTTGATTTTCGCGATTGGCGTGTTATTTGGAAAGAGGAATCGACGTTAAATAAAAAATTCTGTGCAGCTTTTAAAACGAAGAGGTATTAGACTTATCGTTGAAATTAGATTTATTTCGACGCTGAAATTTTAATGAAAAAATTGTTCATCGGAAGAGCCGAAATCCAGCTGGCTTTTTATTTGATATTCTAGTACAGTAGAGCTCCATATATTTGAACATATCGAGAGAAAAGACAGTCTGGATAACCGAATGGTTCCGATAATAGAGGCTCAGTAGCTCTCCCCGCTACCTATACTTATTAGTTCTGATAAAGGGAGCTGAAGTTCAGAAAGCAGGAGTCGAGTAGGTTTGTATGTTTTGTCTGTACCGTATGCAACTGTTCCTCCCTCGATGCATACTTGCACACTTTTAACACAAACAAATATTTATTTACATTCATTATAAAAATACACTACCTGGTTTCGTACTTCCCACAATAAGAGCTCACCTGTAAGCATCTATATTCGGAACTAAACATTGGCTAGCTCTTACAAATGGAGTACAAATAAACGGAGCTCTACTGTACCGTAAAAAAAATTCCCCTCAAATATTTAGAACAAGTAACAATTTACCATCAAGTTGAGCGCCTAAATAAAGAAACCACGCCTCAACTAATGTCACGATTCTGGGTTTCAGGATCTCTTGAAACGGCGTCCATAACCGTGTTTCCACCAAAGAGCTCTTCTCATAATCCATACGGCGATACTAATAATGCCAGGTATCAAGGATGGTAGAGAGGGGGTGGGATGGCGTACAATGCCTGGAACGATCATCGACGTGACAAAGCGTGATTTGCGTGCGCGAAACCAGAGGACAGCGATAAATGGCTTTCTGGTACGACAAGTATTACAACGTTTACACGAATCTCGAAGCTGGCTACGAGCTGCACTCTCAATTGATAGTCGCCAGAGGATAGACCGATCGCTTTCTGTGTGCTTCGCCACTACATGTAAATCACGGAATCGCATAGTGAATTCGGCTACGTGGTCGAACGTATATCTCGATGATTTGTCCATCGACTGTTTATCATCGTCAATATAGCTGTACGTTGCAGCGTGGTAAACGTGACAGGGAAACTCGTCAAAATCCGGCGCCGTGTCGATGTCAAAAGCGGGGTGGCAAATTCATTTTTGAAAAGTTACTGAGATTGTTGCGCGGTATTGGGCGAATTGTTCGGTTGGGAAATTATAGGGGACCTCGTATGGCTGTTGGGTGTTCAGGATGAATAATTGTACGGTTTATGCGATGCTTGTCTGATAGTAGGGCACGTTTCGTAGAGAACGCAGGGGCTCAACACAAATTTAACAATATAACCATTTAAAAAAGTATTCAAAAAGGAATTCCGATACTTTTTCTTCCCCCTTTTATAAACTTTTCCCGAAGATGCAAATTAGCAATGACTCATTATACTAGGCAAGCGTAACGCGCGGAGAAATAATTACAACGATGATTTAAAACTTGTGAAATATGATAGTTGATGAAGCAATATTTTATGAAGTGTCAAAGCAATTTGCAACAATGCAAGTTTCATCTTTGCCGGGAAGTCGTTTCGAATTTAATCGGCGAAATAATTCACCTCGAAGAAGGAGCTGGCAAAAGGGGAAAATAGGGTATTCAGGATTATGGATGTATTTGCAATAAAACCATATGAAATACAGCGGAAGATGTGGTATATTGCGTGGTCAGATCTGTGGAACCGCAAAAGGAGACGGCGTGACATCTAATGAGAGGACTGAGTAGATGCAATAAATGTTTGTACCGTGGCTGAAAGTGATGGAAGCGTAGTTCAAAGAGCTCTGCCTGCGAGCGCTCCTTCCACGTTTCTGCGTAACTTTATCGTCAAATAGTCACGTATTTATAGACACGATACAGAGCGGCCAGCAAGCTTGTAGTCATAACTAATGCATCCCTCACGAGCATCAGTTGGCGTGGAAATATTAGAGCCTGAGCAATGTACATTGTTAACGAAAGTGTAAGCAGAACAATTGTAGTTACGTTCGAGAAACTAATCTTTCGAAATCAGTCGAATAATCTGTGAAGTCGAAAGAAAAATGCTGGGGCACGCTATTCGCGACCTAAAATATTTCTGGCCAGTGCTGTTGATTACTCTCATTAAAGAAATTGTTATTTAATTTCCTTATTATTAACGCATGGGTCCCCCAAATATTTTCGTAACGCCTTTTTCAACGAATGTACCTAACTCGAGTACCAAAGGTTTTCAACTAAAATTGACCCCAACCTTTTTCTAATCTCGCGCGTCGCAGAACATTCGATGAATTGTCCAGGTGGCAACGATAATACTGCGGCGATGTTACTGACGATCACGTAACAGAAGGGGATAAAACGTAATATCGCTTTGCGTGAAGACAATCACCCCCACAATTTTATTGCAACACGTGACCGAGTTTTATTGTAGGATATAAGAGGAAAAGTTTATGCACCGTTCATGTGTTCTATCGCATGGATCATCGAGATGGTGCGTGTTACGTATTTAATAGGTCGACAGCTTTGGTAAGCGGAACCGATTCTATCGTTTACAGAGGCTGCACTATAATCGGGGCGATCCCATCAGCGTAAGAGGATTGTTCGTCGAATCTTTATTAATACACGCCTCTGGCGGGCCAATCCATGAAATGAAATGAATCGAACGCGGAAGGATTCATTACCACATCAAGAATCGCGTATTACCTACTTTAATCGCTATCGGTGAAGCTGCTAGTTAATTAAAATGGGCGATACGCTAAATTGATATTTTATACGACGCTTAACAAGCAATTTCACTAATCGCTTTATCCCTCGCTCCTTTTTAACCGATATTTATTTTCAATGCACAAGGGTCGAGAAAAGGATTAACAAACAGCGTGGATGGTTTGTTGTCTCTGCTTGTATCGTTATCGATTCGCGAAAAATCTGCCAACCATTAGATAAATTTCAAGCAACGCGTCTCGAAAAATCGACGTACAGATCTAACCGTGTGCGCAAAATGATCTCTCTACGTTTTATCACTTTTAATAAAAGAAGACAACGTAATCACTTTTAATAAAAATTCCAACAACGAAGAAAAAGCGCAGAAAATTAAACAAAGCTTATTTGCAGCAGGTATACAAACCCCAATCCATCACCACTATTCAACCAATAGCCCCGAAGATTTTCAATCAGCAAAGTCAGAAATTTAAAAAACTCTCTTCAAACGAACGAAATCTGGGTTTCGCGAACTGGAAGCTTATTCCACTTTTTCCAGCGAGCCTAATATTTGGAAAAGCTATCGCCCATCCGGCGAAACTACTGCCCCGCGCTGTCCGAATCAATAAACCCGAATGAAAAGTAACCAAATACCCCGGTAATCAGCATTTCCGTTTCAATCCTAAGGAAAGAGGGCAACGCGTGACGGCCAAACAGAAACGATATTGCCAAGCGCGTTTACATCCCGCAACTTTCCAAGTGACGAATGTCGCTGGAATCGCGATAAACCTGGTTACCGCCGAATCGGAATTAAACCCGGCCAGGATCGCGTTTCTTGGATTGTGTTTCGCGACGCGAAACTTAATCGAGACCCGTGTCGTCTTCGAGTGTCGTTCGAGAAATCCGTGTATTTCTTGGATTCGGCCTTTCGCCTCCGCTTTCTCGAAGGATAAAATGAGCGCAGGAAAAGATTCGAGGAAGAGGAGCGAAGGTAAAAAGAGCCAGGGCCGACGCAGGGTAGCCAGCTCGTAGATCAGGGCTAAGTATCCTTCGGGAATGCCCCCGGCGAGATTAATCACCGCGAGCGATTCGAGGAGGGATTGCGGGACGGGTGAAGGCAAAGGAAAAAGTATGTAGACCACGGTTAGAGGAGGAACACGCAGGGAGAGAAAACGCGCGGCTACACAGAGATGCGTCGAAAGAAGGAGAGAGTTTTCTAGTCAGACGGAAAGAGGGAATATGGAAAAAGAGTTAAACATAAGCGAAGCTCAGAAGTCCGAGGCAAGAAGGAGATTCAAGAAATGGAAAAACTTCTTAGACAAAGTTGGTACAAAAAGCAAGAAAGGCGTTCTTCTCTTTCCCTCTTTCTGCCGTAAGACAAAAATATTTAATGCCACAACCAATTACAGAAGTACTAATTGGCAGCGTTTCCAAAGTGCTGTTACGTTCGCAGATGAAAAGAGATAGCACGGGGAGCGGGGTAAACGAGGGACCGACCTAAGAATCGGGGCAAGACCTTGGAATAAGATGCAGAAAGCCGGAGAGGGAGGGTGCAGCGAGTGAAAAGAAGACACGGCGAAGCAGACGAAGGGGGAGGCGAGGTATGCCGGTGCATATACCTACGGACGCGCCTCGTGCACGGGCGCATAATTCAGGGCGGTGGAGCGCGAGTGAAAACACGAAAGCTACGTCTCCCGGTAGACCCACCCCCGCGACTGGCCCATCTTCGTAGAGCAGACCGCCCTACCAGCCTGCAGCAGCGTCATTCTCGCTATTCGTCAGGTTTCCGCTTAAAAGCCGGCGAGTAGCTGGTAAAAGTGACTAACTAGACGTAGACACGCGTGCGCGCCGCATTCGTACTCTGCGACGCTCGACCCGACTCGTTAGGCACGAGGCTGAATCAAACGCGCCAGCGAAGTCAGTCGGAGCACGAAACGATGGGACGTGGGTGGCAAAGGGGAACAGTCGGCCAGGCTGGCAGAGGTGAACAGAGAGGGATATAGAACAGGAGGTAGAGCCGGAGAAAGGGTGAACGAGGGAGAGAGAAATGGCGAACGCGGGGGAGAGTCAACGGTAGCGCCGTTGCACGCTCCTGGCGCATTCCACAATCCGGAATACTGCCTGCGCATACATATTTATGCAACATCCCCGGGCGATAATTCAGCGATCATGCGACGTGGTCGTGCACGTCCAACTTGGCCGCCATCCCGCCAACCCCCTCGTCTGTAACCCCTGTGCGCGACTTTGACTCTGTCCCGCGATCTTTCTTTGCTCCGACGCCCTCGAAATTGTTCGAACCGCGGGGATCGCCGGCGGACCGGCCCTCTTGATTTATTCAACGTTGTTGGGAAAAATAAGGCGGACGTGTCGATCCCCGTAGCACCGCGAACCGAATCGATTACACCCGCGACCCCTGGCGCGGGGAAATTTTGTTTGTCCTACGGTTTTCACTTGAAGACTCCGCGATTTATCGGCGACGGGGATGTGGAATATTTTTCGTTCGACTTCATACATGGACGTATTATAATATGCGACGCGGCCGCTTCTGTGCCCGGTGTGTAATTTGAGTTGGATATGTTTTATTAAATACGGAATGCGGGTATTATTATTCCGGCTGCAATAATAACCCTTCTGTTATGGCAGCCCCAAGATTGCAAAGGTCGGTTTATGTTTTATTAGCGCAGTAGAGAGATGCTTTGCAAAACACTGTACACCGAGCTTGATTAATCGAGCTTTAATTTATATACGCGGTAATAAAAGGAAAAGTTTACGGTGGGCGAGTGTAAAATATAATACGCTTTCTCCTTGCGGGCGTCGTCAAGTGCACGTTTCACATAAAAATCCTTTCTTTCTCCCATTTTTTTTTTTATAATTCTTAATGGGTTGCACCGAATATGCGCGTTCTACAGGAAGGGGTTATATAAGCTAAAAAATTCCATTCTTTAATTAATAAAGTTTGAAATACAGTTTGCCTCAGGCACCCGGGTTTTCTTCACGACGAACTAACTCTTCCTTCATGAATAACCGAAACGAATGTTAGTTGCTGGGAACGAACATTCAATAACCGCGATTTATTTCTTGACCACTGCGGAGGTATCGGCAATGTATCTTAAAATCGGTATCGGGCTTTCTTGATATAGTCGAGACCGTGTCGTAACGGTTACGTGAGAAAGCAGCCGATGCCCCGGTTCCCAGGTCAAAGGTCACTCGATGCCTACCTCCCGCGGTGGAGGATTCGAGACTGGTTCTTGATTCTGGTTCTGGACGTGCCGTACACCAACTGCATCCCATACATATAGGTACGTGGTTGAAACGGGATCGATTCGAGCGTACTTTATTACAATAGCGCTCGAAACGAAATTAAACTTGCTACGCGATTGCCGCTAAAAGAGTATGAACTAAACCGATATATGAGTTCTAGTGAGAGACAAGAGCAATTTATTCCCGTAAGAGCGTGGATTAAATGAACTATCATAAAATGGTTGCCCGCGAGCTGTCCGTCTTTATTTTCATTTATTTCGCAAACTCTCGTCGTTTTCGGTACATAAACGTTTGGCATGGCGGAAACTGTGTACGATAGAAAGTAAATTTCGAACTTTAGGCGTTTGCTGAAAAGCACGAGACCAAAGAAAAATCGTTTGGACCTGAGTGAATCGCTTTCACGTGGCACGGTTGGAAAATTTACATCGCTTCTTATTTATCTTCGAAACCTTATTTATCTCCGTTTGCTGCGCGTTCATTCTTAGTTAATACTTTCATGGTTCCATTATAATTTGCGGTTGCAACATATCCTTTTCTAACAGATAATCCCGACATGGAAAAAAGTTTCCAAACTTTCTGTGACCCACGCGTGAACTCCTCTCTCTGTATCATTATTATTGTAGCAACTATCCTATTATATTCTTCCGTCTCTTTGTATCGTTATGTTCCCTCCTCCTTTTCATTGTGCTTTTCTACATCAATGCAATCTGCACAATTATTATTATTATTAGTAATTCAATTTCCTTTGTATCGATAAAGGCGCTTCTTACAGATTAATAACCACGTCCCAGAAAGACGACGCGGGACTAAATAAGAAGCAGAAAAGGATGTCGTTAAAGTCGAACGGGCATCGATCGGTGTGCACGATCCCACCCCGTCGAAGGAGGAAATTGGTCGGTCTAGGTACAGCAACGAGACCAGGCAGGAAATTAAACGAGTCACGTGCTCATAATTATGAGCATTCCGCGTGCACCGGGGACAGGGGCAGGGAGAGTCGGATGAAGCATTTCTTGGACGCGTTTCGTGAGCGGAAAGAACGAGAACGTCGCGGAAGGTGGGAAAGATAAAATTGCGAAAGTCGCGGCGAGGAATAATAATAATTGTTGTTTCGGCCGGACGAGGCAGACGTGAGACGAATATTCGTTGGAATGCACCGCTGAGAAACCGCAAAGGATAATTCGTGCGGGAGAAACGACGACGCGGTCCTTCGTTCATCTTCCTCCCACCCTTCCCGTCCCTTTTTCATCTCTCGCCGCGCTGAATGCCCTCTCATTAGCGCCTCTATTAAGATTTGATTAGTCCTAGGCGCCGTGAAATGCGCGTCCCCATTCACGAAATAACATCCTTCGTGACTCGGCCCACGGAGTTCTGCCCTTACCATTCTTGTACGAGCTTGCGTGCGGTACAGCTTATGACGGCCAAAAGAGAGTGAAGATGTCAAGTGTGCTCGAAGAGCAGCATTTCGATATACGTTTTAACCCACAGCGGCCTTCGGGTATTATTTCACCCGAAATCTTCTTCCCCCGATAAAGGATATTAAGGATATGCGAGTCTTGCGCCGCACTTTCATATCGACGAGCCTTTATCGCGAAATCGCGCTCGAAGCGGTTAAACGTATCGACTGGACACCGTCGATACTGTTGCTCCGTTTCGCTTAAATTTTTCCTTCCGCGAATTTCTCTCGTTCCAGTGCACCGGAACGCGGCACGCTGAAAGGTTGCCGAGAAGCGAATGGTTTCGGGGCTGATATTCTATCCTAGCATCGCCAATTTCGTTCCTTATTTCGTAGGGAAAATGTTAAATAAATATGCGGACAGAGAAGCGCTCCGTCCCCGCGTCAGATGAGGCGAACCGACGAGACGTTTTACAGCTTAGGGAAATTTCAGACCCGCTCGGTCGGCCATAAAGCCCAGCGAGTTTCTTTGTACGTCGCCCGCTGGCTGGCGAGAAATAAAGAAGCTAAGCCCCTCGAGCCTGAAGAGGAAGTCCCTTTTTACGATACTGTGTCGAGTGCGACGAATTACTCGCGAACGTGGAGCTAAGATGCGCCTTTACGATTTGGTGTCGCGGAACGACGCGCGTGGAAACCGGCTTTATTGTCACGCAAGAATTTACCGAACGGACGTTTATAAGTCTCGCCTGCCGGCATAGAACTGCTTGAGAAACGTACACAATTGTAACGCTTTAAAGACGCTGGAGATTTTTAAACACGATGCGCGTGTATATCTTTGAAACTTAGAAACGAGTTCGTCGAATTATCTAAATATGGGAATAATTCTTTTCGTGAATAACCGAAATGGAGGATAATGGCGGAATTATCCTCGACTAACATAATGGCATTGTTTCTTTTCTTACTAAAAACAGAACCACTGATTGAAAGGTGCAAACGAGCAAACGAAAAACGAGCAAACGACAAGCGAGCAAAAATCAATCAGCCAATAGTCAGAATAAAGCATGCGTGTCCCAAACTACCATGGCGATTTGGATCACATACTATTGAACGAATAAATCCGACAATTATCAGGTTCAATGATATTCTCGCAAGCAAATCACACAGTGGCCACCGTTAATCCGCATTAATCGGGTTGAGCGGCTCCTAAACACGGGGGCAGTTATTTTGATCGATTTTCAGTCGGCACGAAATCACGAGATACAGAGGACGTATCTGTTTATCGTCCCGTTTAAACTTTATCAGCGTCGTAACGCGTCGAGCAACAGCATTTATTCGCCCGGAACGCAATCGAACGCAATGGAATCGCGATTCGAACGGAGATAGCATCGGTAATTTTTCCCGTGATCCATTGCTAGCCCCGAAGTGATTCGTGGTCGCGCCTGTTTCTCGTTCACCAAGTTCCCGTTTTTTTTCGCGATCGACCAGCGGAACGGATTTCGTCAGGCCGGAAACGGAATTGCCGGCGGAAACGTCGCGGTCGTTCAACCGGCAAGGGGAATCCTGTCGAAACTACTTCTCCCTACTTATCGTCCAATTATATACGATTATCTGCGAGGATTTTCTTCCACTAAATTTTCCGTCCTGGGCAAACTCTGCTGCGGGAGCTATAACCGCTCATATATTTGATAAATTAATAAACGCGAAGGTATAAGAGAGCATCCGGTTTCGTAGGAAACTAACGTATCGGGTAATTTGAAAAGGCTTTGCGTGCAAAAGGAATAATATTAAAAATATACAAAACTATATTTATATCACCTCGATCCATCCACTTTCGTATCCTCCAACTTAAGTCAATGGAGAACAAGGAGAAACACCAATCCGTGAGCAAAAATCCAGCAATCCAGCAAGGAAATTCTGAATGGTCACGGAGCAGAGTCGAAAAGGAGCGGGAAACGTGGGCCAAGCGTGGCACGGCCACGATTCTAGTCACGGATTCTCTCACAATGCATCGAGGTTGCACCGTTGCGCCGGATGCAGCGGGACCGATCGTGTGGCCCCTAATCCCTCTCCCGAACTCCTCTGGAAACGGCCCCCGGTACCCGTAACCGCCCCCGCGGCCCCCGTTCGCCGACCCATTCTATACACCGTCGTTGGTGGGTACAGTCGTCTTCCTGATTTATACACTGCCACCGGCAGCAGTCGGGCGAAGGGAGAATCAGAGAGGCAGAGGGGGACGGAGAATACCAGAGGGGATGGCGTGGGTTGCACGGGGAGAACGGTTCCATTGTTTAATCGAGACCAGCGAAACGCTGTTCGTCGTCGGTAACCATAAAAACACTATTTTATGCGCGAACATGGGACCCGTTTGTTGGCTCGGAACTTGCCGTACGTGGCTTGATCCGTGACGCTCGATGGAGCCGACGATAACAAACGACAGAGTTGGATAGAATACTTGAAACGCGATAAATAAGTTAGGGAAGCAGTGGAAAGGTAGCCGAGCTTTCGATCGGAGGACGAGATCGATGTTGGGCTCGTTTACGTTTTCGCGCAGACGACAATACTGGTGATGAGATTGTTGCGACGCGGTCTTTATCGTAATTATTGTGCCATCCATTGGCACAATGAATTCGGTAGCCAAAAAAAACGTTTTGGACGGTTAATCTTGCTACATAAATGTGATTTGTCAAAAATGGCAATCCATTATTATGGATAATAAGGTATTATTTAAACGAGACGAAGTATAAAGGCGTTCTTGTAATTCCGATTGAATTGCATAGAAGTGTGTAGAAATGAACGGGCGCTGCTAAACGCTGTTGCTGCTGAATAACAATTTTTGGCGATTTGTGTAGAATTTGATTACGATGTACGGCAGATGTGAAATCGATACGATGGAAATGAAATGTTAAATATCGTATGCTGTTTCGTACGAGAACGCTTGTTTCTAGGGGGCCAGTTAAATATTCATAATAATGGCAAAAGCCGATTATCGATAAATAGAGAGATTTATGCATTGCCCTGTTCGTTCTGATTAAGCAATTTTGCGTCGGTCTGCGAGCAAATTTTAGGCGTGCTCGAAAGTTTGATTGGTCGGACGTTATAGCATATTAATGAATTTCCAACGCTTTCTGTTGGAAATTTTACAATTCGCCCCCGTCTAGTTGAGATAAATGGAACGTAGGTACGTTTCGTTCTGCATGTGCCACACGTTTTTGCGTACATATACGTATAGTAAGTTTTCTATCATACCAAACGAAAGGTTGGCGGTGCACTGTTTTTCAACAAACGCTCCACGATGTTTTATTACTGGCTGTTCCATAGCAAGTTCGAAACTCGCGTAAACAGCAAATATTTTGATGGAATTGTGTTTACGTTATTTTTATCGCGCTGGTGTGATAGCATTATTATAAAGTCGTGCAACCGAGAAAATGTTTAAACGCAATTATACACGCTCGAAGTGAATCCAGACATACCCAGCCAGACAGGCCTTAAATACACGCAAAGAACTTTTTCCAGTCCGGTCGAACGTATAAAAGAATTCCACCTTCCTCTATCGCTCGCTGGCAGGCAAATATAACAAGTGAAATAATAATAATAATAATACTATAGTGAAAAATAATGTTCTTAACATTAATAGTAAAAACAAATCAATCGGAAGGGTCAAGATTCCTCAGAATCGTGTATATACTAATAATGCTGTGTTCCTTCGAAGATATTTATCACATTTATGCTACCAATTTCGCCAACTGCAGACCCTCGAAAGAACTTGTTAACAATTACACTGTCACTAGGCTAGTTTCGATTAAACTGTACAATCAACCTTGCTGCATCTACAAGAAGCCTTCGGCCAGATTTTCGGACTGAGACTCGTATTTTACATTTGCCCAACTGATTATCTAAATGAACAAAAATGGTACGAATTGCAGGCACACTTGTATCACCGAACAGCCCATATTAGAAACCACCTAAATTCTCCCCTTCGTTACAGGAACAGTTCGCTGAAAGAGAATCCATGTGAATTATGAAGATGTCAGACAGACAGACGGTGTCTCCTCTTTATCACTCGGCTCCTTTTCCCCCGGTTTGTTTCCTCCGGGCCAGGTCCACCCGCCCTCTTCCTGTTCTTCTGCCGTTGGCGTGGTAGCCAAGGGAGAAACCACGACGGACCTGTTGCGGGGATCACGTCGTAACTCTTGCGGTACATGCCCATACACGTGCAAACCGATACCAAATCACGCAGCCGCTCGCCTAAACACGTATGTACATAGTTGGAGAGTCCAGGAAACAGCGCGCTCGCGCGCTCCAAACGAAAAGGGGTGAGAGAGCGTGTTGCGAGGGGACCAGGAGAAAGGAAGGAGCACGTACAGTCAACGTAAATGATTCACTCCATACTACTACGAAAACACCGCGGGGAAGCTACCCCTTCCTTTTTAACGTAATGAATAACCGGGGTGCACAATTGAAAATATTGTGCCCGGCGTGCACGGTCTGTCGGCTCTAAATAACGCGGACAACACCTGTTTTCTACACTTTTGCGTACTTTTTGCGCCACTCCTTTATGCATTTACTCACGCGATCCCGACGTTTCCTTCTCAATTAATTAGCAATATAGCGTTAGTTTTAAAAGCAGCCCAACTCCTTAGTTGTGCACACCTTTTCACGCCGTTTTTTGTTTGTCTATAGTAATTTGTACAACTGCTGTGCTCATTCCTGCGTGTTCAGAGGACTTTCTCCACCATACAGTTTTTATAGCTTAATAGAAAAGCCACTTCCCCCGACTGCAGTGCATTGAGATCCGCTTGTCCAACGCTCGAGCGTACAAGCGGAATCAGACGCAGAATCAACGAGACAAAGGCAGCCAGGCCGTGCGAGCCGAGTAACAGTACTGGCAGTTAGCGCTGGTAATTACGACGCTGGGTTCCCCAGGAGCTAAAGATGGCAACGAAATAGTCATAGCGCCTGCAAGAGGACGAGAGTTTCGGAACGACGCGGCGTGACATACAAAGATTGGGAGGGGGACGGGGTGCTTACATGCGGGTTGAAAGACTCCAGGGGGAACGATACAGACGCGATAATCACTTTCGTCACTCGGCCACCCTAGTTTCTCGAAGTTTCTACCGGGTGGATACTACGGCCGTCGATGCTTTTCTCGTGTCGCGTGGCGAGATATGATTCGGTGAACACGGTGGAAGTGTGTTAATTGATTAGGGTGATTAGTTTGGTCGCTGGGGGGGACGTTGGAATGTTTTCTTCGGTCCAGGTCCGGGGTTGATTAGTGGTTAGTGTTTGACGAAAGGTCTCGTAACGGGTATTGAACTGTTGTTAACTGGTATAAGAAAGTTTCGATGGTGATAATGGGCAGGATTTAGCGAGCAGCATAGCTTCCTGTTGAAGCAAGATTTCTAGTTTTAAACCTGTTAATTTTATTTGCAAAATTGGGGTGTCAAAGTCAGTCATGTACTGCGAGCTAAACACTAGTGACACGAATAATCAATTGACTCGTCTTCTCTAGAACAAACCGGTTCCCCAACCGGTGAACGTATCAGTCAATATTTAAAGAGGAGAGAATGTAAATTGGACACCAGGTTTTTCTATGAAAATAACTGGACAGTCAATAGTTCGTCCAAAAAAAAAGTGGAAAAGGGAAAGAATAACAGAAGAGACACCGGTTAAATGGAAGCGATACACAATTGTAAAAACTATCGCAAATACGACTATTCTTCAACACGGCAATGTGACAATCGTTTAGAGAGCAAAATAGAGTGCGTTGGTTAACGAGCGAAAACAGTTATAGGACAACAGTCGCTGGAACTTTACAGCTTGCAATCGGAATTTTACGCGACTGACCTTTTAGAGGGAACATGGAAATTCAACTCCGCGCGATAGCCCCCTATTGGCATCGAACAAACAACCAGGAATATCTTGCTCTAGAAACGTATATTTGCACGTACGTATGTATGTACGTGCCTGGTTGAGCGCGACATATAACTGCGTGTCTTTATTCAAGAAATAATACGTCACATCTAAGACCGTTGCTAAAATCATGTCTAGTTTATCGATAATTTTTGAACAACAACATTTTCAGTGCTTCCAAAATTGATATATAAATTAGAAGCTTGATTTCACTAGCTGAGATCAAATTAAAATCGCACTACTTGGATCACGATTTTTATTTTATATGAAATCGAGAAATATTTATTCAAATATATAACTGATTATTTGTTTGCGTTAATATTGGAAGTAAGACCAATCTTTTACAATTGCAATGCGTCTACTCCAAAAACAGATATGGTAATGTAAAAACGAATTTAATTTCCGTATATAAGCTGATAAATAATCATAGTTAACCGACGTAAGAGAATTAAAAGATAGACCGAACAATCGCGCGAGAGTGTTATTTCCACGAGCATTACGTCGCGCCGTAGAACACGAAAAGATCCATTACCATAGAAATGGAGAAGGAATAATGGAAAGGCGAATACGGAAGTCGTTTTCCAGCTTGCTCACGTCTGAATTACTAAACCACCAACTTAGAAATGAACGTCTGTTCTTCGCATAAAAATAAATAAATCGAAACAAGAAGGAAAGTACCGACGGTCTCGCCAATAAAATAATAGTAGATAAAAAATATATTCTCGTTCGAATGAAAAATATACATCATAGAATTTTTAATCGATATCATTTTGCAGCAGTAACACTTCTTTACACCTGCATCGCACATTATACCACATACACCTTATTAAAACCTTCTTGCCTTTTCACGAAATTAATTCACGACTGGCATAGGAAAAACGTGGCGATCTAATTTAATTTCTCTTCAATCGTAACTCGCGCATCCTTCACTGACATACACACGACTGATCCCCATTAAACGGTACTCAGAAGGAATTAAGTAACGTCTAATAAGTAATAGAGCATCGAACAATGAGGCGATTATGTGTCCCACTTGCATCGATCAACTAGAAACGCGTGGCAACGGAACGGGATTCGTTTTGTTCGCGGTATGCTAAGTTCTCTGCCGCGTTCCTCGTGCACAATTAGAAATTGGCTTCTTTGGGCTGGTAAACGACCGGATAAGTTGGTGTATAGAGGCGTCAGCATTGACGTTTAGTGTCTCGGCTACACGCTCGTAAATCTTGCCCGGAATTGGTTGCCGGGCATAAAACATTTTCCCGTGTTTGCCAATGCCGCGTCCTGTGGAAGTAGTTAATGGGCTGGCGCCGTGTCTTTTGAATTCGTGTGGGTTGGCAATTTGCAGTTACCTTCAGACAGTAGTAATAATGGATTGATCGTAACTACTAGTGAAACCTAATTGTTAAGAAAGGGGAGAAAGAAGTGAGATGTATAGCAATAAGAAGCGGGGGGGAAATATATCAATGGGATACAGATAGAATTAATGTAGCGTGAATGATTTTGTACACACTTCTCGCGTACATTTGAATTGTTAGCGTTTTTCGACAGGAATATATGATAGAAAAATTGATTTAGCGCGCGAATCGCACAATTTCTTATGTTCATTCGCGTGGTATAAAGTAGCACTAAGTTTAACCCAGGTGAAATGTTTGGGAACACTTAAGCACAGCATTTCCACCATTTTATTGCGCACTTAACCGAAATGCAGGTAGCAGAATGTCTCATCAAAAGTTTTACACGCAGAAAGTTTCATCAACAGAACGATAGGAGAACACATCGTCGACTATCCACGAGCTATACATTTGAGAGCGCATTTGCCTGACAGAACTTCACTTAAGCTTCTAAACATTTCGGAATTGAATTTAGTCATGGCTTAGCAATCTGGCTGGATACCAGTAAATCACCACCGAACTGAACGATGCTCAAATTGTACGCCACTGTTTGATTCTGCAGCAATGTTGTTTAAATTATTGCGCTTGTCTGGTCTACAATCTGACATTCATTCGATGCTGGTCGTCACGCTAAATCGAGTTGCAGTATTCTAACGACTACCCTCTTGTTTCTCAATCTATGTATCTAGGGCCCAAACTTGTACACCAATTTTCTTCAGTATTTGGGTTTACGTTTGAGCTCTGGTAATCTAAAGAACGCCTAAAAATGTGGCATAACGAGACAACGTTCTTTTGCTATCAGTACTCTATGATGCAATCTGGTTCGGATAGGTATATCCGTCATTTTTGTTGCAAATAAATTATTGTCAATTACAGGCATAAAGAAAGCGATCCTTTCACAGCTATCAAGGATTCTCCATAGATCATAATTTTTCAAACAGCCTGGATTAATTGCAAGTACGATTCACTGTAACATTCTTTCCAACACCAGAATTTTAACGGTCCATTTTCATGGGACCAACCATGGCGCCACATGGTCCGCCGATTAAAAATAAATGTCCAATTTCAAGCGAATATAATTCTGCCCATCGCCTCGATCGATTGTCAATGTCCCGGAACAATCGAGCGTTGAAAATCGCGAAAAATCGGTCGGGATCTGCACTTCAGCGTAGCCCCATTATGTAATTGTCGTGGATGTAGGGTAAATGTGCATTTGAGTCAATTGGCAGGGCCGAGCGTGCCTGGTTACGCTGCTTATATGCACGCGTGTGAATGCGTGCGTGCATAGATGCGTTTACTTGTGACCAACTGCGTCACACTCCTGCACCACGTGTGCACTTTTCGTTGCGCAACCTTTGCCGCAAGGTTGCTCGCAATAACGTCTGTTTCTGCTTGGTCCCGTCTCTTTCCTGTCGCGAACGAATATTAAACTGTGCCTGCTTGCGCGTAGATAGCGTGCAATTTCGTGATTTCAAGTCGCGGGAGGAATAGGCAGAAATGCTTTTACTTTTTGTGCAGATGGAAGAAGTAATTAGGACATCGTGTTTTCAGCTGGAAGCGTGATTTATTTTCTAATTTAAACCGCATAATTTTTGTACTGCGTTGCACGTGAAGCTTTAATGGTGCATTGACAATCATCGTGACAAACATATTGCATTGTACACACGAAAGCTAGAAGTCAAGAGGGTTCTCCAGGTAATGGTACCGAATTTATATTCAAGGGCAGTGTGACAGTTCCGACATACTTCTGTAATAAGCGTGATCCTTACCGCGAAAATGTTTGCTCTCGATTAGCGCCAACAGTACAGTGCTCCGTGTAGCCCAACTTTTTAGTCAGACATTCTCATTCTACTGCAAATAATACAAGACCCAGCACGCGCGTTCAACTGGAAGAATAAATACGCGCGCAAGTTTGTGCACGACCAGCACGCGTGAAAACGATAATCTCCGGTGTAAAAAGTGAACATTAAAGCGTTTTGCGCGTACAATAAAAATACCAAAGCCGCCTCTGAGTTCAATACCCGCTTTAATACTTGCTTTATCCTACACAAATTTGGCAATCGACAACGCGAATAATACGGTTCACGAAACAATGCTTGAGCTTGGAATAGTCACACACTACTGTCCATTGCCCGTGTTATTTCCTGAATTTTTTTGCCCGGCGGTAAAGTGATCCGGTTCGACAGGTGTCTTAGCGAATAGGTCTTGGGACAAAGCACAAAGTGCTCGCGATTTACCGCGGCGTGACGCATCCTTCAAAACGGTGCGGCTCGTGGACGATCTCAAAGTTCCCACAAGATACTTTGCATACTGTGGGACTTAATAAATCACTCAATTTTCCGAACAATTAAGCGCATCGCGCGTTCTATCGGCCGGCACTGTGCATTGTTTCGTGAAACTGTTCCTATGAATACGAAGCAGCGACGCGCGAAGTCCGCGAAGATAACTCCAGTCTATAGCACTGAAGTGACTTGTAATAAATGTTGGCTAACCGCCATTTCATTTTCCCCTCCCATGTGTTCCCCACCCTTTAACCCCGCGCAGCGTTACGTTCTGCACCGTTCGCTCGCCACCCTTTTCTTCTTTGCTTTCATCGAGACTTGCCTAATCACTTTACGACATGGCTTCTGCGAAAAAGATTCGCGCTGAAGTGCGGGAAGAACAGGCCGGTGTAATACATTGAAGATAGAATTAAAATTGAAGTACACATTTTTATTAGAACGCAGGAGTGTACTTTATATTCACGCCTGATTGGCTAGGTTTTGTACCGAGCAGGAAAAATATATCGAAGACTGCGATCAAAATCAGGATACGAAAGCAGATGGTACGTCGTTCGATTTGGCAATAACGTGGCAGTTCGAAATTAAGCACGGTTCATTTGAATTTGGCATAGACTGAGCTAAATATAGTCTCTGAATACTATGACTTCTATGGGCCGCTGATTTGTGCTACTCGAATGCACTGATGTTACTCGGTTAAATCGAGTCAAGCTTCTTAATATAGATACGCAATCGTGATATTATGTTACGTTCTCATACGCAAACGTGTTGCAGTAACTTCTGCTTGAAAGAAAACCGAAATTTCGTGGTTCATTCCATTCGATCGTAGCTGCGAAAAATATTTTAAAAAGTATCTTACAATAATTGTGAGAGTGAAAATTAGAAGTGTCTCTGGAAACGTTTGGGCCAGAGCGATCGTCGCGTGCAAGAAGTGCGTTTGGGCGAGTACTTTGGCACTTATGGTGTGAACGAAGGGTGCTCGGACACCCAAGGGTTCGGGCAGACGCGACCGTCCGTCGTCAAGGAATGTCTGCAGTGTGGAGGAATTGAACGAGAGAGATAGCAGGGGTTTCAGAATGAATGCGATGCGTGTGAGGTCAGATTTGTGTGAAGGTTCGTAGAGTAAAGAACATTTTGCGTAGCACGTAGTACGGCGTCAGAATATATAAATATTGTGTAGCACATGGTGCGGCGTAGTTCCGATAAACATATAGGGTTAGAACACTAATTACTTCTTGCTACACCCGCCATCCCTACATAATTAACAATCGCCCAAGATTTCACCCATTCCTTGTTTCTCACACCTTTCTGTATTCGCCCGTGCCCACAAAATAAATTTTTGTCAATGACTAAATTACGTTCTATATACTTTGATCGAAACTCCCTCCCCTCCATGACATTTTATATTCCGTTCAAGAGCGCAATATCCGATGCAGCAACAAGACTGGCACTACGCATTCCGATCAATCCGACTACAGAGATGATCAACGTTCAGAATTTCGATTCGGACGGCTCGCAGACCGAAATTCCAGGATAACGAAATTCCACGTCGGTGTGCGCCGACCGGCGACGTACTTTATTGGCCGTCATATCTGTCGACGACAGAGACAGGCTTTCGAACGATTAATTATAAACAACCGGCCGCAACAATGGCCCCGCGTAATTAAAGCGACCGGTCGCTTCCTTCCCCTCCCTGTAACCGCGCCGCAAACCTTCCCGTCTGACCACTGTGCTGCTTCTACTGTGATGTCAAAGCAGACCGTTGTCAATCCGATGCTGCCCGTTCCCCTACGCTTTGATCTATTTAGATTCCCGACAGGACACGAAGGATACGAAATAGCTCACGGACCAACGTTCATTCAATACGTCTATTAATCACCTTTCCGATCGTTTCTCCAACTGTTGCTAAGAGTAGCAGACACGCGTGCTCGTTAATTATAGGTAGCAGATAATATGCTTCAACTTCGATGCAATTAGCTTTCGAATGATATATTTATAGGATTTTAATCGGCTAGTAGCGTGACCTTCGCGATGACAGAACTCTAATATCGAATATCAGGAGTTCTTTTGCTTACAGTTAATGTTATTTAAAGAAGATTCGAATCGTCGAAAGGGGAAATTTAATTTCAATGCTCACCGGAGATCTATCTTCGTATCGCGCTTCAATTTAACAAGAAACGAAAAGGGAATCCTTCAAGTGCCCACCAGAGAATCTTCATAGATCAGTTCATTAGTTCGATAGTACGGGGGACCACCCAAGGAAAAACCCATTTTAGATAATGCAAAAGTGTTTCTACCCAGCGCTCGTATCATTCCTTCTTTACGTCAATGGAATGAGAGAAAAAAAACCTGGATACTTCAATTGGTTTGTTCACTTCGAAAGAATGTACCGGTACGACGCAGCAGTACCAGGAAAAAGCGCTACAGTGAATGACACCGTCGCGTTCACCAAGGCTACCTGATCGCAGGTATTATACTGGCGGAGCGCAAAGTAATACAGTTTCCCGACGAACGGCCGTCGAGACTCGTTTCTTTCCTACCTCTCGTAAATCATGGCTGCGAAAAACGTTGCGGCATTATAAACTGCGCGCTGATCACCGAGCAGGTGCGAAACTACAGGTCGGTGCAGATACTGCTCGCCAGATTCCATTACTTGTTTCACGAATTCTTACCTGAAACAGAAACATTACGAGCATATTATTACTGTGAAAAATGATTCCAATGGAAAATACGATTGTTAAAATGTTATCAATTTCAAAGATCGATTTCAATAAAGTAACACGATCCCGCGTTCCCCGAAATTGGAATTCAAACGGAAGCGATATTCCAGCACGTAGAAGTGTACCTTTGTACCATATTATGCCAATATATTTTGCATACCAAGAACGGCGAGAATATTTACGAACGTTGCTTCCCGGAGTAACCCGGGGGCAACGTGGCCGCAGAAAATGAGAACTCTCGATTTTTATACAGCAGCACGAGCACGGTGGCCCCTCGGGGACTCTTAACGGGCCATTATGCTCGTTAACGTCAAAACACATGAGCATTCAATAAGCTTGCGCCCCTCGCGTAAGTAAATCAGACGCCATGCTGGCGCAACGTAAAGGGGTCTTGTGTCGGTGCTCGCAGCAGGCTCTTTTCTTAACCGGTCTGCCAACGACCCACGTCGCATTATGATCGTAATATTATCGTTTGCTCCAGACCCCGGTGCGATCAAAATTCCAAGCGTACGGAGAACGTCATCCGAGTTTACGCACGATTAACGAAAAATTGCTGGGTGCAAAGATGCGTTTTCTTTCGCGACTGGACGTACACCTTATGAATATTAAGTTTAGCATTGAGAATTCTGCTGGAAGCTCGTAGGAATGGTTTTTACCTGATTTTTTTTCTTTTACCTACGGCGGGAGCTGCTGGATGTACCATGAATGGGCTGATGCGTATCTATAATTGCTTGAACTTTGCACTCGCCTGTCGCGAGCGTGAGAATGAAGAAGTAATAATTGTTAAACTGGTATGATAACGCCACACGAGTTTCGATCCGCAATTTTGAAGCAGCTCTTTGCATGATGGACGAGATAGTGTGTCGAGATAGAAGGGGAAGCAGTAGTTCGAAAGTGCAGCTTCATGGTCGTTATATGTTAATTATTCCCCATGAGAAGGTAGTAATGATAAATAGTTGACTAGACTATGCATTAAAGTCGAGCTAAAATTACAAACAAAGGAGCGTAACCATTTTTTCAAGCAATCAGTCTCATAAAAATTCTCTGCATAATAATATAATATTACTGCCGACTCCGATATAAAATAAAGCCGATCCTCCGTTGAAAATGACCGAAAACAATGATATTAAAATATATCTCGAGAAACCTGAAGCAATGCTTTTGGAAGATAAGAAAAACCAACCGTCTCGTAACAGGCTACTGCAACAATATCACTAGAGGAGCACATATCATTCCTCGCGCGGAACGTAATCGGTCTTCGGTCTTCCCTGGCCACAACACAAGTGAATTCCCCATATGAATGACTCTCGTCGATCTTCAGGATCGAATCCTTCTTCTGATCAGCGTGAAACGACGCAGTCTCATCGTCGCTCGGCTCGTGCAACCGGGGAACAGCTGTGGTAGGCGCGTACGTATGCAAATCAGCCAGGTGTGTACCTGTACACCGGCCACATCGAACACCGATCTCACCCCTCGCGCGTCACATATGCAAACAAACACGCACGCCGGCGAGGATCGCTATGAGACCACGTTCTACGTGTGGCTTGGCCGATCTGACAAATTGCAGCGTCATTACTGCCAATTTGTTCACACGCCACCCGAGTAACCGGTAACACGAGGCAGATATCTTGGGCGAGCTGCCTACCGCTCACTCCCCACGATGATTCCAAGCATAAGTCCTACGGGTAGCGACATAATCTGCAGACTGGAGTGATATTTCACTCGATCGCGGTCAGATGATTGTGGACAGAAATTATATTATTGGTTTTAATCGACGTTACCGAGGAAGGTGCAATAGCTGACTGGCAGGGAAACCTGAAGGTGTTCGAATTTTTTAAGGGTGGCATAATTAACCCGTACTGTGACTTACTACTTCCGAATAATTTTAGAATTATTTTGCAATTAACACAAGGAACGTCGCTATATATCTGGAAATCTTAATTACTATATTTCGAAAAGTATCGTGAAAGTCTGATGTAAAAGTCCCACATACGTGAAAAAAGACCTTCCAAGAGCAATCGCTTGTTCGCGATCAGTGTTACCGCAAGGCCAACCAAGACTGGTAACATCGGCAGCGGTGGTAGAGAAATAAGGAGAGGTCACCGAGAAGAAAGGAGGGAACAGAAAGAGCACAGCAAGAGAAGGAGGAACGGGCGCCAGGACTTAGCGACTTTTCAGCTAACAAACTGCAAATATCTAGACTGCGGCTGCAGGATGACGTTAATTAATATTGCCGACGGTACAGAGTGTCGGTCGAAGGGGGGAAGGGAGTAAAGAAGACTATCCGAGCCAGAGGATGGCCGTGGAACTAACCGAGACGAAGAAAAAGGGGGACAGGGATCAACGCGATGAGCGAAGAAGATAGAAACGGCGGAGGGGTGGGTTATAGGCAGCGAAGGGAGAAGGGGCGAGGGTGGTCTGAGTTTTTATCATCTCTCCCTCTCGACTCGATTCAGTTAAACTTTGAAATAACCCCTTAATGAGTCTGCCGTGCCGAGTAGACCGGATGCCAACGAAGCTCCCAGATTTTCCTCTCTCTCTCTCTCACCCTTGTCCCTCTTTTCCCTCTTTCATTCCATTTCTGCCACTTCCCCCTTCTTCCAACCTGCGTTACCCACCGCCACTATCCCCATCATCCACTGCCACCCCTGTGCGCCGCGCTCCACTCGGTCGAGACTGCGATCTCGATTATTGCAGGGCTCGTGTCGCTTTATGAATTCGCTTTATGCACCCTGGACGCTTAAACTGCATTAGGTTCGCTCGCGACAGACGCGATTTCGTGTTTGCTTTGCGCGTTAACGACCGGCCTGGCATTTTCGTACGAAGGAACGGGAAGGGGAATTAGAGTGAACGAGGTGGAGTGGTGAAAAATCGATTTGATTATAGAGCACGGTTTAGATCGATTGTTAGTCCGGGCAGAAAACGTAAACCTGCATGCAGATACGGGGCGAACGATTTCGAGGATGTAATTAAAACATCGCGCGGAATAATTTTTCTCGATTACGTGAATCGAGATAATTGTAATGCGAATCGCAGTTGTGGTTGAGTAACGCTCCCGCTCAAATGCACAGGGCGCCACTGTTACTCCCTTCATCCAAAGGGCGAAAAACTGTGGCACCAGATACGTTAATTGTAATCGCGTACACTCTCTTCTTTCTCTTTAGATGGTTGGAAAAATTCGAGCGTAATGCAGTTAAACTCGAACCGATCACTTGACTTAACGACTGCACCACTTTCCCCTGCGTCCCACGATAATTGTAGCCAAAAAGGATACGAAAATTGATGGGGGTGTGAATTGGGTAAATTTGTATCCTGATTTATCGCCAATAAAAAAATGCAACGCGCAGAAACCTTTTACTAAATTCACAAAAATTCCCAACTCCGGTTTTCGGAATTTATTACAGGTGTAAGTGCATCGATTGAAATTAATCGATTGCAATTCTTGTAAATAAAGGTACGATGCTGTCGCGTCGAAACAAATTTCACAGCAAGGAGCCATCCTGCTTGTTGCTGAAAAATGAAGCAATCTAGTTTAAATAAAATTTCATTCAAGTCTGCCCAACACTGACAGATTCTCCTGCGACCATGCAAGCAACGCGAGACGGTCGGTCGTACTCGCATTCAATTCAATGGACGCGCAACAATCGAAGGGCCGGAAACGAGAAGAAAAGACAAAGATCGTAGCCGCGCGTCAAACACAGAAAGCCCATTAAGCAAGAGCTCGCGTGTCCAGCGAGCGTCTCTGTAACAATGCGCCACTCTTGCAGGACAAACAAACGTCCCGACAACCCCTCCGTTTGCCGATTACGTGACCGACGAATCTTCACCCCCCTTCACCCTCATTCAGGCGTCCCGCTAGATCACTGGCCCTTTATCGGCGGCTACATCAATAGAGCTCTGAAAAGGTTAAGCTCTACAGATAGGGTGCTCGTTTATAACCCTTTTGCGGTTCAGCCCGTTCTCTCTATTGCTCCAGTTGGACGCCGGCTAATCTGTGATTGGGGTGAGCAGCGCGATCCTTTTGGTCACAGATATGATTTAATTTTGGGATCACAGCGAATAGGTGATCTGGCTGTGCAATACTTGGAGTGTTAACTATTTTCTGCACATTGCTCCTAGAAATGTCGTACCCTTAACTTTCACTTGGTCGAAACGGTAAAATTTTTAATACACGCGCAGAAATGTTTTGCTCTTATGGACGATTATTAAAACGTTGAACCGAATGTTCAAACTTTTGCACGGCAATTATTTCGCGAAGAAAGTTACTGCAACTGGGTTGCAAACTTGCTCGAAATCGGGTGCAAAATAATAAGCTGCACGTGATGTCTACTGCAAGCCAATTGGAAAAAGCGAAACAAGTGTAATCGTTCAGCATCTCGACATTCAATATTACTTTGAATTTGCCGCAGAAACTGTGCACGTTTCGCCCATAGCTCCTCGCGCAGGTGGGAAAACCGTAACAGAACCGCTTCCGGTTTTATGAAAACTGATCTTCCCCTCCACAAGTTGAATCACCACGAAATTAAAACCCTTCAATCAACATTCCGTTATCCGATTCAAGCCCTCATGAAATTCTACAATCGTTGTTATTACGTATAATCGCATAAATTATCCAACAGCCGAATGGATTAAGCAAACACGCCGACGCTCACCTGTCGAAACATACATTGCTAACTCAAGGGTGAGACCCTTCCCCATTCGCCTCTCGCAACAAACACCACCATCAACCCTTCATCAAAATCAACTTGACCCAGAATTTACGATCCATCATATTCGTATTACACGATCGCGAAAGACAAACATATAAACTGACCCTTGACCCGACAAATAATTCGCCAAATCTGCTCCCTGTTACTCGTAACCTTGTGCCAGTGTCTGTTCTACCAACACACGTTCTACCCTGCTTTCTGTTCAGCCAGCCAGGCGGACTTGTCTGCGATTCTGTCTGTACCGGTTAGCATCGGCATTGCTTTGCATTAATTAGACGGAATCCGTGACGACGTAGGTCTTATAGGTCTCGCTAATGGGCGACTGATTTAATTATACCGAGTCCTTTAACCCATCCGCTGCAAGGATTTCGAAAGAAGGCTGCGAATAATGAATTCTCCATCCTTTCAGTCCGCCAGAGAAGACACGCGATCACAGACTCGTTGAATACGTTCAACGAACAGGAAGTTCGATGAAAGCTAGCGGGCATACTCGATGGACGTGTGGTATAGCAAGGACATAGATGACTAACAGAGATAAGCGCGCTGAGTGACTGGGCTACCTGATCGTAATGACGTGTTGCTGCCTGATGATGACAAGAAATTTATTTGTCTTCTGGGTGGGTGAAATTGCTGAGGTATCTGATGCGATGGAGAAGAGATATGAGTAATATTGACAATTTTATGGTAACGCATAATATGTAGCACTGTATAAGCAATTACGTGGATTTCACTTTATTCTTGGGGGGAGATTAACAAGGCTTGAATTAACTATGCGAGTTCAAGAGTAATCGAAGATGTACTCTTACGTCAAGATAGTTGATAGATTTATCCGGTAAAATTAAATTTGAAATGATCACGTGCGTATAACGCTGCAGGACGATTGACAGACCAACGAAATTAGTTTCGTGGCAATTCTTATCTAGCAAGCGATGAACAATTTTATAACCCAATGCACCCTGTGAAATATTGACAATCAACTGTTTCATTTGAGATTGAGTACTATCCATATTTCAATCTGACTTATGCACAAGTCGAAAACCCGGCTGAAAATTGGCGCATACGTTAAGTATACGTTAAGTATGGAACGTCGAAGGTTGAATTTCAGAATCGATAGTTCATCTAATAGGGTAATGACAGATTTTCCAAATGAACGTTGACGGAATAGAGCTACGCGCCGTAAATCCAATCTACTATATACGTCTGCCATTTGCCAGGTATGTTAAACAAACTAGTACGCCACGCCTTCGCCACAATAAACCACGGCGTGTCACACATTCGAACCATCATTCTGCGAGCGTGACATTAAGCACGTCGTTCTCCGAACATCTGCCAGAGAATAATTTCATCCTCACCTTCAACTCTCTTCCTCGAATGCTGATACTTATCACTTTCCCACGAATATTCGTGGAAGATGACTGCAGAGCACCAAGAATTTTCACCACATTCTTCTTACAATAACATTAACATAACAGCTTCCATAGTAACACATTTTCCTAAAGTTGCATTCCGCGTTCAGATACGAATGTTATTTCTGTATCTGTCCTCTCGGCGTACCTCCTGGAAATCCAAGTTCATGGGCCATTTTGTAAATTAAGTCGCCCATGGACAATTCACCCCGTCGTTTCCCACGGCTTTATCATTTTACGAATTCAACTCCAATCCACGGCCAAGTGTGCCTCTTCCTATTCCCTCCCTTCACGAGACAGTTTATCGTGCCACAAAGACACGGAAGCACGAGACCCCGTCGAGCCACGACCATCCCCTCTCATCTTTATTTAGCCCCGATTTTTGTTTCGCCTTCGTAGCCACGCTGGGAAACAAGAAGCCTCGGCTACAAGCGCAACCAGCACCAGCATAATAATCGACGAGTCTAGCGAGGATGAGGCGGAGGAGGCGGAGGAGGCGGAAGACCATAGCAACGACGACTCTGGCAGTCGTCGACCAGCCTGCTCTCCCCCGGGCGCGTTTCATTTCGATTTTTGGCAGCGGAAACCGGCCAGTTCGCTTCCTCCTCCCCTCGACCGCCCCGCTCTGTTGTCTTTCCCCTTTTCATCCCCTCGTCCTCTTTTTTCTCCCTGCAAACCACCCCCGGCACACACGGTACAGATTTCGTTCTAACGTAGCGAAAGG
Source organism: Nomada ferruginata (assembly GCA_963583965.1). Taxonomy (NCBI): domain Eukaryota; kingdom Metazoa; phylum Arthropoda; class Insecta; order Hymenoptera; family Apidae; genus Nomada; species Nomada ferruginata. The sequence goes on from OY757216.1 coordinate 17,701,239, forward strand.
GGCGGGGGTAAAAGAGCCTAGGCTGCAGGACGCCGCGCCGCGCAGCGTCGGGGTGCGTGCCAACGACGCGAAGCGACGCCGCGCGACTCGATCTAACGAGCTGCTCCGCGGCCGGAAACGGAAGCGCTAAGTAGCTACGGAGGCAGTTCCTGTCGCGGGGCTTTTTCGAGGCCGCGCGAGCAAATCGGAGCCAAACGGTACCGCGGCTGAAAAACGCTGGGGTACGCTCGTGCTTACGTAATTCTCGGCCTCGCTAAAATACGCCGGCAAAGCGTATGTGTGGTAATAGCGGCGGGCTGCTGACGGCTCGAGTGCCGTTCCCTGACTCCAGACGATCCGCTCCTCGTCTCGCCTGGTCTCGTTACGACGCAGCTCCTGCGTGAGCTTTCAGAGCGGTTTTCGCTAGCCACGGTTTTCTGAATGCTGCTTTGCACGGCAGAACTGGGCGGGCTCCTCTCGCCAAAAACGCTCGATGAAATTCGCGAGATAACAACGGCGGTGTTTTCGGGAGCTTGATAACATCCGGAAGAATAGGGCTCAACGGAATGGTGACTATTCGGGGATTAATTCTTTGGTGATTCAGTGGCAGAGCGTTGCAATTGGACGCCGTCAATATTTTTTGCTTCTTTGAGGGTTTGAAACGTAATTCGCGGTCTATTTCAGCAGTACGGTATTCGCCAATGTTTATAATTATAATTCAATCTATGTAACATGGTGTCGAAATTCTAATGTATGTGCGGTTGCTCGAAAATCCGGAAATAGACGAACAAGCCGCTATACCTGGTTCAACGATTGGCATTTCTTCGAGAAGGTGTAATTTGATTTTTCGAAAGTGGGTAATTAAAGTTGATTGATATGAATTGCAAAGACAGCATTACCGGATAATGTGATCTACACAATTGTTTTTTAACGGCACACATATAATTGGTACCCACTAGACTCCGAATTGTAAATGTATTGCAGTCTACAATCTAAATTTACCGATATTAATAGCAATATTTATTATTTCTATTTTCTCTTGAGAATCGTAAATGTGGCGAACTTGGAAACCCAATAAACTTGAAACGCATTTAGTGCGTCTAATGTGAAACGTGTCTGCGAGCCAAACGCACGCTGCCTAGACGCCCGACGTGAAAAGGGTGACGAGGAGGAGGCAGCGTTGAAGGAAGTCAAGATGATGGCGGTGGCGAGGAAGTTGCGGGGGAGTTGGTATAATGTATAATCATACTCAAGGGCGTCTGGACCGAAAGTGAGATTCGAGAGAGGAAAGTGCATCGGTTGCCAGGCCAAGTATTTCGTGATTCTGATTTGCCTCGAAGGTGCTCAACTCTTCGAGTATTTCAAGGTGTACAATTTAGCAACCGCTCTGCTAAACGTGTAATAGGGGGACGGAAATTCATGAGCCATAATCCTCCAATCGGAATATATTTTACCAACAGGCCGTAACTTATTCAATTTCCCGAATCGGATTCTATTGCGCCTGCAAATTAAGAAGAATGTCATTGATTTTATTTAAATCAACCATGTTCATGTTTTCGCAGCCGCAAACTGGATCGAGGATTTATCGCGAGTGCATTTATGCGACTCCGAATTACACCGTGTACCGGAATGTGTTCTGCATTTAAATATTATGCAAAGGAACGAAACATTTATTGTTATGGTGGCTGTGCTAATTGCAACTGTAGTTCCATTCGGGGGCAAGATCGGAATCGGAACAGACTGCCGCAGAAGGGAAATTTAAAAGTCTAAATTGGTGGACCCTCTTGCGATTCTACGCGGGCTCTGGGGGCCAATCGTTTTCTTTCGGCTTCATCCAGCCCACGATGTGCGAACAAACGGATTTTCAAGTTGCTGGCCTCCGATACGAAATATTGATTGTAACAAATGCGAAACAAGCCGCAATGCAGCAGCGTCGCTAAACACACGAACAGTTGCCATGGAACAATTAGGTGGCGTCGCGACGTAGCACGGGAAATGTCACGAAAAACCGTTTGCCAACGAAACGGGACAATTCCCACAATCGTTTGTAGCGCTCTTTATTCTCAATTCCACTATTACACAATTGTCGCGAGTTCACTGGCAAGAATAATTAACTTCCACGAAGAAACTGAGGATAACAGACATCCCTTATTTATTCATTTCCCCGGGACCAGCCAAACTACGGCAGGGAACTCGTGCAGCAGGCCCTAGCGCCAGCATCCGAACCAGCACCAGAAAGCGTGTACCAAAGCAACGGACAATAGGAGCCTCGACTCAAAAAATACAGCCTCGGCGAACAGGTAAAGTAAAATCAAGCAGCAAAACAAACCCGCCCGCTGCCGTTATGGATGCAAATCCGCGTACGAAACGTATAAAAGATTTGCCGGGGCCAGCACACGCCCGACGAAACCAGGACGACCGTCGAAATAAAGAATGACCAAGAAACGCCAAGAAGAACAGGAACAAGAGCGGGAGAGGGGGGAAAAAAACAACGGGAGAAGATCAGGAGCCTGTCCGGGTGGATTCAAATGAGGATAAATATTTATAAAAGAGTACGCCGATACAGCCAGCCTCTCGGGTCCCTCGGGATAGCCTCGTGTACGCAGAGAGCGGATGGTCCGGCGTCGTGTGGAGGGCGAACGTGCGCGTCTCGTCGTAAGGAAATATTGGCCCTCGCGTAAAAGGGAACGACGGCCAAGAGGAAAGGAAAGCGAGGACGGTGTGGGACGCGTGTAGAATACCGTGGCGCGAGTTTTCCGTTTCCTTGAGCACGGTGAAAAATGCGCCGGGAGCGTCTGGTCGTCGCGGCGCGTAGGTCTCCCCGCGAGGGGCCGGTTGTCGCTCTGTGTTTGACCAAGTCTATCTGGCAATTTGTATTTGACGACTGGCGTTCCAGACAGTGGCTGTCGGGCCCGCGTTCCGGGGGGAATTGCGAATGGGAGGCATTTCGCGGCGCTCGATGAAGCTGGTGCCGTTGCACGGGGTGTCGCTTGTTTAGAATTTCTTGGCGCGTGAAATCTGCTCTCGGCTTTTTTCGTGGAACGGAGTTAAACGGTTTCGTTGGGTGAAATATAGGTGAGGATGTTGTGGTAAATTTGGCGGCCGAATTCGGTGGACGAAGTTCATTTCAGTTTCGTCGCCGAAACCCGGCCGGGTTTGAGAGGTACTTTTGCTCGAATTTTTGTTCTTCTCTTCTCGTCGAGCGGAACCACGATCATTGGGTAGAAAACCGCGTGTCGTTGCGTGTAAAACGGTGGAGATTATCCAGCATAAGCGTTTCGGTTACACTAGTTGGAGCGAGTACCACTGTTGTTATTAAAGTTACGAGAACAACGGAATATTATTCTTTGCCCGCGAAACGAATCAAATCAAATCCAGCTCCCTCGTCGAGCGGCAGAGCTTAAATAACGAGCCCCGCCGCGGTGGCGGTGGGTTTTCAGCGTTGAGGGTTGCACGAGGGAGAAAGGGAGGGAGGTGCGCGAATTGTGGAAAGAGAAGGAGAGATTGAGTCGCGTGGGCTGCGAGGGGTGAGTTGAAAGGGAAAGGTGGTAGCGGGGGGTAGAGACATCCCCGGGAATAAATGCGAGTGACGTTAATGGGGGCTAAATAATTTCCTTTACCGTCTCGCACCCTCTGTCGGCTACAAATACTCGCGAATCTTATTGTTAAGGGATCCTGCTTCCACGGCCGGTGAATCTTCGTGATAAGAAACGATCCTCCAGCACCCTCATACCCTTCCACCCTTTTTTATCCGGCCCGATCGAAGATGAATTTGCCCCCGTTGTTTGTCGAAGGTGAATATTAAAAAAGTTACGTTTTATAATATCCAACCCCTAGACACGCAGGATTGCTGAGATAATACTGATCCTCGGGGGAGATTTTCAGGAAGCGATAAATGTTTTGAACGCGAAAGCACGACCGGTAATATGTACTTACTTTGAAGGATAGGAATGCTCAGTCAGAATTTATGTTCTTACGAAATATTATGAGTACTCGAAATCTCGAAATAGACGGGGAAGCAAACACGATCATCTTTATGTGAGCGTAAAATTGCGATCAAAGACGAGCGAAGGCTATCTGTTCGTCGCTCCGTGATCCAGCGTAAAGCAGAGATCGGTGACAATATTTTCTTTCCAATCAGAAAAATGACAGCTTCTTCCTTCTTGTTAGTCAGCAGTGATTTTGAATCAACGCCGAATAGCAATGATTATCCCCCCGCCTCGTCAATTTTACTTCTCGGCATTCGCCGCAGAAAGTAAGGGGTCCGTCGTAACTATCCCCATCCGTCGGTAACAATTAAGCCCAACGAGGACGCTTATCAAGGAGACGAATCGCAGACCATAACTCGAGTGGCCAGAATTCGAATGAACCAGCTGACACGATGAAAAACATTCCTGCCTCTCGAAACGCGGCGCACCTCGTCCCTTTCCTTTTCTTTCCTTTTCGAGCGGAACCTGCGTCGAATGGCCCGCCATTCTTTGCAAAACCATCGATCGCGAGTTCGAGAAAAACGAGCTGCCTCCTATTCTTTTTCCGGTGGTTAAAAGCGGGTAGGTCCAGTAAATTGGTAGGAAGCCTTGGGTTTACATTGCCGGTCTAGGTTCGTTGGTTGATAGTTTGAACTCATCTCGTGCCTGCTCGCGGAGGAGATATAAAATGGAAGCGGAATAGCTATGAAAGGAAACTTGAAGGGTATTAGACAATGTGAGAATATTTATTTCGGCTACCGATATTATCTTTTGGCTTCGTTTTATTGCTAAGGGGATTACGATTATTGTTGCGGCCGCAAAAATACTTTGCTAACAATAAGTCTGACAAGAATGGAACGAGCAACGAGTGAGTTCATTTCCTTGGATAAAAGAGAACAGGAAAAAATGAAGAGACATTTCTTCGAAAGACGTCACTGGTTTCTAAGAAATATTGCGCCATTCATTTTTCATGTATTGTATGCAATGCAATTGAATGTCGTGGGAAATATTAGTAGTCTGTTGAACGATGTCCCCGTTAGTACATTGCAAATTGCAACGTTCGAATCTCCTAGGCCAGTAGGGGTGGAAGTTACATCGAATCGCAATTATTTGCTTCCTTGCAATCGTCCCATTTCCCCAGCATCACTCTTCATTTCTCTTTCATTCATTACCGTCCTATTTTAATTCTCCTTACCGAAATGTACACGACCTTCGTGTTTCAAACTGTCACGAAAAACTCAATGTGAACGGAGCTTACTTTGTAAATCTTATTGCTTTTAGAGTAAAAGGTTGTCGTGTAATTTATTTTGCAACTGCCTTCGTTGCGCGAACGATAAACAAGCTTTAATTAAATCGAATGACTCACGGTTCAGCGTTTATTAGACGAGCAGTACACTGGCACAAGTACACGTATGGGAGGTTTAAGTTGACTTGTCAAAGAATACAGAGATGCCTTTGAATGCTAAGAGAAGTCACTAAGAGGAGTGACTTTGAGCTTGCAATATTTAGTTCGCACACTGTTACCAGCGGTTCTTCAAGTATATTTAGTATATTTAATATTAAAGGAATGTTGAATACTGAATACGTAAACATTTATGACTCCCGCATTATAAAGTCAAATGGTTTCAGCATCTTCCTGCTCGCAATCCTTCGCGTTTCCATTCCCAACGATAACAAAAAGAATACTTCAATACATACACATAATTGCAATCATAAAATAAGCTAACAATGTTTTCCCGCGTTTCAACTAAAAGTTGCTCATCGTCGGCTACATTTTGCTATATAAAATTCGGATTCACTAATTCATTGATCCTCAAAACCCAAACCGTCGCAAGCGCAAAACAACTCGAAAGTCAAAACACTTATCAACACTGTAAACCTTGAAGAAACCGAAACTCGGATGGACTTTTCCAAACATACTGAAATGAATTCAATCACATTACCGGGCAAACTTTCCGCACAGTACCCAAGTTCATAACGAATCCTCAGCAATGATGAGGCGCCTGGAACGAGGTCACCGTACGGCGGAAGAAAATTCTGTTCAAAGGTAGCACGAGGAACGCACAATACCTGGACAGACACACGCGGCAAAGAGAAGCCAAGGGAATAACAAGAACATTTGTCATCAGCTATTTGAATACGCCGCTTGGCGTTCCATAGGCTGGCGTGTAAGGTTCAATTGAATGAAGCTCTGTTGAATATTGGATGAAAAATAACGAGTGTGACGGCTATCCTCATATATCCTTTTCCTCGTTTCTTCTTCGTTCAACCCTTTATCCCTATCCACGGCGGCCTCGCTTCGCTCTAGGCCCGTGTTCACGTGCATGCTGGGCTGGCTCGTTCTTATTCATTGCGACCCTTTTTCACAGCGCTGCGTTTATGCAGGCCTCGCGGAGGGGACGAGGAGGAGAAAAAAAAAACCGCACCGGTGGGCAGGAAATTACACTCGTCAATCTGATTGTCCATTATTAAATCTCATTGGGAGCTTATAATGCGACTCGTGGAAGCCCGGAAAGTATTCGTTCGAAGACCGAAACTGACAGGTCGGGAGAACTGTGTCACTGCGTTGTAGTGTTTCACTCCAGTTTGCGAGTCCAACGAGGGGTGGTAAAGTTGGAATTACAACGGGGAAGTGTGAAAATGTTACGTACTTTTGACGCGGGAGGTTCGAATAAAAAGCGGGCATTCTATAATAGCTTGAACTGTTTCGTGCGGCCGAAATAATTTACATTGGTATGATTGGATAGATAATAATGGAGTAATTGAATCACTTTTCTTTGCGACTCTGTGGGAAACGACTCTGGGATCTAAAGTTCATGTTGCATGATAGCAGATAACAAAATATTCCGCCCCTGTAGTGATTTTATAAATATGGGGTTGTAACACAAGCAAGTTCGGTTATATGCGGTACATATTTATACTCGCAAGCCAACCGTATATGTGTTACAATTCAATAATTCTAATTGTACACTCGCTGCGTCCTGTGGCACCAAATTAAATCTACGTGACGAGGAAATAACAAATAATAACGATCTTGATTGCCATACCGTTGGTGCATACAAAACGCAGTATCCCAAGTATATTCTCCCCTGGCAAGCGAAATGTCCCGAGAAAATTTTAATATTCGAGATACTGAAGGGGGAACCGGTCCCGGGAGAAGAAGGAAACAACAACTCACCGTAAGTAGATAGCAAATAGATTCTATTTGCATAATGTTACGAACTTTCTCAAAATCACAGTTGTACGCGCGTATCAAAGCTATAAAATCAAGCTGGAGGTAAGTTCAAATGCACGGGAGATATTTATCGCGAATTGACGGAAATATAAATAAGAATGCGAGGCGATAAGAGCGAAAGGATGGTGCAACAAGTTTACCCAGTAGGCATTTTAATCATATTAAACGTAATACCTTGCAAAGAGGGAACAGGCGTATGAATGAGCATTGGCGAAATATTTGCCCGATAATTGAGTCGACAACAATAATCGACGCACGCACGATTAAAATTAATTTCGTATTTGCATCCTCTACGTCAATCGCGGCACGTTATTGCTCATTATTACTGTTACACACGTTAGCATTACCATAAGGAATCGATTTATCTTGGCCAGTTTCAAGTCACGTGGGGGCACGCAGAATATTACGCAGAACAGGTTGGCGCGTGTAGAACGCGATACACGCGATAAAATTATGGCTACCCTTTCGAATAATTTTTTCGCTCCCCCTTCCGCCGTTCCTGCCGTTTCTGTTTCGACGATCGAAACACGAAGCGTGTCGGAATTTAATCCTCGAGCAGCAAACACGCGAGCGAGCGAGCGAGCGATCGATCGACTGTCGCGGTTGAGCTGCAAGTCGCTCGAGCGCATAGTCGCGCAGAAATGCAGCGTAATGGGCGTTATCTGGAAAACGTGGAATAACTTTATGGTCAACCGAGCTCCCCGTGGAAACGACCTGGCACAGATAAGAAGCTCCTTAAATAAAAAGCAAATAAACAGCGCATTATCGTACCGCATCGAGACAAATCGTGAGGGTCTTAAAGGGAAAGAAGCAACGACGAGGAAAAACTTGGCAAATTTTAAAACCGGCAAGCGATCAGCATTTCGATCAAATTGCCCGCGTTCCTTGACGGAATTACCAAAGCACTGTTACCGTCCCGGCCGAATGGATGTTTCTTCGCACGTGGAAAGTGAAACTGTTTACCCAGTTCCCTCGGTAACTCGCCGCGAACAAAAACCGGGCCACGATTCCGTCATGCAAGCAAATCCAATCCCGCCGTTCACTAGCTAACCAGAACGATATACTAATTTCGCTTCAATATAGTTCAATAAAATCGTGGACCGAGATCGAAAAGAATCAAAGAACCTAGCAAGATTAACACTAAACCTACCGGTCTTGTATACCTATGCCTACAGTGCCCCGGCCAAAATGACCGGTCTTTGATAAAAAGTTTGTGTTCTTATAATTAAACGTAGATAATAGTCAATTTGTTACTAAATGTTTCAATCTATTTCTCATTTAGGATACACACTACCAAACGTTCCTTGGCGACAGCTAATAAAACGAGAAGTAATTACAGAAAAATACATTGTATGCATATTTTAACGTTTAAATAATATATAAGATAACCTTTTAAATATGTGCAAGTTGTACCAAAGTTTGGAAACGGTCCTTTTGACCGGTGTCGGTAGGTTTAGTGTTAAACAACCCAGCAAATCTCACGGGCAATCGTGTCCTCCATCGATGGAGTGAAAAAAAGTAGCGCGATCCGGATGATTCAGCTGTTAGTAGCTGTCCGCGAGTATTTTTACTCGCCTGCGGACCAGCCCTGGCGCACAGCACCAGACCGCTTTAGACCTAATAAGCTCAACAATTCCCTGGACGGGCAGCCGAGGTATCTAACTAGCCTGGCGACCGACGCACAGCACCAGGAACAATGGTCCGCTGTGGTTACTGACACGCGGCCCGCGTGAACCGGTCCAGGCTAGTTCGGCCGACAGCGCATTGACAGAGATATAATTAATGTGACACATATCCGCTGGCTGAATAGAGGCGCACGATGGAGGCTGACGCGTATATTCCAGCGTGAAAGCGTCGCTTGCCCGCGAGGGTGAGAGAGCTGGAGAGGGTGAGGGAAAGAGTGCGAGAGAGAGAGAGATGGGGGTTGGGGAGAGAAAGAGATCGGACTCAATAAACGGGACATCGGGAGCCTTTCAACCCTTGACAATTCCTTCCCAGCCCGCCGTGAAAGATTATTGCCCTCCTAGTTGGCTGGAAAAATTCATCGAGTGCCCGTTAACGCGTCGGTTCGCCGGATTCAATCGGTCCCAGGGAGTCATCGATCGTGGGGATCGATCGGGTTTGAAGATAGATTGTCGGTGGAATTTTATCGGAGAACTGCTGCGGCTTAGCGATTTCCAAAGTTTTATCGGCTGGGTTTTTCTGCTTTTTGCCGAGGGAATTTCGAATAACTTCGAGGGTGGAGAGATGGTAGAATAGGGTTGGACGAGTGTTTTGTAATGCAGCAATCAATGTTAGCATTGGAACTATTTGCAAATAATTTGATGGCGTGAGAGTGCGAGGACATTCCAGGTCTCTTTGCTTTTTACTAAGAATTGTAACGATATTCTATTCTAATGAATAAATAAATTCGTATCGATGGATAGAAAATCTTGAAATAATATTTCGAAAGATGCTCACCGCGCTGTCCTACTTTCAGCGATTGTACTTGGACGACAATTCCGAACCAATCGTCAATCATGCAACAGTTTGACAGAGGCGGTGATTGTCTTCGCAGCTGGAAACTACTTCTGGAAGTTTGGGCAGAATGTTCCGAGCCGGTCGAAGTTTCCGAATGAATGGTTAATCGCGTTAATGGGTCGACTTGTTAATGATTAAAATGAACAGCGACACGGCTGCAAACGTGATGATGCGATCCGGTCGAAGAAGACGACAACTGGCGAACGTGTTAACGAGAAAACTCCTTGCTGAAACGCTCGAGGAGTTTCCCAGGGCAGCGAGCTCCGATTTTTGCTTCTGTCACTCTGGTAATTAGCGTCTACGGTACTGCTCCAGGGAAAATGCTCTCGTTTAAAAATTTCAAAGGGCAAACGAGCTTCCTGTGATCTTTGCACTTTCGATGACGCCTCGTGAAGAAATTAAGAGCTGCTATATAAGTGGTACACTTGAATGTTTAAAGCTTCTGGAATACCAAATTATTAGTCCGGTGGAAACACTCTGCCGTATTTATCAAGTCAAGTGAAGAATAATATTGAGCAACTTCGGGCGAGCTTCTATTAATAAAAGTACATAGATTGTCGTCTCCGACACGCCTTTGTTCCCTGAAAATGGATTTACAGAATTCTCGAGTGAGTACTCAACCTATAAGAAGCAGAGTAAGGCTACACTAATCACGTTTATTCGAACCACGCACTGAAATCCATAGAAGCGACTGTGTTCCCTAAAGACGTTATTATTCAACGTCTTGGAACCAGGGTGATGTATCTATCAAAATTGTAATTCGCAGAAGGGACAAGATAAGCTTTCGCGTTTTCCCTCGTGAAATTTTCCCAGACCGCGTGACGGAAACGTTCCTCCAAAATGAGTTTAGGGAAAAATCAATGGACCCACCGCACCAACCAAGCAACGTCCGAAATTACCGTCCGAAGTTTCGGCGTTATCGTCGTCGACGAATGGATATTCCAGTATTATGGAAGGAAAACCAAAGATGGAGCCGTAATGTCACCGACGTTCTGTGCAGGAACGCGCGTATCGATTCCGAGTGCACGGGCAAGACCGATGGCGCACAAAGTAACTGGCGAAGAAGAAAAAAAAGTCGTGGGTGGCTGGTTCGCGGACGGTTTACTCGGATAAGGTGGAAAAGAAACGGGGGAACGGAAAAGAGAAATCGAGCGAGTGGAAGTGAATCGCCCGGTCAAAAAACGTCTTTGGAGCATTTCCTTTGCCTCCCTGGGTACCTTCCTCATCCCCGCCGCTCCCTTGCACGCTGCCCCAGTCACCCCCGCGTGAATAAATTTCCTATAGATCCCCTCACGTTGACTCTAATGCCTACGTAAGATTTCCACGAGCCTCTATTCTCGGGGAATGCCTTTCTGCGGGAGGGCTGCCTTTGTGTAAGCAACTGTGACGCTTGAACAAATTTTTTGTGAGTTTCATCGTTTAGGATTGATAAAGTGCGGAGGCGAGATAGGCAGGGTGGGAAGTATGGATATGCCTGGGTATTTAGATCCCTGTTATTTAGGAAAAAGAATTTCTCGCAATGTGTAACTGTAAGATTTAGATGGGGGCTGCATAGTATTTATATCGTTGAACGTTACATTAATTAAGAATCAATACCTAGCAGGGAATTCTGCAATCTGATCGCAGCAATACAAAATTCTATTTTTATATCGCGTGATCCTTTTAGCTAATAACGTGTTAATATTAAGAAAATATAAGGGACAAAAGATGCTGCGTCTATTCTATAAAAACGTCCGATTGCTCGTAAGTTAACAATTGAAAGGAGAAGGTTTGAATGTAACCAATCGGGAATATCCTTGAATTTCGATCACTTAGGAGTACAATGTTCTTTTCGTATCATCGACGCTATTCATACCGTTTAATTGATGCTCCTGAGCAGCGGGAGTATTTTCACGTCGCATATACGAGCACGTGCCCATTCATAAGGGGCCTCTCCGCGCACATTGTAAGAGCAGAAGCTCGGTTCTCCTGGTCGGCCATTGTAGTGAGGCCGATCGTTATCGCAGAGACATATCCGTGTCGAGGTTGTCCATAGATTCACCGTGAACCGGTATCTTAACACGTTGCATATTCAGCAACGCTTCTTAAATTCACTCCCAGAACTGGTGCGCTACTTTCATTCCCATACTTCATTGGTACGATCCAGAAGTTAATTATATAAACACTGACATGCATTACCCTAATGGATATCCACTATGCAATTGATACGTCGCACGAATTGGTTGTGGAGTTCGAATAATTTTATCTCAATAATTTGCAACTTCTTCGATTGTAATTTTAATTTTAATTTTAATAATTTTAATTGCAAATTCTCCAACTTCGAGTCACTGTCAGTGTATTTGTTATGTTGGCACGAATATTGCATCGCTCACGATAGAATAACTGTTTGAAGTGCGTGTTGAAAATTTTAATGAAAATGCAAACATTATCGCAGTCCAAATCTTGCAATGTAGTTAAAGCAGAATGAAAGGATTATACTGTGTCATAAGAGTGTTACCTACTGCACATAAAACACTGGGTCAAGGTTGCTTGTAATTGCTCGCAACTTAATACAACAAAAATTGGGATAGAAAGCTACCTCGCATGCCATTTGAACGGCACGCAACTCGTACAATTAGATAAAGTTAGAGACGGACTAATATCCTGCCGGGCAAATTTCGAACGACTGCGGTTCTGAGGAAGAAACGTGTCAGCGTGAATAAACGAATGGTTGATCGATCATCCCGTTAACAAGTAGCAATGTGGTGACCGTCCCGCAATTTCACCGTGATTTAGACCCTGAAACTGTGGAAGATCATGCAATTCCTAGGCACGACGATTGTAACGTTTTTGCCAGTAGTAAGTGACTACTCGGCCGTGTCGCCTTCCTCCGCGTAAAATAGTACAAACTCGAGTTTTCCATTTCTTGTTGCTGTTTTTCCGCGGTCGCTGTTGGTACATTTTTTCCGCGCATAATTACGTTCCTCGTATGCACCGATGCGAGCTGATGCAAACGTTTCGACGGTAAGGGATTTCTAGGTATACTTTTGCTTAACAATTGGCAGCATAGCTTCGGTGTGCGGCTATTTCAAAACAGTACTTCCCGCCGGTTCAAGGAATGCCATCAATAGCTTTCCGGAAACAGAAAATCATACTTCGCGTGCGAGGAACTTTTTACGAATGGGGGAGTATTCATTAATTTATGGAAACATGAGAAAATTACGCGGTTATCGAATTGAACGTGTACGAGACACGGAAATATATTCTCTTTATTTCAACCTCGTCAACCGAACGGTAAACAGCGACTCGCGGATAACATAAAATATCCAACTACGCAACAACAATATCAGCTCTAATTATTGACATATATTTTTAGATTACTAATTCAAGCCCAGGCGCACTGTCAGACACAGCGGTGCATGTAAATTGCACCGGCAGTGCACAATTGATAATCAAAACATTGTCGAACGCCAGCCAATAATAAATATTCATGCCAAGCTTCTCAAGCAGCCCGAATATCGAAGCACAGAAAACAATGCCCCGCCGCGGAATTAACATAAACTTATCTCCGCCGGGCTTCCCCAATCATCGTGCAGCATTCCGGCAGCGAGGCAGACGATTAAACGCGATTCACTGTCCGCGTCTTCGTGAAGCTCGGCAAGTTTCATTAACGTGTCCCATGCAAGATCCTTGCCCGCAGAATGAGCCGGTGCCCAGTCGGGCAATAAATTAGTCGCACGTTAAACGAGCCACCTTAGCGACCATAGCAACGGCGCCGTTACGCGATATATCCCGTAAGCGGATGTGTCGTGCACAAGCACGAGATCTTGGACGATGGATGGCCGTACCGATACGTGCGCCCCTAGCCCGCCCTTAACGCTACCCGCCGGCAATAAAGAGCGCAAAATCGTGTACCACCCCGCGTTATTAATGCGGCGAACTATCGCGACGAGAATCGTTACACGACCTACGCTCTGCCTCCATTTTACACTTTATCTCCGCTGCATTCCGCGCCACCTTTTCCAACGTTCCCCAGATCTCTGCCTGCCGCGTTAATTCTGTCGGGGAGCCTTGCAGATTATTAGCCCCCGTGTGTAAACAGTTGGAACTGTGCCGTTAGTCGAATAGTTGCGCGACGCACGCGGTGGACTTACGTCGTCGGGTTGCCACTGAAACTTGTTTCGCGCGAAAGGATAAGGTTCCGCTTGACGGATGTCACGGGCGTATTGTTGAAGTGATTTATGTCTCGGCGAGGCAGGTGTTGCATAGTTTCTCTGTGGTGCGGATTCTACGTTGCCGTATTTTCGTGATTCATTCTGCGCCGGGAATAAATCGGATAAGTGGAATCGTTGAGTTCGTGTAAACTGGACCACTGCGATCTCTTAACAAAATAATTAGCTTTATTTTGATATCTCTGTCACCACCACCCCTACTGGAAAATTTTTCCGATCGTCTAATGTACCCCTTCATACCAAACACCCTATATGTTCCACTCGAAGTGAAGGGAACAATCATTTCGTCGCGACCGAATCCCCTGACACCTCCTTGATACACTTGTTTCCACTGCTCCAAAGATCTATCCTGATCGCATCTCCTCTCATTCCACTGGGAAAATGTACACATGTAACCGTGAACGCCGCGTATATACCGTACTATGCGAGCCCCCTTTTACCATACTATAAGAACGCTGCGGCAATTTTTGCGGCATATTATACGAATCTCTGTTTTAATGAGCCCGTGTTATACGGAGGTCTATTTGTACATCACACGCTTGAAACATGCACCGTCGAAGTGGATGTGCAATCTCAGAAATTCTTGCGCCACCGATCAAAGATCTCAACATATACAGGGCAGACAAAATTTGCAATTCTCGAAAGGCGAGTTCGCACCACGGCAGTTCTGTCGCTTTTAAAATTCCGTTTAATTCTCAGGCCAGTATTCGGAACAGTTTCGTTCCGTTCCGTTCCGTTCCGTTTACAGGGTGAGCACTTGTCGGCTGTCGAGATCTCGAGGCAGGTTCGAGCGTCGAGAAATTCATTGGCGAACTTATCCGTGGAAAGGTTGACGGGAGTTTTATAGAGGGCCGCGTGCACGCGCTGTGTCAAACGCGTCTCATGTATATTCAAGAAGTTCGCGGCCGACGTTGAGAGACGGGGACGTTGAAGGGGGTGGAAACGACGCTGCATGGAAAACGAACTCGTCAGAAATATGTTAATGCCGCCGGTCGCGCCTCTCGAAATTTATAGGCCGATTCCGGAGCTTGTCGAATGGAAATACCCGGGGGGCACCTGCACGATTAATGGCCGCGAAAATAACAAACTCGGCTCGCCGTTACCTCATGTTTATGAGCCGGCCCCGATCGGACGACGCCCGCGAATCAATCTATTGCGTCCACGTGATTCCACGGAAACGTCATCGGCTACTAGTTTGATGGGGCAATGGGGTTGCGCTGCTCCGGCGAAACAATTTGGTTCACGAACTGATAGAAAATCTTCAAGTCTCATTGCGCTCAGAATATTTTAGGCCACGAGCGGAATAGCAAATGGTAAAAAGTCGTACAGGTATGTGGGATTATCACTGATTGGAAGTTTTATGAGAAATCAAGCCGGTGTAAGTGTAGTATAATTAACAAAAGGGATATGATATATTTATTAAACAAGGTTACTACACTATTCTACACTATGTTGTTCTACACTGTTCTTCTCCACGATCCACACTCCTACGCTGTTCAATCTACTCTCTTACGCTGTCCGATCTACTCTGTTCACCTTCCCATTCATACATCCATTCGTCCTCAGTCATTCGCGTCTCTCCCTCTCATTCGCATCCTTAAAGCTAACGGTAATATTAAAACCTAGAAAATAGGGGACACGGTTCTGCAGGCCAGCTGTGCCCTAGGTAGCCCGGTCAAAAACGTCCTGTACCCAGACGTTGGGCGCCCGCGTAATCCCCCAGTTACTATTGTAACGAAAATTAACCTTCTTCAATTTAACAATCGAATCCAAATGAATCTATTCGCCAACCAACACCAATATCTTTCGCCAGTGAAGACGTGCTCGTGTGGAGATATGCTATCCCAATCACAGAAGTATGTAGCAAGCCACATTCGATACCGATAGCATTCTCGCCCTGGGTCAGAGCGTTAATTACACCAGCTCCGGGAACAATACGCGATCCAGGACGCAATTAACGCCGGTGCATGTCGTTAATAACATCTGTACTGGGAGGGAGCGCGTAACTCGATGACACCGGTCGCTCGAGTGTCCGCTGGCCCTCCCAGGACGCTGGGCGTCATCGAGCGTCGCGTCACCGAACGATCGGCGTCATTGGTTGCAAATAGAAGAGACGGAGAGTGGAGTCGCCATGGTCTGGCAACGGTAGGTCAAGGACAACGGCTTGGTGCACACCCTCAACAGGACGCTCTTGATCCATCAACCAACGCTACCCTAACGATATGGTTGCCATGGGATCCCCTTGTCGAGCCTTCGCAGACAGGGTTCAACGGGATACTCGCGCCAAGGGATATTTTTGTGTGAAGTTTCGTCACGTTCCTTGTGTAATGTATTCGCCCCCAAATATCTATATTAGTCTTACGATATATATTTCTGTATTATTCTTTATCTCTTTACTTCTGTATTACTCATTATCTACCAGTCGCTTAAGGATTCATACGTTCAAATGTTTTTAAGTTCCGGCATCATAAATACTCATCATGGAACCTTATCACTTATCACATCACCGCTTCCAAAACAACTAGTCATACTACCTACAATCCCTACCCATCCGCAGTCCTTTGGAATTCGCCCTCACCATCCCTACTACATCCCTTCCAACACCCTTTAAAAACCCAAGGTTCCCCGACTCCCGGTTCATTTAAAGTTTAAATTTTCTCTGTGTCCATTACACTTGCATTGGAATGGTCGCTTTAGTGCGTTCGTCCTTTTTACCTTTTCCAGGAAGGACATTATTAGGTGACTGAATGGTTGTTTAAAGACACAGCGAATCAACCAATCAGACCACGAGTTTTCCTCCGGGGAAATCTTTGATTTAGGTTCACCTGGTACCATAGGTTCACACAGTCCCAAACCGTTCCCCAACGCGTACAATTGAGCGATCCTTGCAAATTCAACCAATGCCGAAGTTCATCTCGACACCAAAACCGTACGGTCCTCCTTCGCGCTTTTCTGCATCCGAACCGCTGTGCGCCATGTCACCCAGCCACGCTGGAAATGACACGCACGCCGATTGGAAATCGTATCGAGCATGCGAATCTTTTTACTAAACGCGATAGAAGTCAGTGGCCTGGCGCAAGCGTGTCGGACGGTTCGATCCATTCGAGCTTTTAGATCGAGCAAGTAGATTGTCATGGGGGCTGGCATTCGGGGAAATTTTGTTTTTCCTTGTCTGATCACATGTCGATTTTGTCGTGCGTTTTTAGCATTCGTGATACGATATCAATGGGGTACGCGCGGATATGTATATACTATGCTATCTGAAAGGTTCAATTTGTATTTGTCCCATCGCAGAATAAAAAATGGGAAATTCAGTCATTTGCACCTGCATTGCCGGATAGGAGAATAGATAGAATCAGCTATATTTTTGATCAGATAGTGGGCAAGATAATGATACAGAGCTGTCATATCGACAGTTCTAATCAGAGCTTCTATTTTAAAAGACAGTTTTCGAAGCGTACTCTGCGAATGGAACGTAGGTGATGTTCCACACATCTATTGCATATTATTCGCGGAAATTATATTCCCTCCCAAAAATGCAATCAATCCTCAGTCGCAACTTTCCCCAAATAGAATGGAGATCGTTCTGGTCACGACTATTCACCGGAAATGGCCGTGACAATTGAACATGCACCTCGTTCACTTCTCGAAGCAAGTAGCAGAAAGTTATCAGACCGTCATCCCGCGCGTAGATCACAGCCGTTGCAGGATCCAAACTTCTAAACGCCATCGAAATGTTACTAATTTGTTGGTTAATTACTTAACGCGTTCGCAGCGTACCGCAGTCGCTTCCATCTCGCGTCTCCGTTGGCACACCTCGATGAACCGATTGCGAGGAGGAAACTCGTTCCTCGGGATCAAATCGAAACTGGCCAGAAAGCTGAAAGGTAAACAAGAGACGCTCCGCGAATTGTTCGGCAACTAGCTTCGACCACGTGGACTGTTTAGTTTACGATAAGCGCCAAACCGCCGCGATAATTGTCCCGACACCTGCGTTTCGATAACGGAAGTTCGAATAATGGTCGGGCGAGTATAAGTAATGGAGAAAGTAGGATAGAAAGAGGGGACAATTAAAATAGACGCCGCGAGATAATTAGTTTTCACTTCGATCGTTTCGCAATACTGTCACGCCTAGTTTGCATGCACAAGTAAGGGTGTAAATGGATAATAAAGTAGGCAATACTTGAAGCTAATGATGCTGGAGATAAGTTTTCGGTTTTTATTAGTACGGGATGTGCTGGCACGTTCGTTAACTGGAGGATATTCGCATGGCGCCAAAACCTAATGGACACGATATATAAAAGATATAAAATTTTTCTAAACGCCGGGGAACATGTTGCGGAAAAAGATTTCTCTAATAAAGAGCAGTGCAACTGATCTACATCCACTATGCAACTAAAACGTATCGTAAATCTAAAAACCATAATTGTAAACCAGCCATAAACGCAACATACTGCAGAGATAATAAATGTTGTTAAACAGATACAGCGGTCTCGTAGAAAATTGATAATTTCTTTAGAGCACAAATACGATAGCAAACCTGCAGTCTCCTCTATCGGTACGCAATCAACGTTCGCCCAACAAAATTCGCGAATAATCGTCGCGCAGAAATTACGAGGCCAACCCTAAATAGCCTCACCGACCCGAGCGAGATCCAATCGATCCGATTAAATATAATCATCGGGCGATTGGTAATTACATTAATGAAGTGCATAAAGCAATTTCGCAGTGGTGCGAAGCGATATTTTGTATTGGCGATGGCCCGCGATAATTGCCAGACATTCGTGTTGACATCCCTTTATCGCCGAGGCGCGTTTACGCGGCAATCAGCCCGTTTCACATTCGAGACGACACCGATGGAAATTCGTACGTCGTTCTAACGAATCGTCGCCGACCGTGGACGCCGCGTGATCACCGCTCGTCCTTTGTAATTTGAAATTAACCGCGCGCCACGACCGGCGCCTCTTCGTACCCGATCCGCTCGCGACACTGCGTACGCGCGAACTTAATAATATCCGCGCGACTCGTCGATTACAGAGGACGCTCGTTACTCATTCTCTACGAGGCCGAAAAACACGAGGCAACGATCCCCGTATCGGGAACGATCAGTTCAGCAATTTCGCCAATGCACAACGATTACAAAATTCGGTTACGCTCTTAATGGAGGTGCGCGCGCCCCACAACCGAGGAGGGGGGTCACTAATGCCCGATCGCGCGCCGATCGCAAATTGATGACTGTAATTTTAAATTAACCCAGTATCTTTAACGTCCACTTTTACACCGGGGCTTGCCCACGACATTATATACATTACGTATCGAGTACACCGCGAGGGACTTAATGCGATCGCGGACAGTCCGCCATTACGAAATTCACTTACCTTCATTACCCAGGGGGGGAAGGCTAACGAACGTAAATGAATACCAATACCCGATCCCTAATCGCGCATTGACCCTTATGTAATTTAAAACGGACTCGGTCAGCGCCTTCCACGACCTTCCTCGTCCTGCTCCTACCCTTCAGCCGCAGAACCTACGCGGAACCGCGGGCCCACGACCGTCCGCCCGCCCCCTTGCCTTGCAGCGGCTTACAAATTTAATAACACCGACCGCGATTATAAAATTCGGTTAGCCGTCGGTTCAGAATCGTAGCCGCGGCGAGTTACAAACGACCTACGACTGGCTGTATTCGCGTAGCCAGGCCCTAGAGGGGGTAGGAATTACGGTGGATCGAGTTCGAACGAATCCCCAACGTAATCTGCAATCCGACTAAAAATTAGGTTCGTTAACCGGCCGAGAAGAAAAGCCACGAACTTCGAGTCACGGAAGCAAGAGAAGAAGAAGAAGGGGCGTCGGGGGGGTGAGCAGTCTTTAATTAAATCGCATCGCCTTGGCGGAAGTACCGCGTTAAGGGGGAACGGGATGATGGCGGGGAATATCCAGGCCACGAAAATTTTTCTGCCGGTTCCACGGTGACGCGGTCCGAACGATTCCTGAATCTGAGCTCTTTCGTCCACCCTCTTCGAGGGGCAGATTCTTTTATGCTGTCGTGGGCGATAGCCATCCCTTAGCAGACGAAGACCGTAACAACGCCCTCCCGCCGGTTCCCGCCTTAATTCACGCTCGTTATTAATTTATTTTAATAACACGGACCACCGACTCACCGGTAATCATCAATTATTGCGTACTACCCGCAGCCGCGTGTCTGCGCCGTATTGCAACCCCACCTGGCAGCTCGTGCTATAGATTGCGGTCGCTAGCCAGACCGACGCGGCCCTTCCCTCATCCACCAATTACGCGGACGGAATAATCTCTGCGAGTCTTTACGTGTAGCTGTGGAGAACTGTGGCACGGGTCGAGTGATCGAACACGGGCTTCCTTGCTGCTTCCGTGAGAAGATTTTAACGGAGTCCTCGAATACCTCGGAGGAACGAGATGTTTTGCATAGCGTGGATGGAAGGCGTACATACTTGAAGGATGGTTGCCACGGAAGTTGGAAAAGTATGTAGATATGTACGTTAAGCTTTGATTTGTTGGCCATTGGTGTTCAAACGGTTGGTGTGAATATTTTCTTCCTGATTTGAAATGATTTAAGATTCAATGACAATTATTTTCTGATACCTCAGCGTTCAAATAAATATCGAAGATTACTGAAAATGAATCTGGGCTGTTCTGGAAAGTCTAAGAAATATCGATTTTCCGACACGGTAGATATGGAAATACAAGGTTCTCAAGAAATATAGACTGTATCGTAAGTAATGTACACAGGACACCGCGGAAACCTGCAGGTGACTATGACATCAACCCCAAAAACGCAAGATGAATAAGCTTCGATCGTCCAATCGAATGAAAACTAAAAACCGAGATTTTTCAGATGCAACAATTTTTCTTTCCACGCCTAATACCTTCGGCAATCTCGCCGTTTACAATCAATCGTTGACATGCGTGAATGGTCGCACCTGCGTGCAACGTGTGCAACGCGTCACACGCGAACTTCATAACAGCATTCTGCTGAACGATGCAGTCGTGATGACAGCGATGACAAACGACCTTGTTGTTCTTAAATAATTCACCGTGGACGTGCTCCTTTTTCCACGCGACAACGAGCGAGAGTTCAGAGGGGGTTGAAACTCGCTTGGGGTTAATGCATGGCCAGATCATTATCGATCCTTCGACGATTAAACAATCGCTGGTTGGCGGCGACAGGGAAACCGGGCCCGATTTATAGGGGAATATATTACGTTTAACTGATTTCTGTTAATTGTTATGGGCCGGTGAAGAGCGAGTTAACTCTTTTGTGCCCGCGATGCGAATTGGACCTGGCTGTCTACCGGGCTGGAATTAATTTTGTTTGCCCGGCCCCCGGATGATAAATGCCACGGTGATATTAAACAGCTCGCCGTACCGCCGTTTTTCATGTCAGGGAACCTACGATATGTTTGCGCTACGTAAATGCTACGTGGCTTTTGCTGAAGACAAAAGGTGTCGCCCGTATCTTTTCTGAAAGAGGTATGCCAGGGCGCCTTCTTTTAGAAGCCGCGTGGATTTTGAATGGAGTTAACAGAGATTGGAAACCGTGAATTAAGTGTTACTTATTCTTGGCAGTCGTAACGGGTAATATGCTGAAGAACCAGAAATCCCAATCTTTGCCTTACCAATTTTTACGTCGACTTAATGATAGAGACATCGATCTCGAATGCACACTGCACATAGTTGTGGGATACAGAAGATCATATACGTGAGTTACAAGTCAAAGACTGGTCAGGTGTGTACCTACTATACGCGAGACAGGTTTGCCAATCACGTATCCAACGACGTAACGCTTCCAAGCAATTAACCGTCGATCCTGACGGCCTCCGTCGTCGTCTCGATTAATCTGTCATCGATCTGCTCCTCGGCTGTTCTATTTCGGATACGAGGTCGACTGTCAGATTAAAATACAGAAAAAGAAATGTCAAAAGGAAAGAACGGCCACGCTAGGGGGACGCATAACGATCGCAGGCAATTAACGCGACTCTTTGCGTACTTTCTAGCACTGTGCTAATTAAATAATTCTCTTACCCCAATTGGGCAGCTTCGTCCAAAATTTTATAGGCTCACGTGCGTGCGTGCAAATTATTTAGATGTGAATTCAATCATCTATCGCCGACCACGTTATTGACTTCAATTATCCTGCATTGCATAGTAAATGCAATTTCCAGGTGCATGAAATTTGAGGATTCGTTTTAGAGAGCATTGAATTAGTATGTAACTCTAAATGGCAAACTACCGCTAAAATTCGGAAACTCCATGGGTGGTTTCGTCCCGACCGATTTAGTACTTAAGCATGCCCATTATAAAGTCGCCTGCACGTTTGTTTTTTAGCGTAATTATCCTCGCGTCACAACACTTTTTGATGTATATTTAAAATCACCAGCCGTGTATTTATACATTCAGATTATAATTGACTCGCAGGGTACTTTGCATATTTAGTTTAAAAATAGAGGTCTGTCGGGGCAGTGCGTTTAAAAAAAGAAGATTGTTGATAACACGCGTTTAAAGATGCTTGGTCGATAACGTGAGTAATTATTATAGATACCGCAAGATCCTACGCTATCAACCTTGTTATTAATGGTATCAACGTCAATGTATCGTTTGATGATCCATTTTTTCCACTTAACTGTCTTGTTAATCTTTAACAACCTCTTCAATTACATCTAGAAAAACATACAACACAAGTCGTAATAAGTAGAATGTTCACATATGATTTTCTTACGCAATTTGCATTTCAGATTAATACTACATTATATTCCTTATTTATTTGGGAATTTAAATTCAATTTTTCGAAAAGGCCGATAAAGCGTCATCTGCCGATGGAAAATAATAATATCTAATCCCAATATCCACGCTTTTATTTAATCCCTCCAATTAGCGCAAAATAAAGAATGGAACCAAAACTTTTTAAAAACCATACACAATAATCTCCTAATACGATTTACCAGCATGCCCCAAATTGTTTCACGAATGTCCTGTAGACCAATACTAAACAGTATATCTACCAGAGCAGCGAAAATCATACAATAACAAAAATATTTCAAACGATTCACTGCATTAAATTGATGTTACATAAAACTAAGAAGAAGTATCGTGCAAACAAAACCATTTCCTCAAATAATCCACATCCAAAGTCCAGACATTTAAATTGTTTTCATAAATGTAAATAAATAAATAAATATCCACGTTATTTACTTGTATTTTAATAGAAGTACGTCTACTTATAAACGACACCTGCACAACATCAACAGCCTTCCTTGTTTCCTCTATAGCAACCTGAATGTGTTTTACCGGTCAGCCGTTATGCTGTTAGATGGGCAACAACCTTTACACGTAACCATTGATAATTGGAGTATTAATACCTCGAGACTTCCAAAACAGCAAACCCAAATGCAAAGTCATAACAAGAAGCAGTCTTCGAATAGTTTCGATACCGCACGAGGATCAAGAAGAGCAAGAAACGCGGAAGAGCCCGCGGGCCGAGAATATGACAGAAGCCATTAATCCTGTCGTTTTACGGGAGCACGCGGACGACGGGTGAAAGCCGCACAAAAGGCGAATTAATTCGGCAAATTTATTGCCTGGCGGCTTGTATACCGGTCGAAATCGACCGGTGGCAGTCGTGCAAAGCCGCGAAAGGACGCGCTCACGAACCCTTGCCAAGAAACCTTTGACACCGAAAATCGCGGCCCGTCCCGAAGCCTCGAACACGGCAGTCCTGATTTATGATAATTACACGCTGCTGCCAACTGTTTGAAGAGTGTCCACAGTTCGCAATCAGCTGCCTGCGATGGCCAACGTCGTCGTGGTCACCGCTTAATGATTCGTGGAATCGAGCTGACCTCCGAGAAGAAGCCGCCTCAGGAGCGATATCTTCCTCGCTTTTCTTCTTTCTTTTGCTTTGCTTTTTCCTGCCGCGGACCGTTTATTCGAATTGCTATATTAGTCACCCCGTACTCTCCTTTTTGTCAACTTTCTGCTTGGGAATGTGGCTATTAGGTTGTTGCGTATGAAATTCCGTAGAAACAGAAATCGCTTTGCAGCGCTTTTATTTAAATAGAACTGAGTCCATGGGTTCGTTTGCATATTTTTGAAGTAAATCTCTGTATCAGTTTTTCTAATTGTTCTGTACATTATGTACATTATGTACATGGTTTTAATGAAATTGCATAAATGTTTAAATAAGTGGCGATGTGATACGAATATTGGAGCAGACTTCGGTATATTGCAAATTGTTGCCAGTATTTGTTGCTGTCTTGTACTTTAGAGGATTAACTTGGTAATTTTTAGCATATCGATTTACGAAGTAATATGCGTGGAATGAAGAGATTTCACGTGCTGCGTTTAGAAATTCAGTTAATTGTCTAGAATCTGAATGGTTAACGCCCTCTTACGAACGTAATTAGCGGTGCGGGAGTAAATTGGAGGAACAATTAGCGACCATTTCTCAACTGGTTTAACGTGGCCTAACAAGTTTACCACGCACAGCATAAGTTTGCCACAAATAAAATTCGTAACGATAAGTATATTTGGAGAAAGCTTTCGACATAAAACAATTACAAGAACCAATACAATTTGAATCCCAATGAAATGTCAATTCTCGTATAACAACTTTCGTAGAAGGCAAAAATTACTCTGACGTTCAAGTCCAGTTGAATAATAGAAGAATACGAAATATATTATTAGTAGTAGTGAGTGTCAAACAACGTGTTCGAAAAATGACAGGCAAGTATCGAAAAATGAATCGTCCCAAATACTAAACACAAGATGTACTCGTACGAAGCAATAAATATCTATCGAGGGGCAACCGAAGACTCCTTATACCCCGAGGAAATAATTCAACCATAAACAACGACTTCTGCCCAGATGATTCCGTGCGTCACGGCTAGTCGCTTCTTGCCAGTACGACCATGACGACGTTAACTCTCCTCCTTGACGCTTTGATTTACGAATTAGAAACGTGGACCAATTATTCAGCGGTGATGAACAGTTTTCCGTGGCACTCGCGGCTCGATTAACCGGACCGTGGATCGGACGAGCGCGCCATTAATCTATGACACGGCTCGTCAGTGTCGACGGGCCGGGCCATCGAGGGAACGAACGTCGAAAGTTGCTCGTGCCACCCTAACCGGAAGACAGCCGGTAACGGTGCTGTTAAATCGACGATTGCTCGTCGCTGGGAGCAACGGCGGATCGCTAATGATTCCAAGAACTTCCACGGGAATATCCTCCGACTGTTAGCCGTCTCTTCAGCCGCCACGACAAAACCAGACCACTTGGGGACGAGTGACTTATGTTCGGCGCGTCCCCGCGACATTATTGGCATTGATTGTAGGATCTATGCTGATTCTGTAATGTATGGCGCACGTGCGACGCCACGTTTTTTAAATGCATTGAGGAATAACGAATTACGCAGCTTTTGTTGCTGCGCTATTTCGCTTGGAATGACAGTCCGAAGTTTAAAGGGAGCACGATTAAAATTAAAATTTATTGGGTAATTGGAATGTTTCTTTTTTATTGTTGCTTCGGAAAGTGGAGACGATGAGTGTAATAGCGATGAAAGCAGTGCTCGTCGCAAGGTGTGCAAAGATTTGTGACTCAATTCCCTTTGTAGTGTATACATGTTAGACTGAAAGACCTTTTCTGTTTTCCAACTGACCCATTTTTTCTTTTTTTGGGGGGGTGAACAAGAGTCCGCACGAAATGCAAGTTCCCAAACAAATGGAGACGAGCATTTATATCAATAATGCCTCCATTCATTACACTTGACAAACCGTTTTCCAACTTCAGCGCTCGTTTCCCCTTCGTTCTGCATGCTTTCATTGCATTTTTTTCATCTTTTGTATTACATTTCGAAATTCAAGTTCTCGTTGTAAACGTAACCCAAATTTCACTTTCAATTACACTACCATAAAATCATCCAAATCGTCTCTGCTATCTGTACTTTCTTTTATATAATTTATTAGATATATTATAGTACAATAATAATAGTGGCAAGCTTTATGATATTTCGCTTAATCCGTTCATTTTCCCTTCGTCTAAATACACAATATTTAAGGCCCATTATTATATAACAGAAGGATTTCCCGAGGACCTCCAATTACCAATTTCCATTTCAACCAGAATACAAATTCCCCCACGATCCCAGCATGGATCCGCTGGATAATCACAAACGGATTAAATCGGTGGGCACGAGGCGGCGCACGTTCCATCGCTTTCCTTCGGTTGGGAACGAATTTGCCTCGACTGGGTGTTGAAAAGCGAGCGGGGCCATTCGCACGTATCCAATCGCTTCCGGTTCCGGTGAGCCCAATGAAAGTTTCGCCCGAAAAGCGAGCGTCCCAAGGAAATCGGCTTCCTTCCCTCGAATAGCGTAAGAGTGAGCAAACGCGCACAGAAAAAAACCTTAATCAACTATTTCCATTTACGCCTCGAGCAAAGTCGCCGCGCCACCGCCACGGTTAAAGAATTTCAATTCAATCAGAGGATCAACGGGGGTGGAACGAGGGCGGTGCATAGAAGGCTAGCTTTTTTTATTTCACCGTGGGTAACCCCGCGTTCACTCGTGCCCAAAGTGGGACGATATCTTTGCGGACAAACACCTGGACAGAAACGGCTGGGAAAGGGCGACGAAAGAATCTGCATCTGTTGGTAATCGATACGCTTCGCGCCGTTCAAAAGCGCAATTCTGGCTACGTAAAACCAAGTTCCAAGAGGATCGACAGAACGACATTTGCACGCTGTCGCGAGGAGACCGGTCTGCTGTTCCTTTTGCAAGACACAGTAAGTGTCCGTCAATTAACAGCTTCGGTTATACAACGATATCGCGCCTGCTGCAGGTCCGCGGCTCGTCTCTTAGCCACAAAGTCGCCGAACACCGAGAACTCCTCACAATGTTCTTTGCACATTTTGTTGTATTTAAAAGTTTGCTTCACGACGCCGCCTAGTCTTGGTGAGGGTAGTTATTAATTTAAGTCATTCTTTAAGTCATGACGCGTGATTTCATTAATGGGCTGGATCTTTTGCGCCGAAGTGGGATTAAAATATGGTGGGTTAAATAATGCGACACGTTAATCATTCCTCGGGTATGAAATATTTCGTACGGCCACCTTCGCCCTCGCCATCCATCGTTGCCTCTCGAACAATTTTTAATACAAATTTCAACCCACGGAAATACCGTTCGCTAACTACCGATAGGAAAAATCCAGCGGCAAAAGGTGCTGCAATAATTACAATGTCTGCCATTTACATACGCGAACACAGCACCGTCGTCCATCAATCTTCCATTCATTTCTTTCGCCCGTTTCCACTTTCGCCGCTACCTGCACGCAGCAGTACTTAACACTTTAACGATCTTCCCGTTTCTTGCGAACAAAACGTTCACGCAACGCGTTACCGTCTGCTTCGTTTTCCCCCCGTTTAATTGCTCGTAGACGGACAAGTGGTCCCCGGAAGTTCCTCAATTAACCAACCCATCTCGAGGTGAAGGTCGAATTTTTTTTTCTCGCCACGAGTGGATCCCGCAGCGGCGACAACAGTTCCACGAAAATCCCTGTCCGTACGTGCACGTTACTCGGCTCGTACGTAATCTCTCGTTGATGAGCACGACGGATCGGTTTCTTGCCTCGGGGGGCCCCCCTCCCCGAGTGATTATCGCAAAAACTGGTCGACCCTCTCGGACCGAACCGGGGATGCGGCCTCTGTGCGCTTGTTAAGAGATCACCTCTCTCTACCTTCGCCAGGCCAACACCCCCAGTGCGTCGCCTCTCATGCTAATAGTCCCCGTTTCTTTGCTGCCCCTGGAGACGATATCGTGTAGCAAGGTCGTTCTGCAACTTCCGCGAGTGCGTGACGATCTTCTTGCTGCCAGAGGCTGAGTGAATGCCGGATCGGTACAATGGTAACCCTTTCGAGCAGACGTTGATACACTGTACCGATGAAGAAACAGTGGAAAATTCGGCACGCGATGAGTAATTAAAATCGAATGGAGTCTCGCGATACACAAATGTCGACATCACTTTCCGAGGGTGCAACAACCTTCAGCATTCCATCTTATTCCATTTAATAAACAGGACCAGACGGTTCAGCTGTCCCGGTGTGAAAAATGTCCAATAAAAGTGCCTCTATTAAATCCGTTTCGCAGCAAACCAGAAGCAGCGGTATCCGCGTCAGCTCTCGTGCATCCGGCACAGCAGCTCGACCCGGCTTTACATAAATTACCAAGCCGAGACTTCAATGCCACTTCCCGATCGGGCGAGCGGTGCAATTCGAGGCAGCGGTCGACGTCGCACGGGCCGTATCAGGAAACGCCTTTCATTATTCAAATTACCCCAGCTAATCCTTACCATTATCAGGTGCGCGATCCATTTAGAAGTATATCCCGCCGGTGGCACGGGTTAACGCGGCCAGCTTATCGTTGCCAGTAAATTCGGTTTACGATCGACATAGTCGAACGATCGGTTCTCTAGATCGACAGTTATGACGCCGCGGACGAAATGCGAAGCACGAAGAAAACCGACTCGTTCCACGAACCACGAACAAAGAGGGAGCGAAGGGGGAGCGCAAACGTGAGGCAAAGAAGAATAAGAAGAAGAGGCGACGTGGTACCGTGGCCTTTTATCTTGATCCTGGACCAAGCGTCATAGGGAGCGAACCGTTCGACCAAAGGCTCGCGCAACCGTCTGGAGATCGAACGCAGCGATATCAAGGCGAGTACACAGCGATACCAGTTACACAATGAGGCCCGAACACCAATTACCCGGGAGAAAAAATGCCCCGCTCCGCGAGTGGTCCCCGGTTGGTCCAGCTTTGCGCAACGGTCTCGCGTCCTCGTCTTTGTCTTCTGCCCGCCACCAACTGTAAATAATACTGTGGAAGGGACCGGAGCGTCGACATAGGCGGCGATTTTTCGAGAATTAACCGGTTTCGAGGTTGGTACTCTGGGCACGAAGAATCGTGGGAGGCGAAACGGGAAAGTTCAAGAACGTTCCCCGTGTCTCTTGGTTTTGACTGTGGGCCGCGCCGCGACGGCGGATGAGAGACGTTGTCTCGCTTAGGAGAAGAACGATAAAGCTGCCTCGGGTTACACGCTGCCGAGCAAGTTTCCGGTGATCCGCTGAATTAGAAGTTCATACGGCGGATTGTGTTTCCGTTTGGCACGCGTTTAGACTGCGGGACCGCGAAACGAACTTCGCTTCGCGGCATTAACGCATGGATTGCGGTATCCTTGGTAGCGTGAGCGTGGATTACGTAGGTAATTATGCAATAGCAGCGGTTGAGAAGGATATCCTGCGTTGCTGGAAAACTGTATCGTTTTATTAGACAGAGCACTACGGCCTGATCTGTGCGTTGTGCGGTTTGGAGGATGCTTATGGCGCGTGCAACGTACGACTGTACGCTCCAAATGTTTACGACAGTGCCGCGGGTAACATTAAATTATCCAGCGAACAGTCCGCGTCTTTATAACCCGACTAGTCTGGTATTCAACTTAATGGAATTTCAAGAATACTTAAGCCCTGGGATCTTGCGTTAGTAAGCGATCGTAGGGATGAATAATGCATTCATTTATCATTTGATCTCGGTATTATTGAATGAATATTTTTAACGCTGTAATTGCTCTATAAATTGCACGCCTATATGGTAATTCCGTGTAAACCCATTATTGCAGACTTAATTTGGGAGAATGAATTACAGCCTGGGAATTTATTTTGACAGAAATACTAGAAAAGCAAACAAGGCACGTCCGGCGCCACGTTATAATGTAAATTGGCAGAATTATTTTCGGACTGGCTTCTGTCAAACAGTTCAACAGTTCAGCAGTTCTTATCTATCGCACCGCACTGAAGTACAAAACTGGGTGGAAGTTTAAAGTCAGATATGTATCACTATTTTTCTCTGGGAGATCTGAAGGGAAAGAAGCGTAACAGCAGACGTCAAACTTTGCGCTCTATTTTACCAACATAAGTATAAATTCGAAAAGATTGAAAGAACCCAGCACTGTAACGTTACAATCTTCCAAAATACAATAAGTGGTTGCATGATCCCCAAACACGAGAACGATACTTCCATTTTACCGGCTCTTACGCAATATTACGCAACGCCTGTCTCGTTCTTCCCTTCTCGTTGCGCCGTTCTTCCGTAACAATCGTTATTACCGTCGCACAACCAGCAACAAACGCTGGCAGCAGAAAAATCGCGGCTAAAACTCCAACCGGCGTCATTCAAAGCTAGCGATATCGTCGTGCAATGGCCCGGCCATCGGTTTTATCGTCGTCAGCCAACGGTCAGGCACGTGTTTGCGGTTCGCGATAACGCGCAAAACGATCGATCGATCCATTGTTGTTCTGGTCAGCAAGGTGGACACCCACCAATCGAATTTCCCCGCGGAATGATCGCGGACGGCACGGCCGCCCAATCTAAACCGTGCCGCGCAGGAACAAAGAATAAATGGAACAAAAACGCAATTATCGAAGACAACGGATTAATTAGAGGAATCAAAAATCGCAAACAAATCGGCCGATGCGGACCCCTTACGCCTCTTGCCGTCGTGAAACGCTATTGAACCGCGGCCCGCCCATTGAAATCATCGGGCTGTACGCGGGAATTTAAACGGACGAAACCGGTCGCGAATTCCACGACGGACAATAGCGGCCCCCCTCGTGCGATAATTAAACTGACGCGAGCTTTTGCACTCGTGGCAAGTGACGGAATCGCGTTAATTCGCTCGCCTACACAACGCTCGTTTCCCCGTCGCGACCGCCACGGCCACTCGAATTACACTGTCTCCCTCTTTCCAGTTCCCCGGATTGGTGTTAGGGTCGAAAGCGACCGGTGGACGCGTTACTTTCCAGTGGAAACCGGAAGCCCTCGTTTCCGGTGGAGTTGCGCGTGAAACGCTTGCCCAGGACAGATCGAACTGGTCGAACAGAGCGTCTCGTGGAATAAATTACGCGGAGTGGCTGTGAAGTGGGGTTCGAGTTGATGCTTGCAAAAATTGAGTTTCGAAATTTCGCGCTATCAGCGATTTCCTATGGAAGCTGGTCACATAAAACTGAGTTGCTTATTTGCACGCAAATATTATTTCAAAGATCAACGTCGTCTGAATGCGTATGAAGTTGTCGATAGGGGATGAAATTAGATTGGGCCTATTTCAGAGTTACAGTGACGTTAAGTATGCATATTTAAACATACCTAAATAGTACTTTGTAAATAGAAATTAAAGCTAGTAATTCTTATTTCAATATATCAGTAAACAGAGTTTCATCTTATTTTAATCGTGAATCTACTATTAATCCCTCCTTGCGTACTCGCGTTCAACTTTCTAGGCTTGTCAACCTTCATCCTGATTAAATAGTTTCAATACTCCGCGCGCGGGAAGGCCATTAATATTTATCGGTTTCTCATTAATCGGCCGCCTTTCTAACCAGATTAATATTCCCCGTCAGTAATCAGCGGACAGCGTGTCGCGCGTTCGATCGTTAATTCCACGGGAGACACCCCGGACAAAAATCGACGAAACGGGTAGCGGCGACGGAAGTGCCGGGGGACTAAACATAAAAGGGAAGAGAAGAAAAAAAAATCGCGAGCGTTGACCGTTCGCTTTTGAAGTTTTTTGTGTGACACGGGGAACACACATCCGCCCGCGTAATTCGATCATCGAACACAGGGCGGCTTATGAATATACAAGACCGTTCTAGAATGGAACGATTTGGGTCCCGGCGAACAATAGCAACGACGCGTCGCGACGTGTGCCCGATGATTAAACGGTGGTCTTTCGTGCTTACGGCTGGTAACCGAATCACGTTAATTCGGTAGTTCCCAACGTTTGCGCGCAGCCGGGGCTAAAGATATTCAAATTACACGTCAATTTTAACCATCGTCCCGCAGGGATGCGGTCGACAAACTCGCAGTATTATTGACTGAACTAAAATTGATCCCCGCAGACAGCATTCTCTGCTGTGTGCACGAGTGGCTGATGCATCGACAGATTCTATTGAACGATAAACCGGCGAAACGATTAAAAGCGTTACGCGGTTTGCCATTCGGAGGGAAAGTGAGAATGTCACCTCGAAGGA
This sequence comes from Nomada ferruginata, assembly GCA_963583965.1. NCBI lineage: Eukaryota > Metazoa > Arthropoda > Insecta > Hymenoptera > Apidae > Nomada > Nomada ferruginata. The sequence goes on from OY757216.1 coordinate 17,733,256, forward strand.
TACTCGCTTAGCATAGCGTCAGCTTTTCAGGATTGTCGTCGTAGATATGGAGGTTTCTTCTGACGCTGTGTGATTTATTGTGCGAAATATATACTGAGTAATGACTGTCCAAAGTCCTTGGGCATCGAATTAGAAACGCCTAAAGTTTCAACATGTTTTATGTTTTGAGTAAAACTGAAAACGCTGAGCGAATTTCATATACATACATATATATGTTAATATTTTGCCCCATATCTTAATTGCAGCTTGAAGACATTCTATTCTTATACCGCGTTGCCATGCCCTTCATCTCTTCATTATTTTGCCGAATATCTACAATTATCGTTTCTAAATTGGGTAATGTAGTGATCGATGACGTATAGAGAAGTCATAGACAGTCAAAAATAAAATTACCTGGTTATAAGAGTAGCCTATCGCAGTAATCATAAATCACGTCCTACGTAAGCATAGTCGTCTACGTACTCAATAATAATCTAGGCAGCTAACAATAAGAACAATGTGCCATTCACCTCATAGCCTTGTCGTCGGAAGAGTTAAATTTTTCGCGCCTGGTCTTATCCGATGGCTAGAGAAAACTACTTAAAAAATTAACAATATTTTCGAAAAGTACAAGTGAGAGTAAAGAGTACACTGGAAACAGCCTTCTCTTGAATATTTTTTGTCTTGCACCCCACACAATGTACTAGTTATTCTACACAGTTGTTAATTTATAGTCCTCCCAAAGAAATACCAAACGCCATAATAATCGCCACCGACCGTGCAACCTTACTCCCTCCCCGCCGGATTACATTTCAAAAAACCAACGCCTAATTCCTTTCCACGTAACCGCCTCGTCCTTCGCCGATCGCCCAGGTGGTATCGGCCAAAGACGTCCTCGGCTAGACCCTCGTCACTGACGATCACAATAATGGAACAAGCGGCTCGCGAAAGCTGACTGTACCTGTCGCCGGCACGCAGCTCGAGAATGCCGCTCGAAAATCGCCGGATTGATACACGATAACCGGATGCAACCGCACGCATGCACGAGTCGCTCGACGCGTCTCGTCGTGCAAATCGAATCGGTCCGTGCGCGGATTAAAACGCGACGACTCGTCTGCCGTCGGTGTTTGCGCGACGTATGTTCGCAGGTACGCTTCCAATCGAAACGGAACGATTCGTCGAACGAACGCTGGCCGGCCGACCGGCATTTTAATTGCTAATTTAATTAAACGTGTTGCGCGACGACGGCGCGACGTCGGCCCACCCTTCGCTCCCCCACAAACGTCGTTGCGAGGGACCGCGGCAATTAAGACGTTATCGGACTGGGCATTATTAATTAATTTATCGTAGCCACGCTACCGATCCCGCGTTCTTGATACACGCTTTCGTGCGTACCATTCCCCCGAGTCCGGAGGCATTCGAGATATGGTAATCGGTTTGCTCGGGTAAACGCGAGCGTGATCTCACGCGTGATCAAACGGTTTATCGTAAGAGATTCGATTCCAGTCAGATTCGAGACGTCCATTCGTTTCGTATAGATTAATTGCAGGACAGATATTTTCAATTGTTCGTTTAACGAGGAAAGAGAACCTACGATGGTACTAACTACAGCAAATTGCACTTGCAATGCGGTTTATCCAATTAGGCACGAAGTGGTATTTACTACGAAATTGTATTACGGTGTGGACGAGCAGCTGGGATTTCGATTTTCAGCGACAGAATTCCAGCAGCTCGCGCGATCGCTCACCTCGTGAAGCAGATGGAAAAGAAACGATGTCATCGAGGAACAAGAGGGAAACTTATTCAATATCTGACACTTGTAGAAGCGTGAAAAACCGGAAGGGCGTCACGAAGGGAAGCTGCGGAGGGAGTTCTTCGTGGGCTCGACCGAAGCCATCGACAGCCCCCGACGGAAGGAAGAAGATCGGGAAGGTAGTCCACGTAACTCGAGCGTACCCATAACGAAAACCCAGCGAAAAAGGGAGGGAGGGAGATATAAGTTGGACGGCACGAGGAAGTACCCAAGGTTAATCGCATCGCGGCGACGGAAAGCTATTGCCGTGGAGGAAAGTCGAGGAGGAGATGACACTGGATGAGGAGGGCTGAGGCCATTTATTCGATTCACGGTAGAACGAATGCGAACCTACGTCTAGACGTACAAACGATCCTCTCTATCCTTGGCTTCCATCCTGCTTCCTCTACCTGCGTCGGAGCTCCTTCCTCCTCACTCCGTCCCTGTCTCCATTCTCTCCATCCTGTTCCCTTTCTGTTTCTATTCCCCGTTTAACCCCCTATCGTTCTCCTCCCGTACTTCCTCCACTTATTCTCGATCGGTTTCTACTTCTGTCACTAGTGTACCGTCAGATCGTCATTTGCCATAGCGGCCTGCGCCACGTAACCCCTCCTGTGTATCGGAGGGGACGTATTATAGAACAGCAGGATCTGGTTCGGTGGACTTCTGCCTCGTCAAAATTCGATCGACGTTGAACCGGGTCGGGAATTATTATCCGATCTCTGGAGAACCCGTCGCCGTCGAGGGCGACCCGTGCCCTCCACCCTTCTATCCTGTACCTCACCCCCTGTAAAATTCTTTTTCGACATTCTGGCCCTTCGATTCCAGGCAACCTTTGTTACGAAACGGAATCGATCTCGTTAGGCACGCTCGTTACTTTCCTGCGCCCTCGAGGAGCCCCTTTTGCCACAAACGCTGGCTGTATTTCGAAAAACCCTACCGAACGACGGTTGTACGATGCGCGTTTCGTCGGCCTGAATAGCTTGTTCCATTGTGGGATTCGGGAATTGGGGCGGATCCTAGAGAATCTTCGGAGACAGGTTTGGAGAACACGTTATTGGCTCTTTAGACGGCTACTGGCATTGAAAGTTTGTTGGAAATATTTTTAGTTTAATCAGTCATTTAATATAGTGGGCGGTGCAGTTCTTAGTCATTTCAGTTTTCAAAGCTAGAATACGCCTGACCTCGCAATTTTTTGATTGCGAGAAGCCAGATAAATACTATTTAATGTTCCCCTAATTAAATACTTTGTTCTAACAAGGAATATTTCGGCGCATAAATCAACAAGACCTAAATTCCGATCGCGTGTTAAATTCATCGATTGCCCGATATTGTTCGTTATTCAAGAAAAATTCTACGATAATTTTCTACAGTATACAATGGATTAAAAAGGAATTCTAATCAGTGTGAAATAGTGCCGACACAGCGTTCGGGCAAACACTATCAAGATTCTCGCACAGTGCGGTCGCCGATCGTTAAACGCATACTCGACGCTTGTCTGAAAACAATCGAAGCCTCAAAGTGCACACGCCACAGGACAAATATTTAGCGGCCCCGTTCGCGGGCCTGCCGCACTCAACCCTTTCTATCTGCAGTGTCTTCGTTTCGTTTTTGCCGTGCACACGGCAAGTTTGTCGCGTCGACTCGTTCGGTCGTCGACAAAAGCGAGGCGTTTGCGAGGCATGTCCACGCAACTAACCGCAGCGACCACGAGTCGCGTGCATAAACACGAATCTCGACGTGAACGACCTGCTGCCTAATTTAAAGCAACCGTTGCGCAAAATCCTGGCGACAGTGTAATCGTAAATAAGGCGTGCACGGAAAGGCTGATCTCGTGTGGGAAAAATGTTGAAAAACTCTATACAACGCAGTCGTAGATACATACATGCAGGGTCTGTCCCGAAAGTAATATAATTAAGTTCGTAAAAAAAAATTATTTAAGTTAATGTTACAAACGTTTAAAATTCTTCAAAGTACTCCCCTTGGGCATCGACACAATTTTGCCAGCGACTTCTCCATGCACGGTACGCATCCTGGAAGTCGCCGACGGGAACCTCGTTTAGAGCTTTCGTCACGGCGGTTTGGATCGTTTCTACGGTTCCAAAATGGCTCCATGAGCGTGGGGCAGGCCGAGGTTGCAGGCGTTGTGAAGCTAACAATAAGAGTCACCCCCATCCAAACCAACAAATCCAAATACGCTGGGACCAGGAAAAATGGCGGAAAAAAAGAAATTGCATTACTTTCCGGACAGACCCTGTACATTGAACAATCAACAGAATCATCGAATCACCCGCGGCTCTTCGCTTTGTATTTTATTTGTCAATGTCTAACGGACGACTGTTCACTTCGAAAATGCTCGTGAACGATTCGCGGCCGCGATAAACTCGTCGCCGGGACGTGTACGACAAAAACAATGCGATCGTTAAACGCACGCGAAGCAGCGCGGAAACTTCTTCGAAACGGGGCTGGATCTTCCGCTTTTTACAGCGCGGGAAACGCGACGAGCAACGGGAAGAGGAGGATTCCAATTTACACGTACTCGTGAGCCTGTCGTAAAGGCCGTGTAGTCACGGAATAAACGAGTGCCCACGCATTGCGTGACACACCGTGAGACCATGCAAAGAATCCGCGCAACGATCCAAGCTTGAACGATGCTCCGAACGGAGAGATCTATAGGCAATCCCGTTTGATCTACATACGAGCTTGCAAACTACAAAAGGTATCTCGCGAATGGAGAAGAGAAGTCGCGTGTAAAGGATTGCCTGCTTCGCTGTAAACTTTGCCTTTCGAGTGTAAAATGTTTTACCGCGGGCGTTTGTTGCTCAAGAACGTTGTACTGCTAGTATTGTTATCGATACGACTATGTAATCATTTTTGGTGGAAGGTTGCAGGTTGTTTCGTGCTGTAGCCTTGTTTGACAAAATACATTTATAACTGTGTACATGTATTTTTGATATCCTTTGTTGTAATCTAGAGGGGAGATACTTCGTGACCTTTTGTACTCTTTGTCCCGTCTAATAGTAACTTGGCCTTATTCTGCGGCAAACGATGTATTATCTTGCCTTGAGACTGAACAAAAAATTCCTTCATAAGAACGAGATGTTTCAACACCACCGTCTCTGCGTTCGTTAAAAACGACATTGCTTCCTTTATTCGTTACGAAATGTATTTTGTAAATGCCACTTGTGGTGTACTTTTTGCTCGCTGTTATTAATTGGTTGCTTTACAACCCACGAGTTAAGTAAGAAAAGTATTAGGTAGCGAACGAACGTTGCGAAGTTGCTCCTTCGATTACAAAGATACACAACACCAGTGAAATGCACCCGTCTGTGCACAGACGCGGCTAGTGTCTGGCTACATACCGCATTGAATTCCCTGCGAAATTCGCTAGGAGATAATTATTTTGCGAAGTGCGAATTCTTATTATCCTCTTCTCGCAGTTCCTCGTGCAAAACAACGTTTCTACGCAACATTCAGTGTTCCACAGGCTACCCCTTCGAGTGATAATATTTTCCGAATCAGAATTCGGATGATGGCTTTCCTATTTCCAGCCCAACTATATATGTACTTCCTTCCACGACAAACCTCCACGACCGTCCTGGATAGACGGCTATCCACGCTAAACGAGCCATGGCTGTTTAATGGCACACCCTAGGGCCGAGTAGACACTGTGTCAGTCAAGTAGCAACGAAGGCCAGTCGACAAGGGACAGAGGTCGCAAGGGCCGATAAAGAGGAGATTAGAGAAAGGGTTGGTTTGAAGAGCTAGCTGGCACGAGATGACCGATGAAAAGGCTGGCGCAGCTGTACGCTTTGACGAAAGGCGTTTCGTTTCGCTGGAATCGCGACCGGCGACAGGCGGAAAAGCGGGCGAACATGCCGCGATGCAATTACGAACCACGGCGAGGAACGTCCACGTTGCAATCGTTGTCGTTCGGACTGCGGAAGCAAGCAAGAGGTAATCGACGAGGATTCCCTGTCGCCCTGCAGACTTTGTTTCTTTGCCGCGAAATTACACGGGCTGTCAGCCAATAATTGTTTCGCAGGATTATTGGAAATGGATCTTGGCGACCGTTCGCTTTCGGGATAACGAGCTTCGAATCGTAATTTGCGCCACTGTGTGCCCCGTGTTTCGCGTCGACAGAAATTGCACGAAGTCTGGATGGACAGATCTGTCCGACAGGAGGATGCTGCGCGGCGAAGAAGAGCGTTGGAGTTCGTGTCGTTTAATTGGGAAATTTGTACCTGCCTAGGGTTCGCCCTGAAGGTTTTCAGACCGATGAAGAGATATTTGTTTTTCATGGACGACTTAGGATGCGGCAATAATAGAGGAATGAAGAATTTTTTTAAATCAAAGGTGCTCGTTTCTACTTGTCAAACAATTCGGATTAAACTTATATGCGCCAGAGAATAGGTATAGTATAGAGTTTTTAATAATATAATACGACTAAATTAGGAAAATAGGCCTTTTAGAACGGAATCCTGAAAATCACCGTGGCAGTCAATGTGTTAAAGGGGAATAAATTAATAATATACTTAATGTTTGTACAATACAATAAATGCTTCGTGCAGCCTATGTATACAATATACATAAACAGAAAACACTTAAATAATACTTAAACAGTTGCAAACGAGTAACTCTCTCGGGAAGTATAGAAACAGAAACCAGAAAATCCTTTACGTACATTGCACTAGTAGAAATGCTTTCTGTGCCACTATGCGTGCTAAAGATCAAAAATACAATAAGCAGTTCTCGACAAACAAGCCTTCGTCGAGTGCATAAATCCCCCCATAGCCACGGGGTCGGATAATACTTTGGCTTTCTATGCGTTGGCCGTGCGACTATGATAAATCGTTTATATTGTAATCGGCCGACAACGAGAATTGCAAAAGCGGTGAACTCAAACGAGCTCCATCGGTGTATGACTTACGAGATACCGGCTGGTATCAAGGCACACCGGCGAGAACTCGACAATGAAAATGTCTAACGGTTCAAAGAACTGCCATTTATCGAGCATGATTGCTATTTGGCCGACAGATCTTGCAGGGCGAAATAAAGGTGATTAACTGTGCATGGCCAGGTGTAACTACGTGCATAACATATGGACTGTTCAGAGGCCAAGGCGACTAACTCCACTTATGGATTTTTCAAAATTTTACTATCGAAAAACTACATCGGTGCTTAGCGTTTTTTGTTTAAAATTACCTGCCTCGATAATCACATTCAACAGCGTTAAATGGTCAATCTTTCTCGGCAGTTGATTAATAAATAATGTGCTTCAAAAGCCAATGTAATCACATTCACGCAATACATTCAATTAGAAAATTATGGTGGTAATATAAAAAATATATTTGTAATATATTTACACTACTCTACAGTGTATATTCGATAATGTATATGTTATAAGCAGAGATAAAAAGTAACAGTTATTTTAAACATCTTTTAGGTAAAAGTAATTGAGAAAAAGTTGATTTTTATTCTATACGGAAGGGACTCATCATTCAAAAAAAATTTGAAAAAATTAGGTGACTAAAAACATTTCATTTTTAACTTTTCTGGTTATCATTAACGATTACAAACCACTAAGATTTTGTTGCTTGTAACCATTATTAATGAGCAAAACTGTTTTCGTTTATAAATAATTGTTATTGGACGGCACAAATCTTTTTCGTTACGAATAATCATTACTGAAGACAAAAATATTTTTTGTTTGCGAATAACCATTAGAGATGACGGAAAAATTGTTTTTTGGTTACGAGCGAATAATATCGTTGCCCGGAGTTTCGCATTGGTTATATCAGATCAGCAATTTTAGTTTCACGTATTTATTAGTTCCTGAGATATTCTTAAAAAAACTTTCGGTGCTATACATAGAAAGCTGCGTAGTCAGATGTTACTAACACAACCGGTGTTTGTTTGTAAACACCGATTACGAGTATGAACGACAGATAGCCTGTTGTACGATCTCTATCTGCCCGATTTATAATGCTGTCACGCTACGTAAATATTTTTTATTCAAGAATGTACCTTGAAGAAAGCTCAGTAAAATGCAGTCGCCGGAATATGATTTGCGATCCATCTTTTCCTTCTGCCGCCAGACGTTTGAAGACGCAATGGGAGAGCAGGGTGGCCAACGCAACAATGTAGCAAAAATCAGAATATAGGCGCACCATTAGGATGCACTGACTGGATACGATTGATCACTGTGCGTTGATTGATTCTCATCGTCCGATCCCGCGCGAACAAGAATCAAGGAATAAGATAGTTTTTTCGTTATAAAGTAAATAAAATATCTATAACGAAGTTAATACTTGTTAAAGTAAACGTCTCAAGAATTCCAACGACAATAAAGATTAAATATAGAGTTAAGAGAAGAAAATGTTCGATTGGTGACATTGTTGGTTAGGTGGACCAATGAGCGGATCAGGTTTTCAACGTACTTTTGAAAATTAAGGAGAGGGGATGCCGTTGAAGAAGCTGAAGTGCGGTGACAAGTGACGTTGATCGAAGTGTTTCTAACGAGGCCACGAAGGTAATTATTTTAATGACTATTTATCGCAACCTGGTAGTTTTTAAATACTTTGCCTATCAATTCAATATTGTCGCGATGGTTTCCTTGTGTTCGCAAGCTTAAATGGTAGATGCAAAACGATACACGGCTGAAATTAGAACGGGCTTTCCGTTTTCTAGAAAGTACAAGCCGGGCGCCATGTTGTATTTACATACGTACATAGTAGCCTTTTGACTTTATGTGCGATTACCGAGGAAAATTATTTTTTTGAAATGATCCAGTGTCGTTTCATGTTCACTGTTCATTGTTTCAGTCCTATTGCGAGTGGCTGCGTTCGTGCCAATAGTTCGAAGTACCATATACCTAGCCATGGATACTGTACGGATGCAAAAGCTACGTGAATTACAATCGGACCCCCACATTGATCAGGCGTCTTCTTGGTGTTCATTGCAAGGTGTCTTCGTCAGCGAACGGTGAGTCCGAACATATATGAACAATCTTTTTTCATTTCGTACACGCATCCAGCGTCGAAATATTTTTACCGTATTATCGCACACGCAAGGGAATTTCGTCCGGAAGAACAAGTTCGATACGCGAAATAATTAACCGACATACGAAATCAGTAGTATTGAGTATTCACGTTCGAAACAATCCACAAGCGCGTGTTTTCAGTTTTATTAATAAATGTCAATAAAATGAATATTTAGTCAGTAAAGTTTTCGAAGTATTTATATATTCCGCAATTTATTTCTCGCAATCGGGATTGTTAGATTAAAAAACGCACGGTCTCGTTAAGAATAACATTCTTCGCGTTCTTGTTTAATTTTTATTCGATCTCTGTACCCCCGCCTCTTATTACAATTAAAAATATCGGGAACCTTGTGATGTGCACGCGTACCGAACTGAGCATCAACGGAATATACGCGCACTGTCAATTGCATCCGCCAACAGGTACACTAATCACGGAGCCCGCTGTCTTTTAAGATTATTAAAATCGTCAAAGTTTCAACGTACTCAAAGGGTTAATTAACCTGCAGGATATTTATGACTGGGTTGCTCTCTTCCCTCGCTTGCCGGGGAACAGGGGCAAATAAAGACGGAGCACACGGGCAGATAAGAGGTAAACCGCGAACTATCCGGGGAAAGAGCCTTCCTCTTCGTGTCTCATTGTCAGGGCTTGTAGGTAGATTGCACAAACGATAATTGATCTCCTACGTCGCGTCGTGTCGAACAATTATGCAGTTTCGCGGGAAAAAATTAATGATACGTGTTCTATACGTTTTACCTCTTACTAGGAATTTTTAAAGGGAAAGAGAAAAAAAGGGTTAAAGAGATGGCAAGAATTAGACAACATTATCTAATAATTTAGTTTCCCAGTTTCAATAGCATTGTTTAACAACGACGCAAGCCATATTAGTAGCATCCAAAAAATGTAGCTAGATGTTAGTTTTCGGTAGAACTTCGCAAGGCTTAATATTAATACCTCTTACAAGGAAGCGGGGTTTACCAAGTCGAAACGGTTGTTGTCATGGAAAGATTGTAATTTTTTCTCAAAATGCCTATTGGAATCTATGTAAACAGATATTATATTTATTCAACTTGATGTTGTACACCACTATAATTGTTGAAAAGAGTTTTCAATTGTATACTAAAATTTCCATCCCCCATTAGATTCTACAATGTAATTTTTCGATGAGTTGATCTTTTTCCTGGCCCCTTAGGATCGTTTCGTAACTTATGTACTGAATTTACAAAGAGGGGTTCCTAGTATTTACTCCTTCTGGGTAATGAGTTTTCGTCGGATGTGAAATGCTGCCCTACTGAAATTCATTATATTGGGTGCCTATAGTTATTTGTTTAAATTAAATTATTCACTTAGTAGACGGTTTACATTCAATTAGTTTACACTAAGAATTAGAGCCATGCATTAGTTCCTGTATGATAAAGAAATTTGCGAATAGGATCTGCTGCTTAACGAGTAAAGTGCTTGCTTCTTACGAGCTATACATTTTGTGCCCAGGTTCGCTTCATTCTAACGTGATCATTTTTTTATTTATACATGGACTGCTAATTATTATATACGATTTGCAACAGTCAATCCTATTGTAATTGAGCAAAGCTTTTTTCGATACATTACGCTTGCATGCGCTAAGGAAACTGACGATTGCACATGGTAATGATAATAATGGCAAGTTCGGGTATTTTCGTGCGAAATAAAAAGAAATTGATATGCTAAAACGCGTACTTGAACATTATACATACGTATAGCGCGCTGGAAAACAAGCACTATGCTCATGCTTCTGCATGTTTCAATCTTTTTCTGCTTGTTTCAATCTTCTTCTGCATGTTTCAATCTTTTTCTGCAGTCCCCTATTCGCAACTACTTTATAATATGGAAATTAATGAACCGTTCATTAGTACGACGAAAGTTTAGAACTGCAACTTATTTTAGTAAAAAATATCATGCAAATTACCAATAATCGTGGACACCTAAAACATATGTCAGTAAATTTAGTACGGCAGTATTTACCATTGTGCAAAAACTCATTACACGGAGGGAGAAATTAGTACGAGTCTTTTCTTCCTAGTGCTTTCATTTAATCATATGATCGAGTCAAACTCTATTTGTAAATGGAGCAGTTCTTCGTTTTTACATTTTTACGATTTCTTATTATTATTTCGTGATAGGATCGATTTTCTCTACTGTTTCAAATGTTGTCGCTTTAAATAAAACTCTCGGTATCTCCACTCACCAGCAAATTTTGTTACTAATATTTCGTATTTGTACGTCACTTATTGTTAGTTCACTAGACAGTGCCGGCTATTGGTACAGGGTAAACATATTTATATTGGTTGCCTGTGACTATAAATTTGAATTAAATTATTTTGGTAATAGAACGTTTACATTAAATTAGTTTGCATTAAAAATTAAAGCTATGCGTTAATTCCTGTACGACAACAAAATTTGTGAATAGGAACAGTTGTTTAACGACGAAAGTGGTTGCTTCTTAAAGCGAGCTATACATTTTGTGCCCAGGTTTGCTTCATACCAGCGATATGATGCCAATTTTTTTATTTATTTGAGGACTACCAATTATTATATACCTCATGCAATTGTCAACTCTATTGTAATTGCGCAGAGCTTTTTTCGATAAATTACGCTCGCACGCAAAGAAAGGTTTGCGCAAGGAAAATTGACGATTGCACGCGGGAATGATAATCTTTGCAAGTTCTTGTATTTTGGTGTGTGTGAATAAAAATTGACACGTTATAAAGCATACTTGAACACAATACATATGTACAGTCCGCTTGCAAGCAAGCACCATGCTCATAATAATCTTTGTTTGCAATCCCCATTTGCAACTATTTCAAAGTACGGAAATTAATGTACTGTCCATTGCAACGACGGAAATTTAGAACTACAGAATGTTTTATTACAACATATGTAAATTAGTAACAGTCATGGACACCCAAAATCTATATCAGTTTTAGCGAGACTCTCCGCAAACGCTCATCGGTCCTTTTAATTAAGGGCAAAAGTAAATTAGCAGGGACCTTTTCTGCCTAGTGCTTGCATTTAATCGTGTGACAGAATCAAAATCTATGTTTAAGAAATACTAATTTTCATGACTACAACCTTTCGCAGTTCTTTTATTATTTTGCGTTAGATCCGATCACTCTACCGTTTGAAATCTTTGCCGCGTTAAAAGAAAATCTCGATATTCCCAGTCACCAGCACACTTCGTTATTAATGTTTCTTATTCCACGTAACATATTCCATTAATTGATTCGGTGGGTACGTATATTTTCCGTCGTATTGGTCATTCATATTGATGCACGCAGTCATCGTACAGGTTGTCGCGGTACGGAGAGCAGGTTTCGGTTAACCGATGTTTCGTGTGAAAAAAATGCGATTGAAGTTGCATGTACAACGATCGAATGCTATTTCACAGCTGTTATCTGTTTTTCAGAAAGCCAAAGTATCTTATAAAGCGTATATACGCGAGGTTTCAAGCTCCTCGTTTGAAAAATACAACAAAATTAAGACACGAAACATAGCTATGACTAGGCTCTGTTAAATATTTGAATGCTCGGTGGGTGCATTCAAAAGTGGTGCTCAGACTCGGTACGCTACCATTCTCAGCGATATTTTGTACTTTTTTATGCATGCATTGTCTTTTGTCACGTATATATTTCATGCAATATTTCATATATGTATATGTATTATCATACGGACCGTATGAAAAGGTAGGTGACGTCCAGATACTATATTCTTTTTTTCCAAATGAATCATAAGATGACTATTCGCTAAAATGACTATTCGCAACCAACAAAATTATTTGCCTTCACTAATGATTGCTCGTAACCAAAATGATTTCTGTCGCCCACTAAAGATTATACGCAACCAAAATCATTTCAACTAAGATACTCACTGTTATAACGTAACTTTTTTAATCTTGGTTATAACAGTTATGGTGTCTGGTTATAAGAAATATTAATAAAACAGTGTACCATATAAATTAATCACTTTGGCAAATAAATGACTCATACAGCACGGTAACATTACGCAAAAAATGCATCGAGAATTCATCCCCTTTGGTTCTGCCATTCTTTCCATACCTCGTTCCCATTGTATTTATTTAACAAATTCAGCTTTGCTCTCAGTTTCATACGACACGATTAAAAATCGTTCGTCAAACCAATCCCTTTGTCCCGATATTGGAAAACGTCTTCGTTGAATACCGACGGATTTATATTTTAAAATAACTTTATCTATCTTAAAGCTGTGCGTCCAGTTTTGTAACCATCGGCTACAGTTATCTGATAAGCTTTCAGTTTATCTCGCACAGCCCGCTCATTGTCGCGCTCGTACTGTTTGTACGTTTTATTTGAACGCGACTTTCTCACACCGTTTAATAGCGTTATGCGTTTGCCGCGCTTTGAATCACTAATTGCAAAATCGACTATCTCGGCGAATACGCGGACCGAAATTCTACGAGATATGAATTTTATTAAACTCTGAAGGGGCCCGGATAAGATTTCCAAGATATCGCGTCACGAAAGAAATTCCTCATTCAATACTTTTAGTGGCGCTCGTATGTCTTCTTATGGCACAATTATCTTCAACGCTGCCATTTCGACGAGGGCCATTAAAACGCCCACGATCCCCTTAACCTTAGCATCGTTTCATCGCGAGAAAGTGGCACGAGCCTAGATTTCAACGAGTCATCGCGTGAGAGTAGTCCGTCGATTGGGAGCGGCTCGTCACGACGGACGGGACAATTCAATTCTTTATCGTGCAAATTCGTCGCTCCGCGGTATAGACACCGCTGTGGCGCACAATTGAGTTTTGAATTTCACAAGGACCCGGGTACACACGCAGTAATGGCTGCCGCGATGTCATCTGCATTGGAGAACCGGTACGCAGGGGAACTTGAGGTTACACGGAACGGTTTACATTTAACTCTTGTCCCCGATACCATTTCGCTGTTTCTATGACGGTATCTCGGTTAATTGTAGAGCAGCGCGTTCTCCGCCTTTCCGTGAACTATGTGCATTGTAACGGTTAACGGTGCGTCGCGTGTTTGCGGAACCAAATGCAAACTGTGCGGATTTTGATGGTCTGATTAATTATCTGCAGTGTCCCTGCGGACCTACATTCATTTTATTCGGCGTGGCAAGTTTTGTTAATATAGACCGTAGTGATTTTGGTGCGCGCGTTAAATAAACCGTTTCATTTCCCCGTTTGGTCAATACCGTGGCATAATTACTGGGAAAAAAAAATAGTAGCGCCAAATTGCGTGATAATTTTTAAAGAAAAATTTGGAGGAGCGCGTAATATTTGGTAGATTTTTAAAAAAATTTAGTTCGTGGCACATTTGATGTGCCGGCTGAATTTGTTTGCCCTTCCCTCGTTACGCAGAGAGAATTAAACATTTGTGGAAACGAAGTGGTATAATTTTATTACTCCATTTCGTGAGATACAATCAAGTGCAGCTCCCTGTGGATGCGATTGTTTTTCGCTGGACCATTTAAGAAATTAAGGCGCACAATCGTTCCACGTGCTCGAGGCGAAGGAAGGAAAAACAGACGAAACAGGAAACTCGTTAAAACAGATAAGCCCCGCGATCTTATTTGACCTTACAATCAGACCGTGGGCCAGATAACGGCGGAATACCGATATGGACCATAAATACCATCGTAATGCGTAAATACCGGCTCGACAATAGTTTCTGGGCACGAAGAAAGTCGTGTCACTCGGTTATCGCACCGAGATCGTCGCGAGACTCGTCTCTGTTCCTGTTTTCCTTTCCTTTCGTAAAAACCTGGCGTCACATCCTTTCGCGGTGTTAAAGAACTTCTACCATTTTTAATTTTCATTGTCTTCATGGTTTTGCAATTAATTTCTATTTTTCCATATTTACGAATATGAACATTGAAGAAAGAATAGTCGTGTTTAATGAATAGACATCATGTCGAGATATAAATTTTGTTTGTGATTGTTATACTTGTATCACATGGCATGTAATGTCGCATTATTTTCACATTTCTATTTCCCAATTGTTATTTTAGGTAGATACTGAATTATAACCATTTCGTAACAGCTTTCCATTCCAAACAACGAAATTTTTGGAAACGTTCTTCGCTCGGTGGTTGGCCCCGTAACAGCGTATGCGAATAGGATCGGAAATGGCCCAATATATGACTAATGTTTATTATTTTCTCAACCGATTCTATCATAGAGCAAACAGTATGCATCGAAGCAGCCGTTGTTTCCTTCTTACATCGAGATACTGTTTAAAGAGACACGGGAAATCCGAAACGCTCGTGAACTTTTAGTGGAACAGGAAAGATACAAAGGGTGATTAAGGTTACAAGTTGTTCGAGATACGATGGAACTGAGAATCGCGAAAAACTTTTTGTTGATTTCTCACCGTGCAAAGCAAAGCTTGGCAACAAAATACTTAAGCGAACGGTAGCAGCTTCTGTTCGGAACAAACTTATTAATTAGAACTTCCTAGTTCTGAGTTAAAATTTGCACATCTAACTTCGAATTTAGTTGAGAACAATTTTTTAATTTAGTACTGAAATTTGAATGTAGACAGATATGTGGAACATAGGAATCCCCTGCGCGGAATAATAACGAACAAGACTCGCGCGCCGCGGAAAGCACTCCGAAGACACCAATAAACTTCTTGAAGACCAATAAACCACTCCAATCGCGGCTGGAAAAGATAACAATTGCAAACGTCGAATCTAAAACGAGTCCACATTTTATCACCGTGAAACGTGCGATTATTTCCTCTGTCCACTCTGTAATTCTCGAAGACGTTGTTCCTCGCGGAATTGCCGGAAAATCCACAATTACGTTCACTTTAAAAACTAACAAACTCGCACACTTCGCCAATTGGTGCAAGCAAAAAACAGATCAAGAAAACGGAGCCCCGCTCGCGAAAAAATGAAAAAGTTCCAAACAAACTTTCCTCGATGTTCAATCCATACTAGCTCCCTTTCCTAAATCAAACGAACCTAAGTCCTTGAACTACACGTTATACCTTCAACTTTGCACTTGCCCATACAACTAAATTCACAGCTTTCCAAACTACAGTAACCTCGACAAAAGCCATGTGTACCTATCGTTCCGAGGTCATCACACTCCACGTCGGTTAGCCAGACCACAAGGCAGCCTATTTTCTCGCGGGCACTCTCAGCAGAAGAGACGGGGCACAAGTGCACCGCGGCCTCACGGTCGATGGATTAGGTACACCGTTTGCTTCGCCTCGGCAAACATCCTTCGAGTTCCCCTGAGAGAGAATCGCAGGGATATCTCGACAGCACAGAAAGAGATACGAGCCTCCCGATGACGTGGGTGGCGGGTATACAACTCGTTGGTTAGCACGTGCTTCCTAGCGTGAGTGTTCTTATTCTATGCAAGCGTGCAAGTGGATTTCGAATTTGTAGACGATGTGCATTTTCATTGCACTTGTATTCAAGATTGATACGGCTGCAAGCTTAGCGATACTGTGGAGAGACAAACAGATATCAGGTGTTTTCGAGGAAATATAATTCGAATCTTGTACAATCTCATAGAATTTGGAAACATTGTAAATCTATTCTCCCCATAACATTCTGCTGTTACATGTATCGTTCTATCGATGCCGAAGTGATACGCCGCACTTCTTTACCGCCACCATTGTTAACCAAAGTTCTAAATTTTTCCGTGAAAGTCATTTTTACCCGGCACGACAGCTTGCCCCGGCATATTTATTAGCCGGTACGATCGTAGATGACGAGGAAGATAAAGGAGAACAGGGCGAACGCGACAAAGGGTGGGTGCGGCGAAGAAGGAACGGGGTAAATGGAGATTGCAAGCGAAAGAGAGCAAGCAGCAGTCTAGTCAAGAATGGATAGAGCGGTGTATTTCGATCCGGCTGAAACCAGAGTTCCGGGCGTGTTAAATTTTCATAACCTCTCGCAGAACAGTGTCTTTCAGTCTCCGGCATTCATAATGAAAATCTCTTTACGGAACTCCATCGGGCCACTCTCTCACTCTACCGTGACTGCCGCGCCCCATAATAGTCCGCCTCGGTCTTTGTGTACCCAAAGTCTACACAAGCCGCGGGCGTTCTTAGCCGCCTCGATATAAATTATAATCGCGAATTCCGAAAGAAGATTGCCTACGAGATCGACGATTTTCTCTTTGCAACAAGCGGCGGAAAGTCAACGACGCGTCGTCACAAAAGGGGATCTCCTCTTCGAGACCGCCAATGTTTGCCTAAACGTCCTCAAGATCTATCCATTATATTTCACGTGCATTTAGAATCCACCTGAGGTGTTCTTGCACGCCCCACTTTGCGGGACACGCTCGCGAATATTTTCCATGGTTACTGCGGACCTACTAAATTTGCCAGGCGGATAAACAATCGGCAGTCAGGCCGATGAACGGCGTTCTAGCGCTATGGTAAGAGAGCCGGCTATTTTCATTGACAAATGTGCACCGCTGCAGAGATATCCGCGTAATTCATCGCTGCAACTGTGTGTCTGGCAACAGTTCAACATCGCAGGGAACACAACATTGTAGTTCACTTCTGTCAGTGAGATCAGAGGAGGACGACAAAGCTGATCAGAAACGGCCGTTCTTTGCGTGCGAAAAAACTTGCAGAACCGGTGGCTACCTTTCCCGTGAAATCGCTCCGATCCGGCTGACAATAAATACCCGTTTCGTTAATTACCTGCTCTAATTACTTAATTTATACGGGTGGCCGGTGCCCGTGCAACAGTGCCGTCTTTGAAGAGCAAGGAAGAACGTATGCACTCTGTTCTAGTAGAGCTGGTGGGCAATATTTTAAGTTGACTGAATTAACGACTGTGTAGGTGGACTTGCGTGGAAATCCTATGCTTCACGGTGGCTGGTAAAAAGTAGTGAGATGGGGCTCGTTTAGACGGTAAATGGAACCTGATTTATGGTATAAACAGGAGCAAGTATTTAGTTAGAAGCGATCGTTGTTTGGAAAAGGGGCGGCGGGTGGCTTTTGATTCGGGCGTATGAAATCTTTCGACCTGCACGAAACTGCGCTACTAGTATCGCCAATCATGTTTCCCGCGCGTTCAGTTAACAATACAAGGGATATTGTACATATAAAATATAATCTAAAAAGATTATCGGACAACCAAGCATAGGCACACGAGCTTTTAATAACGATAATAATTTCTTGTCAAATATCTGCAACAATAATTCAACAAGTTATCCTTGATATCCCCGAGAGGCAGGAACTGTAGACTACCCAATAAAAAATCCACCTTCATTTTTCAATACACCCTTAGAGGAACGCCCGAAAAGATCCCCGAACAAATCGAACCCTATCAGTAAAGCAACAGATAGGATCGAACTCACGATAAGATAGCTGCTAAACCACGGGAGCTTCAAAGTCGATTGGATAATGTAGTCGTTGCCACGGTCTAATCCCGGCCCGCGGCGTGTTTTACGGACCGTTTTATCCGGTGCTATCCACCACCTAATAAATTCTCAACTTTCGACGATTCCCACCGGCGGTTGCCTCCCCCCATTGCTTACAGACGCGGGAGAAAGTGAGACAGGGGCCGGAACGAAGGCAGGGTGTAACAAAGGCAAGGCAGGTCGTACAAAAGAAAAGAACAGCGTAACAGCGCGGATAGAGAGGGAGAAATGAGAGAAACGGTGGCAACATCCGGCGTCACCGAACAGTACGGGCCTCGATTTACGACGTGCGATGCTGCAGCTACAGCGGGGGGGCCAATTTGTGGTGACACTAGCGACGCAAACGTTCGCCTGTTTCTTCGCGAATTTAATATACGCGTCGGGGAAATTTACGTACCGCAAACCCGCGTTCAGATTAACCGGCCTGGAACGGGGGGAAAAAATCGAGAAGCAAGACCACCATGGCCGAACTGGCGAACAACACGCGGATGGACTGGTTTCTACAGCGGTCACGTGCCCATTCTTCCACAACGGGACCAAACCAACGAGGACGCATGTTCCTCGATGACGTGCCCCTCGGATCCCCTACGGGGTGGTCCGAGTTTCACGGCGAAAGGGGATAGGTTTCAACCTCTGGATCGCGGTACCTCGCATCGAGTGGGTGCATCAATTAGCGATGCCGAGTCTTTGAGGAGTTTGATGGGCTGGCTATGCCGCAATTCGCTAGGTACGCGCTTCTCCTAGGCTAATGCTGACGAAGCCTAGGGCTGTGAGTAGGACTGGTGCCCGGATCGTATGCCAGGTTGAGTGCGATTCAAGCCGTGCACTTGTGCGTTGCTAGTGAAATGGCGGTTTGTTTTTCTTGCGCGAGACAGGTAGGGAATGTAGGTATTAGATATGATAATGAAAGATGCCGGTTACGTTTCCATGGTATTTTATAATAAATAATTGCGGTACGTGTAAGGGATGGCAAACTTGTAGCTGTATAAATTTAGAAACATTTAAATGAAATGGATTGCAATGGAACAATCGAAGGATTAATGTTCATGTTCTTCATCACTTCTGCGGCGCCCCATTGGCTTCGTGTTTCGATTTTCATTCTTCCCTCGTGGAACTTCATGAAATTGCCCAAGTTACGATTTCGTGGAAGGCAGACACATGGCGATACGTGTCCCGTAGCATCTAGTCGTTTTTCTCGAAATGCAGTTTTTCCAAACTTTTCGGATATATGTCGGGAGCCATGTTCGACATGTTTGTCTACCATATCCAACTCTCTTTCGATCGGAATCATGCTAGTTCACTCGATGGATTCCCGAGAAACTCGATGCTCCTTCTTTGATCGCAATAAATACGTCCAACAACTTTCGACAAGCGAGACAAAGGGAGGAAAGCGTCTAGTGCTTTCGTTCGACACGAATGGGACCGACTCACGTTTTAGTGTTGCAAATACGCTCGCTAATTTTCATCAGCATTAAACGCTTCGAATCCCTTTAACGAGGTAATCGTGGACACGCGAATCCGCTTACCTTTCCGTATACGCATTCGGAATTCTATTAATTAAAGTGCCCTTAATTACTTTACATGGCTGCAACCTGTTACACGTTCCGTGGGTACTCGCGTTTTCATCACTCTTTTATAATTTGACGATTGAGTAATTGGGCTTGATTGCAACAAAAGCAAGTGGCGTTGCTTCAAAGTTATTAAAAAAGGAAGAAGGAATTTCGTGGATACAATGCAAATGTGTTTTTCATGACAATTGATGTGCATATTTACATTACTGATTACAATATCCTTCGAAACATAAATATATTATAATCAATATTTTAGTCCTCGCTGTTAACTTTGAATTTATAAGGAACTATAACGACAAAGTAATAATGCTACAAATATTCGTAAGACGGTTTAAAAAACTAGTACAGCGTTTTCATTAGATTTACCGAATAAAGTGTCCCTTAAGAAATAATGTTACAATAAAGACCGCCAAAGATTGTGCTATTCCCATCGCGACAACCGATACTATAAACAATGAAAGGTACAAACAGTCTCATCAACATCCCCGGCGTCCAATCCAACCTAACGTCCGCAGACAGCAGTCTTTCCGCAAACCTTTCGTCCTTCCCCTATTAATACCCACCTTCGCCGTGCGCTTACTTTCAATTAACGCCCCGTCCCGTCGCGCTACTTCGCGTAACACGCTTCCATTCATTATCCGATCACCGCGACGGAACGAGAACGACAAACAACAGAGTAATAACCTGTCGTCGCGTCGGTCCGCCCGCGATTACCGTCATCGTCGATTCTATCTTGCGGTCGAAGCCTCGCGTCGAGTCACCCCCTGCGCCGAGACCACCGGATATGACCAGGATACAACGGTTCTCCGCCGTGACAGTCCAATTCTGTCCCGTTCGATCTATCGGACCGTCTCTAACGAGCCCCTAAACCGGGAGGGAAAAATCGCTATCGAGTCGAGCGAGCCACGAGTGGCACAGGTACAGCTAAGCTCTTTAGAGGCCAGTGGGGGCCAAAGTTCGCATCGATTTAATCGGTGGCGGGCACCGCCCTAAGGGCGTGTCGGTAAGCGCCGTCGGACATCGTTATTAAGCGCATATAAATTAGCATATAAATTGTCCCGCGGCCGATGCTCCGCGAGCTAGCGGAGTCTCGTCGTCTATCTCCACGCTAGCTTGTCGCACGGGCGCAGACGCTGTCGCGGGTTACTCGCGAGCTGAACAGAGTTCAGCCAGACACCGCACGCTACACACGTGTGCACATGTTCTTGTTGACTGATCTTCCGTCTCTTCGCCTCTCTCTATCCCTCCGACTCTTTGTCTCCATCCCCCTCTGTCGCACGCCTTTTCGACTTCCCGATACTGGCTCTGTCTAGCGAAGGGAGGGAGAGAGAAATGGCTCAGCCTCGGTTCTGCATAATCCGGCGAGCTACCTACTATCCTGCGCCGACCGATAGCGCCGACATTTCGAGCCACCCCCGAAATACACGTCGCCAGTCCCGCCACCCCCCGTGCCGTCTCAATGCTGGATGGGACCCACACAAATCCAACCATCCGCCTACACCCACACACGGCCTCATCAAGCCACAATGGCGGCCATTACCGATGCAACGATTTA
The DNA here is from genome assembly GCA_963583965.1 of Nomada ferruginata. NCBI lineage: Eukaryota > Metazoa > Arthropoda > Insecta > Hymenoptera > Apidae > Nomada > Nomada ferruginata. The sequence continues at coordinate 17,754,622 of OY757216.1, forward strand.
CCCATCCCCTGCCCGAGCAACCCCCTGCACCGACTCGTTGCCCCGTGGCTCCCTTGTCTTTCTATTCCACGCTCCTTTACACGTGACTCCGTCATCTTCAGATGCATCGAGCCCATTGTGCTCGCCGTTGACGGATTGCTACAGGGAAGCAGCGAAACAGTAAAAGAGGGCAATTGATAGAGGCGTTCGGGAATATTAGCACGATTCGGCATCGCGATTGGTTCATTTTTATTCGGGTTGCACGACGATACAAGAGTCACAGGATTAATTAGAATTGTAGATATTGGTCGGTAGAGCAAGGAGTCGCCGCCAAGTGCGGGCACTCTAGGGAAGTGTCGCGATAGATAAATTTCATACCTCCGTATTACAGAAGCAAGGCGGGAATGAGTTCCTCGATAGAAACGTGTTCCACTTCGAACCTTTGCATCTCGCCCTGCCGGACGCTCGTGAAAGCAAGGGCGATTCGATCCATGAATAAATCGTGCACGAGACCGTCCTCTGTCTGCTGTACGCCAGCGAGAAGAGGGTAATCCGAAAGTTATACGTAATAAGTTCCTTCCTAACGCGCCGAACCGCGGGTGTATAACGCCCGTGGTAGAAGAGGGGGTTGGAAATTATAGCCTACAGAGAGGAGTCGGGTCGTTCCCCTCCGTTGAGAGTCCAAAATCCACACGACCGTAGGTTCAAGTTCCCAGGTCACGAAGCTCGATAGCGGTCGCAAAGCTCGTAGGGCGAGGCACGGTATGGATACGACAGCGAATATCGTCGACGTCGACATAGGACGCGCGGAGGAACCCGTTGCACTCGTATAACAGAGAAGTGGAGTCTTATTCACCGTGCACGAAGTGTACCGAACAGACGGCAAGGAGCTGGGAAGTTTGTCGGTAAACGGAGTCGCCCGTGAGCGTGAGAAGGGAACGTTGAGAATTGCGGAGAAATGGGACGGCGGGGGTGAAGATGGGATTGGAAGGGCAGAGGGTAGCGAGAGTAAAAAGATTTGGAAGGAAAATAGTAAGAGCTGGCGCGAGTGCTTAGACGAAGAGCAGAGGTATACATTAGACGAGCGAGAGAGGATGGAGGGGATGGCAAGGAGGGAAATGAGTAAAGAAATGGTACACGTAGTAGCGAGGAGGAAAGAAATGAAAAGAGCGCGAGATTCTAAGAAAATGAGCAAATAGGAAGAGAGAAAAAAAACTGTTGAACGGAGCACAATGAAGGCGCAACTTCTATGAGATAAGTTAATGAGAAAATAAAGGGAAAGATATACGCAACGTGTGACGGTAAGAGAAGACCGGCAGGGACGTAAGTAAGCAAAGGAGCTAAGAAAATAAGTAGACAGAGAGAAAGGAGAAAGCGCAAACAGACAATGGTGATTTCTGCGTGCTACAACTGTAAGTAAAGAAGCATGTGGCTACCAGTTAAAAAGGAAAACGAATGCAAAGGGAAACAGGCTTCGGCAAGACGCACGCATGAGGAATAGTGAAAGGAGTGAGTTAAAAAATGGAAATAATAATAGGCTAAATTTGTTCCAGTAATAGGCAAGAGGGAAGGACGAATTAATAGCAGCGATGATAAAAGTGGGCGTGGAATAGAAACAGCTCCGAAAGGGTAGAAGGAGGTCGAGGGTTGAAAACTGTGGAGCAACTCAAAAGTTAGCCGCAACTCGCGATGGGCTCGCGGATAATTATTTATCGCCTTATCAAACTTTTATAATCCCGATGGCAGGCAGAAAGGAGAGGAAGATAGAGGGAAGGGCCGCACGGAAAGTAGCGTGGATCGAGGCACGAAAATATATAAGGGACCCGTAGGATCTATACCTGTTCGCATCGGCCAACTTTTTAACGAGTTTTTAAACGTCATAAATGATCCCGACGTAAAGGATCACGGGCCCCGGCTAAAGGGGATACCGTTTCTTCGTCACCCTCTTCAGGCCTCTCGCCGACTCTTTTTCGTCCTCTTCTGACTGGCTCTTAACACGTGATGAATTTTTATTGCATCGTTCGCCATCCGTTTACGACTCGCGCGAGACGTCGAAAAGTTGTCCGCGTGTTTTCCGCTTCTTCTCGTTCCATTTAAAGTTACATGTGTATGCTTGCGCAAGGGAAACGATTGAACCGTATGCAGTAGTGCTAACAAGTTTAATTAGGAAACGAAAAGCCAAGAGTAAGGGATCAATCAATAATCGAATACATACGAATTATAATAAATAACTCGACACGAATATATTCAGCTGCTTGTGTATTTGCAACTTGTTGTTCACCCTCGATGTTGTTCAAAATCTCCAGTTAAGTTATTTCTATACCCTTTTCGATGATTGTATCATAGCTGAGAAAAGTGATCCGACGAGCACGGGTCATCCTACGCCATGCCTAGCATAATACCGAGGTCGTGGAACCTTGAGCAGCATATCACGGAGGTCTTACCATCTCGACGGCTATGACCTCTGTGCTGTCCAGGCTAGGCTTCGCGACCCCAGGGCAGTCCCGGCTAGGTTTCACAACCGGTGGACGCTCTGGTCCAGGTTCCACGACCCCGGGATAGCGGTAATCGAATTCCAAGAAAAATGAGGGAAAAAACGAATATAAAAGGCGCACGGGTTAAATAAAATTAATTTCTCGGACAGTTTGCTCGATGTTAAACTATTATTCCCCCGGGCCCTCGTGTCGGGCCGTAAAAGTTCTGGACGGGCCTACGAGCGTTCTCTCTTTTGTTCTCGCTGCACGGTGTAATTTCGCGACCTACCGACCACAAATCCCCATAATCCGCAGCACGCTTCGTGTACCCGCACCGACACTCCGCTTGCTCTCGTAAACCGATCCCCGTATATATTCGCGGGACCGCAGCGTCCTTTATCATTTCTCGTTGGTCGAGAAAGCGCCAGAACAAGAAGAGGAACAGAGCGAAGTCTCGTAACAGGGCACATAACTCTCGTGGCTTTTCATCGGGAGAAGCGAACTTTAAGCTGCTCGACGGCATTCTCCTCGGGAAAAACGGACACGGTTTGTAGCGAGTGGATATTGGTTTGAACGGTCGACGATCGCCATTATGAGATCCGTCGCGTCGTGTCCCTTGTGTATGCTGCCTCGATCAATGAACGTGGATCATGACGTTGTTACGGTCGTGTGACAGATACACAGCCAACTTGAATACGTCTTTGTCGTGGTTAGATGCTGACGGGCTGATAGCTGAACTGTACGTGGTCAATTTTGGGGCATTCGAGAATTAATTAGTGGGATGATTTAGGTTTGGGGACGATTAAAGGAAACAAGAGACGTGATAATACGTTATTCGAATTTTATTATTACCCGCGCTTGGCGCGTGAATAATTAGAAACAGAAGAAAGGGATATTTTATTGGATCGTTAATTAAGGTTGGCTGAGAAAAATGGAATGCAACGGGAACGCCGATTTATTTTCAAACATAGGTCGAACAATTAAGATCGTTATTGTCGCCCGAAACGATAACGTTTCGCTGTTGTTTCGCGGTGGCCGATTTTCACGGAAATTTACGGTGTGCATAAACTCTGTTAATATGAAAGGTGCAGTTACATATTCGCTGGCAGGGATGAAAGAGAGAAAGGGAGGGAGAGGAAAAAAGAAACGGCGCGACTGGGTCGTAATTAAGCGGGATCCAATACGATTGCGCGTGTATTTAAAACGCTGACGAGCGAAACCCCGCCTGATATCTCGAAGCTAACAAATCGACTCGTCGTCGTCCATACACCGCGGAGAAAACGAGAACGCAGCAGAAGAGAACGTGCTCGCTGGCCTCAGTAATTAACGCGTTCATGAAGATCGACAGATTAGTTGATTGCCTGTGGACCGACAAAGAAATATCATCCCACGGGCACGCGCTTCGACCGTTTATCCGACACGTGTATGTACTTTAAGAATAGCTGCAGCCCGCGAGTAAAATGCGGCGTATGAATGTAATGTATTTTTAGATAATTGATCTTTACTGTTGGAGTGTGGCGATGTTTGTAGCTAATCCTATATACCGAAACAGTCGCATTCGAGTTTTGAAACGTAGGATTTCTATACAGTTGGTCGCAAGAGTGTTTGGTCACGGTAGATACTCGGTAAGCTTTGCACAATATTAGCCATATACTAGTGCCAAGTAAAATAACTTTTGTACGAAGTTTGGCAAATATTTTGAAATTTATTCTAATGCAACTATGAAACATTATTTTCGAGTGTTAATTACGAAATGACTGTACACTAAATGAACGAAGATTCCTCGATCGTTCCAGGCTGCTGAATTCTTTCGGGGGCAATTATAAATGTGGCGAGAAATTTCTTATCGTGAATAATGACGCGGAGAGTAGTATTTGCTTTACTTTGGTTGCGAATATAGGGTCCAGGGTGTAGGTGGAAAAATATAGAAACTCTGCATGTAGATGACACGTCAATTATGTTATGAAATACACTCGCAATGTATTATTATAGTAATTCGGCAAATGGCAAAACTGCAGAGCTGTTTGGCGTAGTTGTTTCATTTTTTTGGAGTAGCTTAGCATCTTCGTAATGATTCAGGCCAGCGCAGTATAAAGTCTGGCCTTCAAACAAGTTACAAGGTGCACGCGTAAAACGGATCTCAACCAAAATGTAACTTTCTTCCTCATCGTAGCCTGATCGACTTTCACGACTAGCGCCGTCTCCCCATAATAACCTACGAACTCGAGAGATCCTGCCTCCGGCGCGGCGGGGTAACTTTGTTCCAAGTTCTTCCTCGTGATTGTAGATCACCTGAGTTTGGCGAATCCGGTCGCGAGGGAGGTCGTTTAAAGTAAAAGTGGACAAGTCAACGACTCTGCCGTGCACAAAACGTTGATTCTCGTTGCTCGGGAAACTTAAACTGCGTTAGACACAGCCGAAAGTTAGGGAGCAACCACGCGAAGTCTTGCGTTCCGATTTCAATGAAGGATCGCAGGTGAGCAGAGGAGTTTCGTCCACAGATATTCAGAACCAAAACAACATTGCTGCCACTGTTGATTAGATCGCGACTCCGATGACGAATAATTATTTGTCTAATATTTTTCAATATCATTGCTGTATGCGAACAGCTACATTGAAATCGTTACGATAACATCTTGCAATCGGTCTTCGTTGCACGCGCAACGATCTAGAAATGCCACCTATTGTCATATATTCCGTGCAGCGGAACTACAAGTCTCCAGATAACGATCGTGCCGGTCGATTCTCGTCTACGTAAGGAAATAAACGAAAAGAGAAGAAAGTGCAGAAAAGGGGTTCGCGATGATGCGTCGCCCGATGCTATCGTTCTCGAACCTTAAACGAACTTCTTCATCCCGATCGAATCGCGCGTTACCAACCTAACGATCGCACTAAAGAAGGCGACGGGGGGACAGAAGCGTCCACTTAACTATCGAGGGTTACAATTTATCGATGTTTCCTCGGAAAGTTTTGTGCGATCGGCGTTTAATGAAATTCAAGTTCCGCTGATAGCGCGCACAAGTACAGGAGTCTTCGAAAAGTCGTGAGCGCAACTTTTATTGCGGCAGATTGAAAACGATTCCAAGGAGGATATAAAATCGCTGTTCTCTTCCTATCCCTGCCTGGTCGCTGGCGTATATGGGTTAGGCTCCACTTGCATAACTCCGGCTATTAAGTTAATTTATTGAACGATTCCGGCGATGCATCGACGGTGCGTGTAATTCACTTGCAATCTTCGTTTGATTTCTCGTCGTTCCAAATCTGGTCGATACGTCGACGACGCGAAGTCGCGCACGCGAGAAAGTTATGTGGCTTCGCGGAAGAATGACTCTTTTAAGATAGTTCGAACCATCGCTTTGGCTATTACTGTCATCGAGTTTCCAGGATCTAATTCTTTCTCCAGGAGCAGAAATAAATTTCTTAGAGTGTAATGGAAGTGCAACAACTTACTGTGCCAGCGATAAGCATCGCTTTTGTATTTATTTGTTGCGTTCAATAGGCATGGGTTTATTTGGTAAGCTGTTTTACGTTAATTATAACTATGCTGCTAAATACTGCTTAATCCCAAGCTGTCTACAAACGTCACCCTCGGAATTAAAAAATAAATTCGTGGACTATGGAGATCATAGAGGGTATAAAACTCGCAGCAGTGATAGAAATATTTAAACAATTTCGTGACCCAAATACTAGTGGCATGCGCTGTACATAATTCTATACTTTGAAACCAGCATCCACGCGGGGCGTTTAAAGCTTCACACGCTCTACAGGTCATCGATCTTCCGCGACAGCTCAATGACCAGTGGAAACACATTTGGTGGGCCAAGTATAACTCGCGTTCGCCGTGAAAAAATAAATTCGAAGATTCGATCGGACACGACCCGATCTATCCTCTGTTGCGCTATAACGAGCGGCGTAAAAACGACCGCGGTTCGCGGCGCTCGACGATTTACAGTAAATCGAGGCAGAAACAGCTGGGTAAGGTAAACCGTGCAGCGACAAGTTCATCCGTACGTACATCTCGGTTCGTCTCGGCGTGGAACATTTCCCGCGACACGCGGAAATAAATACGTACGAGCGTGACCAGCGAGGAGAAATTCAATTTATCCCCCGAGTCATGCATGTGCGAGTCACGCTCGGAATGAACCGTGAAAATACGCGGGCAGCCCGCAATGCCAGCTACGCCTAAAAGCCTATCTGACTTTTTGCCGATGTGTTACGCGATTCGGTACAGAGCTACACGACAGAGTAGGAAAAACAGACGATCGAAAAAACACGAGCGACACAGGTAGATGCTTGAACCGTGTCATGATCGCGTGTTTCTCGGCTCAACGTATGCACGTTTCTGTATAGATCCTGTACTTGTCTTGTTACGTAGAATGGTAGTAGGAACGAAATCGTCGGATTTTTAGGACTGTACGTTTTCATTTCAAGGTTCAATTAGTGTTAACTGCAATACAATTAATGCAGAGTAAAATGTACTATTAATGCAGTATGTGTATATAGCATTATGTATCGAATTGAGATAACGTTTAAAAAATAGTGAAACGTCTTGCCAAGCTATATTTAAAACACTAACCATTTCATCGCTGTCACAATTAATGCAAAGATGATACAAGTGTAAATATTAAGAATCTTCGTTAGGAATCTTAGGATTCTTCAGGTCCACTGATATTCTCGAGCGCACATTTTCATTATCGGTAGTCGGCATTCGATTAACAGTTTCTTTGTACGTTTTATTTATTCTCAATTCAACCGAAACAACAGGGCACTTCTCGAGTCGTACATTGCAAGCACAGGTGCGCGAAATGGCTAATTCCCGAATTCGTGTCAGAGAGACGGAAACAATGTTACAGAGAATCATGGGAGAAGCGTCGAATATCCATCCAGTTATTGCATCACTAAATACACCGGCTCTGCGCAACCAGATCGCCTTGCCTGAGAGAACGGGACTTGCTGCCAGTTGGCTTTGATCAACTGCACATTATCGCGTCGCGTCTCGTGCTGTACCGCCCCAGTAACGAGGCAATTATCTCTATCAAGTGCACCCAAGTGCCCTACGACCACTTGCTCTTTAGCAAGCTTTCGCAAGTTCCCGCTGAGCACGAACAAGGGCCTGCACCTCGAGACGCGGATAAAAGCGGATTTGGGAAATCCATCGTGCACCTTGTTAAATTTCAACAGATGTAACTCATTCATTCATCTGACTTCATAGACACTTCATAATTTTCGACAAGCAGTATTGTTAATGAAATGCTGCGGACTATAGGAGTCGCAATTCGTAAAGCTTCGAGTATTATCTGAAGTGTAAGAATTGCAGGCGCCGAATGAAGCAACCCGAAACAATACAATTACCGAAATGACAGAAACAAAACTGTGTCGAGCATTTCCCCAAGCACCTTCCGATAGAACGACAATCCACTAAACTCTGCGCTCGACACCATACCGCGTGCGTTGAGACGTATATACGTATACATATATAACTCAGCCACTTGTATACGGTTCTATCCTGGAAAAGCCATTGGATTTTCACGGATAAGCCAATGATAATGCGTATTCGCGCGGGCTCAACGACAATCTCGCGTCGTTTGAGAGAAAAATAAGTCTGCCCGTCGAGTTGAGGCGTGTTTATCGTTGCTTGCATAAGCGCGCAAGATTGTCGCATGCTCCACATGGGCGACGCTGCTTCCTTCTTCGCAAGATCGTTCCCTGTCACGTTGATGCCAGACCGGCGCTATATTAAACGGGGAGAGGTATATTAAAATCCGATGGTAAACGCTCGTTTGGCCGCGGGGCATCGACACCGTTGGTGCTTCGAGTAAAATTACTTCCGTGACGTTTGAGAAGCGGTCGAATGAGGATCACTGCTCGCGGTAGCGTGTTTGCAAGGCACAGTAGGTGGCTTAATGAAGAAAGGAAGCTGAATCTCATTAGTCTTCCAGCGAGCTTGTCTTCGCCGCGGCCTGTAAACAACGCGCTCATCTTCCGTTCCGCTATTTGTCGTTTCGTATACAGTTTCCCACCTTTGTGACGAGCCAACTTTGCCACAACTTTCCCGCTTTTTAGCCGGCGTCCCGAAAATTCCACGATTTCCCCTGCCAGCTGCTCGTCGAAACTTTCCTCGAATAGTCATACACAAATTCACCCCTCGAATCTCCTAATTTCTATCCTGCTGTGCACGAAAGCACAGCCCTGGAGCCTTCGTCTGCTCCCTTCCCGGGCTCTCCGGCTCTGCTGGCAAAGCAGTAGCAAGCACGGGGAGGGACGGAAGGGCAAGAAAAAGTGACTGCATTCGAATGCATCGTCCGTCGAGGCTGTTACGAGCGATCAGATAGCACGGTGGTAGCGCATCGTCGGCGGTGAACGCATCCGTGCACGCACACTCGGATTTCGCGGAGGCTCACGCACCGCCGCCACTTGCCTGTCGGCTGTGCACGGGAAAATTTACTTCACGCGGAAACGCCGGATCCGAGAAGATCCACGCGATCCGCATGGCCATTCTCGAATAACGGCCCGACGATATTTATGCCGGGTGCAGCTCGCGCTCCGGACCCCTTATCGCGGGTCAAGAATCTGACAAACTCGGCCGCGCGTTGATGAACGTACCGCGTTCACGATAACGGGGGAAGGCTATTTAATGCCTGTCTGAGATGCAACCTACGCATTCCCGGGACGAGCAGAGCTTCGGAGGTGGAAGAGTAACGCGGAACAGGGAATCGAACATGGAGGGCGATTTCTTCAGAATTTCTTGGATATTTAATTGCGAAAGGGGAAGAACGGAAAATTAGATATCGACTAAGGAGAGGCACTTTTCCATTTACCAATAAAGCGACAGGAGAAATCGATTATATCGTAATCGATTATGACTGTGGGAGTATTATTATTCCTTTGGCTCTCGTCTCGTGGAATTGAACATTTTGTTAGCCATCTTTAATTTCGCTAATTTAAATCGTCCGCGTGTACAGTTAATAGCATGGGACTATAAAATGAAACATTATTGCCAATTCTACCAACAGTCGACCCCCATAGGTATTCGCGCCTTCGTTTATTTCAACGATACTTTCACAAAATTCTGTAAGCAATAATGACATTACAAAGTAACTCAAAATTAGCGAGGAGCAACCAGGCGCAGGTACTCTCGCTGCATACAAGATAATCCACCTCACTGTGACATACTCTGGATCAAATACAAAAATTCATACAGGCCACGATCATTCCAATAGGCGAAAGCACGCGTTGCAGTAAAGAATCATCGTCAGCGAAACGAGGAAATCATCTGATGTCCCAAAAACTCGACCTCTCGGCTGGCTATCACGAGAACGAGATATAGCCGGGCGCTTAGCCACGCTAGACTTCTCGGGCCAGGGAACGCGGCGATATCCTCCTCTTCCTCAGATCTCCGTGCGCGATTTCGTCCTTTAAGCTGCGGGCTAAAGCTCGTGTAACGCGAGACGGCTTATAATCAAAGTTAAATGGAGCAAAAATCGCTGTGCGGAAAACACGCGATAAAGGCCCGGTGATTCGCGGTTGGGTATTCTTGTTTGCCGTGGAACAGGCGAGATTTCGCCGAGAGACTTCGTTCAATGCACTCACCGAGAGGAAGGGAACGGAGTTACCAGCCACTCCGGCCAGCCACGGGTAAAAAAAGAGAACGAGCTCTTGCTCTTCTCTCCCCAGCCCCCGGTTCTCCTTCTTCTTCGACTAAAAAGGACCTGAAGATCTCCGGGGATCCTCGAACGAACGGCTCGCGTTGTTCCTTCGAATCGTACTCGAATCGCCTGGGAACGATAACGGGGCTGCCCAATTTATCGTATCGAGAGCCTTAAAATCGGAAACGCTGCTATTGTTAGCAGTGCGATCGCCTTATGTTGACGTGCGAAGCGTAGGAGTAGACTTCCAATTTCCGAAGGGAACTGGGATTCGAAAGTCGTTCGATAGAATCGACTAGATCATTCTTAAGTATCTATGGTACATATGAGTCCACGTGAATTGAAGTATCAATTGACTTACCTTCGGCGTGAATAATTATTGAAATAAGAAATGAAATCAGGCTATGCTGGCGAATATTCTTTGCTTTTTAGAAAACTGTCTAAGGTTTTCAGACAAATGTTTTAAGGAGAACTTTCTATTTACAGTCAGTTCCATGAATATTCGTGTACTCGGTGTTTAAACGTGTTTAGAGGTAGGTTAGAAAAAGAATAAACTTTCTTTAATAACAAAATCTGAAGCGCTTCGCACAATTTTAACCGACTTCCTGAGGGAAGTCAATGAGTTGACAGTGGGGTACGAATGCGTATAGGACTGACTGTAAGTGTCTCTGGTGTGGTAGAAAAAGTTCGCGTAGAGAAATCGGCAGCGGAAAATAATTAAGGGTCGTAAACCGATTGAATCTCCATCGCGAGCGGCTGCCGTAGCCGCATAAAGATAAACGAATCGACTGACTATGTACTTCCTCGGTGGACCGTCGAAAAAGGCAATTACGAGGCTTTTATTCGAAAACGGTTCTCTGGTTAACGACACCTAAAAGTGGTACATAGCCGCTAACCGTGGAACACAAGGGTCGCATACGGAAATCCAGCGCGAGGTAGAAACTTGGCTTCGCTCCAACTAATAGTAAACATCTTGACATCTATATTTGCGCCCGTCTAAATTGCGTTTCGACTACCCCCCAAACTCGGATTCCCAATTTTCTGTCTGTACGGGGCGGGCCTCTTTCGTCGACTGCGCGTCTTGGAATGAAATCAGGATTTCCATTTGCCTCGTTCGAGCCACCTTCTCTATCCCGGCCCCCTAACATCCCCGTAAAACCGCGTAATCGCGAGCCCGTGCTTTCGAAGCCACGTGCACACCGGATTCTCATCGATTTCCTCCATTTTCTGTCCCACGTATACATATACCGTCTGACTCGTTGCCTCCAAACCGCAACGTTACACACCCGTGGCTTAACGGGGTTAAAAAAGCAGAAGAAAAAGGCAGGAGACTCACCAGGATTGTGGCTTCGTGCCTCGGTGTACTCAACTGGGTTACACGAGGGTGTACATACAGGGTGTATGTGTATGAAATCGTGGTGCAACAGGAAAGACGGCGATTTTTCGTACGAAAGTGTAGCAGAGAATTTGCGCGATGATGTTTCTTCGGCCCATTATATCAGTTGGACCACGATTTCGAACGCAGGCCGTGCAACCAAGTAAAGGAAGAAAGGGGAAGTCCTGCTTACCTGTAACAGAAAGAGAGAAACATTTCACGTTACCGGTCTGATTCATTCGGGATCGCAAAGCGACGATTAATTACCACCCTTGGGCAGTTTAACACGACCAATCCGCGTAAAAGCGTTAATTCGGAAATATGCTCATAAATATCGCTGGGAAATTTGCCCGCTTGCGCCTCGCAACAGCGAGGGTCCTAAAGTTTTGATTTACCGTCGCACGTGCGCAATTTAACATGTTAATTTATGTGGCTGTGATTTGACGATAAATCGCACGCACGGCAAAGAGTGAGAGAGGCTTAAGTGCGCGCAAACCTCCAACTGATACGCGTTATAATTTAACGTTACTCGTCGATCCTGCCAACGTTCGCCGGCCTCGAGTCACAGGAAATGGCTTCGAATCGATCTTTCCGTGCTCGTCGAGGGAATAACCGTGGACATGCTAACACTGCCCGTTGATGCTCGCCCTGGCAGAGACGATGGAAATGGCGCGAGATGATTTTCCTTCCGCGAATCGCTCGATATTGATTCGCCGTTTGATTCATTGGAAAGCCTTCGACCGGTCGGAGGAACGCAAAATTCCGGGAATCGCTGGTCACGAGCGGCCGCGAGTGATATTTTCCACACAATCACGCTGGTAATTACATTGCTGGAATTGCAGCGCAACGAGTGTAAACAGCGAGAGACTGCGTAGCGGAAAATTACCGAAACGACCGTATGAAAGCTGCGCTTCGTGACACTTATTGTTAGCGTGGCGCAAGAAGTCGAACAAGAAAATGCGTTCGAAGCTTTTTGTATGTAAATACGTTTTATTGGCAGGACTTTCACGTCCTCTTCCTAGGAGGGAATTGATGAGATGATGGGAAACTTGTTTCATGAATAAAAATGGAAAGCATTTTTTGTTTTCTGTGAACTGTCATTGACGTCTAGCAAATGGCATTATATCAACTATATGATTAAAATAGTTTTCTTCTTTATATATACGTTGGCTTTCCGCATATAATTATAATAATAGTGATAATGCAATTATTACGGTCAGGTTTGTTATATTTATTATGCATAGTAGTACAATCGTTGTCAATTCATTCATTACACAAACTCTATATTTATCTTGTAACGCATTAAGTCCTCTTGTTAAAATCACAATCACAATATTAGTACTATTTCAAGTAGCTAAAATCCTCATGGCATTCTATGTTTCCACTCACAAGTGCACGTGAAAGTTCCTCTTTAAATCCCCGAATCCAATCCCCTTTGACCATCGAACGAGCACCATTGATCTCGAAAAGGGAAAAGAAAATTCTATTACTTCTTCCCTTCAGGGATTAAATTGTTCGTACGAGGTCTCCATCGAACACCGCGCAATCCTGCGACGAATATACGCAAATGAAGTGTGATACGATTGACCCACATTCGGGATAGGTGGTCGGCATTCCCACCGCGATTGAGAACCACTGTTACTGAACAAATGAATGAGTGTGGGCGAACACGTGACTGGGGATCCAAGCATTGCCCCACCTTTGTCGTTTACCCTCTCTCTCTGCCCCTTACCTCCGTAACCACCCGCAGCATAAATGACTCTTGGCTTTGCCTCCTGTATTATACTCCAGACATGTTGTGTGTGTTTCGACGGTTAGGCGAGGTTAGAACAAGGCCAGAGCTCTGTTGGAATAGGTTGCGATAGGTAGCGATCATAAGAGTACCATAGAGAGTCATAAGAGACCTCCATAGGGTCACCATTTCCGGAAGTGATAGATTTCATCATCCTAGATTGGTGAACAATTTCCTAAACCTTTTTATATCCTGTTATTTCCTTCTATCATCCGATAAATGTCACTTTCATTCCAACGTTGGGCCAAGCATTTGAAGAAGCTAGTTCCGTCATCGCCCTCTAAGCACCGGGCCAAAACGTATGCACAACTTCGCGCAACGTGACTTTGAAACTGCAGCATCCTACTCGCGAGCACGTGTACACACATACGTATACGCCTACTCCTCCACAAGTTCCCCTATCTAGCATCCCATCTTCGTTTCGTAACCCGCCCACAGGATCTATAAAATTAGTATTGTCCACTAGACTACTAAGGCGGAACTTCGTTCGTGGCTTCATGCGGGCACAAATAACAACATCAAAAACGAGGCGCCGCCTAATTGTGCAATTATCTACAGGCTCTTCGGCGTAATTGCTCGAATAGATATCCGCGTATCGGAACGAGCACGTGCGCCCACGCGCAGGAATCTCGTTTCCAGCATTAACATTGAAATTAAAAACCTGCGGCGCTGAAACAGGATAATGGCACTCGAAATAGCGCGAAAGGGGAAACGTGGTTCAACGTTCGCGAAATTATAGCCATTAAAACTGCTCTACCCGTGCTGTCTCCGTGTTAATCGTGGCCCCCGCTAATCGCGACTGTACATATAATACCAGTTCCGTTTTTTGACCAACCGTAGTGTGGTGTCCGCGAGGAACGGCTCGCGCACGATCGTGTCTGGCGCGGGCGGATTGCGGGGAATAATGAACACGGCAAAGCAGAAGATCCAATATTCGGCCGGGTATATTCCATTTGCAGGCAATTATCGGTTTATTTAATCGAACTATTAATTGGATCGGCTGGTAATGTACGTCTGCGTGCTCGCCGTGGAACTCGCTGCAAATGTCTGGGAGAAAACAGATTATACGGTTCGATATCGCGGTCGTTCTTATGGCTGCCACCGAAAGATTACAGCGATTCTCTGCGTGCAATTGGAAAATTTCAAACACTTTTACGAGATTTTTTGGTAGGCGTGCAACGACAATGTGATTTATTGCCCCACTGACGAAGGAAACGTTACCGAGATATGAGTTGAAATACGCTGGGGGTTCGATATATCGATCGACAAGCAGCAATTCGCCTGTGAAGCAAATACTTCGTGTGCAAACACCGACTTCGACAAAGGCCGTCGCTTTTCAGCCTAAATTGACCTCGAATTTCGACAAAAAAAAAACACAAAAAAGATCCAGCACGTCAATCGACGAGTGATACGCATCGGCGAGGTGTGCCACGCCACCGCTTCTCCAGCAACGGAAATTAATTGCCCGCGGCCCGTCAGACGCATTTTTTCGCGATCCATCGAAACGGGGTAAAATATCTCGAAGCTCTACCGCGCGCGAGATACGCGCAATTAACGCGGCTCCATCGTTCAAGTCGCGGCTCGACGATCGCCGCTACGTTTTAGTGAAATGATGGGAAAAAAGGGGGGAAGAGAATGGCGATTTATCGATGAAATCGTTGTCCACGTCGAGGATCAGCGATTGGTAGAAAAGTGGACGTAAACGCTTCAGTTATTCCGGATCGAAGGTCGCGGTTATTAGAATTTTCTGCATTTGATTTTCGGGGTTAATAAGAGCCTGAATTTTGGAACGGAAGGTTTAGTTTGAATTTGAATTCTTTCGGAATTTTATGATATCATTCGTTCAGCTGAAAAAGACAATTTTCTTGCGACGAACGAGTTGGTGACGAGCCCCAAGGGGTGGCGATGTGTTTTCTGGTGGGTCGGCGTGGTTATTATTAGTTGACGATTTCTGGCACTCATTTATTTTAACACGGCATATTCTATTAACGCTATAATGCTGATTATAAATGAAAGGAAGGAAATATAATAAACCTTTAAGTTATTTAATTATTATGAGAGAGTCTCGCGACTGGGAAATAAAGTTGCCAAACACTGATACAAATCAATTGTAAGAATTTTAATTAAGGACCATAATAATCTCGTTTCTGTAACCGAGCTTTGCTTTCAACACCACCAACGTTGATCGCAATATAATATACACGTAACCACTACTGCAATACTGAAATTAAAATATCTCCCAATGAATTTTCGACATAAATAGGTTAACGCGTTAAACCATATAGATTCCATTAAAAACACTAAAAATGATGTTGGCCTCTATTAGTCCTTTACGCGTCCACCTACAGAAAAACTAATTACATCGAATTACTTCCCCCTCGAAATGGAACAAGTTCCCTTTGAAATATTTCGCCGAATATCGAACAATTCGGGAGATGATTGCATTTGTAGATCAAAGTAAGTCAGCCTGTATATAAAAAGAAGAAAAAAAACAGCAATTCGTTGCCTAGGCTGAACAGTCGGAAGATCATTTTAAAGAACTGCCTGGAACCTCGCACGGCGTGGAAGCATATCTATAACAGCGAAATTTACCTCTCTGCGGAAAAGCGCAGGGCCTCGCGGAACTCGCGAAACTCCTCCAACGGTGCATACGAGTGGTCTAACAGAAACTTACGCGCATTAGGGGCACACGCACGTTCGGCAAGAGGTCGTAAGGCTCGTAAAAACGGCGGCCACTCGCGAGGGAAACGGTGGGTACAACTTTACCGTTTAACTTTACGCGGGTTTGTGCCGTTTCGTGCGCGAGCCCGCTTTTCTCCGCGTCGCGCCCCAGCCAAAGAAACGAGATATATAATCGCCGGCCTAAAAACTACAAAGTATTCAAGTTTCCCGACGCTCGCGATTTATGCACGAAACACTCGAGTGTCCCTCAATTTTCGTGGCAGAGCTTACTTCCAACGTCGCGTCGGCTGGCTGGCTACCGGCTCGCGACACAGTAAGCGCACGGTACGCGATGCGGATGAAGAAGTTTGTCAAACACGATACCTCTGTCCACGAAGCTGAAACAGGATTTAACGTCGTAATACTGTTACGATGAGTTTTAATCGTACCAAGCGCCGGCAGGGAATGTATATACGTAAGAGGAAAAGGTGCGCGGTTCTTCTCTGCGTATCATCGTCTCTGTGCGAAGAGAGGTGTAGGAGTTTGGGGGCGGCAATTGGGGATGGAGAGTGGATGAATTGATTGATCGTGCACAGTTCCGGATCGTTGAATTAGGACCGCTCAATATTTTCCACGTTTCCTAGTGTTTTTTAGAAAAATCGGGAGGACTGGTTGCAATCCCCTCTGCTCGACACACCGTAACAACCGAACGTCCGTCTTATCTAGTAAATTGTTGGATTCGAATAAAGATCGGTTTCTGCGTTAGGCATCGCCGTAAATCAAAGTGGTGCAACTTGTTCTTCAGCTGAAGTAACAAGGTTCCTAGATCAACTTCTTTAATATTTTATACAGTAAAAACTTGTCACATGTCGATACTGCCAACAGACAGTGCCACGTTCGACAAGTTTTTCATTCGACAGAACGGCAAATCTTGCCCATAGAGGTAGTTCGAAGTAAAAATCAATTCGACGCTCATACGGCACGAATAGGCATCGGCTCCTCGTCTATATAGACTTTGATCCCCGATAACCGTTCCCGCGGATCGAAGCAACCCGCTACCTCACCTGGCACGTAGCCCAAGATCAGTCGATTCGTTTTTTACCATCGGCACCGGCGAATTGAGTCGTGACGAGTCCCACCGGTGGTTTCAGTCGCCAGATCTCTGAAAATCCCCGGAGGGATCATTGACCTTCTCCGGAGCACTCTCGAAGTTCCGGAGTGGCTGAAAAGAGAAGGCGAGCGCAGGGATGCACGGGCCACGACGAAAGAGGAACAGGGAGAGAATATGACAGATCAAGCGGTGGAGAGAGGAGGGGCAAGAGCGAAGGATGAGGGAGCATTCCATATCGATACTCTCGCCTGTTCGAGCTATCCTCTCGCAATATCGTGCCGTATATCGCCATCACGTCTGATCGAACTGCTAGTTTATACCTACACGAGTCATAACGATTCGACTGAACGGAAAGGAGACCAACTCTGTTAGCTGTCCCCCCGTTCTATCAAATACGCTTTCCCACTCTCCTTTTTTGTTCCATCGATTCGAACGGCCCGCGTTTCCCTTCTTCTGTTGCTCGTTCGGTGTCACCTTTGATCCCCTTCGACCTTTCCCCCTTTTTCGCTACATCTTATTTCACGCCTACTCGACGCTGTCCCTTTCTACCAGCTCCGAATGGACGAGCGAACCAATTCCACGGATTTAAATGCAACAATCTCGCAGAGCCGCGTTCCGGTAGCTCGATAACACTGACAATGGCCACCAGCACAATTCCTAGTAATGTAGGTTGGGTTCTACAGGATCCGCGGAGCTTCCTTCTATCGCTAAGGACTCCCGGTCCCGTTGATAGGCGCGGGTGTCCTTTCACTGGCGTTTCTACGCTGCCGCATAAAGCGTGAATGGGGCAGCGACTTTTTACTTTAATTTCTTGCTCCAACGGGAAATCGACAAGCAGAAAGAACGGGAAGAGAGCTCCATTGGACGATTATCCGATAATGTTTTCGATGCAACTTTGTCGTACGTTGAATGCTGCAATTTGCAGACGCTATTAACGTTGCATTACTTCAGTTAATTTATTTCAATCTAGGACGCTGCATTGGACGGCCACGCCGCCGGAATCGTAAGCCGCTTACGAGATCCTCGGAAACTTGAACGTGCCGTCAGTATTGCCAATACGATGTTCGAACACAAGCGATAATTATTACCCGGCAGTTTCTGTTTGTTGTTGCTTAATTTTATCAGAATTTAACGAAACGCCCGGACTTCAATTGATCTCCGCGATGAATCATCGTCCATGGTAAATGAAATGAAATACAATGCTTTTTGAAGGAAGCGAGTCGGCAATAAATACTTACACGACGATCATTTTCTGTAAAACTTTGTGCAGAATGGAAATCACTATTTTTATCCTCTCGCGTGATGGAACGATCGGCGAAAGTTCGAGCAACATTAATAATGCTCAAGTAAACGTTAACTAAGTCTGTGATTCGTCATAGAAATTCGCGCTCACCATTTGCCTTTATTTACACTGGCCGAAGCGAAGCGTATAACGAAAACGCGTTTCCGTAATTCACACTTTTAATTAAGAGGAGGAAACGTTCGGCCCGGCTGTCGAATAGAATTACGAACAGCATGGACACAACGAAGATCAATCACGTCCGGTTGATAATCTTACGAATTGACAGCGCCGCATAAATCATTGCCGGGCGAGAGTGAAAATGAACTGGCCACGGCGGATCCACTCTCAATCTGGCACGTGATTATGGTAACGAGTTTCCGAGTAGAAACCAATGAGATTTATGAGCGAGAAAAATATTAACGCCCTTTCAGAGGCGAGTAAAGAGAAAGTCGCCACCGGAACACATTAATATCGTCTCCGGCATAATTATTCCGGGCGAATTGAAAACGATAAAATGGTTCACTGCGGACAGACATAGAAATATCGAATCGATATAGGGCAGTCGTATGAAGAATCCATTTCGCGATATGGTGTTCGAAAAATATTAGTTCGCCCCGTTTATGTGCACTCCACGTCGGTGCAACGTTGCGCCACGTGTCGTTACATATTTTTATTCATAAGTAAGAGTTTCTTCTTCGTTGGCAACGGTAAAAGCTCTTGCTACCTTTAGAACATTTTTTCAAAAGATTTATAAACTCGCAAGAACAAATTGACCGTTTACGAGAGGCCTTTTGCATTTCTCAAATCCTGAAAAGCGTCTATTGTTGTTCGCTGTACACGTTGGAAATTTCTGCACGGTGTCTTGGGAGCCCTTACAAGTTGCAGACAATTTTCCCCCTTTCTATGACCACTTCCTTCTCGCTGGCCGACGCGTTTGGTTAACTGGCTGAAACTTGTGACGAAATTCCAAAACACGATACTTGCGTGCCGCTCCGTTCGGAGACTATAAAACTTTTACCAAACTAAACTTGACTAAACTCGTGCTGTACTCGATGATATTCGGCGCAGGCTAGTTGCGAAAAGCTGCGCGAAACTTACATTTTTCTGCCCGTGGTTCACGCATTTTAATTGTCCCAAGAATGTGTGCAGGATAAATTTTGAGGTGTATACATTTTTCAGAATTAAATTGGCCCGCTTCCTTAAATGAAACAATTTCGCTTCGCGCCCAGTTCAAACCGTGCACGAACTGAGAAAAATGCACAATTGCAATTCTTTCTTCCTTTTTTAGGTCTAGGCCAAGCTGTGTCAAAATTGAACAATAAAAACGAACGGCAACCGTAAAACTTCTCGCTCCGCTATATTCCTAGATAAACTCCGGCACACTTCGCAAAGGCGTGTAATAAATTCCCGTAACACATCTGCGCGAGGACTGTAAACCTTCAGATTCAGCGTGCAAGCTTCCGAGTTAAATGATAAAAGTCTGATACGTAAACAGCGACCACGGCATCCATTAATTTTCAATACCGTTCCCACTCTTTAAATTACGATGCCCGCCTCGGAAGCTCGAACGCTTAATAAGTATAAAATTATATTGAAGAACTTCATCGAACTGTAAAAAAAAAAAGAATTGCTCCGCATAAAAACGGTGCAACCGGTGTCGCGAAAGCATAGTCCTTCGTCGTGCAATCTTCTCACGTCCCGCGAGTACCGCAAACAAGTACAAGCCCTGTGCATACTGCGCCTCCATAAATTCCCAAGCCTCTCTAAGTTTGTCTTTTCCGCGTCACAGAATCGATTGTCGTTGCCCATCCTCCCGCACGTTCGCCAAACGTATACCGGACCACTGTACAGGCCCATTAAGTGGCATCGTAATTTCCCTCGGGCCTCGATACCGGGCCGCATACACGCTCGTTCATTACGACGCGTTGGTCGTAATTAAATACACGGTTGACTTTTGGAAATGGCCCGGAACCGCGAGACCAACGTACCACGGGACCGGATACAAGCGTCATAAACCAACGGCGACCACGACAGACATTGGATTCCACTCTCCCTTTTTCGCTGTGTTTCCCTTTCTGTTTCTCTCCGGCGATGAGCATCGAAATGATAAAGCGCCATTGAATGGAAACTCCTGCGACTCGATTGCCGCAGGTCTTACTCAGATTTTGGCAGAGCGATGCAATGGAATTGGGAAAAATGGCAGGGCTCTGCCAATACTTTTCTCGATTTATCGGATCGGTTTTTTTATTAATTAGAAATCTGAAGATATACGTTATTATTAATGCTTAAGTAAATAAATAAATGTTCATGAAACCTTGGCTCGTCGATGGAAAATAATACTGTTCTAGCTTTTTTGACCGTACCAATCGTCTTCGCGAGCCGTATTTCGGAAATTTAAAGCTTCCGCGATCAGACGACTTTATTCCTTACTCTAGCATTTCTGTTACTCTGGTATCTTTTATTCTTGGTGGCCCCCGCCATAAGATCTAAGATCCTCCCCCCGCGCTCTCCGCTTTAAATTCCACCCTTCTTCACGTGCACACCCGAAGTCCGTTTAACGTGTTCACTTTCGTATTTTTCACTACCCACATCTCGTGGAATATTGCGCCCCGAGGCGAACCCTTTGGCAATTGCTAAACCGGCTTCTTTATCCTCGCGTCGCCCGGGGACGAATGTCGAAACTCAAAATTATATTTGCGTTGATTTTCCTCGCGCTTACACCTCCGGATTCCAGGAGTATTTTCCTAGGAGAAGAGGGAACACGGAGAATTTTCTACTGCGCGAAAAGCTCCCCCGTAACGAGCGTCGCGTGGAAACACGAGTGTATTGTGGCATATAGCCAGGCACAGAGAATGTAACAAGCTTGGCTTGTGATTTTCTATTGTATGGATGGCTGCAGAAGTGGCTGTGTGAATAGTGTAACAAGTACTTTATATGAGCAGAGTTTACAATTTTTCTATAATACATTAATTGTAAATATAAATGTGTAATGCTGTTACAGATTGCATAGCACAATTAAAGTAAATCAGGAGAAATAATATATTACAAATGCAAGCTTATTAAAATATGAGGGAGGAGGTGTAGTATCGAGTAGCAATTATGTGTTATCGGAATTAACGAATAATCGAAATTTCGCATCACCGGTAATTGACTTCAGTTTTAATGCTCGATAATTGAAAATTCGACACTCTGTTATCTAGTCTCAATTTCGTTGTACGCATAAAGTGTATCACTTGGTCAATTCGATGAATAATTAAAGTTATCCTGCATGCATAACAAGCATTCATACCCGCGCATATCTTTCCATATATAATTTTATTCACGATCCTGGAAACCATTTGGATATACAGTTCCCAGACAGCTGCTGAATCTCTTCCTCGCTATACTAACCAAGTGTTATTCGTGTAAAAAGTTCATTCACTTTAATGTATCTTTATAGCACTGCATTGTTTTGCCGCGCACCCGCGACGTACCGTGTGGACAGGACCGAGCAGGTAAAGCGAAGGTCGTAAATCTTCGCTCCGACTAGGGTCGCGTCGCGTGATGTTTAGGCGTTCCTAATCTTATTTCGAATAGGATTATTGTTGATGTAAATGGACAATCAGTGAGATGAACGAATTCTTCAAGTAGCAATGCGATATATGTAGGAACTTTATAAAAATGAAGGGGAGTCATCGGGAATCGAACCCGAGACCTTCGTATTACTAGGCACTGATCAGCGCCACTACGCCACGGCCCCTTCTTAGGCAACGTGGTTCTTAAGTTCCTCTTATGTTCTTTGATGGAGGCGCCCGATCCCACATATATTTATATAACAAGTGAGCGAATGTTGGACGTTGAACGTAATGACGAAATATCGGGTGGAATCGCGATGTTCACACCTCTCGTGAGGACGGATACTCCGGAGTCCTTTAGGAGGTGTACTCCTTTACAATTTGATTCTGAACTTATCGTGTAAGAGGGTGTAAGGCTCCTACGTTGACGTGTTCGTATGAATTATCTATTAAGACTCGTTGGTTGCTGATCTTAGACTGGTTTCCTCCTCGAGTGCTTCTCAGCACGTCGACTCGGAACCTTTTTTGGGCACGCTGATTGGACATTAGCAAAAATGTCTAGTTTCCAATCAGCGTGTTTTGGAGGTGTGACCGCACCCTTCCTTTGCGTCCGAGGCGCGTTGCACGAAGGAGAGGGTACGTCTTTGAACGCTGCAGCGGAATTTCCAGAGCTTGATTTCCAGAGCTTGACCTAGAGCTTGACCTGGCCGTGTCATCTGCGGCCCAGCTGCGAGGCCCTTTTGGAAACTCACGTTTATGACGCATGCAATGAACTGCTGAGGTCGTGCATGCCTAAATTCTGTTACCTCGGCGGATTAGAGTGAAAAACGACTTCCTCAAAAACAGTTATATTACTTGCGCGTCATAAACGCTCTAGCCATCTGCACGTTGAAAGTCATTCCTTGTGCAGATGCCTAGACGCCTTTTTATGAAGGTGTCGATATTGGAAATATGTTGGTTCCGCGGGTGCGCCGCGGAACAGCATAACCATAATATACTTGGAAAAATATACTAACATACTAAAATAAAAATATAAAAATATACTTGAAAAATTAATACTAATAACAATGCAACAATACACCAATTCGATTCAAGTGTAAATGAAGTAAAATGAGTTAAACATAAAAATATAGGTAAAACAGAATGAGGTAATTACGTATTGCAATTACGTAGGTACTCGCAAATCGACGGACCGATACTGATAATATCTAAGTATCCAAAATTTCATTCGATAAACAAAACTCCCTAAATCCTACAACCCTTCCTTACTCCATGCTATACAAAAGGTTTCGCATCATAAAACCCACCCGGAATTCCTTCCCCCGCGAACAGTAAAAGAACTCTCGATCGCATTCTTCCAAACGGCGCCCCGCGTCGCTTTAAGTAAACTCACCCTGGCAATAATTGTCAAGGTTGCAAGTTCGGCTTTTCGGGGAGGCAGAGAGACGGTGAATTAACAAGTGCACGGGTTTCGAGCCCCGTTACAAGTAGTCTAATGAATAATGCGGGCTGCGCGAACGACGATTAACGAAAAGGTTGCCGAGAAGAAACACGCTGAATGGCCAGTCGAGTAGGGACGAGGGCGAAAAGGAGGGCAAAATTCGCTCGCCTGCTGGCTGTATACAATAGTGACGGCTGGAGGTAGATTGCAAAGTGTTTTAAATACAGGGCCTGTGCAACAGGGAAAGATTTCAAAGAGTCGTACACACGGCCTTAATACGCAGGAGATGTGTTCACGCATTAACGCGCATCTCTCCACACTCGCGAGTGAAAAAACGGGTCGGAGATTTTGTTTGTCCGTTCTGCTGAAAAGAAACGCGAGGGGCGGGGGGCGAGGGAAAGGTCGGAATGGGAAGTAAGTATATAGAGGAGGAGGAACGAGGCCAGTCGGGCCGATATACACCTGTGGACGACTTGTTTAGCATGCAGAGTAAAGATTCCTGCAAATAAACAGGATGGAAATGCGGCAGGAAGTGAGAAATGAATTGCTCTAATTCCACTTTGAATCCCCAGCCGCATATTGATCTCTCCGTTTCCGAGCCGGCCGACGAAAGCCTCTATGGATGTGTTCCCCGTCTGTGATTAAATGTACGCCGACAGTAGGCCAGCCATTGCTCTCCGCGCTCTTTTATTCTTTCCCCTTTTGGATCTTTCTGCCTGTCGTTAAGCCTCGAGGAAATGTGTGTCATGGCGGGGTTCGCTCAAGAGTTCCCGAGATGATGAGCGAAATTGAGAAAGTATGAAGCGGCAATTTAGATTGGTATTGAGGTACAAGTTTGCAACATAGTGTTAGAACCTGGGATATGAATTCGATTGAAAGAAATCCTCAAGTGCAGATAAACGTTACTCGAGATATATTTAGATGAAATCTTCCATCGAGACGATTTCACGCGAACGATATTTCGCGACTAAATACCTGGCGAACACTTTCATCGTTCTGATAGAGATTGAAGCGCACAAGCGGGATAAATTTTGCAGAGATCCGCAACTGCGTACACCCGCCGAGGCACGACGTGTTAATTTTTAACGAGCATGCCACCCGACCTGGATTTTCGAAAACCGATCAAAAAATCATGCTCCACGGTCAGACGATAGGGCAGAGCCACGCTCGCTAAAAAAATAAATAACCCACTTCCATTGTTGAATTATTGAATTACAAGCAAATGGAAAGTGGAGCACTTGAATAATATACCGCGAAATATAATGTATCGCAATTGCTCTGTTTAATTATCGCGAATGTAACGCACAATTATAACGTTTGTGAAGTATTATAGAAAATACAATGAACTGTTCCCTAGCGGGGTGACCATTCAGCAAGTTTCATCAGTCTCTTTTAAAATAACATCCACCGCTACCAACGAAAAAGGGATAGTAATTATTGTGAATTACTTTGATAGAATCTAATGGATCCAGACCATCAGCGTTATTGCGCTGACGACATATGACAATGTCTCAGCACAACGAACGAAAACAATCTCGCGGTATAAAGACACAATAGAGAGCTGGAATTCTAAGCCATCCGTTATTGTCGATGTACGCGATACGCCACAAAGAGACGGTTTTGACGAGTAGATCGACCACACTGAATCATCCTGCGACAACAAGTTACCTCAAGTAGAATACTTTTTTATGAATCACGGAACGGCACACGGAGGTCTCTCCTTGGTGGATTTTTCCTTTGTATTCGTACTGGCGCGCGCTCCTTGCATCGTTTCAATCCGATGTCGTTCGGTATGCATCGCGGCTCGTCCGTGAAAAACATTTCAAAACAAACATTGAAAAACGTTGACAGTCTTCTTAAGACGTCAACGGGAACAGACGATAGATCGATGACTGCTAAATTTGAATTCCAACGGTGCTCCGTTCGAAAAGATCGATAGGAATCAACTAATTCACCTTGGTACGTAATACATAATTTATATAATACCTTTGCGATGGATGGGCTTGACAGAATGTGTAACTTAAATGGATTATACGATGGATACAGTAGCGATTTCGACAGGCTCACTTTTATCATAATTATCGGATCATTCGGTGACCATTAAAGCGACAGAATTCCGAACCAGTAGAATCAATTAAATATTTTTATGCCCTGGCTTCGTTTTTAATTCTGAAACCTTATTGATAAGTTTCTGTAATTATTTTCGGCTTACTAAGAGAGGCTTACCTTTATCATAATTATCAGATCATTCGGCGACCATAAACAGTAAAAGAATCCAGACCAAGTAGAATCAATTAAATAATTTGTATATCTTGGTTTCGTTGTTATCTCTAAAACTTTATTAATAAGTTTCTGTAATTATTCTCTTCTTTTTTGTATTTGCCTTGTTCCTCCTGCGCCATCGATCATAACGTGCCTGCACTCGTCTCTCTATAATATTAGGAAAACTTTATTCGCCAAAATTATAATAACGAATACATACTCCAGATGCAGGATAAGGGTAACCAATTTGATCTGCCCTGCTCCGACGAGAAACGACAGGATGCGATCAAACGAAACAACGAAACCCTCCACCCGCGGTTGGCGGGGCGCGTTTCCTAAAATTCAATATCGCATAACTTCCAGCGACAGACTTCTCGGTTTTTCTTCTCGGACGCTCAAAGCACGCGTATTGTTCGGCTATCCAATCAACATGATCACGAAAATATAGTTTGGAGTTGTTCCGCGCGTCTACTCCAATCTCCTGCGTTACCGAGTCTCGTCCAACTTCGTTTATACCGCGTTCGCCTTTTTCCTTGCCCACGGGATTCCCGATAACTTCCCGCGTTTCGCTGCGCAACGCACGCGACAAGATCGGCGAAAATGGAATAGAAAAACCGTGGCCCCGATCGAAACGCCCGCAATTAACCAGTGCCGGGCTGAAACTCGTGCATACGCGCTGCTTAAATTCGGAGCACGCTCCGTTTTCACGGCACACGCGGCTTTTTCACGCGAGCCCGTCACGAGGTGTATCAATCGGAGCCGAGGGTCACTTCTACGCGTTATTTCGCAACGGCGAGGAGAAAATCGACGCCGTGTAAACCGATGCACGATCGTGGCACAAACGAACTTGCAATAACGATTAATTACGATTATTCGCGCGACTCCGCCACAGCCGCAGCGTTGTCCCTCCGGCCTCTGGGAAACATTTCGACGCGCGATTGTCGAGGGGCAACGATTAGGGGTTGAATGATTTCCTGACCGCGAGAGGAATCGAAATGAGTCGCGGAACGAAACGCGACGAGTTGGAGGGCGAGGGAATCGACGGCAGCACGAATAATTCCACCTAGTGCTCGGGTATTTTCACACGGAAACGTTACGTTTATTCTTTTCTTGTTCGTTGACAGATTAAGCTTACATGTACAGCAATTAAATTTAATCGCGATATCTCGCTCAACCAACGCTTATCAGGGCTTGCATCGATGTTGCAAGTCGGGCCCCGCAGCACGATAATTATCGAATGCGGGGAAAATGGTGGTGAAATAATTTATTCCGATTTTTCGCATGGGAATGGACGCTTTTGGAAAATACTCGCTACCACCCAGTCACGAAAGTCAATAATCCCGAACACCGTGTAAAAGCGGGCCCTTTCAGCTGCATATCTGAATATTCCGTGTCAGCCTCTACGTGTACGAGCTACCTAATCTTTAGAGTAAATCGACACGTCAGAATATCGGCATATTTTCCGCTGCACGCCGTTCGACGCCGTTTCGACTCATAAACCTCGTCAACCGCGGCGAAATTATAATACGCCGGTCAGAGTTTCATGAGGCATGGGCGACAATAAAGAGCAGCGCGTACCCTCGTGCTTTCGTCGCGCGTTGGAATTGGTATGAAGTTCAATAAACTTGTCCTCGATCGACCGATGAGGCCCAATTAAAGATACCGAGAATTTTCTGGTGCCAATTTAATCACTTACTCCAGATCTATTTTTGATACGACCCCTTGCAAATTTGGTCTGCACTGTGCTGAGCTTCTTGCAGCTCGGAATGTGTAAATAAAAATACAAACAATAAATCATTAGTCAGCCATTAAGTGAACTCTACGTGTAGTCAGTTGTCTTGTACCATCAATTTTATTCTAGCGGACTCGAAATAAAATACAGACACACTTTCGATAGTTGAGCGTACAAAGACTGTTTCGCTTTTATCAAGTGCCACTTACTAGAGGCCGCGGAATTCGCTAGACAGTACGATTACAAAGTAGATAATATATTACGATGCACGCGTTCGAGACACTGCAATCAGCAGAAGTAACGACCTGTTACTCGGTCTGATCGAGATAACGAAGTGACGGAACGCTTCGCCAAGAAAGCCGATAAACAGTCTAGTTTCGATAAGATTAGTCGACGGATAAGTCGAACGCGATAGACTCTTAATAACGCCACCGAGAGTTCAGCGACTCGTAGGAACTCGATCGTTTAATAGGAGCGAGATAGTCTTTCGAGGGTCGAAGCATATTGCATCGTGGGATCGCTACTGTTCAGCTGTCACTTCTACTGACGCTCGTGATCCATCAACTGCCCGGTTCGAGGCCACGTTCATTCAAGAAATCGTGACCGGTACTTGTGGACGTTTTTGCAAGAGACTAGGGCGATCCTTTGCTGGATAGATGTACATCTTGAGAGCAAGAATTTTGATCCGATAATGGGATACTAACGGTTTCAAATATAATTCGTATGTACGCAATACAGTACACTCTTGATAGCGAGTCGTTACAATAATTAATTATGTAACAAGTCAAAAGCATGATAAAATCGCGACCATTCATTTGAAGACCCGATTTTTGACGGTTTCTCAATAAATTTTCGCACCCATTTGCAAATAATAATATCTTGTGGCAAATAGCAGTAAATCAAGTAGATAATATCATACGAGTATGCTAGACGTAACATGCTCAGCAGCGAGTGTAACATGCTGTGCATACAGTACGCATACACCGAAATTATTTAAACGATTTCTAGACGCGTAGATCACTAACGCTTCGTACTTTCCAGCCGTGAATCGCATCAGTAGCCACGAATCGTATAAATCATTTCGAAGTAGCCCGTGTATTAAGAATTCTTTTAAATGAAACGACGCAAATGGTCAGAGCCTCTAATTTATTCGTCCACGTTCTTCGTTTGGATCCTTATTCAATTGTGGTAAACAGAGGCACTTCTCTAACTCGTCGCAACTAAAATACACGCAAGCAACCCCGCCGAATTCCCGTCCCTTTAATTACGCAACTTCGCAACGCGTAACAAGGGGCGCGATAAATCCGGCGCGGCGGCGCAATAAAAGCATTTTTGCATAATGCGACTGGTGCAGCCGTTTCACTTAACAACCGTATCCCAGCATATTCCGGCGAAAACGCGTATCCCCCCTGACATACTGATAAAACTTTTCCGCGGAAAGAATCGGCTCGATTGTAAGTAAGGCATCTCGACGTAATTACTCCGAGAAGAGACCATTACGGAATAATGGGATGTCCATGGGAGACTCCTCGACTGCCGGGGAAATACTGATCAAACAAGAATCAAAGAATAAAATTCACATCGGGAAAAGACATTCCGAACTACCGTTTCGTTTCCCGCCGTTACCGAACTGTTCACCACCGCCCGCCTTGCTTCTTTCCAACCCCCCGACCCCAAGCCAAATACTTGGAAACGTATATACGATCGAATCGACGCAGAACAAACGATCCAGAAACGATCGAAATAATCGTTGCTTTTCCCGGCAGTTATTGCCGATTAAACGGAAACGAGACCCGTAGCTGTACCGCCCATCCTTCCCGCTATTTGAACGAGAAATACTACGGGTCTCGTTTCTCGCAGAGCTTCGACGGGGTGCGAAAATCAGCGTCGTCAGCCTCTCGCCGGCCAGCTCTCTGACAGAAGTGGATGCAGAAGACCGCTTACACGCGTGAACGCACGCGTGCGTTGCATACGACGCGCATTCCTCTCTGCGCGTACATAGACGCGTATTCTGCGTACAGGCGTGATCATGATCGTGAACGTGATCGTACGTGTGCCCGCGAGCTCACGCACGTGCAAACTGGGTGTGCATCGAGCGACAGTGTGACGGAGAGGAGTGCAACGCCTGCACGAGGAAGAGAGAAAGGGGGTCGTCGGCGAGAAGAGGTTGAGGTTCAGTAGGGAGGTTGAAGCAGCGGGAAAGAAAGGGGTTGGAGAAGACGAATGCATACGAAACGAGAATGACAGAGCGAGAGTGTATCCGGGTGCGGGCGCACGAAGGAGAAAGGGAGAAAGCCGGACGGCTGAAAGGTACGAACGAGAAGGACGGAGCAGGGAGAGGGAAAGAGGAAAAGAGAAGGCCAAAGAGGATCGAAAGTGGAACGAAGAGGCCGCGAGTCTGGCGGGAAAAATCAATAGCGGTGAGCCGGCGAACCCAACCCGTCCAACCCTCTCTCTGTCTCTCTCTGTCCTTCTTTCAGTCTCTCCTCCTTTCCTCAACCCCTTCCATCTACATATCTCCGTCTCACTTTCGGGGTCGAACTGAAACCTACGCGTCCACGCGGCCGCCCTGCCTAAACCTCGTCCAGCTCCTTCAGCGTTTCCCTATCGTCGACTCCCCAATGGGCTCTTCCTTTCTTAACGCTTCTGCCAGGAGGACCTGTCCCTAGTGGGTCCCCTCGAACCTCGTGGCGAACGCATACAGACTCGAACAGTGGCTGCACAAACCGATGGGGAGGATTTCACGCAGCTGGGAACACTCGACAACGATCTTGCCGTTCGCTTTATCTTTTTGGGGGAGGCTCGTTGTCGATCTTCGATCCTCGACTTTGACTTATGGCTACTGGTCGACGAAACCCGATCGAAGGTCAGGGCCAGCCTTAAACATCTACCGGGATAATACTGTTTCGTTGCTGATAAACGAGGAGGATTATCGAGGTTATTAGTATTATCAGTTCTTTCAACCGGACGATCTATTGTCACAATTTATATAAGCCCCACGTGGGTAAAGATTTGATTACTTTCTTATATTCATTCGAAGAATAAGTGTTTACGAATGTATTGGATGAAGCGATCTGCGATGTTTTAACAAGCTTTGTATTAAACGCGTCTCGAAACACGTAATAGCGGTTCGGTTGTAGCGAATCTCCTTATGAAATATAACCGAGACGAAACGCAGGCTCTCTGTTTAAGTGGATTCGCTGAGGCGGCGTGACCATCGTGTGCTGCCTCCGGCCAGATTCTCCCTTTGGTGAAGGCTTGTTCTACAAGTGTTCCCCGTGCGCGTCGAACGTCAAACGACGCGCAAAATTTGAATACAATGAGCTGTTCGGAATTTTTATAAGCGTTCATTGCGTCCGAGACAACCGCTCGTCCAAAAAGAATCTCGCGGCAATTAAACGTTGGTCCCACTACCGGTTATTCCTATTCATGAAACGAGCTGTAACTTCCTGCACATTGAGTCAGAATAAATGTCTGAAAACTTTGGGCAAATGTGTTGTGGCTATTCATGAAGGAAGAACGATTTTTCTAATTTCTGAAGAATGCAGCCATTTGTCCTATGCAATGTGCGTTGAACGATAAAAATATTTTCATACAATAATTTCAGCGTTCGTTAGTGGACGATTCTCGATTTCATCAAACAGAAGCAACCTAACAGACGTTCGAAGATGTCGATGGAAGCATGCAAATGCAACACATTATTCTAAAAGAATCTCATTTGAAGAGGGGCTTCCTCTTCTCCATTCCACTGATACAATTGAAACGTTTTCCCCATTTGCGGTCTTATAGGTTTTTCTCTTTCTCCTGATCAACTAGAGGAAAAGTATTTGACGAGGGGAGAAAGACTACTGCAAGGTAGAACGAGGCACCCGCTGCAATTAAGTCGGCGCAATATCGAATGCACATGGAAATTTTAATCGCACGAAGGAATAGCAATAATATCGGTCCGCGCGATTTCGATTATGAACGTAATGGTTCATTATTCGATTTACGCGATTTAAACGGCGACATTACCATTTGCATAAAATCGCGAAATTATCGGCGCAATTTGTGCTTTCGGCTACCGTGCAACCTTTTTAGTTGCTTTCGATGTCCAACCCTTATATACGATTTCGAAAGTCTGTTTTCCGTTTACCACCATAGTGCGCGCAACACAACAGCGAAAGACGACAGTCAGTGTTGCATAGTAAGAAAAGTGATTAAGGTGCAGTCACGTACTGGCAGCCCATTAAATCGCGGCCAGCAAATAAACAGCGCCTGACTTATTGAATTTTAACGTGACCTCCTTTTTTTATCGTTTACGCTGATACACGAAATTAGCAGGGCCCAGTCGCGTTGTAGCGTCGTTTCACTCTCGCACCGATTCTTGAAACGGTTCGCGAAGCATTTAATAATGCTACCTTCATCGTCATAGCTATTTACGTTAAGGCGACAATTAATGCTGCGTTGACGAGGAAATGAACGACGAAATGCATAAATCAATTTCACCGAGAAAATGAGCAATTAAACGGCGCGGAAATATTTATACATTGCGAATGAATTAAACTTAAATTCCATTTCGAACTTTTTTTCTTTAGTGCAGTGCCGTCAATTCGGAGTAATAAATTCAATGTGCAACGCACTCTGTTGATCCTGATGGATTTAAAAAATGTAAGCAATGCTTGCTTAGCGAATCGCCGCCCATGAAAGCTCAACGAATAATTCGCAAAATATGGATGCTTACTGCTCCTTTATTCCTTCCCAAACCACCCTTCTACGAGGCCACGCATTCATGAGGTTGCCTCTTGCAGCAGCTGGTGCCACGTGCTGAATTCCTGACCGAATCAATTATGTAACTTTCAATTTAGCTAGTGGCGAACGGTCATCTTGACGACAAGTCGTAAGGGCCGGCCAGCGTCCGTGTAAATTTACGAACTATCCGCAAACATGATTCTCCGCGTCTCCACTGGAATTCGATCGATTCGAAATGCCTCGATGAAGCGTCTCTCTATCGAATACTTCGGGGAAATTCTTTGTAACGAATCCAATTTTCTGTACGGACCTTGAAACGAAGGTTTTTCGTTTTGTTCAGAATTCTGTTTTCTTCTGGTCGCAATAAGATTTGCACTAATTTTATTAATTCATGTTCTATGAGACTCGATAATATTTATTCATTTTGAATGAAGAACAGATTCGTTAATGTCGTTTGTGCTTTTAATATGATAAATAGGGGCATATAAATCAATGAAGACTATGTTTAAATAGAAATATGTCTTTCCATTCAACTTTTCATTTGAAAGTCCCTTCAACTATTCAAGTTCGGCGCAAGTGAAATCAGTTTCAATCTCGGCAAAGCAACCTTAAAAGTAATTTCGTTGGAACAGGACTCGAACGAACGTGAATTCGTACGTGTAATTTAAATCCATCGGCGAGTCGAGGTACACCGATGAGACATACGAGAAACTACTTCGAACGTGGTACAGCGCAAGTTTCCGCTGGAAGCAAAGTGCTGTAGTTGATTGCCAACTAGCGCAAGCTCTACTTGAAAATGAGGCACGGTGTTTTCGTAAGAATTCCTCGACCGAAATGAACGCTGTCGTTGAAATGTCGTTCGTAGTTTTATTTACTAATAAGAAAATTGAAAGCTGAAGATATTTCCCGCGATTAAATATCATAAAGATTCTATCGTTCACTTGCAAATTATCTCGACATCGCGTTATCGGTAATGCAACCAATTCAGACTTACCAATACTACTGCGAACGCCTGAATTACCGTTTTTGATTCGCGTTGCTCTTTAACGTATCCTTCATATATTTTACGTTCGAAATAATGTGAAATAAAACGCATTGTGTAAGAGTGCACGGTTCATCGATTTAGAACAAACGCCGATGCAACTTGGCGTCACGGGGATTTGATAATGGAAAAAGTAATTTATGTTTCCCCTCAGCCGCGATTTCTTCCATTGAATTTCATTCTCCCCTGGCCACCCCCGCTACTTTCCCTCCTTTTCCAGCCGCTGGGCAAGCGTAGCTCGCGATGCATGCAATTATTACGTGGCTAAAACGCAATAGTCAGTCAGTCGCTGTGTGTTGTCCGTTCCTGTCTGCGATTATGATTACGTTTTCCCATCCGAGTCGAAAGCAACGATTCCATTTAAAGAAGTAATACGCGATTGCACACCGCTATCAACCTGTTAGATTGCTCTGGGATTAACGTCGCTGAAACCTGTTAACCGGGCAATTGTTTCCGGGGCGAGGGATACGACGAGACGTACCCATCAGGAATAAATACTATATTTTATCATAGATATAACATACAAGAGAAATGATAAGAATTAATCGATCAAATGTATTAGAATATTAGAAGCAAACGAAGACTGCAATTTTTTGGTCGTGCCCAACCTTCCTGAACGCTTCGATTGAATTTCGATTCAATTTTCCAAGGAACTGCAACCTTAAAGAATTAATCTAGAATTAAATATTGAAAAAGGTTACAGGTGAAAGCAGTAAATGATGATGAGGCAATTAAGTTTTATAAAAGGATATTTAATTAGGCTAAGAAACAACACCTTCTCTCCTTTGAGGTTTTCTATAGACTAGCTGGATCTCGACCGACGAGCCCTCGATTTAGATTCAATTGTTTTACCAACTTCGTATCGCCCTCTGCTTCTTAGAACCGATATCAAGGATGTCCAAATGAATATTACACTTTGCGTGCATACTCGATCCAGTTATTCCAATATTAAACGTGCAGCGATAAAATATAAAATAACACGGAGGCAGAACAATTGGTAGTAATAAATACGAGAATCAACGTTTCATTTAAGTCGCTCAATACCTGGCACTGCTGACAAGGTCCATGTATCTCCGGTGACTTTGATAATCGGGTAAAACTGATAAAAAAAAGAATCGCGCGTAGCTCGTTCGAACATCAACATTCTTTTATCAAAATCTCGCTCGCACGATACACAATACCCAGTTGGCCCCCTTTTCAATCTTCCCTGAAAAGGGAACAACAATTCCACCAAATTGTCGTACCGCCATTCCGTGCATCAATATCAGGGACAATCCTAATTTCCATGTTTAAATAACCGCCGCAATTTTAACGCAAGCTCCGAGCGTCGAAAGTTCATCGCTCATCAGACGACAAGCTAATCAGCCAGCGACAGTAATCCACGCTCGAGTTTTCTATTTCCATCGGAAATTTCGCAACAACGGCCATAAAGCGATATAATCGGCGTCGCCGGGAAAATACGAACGTTGTAACGCGATTGCTCGGCGACGAAGTCGACATTGCGTCGCATCGCTGGAGAAATGAGTTAACGAAAACTGACGTGGCCGCCGCGACGCGAAATGACCAACCATTTCTGAAGTTCTGACATAAGAGAATCGTATATTTAGACGTCAGGAAGCGACGCACTGACGGCACCAGCTCCAACAGAAGCTGCGTGATGAAACAGACGGGGAAATAGCTGCGTGCAATTCTAATATGAAACCGTATTCTGAATGTATAATTTTCCGACACTTGTATTTCACGAAAAGCAGGCGGAATTCGAAGAGAAACTGATTTGAAATAGAAAATTGCGCGGACGAAAGTCGTAGATACTGTTGGAATGAAAACGCGAACGGAGGGACGACGATAATCGAAAATAGTCATTGAGTTCGAGGGCGTTAAAACAGCAATTTGGGGTTAATTGCGCGTTGCTTCTTCCAGTAATAAACCGGCAAATCGAAACGCAGATCGTTAACGCATCGAAGCCCTAAAAGTGTCACCGATTGACACTCGTCCCGTATCAATGGGAAATTCGCGCGATGCTCCGCCGGGAATAAATTACTCGACTTCAGTTAGCTAACTAACGATGTTAATCAACAACGGTGTAACCGGTCGCAATTAAACTTTGGAAAGCTCGTCAGCTCGTCTGGGATCACGTGTCCACTCGTGCGTGCTACTTCTATTTGATACTTCGCGCGCCAACGCCGGCCACTCGGCCGATTAAAACCGACACCGTTTCCCATTAAATAGCGAGATTAAGGTTCCACGGCAAGGATTTATAAAGCTGCCAGGGGCCAGAGTTGGGTTACCTGTCCTATTTCCTGCATCGCTTTCTTCCTGCTCGCTTGAAATTATACGAATTTGGGCAAAAATTTCTTTTAAGCTCGCGCATTTTTGTAATTTACACAGGCGGGGTATCGCTTGGAGATAAAAAGAATGTCGATTGCGACTAAATAAACGAAAGATCAATCATCCTACATACCGCTTGGTAATAGCCGGCATTGAAATACTTATCACGCGCGAGGAAAGTGTATAGGTGTGCATCGAATATACATATAATGAATTATTCTCAACAGTCCCAATCGTTGTAAAAATAGTAATGAATGCAAAGAAAATCAGAGCGGCGCGGCCGCGCGTGGTCACCCGAAATCGCATTAAACAAAATCAATTTCGCAACTTGGAGACGCAGGATTATGGTCACGCCAGCATTTATGGCGTCCCGTTCCTGAACAGGATGAACTCGGTTCGCAAACTATTATGCTCCCTTAATGGTGGGCGCTGCATTCCCCGCGAAATTGAATCAGCTCGTACGTTACGAACTATTATACACGACAACTGCAATAGCAATGGAGAGGACAAGTGGGACGTGCACCGAGCAATTGGTTATTCTTAATCCCAACTGCAGAAGCTCGTAAAGATCATCGTAAAGAGTCGTTCCGATTGTCAGTGTCATAGGGTACCAGGTGGCGGGCGAAACGACGCCGCCGACCTTCGTCGGCGCGACGAACGATAGCAGCGCGAGCATATAGAAACTTTTATGCGACGGTGTAAGTTATAGGAATTTCGAAGTGTCGACGGGTGTCTGGATCGCGAGGCACGTTCAGGAACCTGGGCGGCTTTAAATTTTCGCGACAGACTATGGTTCCAGCATTGTTGCAGTCGTAATCGTCGCCGTATATCGGTTACGTCCCCTCGCCTAGCTGTTGCTGGTGGCTTGCACTTCAGAAAAGTGAGTTACGTAACGGGGTGCGAGCAAGGGGCGAAGCCTGTGTCTACGACGCGGCTCGAAACAGCCCCGGCTGAAATTGGAGAATTGTTTCTGCCGCGGCTGAAATTTACCCCTGCCACGAGGACGAGTGTTTCGAAATATGGGGACTTTGTTTAATCGCTCCGCTCTATCGTTTGATTTAGGACAGAGATTAAGGGTAGCTTGTTATTCCGGTGTTTCGTGTATAATCACGAATTCAATGGAATTTCAGTTGAAGTTTTACTGCGGGGATATTGCAACGCGAGCTATGATCTTTTCTGAACGCTTTTATATTTTTATAATGCTCTCGCGCCGCGGTGTTAAATACGTTAACGATAATGGTAACACTGTAATGATAATTGTGTATACATTTCGTGTGTTCCGCGCGAAACGCAGTAGGAATAATTAATGTACACGGAATTGCGGTTTGTATTTTCGTGAGCATTAACTGGAGACATGTACCCCGGTACAAGCGGCAGGAAAAGCATATGCATAAATTAGACAAACTAGCAGTGCCAGTGTCGAACGGGCTGTTTTACGGCTGGGCCGTTCCGAGTCGGGCTACGTGTCGACCAGGTAACGAAAAGCCTTCGAAAATGGCATAAAACAGTTCCCACAAAATATTCCACAACTTACCGCCTTTCCCCGCTCCTGCCGTCGAGTATAGAAAATCCGCCAGAAACCGCGAAACCACCAGACTGCACCAGTCAACGAAAGACAGCACGAGACAACGCGAAACGACATAGAAGTCAATAGAACTCTGAACGAGCACGAAAGAACACGCGATCCATACATTACGAGCATCTTACTATCTTACATTCGACCACCGCGGTCACCTAACTAGGCTCGAGTGATAACTTCAAGAGAGTCAGCGTCCTTCGACACCGTCGCGATACAGCGCGAGTGGGATTTACGACCCCGCGAAAATCCATCTGAGAATTGCACGGTGCGCGAGACGTGACAGTGCTCGTCAACTAAAATCGGCATTCCATTTCGAAAAAAGAAATCTGACACCTCGCAGCGAAAAAATGTCGAAAAATGGTGAATCATTAATAACAGCGATCTAAGCTCCCAGTGCCACAATAAAATCCAAACGTCGAATAAGATTACCAGAAGCTACAGAATGGCTCGTTAACTATCCCAGACTAGGCGGTTCCGAGCAGCGATGATATTGCAGCGTCATGTAAGAAAGGCTCACCGGTACTTAACCTACGCATGATTTATTCCACAACGTTTCGCCGTACGTACGCACGGCCTTGCCTTAAGTCGGCGAAACACGTGTAACCATGATGAAATTACGTAATATCGTGTGCGCTCCCAATTTCCGTAACCTTC
The DNA here is from genome assembly GCA_963583965.1 of Nomada ferruginata. Classification (NCBI taxonomy): domain Eukaryota; kingdom Metazoa; phylum Arthropoda; class Insecta; order Hymenoptera; family Apidae; genus Nomada; species Nomada ferruginata. Next base: position 17,792,265 of record OY757216.1, read on the forward strand.
CGCGAGAGCGGCGGCCGAGTTTACGAGCTGTAATTTCTGTGTGTGTCGGCGTGCCTCTTCATTTTGCCAAGCATTTCAGCAACACGACGCGACGGGCTGCACGCTTACTCGCTCCAAGATATTGCTAGATGATTCCTGAACTTTCTCCCTTTGTTGTCCGCCACGGGGGACATATCTATTGACAAGCGACGCGCCAGTTTCCTCGATTATCAGTCGCCTCTCACCCTCTCTCTCTCTCTCTTTATCCCTGCCTTTCTTGCAAAGCGTGTTCATTAATTCGCAGAATTCAATTCGTGCTGTTATTGTATTTTACGACAATCGTAACAACGTCAGCCTAGAGAGACGAAAGTATAACAATGAGCATGGAAGGCGCCACTTTTTGCTGAAGTAGAAAATCGTTTCTATTTTGCCTTCCTTTTATCTTGATTAGGTGCATACGCGTGTATCACGATAAGACAGGTTAATACGCGATGATTAATGCACGAAAGAATGACTGCAGTTGCTCCGCAACTTCCTGTATTATGTCATTTAACGAAAAGTCACTGGTCTTCCACGTGGGACAGGGTAATTGCTATGAAAAAAATGCAAGTGCGCAATTAATCGTAAACTCGTTTTATCGCCACACGGTGACGGGGAAGTCGTTTCTCGGGACGGGCGATTTTGGACGATCGTAAGCCACCGTCAGATTGAATGACAAATCGCAGCCAAAATTAGCCGCGAATCCGGGTTGTTCCTCTAGAACGTAGCCGGTTTCCGCGCGATCCCGACAGGGCCAACGCGTTCGCAGCTCATTTCACTTATTATCGAGGTAATTATTACAGCTTTATCGTTGGTATAATTCTCGCGTTGCGTTCGCGCGAGCCCGTCCCCGGTTTATTTTACCGCCGGCATTTCAACCGCATCCCGTTCCTCTAGTTTCGTTTCGCGAGCACTCTTGTTTAGTTTATGCCCCGATTCACTGACAAGCAGGAGAGTTGGCTGACCGAACAACTTCCTCGCTTCCTGAATTTGTCCCTCGCAAATATTTCGTCACGCTGTCCGTTCTTTGCAATTTATTTTGCACGACGACCCTCGCCTAATGTTATGTTGGGATACGTGGTCTGGACTATTACAATAGTTTCTGGCACATTGTTGGAATATCGACGGGAGGATTTCTCTGGTGCGCATATTATGTGCGCGATAAAACGAAATTTTTTCGATGGTTATTGAGATCTTCGAATCTAGTTCAGCCTCCAGATTTATGGATAATCGAAAACATTTAACCTATATCTCATCGTTCTTGCACGGTCAAACGCTTTTCAATTTCTGCCAGGCCATGAAGTTTTATTGGAATCGTCGTGTATCGCGTGATTCCCGCGTCTGACGGGTAACCGCCTATTCCACTGATAGAGCTCTCCTAAAATCACGTACGAATGTATCTCTTCCTAGCGATCGCAGTAAGCGATTCCATATCACGAATGGGTGGCAAATCGTTGAAAACAATTTTAATAAGTAATTCCTTCGCAAATAACTATGCCCGGCATTCATAATCTATTCTAATCTGCCAGAAGTGGGAAAATCGTGTAAACCCGTTATCTAAACTTATTTTCCCAGAAGCTTAATCATCGCCGGCCATGTATTAAATATACATTATTACACTTTCTATTTGCAAAGACTGGATTGCAGAACTTGTAATTCAGTAACGAATCGGCCAACGAATTATATCGGATAAATTTAATTAATCAGCAAACGATTTTCGATGCCTATTCCCCTTAAACACGATCTCAATAAAATATCGTAAAATTTAAAATAAATCAGCGTTGATCGTGAACCAAAAATTGATTCGCCATAATTGCTCCGAACTAAACGCAACTGCAGAGCAAATAGACCATTTTCACTGGTCATCGCGGCTGGTTTCCCGGATTTCTTGAAATTTATCGCTCGACGGAGCTTGTTTACCCGCAGCCCGTTCTTTTCTTCGATTCGTCGGGCTTCCAGCCGTCAGCCAAGTAAGTACACGGTTTCACCAGCGATTCCTTCCAACCGAATAGGGTGTTTCTTCTAACTCATTCTCGCAATTTTCCACGGACGTCGCTCGAATTACAACGAGCAGGGCTGCGTTTACTTTGCTCGCTTCTCTTGGCCTGAAATCCGTTTCTCGGGTTACCTTGCTCTCGCTACCATTCGTCGATCAACCAGAACGTTAAGTGACTAAAGACTACCTCGTACTGCACGTCCATTCTTGTAGCCGCTTTTCCTTGGCGCACAATTCTATGCAACCATCCTAGAACGGGCGGGACTCGGGAATACGAATATAAATATGATTTGCTATTTTATTTCATGGATTCCACTTTGCATTTAATATATACTATCTTGGCTTCGTGTTATTTTGCTTTAGTAGAACAAGCCCGCGTGGAATTGGTGCCAGTTTTTTTTAATTTCAATAAATGCTGTCGATTTATTCATTTCTACCTCGTCGATCATTTTAAACGATTCGTTAAGTTCATTGCAAGGAACTGTCCAACAATTAAAATATAAAAACCTGCAGATAAGTTTGTTTCTAAGTATTTATTTATTTTGGAGCAAACACGACCGCGTTAAAGTGCCGACGCTCGTCAATTTGCTGTTGTTTTAAACAGATTATTGCATATCGATCGAATACTCGGTTCTCCGCAGTCTGCCTCCGTTTCCCAAGTTTTCTTGCTTCCATTCACCGGGTAATGAGCGCATTAGCGAAAGCCAACGATTCTCGACTCTATTTATTTCTCTTTCGGTCTTTTTCCCCCCCGCTTTTCGCGACAACTTCCTCCCATTCTTCTCGGTTTTGATCTCGACGACCGGTCGCGGCCATTACTCTGTCTCTTGAACGAGCTTTCTACGGGCATTTTTGCCTTAGTATTAAGCTGTAGAAATTGCGGGAACCGCCGGCGGGACTATTTCCACCAGACGGAACTAACAACTTAACGCCTCGATAATGCCGCACGATGACGAAAATCACCGGCATAACCGTAAGCCGCGGCTGGTAAAGAATTTTAGGACGATCCTCGCGACTTGCTATTACGTCCGACTAACGAAACACGCGGTTGCGAAATTTCTATCTATCGAACTTGTTTTTCGTCCGTTTACACAGATAAGAGATGTTCCACGAGAGTTTTCTGGGCGGCCGAGGAAAATGTCTGAGAACGATGTGTTATAGTTTGATTAAACCTAGGATTTAGATAAAATCGTGTTTACTACTTGCGGTATACTGGCATAGAACTTTAATCTGTGTTACATGTACAACTCAAATAAGTTCCAATGTTTTATCCAACTGTAATGAATGTCACGAATGCTCGATAAAAGGGAATATATTAGATAGTATTGCAATAGTTCGCTGTTTTATAAAGGAAATATTATTGTACTATTATTAAGCACTTATTTATTAATGAAATTTGCTTGTAGACCATACTTATACTTGAAAATAATATTTAGTTTTAAACGACCACACATCTGTACAATTTTTTTAGCAAAAGAAAATGACGAGACACAAAAAGTAATTGTTAGATAAGCAACGTCAGAATCGGCATCTCTCAGTAACCGTATTGACTCGCATTACACTATAATCGTAATTATTCACCGTAAACATTGACGAAACAATAAGTCACAGTTCAATAAAGATGTGCCTATCGTTCAATCCAGGCCGGCAAGAAAGGAAAGCAGGTTCTAATTCATATTTTTTACGCGAGATTCCAGCTACGAGCACTCCAACACGTACGCAAACAGCTCGTCCCCGAGCTGTCCAAGAATTTTTCATTTGCAACGAATCTCGGGAGCTCAACGTGCTTTAAAAACAAATCACTCGGCGAAGCACGCGAACGTTTCCACTCTCTTTAAAATATCGATTGAAAATGAGTCGTTCGCTAGTCCCTTTCCTCTGCCTTTCGTTGGCCGAAGTGAGCTGACGCTGAGGCAGTTGGAAACGGATCCCCGTGCCGCAGGGGTGTTCGGAAAGAAAGGAAGAGGGCGAAAATAAAACCTCGTCCCCGGTATCGGTGAACAGAGAGAGAAAGATGAACTGGAAGAAAGAAACGTCGACATTCGTGAAATTCGGAATAAAGCTGGAAATTTCATCGCGGCTGGCACGCTGAAGCGTAGGTAGAGCTTCTGGCGTACAACCGGGGCAACAATGGCGTCTCGAAACGAGGGTACACCTTGCTGAAAATTGGGAAGCCCTTGGCGTGACGAATTATTCAAGGGATCGTAAACGCTATCAGCCGACGGCAGTAATAACTGCACATGATTTTACTACGGGAATAGTTTGATACCACGTGAAGGGGAAAAGCGGTAGGACGCTGTTGCTAAGGTGTGTGTTTAGCTGGCAGAAATGTATGTTTAAACACAGCACTCGTGTATTCAATAATCATTCAATAATCGTCGTAACCATCGTTATTCTGAAATAAATTCTCCTTTGAGTTTCTTGGTCTCAGTTGTCTCAGTTGCAACATGTTAGCAATCGCCACTATCATTTCTAAATTACGAAAGTTCAACATCAGTTACCAGGTGAAAGACCTCGTGTTCTAGTATCAGTTTGCGGAATCGAACATAAGGAACACAGTTAAGTCTACATAGCTGTAGCTGCAGCTGTAGCATGGCTACGTTCGCGTTGCGCCCAGCACGGCGCAAGAGTCCTTTATTAGCATATCGAGCTATGCCGCCGACGGGGGTGGCGTCGATAAATTCCCGAGTTATGTCAACGCAGATATATCGCCGAGCGATCGATTAGCATCGATAGTCCTGCCCGGAGGAGTTATCTGTTATTGTTGCGCACTGCCCACAGCAACGTTGCCTCGCGATCCGTTTAACCGGCTTCTATTCCATTTAGGGGCATGTTACCTCCAAAAGGCAATTCGATCGTTCGTTAAATGCTCCTTTAATTACCTTAAAGGAACCCTCGAATCCCCGACGTGGCACTGCCAAGTACAAAGCGACGCGCGAAAGGATCACATAGCACGCAAACAATGAAGAAATTACGTGGAGTAAGTGAAAAAGGAAATTCTTGACTTACGGTCAGGGCGCCGCGTCGACATTTTCTAATTAACGAAGTGACGTATTAATTAATGCTAAGCCTGCGTTATAAACTAGACGTTATTGCCGCTATTTAATCGAGAGATTCGACCGCGGGGGGAAATTAATAACTTCGCTGCGGCGAGCCCCATTCCAAGCCCCCCCAGAACGTCTAATCGATATTCAATTTTACGCCATGTGCTGTCTAGCATGACTGGCGTCGCCGTTCCGATAGCATCAATTATCCTAGGCATCGGTCTTTTGATAGATGGCATAATTCCGCGGCGTATATAATATTCTCTAGTCGTAATATTCTCTAGCGTCACAGAGAAATAGTGCTTCTCCCGATTCATCGGGTATAGCACGGGATCGCGTGACGCCGGTTCTTCCGCTCAATGGATATCCGGCTGAACGGGAATTGAACTTCGCGACTACGCGTATTGAGCTACCTAGGCTCATGCAAGCTGATGAAATTAATGTTAATGCGGTTCAGGTAAACTCCGTTTCTGCCGCCATCGTGCAAGATCCGATGTTAACGTCTACTTGCGGGGCTGGCTTCGCGAACTTCTCACGGATTCGGTCCTACTGATGAGATAGCAAATCCGAATTGCGGTAAACGCGGGCAAGTACCAAGGCTGTTTGTCTTCGTTTGCAACTTGTTCCACCCCACCCCCGTCTTGGAAAGCGGGAAAAGGGAACGAATAGAAAGGCGACATCGGAAATTACTGTTTGGCAAGCCAGAGATACGTTCAGTAAAATCGCAACATCGAAATGTAGGTTGAACGAGAATGAAATTTCATACGAGAAATTACTTCGGGTATTTCGAAATCATTTTCAAGAGCGTCCCCTTTGTACGATATTATTACCCGCAATTCCAATCGACAACGAAGTTCCTGTAACACGAAAAAACACACACACACACACACACACTATCCAAGCTTTCACCAAAGGTTGCCCGCATCGCTTCGCTCGAGCAAGACGCAATCTATCAAGCTCCTTTCCGCAAAACTCCCCGAATACAAAGTTATCTTCCAAAGAAGAAGCCACCCAAAGAAACCTTGACTGTTCCCTCGAGACACAGCCAAACATTATTTCCCTCTGATCTACTCATCCCCCGACGATAAAGGGGAGAGAGCAGCGTCGTTCAGCGGGGAGCAAAAAGGTCTCTCTCCCAGACTGATCGGCCAGGAACATTAAATCCCGTCGCGAGATCCGGCCGATTCGTGCGCGACACTTTCAGCGTGATTTTAAGCCGCAAACTTCTCCGTTGAAGTCTGAGCAACCGAGACAGGAGGCGGGGCAGAGGAACGAGCTTTCGAGTGGCGAACGACCCGCGAAGCCGGCAGCTTTACGCTCTAACGATAATCGCAATGACAAGGTTTTAGCGCGTAATAGGTTGCGGATAATTATCTGTAATCGGTCTTCCAAGGTGGAGGCGGCACTGCCGGCGGGAATAGATGTGCATCGGGAACGAAAGGAGAAAGGCGGGGAATCTGGTCAGGGGTCGAGGGTCGACTCACCGAGACGAGAAAGGCCGCCCCAAATGCAGTGACCCTCCAAAACAGGAATTGCGCTGTCTAGTTCATGTTCCATTCGCCACTCGACGTGCCTATTCACTTCCTGCCCGGTATCAAAGGCGAACTGGTGACTTCATCCACACGCTTGCTCCGCAAGCTGCCTGTTAAGCAACTGTGCAGCGCAGCCGGCCAACCTGTTACGTTCACCGTTCTCAACTTTCGTACGTTATTATCTCCGCGATGAGAGCACGGGCGTTCTTTTCGTGCTCTTTCTTGCCTCCTCTTTGTTCAGCCACCGTTTGTTCACCGTCAATGAAAGATCCGTCCGCTTCTTCGGGGCCAACTTAAGATCGCACGGCTAGCGTCGGCGAGCATGTGCTCGCGGACGACGTTTCCCGAAGTAACTACAAACTATTCTCGAATCGCGTTACGCAACGGTTTCTCGTGTACCGCCGGAAAGCAAGTCGCGAAATGCTCGGTGGACGTGCTGCGGACTTATTTCGATTCTCTTTCTGCTGGCGTTAACCATGAATACGCGGATCGTTTCTAAAATTAGGCGTGGACGTTTAAGACGTTAGCGAAACTATGTTACAGTCCAGCGTGCTGTAAACGTGAAACCGCGAATGATACCTCTTGAATTGTACACGCCGCCGAAGATACTTCGAGGTGATTTAAGGACGCTTAACTTCTACGTGTCCGTAAAATCGTTTCCGGTAACGTTCCAGCTTCCAAGGATTTAGAATGCTCTAGTGGTATAAAATGTGAGGTTTTCTTCTAAGGGTTTTACGTTAGCAAAGTCATACCATAACGAAGTCCTTAAAAAAATGTATAAAATGCCAAAATCACATTTTCACGAATCGATTCGAAATAAATTCCAAACTTTTTACTAATCGCCTAAGTAAAATTACATCGCCGCTGCTAGAACTCTAAACACAGAAGGCTCTACAAAAGGAAGCATTCACGAAGTCGCGCCACATTTCCTCGCCATGAAAATATCTCCTCTACAATTGCCTTATTCGCGCCTCACTATAAAACAATCAACGGCAACAGTGAAGCGTTCTAAAATATCGTCCATCGCGACGCCCGTTTTCACCCGCCGTATTTCACGCCGATTTATCTCCCGACCGCAAAGGTCAAATTCGATTCACCAGTCGAATCGTTTACGAATAGCGGTTAAGACGACGACACTTTCTCTCGGGTAGCGATGCTGCGCCACGAGGAGGAGACGGTCCGCATTAAGAACGTCTAATTAGAGGCAGCGCTACATTCATTAAGGACACAAGACGCCAGAGAGAGAGAGAGAGAGAGAGAGAGAGAGAGAGGAGTCCCTTAATTCTGCACCGCAGTTTCGTCTGATTTACGTCCTCGTTGTCGCTGTTGCTACTGCTACGAGCCCAGCGTTCGCTACGACTTCCTCCCTGTCGTCTTACCGGAATAAGCCCCAATAAGGTTACCGAATACAATTCAGTACACGACCCGCCGCCGTGGAATCGCTCGAGCACCTGAGAGACGCACACCGCCTGCCCTTTCTACGTAATCTACGTACTTTAATGCCGATAACGTTCGTCGGGAGAATCGAGGCTGGTACAGCGTTAGCCGCTGGAATGCGTAACATCCCTTCTTACGACCGCACTAGGGGATCCATTGGGTATTTTATTGCGCTCCAGGACCTCCCCTCTCCGAACACCAGGACGAGAAAGTGTTTCCTTTATAAATGTGTCCGAACGATACCGCTAACTCGATAGCTGCTACAGTTTCTGGTAATGAGGGTTCAGTAATTGGAGTTACTGTTCCGTGTTAAACGCTCGCTACAGATTACATTTGAATGCCGGCGAAACGCGTCGCGGGTCGCGGATCAAATGGCTCGTTATTACGACTAGCTATTATTGAACTTCTCCCATACTTATTCTGCGACGGTTGAACGACGTGAAATGTTCGCCCTGCACGTGTGCATTGTCCCCAGATTGTGTAATGTATAATGGTGATGCCAAAATTTGTTCGGTGCCTTGACTTTTTTTCTAAAAACAGTGTACGCTACACCGTGACCCAGTTTAAACTTTAAATAGGAGCAAGAGAAGCTATACTCTCCCGTGCTCGTTTAATTTCACGATACATCTGTCGCGGAGGTACGTTTAATTAATTTCATTAGTAAAAACAGAACGTTCTTGATACGGTTGATAGGTGTATCAAGAGCAGCAATAAACTATCCACATCAACACAACAGATTCTCGCGTCGCCGTGCTCACTCGAAGCAAACCGATATATCGATTCCGAGGTCCCGGGATCTGGCAGCCCCGCGTGGAGGTAGCCAGGGCAGACTGCCGTGTGTTAGAGGAGACCTCCCTAAGGGCAGCAATATCTCTGTGCGGTACGCAAGACGATGTCTGGTGACCCCTTCGATCGTGTAACGTCGACGACACGGGCTAGACGAGGAATATTTGCGCAACTATTGCGTTACGTTCCATCGGTGATGCATTTCGTCCCCTTCGCCTCGCGACCAAGAAAAGACGTCACGAAACGAAATGGTGTCCGGTTTCTGTGAAACGAAACGAGCCTAGCTCGGGCACCCGGTATACAGGCGCAGCAGTACAGATAAAACTGGCAGACCCGAGACGCCGCATTTTGCTTGGCCAATAAATGGCTATTTACAGTGCGGAAGGGATCGTCTATTGGCGAATAAAAAACAAAAGGACTTGGAGAATTTAATCGTACAGTTCCAATCTGCGAACGCGACAGAACGCAGTTTGTCTTCGGATGCATATGCAGATGGAATCTCGTTAAGCGGGCCCAGATGCAAATGCAATCTCGAGGCGACGCGCGACTACGTAATGAGAGAAGATCAGTTATGGGGTGAATTCGTGTAATTTGCACTTCCCAGCCTTCGCTTTTTCTTATTCGCTTACCCTCGCGCCGTTTCTTCGTTAACGCGCCACTGAAGCATCTATTCTGCGCGGCGCCTGTTTCTTCTCCAATTTTTTGAACGGCATTACCAGCTTGTGCCACTGACCCGACGTTATCGATCGCCGTCAGCCTCCCGCAAGATTGAAAGTATTTCGGCAGTACAGATTCGCCCAATGTTCATTGACTGTTCCACTGTGATGCGATTTAAATAGCCGACAGCTGATCGACAGCTTCTTTGGCGACTCGAAATTGCATGCGGAATTACCTGCGCCCGAATCCAATACTACGTCCTACTGTGTTCAGGAAACGATTAACCAAATCGTGGACTATATGCATGCTCCCGTCGTGCCGAAGGGACTTGATCACCGCCACAGATCCACTCAAGAAACCTCGAATTTGCTCGAGAAGGAAAAAAGTACGAAGGAAAACATTCCAGAATAGAATAAGATCTGAACAATGGGTCTGCGTTTCAATCCACTCCTCCACCCCCATGCCCATTGTCCGTTTTCAAGCGTACGTGCCCGACGTGCACGGCGATGCAAACACAGGCCCACACGATCCTTGAAACTTCTTCATGACGTAGTAATTTTTTCTTCATGACGCGACACGTGACTGCGCACGCAGAGCGATGCAACGTCTCTGCCAGGCGACTCGCGACGATCGATCACGCACACACTCGAGCCAGATTCCTGTGACATACCTGTTCTCTCACTAGCGGAACGATGTTCTTGAACCAGGTAAACGTGCCTACGAGCAATGTGTTGCTCCCCTGTCGTACTACGTTCTTAATGACGGCGCGTCGGAGGAGGAAAGAAAGCTCGAGGGGAGAACCAACATTGGAACGAACAGGAAAGGGAGTACGGACAAGTTGCATGGCATTCCGTGGATTCAACAAATTGCTCTAGTCTTGTTAGAAACAAATACTTAGCTGGGTTTCTAATGGTATTTTTTCCTTTTTTATTCTATGGCACGTTTATTCGATAGCTGTAGCAAGAAAAACCTTGGCAGTGTGCGGTCCGGGAAATACAAAATTTCGCGAGGGATGTTAATAATTCCGACGTGGCGCCTGTAAATTTGCGATGCTAGAAGAAGGTGTGCTGCCGTTAGTACCTGCGATATTATACTTCAGTTCACGGAGAGTTAGCGGGCGAGAATCGGTGCTAGAAGCGTTTAAAAAATGATTCCAAACTTTTTACTCGTTCCTTTCGTGCATACCTATTACGTATTACCACGATTAACACCTGATCGATGATTCTATACGTTGTCCGGGACATTTGTATTCCATTTGGACTTTTATTTTATACACTTGTTCCCCCGTTAATTGCGCGAATATTTCGTAATTCATTAACCGACCGCGACGTCTACTAATTTATTAGTCGCTGTCGCGAATGCGTAATTAAACCGTGGCACGTTGTAAATATTCAAGAGAAAGGAGGTGCGAAACGTGGGGGATTCGCCTTCGGAAACGCGAACTTCCATTCTCGCTGGTCTATTAGATGCAGAACTCATCTAGACCATTACTCCAAAACCAACTCTATCGCGACCTTCGGCCAGCGGTATTTTTTTAACGACGCCGTTGCGTAACAAGAAAAAGGAGTCTAAGAAAACCCAAAAGGCGAGAATACCGTAAAACTACGAGCACAGCCGAGGAGATAAAAGAGACCCGACAAGATCTAAGGCTTAATTAACCCGCAGAATTTAACTCAACTTCTCATTACACAAAAAAAAAGAAAAAGAAAACTGAGAATGCTAAGAAATTCCGATTTCAACTGACAGCCATTAAATATCCTTTCGCTCAAAACTCAGCCGAAGCGTCTCCCTCCGCCCACGCCGCATGTACAACGTATATACATATATCTGCTGCACGCATCGTCGGATGAAAGGGTTCACACGAGGCTCGTCTATCGCTTTCGACGTTCCTCTATCCGGCTACCATCGAGCCTGTCCTTATACCGGTCGGTATCAAAAGGGCCGCAAGGTATCAGCTGATCGTGGTCGCGCAGACGAACGCGCCGCATCCTAACGAGCCCTGATCGGCCGGCTTGGTCTCCTTCGGTCACAACGTAGCGTGACAGGCATGTGCGTAAGCTGCAACACATGACCGAGCACACGATCATGGAAACAGCGCAACTGCGACGGACAGCGAACGGGGAACACGCGACGATCGATCACGCACCGATGTAAACACACCTCGTTCCTCGGCTGTGCCCGTTCACCGGTGCATGCCGCCGCTTCCTGCCGCGAATGTCACTCTCCCGTGCGCCGGACGTGCCTCGTTTACAATTATTTCTCCGCTTCCTTGGCGGATGCCGCGAAACGGCTGTGACAGATTCTCGCGTTCCGCTCGCCATCCTCCGTTTCAGTTGCGACCGGTCGCTAATTACGAGGTAATGTAGTCGTCCCGGTGGTTTTCAGGTAAATCATGCTCTGATTAGCGGCGGAGATACGGGACGCGTGTGCACAAGACAGGATAAAGTAGCCGGGAGATAAGGGGATGCTCGTAATGGGAGAACGGGCTTCTTGTTTTGGTCATCCGGGGAACATTGTACGACGCGGAGATTGTCGAGGACGGGTCTTACGGCGGTAGCGAACGTTTCAATTTGCGTTATCAGGCAATTTTTGAAACGCTCGGGCAATCTACATGCGATATCTGGAATAATCCGGTGGGGGAGAAGCAGCGGAAGCCAAATAGAACGTTTCGTGTCTCTATGAATGTAATGGCGTTACGGTGAATCCGAATCGTGGCACATTTGCGTAACGAAATCGTAACGCTGACTAAAATGTAGCGGCCACTAGTTCTGCCACGAGCTAATGCATAAGCTTGTACTCGTGGATCGGAGCACGCGTATCCGCGGTGAAAATTCGACTCGCAAAGTGTGCGTTGAACGAGGAGGGCCGGGTAGCAACACGTGCATGTACACTTGCGATGATAAATTTCCACAATGCAGAAAGTCTATTATTGGAAACACAAAATTCCCATAAATCACCAAGAAGCCTGCAATCTCACGTTTGTTAAACAATCATTTATTCACTGCATAACAAATTGAGCACATCCGCGCGATAATCCCGCGGTTAGTTACGACACAGGCAAAGCGTGCAAATCACGTTATCTCCCGGCCGGCGGTGACAATCGTTGGAGAATTATCATTGTTCGTCAGATAACCAGTGGCGTGTCATGAAAATCTATTAAAACGATTTTAGAGGGGGTCGCGTTCTCGAAAATACGGGATTCAATGGTAAACGGACGGCGATTGATAAAGCTCGACCCCTTTTTTTTCTTCTCACGCGTCTACGTGCAGGAACTCCTGGCGGGAGAGCCGGCGAGCAGCCGATGCAATAACGCGATGGTGCACCCAGTGCACACACAGTGTCTGCCATATTGATTGGCTTGCTCAGTATTACGTAATGTCATTAACACGTCGCTTACACATGCGCTTAACACGCTCCGCGCCTCTCTGCCCCTTTTCGAGCCGACGTTCCCGCTGCATCCTCTTTTCTCTCCCTTCCATTCGCCGCCGCGTCTCTGTCTCGTTCCTCTGCCACCCGCTGAACCTGCACGACGCATCCAACGCGGGCAACAAAGAAAGAGGGCAGAGAACTCTGCGGAACAGATGGGATACCGCCACGTGGAACAGAGAGAAAGGACAGACACGCGTGCAGACACGTATCGCGGTCGCATAAACCATCGCAAAATAATGCATATGACGAGCACAGAATGCGTAGGCAATGGTGAACGTGTACGCGTGCCTCCCGTTGCACCTCTATTCGTATTCCGCCTCTGTCTCTCTACCAGTTGGTTCTTCTCGCTTGTACGAGCACACGCCTGTGCACGCACGGAATATATAGTATCGCGGCGTTCTCCAAAACTCTCCACCGAGATGTTCACCGTTGCGTGGCCGATCAAACGAACACGTGACATCGGTTTGCCGACGACAGCCACGCTGGGGGTGCACCGTGCAACCAGGGGATGCGACGCACGGTCGAACCGTGCGCACCGGGGATAATTTACCGTGAATATCGGAATATTCACCGGCTGATCGCCGCTATTACCGGATTATAAATTCTCTAGAAAGATATATGTATCATGCTGGATGCAAGCGCGGCGCGCTTTGAACGCACCGCGTCCGTGAATTATACACCCACTGGGGTAATAGGGTCACCGGTGCAAGGCACGCGTGCAGGGAAAATGTACGATGATTTTAAAGGGACGCTAGACTTTTCGCGAACGCGGATACGAATGAAAATTTTTAATCGCCCATCCTTGTTAAGTTAGTATGGAAAACCTCGAAGCGTTTCTATTTAAGTCCTTTATTGAAAGCGGTGTCCGATGAAACGTTACTCGAAAGACCTTTATACGTGCAATCAAAAAGTTGCGTCGCTCATACGAAATTGTGCAAGTGTTGTAATTTCATCTATATTTGCTTGGTACACTTTCCAACGATTTCGCGTTTCTCAGATTAATCTGCAACCGGTATGTATGCAATGACGTAGCCGCGATACGTCAATGGAAGACATCCGCATTCAGAAATAACTCTGGCTCTTTATTTTTAGTAGGAAATGTGCTGTTCGGCGTATTGAATGCCATGCATACGCATAACGACGTAACGTTACGAGCACCGTATTGTAAACGATCTCGGTTAATGTATTCAAGGTTAAGAACGCCGGCAAATCCCTAGCTGCAGAACGACTTCATAAATATGATCGCAAACGGGATTTCTCTTTAGGTTGCTAGTCGACGAAACGTGTCGCGAAAGCGAGCCGATCGTAATTCGATCGACGAAGAATCGATGAAGCGAGATCGGTTGGTCGGGTGTCGCGACAAATAAAAGTTGTTCAAAGTTTGCACGGCCCCGATCATTAGAATGCGCTTTGACGCGATTTTTGCATTCATTTCTCAGAAACCCCGTGCACGATGTAAGGTTTCAGTCAACGATCGAACATCAATTACGACGTCTCGACATCGACCCTTTGTCACCTGATGACTAAACCTGCGCCAATTTCAATTGGTTTAAATAAATTCAGTAAATGAACAGAAATATTACATAACTATAACTTATATATTGTAGGGATATGTTAAAATAATACGTTGTTATTAAAGTAGGGAATTATATGTATGGAATATACCTCCGCAGCCCTACTTTCGTATGCTATTCAGTCTAGTCTATTTACAGTGAATGACGACAGCACGAATACAGTATCATAGTTAAAATCTATTATGAAAAAGCTGTAAGGTATATGAACATTTGCCGAAAGAAATTCCTGTAAGACTTGAATACGTGAATTGCATAAATGTTTGCCAATATACGTACTACACGTACATTTGAAAAACAACCGCAATGCTTTATACAGATTTCATAGTGTAACTTGAATCAATATGTCGATCGAATACCTTGGATAATCACCGCGAATTGTAGAACGCTCCGATTTAAAATGCCAATGTTAATGTATCATAACCAACCGTTCTCTTTGTCTCTGAACTTAAAATCACATAACAAGAACAAATATCTCAGCCTAACGAAAGAGGCTGCGGCAACGAAAGTATTCGAATGGCAGAGACAGATTGTTTAATACTGGCTGAATAAAAATTCTGTAAAATATTGTGGATTATTCCTATAAACTATGTACAAACATCTATAATACTATTCCAAGCATCATTTGTAGAATTTGTATACATTAATAGATGTTCGTATATAATTCATTTAAATAAATCACAATATTTCACACAATTTCTATTCAATCGATATTACACTACCTCGCTACGTCTGCCCGTCGAATACTTTCGTTACTCTCCGTCTGCACATTTCATCTGTCAAAGTTCTGAGAGGAACTGGTTCAGCATTGAATCGAAACCCTTTTGGAACCGCAAATGTGAAGCTTCGCAGCAAGAACCCAGCAACGGCCACAAAGCAGTATTTCCGGTTCCTAATACTAATGCATCAACCGTCACGTATTTACGCGCAATTCTACGCAATATTCTGTTGCGTTCCGCACCACCTTCTCGTAGTGTTCTCGCAAACCGCCGTGCGGCTTTAGCAAAGCCGCGGGTGACTACGTAGGCGGCAGATATTTTTGGACGCTTTCATGAACTGCAGGCCAGAAATTTATATGGATGACTGAGAACACGATCGCGTGAGAGTCGATTTTCGCAAAAGGATCGGGGAAGAAAGGTGCAAGCTGTGTGCCCAGAATGGAAATGTTTCCGAAGAACGTATATGCATACACATTTTTCTCGATATAATGTATCCGTGAAACGCGCATACAAGAGATAGCTTCTCATCCAATGGTTTCCCGTCGGCATTCCACCTCCACCATCGTTCCCCAGGCTGTTCTCTTTTTCTTTGCTTCCGCAGCACCGTCCACGTCCACCTCCGTCTTTCCCTTAGCTTCCCTCATCTAGCGTGTTCAGTAGATTACTCAACAAGTGGCGGCCAAATCCGTCGTGGTCGCCAATCGTTATTTTTTTAGCACCAGCGTCCGAGTTCAGCCTCCTTCCGGTTATTGTAAGCCAGAATATTGGAGGAAGAAAAGGAGTTGCGCTTTGCGAAATAATAACTGTTTTGTCATATACTATATGTAGGTATTCGATCTAGGGAAATCTGACTTGGTAATGGAGAATTGTTAATGGAATATTATTTTCCTAACGTGGAAGAATTTCCAAGCAGAAAAAAGTAATTGTAAGTTTCTGGCCCCTCTGCTATAATACAATGTTACCTTAGGAGAAACTTGGAAAAAAATGTGTCTTTAGTATATGTATACTTCGAAACATTAGTAGTCTTTTAAATAATTCATGGTTTGGTCATGAAATTGCTGCGCAGTGTAAGTAGTAATAATACATTTAAAAAACTGGGAAACATAGTATCAATAATTATTGCCCTGTTGCATGCCCCCACTATGCAGTTAAAAATTACTAGCAGCTTGTAGGGCGCCACGGAATTGCGTTAGTCAGAGGACTATACACGAGCCGCTATGAACTTTCATCGTGAATATTGCAAGCCATCAACGATGGTAAAGATTCCCTCCAGTGAGGGTATGACGAAGTAAACTAGGCTGCATTATCGGCCATATAGACCCGGGAATAGATACGAGAGCGTGAGCAACGTCGGAAAACCGAAGGCACCGGTACAAAACGTAGTCGAAGTAGCACTCTTAAAACAAATCTCCCTCCTCGCCGCCACTCCATTCCTTGTCCTCCCTTTGACTCGCGTTTTTCTCTTTCTCCTTGGCCGTGGTACCACGTCGTGCCCCTCCCTCACCTTCTAGACCGCTTTCTAGCTGCACAGCTTCTCATCTTCTTATTGTCTCCTTTTTTTCGCCTTCTTTCTGGCCTTCCTTCTCGGGCTCTTCGTCTTATTTCCCTTTGTCTCTCTGGCGACTAAACACCCTCCGGTCCCTCGCGGCCACAGCCAGCCAAGACCCTGTAGATCTTTTTGCCACGAGACTTCTTCCGGTACAGTCATCGGCAAGACGCTGCGCTTTGAACGCCTTACCTTGGATGCTCGTGATCCCGGAGTCGAAATTTTCATTAGCTCGACCCGATTTCGAGCGTGAAACTCTATATTTCCTCGATCCTCCGTGGTTATTCGTGGCCCGAGTAAACAACAAAGGCGATCTCTGCTCTTTGGGCCCGAGACCGGACAGAAAATTGCAATAACGCGGAGTAGCGGCTTGCAAAGATAATTGTGTCGCCCAAGATCTTCAACTTTCTACGATTTCGATCCTATGATTCGGTTGGACATAGAAGGATGCAGAAAATGAAACACGCAACAAAAGTATAGCCTCGCCTGCACGGTGCGCTCTGAACAATTGTCGACGCACAGGAAGGGAGCACCGCATCGCACTCCTCGCGTGGTACGCTTGTGCACAAAAGCGTCTCTGAGATTAGAAACTCGCAACTCCGCAAAATGTTCCCGGTGACGACCGATGCGATGTCTGGCGTTTGTGTACCGCTGAGCAGAATATATTTTGCCGCCTTCTTATTTTATATTGGCAGCTTTTACGCGTGTGCCAAGCTTCTTTCACTCGTGGCCACCGTTCACGTTCATGTATCATATCGGTTCATCAAATCCAGCCCGCAAGTTCAAAAAGAAAGTACGCCGTTCCGTTGAATCGCCGATTAGACGAAGGAATACAGGTTCGAGGCGTGCAAGGATCAACGGCGTTGAATCTTGCAGCGTGATAAAGAGTAACGTTCACCTACCACGGAGCAACGATAACGATTGATAGGCGATATCTCCTACGACTAGCTGGAACTGTGTTGATGCGCAACGGGTTTTGCTATACGTTAGATAAGTGCTTTTTTTCTGCCACAAAAGCGGAGGTGATTCTTCCATTAATGGCGAATAATGCGACCGTGCGTATTACTAAAAGTCTCTTTAATTTTCAAATCATTTTAAAGAGCAGAAAATCCCACGGATTATATCTGATTAGCTGTGCATACATTTCCACAAAGTGTATCGCGATGCGAAAGAACACGAAGTGTTGGGGAGCGTTCCAATCGAACACGATAACCTCCGCGAGGATGTTTCAAGATATATCGCCCCGAAGAGAAAGCACCGACACTCGTGTGCAGATTTATAAGCGGCAAGGTAATTCGTGGTAATCAGAATTAATACCTTCCAGGTGGATCGAGTAACGACTCTATATTTCGAAGTAATACGTTAGTTCTCTTTATCGGTCGGTGCATGCTCTACGGAGATTATCATCTCCGGTATCTGCCGTGATTTATCTAGCCAATAATTTCGTCACACTGCAGAATCGCCTCGTCCTCGAGGCTGTGCACGAGTGCCATGCACCTCAAGTGTCTCTTCCAAAAATTCCAGAGTTCACCGTGCAGCGTTAACCGCAACTTCAATATTTGCCCGTTCGACGTAAAAAGATCTCCTTTCACTTCGCCAGCCACGTTGCCACGCCAAATTATACATGAAGCCAATTATACGAGCCGACAATTCAGCTTCGTATATTCATATTCTGGAGACATGCCTCCGGTTAGCAATTTTTATGAAAACAAAATTTCTACTTTATATTTTACTCCATCCACAAACGAAGCTACCCATTGTGTGAGATTTAAGAAACGAAATATCCTGGGTTATTTCTTTCAGCGAATTTTTCGACCCAACTGCGTGAAATTGGCGCAATAATTCCCGGACTAAGATCTCAGAATTTATTTCCAGGGGTATGGTATTTCGTCGAACAGACAGGAATCACGTAGGAGCCTAATATTTTACATCCTCAACATCGGCACTGCGTTTGAACTTCCCACTTGCGCCCTAACAAAGTATCACCCACACCACCCGCTACCAAATTTCAATGCTAGCTTTCAACAGCCTCCATAAACAAAAGTGTCCCCGGCACAGCTCCCCAGTAGCCGCCAAACATTTTCTCACGCGAGGTGCTCCGCGACCATTATCCGACGCGACGCAGAAGAGGGTCGATTCAGGCGATTCGAGTACGTTGTACACCTAGCAAAGTCACGAGTCCTTACGGTCACGTGCCAATGAAACCACGTACACAGGGTGTACCTTGACGAGTGGGCGAAACTTTTGCCAAAAAGTTTCGAATGTCTCCAGGTATTGGACTTTTTATCGAGAAAGTTGTTAATCAGAGGAGCAGAACTTTTTTTTACTTCATACAGCAAGTGGCGGTCTCGAATAGATAATTATTTTTTCACGGCGAGAATTTATTTTCTATCGTCGCACCACAGCGCATTTTGAATGAAAGGAAAGGGACTGATTTATGATTGGGACCTAGCCTGGGTGCGTTTGGAGAGTGTTTTGCAAATGGGCAATCTGGACGACAGACGATGGCTGGTGGCCCGACGCTATTCAACTATCGAATGTCCAAGGATTGACTGTTTATTAGGGATGTTTTGAAAGTGAATGAATGAGACTGAACATCCCGTTGACCGACGATGGCTGGCGACCGCATTGGGTCTTCCAACTATCTGGTGTCGAGGGATTGTTTATTAGTGCCGAGTAAAGAATACATGTGGCAATCGGCTTGTAGCCGTATTACCAAGGAATAGGGACTCTCTTCCTGGAGGATCTGGCCACGGAGTGGGGAAGGTTCTGCCTTTTGGTAAATGAACTGTGATTGACCACTCAGTCTTTACCCCAGAATTGACCGGGAAAGAACTACCTCTCTTACACCTCACCTTTAATACAACAAATTCTTAACACGCGCGTGCCGGCTGTCGCACGGCCTACCTTTATTAACCTCGATACCTGGTTCGCAAAAATGTTGGTGCTGAGTACGACCATCATGAAGGGTCGCGACGCAACAACGAGCCCATTAAGAAGTAACCGTTCTTCGACTAACTGGCTCGATACATGTACGTGCACGGTACGGTTTATCCTTGGTAAGGTGTGCGTGGTAGATCTACCGTGTACGACCACGTGTACGTGGCTGCATCATTATAGTGTCTATCTAGAGACTGACCTAACCAATAGCGCGGTATCACCACGGAAATGTGACCCAGTAGCTGTCTGCCAGGGACTACGTGCGCCATGGTTTGATACAGCACAGAAGCTCCAACGAAATAGACGTTTTATTCGACGCACAACTGATTTACTCCGATAACGTGCGCGCTGGTGATAATGGCGGTGAAACAGGGGAATCAAAATGAAATCGAAGGAAAAGAGAAAAGTCAGAACACAGTAATGAAAAGTGTACAACAGAACTAGTAAAGGAAAAATACGTTGCTCGAGCGGTACGATAAAGTTACTCGAATCAGTAAAAACGCATCGGTATTTATGTACCAATACAGAATGAATTACAGTACAATCAATGATTTCGTTTACTTTATGGGACGCTTAAGAAGCACCTTTATTTATATCACAAGCGAGTATGTATTCGAAATTAACTTTTCGCTTCTCCCGAATTTTTCCGAGAAGCAAAACTTTATCTCTCGAAATGTTTATAAAAAAGGGGAGCGGGGGAATAAACTGCTGTGCAAGGAGCAGCTGAAGCCAAAGATCTTCCCGAGGATCGGTAGGTATTCGTGTCCAGAACGGAGCGGTGCTCGTAACCTTATCGGGATCATCCGAAACGACCCATTGTCAGTACGTGGTTAACCGTGACTATCTAAATTAGAATCAGTGTTGTGTCACACGACACACTAGCTTCTTTCGTTCCTTGCCATTCATAGAAGCGACCTCCCGGCACACTGCGCACAGAGAGGCCCCTAATCTTTTTGGAGCGAAGCTTTTATATCGCGCTTTAACAACTCACGCGCTGGCGCGCTCGCATCGGTCTTCGTTCGGTAACAGATTCTCCAAGCGAATTCGCGGCTGGCAGGATCTATCTGTCAATTGTGAAGGGTTTTCGACAGACTCGGAAAGGGGGGCGAGAAAGGAAAACGGGACCATAGATTATAGATGATCGTGGCAACGCGATAAACGTAAAAAAGCTAGATAGTCGTAATGGGCGTAAGAAAGCGCAAGGTGATAGCTTTTGTGCTGACTGAATGCCGGGATAGGTTCAGTTACGGTAAAGACGGACGCAAAAGTGAAAGAGATACGAGAAAGAATGGAACGCTGAAAAACATGGGAATAGAGAACGGGGGAAAGTGGAGGCGAATTGTTTCGCGAACAAACGCAACGCCATTCTCTGCGTTATTTATACCGTCATCGCCTTTACGCCACTCGCGAGCGGTTACAACTAATTTGAATGCCATCGATTCGATAGACCGACCTACCTACAACAATGCACCTCGTATTATAGCGGTCCTTAATAATAGAAAACCGTGCCACATTCCCCGTTTCGCAATTAAAGAGTTTTAAATTACGCCTGCGAAAAAGTCCGGCTTACCCTCCTAGCGCCAATTCGAGCTGGCACTTATTAGGTTTAACGAGCCACTGCGAGGCGGACGCGCGACGATCAATCGCCCAACGGTTAATCAGGAATTAAATTAGACAAAGAGATGCGGACGCGTTTGTTTCCTTCGGTAAGATCAATTGGGAGCATCGAAGGTCCCGCGGTGGTACAAGAGACACCCCCTGATGAAATCCTAATTCGCAGTCCACTTTCTATCTTGCAATTATTCTATCAAGAAGACACGTTTTTTCGAGCTGCACGATCGATCGTTGGACAAATTGTATAGCGTTATAATGAAGTTATTCGAGTGTCGCCGGGAGGCTGCAATTTCGTATGCAAATGGGGGATTATCAGTAGGAAATCGAGTTTCATCTGGCCGGGGTATATCGGACCGAACAGCGAGCGTAACGACCTAATAACAGAGCAGAATGAAAATCTACCGGTAATCGCGGCAACGACGCGAAAAGAAGCAAAAGGAGCCACGAACGAGATCTACCAAATTTCCCCCGATCTGAATAATAGCGGCGGGAAAATGCACGCGAGGCCCAGCTCCGATAATAAACGTCTCGCTCGAATGCAGTTCTAGAACGTGTGAGAATGCCGCATCCGCGGCTCAGAGTCACACCTCACTGCCGACGTAAAGTGGACGAACCCCTTAATTGGAAACATTGAATGAATTCGAGCGTAGAGGACGCAAACGGTATGGATGAATCGAAGGGAAACGGGTATAGAGTGTAGAACGACGAACAGACGGATGGAGAGCGAACGATTCACGATGAGAGAAGTCGGCAGGGGAATGGAGAGACAATGTATAACTATAGTGTGCGACACTGTCGGTGGCTACTAGGTGGTCGGGAAAAAGCGGCTGGATAATTTAAGTCCGTACGATGCTCGTCGAAACGAGGAAAAAATGATATTTCAACATTGGCCTACAAATTGATGCACAGTTCTTGCTATTACAGTTAGTTACGCATGCTGATTGATCAGCGGAGTTCATGATTGTGCGTTTTCCTTTGATTTTTGCAACGAGATGGAAGTAGTAATTTAGCCGCGCTCGTTCGACACGATCTGTGTTAAAGTGTGTTCAAGTGGTACATCGGGTTTCGATTATCAAACTGTGCACTTGTTTTGACATTACACGGGGCATTGCTGTGTATTATTCAGCGTTTCGTTTTGGATTTTTGCTCACTTATTGTTAGGTTTTTTTTTTATGCAGCCGGTAAATGCGAGACTGTTTTAAAGCGCTGAAAATAATTGTTGTGCGATTGGCTATCAACGACGGGGGTGGTCCGTCGTTTAATAATTTGAAAAATTGATTGGTAGATTAATTTGTAGAACTGTGATACCCTTCTGCTAAGTATTGCATGTTCCTACACTAGTTAACTCTTTTCAGATCACCCTATACGACTATGTGCCATTCCGATACAGCGCGGGAAATCTTCTGGATGCTCACCTATGCATACTGCAACGCTGCTCCGATACATCGATACTATCGTTTGCATACTTCCAACACTTTTTCTCCCTCATGGTCGCGAATCATTATTTGCTATTTTTCTTTTTCGATTTCCACGAGTAACTACTATGCCATTCCATTGAATCCTTGGAAATGAAAAAAGGGGGCGACGCAGCCAGGCTTTAAATTAATCGATGCTGCAAAAGCGACGAATCCTTTGGAATCGAGTAACAATAAGATATTGCCGGTTTATCGAAGTTTAGTCAGTTTATTGCTCTCTATGCTTCGCGGTTCGCCAAGTCTTCCATAGCTACAGTGAATCTCTATTCGTAGCATGGCAATTATTGCCCCTTTGTCGAATTACGAAGGGAACAAGAATGTTTGCATGAGCGAGAGGCGCGAAAATAACAGATCAAAGCGCGCGTGAACCAAATCCACGAGTGGATCTCGCGAGTCGCCGAGGGGTTCAAGCAAAAGTCTATTTTAGTGCGATCTCTCTTGAAATTTCGCCTCGCACACCTTCGACCGCAGTCGTCTCCTTCTTATTCTGACGCACATAAAATCACATCCGGCGCGAGTCTCGTCTCGTTGTGCAGTACAGTTCAAAGACGACCGATAACAAACGTTATCGAGGGACACGTAACATAAACATTTATGCTTGCATCGACGTTATCCTCCCATACCCTCCCCGTCTTACTTATTCAATTTTGTCGCTCTCTATCTTTCGACTGGCTTGCCCGGTATTTCTCAGCCAAACGTTGCTGGGAGCAGCAACGTAAATACGGAATGAAAAACACCGGCCCGCATCTGGCGCGGTGCTCGAAGGCAAGCAAAAAGAAAATCCTGGCGAAAATCGCGAAAATGATCGATCGAGGAGGTAGCTAACCACAGCTTAAGCGACTAATTCGCCGAAATGTAGAAAAGAATGAGTGTGACTCGTCGAGAGGAGCAGTAGAGATATTGTGCAGGTACATTTCTAGAAAGTTTTACTTTTTATGGCCGCGATATTTATATTAGAAATTGTTTATTTCTTTAAATATCTGCATGTTGGAGTCTTTAATCATTCAAATATTTTGGAGCAATATGAATCGAATGAGTTCCAGTTGAATGAACGATACTGTGGTTAATTTGAAGAATGCGTTTGACTGAAGTACGTGTAAATTGTTCTCGAGCCACAACAATCGTAGTAGTTGACGAAATTAATTTTGAAAATTTCTGGCGGAAAATTGTACAGGGGAGTAAACAGGAAATGGTGTCTGGCGTGCGATACTTCCTAGTTTAATTGAAACAACTCATATACACTTATCGGACAAGCAGAGGAATCATTTTCGATAACGACATAGGTCAAGCTCATGACATGACCCAGATCGGCAAGTCTGGGTGAAAATTAATCGATAGTACTGAGTTCGCGAACAGGAAACCGTGGGATGGTTTTACGAATAAAATCTACCTTGAACGATAGAATCGAGTTACTTTAGCAAAGTATTTGCAATGCCTAAAAAATACATAGATCAATAGATTAAGAAACCAAGTCCTTTCCATTGCGCGTTACTGTTACTTCCATTCCATTCACAAATTTCACGAAATCAATCATCGAAAGATTTTATTATTGTATCTCAATTAATTATAGATGCAGCATCCACGATGAAACAGTTCATTTCTTAAATTTGATATTCGTAGGAAGCGGCGTTTGTGATTTCTCAATTATTCTCTCAATTATTTCATGGATCTGAGAATAAAAACATTGTTTTTCTTCGCAAAGGGCCAATCTTATCCAGTACAAGGGACCGAGATAAACACAATGATACAAGCGTATCGCGACAAGACTTGAACCGATAAGACGACCGGCAATCGCATGCAAGTACATTGCATATATGCACGAAATTCTTATACGAGCATTACGCATCAGTACAACGCGCGTCTTGTTTGAGATTTGCAGTTCGACGAAATTAGATGCGCTTGGGTTAGAATGCTCATCAGCCACGCGTATCACTGCTGCTACTGCATATGAATACGCTTCGCGAAATATGCTCACTGTGAAAGATGAGAGACACACAGGTACTTAAAATGCATGGAAAATACGATCAATCTCTTGCGTTTCGAAATTTATTTAACGCATAAATAAAATAATAGTTATTATCATTCATGACACGGAAAAGCAGAATAAAATAGTATTTAATAGCGTCATAATTTAAACTAACTAAATTACAGAACGGGTTGCACTAGGGATTAATAATTAATTTGAGCCCAACAGGAACCGTATGTTTTTGTGAGATGATAGTACAGTGAAATTGTTAATAGAAATAATATTCGTTCAATTAAGCGGAACGAGAGTTTCGGTAGCATGAGAAACTGGCATATATTTAGTTATTCTAAACGTACTACGCAATAGACCCAATAAATCTATACGAAATGTGCGTGCATAACGCGTAATACTGGTACTTGAAATCTAGGCTACGTAACTATGCAATATGCATGTTTTATTTAGACTGACTTTTCCTCTTTTTTTTCACATAATTCGCGTGTCACTAAAAGTAAGCTCGCGTGTCGGTACTGGTGGTTGGCAACCACTGATTTGAGGTATGCAAAGTACTCGGTGCATAGTTGAGTTTGGTATAGAAATAGACTATCTTGAGCGTGAAAGGAAAAATCCACAATAAAATACTCTGTGGAAGTCAACGGCAATTCGAATCTATCGGATGCTGGTGCTCCGATTTGTATTATCAAGACGATTTGGGCAACACAAATAGATAATTCACAGGGTTCAAGGAGCAAATACAGTGCTCGATCGTTGGAACAATAAGTTTAATGAATTTAATTGGAAACTTTGATGAAACACGTGTATGGAACAGAGTGCCTCTTGTTCGTCGAAAACCGACCGCGATGCAAGTGCCTGCTAAATCTGCCTCTCATAAGCAACATGCTATGTATATGTTGTCATGATAAAGCAAGACTCAATAAAATGTTACACGTCGATGGAACAACAAAAGCTTTATTCGCTCGTCCAAACCAATCCTCAATGAAAACGTTCCACCAGTCACGCTCTCGGGCAACAACGTGCAAGTTCCGATCATCAATCACGATAAACTACACGCGTGTTTCTTCTCGTTGATTTGCCACTTTCATCGCGACATTTCCCCGCGGAGCCCGAGCGGCCGCGTTGAAAAAGATCTCGCGGAAAAGGAACAACAGGGGCTAACAAAAACATGACGTTGAAAACGTAAACCAAAACGATGTCACAAGAGTCATTGACCTCTCTTTATGTTAACAAATACGCTGCGCTAACAAGCAAGCCGTCACGGAGAGACCCGCAAGCGGTCACCTATGTCGCTGGAAATAAATTAGACGCCCCTTTCGACCTAGTTGCGTAATTAAGGCCCCCTTTAGCGGCTTTCAAACGAACGAGGAAGAGCCGAAGAGGGACAAGTACAGTGGGCACACCAGTCAGCTGACCGATCGACTCCCTCTTTTGCCTTCCCTTCCGCTCCCACCTACTACCATCCTACAATCTCGACGGCCTCGTGCTGTACCCTTTCCATCCTGACAGCCTGTCATTTACTTCTTTTCATTCACCCCGTGTCGACGAAAGTGCTGCAGCGAAACAAGCGCGGTCGTGTCTTCGTCGACCGTTCAACTTTTAAGATTACCGCCTCCTCCGTCTTCGCCCCTCTATCTTGGATAGCCTGACGTAACCGAATTAAACATCCGTCTGGCCCGATCGAAAATTCGACGTCGGAAAGAAGCCGTACCCTGGGCGGAACGGTGTACAGCTTCGTGATTCGATGCGGTTCCAAAGCAATTCCGTGTCCAATCGTGATACCCACCGATTGGATTAATATTGGCTCCGCGCAAAAACCAGAAGGAACGTGCACCGTGGAGTATTAGCCAGCTAGCTTGAGAACGACGCGAACGGCGTTCTGCGTGCCATCAATCGCGAATTCGACGACCTCGACGCACCAAAATTGAAGTCATCCGAAGCTCGTATACCTTGTTCACGATTTAATACGCCCGATGAAATGAAATTGGCCCCGTGACAGCCGACGCGGCGTGTCTCGCGCGTCCCTCGGCTATACTGTGAACCGTGTTTTCGCATTAGCTACTTAAAGTTGCGAGTGCGAGGGAATTAAAATGAAATTCGTGGAGCGGTTCGTTGGAAATGTGGCACGCATCCCCCAACCCCCTTGCTGTCCGAACTTATTCCTCGCGCACTCTGCGTCATTAGCGGGCCGTTAATACGCAACTTAACGCTTACCCAATTCAACCCAGACCTACCTAACGGCCTATTTATAGTTTACTCTGCGGTGTACCGCGCTACTAATTGGCGTTAGTTTAAGAGTGCCTGCGTGAACGGCGACAGGCCATCCTGTGGCCAGCCGGTCACCTCGTTTCGTTCGTCGTTCGTTCAGTCAACGACGATTCGCCGCGTGAACCTCCTCTGCGAGTGTAAAGTACGCGAAAAGAAACTAGATTATTTAGAACGAGGCGAAATTTCAAGCGAGATGAAACTCGAGAGTCTGCGCGAAGGAGGGAAATGAATTCAACCTTACGGCTCGTTCCCTCATTTTGTTTATCGCGGCCAACGATAACTGCGAACGAGGCAGAATGCCCCGCGGAATCTTCGAGATTTTGTACGAAACGTATTCGTAAGCGGGGCGTGCGGCAGAAAGGGAAACGCAATGAGGAAAAGAGCTGCACGAAAAATCACTCGATTTGCAAACGCTCGTTAACTCCACGGCATCCCCAAAAGACGCGCCGGTAAATTTTCAACGATTCTCTATCTTCCGCTCTTCCAATCCTTCCGTCCCTGTCTGTACACCCGTCCGCCTATTAAAACGGCCGGGTGCAATTACGTTTAAAAATAGCGAGAGAGTCGAGGAGAGTCTGTTGCGCTCGATTGCATCAGACACCACGACGACGACGACGACTACGACTTTGGAGTCGGAAAAACGTCACAGACGTTTGCCTATCCCTGGCTTACAATCGTGTTTTTCTTCCCGTCGTACGCTGATAACGTTTTCGTTCCGGCTTCGAAGCGCCCGCTCCCGCCGTGATTATGCCTGGCAATCGCCGGAGAAGTTGCGCGAATTTTATTTCTCCTTCGGTTTTCCAAACGCTAACGAGACACCCGAGAAGATTTAGAAAATTGTAGAGACGACGGAGTACGGCGAAGGCGTTCTAAATTTGGACAAACTGTCGTAGATAATTATATAATAATTATTTTAAAGAAATCGTGAAAATTAATTGCGAATTAATTTTCAAGCCCCTCGATTTAATTGAAGAAAAAGGCAAACGGTAAGTGGCAATCATCGAATAAGAATTGGTACTGTCTGAAGTGTAGCACGGCTGGCCACTGACCTTTTCTACTTAAACGTATCTAACGAAACCGAAAGAATCGCAAGTGTAGAGAGATGCATGTCGCAACATTCTGTCTAATCGTTTTATGCATTCAAGGCGATTCGTAGTTTATTGAAAAAGGTCGCTCGATATTAGGAACGGGATATTCCCTTGCTGCGGGGTATTACGTGAATTATATCGCTTTCACTGCGATCCCCCGCGTGTACCTGAAACAATAAATTATTACGTTCGCTCGGAATTAGAGAAACAATGCGCGGTAGCCAGGAACACGACGGTAAGCAATTTGAGTCGGGCGTATTCACGTCGCAGCAGTCGTTTTTCGTCAACACAACATGGCATTGTCGTTAACTGACGCAGAAAGCGATGAAAGTTAGGCACAAGCTGATGCACGTTTGTACGCTTTGTAAACGTATGTAGCACAATGTTTCGAAAATACCTGGAACAAGCCCAAAGTGTCAAGAAACTACTTGAATGACTCGAGATTTCATCCCGCCCGGTAATGAATGCCACGTGCGTGGAGCAAAAGCGAATTACAAGATGAATCCCATAATCGAATGGGACAATCGGAGCATTATCACTGTCTTAAGTTTCGTCTTACTTATCCATTTTATTATAATAAGTGCGCTTAAAAAATATACGTAAATATTCTAACTTGAACGCAATTAAGTAGTATTGCCCTTAGGTTGCGTATACCCGTACAGCTACCCGTACAAACATTCAGAAAATATGTTTCACTCAGATTTTCTAGGCTTCTCTGAAACACAGTGATTCTTTTTTCAAAGCAAGTACAGTTGCTGCTTTTCGTGCTTCTCGTTATGATAATTTTCCTAAAAGCGTATACAATTACCGACCAGGAAAGCGAAGCGAGGAATAATTGAGTTTCTGGGCACTCGTGCAACCAGTAAATCGAGACACTTCGGTGCCAACCAGAGTAATTCTCGCGCAGCGAATTCGACGCTCGAAATCGCGTCAAATTCGTGTGTCATCGCTGTCGAACGCCACCGCGCTCGACATCTCTATAAACTATTTTTACGTAGCCGCGAACGTAACCAAGGAAAGCTTCATTCCACGTGTACATGCGTTCACTCGAAAACGTACGTTTTACCCACTCCCACATACACACACGTGCTCGTGTATATCTGCGAAACTCCGAGTAAAAGGTCTTTTGGTGAGTACGTATGTGCAACGACTAAGTATGACACAGGATTTCTGAAATCACGGATACTGTGGTGGATTAAGGTAACACGGCTCGTAATCTCTGCGAGACGGTAAAAAAGGAAAGAAGGGCAAACGTGAAACGGAGGGCGAAAAAATGGCGCACATCTCGGATATCATTCCATATTCGAGCACGTGCTCGCTTTATACTGTGACGCGTGCACGTACAGGGTTCTACGCGATAAAATCGTGAATGGCGAGATTGGAGCTCGGACCCACGATAACTCTGGATACGACGCATACAACCGGCAACTGAAAAATGTAATTGCTTTAAAGCGTGACTACGCGAAATGTGGGATTTAAACGGCCCACTGAAGACAGTCGTAGGAGGATAAAACGCGGCCAGATCCTGGATAGCGTTATTTTTGGGAAATACTGCAAAGATACGGCGGCGTGATACGATGAGCTTAGTAATATTTTTGTTTATTCTCGATGAGCTTGGAAGAGCAGATTAAGAAGCGAATAATGCGGCAGCCTAATTGTTCTTTGCCGTTCCCTAAATGTTTAAAACGCAGTGGGTCATTACCGGTTATGTCGGGAGTTCTTATCTTTCTTGCTAATTCTGTCTTTATTGCTATCGTTACATAGAACTGTTGTTACCCTGCACTGGCGCGGCATTGTCGTAAACGCGTCATCAACGTTAACTATTATTCGCGTCCGACAATGAAAGCCAAGAAAATTATGCGACCGCAGTAAGTACCAAACGTATTCCCGGCTTTGTTTCACAGATATTCAAACTGTAAACTCTAAAATATCCGGCCACCTTGTTCGAACAAATATTAAATATTACTATAGACTCGGTATAAAAAAGAAATTCACTTTCATGGAAAACCGGTTTAATTATTCTTACGTCTCCGACACCGGTGCTCGATTAATTTCTCAAACAATAAATTGCACGTTCCGCCGCGTTTTGCCTGCAGGTTCGGCGGCCCTGATGATTAATACGCAATCACTCTTTGCCCAGGGAACCGCGTTTTGAAATCGCATTACGTATAATATGTACATTGATATACGTCCTGCGAATAACCGATTGAATCGGCAAACACGGTGTACAGTTAGAAACGTCTGCCGTGACAATGGGCCGAGACCCTCCACGGGAATCAAACATAAACGAACGTGCGGTCGCGACGATTGGATTTCGAGCGGAACTCCAGTCGATCTCTTCCATGCGAGACCGAAGGACGTGGCTCAACGAAAGCACGGTCCTTCGAGATACGAGAACGGGAAATCTCTTGTACAAGCTCGTGTTTCAGGCCCCGCTTTAAAATGTGCAACAAGAAAGAACTGCAATCTATTTCTATGAAGACTATCCTAGTCTCTCGAATTACTGTATCCGCAACTGAGAAGCCTGACGGTGGAAGCTAGATTTTTTTGCACGATTTTCTGTAAGAACGTCGGTCGAATGGAAGCGGAGTCGTGAAAGTTGTAGGAAGTAGGTAGACTTATATTTAAATTGGCGACAATTATTTTTGGTATATTGCAGCTACATGAAAATGGAGACATGAAAATTGTTAGACGTAACTTAAGTAATTTGCAGTTAAATATCTTAAGTTGGCGATATTTATTTACGATCGAGCATTGAATTAAAAATTGCGTGAACGGGAAGGTCCTCTTTGAGAATACAGGCAATCTTTTGGCTGATGAATAGCGCGTCATAAGATTAAGGAATGCACTGGTAGCGCACGTGTGAAAAAATCACAGAGTAGCAGACCTGGGGGGAACAATGATTGAGAACAGAGAATGGAAGAAGTGCTTGGAAACCAGAAGAACAAATAGCAGAGTAGTAATGCTAACGAGGATTGACAAGATGTTATATAAACGTCATAATACGATTTAAGAGTAAATGAATTTAGTTGCCGTTGTATACAGAAATAAATCTACTATCCGAACTGTCGCCGCGCAACTAGAAATTATACAATTATTCTCCAACAACAAGACTCTTAAAGTGGCTTTCCAATGAAGCAATTATTACTAATAATCGGACAGATGAATTATATCGACAGCGGTGTTCGACGATTCCTTATTCTCTATCTCCATCTCCCTCTATAAATTCAGATACTTGACGCTGTATTATACGAAGAAAGTGCACTTTCACTCCGTTTGCTTTTAACCTAGTATTTCTAGAGAAGACACAGAAACTCGAATGATCTCGATGGTGCACGGGTGTTTGCGTAACACGCCAACTCGGTACCGGAACCAGCGATTCCGTATTACGTTCCAGCACGCGGGATTATGCGGCTCGTAATGCGACACTGCTCACAAGCCTTGCGAAACTTCGTACGCCACGGTGAAGCGATCGGTGAAGCAAACTCGAGCTCCATGGACTCGCGAGGACTTGGATACGTATGCTCGTTACACTTAGAATCGTTACACCGCAACGCACCACGAGGTCTTCCGTGCCCGAACGCTTCATCGTGGACACGACAACGGAAAGAAGAACGGAACCGGGCCTTTCTCCCCTTGTCTGCTATTTCTTTTTTCTGGTACGACGACCCGGCCCGCCTCGGGAACGAACTCCTTTTCAGTGGGAAAGCGTGGAGTGGGACTGGGGCAAAAGAATCACACGGATAGTTAATAGAATTTAGCGTAGATTATCTCGGATCGTCGTAATCAATGTATGTGCTGGATGCTTCAGAAATACATGGTCGATTCATGCAGCAGCGCGATGAATTGCCTTTCGGTGTAAATAGTTGCAATTGTTTCAGATTAGGGAAGTCTAAGTGGCAAGCAGATTTGCCAGCAACAAAATTTATATTTCAATGGTATTTCTGTTTGAAATCAATCACTTACGATTTTACTTAACGCGAATGAACGTAGGACACAAAAGTCGTTCGTGTCGGCCCGATTATTTCGACGAGTGCAATTACATATCAAGCATATTGTTTCAAAAGTTACTCGTTTCATGCTCGCGGGCAGCGATAAACGGTAAAAGCATCGTACTGCCGGCTAAAGTATAGTGCTCGCAGGCGCTTTCCCACGGTTACCATGCAGCACACACCGCATCTTTGTACCTATGAACTTTTGCGGAACACAGCGGCGCAAAACACAGTTTACGATGGTGCACCGTGCAACGGCCGGACGACTGCTCCGCTTTTTCTACTTCAGACACGCTTTCTCGCAGCGTCGCCGATGAAAGGAACTCTAAACCGGCGGAAATGGAGCGCGAACACGGCAACGATCGATTATTGTTGTCCGATAATTCGGTAGCGAATTCCTGCTGCCCGGACGTTTCATTCTAACAAACATAGTTCCCAACAATTTTCACCATTGAATCCTCGAACGACGGACGATAATTGTAACGAGGAGATAGGCGCACACGCACCGAAAACTAGAAAACGCTCGCAATTCCTGACGCGTTTCTTCTTTTTCTATGGTCGTCGCGTGCAATCGACTCGCGGGAAAGACCGACTGGCGAAGCGGAAAAGAAGAGCGACAAAAGAGAGGACGAAACGAGATGGAGTTACACGACTTACGTAACGACGGGCAAATAACGCTAATGAGCCCGCTCTGCCTTCCTTCCCCCCTCGTTCTTTTCAAACTGGACTCATCCCAAGCGACACGAACTTACGGAAACTATTTCAGCGGATCATAATCGGGGGGAAAAAAGCGACGGGCACGTTTCCCAAAATATTAATGCCGCGGAGTAGCGGCTAAGGTATTTGTGACACGGCGAGATTATGCAACGCTCAAGAATTGCTCCGGTAGCTTGTACATTATCATGGTATGTTAATGATCGAAGAATTAGCTAATGTAAAAGCCGCATACATTATCATGCATTAGTTCGAGAAACTGATATTGCGTTTCGTTGCTACACTCGCTGCGTCGAATTAATTTTATCGCGCTAGGATACTAATTTAGTAACGCAGCCAATCGCTCGTAATCGTTTTACTTTCTGTTCATGAATAAGTAACAGTTTTTCTTATACCAAACAACTTTACTTCGTATGCGCGCAAAGTGGAAACTAAATTGCTTGCGATACGAAACTCATGGTTCCAAGATAACCAGTAAAAGTTGCCAAATTATTTGCACGGGTGCAGATCCCACGTGCTTTCGGTGCAAGAACAATTCGAACTCGTAACGTGATTACGATAAAGTACTTTCCACAAAAGAGTGTCGTCGAGGTAATCTTGATAATTTTGCTCCCTAGTGAGGTACTCGCGAAGATAACGAGAAACTGTGAAAGGAACTAAAAAACGAAGCTGAATCCTTAGCGTTCAACAGGGTCACTTAATTTGAAAGGATTTTTTCAGTATTCTGTGCATATATTGAATATGTTCGTAACGCGCGAGGTACCAAAAGTAGAAAAATCGATGCACAATCGTTGAAGAATTCAATTCCCAATCCCACTGTATCACAGAATTGTAACACCGACATTACTGAATTACCACCTGTATTTGAAAAATTATCCTTTCAAAACTGTGCACGCGATCGTCCCGAAATAAAAATGATCTCCATCCGGAATGAAAAACCCTTGCAAAGCCTTTCTATCGGACACAAAACATTTGCATTCCCCGCACCGCTTGTCAGGTCATTTTCTCTCCCATAGGCGACACACAGCAACCGTAGAACGCGTTCGAGTACGATTTCTCCAGTGGTTACACACGACAATTGATCGAATCGTTACGACACGCGTAACAGCGTCACGATTTTCGCGGTCCTGATAATAGCTTGGCGGCTTATCAAAATCGCGCACGCCTTGTCACGACACGCTTGGCTTTATCAATTGTTCTTCTCGATCTTATCACGGTCCACGCGAGCATGCTGGATCTTTTTTTTTGCCCGCCGAAAGACGCGCGCAAATTCTTGTATCGCCGTTTGGTCACGCCGCAATTATCGTTCCGCGTTCCAACCTTTCATCGAGGCGATTTTTTTTGCTCGTTCTGTATGCCTCGCTTTCTTTCCCTCACGCCCAGCCAGCACGAGTCTCTTAACGAAGATAAAAGGACTGCTAACTCGAACACTCGAACACGCGAGCAACACTCGTCAAAAGGAACGTCACGAATTTGCACGTGCTGCACATCATTGCTTCGTGGACCACGCACGCTTCTTGCGTGTCCATACAGCAACTCCTTTTATCGCCGAGAAGCCACATTTAAGGTTGTTCCAAACACTTTTGCTTGCTTCGGCAGCGGAGCATTGTTTGTTATTCTACGGCGATGATTATAATAGTTTTCTATCGGACTTATTTGAAATATTATCGCGCTGTACGGTATTGTACAGAATTAGGCTATACCAAAGAAGTTGTTCAGTCGAGTACGCGTGAAGAGCGTAAATAAACATATTTTGCTCGTGCTTTGTGCAATGCGATAAAATATGCAGCTCTAATCATTCTAATTGCTTCGACGGTCGGAGATTCGAACTCAGAGCATAGCAATACTTCCCCGATGCAGAACTGCGAAAGAGTCGTTACTAGACTATTATCTCAACTTGTCGCCAGGTATTTAACCGCGCGTGCAGTTCGCCAGTTCGAAACGCACAGCAGCAACGTTCGACCGTGTAAGAAAGTTTGGCCAGAAGTACCAATTGGATATTGTTATTTGATCATACCCTATTTCGATTCTTCCGAAATAACGCCAGGCGGCTCGAGACGACAGAAAATATATTTAAACCACTCAACCCTGCGCGGAAGAGGACGTATGCGCGTTGACATTTGAAGAATACATTGCGCAGAAAAGCTATCAAATCTGACGCGCCGATGCGCGCGCCCGTTCAAACGCGGCGAACAACAAAAGAAGGACGATCGCGATCCTAATCGATACGTTTATTTAGATTACATGAAGGACTAGGTACATACCTGGACTGGTCTGCCAAGATAGACCGCCGATGAACATTTTCCTAAAAAAAGAAAGATGAATCCATCAGCGTCCGCGTCGGGCTGCGTCTTCGACAGGTGACGAAGGAAGACGGGGGAGACTGCCTGCAGAGGGTAACTTCCGGTATCGTGACCCCCTGCGCAGTCTCCGTTTGTCGACGGCAGGTGTCACCACACATCAACCAACAACTGAACAACTCCCGATCATTTTTCTCTCCTTTTTAAATGAATTAAAACAGCAGAGCACGTAGTATTCGTGTAAAAACAAGAAAACGAACGATTCACGCGCGAAAACACAACAAACAAGTGATCTCCTCGCACCTTGGCGCCTTCTTTTATCAAATCCATAGCTGGGTATCTATCCATGGGAATTGCCCCACGTTGAAACACTCAACCAGATATTCGTACATATTACAGCGAAAGCACGGAAACTTTAATTCGTCGAAAGGTAAACGACCGGATGGCAAAATGTATTTTATTCCCGGTTCGCGGCGTTCCCGATGTTTAATTAAACAGTTGCACAGCGGTATAAAACGTCCCTTCCCTCTAGCCGAGCAATGAATCAAGACTAGATTTACGTTCCAAGCTACAGTGCCGCACCGGATCGTACTTATTAACCAGTTTACGAGAAGTAGTACCGTCATCGGTATCGTAAAAGCGTTTACACACTGGCTCGACTAGCTGGGCTTTGCAAAGGCATGGCAAGCGCGTGGTCGTAATGTAAATACATTTTAGATACGGACTCGTTTAAACGCGCCGCCTTCAATTTAACGCGCGGCCTGTTGGAAAACGCGCGACACAATTGTCGTACCCCCGTTAATGTGCAGATAACGAGCAATAAAAATTAAATCGACGAGTAATGTCAATACTGATTGATCTATATTGATTATCCTATTAATAATTAGCGCAATCGCTGGTATTTATGTTTTCTGCTCGACAATCGTTGCCGGCTCCCCCCTAAACACCGTTTGTCCGCGCGAATATTTAAAGCACCCTTTACGTCCACCAACGGTACGTCTTCTAGGGTGCATCGTGCATAGGGTGCAACGATAAATAAATAAAGTGTAATAGCGACTTATGGAATATCAATGAACGCATAAATTATAGATAATAATAGCAGCACGATCCTGTAATTTTTTCCGCGATATTAATCAGGCTGATCAGAAGCGGGCAATTATTAGCATCGATACCGGTTTACCGATTAATGGAATCGCGGAGTCGATGAGGGTGCATTTCAAATTCTCCCACCTCTATTCATTGTCTCGTCCGTTTATTTTTCCTGGCATATTTCGAAGGCCGCGAATCGAGCAACGAGACACGCCGGCAGTATACTGGAAAAGCAAAGTTTATCGCGGTGGACAGTATATCCATGAAGATAACACTCTCGCGCCGTGGACGTAATCACGTGGTGGTGCATTTGAACATCGATTTTCTGTGGCACGATATAACCTATTCCCCTCGCCCACGCATTCCTCCCTCTTTGTCCTCCCTCTCCGTCCCGCCAACCCCTCTTCGGCTCACTCTTTGGGTCTTCGTGATACGAAGAACTGGAGTAGGCTACTGCACTATACCCCGTTGATAGAGTTCAGGAGAGTTAATAGGACAAACCATTGATCATATGTCGACGGGATCGATCGCGGGAGATACATAAAGCAACGTTACCAAGCCGTCCAACTTTTCACTGTAGATACTAAACGGTTGCCACGAACGTGAAACAATTTCGACGCGTCGCTCGCTTCGGTTTTTGTCACCGTGCGAGCTATTGCATCCGTAGAAAAGCAGCAACCCAAATCCAATTCAATTACATTCGCGCGAAAGGAATCATATCGAGGATTTCGAGCCGGTGGCTGACAAACGACCCGAGCTTCCCCTCTGTTTTAGCTCACGAGTCACGTGGCGAACGCGAGACACCGTGACTAGAGAGCGAGAAAACTTTCACCACCACGTGACACACGTATCCACCCCCGTCGAGGCACACGTCCTCTCCCGCGTTTCTGCTCTATACTCTTCGCGGCAGAACTCTTCTCTCCTCTGTCATGGACAATTTATCGGACAGTCGTATCCAGTAGCGAAAAATTGCATCCAGGGAAACAATGCTTGGCGGCAAATTCAGAGGTGCTAAGTTATATCTCTTGCCCTCCCCGTTTCACCCCTTCCTTCGTAACCCCGGCTGCTCCATCATCCCATTCATCTAACCATCCCCCCTCGTCTCCCTTCGTTCGTCTCGTCGAGTGCGAGGGGTGCCGAACACGCTGAAAGAAGGCGCCACCGGTCCGAGGAGTGCGCCGCAGCACGCATATTCACGCGCCCGGCAAACATAAACACTATGCGTTTCACGGATTCACCGGCATACAACGCAGTCGCGACGCTCGGACAAGCCACGTTAGCCACGGCCACGACGCCGTCGACGGGCAACGGCGAGCAAGCTACGAACGGTTGTACAGCGAGACGGACAGAGACGCGTGACGACAAACAGCCGAGCGTCGACGTTTCGTATTGCCGATGGACGATCCGTATCGGAGCCGCATAAGAAGCATCAACATAACAAACACTCGCGCGGAGCAGGGCAACAGAAACACAAGATTACGCGAACAACACGACGCGATTTTGTGAATGATCGGCTCTGCGCGCGGCATCAACACACTTTTCAACGCTCTTTCGGAGCGGCACGCTCCCTTTCGGCCCGTTTTCACGCACGCTCGATCACGTTGCTGGTAGATGTAAGTGGAGTACTATTTTGGGATCAGGATATCCTGCGATTTCTCGTACCCTGGATCGTTTGGCACCTCGGCTGGCGATCCGCTCGCAACGATCTCCTGGTTCTGTGGCTCCATAGCAACGGGCGGCGCACGGCTTGTCGTTATGACAACGCTCTCGCGTGTCCGGGGTTGCAGTGGCTATGGTAATACTAGTACCAGTGGCAATGGCAGCCGGTCTCGACCGATAGCCGCCTCGCTCGCTTCTGGCTCCTGCTACCTTTGATCTCGCCGTCAGCCGAACGATGCTGTGCTTGGCCAGACGATGCCAGCGAAACAGCCGACTCGAATTTCGCGTGTCAACGTTTCCGATGTCACGACACGACACGCACTTTCACGCGACTGCTACCCGTTGATCCTCCTCCACCCTTGTTATGACGTTTACTCGCGGCTCTTTAACCACCGCGCACGTTCCTCCTCCTTTTGCTGATCACCTGTCTCCTTTTGTTTTCCTGGCCGGCCGAATTCGTTGCGCTCGCCGTTCTCGAAGGGTGGCCCGGGGGGTTGTGCTGGTTGTCGCGCGAAACACGGCCGTGCACGAGCTTCGAGCACGATTATCGACGATAGGACGGCGATGGAACGTGGGACCAAAAACGTACACGCGGTACGTTTCACGGCTCGCACTTATTTCCCTTGCTTGATACGACGGGACGACGGAATATCCGCGTTGGTCGCGTCGAGCCGGATCACGACGACGACGGCGGCGACGACGGCGGCGACGACGACGACGACGACGACGACGACGACGGTGGCAACGGAGACAGCGACGACGACCACGGCAACGAGGATGACGATGATAGCGACGACGGCGGACACGACGTCAGAGACGAGGTGTACGGATCACGACGATGAAGAAACGAGCTGTCGACCTCTCTTTACTCCCTTTTTCTCGCAGTCGGCTTCTCGCTGTTTCTCGTTCCTCTTCCGTTCTTTTTTTCCCTTCTTTCACTTTCTCTCTCTCCCTCTCTCTCTCTCTCTATCTCTCTCTTTCTCCTCTTTCTCTCCACACTCTCCCCTACTACTGACTACTAAAAACTAAGGAGAAGGTGAGAGGTTACGTGGCTGCGCGGTACGGCGACTACTGATGACGGGCGGCGGCCGGTACTCGGACGTGCGACGCGCTCTGCGAGAGGTTCGACGCGACACTGCGCTCTCGGGGCGCGGGGCGGGGGAAGGGGTGCCGCGGGGGGCGGGGAGGGCTAAACTGAGGGGCAGAGCGGCGGTGGCGGCGGTGGCGGCGGCGGTGTAGGCCGCGGCGGCGGCAGTATCAGCGGCGGCAGCGGGGCGGACGGCCACGCGCACTCTCTCTCTCTTCCTTATCGTTTACGCGCCTCTACACGCGCCACTCTCTTTTCATCTTAGCCTAGCCCGCTCCTTCTTCAACCCGTTCCTTTCGTCTCTCTTCTTGCCCGCCGCCCGGGGGTGGGGAAGAATCACGCGCTTGCGCCGTCCCTTCCCGCCGGGCCAACCAAACCGGGGAGGGGAAAATCGCGATCGCGTACCCGCCTCCGACCGCGGTCTGCTCGCCTGCTCGCCCGTTCGCCTACTCGCTCGCTTCTCGCTCGCCTCTCTCCTCGAAAAAAGCCCGACCACCCGCTTGCCTGCACTACTTGCTCGGTTTACTTCCCTCGGTCTGGCGTGAAGGAACCTATCTCCTCGCCGATGGACGCGACGCGCGACAGCCGCGCGAGTTCCCTCGCTGTGGCTCGCGAGCCGTGCCGCAGAATAGGCGTGCACGCGTGTCGGCACGAGGGACCCAATAACGCAGGAACTGCGGTGGCAGATTGATTTTGCAACGACCCGTGCACGTGTCAGCGATTTCCGCGCGCGTAACTCCCGCGTATTAAAGCCACGCGTCGGTTTCACCTTTTGTCGGATCACGCCCCTTCGATTTAAGGGGAATTTTTCCTGCTCTGAACGCCGGCCACGACAACGCGGGGACGCATTTCCCGTTTGGGTTTGCTCTGGGTTTTGGAGTAATTGAGACACCGCTGCAGTTCACATGGACTGTTACTGTTTCCCGCTCGTCACCGAGACATCCGAGCGGTTCGTTACGTCCAGTTATCGTATTTTCGCGCCGCAGTTTGCTCTAATTACTCGAAACGCCCGAACAGTCGTGACGCAAACTCACCTGCCTGCATCTTTTGATATTTCGTGCCGCGGTTAATTTATGCCGCTCGCTGAAATTTCAAGCAGTTTGATGGATCGTTTTAATTTATTCGAAAGAAGGATCGGGCGGTGGCGTGTCACTCTGCTGATACGTCGCATAGGCGGACGAGTAAACCGAAAATTCCCCGGATGAAATGATACGCGGACGGGGCAAGCGCGAATCCAGCGAAGATTCGAAGAAAAATATTGGACCGGTTGATTCGCGGACGCCGCGGAGCGTATAATGAGATAACTCCGTTTGACCCAAATTCTCCATTGTTTCTACCGAAATGCTTCAATATTAAGAATGTCGCAACGACTGCGCTAAAGTGGAAGGAGAACACTAAAAATTGAATAAACGACCTTTTGTCTGGAACTTCCTTGAAGTTGTAATTATATGTACATTTCAGAGGCACGAAATCGAAGTTCGGGGCACACGAAAATGCGAAGGGTTGTTCGAAACTTGCAGCAGCATTAGCGCCACTTTATATACGTTTCGGGCAGGACGATACTTGTACGCCGCAAATATATCGCGTGTGCAATTTCATAAAGGAGTCGAACTGCTCGTACTTCCTTCTACAATCGCACTCGTAGTCCCCTTGGATTTATTGTCGCCACAGCGTATCCTTAGTTTACAGTTGAACCGTTAAAAAACGAAGCAATTGCTAACAATGGGGGAGCACGTTCGACTGCGATTCGCTTTGTTCGTATAAACTGTGGGCAGAACTTGGAATGTTCGATGCTGCTTGTAGCAAGTATGTACGAAGTAACAAACCCGTAATGGGTGGCGAATTTAGGGCTAATATTTGTAACGCGTTTGAACGTTTAAAAGCGAAACTATTTGCACCGCAACGTTCTATCGATTAAACTGTAAAAAATGTTAGCGATACCATTTTCGGCATTTGATACTTACCCAAAGTAAAGGCAGAAAAAACCGTTAGCAAAGTGCACGTGATGGCCAATGCAATTTTATCGAAAAATCTCCGCGACCAGAAACGGGCTACTCCGTTTACAGTAAAACGGCTTGGCATTGGTATCGAGGTATCTGTGCTTCACGGAGGAGAAAAATCCTACGATCTTTCGATTACTCCCACGCGCGACCAGAGCTTTCCTCGTTACTGTTACTATTATTTCTCCTGGCCGGAATCGCCGCAATATACTTACATGCGATTACAGAATCAACATTGATAAGCATTTCGCACTGGAAGCTGGTTATTATCGATCGATTTGCAATCGCGTGTTTCTCGCAGGCATACATTTCGCAACGCTAATTGATTAAGTCGCAGGCAGCGAATTTTCGTAGCCGGCGATTGGAGTAGATAGCGTTAAATTAGGGGCGGGGGTATAATTAAATTTAGCAAACGTTGATGTAACGTGGACGTTGAATAATTTCCGCGCCGTTACATATGACGTTCTCGATCTTTCTTTCGTTACAAGACGTTCAGCCGCCGAATTAAATTGCAATTCCATCCCCTTCGAAGTTCCACGCAACTTCTGAACATTGCTCTTAGACTTCGTGTTCCGTGGACGTAACTCCGGCACTTTCAACTTACGTTGCATATTTTACGACAGAGAGTACCATTCTAAACGCGTATAAAATAGAATAACACTGCGCCAGCTTTGTGCATGAAGTATGCAAAAACTGATATTCTATCTAGCCCGCGCCGACGCAGGGACCAACATTTCCCCAAGACTGGCGCGGCTGCATTGAAATGAGAAATCTTTCAAAAGATTAAAAAAAAAATGAAATAAAAATCCACATTCTCGATCACCGCAGAAAAATCCTAAAACCGTTTGCCTACACCGCCGACGATCCACTCCCTCCGTCGAATTAACGTTGCCCTATCGATCATCGACGAGCACCAACCCGAAAGATTCCTCCGCATCGCTCTCCGCCGAATAGAAGTAATCAATTGCGATGGAAAACGGTTGGCGTAGGAGCCAACTGGCCGAATCGAATCAAATCGGCATTCATGGGAGGTAAGAAATGATTCCCCTGGTCCGAATCTGTCGCAGTCACGCTCGTGTAGCTCTGATGACAGACCCAGAGGACCGTCGGGGACCTGCCAATCACTATTCGGGGATTTTAGCCAGACCTCGAAGCGAGCTTACGGTTCCAGCACGTAACGCCAGCAACGGACGTTTCCCAGCTATGTAGACCAACGGCCAGGCTATCGTCATTAGTTTACCCTTTGGTCGAGACCAACGACGGATCATACAACCGGTGGCTGCAACGAATTTGCATAA
The DNA here is from genome assembly GCA_963583965.1 of Nomada ferruginata. Classification (NCBI taxonomy): domain Eukaryota; kingdom Metazoa; phylum Arthropoda; class Insecta; order Hymenoptera; family Apidae; genus Nomada; species Nomada ferruginata. The sequence goes on from OY757216.1 coordinate 17,834,502, forward strand.
TTCGAGAGGGACTCGGCACGCATGCCGCGTGAACAGGCGGACGCAGCGTGTTCCAGTGTTGTGTGGGCGGACACGTATCGCGTGTACGTGTGGTCTGATCGTTCAAGGTCTGCCCGGTAAGGCATCCGCGGGAAATTAGATTCTATCGTTCTCTGGCGGCGATGCGTACCGTGATTTATCGAGTTTCCTCGACGCGGAGGGAAACTTTTATGGCGCCCGCTACGAGCCGCGTCACGGCTGTACATCGGATCGCGAAACTTCGATACCGATACGTTTCTAAACTGAGAAAAACCACGTTATGGGTGTGCAATAAAGGGCAGGGCGGAGTGAGCGGGAAAAATCGGGGGATCGCAGTTTCTTGGTTGAACATCGGGAAACAATGGAGAACGCTTGTATTTGCCGGAGTTTGCCTTAGCCTTGTAACGAGGTTGCACGTTGCGCAACATACGTACAGGCTATTGCTCAAAGGTTCGGAGCATGCACGGCTGGGGCCTTCAATCCTTTTCGCGTGCTTATATTTGCTCGGATTCTATTGTTACTTGTTGCGCAATACAATTGTTCATCCGGCCATATTGTTCAGATCCAGATGGTTCTCAGACGATCGATATAGCAGAGAATATTCATGGGTTGACAGTATTCGAAGCATTAACGAGATGCGAAGGAAGCTATAAATTCCTTAACCTCTTTAAATTTTTATAACTATGTTACATAGAATAAAAGCGCATTATAGTTTGATTCCGTAACGAATATGTACTTGGAATATTTTTTAAATAGGCGTCCCGATAATCGACGGTTAATTCTCCACTCGATCACGAGTCTACTTCACTTTATCTACGCTTCGATCACTTTCCGGCTACGTAGCGCGACGCTCGATAGCTGTTTTCCAGTTTCTTTAGCCGGCCGTAATCTCCGCGGCGGCTGATACCGAGTTAGCTCGGCTCGAAAGCCATCGAAACGCAAACCCAGTGACCAATAAACGTGGAAGTTGCGCCGGTCAAGTGGATCGCTTCGAGGGCCCTCGGAAACTGAGCGGAGGGTGGCGGCCGCGCGTTGAATGAATGCAAAAGATATAACGAACGGAAACGTGAACGCGGCTTCCGGTGAAAGCTACCTTCGTTTGACGCCGCTCGTCGCCGCTTTCTGGCCCCCATGGGCGAGGATTCGACGGTCGCGAGAAGGAAAGTGACGATAGGCAGAGAGAGCAGCGGTGAACCTCCAAAGGGTGGGGGGTAGGGTGGGCAATTAGTTAATTGAGTTGATCGATGAATTTCGTTTGCGCGTCGCACGCGTTCCAATTCGACGTCTGATTGAGAGGTTCCATTCACCCCCTCTATGTACGCACAAACTGGCTGGCCCGCGGCACTTCGCACCAAATAAAAGCCCTCGCCTCAGCCAGCCAGTGACATGTGTGTTTTAGTATTCCCCAGACTGGAGGCGTTCGTACTAATATGAAAATCAATGTCACGCGTTGCTCACCGGAACTTGAACGGCGTCAGAAATATATCTGCAAAGCGATGTATGTAATTGGAAAGAGAACGTGTACATGTATAGATATTTAGGAAGCACGGTGTATTCGTATTCTTCGACGAGCGTCGAAAATTATTTCATTACGGGTATCGCGAGGATAGAATCTCTTAACGCGATTCGCATATGCCAGTTCCACGTGTCAAGCTGAAGTTATGGAGACTGATTGAGACAAGAACCTTAGACAACGTCGTACGCCTATGGTAGTTATCTATCGGAGAAATCGCTCGTTAAACGATAAGCAGATTCCAAGATTCAAGAGGATCTCGTAACAGACGGGTGCAATCGCAACGACTGCGGACGGGTCGGGTAAACACGTGTTATCGGACAGGCAATCTGAAAGTATTCCCATTCAATTCCTCCGTATCTGTGGAATCAGGTACAAGGGATTACAGAAATCCGTGCCGCCCCCGTCTCGGCGCGAGTCTGCCGAATTTGAATAGTCGATTCGGTAAATCTCATATTCAAACTCGGATAGTTTCTATTAGTACCCTCATCGCCTCCGCTCCTCCCGTATCTTCGCTCCTCGCCAGCTTCATCGTGCTCACGGTTCGCGTAGACGAAGATAAATTTGACGATGAAATTACGGCAGGTTGTTGAGGAGGTTTGATCGTGTCGAGGGTTACACCGGCGCGGTGCCCGCGTACACGGCCGCCTCTATGATCAGCACGTTCGGTTAATCCAGTTTTAAAATGCGGCGCAGACACACTAATAAGTTGAAACCAGTCAATTAGCGCGCTCGCACTGGCCGTCCTAAACAAACACCGGCAGGTGTTTGAACGACGTAGCCGAGAATGCGGATCTCGTCGATGGTGCCGCGTGCTCTAGGGGAGAGAAACGAGGAGGGGCTTCTGTCGAAAGGGTGCCCGCTGACAAAGAATCGTAGATGGATGTGACGTAGGGTAGGGAGAGGCCAAGGAGTTAAGGTCAGGGATCAACGTCCCTATCTCGGTTACACGGAGAACAAACGAGGGGAACTTGCATTTTGGGGTAATTATTCTCCGTGAAGCACCCGCTCGAATTTTGTTGGCCGACGAATTTAAAGAATTAATGGATTGAAGCGTGCATCGTACTAACTGAGTTTGGTATAATATTTGTAATAATTAATGATATTGGATGATTCATTTTTGCTTATTTGCTCGATGCTCGCATGTACCACTTCCTACCTTTCGCTTCGATTGTGTTGCATATGGATGTCGGTGAAAGTAAAGCTCGCTTCAACGTCGAATTCGTACAAATAAACAGGCGATTTAATTCGGGCAGTAAGAAATTCATATTCGCGTTCTATATTTATCATTCACCAGGTATCTGGTTTTCGGTACAGTGTTATTACTGTCGGTATTGCTATTCGTATCTGTATCCGACTGTGCCAGCTACTCGTCGCGTTGACCTGCGTCGAAAAATTTTCGTCGAACTGTAACAGATTCGATTGAGCAATCGGGCAAATTTCTTGCGAAAGAAGACGCGGAGCTCTCGTGACAAACAGAATGATTGCATTTCTAAGGGAGATGGGAATCTTGGAGGAGACGCGGTGATTTCTCTGCCACGTTATCGCTTGACCGATAACGGATCGTTTAGACCCCATGCTGAAAAGGATCACTCTCTGCTACTCTCCGTTCAAGGACCAAATGAATTTTTAAGATGGCTGTCTGAGCACATTTGACTTCGCCACCTGCGTTCCCCGGGAAGTGTATCAATTAGTCCTGTCATTATAGTCAGACGCCAATCCATAGCATGTCAATACATATTTAATTTGCTCCTCGATGCACAACAGGTTTGGCCAAGTATCTTCTAAGTAGGACTTTAAGTGACTTAAGTAAAACGGTAGAAATCAATGCGTCGCGACGGTGCAATCTACTATCCTAGCAGCCCTCGGGGGGACTTTAAAGAACACCGCGTCGCACAGCTAATGGCCACGATCCCTTAAAGGAAGACATCCTCGAATCTGGTGTTCGCGAAGACCTAATGACTTTCTCGCGCCCGGAGAAGACTCGAGGCCATCGATAATACTGGCCACGATACAGACCAGCAAAACGACACCGGCGGCCGGCGTTCGTAGCTAAGGGCAGAACATCATTAATCAGAGCGAGCCGAGTGTCCATCACTGTCATCGAGGCATTGGCGATTCGACCACGTGCGGAAACACATTAAGAAGCGGGAAAAAAAGTCAGGGGCAAAGCGATTCCCTAAAAATTACAATGTCGGTGGCACCGGTTTATATATCGAGGAAATAATTACACAGCACTAATTGTTTCCCTCGTGTACAAGTATTACCTTCTTTCTTTCTTCATTATGGAAGGAATCAAGGCAACAAGAACGCAACGTTACAGAACGATACTGAGGATAATAGTGCGCCATTTCGCATAAAGCAGTATTTAAATATTTTACGCTCAGAGCAGGATTGATCCGGAGAAGTGTGTAATAATAAATAATCAGAGACATATATGGTAGGAAAGCTCGTTGATAATACGGTAAATAACGGAACGGCATAAAATTGCATTATTTTGGAAGAAAAATGACATAAACGTTACAGGTGACTATTATCCTACGACATAAAGACGTCTATATAACGCTTGTATGCGTTCCAGCACACCTGGAATGATCTATTACTCGCGAGGAAGAGGAAGCGTGCACCACGGGGGTGCGTTCGTAGTGCAAGTGCCGCCATCTTTGAACAGGATACAGTACTATGGCTCGTCTTTGGCCCGAGTGCATATAGCAATTCACAGATCGGGATCAAGTACGTGCTTTTCATGTATGACATTATTTCACTGCATTGAGCTAACAGGCTGTAGTTGCTACTTCATAATTTACCGTGGCAGTTCTGTGTCGAGTAGAATATATAGCGTAGAATCTCAATTATTCCCAAACCACTCGAAGGAAATTTCAAGCTACTTCAATTGCCTTCTTTGAGCCAGCATCCCACCGGTGCCTTTGGTTCCGCTAAGAATTGCAATAACGATGTTGAGCTTGCAATGAAAGCAAATTCTACGGTTTTTCGATGTCTCGACGATTTTAGGATGATCAAAAACAAATGGGAAGTTCGAACGATAGGGATTAATAATGAACCAGGTGGCTGCGTTCGAAACCAATTGATGCAACGCAACAATTCTTCGATGTCTAGTAATCCCTTCTTCGTACATTTACAATATTAAATAGCAGAAATCATTCCGTGAAATTGAAACACAGGATTGTTAATCTCCCAATACAATACAATCCGATAAAGTTACATCGACTGCGACTCAAAAAACTGATGTCCCAATGGCGAAGATTTCTGAACGTTGTTATCATTAACCCGCAGTCCATTACAAATACATTACGATTGCTTGTAACGCTCGGTGCGATAGTGTTTCACGCGAACTCCAATAACTGTGCAGCATTTTATCGATACGATGGAAAAAGGCGGAAAAATGCGATCGGGCCCTTATTACTCGCTGGAGGACAGAAGAAACGTGTACGCGCCAGAGAGGATAAGTGGTATCGGCAACAGGAAAGCTGGGGTGGTTGTAGGATGGACGGTGCACCGTTGTCGATGAACGGGAACCGCAAAGCGACGGTTACCGAGGCAGAAGCCGTTGAGACATAAACGGTAATGGCTGGGAATACGTAAGGGTCGTGGCGAAGCGAAATAAAATAAAGGAACGTAACGAAGTAAGGCGAATAATAGGTCTCGTCTCTTCCAGCAGCTTCTCGCCATCGTTACAGCTTCTCGGCCGTTGGCGAAGAAGGCGGGATAAAGAAACGACGGGATAGCCGTTCTAGCGAATTAATCTTCGGAATGATGCAAGCCATCGCCGTCCCGAGCGAGGCGGAAAGAAAACGGAGAACGGTAAAGTCTGTGGCTTGAGGGAGAGATTTTTACAGAAACTGGTAAACCGGTGAATGGAGGAGGGAAATAGACATTCCAGAAGAAGAAGAAAACAACCTAGTCCACTGTTTGTCTACAGATTGGCCCTGAACGACGGGAATATGTCGATGAAAAGTAAGGATACTTTGTTGGAATCGCGTAAAATTCACAGGCATCGCCGATATAACTTTAAGCTCAAAATCTGTGCATTCAAGAAGTTCGAATTTAAAATCCAAGCACTCGCGATGGAAAAGTTTCAATTCAGAACAGAAGAATTTAATTTCTGATGTTTTAACTGAAACATCCTGATACACGTTGATCTAAAATCGTATCGCGTCTGGTACGTCACATTCTTATGGAATAATACTGAATATAAGTGACTGTAATAGAGGGAAATTGAGCAGTACCTCCGATTAGGTGACGTAAGCACCGTATTCTCAAACGGCTTGCTTTATCATTAGCAGGATACACCTGCAGCCCACCTAAGATAAGTATCGAAAGCTGCCAAAATCCAACCGTAGAGGTTTATCCGCGAAGAGCTTAACAACATTTCTTCCCTCGCCCTGTGTCGCATCTTCGACACACTTTACCCTATAACCTATAGACAGTCTCCTCTGCGTCCCTTCGATGCTATAGTCCTTCAGGATGCTCGTTCCGCCACGGAAGCGACGAAATCCCAATTGAAGCGAATGAGCGATCGAGCATTCCGCGGCACATTCGAGGATTGCCGCGTGGGGTAAGAGTATCCGTCGAGCCTCTCGATGCCTACTGTCGCTGAAATATGTTCGACGAGGGCGAAAAAGAGCTGACGATATTCATAGCAGGCTGAGCGATGGGTATGAGGTGGAGGAACGGGGGTGGGCCAGGGTAGAGTCGGGTGTAGTCGTAAGGGGATGTCGGCGTTTCCCGGAGTCGTCAACGGTGAAATGGAGAAAAAGAGAAAGATAGAAGGGTGACGGAAAAAGTAAGAGGCGAAGGGTGCATATCCTGCTGTACTTCACGCCACGGCAAATTCGCGAGGCGATTGCAACGTCAGGCGTTTCATCGACTTCGACGGTACTCGAAACTTCGATGAAAAACAGTCGCCACCCTTTCAAAGGAGACCCAAATCGTTTTACGTATGTCGCTTAATCGTCGCTTGTTAATAATGCCAATTCTTGTTGCTCGCGCTGGTAGTTTTATTTACCCAGCGACCATTTAATCGATTCACTGTTTATTAATTAGATTTTGGAGGAACGTTAAGCACGCGAGTAGAAGTCAATAAATAAATGACGATCGTAGTCATTTGAATATCGCGTGAAGTATATTTATAAGGAAATGCAACCCCGTTACAAAAGGCGAGCTTCAGCTTTGTTAGATATATTTAATGCAACAAGCACACGTTGTAAAGACCAGAATATACGATTAATTATATTCAAATCGTGCAATAGTAGTCACGAAGGCATTTCAAAAACGTAATGAATATGGAAACGTAGTTGCAGCAAAGAAAACCGGCATAATCATCTCGCGAATATCGATTGACCTGCCCTTTACAAACTACCCCAATCTTTCCTTTACTTTTCCAAACTTCGCAAGTAATATTAGAATTAACGTCGAGTGATGTCTGCACTCTGTGCAGGCACTATAACCTACGATGTTTTCTAGAGAACCTGGTACATGAATTCGTCGTTCAATAAACTGGTAGCAAACCTCTAAAATATTGTAAAATATAATAAAATGTTAGGCAGGCCCGTTACCGGAATATTAATGGGCTCCAGTGATATTTAAAAAGTTGAAAAATTTAAGCACCACCCTAATACAATGGGCATTACTTACGTATGTATATTTCTACCTGCACTAACATTCAAAATATAATTTCTCCCGGAATAAGCATTCAAACGATATCGCCCTTCTAGCCCGTATTACCCCATCAGCACCTCTATTTATATTCTAGTCGCCGGCATTCGGGTTAATTGAAACGTCCGATCCCCATAATCCGGATCAGTCGAGTAATCCTAATAGCTGAACAATCAGTCGAACAGTTCAGACGTGTTTACATAGCGCTCCTCAAACGGGTACGTTAGTGAATACGGTACGTTAGCGAAAACAAAATTTATACATCGCAGCAGTGTACTCCTCGATACGCTTTTTTTAAAAATGGTGTTGTGTAAAGGATGTAACACCCCAGTAGCCAAACCGGTCTCCTGTCGCGCCTGCGGCGTGTCCTCACATCCTGCTTGCCTGGTTAGGGCGTGTGATAAAACCGGGCATAATTTTGAAAACGGCCACTTCATCGACTGCCGCCCTATCTCGCCCACTCAAGGTGATACGTCGGTTAACCACGAGACGCTCTTACGCAGCATTAAAACCCTCATCTCAGACGAGTTTACGAAGTTTCGTGAACTCTATAATGCCGACATGGACCGGATAAATCTGGCTATCTCCGACATATCGGGCAGAGTAGCCACAATCGAGAACAAGATTTCAGCGATGTCGGTCCCCTGCGAAGAGGATATGCTGATCGAGCTGAAAGAAAGAGAGAAGAGATCGTGCAACATTATCGTGCGTAACATGGAAGAACCCAACTGTTCCCTGGCCGCTGACCAAAAAGCAGCAGACGTTGCCAACGTTATGATGATCCTGGAGTCTACACATCCTGTGGAACCCTCGCGGCTCAAGGTCACCAGGCTAGGCGCAAAGAAAAATGATCACACAAGGCCCATCTGTGTGACATTTCCAAATAGCGAAACTGCTCTATCGGTACTGCGAAACAAGTGCAAATATAACGGACCATTTATTTTGCACGACGACCGCACTCCCAAACAAAGACAGTACCTCCAGAAATTACGCGACGAATTAAAAAATCTTGAGGCTGCCGGTGTTCTCAATAAAACTATTAGGTACGTGCACGGCACACCAAAGATCGTTAACAAACCGCGGCAAAGTTCAAAAAACTAATGGTAAGTCCGACTGTTTATTATCAAAATGTTCGCGGTCTAAGGTCCAAATTAAACCAGCTAGCTCAGTCCATCTCCTACTCTACCAATGCGTGCGACGTCATTGTACTCACGGAGACCTGGCTCTCAAATGACTTAGGTGATTCTGAGTTATCATTAACGGGATACACCGTCTTTCGTTGCGACAGAAGCCACAAAACGAGCGGATATCTTCGCGGTGGCGGTGTGCTGATCGCCGTTCGTAGTACACTTAAATGTAACCGAATCGTCCTACAGGAAGAAAACATCGAGCAGGTATTTGTTTTGCTAGAATTGGCAGGCAGAACTGTCATTATCGCAGCTGTTTACCTACCGCCATCCACCAACATTGACCTTTTCGATAGACACTGTAAAACGGTTCACGATGTAATCATGACGTACCCCAGAGCGAATGTTTACTTGCTAGGTGACTATAACCTACCTCAAGTTAAATGGCCAACCAACGATGCTCAATTCCACTACATTCCACAGCCATCAACTCGTACAAAATACGATATAATTTGTAACTTTTTCTATCCTCATAGCCTACACCAGAAAAATGCCATTCCTAACGAATTCGGTAGGCTGCTCGATCTCTGCTTCACAAACAACGCTTCGGTTAAAATATGTCTAGCTGACGATCCGCTTCTTCCACTTGACAGATACCATCCGGCACTTACTTTTAAGTTCGATTCTCAGGAAGTCCACAAATCGGCGTATACATATCTACCAAGGCGGAACTTCAACTTAGCTGATTACCAGGCAATAAATGAGCACTTTAACTCTTTTAACTGGGACAACGAGATCGGGGCCTTATCCCCAGACGATGCTTTGGATAAAGTCTATGAACACATCAGATTCGCGTGCGAACATTACGTACCCGTAACGTATGCACGTAAGTCGTCTTTTCCGGCCTGGTTTTCCGCTGAGTTGATAAGAAACATAAGAGGCAAAAAAGCAGCCCACAGGTTGTACAAGGTTAGCAACACATACGTCGACTACCTGGTCTTCTCCAACCTAAGAGCACGTTGCAAGGTCCTTGTAAAATCCTGTTGGTTAGCACACATCAGGTATATTGAGTCCTCGATACCAAATAACTCAAAGGCTTTCTGGAAGTTTGTAAACAGCACCAGAACCGATAAAGCGATCCCGGACAAAATGTCTTTTAACGGCGTTGTACTTGAACATCCTGCGGACATCTCCGAAGCGTTTGCCACCTTCTTTCAATCCACTTTTAACCGTGATCCTGCGAACAATAGCATCTTTGACTCCTCGGCTGATACTAATATAAACATTGACAGTCTACACATTAGCATCGGTGAAGTCTATAAGAAATTGGACTGCATTTGCACCAAAAAAGGTCCGGGACCAGATCTCACTCCTCCAATATTCTTCGGAGCATGCAAGTTTACTTTTTCGAGAATCTTATGGATCTTATTTAATACCTCCTTAAGAACAGGCATCTTTCCACAGAAATGGAAAAACGGCATCGTTACACCCATCCATAAAGCAGGAGACAAAGACGTCATCACAAACTATAGACCAATCTGTGGGCTCAACGTTATGCCAAAGATATTCGAGAGTATCATCACTGATAAAATCACAGCAATAATAAAAAATCGTTTTATCGATGAGCAGCACGGATTTGTCCATGGAAGGTCGACGGCTACTAATCTCCTGCTTTACCACTCCTATATCTCCCAGGCGCTAGATAAGGGCAAACAAGTCGATGCCATTTACATGGACTTCCAGAAAGCCTTTGACTCGCTCAACCACGAGCTACTTATTCGGAAACTTGGAGCTTTTGGCTTCTCGAGCAAAATTGTTGCGTGGATCTCTAGCTACCTCACCGGCAGAACCCTCATGGTTAAATACAAATCTAGTCTATCCTGCCAGTTTTCAGTTTACTCCGGCGTTCCCCAGGGATCGCACCTCGGCCCACTTCTGTTCAATATTTTTATAAACGATATAGCGGAACAAATTCGGCACTGTCAATTCTTACTATACGCAGACGACCTTAAAATCTATTCAATAGTTGAAGACTTACGCGACACTCAGTTTATTCAGAATGACTTAATTAACCTACACTACTGGAGCATAAAAAATATGCTCTTGTTTAACATCTCCAAATGCTTCATCATCAGGTTCGCGAAAAAGAAAAACCCGTCTAACCTTATAACCTACTCTTACTGCATTAACGCATCTCCGCTAGCCGTACGCGAGTCCGCTAAGGATCTAGGTATTATATTCACATCGTCGTTATCGTTTGTTGAACATGTACACTATGCTGCCGACACTGCCACAAAAGTACTAGGTTTCATCCGCAGACACTCTGCGGACTTTAAGAACTCGTCCACATTCAAAGCACTCTATATACAGCTCGTGGTACCTCATCTTGAATACGGGTCAATAATTTGGAATCCCCAACAGAAATACCTCATAAACCTCTTAGAGGGTGTGCAGCATCGTTTTCTGAGATACGCTTTGTACAAGCTTAACAAACCGATGCCGGCAACGTGCCACAACTACAATAGCATTCTAAACCAGCTGGGATTAATCACACTCGAAAATAGACGACTTTCAGCGGATCTGATCTTTCCCTACAAAGTGATAAACCAATACATCTCTTGTCCTGCGATATTGGAGCTCCTGAAACTCCACGTTTCGTCGAGAAACCTAAGGTCCAAAGGGCACTTCCACATCTCTCCTTACCGTTCGCTGGTAGGCGAGAGAGATTGCGTCAACCGTATATGTTCCGCCGCAAATGCCTATTATGAACACGTCGATTTCTTTAGCGGCACCTTAGCTTCCTTTAAAAAGGACGTACTAAGGTCGCTACGGGCTTGCCCGTAGAAAACTACATACGAACTACTGTCGCTCTCCTCTAATGTATTGTATTATCGTAATTAATGTAACTTAATGTAAACTCAGGACTTCTTCTGTCCGTAAATAAATAAATAAATAAATAAATAAATAAGCACCACCCTAATACAATGGGCATTACTTACGTATGTATATTTCTACCTGCACTAACATTCAAAATATAATTTCTCCCGGAATAAGCATTCAAACGATATCGCCCTTCTAGCCCGTATTACCCCATCAGCACCTCTATTTATATTCTAGTCGCCGGCATTCGGGTTAATTGAAACGTCCGATCCCCATAATCCGGATCAGTCGAGTAATCCTACAAGCGTGGACGTCTCGGCGTTAATTCGTACGAAACGAAAGATTATGGAAATTTCGAGTTCGCCTCTCCAAGGTCGAGATTCTGCAGCATACAACATTCGACGGCCATAACGGAACACCGTGTCCCAGTCGAATCTCGATGTCGTTCGAGCAACGAGGAATTCGATCGTGCACGTTTCGCCATCCCATTACACGTAAGATCGATGCCAGCCACGTGCCTATAATATTTTCCGGATAAGACACACCCAAACCTAAGCCTGTCTTCTTCTCGTTCGCGGGAGATCGGGTGCCGTAGGGCCGCCTTATCTTGGCGTTTCCGGTCCAACGAGCCGGAAATGCGTAATAGAGGAGAAGACGCGGGGAAGGGGAACGACGCGGGAAAGAATATGAGCACCCCATGGCAAAGCGCGAACGGAAAACAGTTATCGATGCCGTGGCAAACAAGGGCTGCATTTTCCCTGGAAAATAATTAGAGCTATGACTGGTGTAATTAGTGTCGTATCAAGAACGCGATTGGTGTTTGCTGTTTCTTAAAATTGTTTAGATTTGAGGTAGAGAAAAAAGAGCAGATAGGTTGGAACAACAAAATTGCTTTCCTTTCCTCGGGTATTCGTCTTGTCTTGCTCTTACACCGGCGTCTCCTTCTGCGAGCCCTTGGTCTTTTCTTACGTTTCGCCTTTGTCTTCGCCCTCTGTCTTTTATTTCTGTCATCGATCCATTGTTCCTTCCTGGTCGAGGTAACTATTGATTTACCTTGAGCAACCCTTTCCGTATGAACGTAAAGCAATGTTTCTGACAGTGACAATTAAATTGAGCAATTATATCACAATGAATAATTTCTCTTCCATTCAATTTCTGACACTTTACATTATTTGTGGATGACAGTTTGGCAATGGTATCGACGGTGTCACCGCGGCTATCGGCCGCCGGTGATTCGCGAAACACGAAACGCGTAACAACGTGTTTGTCAAACTTCATTGTCCGATTGACAAAGAATAAAACTTGCTCGATTACGGTAACAAAAGAAAGACTGTCATGCTCGGACCGATTCGCGAGATTCCGGTCGTGGCAGGGAAAAGGGATCGGGCGGCGATAAATGAGAAAAAGGGCGGGCCGCTTCCATGGTGTAGGAAGTAAGTGTCTGGAGGAAGAAAGGGCTACCAGGCCACCACCGATAAATCCGTCGAACCTCGTCTGGCACGCACCACTTCCGCGTTCGCCGTCCTGTAGAATATTAAAGGCTTGCATTCCGAGTTTACGAGTGGCGCAACGTTAATGCGTTTGCTTTGTCGAACTTTGTTACTACCGGCTGATATGCGTTTACGATTATAGCGCTTGAATGCCGTGCCACGCGTACGGTTAATAAAGTTTCTAACCTTGTTACCGGCGTTTCACGCGAACACCCGACCCCGTCTTTTCTCCGCGACCGTGTCCCGCTGCAATTTAATGGAATATACTGCTAAGTACACGAGTGAACGAAGGTTCATCCCATGGCGAGAAACTGTATCGAATTTCGCGGTCAGCGAGTTACATATTGCGCGGGTGGTCGACGTAACCGGTTATCGAGATGCGGATTAAATTGTGTTGTGTTTTAAGCTGATACCCGATGAATGAATGAATATCGGTAAATTGGTAAACGGTATTTAATCCAGGTCAAATGTAATCATTACTAATTAACAGGCACTCAATTCTGTTAAAAATGCGATCTCCAACTTTTAATACTCGACAATCATTTAACACCAGTTTCCTGGCTCGCATCAAACTGTTTCGCATAATATTTTTTTCAAAGCAAGCATTTTTACCTACACCTTAAGTGTGCAGACATATATTGACCCTCCGAAGCAACTTGTCCAGCGACGCAACGAAAAGCTCGCGAAGAAAGACTAATTAAAGCACAATGCAAAGGCGTCCAGCTGGTGAAGTTCCGGCAAGGAACTGTCGTAAGATACGAGATGGAACAGGGATAGTCGAGGCAACGACGTTACACCTCATCCAAGAGAATCCGTGAGAGAATAAACGTGGCGCAACGTAAAAATTTCAAACGACGTTTTCCTCCACCTCTGTTCGCGTTTCGCACTCTTTCCCTCCGCCTTTTGCCCCTTACCCCCGTCCCGTCGGTCCCCCCGGCAAAACGCCGTGCGACCCATCGTGCCTAGTGCCACGGATGAAAGGAAGTGTCTACCCAGCGTTACGGCATTCCCACAAAGGGAAGATGCAGTCCCTTCTTGGACGTGACCCCTCGCTCCCAAACCTCGATCCGGGTTCTACCTCCAACCCTCCTAACCTCTTGGCGGTCCTCTCCATCCACTCATCAACCGCTCCCTCGACCCCTTTCTTCATTCCGTCATCTCGCTTCAACTTTTACCATTCGACTCTATCGCACATTTTCTGCCCCTCTTTGCCCATCCGATCGCTTCTCTGCCGCTGCCCGGGTTCGTCTTCGTCCTCCACGAAACCGTGTCCCTGCACTCTCGTCTGTCTTCCTCGAGCCAGCCGCCACCCTCCCCTCCTCCAGCCATTCTCTATTATTCCACCCCGTTCACCCTAGCCAAAAGCGACGCCCTCTTACAAGATGTAGGAAGCCGCGGAATTTAGTTGCCATTGTCTCGCAACGTGCCCGATCGCGTCCCGTGCGCCTTTCGTTCGGGCACACTTGCCAAGAGCTGACTAACAGAACCGTGCCGCGAATTTTATTCGCACCTGACCCGTTGCCACGCGCGTAACGCCATTACCACCGGGGAATACGCCGCGCGAATCACGCGCCGTATTCCCATCGTCGATTAATTCGTCGCCGAGGCGCCGTAGTTCTCGATTAACCGAACGGGAGGATCGATTCTCTACACCCCCAACTATGTGGCCTCGCGGCAACGATTGTCGCGATCGGACGTCGGTGACCCCCGTGATTGCAGAGGGGGAAAGGGAACTCGGGGGAAACGATCGCAAGGTGCGCGCAGACACGCGTGGCGCGCGGTACAAGTTCGTCGAACGAAAGCATCGAGAAACGCCTCGGTGTCGTCTGGCAGACGTCGACAAAGATATTGGGTCGAGCTTAGCTCGAACATAGTTGGAGAGTGCTGCATAAGCTTATTAAGGTTGGGTGCTTTGCCACGGTTCCACGTCGCCGAGCACGCTGCTAGTGCGCTCTTTCTACCCTCTTCCCCTTATTCTCGTTGAAGAAGAACCTGGAAAGCGGCTGGGCCGGCGTGGAAAGGGGCTAGGCCGAGGGTAACAGGGACAAGAAAAGAAAGGAAGGAGGAGAGACGCGCGGAGAAGAAGTGTGTAGGAGGACAAGTGAGAGGAAGCTGTAGGAACCTGCTGCACCGACCAACGTGTCGCCGATGCAACTTCAACTGTGGCAGCGGGGTAAGCTGCCGGATTGTTAGATCGAGGGGGGCGATGTCACTGAGAGGGGGGTACCTTGGAATATAGTGACACCGTGGCGATGGTACACCGTTGCAGACTCGGTCGAAGGGGGTCGGAGGGAGGGCAAAATCGGAGCGAAGGGGGTGTTAGCTGGGTTTGAAGGGGAAAGGGCGAAGCTGGAGAAGCGAGGAGCCTCTTGAGAGACAATGAGGCCGCTCACGAGTGTCGCAACGAGTGGATGCTCTCCACTATTGCCAACTCAGGCCCTTCAAGCCTTCCAGGCTTGCACCACTACCACCACCACCCTTGGCACACCGTTGTCGCTATCCTGCTGTCGGCTGCTACACCACCGTCACGTTGCACTACAACCGTACGAGACGACGACGGCGACGACGACGACGACGACGTCGACGACAACGGCGTTAGTGCGGTCGGACAGGGGTGCAAGCGAACCTCGAGTGCCGCCTCCAGGCCCGTCAACTAGACAACGACACGCCCATGGTGTATCGCAGTTTTTAATTTACTTCCCTTGGACGATCGAGTCTCGATTGTTCTACTAGCTTCGAACCGCTCTGCGAGAAATGGGCGTAAATAAGGGTTTAGCTTCGAATTTGTTAGCGATGCCGTAGATCGTTAGCTGTTGATCGCATGAGGTCGAAACGAGAATTTATTCTACCATTAGGTGGCTTTGAAGGTATATTTTCTTATGATCGATACGATAATGAATATTTTGTGCATTCGAATAGCATTGTATCTGCGTACTTATATAAATATTGGCTGTATAATTATCGCTCGTTTACATTTAACAAAGTGAAGACTGGTTTATTCGCGGAAACAATTTTTCCGCTTTGCAAATGAAAATATCGAAAATTTTGATTCGCTGTCGGCCACTCGTGGAAAGTTTCAAGCGATACGGGATGAAATTTCATGCACCGCTGTAAGGTGCGCGGCAATCTGCAGTCAAATTTGCCGTTTTCCGTTTTCGTCGTGCACAGAGGTGCAAATAGACGCTTGACCTGTTTTCAGGAAATATTCTGACGACCCTTGCCATCAAAAAATGTTTCTTATTTCTTCCACTCCTCCTCCCGCAATGTTCCTATATTATCCCCGCACTTTTCCTCCACTTCTCTCTCAATTATCAAGTCGTTTCAATTACTGCAAAATCGTTGCTTGAACCGACTCTAGAACCGCTTTGGATCCGACGTACATAGAGCGGAGAAAATAACGATCCTAGAAGCGATGCGGCAAACCTATACATACGAACCATAACCGAAATAGATATGCGCAGAAATTTCGATTGCTCATAACAGTGTAGGATATTAATATATATCTACGTAGGTCAGGATAAAGAACGTAAGGCAGCGGAATAGTAGAAAACTCGTTCGAATCTTTTAATTGACTAACAACGGCTTCGATCGCTTCGAAGACCATTCGGAGACTGCCAAAACAAAAACTAATCGCCCCCCAGCTGGCGTCACTCTCACATCGCGCACTCAGCCACCCCGGCTCGCCACACATGCAAACGCGAACGCTGTTTTACAACAGGTATTCATAATAAGGATTCCCGCAACTATTTCAAGAACCGAGATCGATGTAATAACTGTTGTCATTGCCCGCTCGACCCGCTGTTTTCATCCTCAACCCCATGTCAATTCGATACAATGCTATCACGAAAAATAGCAAATACAAGTAGGCAAACCTCGTCATTAGTATACCGTCGTCCTATTTCGTAACAACGTTCCACCAATTTATCATTCACTTCTCAAGCATCCTTCTGTTCCTGCGTCTTACCCCCAGCTCGACACGCGCGTTTCGCTCCACCTGCCTCGCACGCGGAACAAATCTGAAGGTATCAAACGTTCGCAGTAACTCATCCCCGAAGCAACTTCACCGAAACCCGCAACAATTCGTCATAATCCCGAAGCAAAGGAGCGCAAGCAAACAGCAACGAAACTCTGGCCGAAGTTGCAAAAAGGAAGTCATCGAGCTTTCGTTTCACTTGATTTCTCTACATTCTCGCGAGCAGGCCAATTCTCCCTTCAATTTAATATCGGACGCCATCGCCGCGCGACGCCACCGGGTAATGCATCTTCATCCCGCCCCTGCTTAACTTATACGAAAGTTTATCGTCAACTCTGCAAGAAGCGGCCACAAGGCAACCCCGATCCACAGCCCTTCCTGTTTCACCAGCCAGACAGAGACGTGGCCGCGTCTTCGTTTTCTGAATCGAGGCCCTTTAGATCGGCCATAAAACAACCTCGATGCCTGGCGTCGTCGATACACCATTGCACGCCGTCCTGCTCCCCTACGCTGCCGAGAAAAGTTGTTGCATCCTCGCGCCGGAAGTGTCGCGAATTGAAGCACGGCTATGAGGCTGACATTGTCGATGCTCGTATAAATTCTCCGCGACGAAAGAAAGTTCGAGAAAAGAGTTTCGTATATCGTGCACCACCCTTCGACTCCCACCCCTACCACCGTCGACCCCTTTCCCTCTCTTTTGAAAGCGGGCAAAAAGCGACAGGAAATTTTTATTCCCCTTTCTCTCTATCGTTGGGACTGCTTTTGACACGTTGATGGTTTTTTACGAAGTTTCACCGACGACCGCAATTTTTACTCTTCCCCCCTCGGTACTTTTAAGGCACGCGTCTGAAAAGTTCACGGTCGCTTACTGTGCAGCAGTAAGGAATGATATAATTACGACTGTTGGCGCATTCGCTGGGCTTAACGTTCCCTGTCTATCACCGGCGTTAGACTGCCAAAATATGGCCCCCCGCCCCTAGTTGGGTGACGAATCGTCCATTGATTTCATATCGATTGGCTACGGCGATAGCGGCGAGGATTCCGCGATCGGGTATAAATACGCGAAAATTAGCGGCCCCAGCAGAGAGAGAGATTATGGTATTCCCATACGGAGCAGAGAGTATTCAAGTAAAGCGATTAAGCAGAAAGAAGACGTTCAAGTTATTCTCCAAATCAGTTCCTACAGTTCAGTTCCCTACACGACTGAATCGCAGCGTTGAATTTTTATGCAGGATTCGAACTGACGCGTGGATATTGTTTTGCACGTAGCCTCGGTTGTAATTGACTCGTTGATATGTTTTTTTTGGCCAGAGTTTCATTATGTTTTGTCGAATTTCGTTCGATCGATTGACTATTAATTGGTAACATCGCAATTAATTGATGCTCGTGTAATGGCGCCAGCCTTGTATGGAAGCAATATCGCTGTTATTTAAAAATTTGCAGCAGAACGGTTCTGATAACGATTAAACGAACGGCAGGGCGGCATAAAGGGGACGGCGCGATTTTTATTTCGCGCGGCAACGAAAGCACCGGAACCATAACCATTCCGTGGAACGAATACAGGTACGCGATTGAGGTGAAACAGTAGAAGAGGCGCAGTAGACAGACGATACGGTAATCCGTCGAATAATTGGAGGATCTTCGTTAATCCACTATCAGAAATGTTCAAACTTTTCCCACCACTGCGACAAACTCGTCCTAACGCCTCTGTCAAAATTCCTGTCCGCAATTGTATTTTTTAATCTTCTGCATATTGTAAGACAACAATTTGCTCTGGAAAATAATCATTGCACTGTCGCGCATTGCTCCACTCAGTAAAACATAATTTCCCGTAAGTCTTAATTGTCGCACTTCTCTCGCGACGAAAGGTCCAGCGATTCTTGAAAAATTTGAACAACGGTTTACCCAAGTGAACCATTAAAACGATGAAATAAATACACTCGGCTGTCGGATTTCAATGTATAACTTAGCAAGCGTCAGTCTTGCCTTCCTGGACCGTAAACAATATCAAAATATCAATCGATCAAAAAGTCTGGGAGAGATTCGAATCTTTTAAAACTACCAAGGAAAGTTCGCTCTAACAAAAGAAATCTCGCCGGTGACGAGGAAACTACAGACACGGAGGGGGTTGAAAACTTCTAACGTCCAACGTTCCGAGCCGAGACTTCCATTATAAAAGCAAGCTGTAATCCAGTTGTTCGGTTGGAAACCGCTAAACTAGATAATTCATTGATAATTCAAATACCGCGTTCACCTTTCGTGAAATAAATTGATCAAGAAATCGTGAAAAGTGGGAATAGAATTTCTGTTTACGTCAGGCTTGTTATAATCTTCGGAGCAAGTATTCCCGTACACGTGGTGACGATCGAACGCTGAATTTCTCCTCCGTTCCGTTGAACGAATAACGAAAGAAATGCGCCAAGAGAATCGTTCGACAGATGCTTCTATCCAGGAACTTACATATATCTTATGACACAGCCGCGCTCGTATATCATGAAGAGCGCCGCACCACTTCTTACCTTGCCCCGCATTTCTTTCTTAAACAGATACTATAACTTAACCGTTTGTCTCGTTATTGACAGGAATTTGCCGGATAAGCGAGCACGATCGGTATCGATAGCCGCGCCGCGATGATTTATCGTGCATCCTATGCACGATTTAATCGATAATTCAATGAACTATTGACCAAACAACTGGATCCCATCGAAAGAACGAATGGTTATTACACGCTCATACTTTCTTCGCTTTTACGGCGAATATTTTATTCGTTATTTCATACGTTTGGAACGATTAACAACTTCGCGACGCGGTGTAGGCTGGAGATAAAGGTAATACAAAGAAGTGTAATTAATAGGTTTTTATTCAGAAACAAAGTAAAGAGAATATGGTTACGGTTTTTTGAAAGGGACAGAAATCAAAGTTCATCCATATCTGAGTTAAGTCCACGAAAAAGAATAATTGAAAGAAGTTTATAAATATTCGCTTGGATGATTGAAAAACCGAATGAAACTTTAGCTCCTCTAACTTGACGAAGTTCGAAGCTAATAAGCTTGATCACTTTTTCGATTAGGGAGTAGCGCCTGTAAAATATTGAAGGAAGGAAAAAAGCGACAACAGCTGTGCGATATTTCGAGCTTGGGATCATTCTCCTGATGGAATTCCATGTCCTCCACAGGTTTCACTTATTCCCATTTTTGTAGATTGAAATGTTGCCATCGTTGCGTTCGTGTTCAATTCACTTTAAGCCGCTCGCATAGTTTCCCGCGATCTTCGCGCGATGGACAGTAAGAAAGGATACCGAGCATTTCTATAATTCTAATATACGAGGCCCAATGCAATTTTCTTTCTCGCCTGAATTGTATTTTTATCGCAAGTATAATAGAAGTTAGTAAATCGCCTTAATACCCCTTCATCTTTTAACATAAATCAATCTATTGTGTTAAACCCAAATAAGTAGAAACTGCTCCGATCACTCTGCGGAAATTTCAAGCAAAATCAGAATAGATAAAAAAAATCGCAATACCCTCCGCGTAACATCGCCAACATGACGGGTAGCGCGGAACGTGAACAGTATAGCAACTTTCAATAAAAGCCAAGAAAAGAAGATTGCGTTGCGTGATCAATCGCACGCGACTATCCTCGTACGGTTTTCATTTTCGAAATCGACCCACCGTCCAAAGAGGCGAGAGGGTAACGGGGCACGAACGAACATGGAAAAAAGTGATTTTGACTTTTCATGAGTATCCACCCTTCGTGTCGGATAGATCGGGGCCATCGTACCGTTCGCACAGGCGGGCAGCGACGACGCGAAAAAAAATATCAATTTCAATTGCGGCGAGACTCGATCATCTCTGTTAGAGGAATACTTGCGCGTTTCGGGGTGGCCCACCTCGCGACTAGCCTCCATATCCATTTCAGTGGGTATGGAAAAATGTAGGTGCGCGAGGGGTTATTGAACCGTGCCTTCCATCCGGCCGATGCTCGCGTACCCTCTACCGGGTGATTCGAATCGAAACGCGTAGATTTACGATCTCATTGCCGCTTCTGTTCGTGGTCCTCGTCGCTTCTTCCCCCGCCACCCCCATGGACCACAGTGCGCGTGGCTGCCTCTAGGTATTTTTCCTGAAAAATCAGGTGCACTGTTAACGTATCAAACGAATTCCAAAGCGACCGATAAAAAACGTAACGAAAGTTGAACCCCGTTTTTCATCGAGAACGCGGAAATAATCATCGTGACTCGCGCACGTTTAAGATATCGAAATTACAGTGGATCCTGGTGACAGGTGGTAATCCGCGCAATTCGAGACTCGTGCAATCGATTTTCTATCGGGGACCAAGCAAGTTTGCTCGGTTAAAGGGAAAGAAAACGTGCAGCCCACCTGGAGAACATTTTCAGAGCTCGTCGGGCGCACGTGCGCCCCCTCTAATCAAATAAACCGTAACCATCGAAGCTTGGCGTCCTCCCAAGACGCGGCCGTTCCCTTTCTTTCTTTTTTACTTTGCATAAATCTGTCCGGCCTATTCCGTTTCAATTAACCGTTCGAATTAATCCGATTTTGAGGCAGCGGGCACTCGGCTCAGTTTAACCCTTAGCTCGTTATTTGCAATTAAGTGAACCAATAGGACGCACTGGAGGGTGGCACCAGACTACAAACTCTAGTGTGAAGGCCGAGCTTGCACAAACAACAAGATGGCCGCCGACTGCACCCGCGCACACCCTCATCCCCCTGTGTAGCAGTCAACCCCTTTCATCCCTCTGCCCCTCTAGTCCCTATCTGCCAGCAAACCTACGTCCCACGACGCCAGCCAGCCCCACGGACGAAAGGGTTGTTTTGCAGGAGCGAGTACCTCGTCAATTCTTTCCGAATGTCTGGCCGTTTGAAATATTGGCCGGCCTGACCTGGAAAGCGTATTCGGTCCCTCTCTTTCGGTGCATGCGATCATTAAAACTAACGAATATCCGCGATCAGGAATCGATCGTTCCTCCTTTTTTTTACCCACTATTTTTTCCTTCCTTTCCACTGTTGCTTCAGGCGTCGATTGAACGGCCGTTTCGATGGGAATATACCGACCACGATGGGTATCGGCTAACACTTAATTGGCTGATGTTTAGTGAAATCCCGTTACGTTGTACGTAATACGTTCAGACATACGTGCATTACCAGTTTTTCTCACCAGTCCCATAGACAGGAGGCATCCTCTCCTTATCAGGTGTTGTCAATAAATACCCCGTCCATCGAGTATCATTCTTTCATACCAGGTAGCGAAAATTCAGTTTGCTAATTCAGCTGGAATATATTTGAACCGAAAAAGATAAAACGTAAATAGCCATTGTAATATTTAACTGAGCGAAATATCAACGACAGTTGGGCCTCTATTATTTAAGACAGGTAGTCCTTTCGGAACTCGCGGAACCAATCAATTTTTATATTTTAAAATCGAAGGGTAGTCGAATCGTCCGGTAATAAATTTAGCAAATAAGCGCGAGCACCCCCTGTTTATAAAAGATCGAGGTTATTATCGACGATACGAATCCTCGACATGAGGTTCGTTCGATTCCACGGTAATCCTTATCTCCCCCAACTATACGTGGGACGCATTAGTTATTTGTGATGTTTATCGCGTGGCGCGGTAGCAGGGCGTGTCTTATCTCCATCCAGGGTTATTCTGCTAATTGGAGAGATCTTTTTAGCGGTCGCACGACCGGGCATTAAGTTCCCAATTACGATCCGCCGATGGTGAAGCAGAGAAGACCCTTTGAGGATTCCTTCTGCTCTCGTCTGCCCTATCGGTGATTTACACCGGGGCTAAAACGAGAGATCCTTCGAAGTGGCGCCACGAATTAAGTAGAAACAGTTTGGTAGTAACTACCGTAGGCGTTACTGCCAAACACCGTTGGTCGCGCGGAACCAAATTGAAAAACGGCCGTCGTTCCTGGAAAGGTTAGCATTTAGAGCATTTAGCTGCACTGCAAATTTCATTTGAACGTCCGCGAATTTCGTCGAACTCGTTGAGACTCATTTTCCATTCGTCTTTCGTAGCGCAATTACGACTAAGGTTTTTGTCGGTTACCGCTGGTCCAAGTGGCAAGCCCCGCATGGCCGGCGCCAATTAGAGTACAATCGTAGGAGGAAGGGACGACGAATGCCGATAGATCTCTACAATTAGCCACGTCGCCCAATCACCGCCCTTGTGCTCGCCTGCGAGGACACAAAAGAAAGCGGGACGACAGAGGTTGGGAGGGATGCACCACGGCTAAGGTGCCTTTTAAAAAAATCTTGGCAACACGACCGGCTTTCATTAGTCCAGCCGGTACGGCCAGTGTCTCTTGAGAAGCTTAAGAAGAGGGTTGGCCTGGCGTCACCCTCCTGCCCGGGTCAGTGACGGCGTTAAGATTTAGAAAACCCCTGCACTTGAACTAGATTCACCCTTGCACCGGAGCTCAGAACGAGGCAAATGCGTTCTGTGACTTTGCATTTAATTTGGTGTTTGAAATAATGAAAAGAGGTCGTGCTTCTGAACAGTCCAGAAAAATAAATCCAATTTGGGGGATGAAATTAATCCATCCCCAAGGTCGGCAGTGAAGGGAGAAACTGTCACGGACAATTTTGCCGCGCATTAACAAGAACTTCCACCCTGAACTATATGGCAATGGATGGAGAAGAAGCTACACCTCTTCGTTGCTGACACGGCTGCGTCCCTGACGTCACACCGGCAGCAACGTCAGCAAAGGTATAGAGAAAGGAGAAAAAGAAATAGGTAGACAGACGGTGGATCCGCTTGTTTCGAGCGCATCACTCGCCCCGTTTCTCGCCCCCTCCATGGTTTAGCTCTTTTTTCCTCGCAGAGTAATCAGCAAATCTCCGAAGCAAGCTGGCAAGCGATCGCGACGCGACGAGCGGAACAGTGGAAGGCAGGGAAAAGAAGAGGAAAGTCGGAGGGTCGAGGGTTTGGTAAATGAGAGAGTGCCGTCGTAACGCGAATAAAGAAGACAGAGAGGGCCGATAAGACGTCGAATAACTCGATTACTCGACGAGGGAGTGTCACTTTGTCAGACCATGCATCCAAGTGCGAGCAAAATTTCGTTAGGTCGCTTCTCGCGAACTCCTGCCATCCTTTCCTTGTCTGTCGCTGCTTATCCGCCGTCTTTCTTCCCGCAGCACCAGAGAAATTCGCGAAATTTTACACAGAAATTGGAGGAATCCCGTGTTCGATTTGTTTAGTTGCTGTTTAGTTGTTTTGTTACATTCGGGCAATTAATTTCCGTCAAGAGCGTTAATATATTTTTACTAGGATAGGAAAATGTAATATATTCGGCAATGCCTGGGTCGTGATCTTCCGATTACCGTGGACATGTTAAAAGAAAACTATGATAAAAATAACGATGGAAAATATATCACTTTTCTACTGCATTCCTCCTTCCAAACACATTCGACGTGTCATTAAAATCAAAAGAAATATTTAGGCGGCGTCGTTCAACTGAGCCACCCTATATTTAACCTTAGAGTGCCATGTCGCATCGCTAAATCTAAATCTCCAAACAGAACAATGTAAGATGCAACGTGAAATGCATTACGATAAATAAGCGAAGGAAAACGTTAATATGTCAACTGTATTCCGCGTCAAACGCTGGTCTGACCGCGCATGGGATAATCTACTTTTGGCATTGGCTACTATCGCCGTACAAATATACACATGTCCGCGTAGAAACTTTCCCTCGCAAGCTAATTATAAATCACGCGTTTATGCATGTATGTTCAAGCACACACGGAGCATGCACGCAACTCCGGCAACTACAATATTTCTCGATTAAAAAATACGATAGCATGTTTGTTTCTTCATCTCTTATAACTGTTGTTCTCGGCCTACCGTTTCACCATTGAAAGTTGCTCCGCGGAAATTGCAACCGCATTCCGCGGCAGAATAATACATCGCGTGCACGGGAAACTGTTAGCTGGAAGATTTTTCCGATGAAAAATTATAGGCAACGACGCGAAACACCGGTCGTTCGGATAAATGCTGGCAACTTACGGTAAAAGAACGGATTGCCCGTGGATACCCATTCGGATGCTGAAACTTCCAACCTCGTTTTTAGGGAGGAAGCAAATGCCAGGAGCAGCGATTTCTCGAGGTAATCATGGAAATTCGACGAAGAAGCGCTAGAAGAGTGACACAGACGCAATTCGCGAAAACGAGGAGGTCGAAAGGGGGGTGAAACAGCTGCAGGGGCCGTCTAGTTACTGGTTTGTTGTATGACAGATTATAACGGGTGACCCAATTAAAATCTGCCGTTCAGTCGACATCCCACTGCGTTGCAATTCGTAATTCTGCTGCTGAGTTGACAGTGCATCGTCTTGCAATATCTCTCGTGTCCCTGAAAACTATTTACACTCCGCGTTCGATATCGTCGAGGAAATCTAAGATGTTTGCAATAAGTATAAACCGAGCGAAAATGAATAAATTACACAGAAACGAAAATACGCATATTTCAATTTTAATTCACTTGCAACAGAAAAATATTCTGTTTGAATTTAATTTTATATTAATGATTTTCTACTTAAATGATTCGGTACAGTCCTTTGGTTTTATTAAATCCTCTACGCTTTAATTGGAATACGCCGTTAACAACCAGCAGCTACAGTTTCTAAAAAGATGAACGTTGCAACCCGACAAAAATATTAGGTAATATATTAATGGAGTGATTATACCAGCAGGCCAGCAGAATCCTTTGCGGCGAACATATCGGTTTCCCTAAGAGATTAAATTTCAACCATATATTCGATCAAGCACAGAAAGTAGTATTCCCTTTTGCATTAGACTACCCGGTAATTCGGAATTTTATTTTTTTCAATTCGCCGCACGGTCCTGTATATGAAGATTGCCTATCGTCGAGTTCTCGGTTGAAAACCAAAACGATACACTCCGCTTAGCAAGAAAGCTGCGCGCCAGGGAATACAGCTGGTTTTGATCAGACAATTGGGTTAGGCAAGTTAAATAGCTGCGAATAGTCAGTTCGCAGTAGTGTTGCGTACATACAGTTAGCAACAACTTTCTGTACGTCACGTTTGATTTGAAAATCGAGAGAAACTTCGGCGAAGACTTCTACGAGCGTTGAAAACTTCAATTTAATGTACGCATAGGAATTACTGCAGGCTTCAAACAAATTTTGGACAACTTCTTCAAATATATGAAAATATTTTCCAACTTAAATTAACTCCTTTAAGCTCCATCAGAATTTAGAGTAAGGAATTCTTCGAAATATTCGTGAATTAGATTGATGCATTTATTTGACTTGCGTAAAATTTTGACTGAAATTCCACTTGTAATTCTTCGTTAATTCGTTCGTTAAATCGTATTTGAGGGTAACCAATTTTATAGAGTATTAATTGATTTAAAAAAACAGCACTATAGTATATAATATCTGTATATTTCTTATGTAATGCAAAGACCAAATGTTATACGCCCTATACTTACTGTGTTTCGCTCCATACTTGCACCCGACGCAGGTTTAATGTACTTCACATCAATGTTTCACGGTCCCGCGTATCGTGGCTGAACGCCACCAGTTCCAACTTCATAAACGATATTCGTTAGTTTATGCTGCGGCTGCGATTCCCAAAATATTCGTCGAAACTGCGAATCGAACCTACCACGAGTTACTTCAATCTGATACCACCTAACTTAGCTGGCATCAGGATGCAATAGCATTTACCAAATTGCAGCTACAGCCGTTTACAGCGATTGGACGTTGACTCTCGTGCGAAGCAATTGGCATATCGCAACAATCGATTGGAAATTTCTCACAAGTCAGAAACCATTGCAGTGCAATAAAATTACAGGAAATAAATATTTTAATATCGTTTCTTCTTGGTTCACATTTGGACGTAACATTTAACTGTAGGACTCTAATATTGTTTTTCTCAAATACAGTTTCTATTCTATTCACCTGCTAAAAATTACAATACATACAAAAATAGTTATAATCACGACAAAACAATATTTAGTACTTTACAATTCTCAAAAAGCCTTGCCTGGAGTATTTCTTAAACTTCTTGCAAAATTTATTACTTGTGATAGATACGTTTGTTAAATAAATATTCAATTCCGCGCTTACACTTTAGATTGATCCAGCTTCCTCCATCTGCAATGTCAATGTTGAACCTCCGTGCACTCGAAAGGGAAGCTCTCATTACGTCGATGATGCAGATTCCTGCACCTGCAGAGGTGCGCATTAGGAAGTCAACTCTCGGGGGCTGTAGGTCGTTAAGGTAAGCAATTGTTTGAAAAGAAAAAAAACTCACGATCGCAAGACGATGAGATGGAGGTAACGAAAGCGCATTATATTTTCAACGAGCCTCGCAATACTAATGCATTTCACGGAGAATTGCTTTTCCGGATATCTCGCGAGCTACGCTTCTGCCGGCTTTGGTCTTTACGGTGCAATCGCTCTAGCCAAAGCTCGTTGGAACCGCGCCACGCCGCTTCGTTTACCAACGAAATGCAGCAATATGAAATACATTACGGTTCCCAGGTAAAAAAGAAAAAAAACGGTATAGATTCGATTCTGGAGAACCGAAATGGAGCGGCATACTCGAGGTTCGGCGCATGTGTGCGTTCGATTATTTTTCATCCTACGTTTACCCGTGCATTTGGAAAAAGCACCGAGAAGAACGATAACACAGCAGCGCTATAGAGTAATAATTTGCAGAAGCTAAGTTTTCAGGACCACTCTATAGAGATGCTGCACAGTCAGATGGTGATTCTATTACTGTTATCCGTATTGCTTTCGACGAACTCGTGCGTTGTTCTTCAATCGTGCTACTTAATTACTTTTGGTACCGATTAATCCTCGCCGTGAAAAATGGTAACTCCCCATAACCCGTTTGGAAATGATATTCCAAGGACTTTGAATAAACCGCTACCCGGTGTAAAAAAATATCGTCGTTCGCCTCTCTTAATGCAATTCCCTTAATTAAATTCCTTACTAAAATAGTTATCAACTGGAATATTCGATTCGATCGACTAAAACGAATACGATAGGCAAGTCCTCGCGTGCAAAACGGTAGGGAAGCTAAACCCTGAATCGATACGCTTCAGAAACGGAAGCGTAGTTTCTTTGTCCATCGACATCGTCGCGATTGAACAGCAACGGGAGCGCGCGTAGAAGAACGCGTAGTCGATAAAATGCGATTATTAAAATTTAATTCAGCCGGCCGATCGGGCGCCGTCTAATGCGACGCCAGCCAGACGCGTAATTGAGGCATTACTTTTCGATTAAACGCAAGGGAATAGGAAGGAATGCCGACAGGTAAACGGGACGAGGAGGGGGTGGGGGTAGGCAGTGGGTGTTGGACGGGACAAGGGGGTTGACTGTCGTCACTGGAAAGCGATGGTGGCCATGTGATGGGATTTAAATTAGCGGCGTGGCCCCATGCGACAGATGTCGCAGACTTCCATTAAATGTCGCTCGCTCCACGACTACCACGATCCCAAAAGGAGAAGCTGCGAGCAATGAAGGGTGGTGAGGTAGGTGGAGGCACCTTGAAACAGAGAAGGGGAGAGCGATGGAAGCTTCCCAAATTGAAAGGAGAACGTCGTGGATGAAGGAAATTAGCAGTACTCGATAAGAAACCCTTTAGCGGGGTAATCTAATCGGTGGCTCAATGAAAACGACACTAGGAATTAATGATACAGGTGCGACACAGCGGATCGGTGGAGCGTCGAGCATTTCGCTTCGTTGACTCGATATAATGAAATACCGAATCAGAAAATAATGAATCGCTTAAAGTGCGCAGCTGTATCGGTAAAAGAAGCTTCAATTGCTGTGGTGATCACCTTTGCAGGTGACGTTGAACGATTCGTTTCTGACCAATATCGGGGGGTAAATGTAATCACCTGCGCGACAGTCCTGCGATGTCCTAATGAGGAACCCCAGTGAGTTATTCGCGTTCTAAAAGTACTAAACTGTATTGATAATATGGGAAGCTTTTAATTATTAAGTATGTCAATGTCGATACTCGAGCACAAAAGTATTAATTGCAAAATTGCGCCAACTAACTACATACATTGCACATACTTACATATGTATATATCTTTTCTTGGACATTTTAATGTCCAATCGAATTTGCCGTGGATTGCGTGCACAGGTGAAACACTAAGCATCCGAGAAACAGGGATAGCTAATCGAGAAATCGAGCCGTCGATATTTCACGTTATCCAGCCCCGTGCTGTGGCGACTCGTCGAGAGAATTGAAGTCCGGTATCGATTGCGTTCATACGTGGAAAGAAAACTATTATTAAATTGGGGACGACGATTCAGGGCCCGAGACTCGCTGACGACGCTTCCTTTGTGTTCGAGAAATTGCGCCGAGGGTAACGTAAGCAAGCAAGAGAAATGTATTTTTCGATGCGGTCCAGCCAAAGCTGTAGCAGCTTCACCCGTTCGTTCGTTTTCACACGGTCTCTTTCTAACAGTCCTCGCCGTCCTCGCGAAGTAATCACGGGTGTCGCTGACCAACCAGTTTGTTTCGTTCCAAGGTATTTCAACGCAAACCAAATACAGGGTGTCTCGTAACTACGCGAACCTCGGGGAATCGAGGTTTTGCTGCGGTGTTTCTGAACAACTTTTTCCTTGACCAAAATGTTGGTTGACTCTTCGTTTTTTAGTTAGTAACGAAAGACACTGGCCAACAAGAGCGCCCGTAGAACCCGCGCTACTGCAGTCGACTTTCAACCGCGCTCGGTCGGTGTCGTGAACCAACGCATTGACACGGCGACCACGGCTGACTGCTGACTGTTTTTCGTTAATAACTCAAAAACGAAGCTACAGACAACAATTTGGTTCAGGAAAAAGTTGTTCAGATTCACCCCAGTAACCCCCCATTTCCCGAGGTTCTCGTAGTTAAGAGATACCCTGTATAAACTTCGCGGAAAGGTGTTCCAATGATAGTTAAAGCTTTCAAAATCAAACGTTACACCCACGATTCGGTGATTAAATACTGTCCCTGACGTAAGCAGTCGGACGACCTATGGACAACGATTTATTAATCGCTTTCCACTTGAATAGTAATTATCTCGTTATTTATTGAAATAGCTTACACGCATTCTTTAATGCATGCTGTATTAAAAATTTATTTGTAACACGTATTAAAAAACAGTTTAGGGAGGCTATATTTAATGCATATATTTGTAATTGATGGGGCCGAGAGTCCGGGAAAAGCTTTGCGACTATGTTTTCCAAATCGCGGAACTGTTTTTTAAAACCCTGACGGTGTTTGCATTAGAAATGTATCTACACTCACTCTGCGATTCGCTTTATTCGTTTTCGTTACGCAAAAGCATTTTTATACTCGCGTCAATAAATCCCGGGCAAACGTGTTCACAGGGTGAAGCAGAGTACACGTGGATAGTCGTGTACGTGCGATTGACAAATTCATTTCGCAGCCGTTTCCTGCGTCAACCGGTTCGAATCATTAAAATTACCCACTCGACTTGGTGCCTTCAAAAGCGACCGGCCATACCAACGTTCGAGCAAGATGACGGCTTAAATGTTAAAACGCGTTTGATTTCCATCACGGACCAGTGGCCATACCTCGTTCAACGTGGAGCTCGTGTTATTAATGTCCCGTCGAATATTCGATGTACATACAACTACGCAGCAATTCCATTTTCGAATTAAACGCGCTCGCGACGGCCTGCTACTGTAATGGGAAAAATGTAGCACTTTGCTAGAAAAATAATCCCCGAAACGCTTGTCACGTTGGTATGTTCGCGTTCGGTGTTTTAATACTGTGACATCCCATAAGTCATGGGTTTCTTTTTATACATATACTGGGCAAGACCAAAGGAAATTGTAATTATAGTAGAGCCGCTACTTATTCCTCATTAGATTGTCAAAAAGATGCAAAACCTTTGGACATTCGTTCCAATCATAAAAAGATGAATCTCTCGTGGAAAACAAGCAATTCAATTGTCTTTCTCTCGGCGACATCCGTTTCCACGTTTCGCATTTCCTGCGTAACGTCGCAGCAGTCACAGTCGAACCGTGGAGGATCAGAGAAGCGAGGATTAATGATTTCCGTTCTGTGGAAGCCCAGTTTTTCGCAGCATTCGAGACACGGGCAACTAATTCTTGACTCTGGGAAGAAAGATACAAGCGAGAGAAAGGGGGAGAGAAAGAATGTGTATCTGTGTGCCGGTTGCAATGAATTTCATCTCGAAGATCGAAAATAAAATCGAGCCAGGTTTTTCCTGGCGTCGTCCAGCTCGCGATATCGGCGCGTGCACGGAACATTAAGCTTCTTTCTAACGAATGCGCGTTGCAATATTTTTCAAAGCACACATCCGCGCGATAAGAAAAGTTGCGCATTCTTGGCCGCCTCCGCGATATTCGCCATTCTCTATAACATGTTCGATACGTATCTGTGCTTTCCATCTTTTTGTTTAATACATTGCCTTGATGTATGACAGGTCAAAGTGTATACGCTTGGAGCAAGTCGATTTCTATAGCAGCTGTCCTCCTCTATGCTTCCATACCAATGTTCCCTTACTAATTATTACCTGAGTCAACCAGCTTAACCCTTCCACTGTCCACTAAAACAACGAAAGGCGTTAAACAAATGTTCGACTTCTTTTCGCGATTAAACGTATACACGTACTCCTATTTGTGATCGAAATATATTTTACCTGTATAAATGCCTGTTTGTTATTTCTAAAGATATTTGAACAATAGAGGCCTCTCATTTTCGTATCTTACCTGAACACCCAACGAAATGGATGGACCAAACGAACAAGCTTCTGACAGAAGCTAAACAGAGAAAGGGTTAAACCAAAAATTCCACTCCCTCGCATAACTCTTCCTCGCTATCTTACCTCTCCCACCTACTTTCATTCTTTTACCCCCTTCTATCAGTTTCCTCCTTGTATCCCCCGTACTCCATTCTTTCGACTCACCCCCTTCCCTTGCTATTTGTTATAGCAACGTAGCTGACCACATAATGAAATATATGCGCAACAACTGCGTTGAATGTTACAAGAGCACGTCGGCAATGATTCATAACGCGATCGTATCCGCGTAGGAAATACATACTACGATTCCACACCACCGCCTTAACAGCCACCGCCGTTCGCCTCTTTTCCAATTCCACCCTCCTCATCCCTCTGTCAGTCTCTTTCTCCCTTTTCCACTACCGCCAGCCCCGTTCCTTCTTTCGCCCCGGCCGCCCTCACAATCGTCCAGCCAGCACGAATTGGATCCAAACTTCGTGTTTACGCGGTTTTTGCGGCCCCGCCGAGTCTCGGACGGTTTTTCGCATTCCTTGGAACAAAGTGAATTCGAGTTTCTTCGCCGCGCTGAGTACGCCACTTTTTCCATTCTCGTTGCCTCTGCGTAGTTTCTCTATTGGGGAAATCTCGACGAGCGATTTTTCGGCGAGCAAGTTTCACTCACGGCTGCATTATTTAATGCGCGATGAGACGGCGGAGCAGTTTATTGTGCTGGACATTAAGGTAGAGAAATCGAAATCCCCAAAGTCCCCAAAGAAAAGTGTGGTTACCATACAGCTTCGCCATTCTCCAGCGTGACGACACGCTCGATCAGCCTGAGATCTGTCGCGGAAAATTATGAATCTGACGAACGCGGGGAAATTAGTTGGCGGCAACACTGGCAAGAGGAATTCTCGGGGAAACGACGCAGGAAATAGTACGTGGCGAGAGGTTCGGTG
Source organism: Nomada ferruginata (assembly GCA_963583965.1). Classification (NCBI taxonomy): domain Eukaryota; kingdom Metazoa; phylum Arthropoda; class Insecta; order Hymenoptera; family Apidae; genus Nomada; species Nomada ferruginata. The sequence goes on from OY757216.1 coordinate 17,866,901, forward strand.
GAGGTCCGAGGTGGCGGTAGCTCGTCGTAAATCAGCGGGAACACAATTTCACGGGAGGCTGCGACAGCGACGTGGTCCGTCGCACGCTCGATCGACCGGTATCTAATTAATGGAGACGTCGATTCCTCTGGCCATGGAAGAATGCCTGCCGTCCGTACTGTTCTATCCTGCAACGTGTTTCTATCTGAACGTCGATGGCACTGAGATAGCACCAGATTTATGAATTACGTCCACCACCGACTGCATTCCGTTGGCTGCCGGGCGAAACTGCGCGGATACTTTTAAATTAAACGTCTCGGTTAAAGGGTGCCTTCTTCCGGGGAGAAACGGACGAGTTTGGAATCTTTGTTGTCTCGTCCGCGGGGGAATGTAGAGTTCTCTCCTGGTAATCTTCGTAATTGTTCCACCTGCGGAGAAGAACGGTTATACTGCATAATGACTCTGCCCGTACCGAATTATTGTCGCAAGGATATGTGTACGTTTAATAACTTCACTTTTTTTCGAAATTTATTCACCGAGTCCGGTGAAAGCAGACGCCCTGTCTGTGAAAGAGACTCAAGCAACTATTTGCAATGGAAGGTAGCCAGTAGTTTTTGCACGATTCAGTAGCGTGCAATTTGTGAGATGTTTAAGTCCGCGTAAAATCGAAGAAATCGTGAATAATTGAAGTACGATACGTCTTGAATCGTTGCCGTTTAATCACTTCGACGCTAGAGGTTCTCATAAATCTGTTCAACTGATCCACGTCATGAATACGACATTCGTGTGACACCTTCGCCCCAGCCCAGCAAACAGGAAACTTGCTGCGGTGGCACTTGACCCTTGCAACCCCGATATACTCGGCGATATATCTAGTACTGTAACCCAGGAGATGCCTGTCAGGGATCGGTGTATAGAGAACAACCGGTATATGTGTTAAAGAGTAGAAATGATCAGATATGAGAAGCTGATATCGGAGATTGTGGAAGCCTTTCGAGTCATGGACGTCAAGGAGGAAGACGAAGGGGAGTAAAACGACGAAGAAGAAGAACGCAGGGGCGGGGGGGGGGGTGGTTGAAGTAAGTAAGGTAGTTGGGAAGTCGGCGAGAAGGGGAGGAAGAATGTAGCGGAAGACAGAGAGTGTTGGCGAGAAAAAAAGATAGACGCGGAATGAAGATAAAAAGAGATGTCAGAAGATGCAAAATGCTGACTACTGGGATACCGCGGCGACGTTTCTCGAAGAGCACTCGGGGGTCAATCAAATAAAACCGGGGCAAAAGGGGAAAACGATCAGAGGGGGGCCCCAGACTGTGAGATATTGGGAGCAAAAAATCGGGAAGAAGGAGCGTAATGTTTGGAGATTGCGGCAACGTTTTATCGCTGTTTTGCAAAATATTCGGGCCGCCATCCAAAGATCCCTGTCGCGTTCTTGGACGACTCGGATGGGGGATGATGAATATTTGGCTTCGCTAAAGAAAACGAGATGCAATCGCATTGAGGCGCGCGTGGCATAGGAGAAATTGTAGGTATTAATGAGTTGCCCTTAATATTTGACGAAGTAAGAAAGTTGATTTCTGTAGGTTTCGGACCTTGGTTCCAATCAAAATGAATGGGTACATGCTCTTGTATTTCATAGTCTCTCCTTTTAAGACTCTCCGTCACTTCCTTTATTTGCCTTCTCACCAAATTCACCCCTATTTGATTCATTCCATTTCTTGTTCTACGCTCAGAGGACCGATGGAAAGACGCTGTTGGCACTTGTGGCGGTATTTGGGTTGAACTGTCAACGGAAGCGGTGTGTGGGTCTGCGATTGTGCTTTTCTTCCTTACAAATTATAGTAAAATTAGTTTTTGCGTAATTGGAAGGTGGACGCGCCGTGACTAGAGTGGGTCTCCACTCGGAGTAACCTCCACGTGGTGAGACCCGGGCAATCAATTATTTATCGTATAATTATTAAACGTTTAAGAGACGTTTGATAATTATGTGGAAAATAATTTGACCTAATTGACTGCGCATTGAACTTAGGACTCAAAGTAAAGTAGTGCCCGCTTAATGTTCGTTTCTTTCCCCCAATTAATGTTCAGGGAGTTTTTCCCTCCAATTTTTGGATCTGCTCAGATGAATCGCGAATAGAGCGGGCGTCCGAGTTATTTCAACTTTTAATCAACAATGGAACAACAGTTCCTGGAAAGTCACATCCCCGGATAGTTTTCGGTAGGTAGCCCCAAACCAGCGAACATTAAGTGGGCATTGGTTACTGTACTCATTTAAGTGAACAGAATCTCAAGTTCTTATTATAATTACTATAGAATTCTCGTTTCTATTTTTGTATCTACATATTTGTAGTTTTAAAAAATATGTATTATTTACTGTCGCTCTAGAGATAATTCGTTAGTAACATAAATCATATATGTTCCGCCCAGAGAATTACATTTTCTTATTCCTCAAGAAACCCTCTTTTTTATAAGTGAAGTACCCATGTATATATCTATTAATTCATAAATTAATTAATATCTGCAAAGATATACTTGAATCTACGCGGGTCTCTGCCATATCTACAGTGCCTGCTATGGTTTCGCCATCTATACAGAACTCCTTGAAACCACTCGCGCTTGCTATGGTAGTTCCATCTATACAGAACGCCTTGAAACTACTCACACCCCTTACTTACCATAAGTGTAGATATGGCAGAGGCCCGAGTAGTTTTAGCACAGACGAGATATAACAATAGACAAGACATCTTATGGACTTTCGTGGCCCAACGTGAGTGTCATACCGACTCAGAAATCCCACGCTGATTTGAGCGTCCTCTGCTCATGGGCAGTGATCACTTGAAGAACTATTATTTACTAAAGTAGTGGGGACGGGATTCATGCGATTGTGTGAATATATGTAAATGCTTTGAGGGGATCAGGACAGCTTTTTCTCGAGCAACGTTTCGGTAAAAAAATTGAGCTACGGTGCCTGGTCGCGCGATGCACTTCGGCTCGGCTCGAGTTGAGTCGAAACCACATCGCGATGCATCGGGGCAATGAAATTGACAGTGTCCGTCAAGCGTCCCGCCTGTGCTGTCCCGCTTTCATTGCGCAGCAAATAACAAAAGAATTCTTTAACGAGAATCGTAGGTCCAGCTAAAACGTAATCAGAACCCGCAGAAGTTCAATAGGCACGACCCTAGAGTCGTAGGTCCGGCTAAAAGTTGGTCAGAAAACGTAAAAGTCCAGTAGGTACAACTCTGGGATCGTAGGTTCAGCTATAAGTCGGTCAGAACCCGAAGAAGTACAATAGACACGATCCTAGAGCCGTCGTCCGGCTAAAAGTGGGTCAGAAAACGTAAAAGTCCAGTAGATACAACCCTAGGATCGTAGGTTTAGCTAAAAATTGGTCAGAAGTCGAAAAAGTTCAGTACGTATGACCTTAGTACAGTAGTACGCACGAGCGCGATCGGAGACCTTCGAAGAGTTCGAAAATTGCGAATACCAGCGAGCACAACCGAGCGTTACCGACGCGCCGGCGCGTCGCGGAGTGGGGATGCCGGTGCGCGGCGCACGCGGTGTCACTATCAGTTCAAGCGTCGTACCGTACGGGTCGTCTATGCTGTCGAAGGTTAGCGCCATACATAACCTTACAATACAATAGCATCTCGGGGTTTACTTTATCACCGCATACGCTTGTCTATTACCTTCTATTAATTAATACACGTTTATTTAACAATCGTTTGACTATCGTGGATATCCATTAAACTCTTTCTCGAGTCTCTTTTGCTGGACGCTTGACCGGTCATCCGGTACCACCGATTTTTTGATTCGCGATAACTAGTCGTTTATTAAAATATCGGGTTAATTAATTTATTAGTTTAAACGGTTCTTTGAATATTTATTATATTTTATTACACGATTATTCGGATTCGATGCGGTGTTAAGGTTGCGTTTATTTTCTTTGCAATGTCACTTACATACTCAGTTACATATGTCCTTTCGCAACTTTGAATTCGATTCTGATTTTAGCACAGGTTTATCACGTTGCTTTTCTTTTTGTTGCAGGTACAATGGGTGATTGGTTGGTGGAGGATAATATATTGAGGCTGCAGGAATGGAGTATTGAGATACAATTACTGCGATGCATAACAATCAGTCCGATGACCTATGATGAAGGATTGGTAACATTTAACTTATTATCCCAACGGTTTACGTATATTTCTTGTTATCTGGCGATTGGATTTTGGCTCAAGTTCTTTTCTTTCGGTTGAAAGTTATTGAGCAATTTAAACATTTTAAATAGAACTTACAATATGCCACTCGCGATTGAAACTAGAGTCTGTAAATTTCATTAATTCTAAACGAAAAATTGAAATACTTTCATGTTTCGCTGCATATCGGTCGCGATTTCTGTTATAGCTTCACTAGTATTTATTAAAAGCTTTTAATATCTCTGTGACTTTGCACAAGTACGGTCAAATTGTATTTTCGATGCAGGATTGCCCGCGTACGTACGTACTGGTTGCCATGCACCTGAAGCATGATAAATAGTTTCGAGTCTTGATTTCTACAAGCAGCTACGAGAACTTATAAATTCGCGATATTGCTTGCTTACTAAGATCATGATCACCTTTAAAACTCGGGCAAAGAACAGTCACAGTATGCTTTTGATAAATCATTTATATTAATCTATAATACTATATGTTGAATAGACAATTAACAGTAATTAAATCAGAATAATAATACGGTAGTACTTTATTAAAACAAAGCAGTATTTCCTCAACAGACGTTTGACAGGATGAAGAAATAAGAAAGAGACAAATAAAATCAAATGTGTATTGCTTCAATTTCTACCGCCTCACCCTATTTACTAACTTGTACAGATTCTCTTTCAGAAAATTTTGATGACCGCGCGCAATGCGGTCGGTAGAGTCAGTTCTTGTTCCGTCAAAGTTCTTTTTATTATTTTCTGAGCGAAACCGCTCATAATAATTATAACTAAATATAAATAACAGTAAAGATACGCGAAAGTAGAGTCAGTGTTTGCTTCGAAATATTGCTCTCGCGAAATTAGAGTCACTTTGTTCGTCGATCACAATTGACGTGCGCGATAGTAGTCTTTTATTTTATTTTTTTTTCTTTCGCAATAAGTATTCCGGTATTAGAGTCAGCACCGATGCAGTTCGGCGAGTTCGGGCACTCATCCATCAACTCGAAGAGTAAGTATCTCTGTATTTCTTTAATCTTATTTTACAATGGTCTTTGATAATTATCATGATCGAAAAGTACTCAAAACCCAAAGATTTCAATGTTCTCTGTTCTTTTGAATGTTTCAGAAGGTGCCATGAGCTCGATGGTATTACCATAACGATATTGTTGACCGCGCGCAATGCGGTCGGTAGAGTCAGTGCTTGTTCCGTCAAAGTTCTTTTTATTATTTTCTGAGCGCAACCGCCCTTATTAATAATTAAACATAAATAGCAGTAAAGAGACGCGAGATTAGAGTCAGTGTTTGCTCCGAAATAATACTCTCGCGAAAAATAGAGTCACTTTGTTCGTCGATCACAATTATTCCGTTTCCTTTTCCGTTCTCGGCTCGGAGGACTGATGGTTAGGGACTTAGTGTCAGCGAGTTACGATGTGTGGGGGCGTGATTGTGGTTCTGGACCCTGGTCACGAGGCCCTCTGTTAGACCACATATAATCTCTAATTTGGGTAGGTCATCCACCATTCTGGAATCGTGGTCGCGGTTCTTGCAATATCCGGGTTGCAGTGTCATCGGGGGGCGGTGTGTGGGGCTGTGATTGCTTTTCTGGACACTTTGGCCCGCCTAGTAGGAAATTCCTATGTGTTAGACCACGCCAAGCACACCTTGGGGTGGCAGAAGGCATACGGGTCATAATCTAGAATCGTGGTTGTGGTTTTGCATATCCGTGCCTTAATGATTTCTGTGGCTCGGAATCGAAACTGGTGTCGATGCTAAGTCGTTTTACTGTCCAGACTCTGAGCCGAGGGCACGCGGGCTGCTCGGTAGCAGTCACAAAAACAGTAGCAATACTGTCGCGAAATTAGAATCTCTTTGTTCGTCAATCATAAGTGTTCCATTAGAGTCAGTGTCCTGTTCGGCGAGTTCGGGCTTTCAGCCATCAATTTGACGAGTAAGTATCTCCTTCGTTCTTTAATCTTGTATTGCAATAATCATTGATAATTAACACATTCCAAAAGTACTGAAAATACATAGATTTTAATGTTGTTTGCTCTTTTTGAATGTTTCAGCAGCTTCCATGGCTTCGATGGCGACGAGCTTGACCGCACACCTGGTGAGTCTGCAACCGGTGAGTGGCATGCTTTAAAGTTCCTCTGGTCACTCAATCATGTCGCAGGACGAAAGGTCCGAACCGACACGGGTGACTGGTTGTAATTACGTAGATTTTTCTGGCAAGCACTGTGACCATGGGTATATGGAAATATACTCATGAGTAGTAACTCCTTTACTGCTTTATATTATGTGAGGATAGGTCTTCTTGTACAACGCGTTTTTAAACAGCTTGATAATTTTAAAACAGATCATATTTAGTACAAAATATATCACTATATATCTTTTTATAATAGAGTATTTAATTGAATACCTATGAAACGATATTTAAATAGTTATTAATTATTGAATGAATATAAAGTAACGTCCAGTATTCTACGTGCATTAGTTTGTAGTGGAGAAGTCGAATACCATTCGACTTCGTTTATTTGTCAATTGCAATTACTGCACAGTTATAATAAATTGTTAGTAAGAGTATAGTCGTTCCTCTTTTTTACTAGTTTGATTATATATAAAGTAAAGGTACCTACTTACCTTGTCAATTTGTTGGGACTATCGCATAATTTTATTATTCGATATCCATATTAGTCTTTAGCGTTTAGAGATATCAATACGTTCACTTCTTCCGTACAAGATATTAATTGAACCCGAATGTACAAGAAGACAATACGCGAACCGGTAGATCTCGAAATCAAAGCAATTACTTTAAAATCAACCGTGCATTTTAGAAGCAATGCTTTGATGACGGGAACACCGGAGGATGTTTCAATTTCTTTCAAGGTATATTAATGTAGAGTCATTGAATAATGTTCCTAATAAGGTAGAGTCATTGAATAGTTTTTCTAATAAAGTAGAGTCATTGTACAATTTTTCTAATAAAGTAGAGTCATTGCACAATTCTTCTAATAAAGCAGAGTCATTGCACAATTCTTCTAATAAAGTAGAGTCATTGCATTTTCTCTTCAATAAAATAAAATCATATATTAATAAAACTATATATTTAGCCCGTTAGAAAATCAGTATGTCTTTATCATCTTTCTAGACGAGGATTTCCAGGTTTAACCCTTTCCGTGTTCACTGCCCGGATCCCACTCACGTGCCCCTGTGCTACTTGGGTGGGAAAACGGTGGTAGAGCACGATGATATTTATTTAGTTTATAATGATTTATTGTGGGCGACTGACAGTGCGTTTGGTGTATCGTGCACGACGTAATATCCACATTGTGTGTGTGGTTAGGCTGTGGATTTGCGTCGTTCCGTACTAAAACGTAGTTACTCTAACCAAGATAAGATGTCCATTAATTGAAAACAGAGACATCATTTTTACTATTAACTGCATTAATAATCCCTAATATACCGAGGCACGAAGTTTTTGTCATTTAAGATGACGGAGACCAAATTCCAAAGAGTATCGAATATACTTATCAATTGCTATCAAGTACCTTTTGTATCGGTGCTATTTAATTATTCAATTAAACATCTATTAAATATCTCAACCGCGACGTGGTATTTTCCACGTGAACGCAAAGATCCCAGCCACTGTCAGTCGATTTCAGAAAAATGGTACGTACATTAGAGTGTGCAAGTTGTGTGACAGCACTTGGGTGTCGGGGGTGTCCCGGGACGCCTCCCTAGTGTAGGCTTTTGCGCCCAAGTGTTTGACTGAGAACCGTGGAGTGTCGTGTGTTGGTGTGTCTGTTTGCCATTTTTTAAATATAGGTCCAGGTAGGATAGGTAGCATACTTTCTGGTGTGATTGATAGACATAAGTAGGTAGGGCCGGGCAGGTTGACACAGTCTCTGATCGGGTAGGCACTATTTCGCGTGTTCAACCTGTTTCAGGAAATCTGATTTGAAAAGTCGACGGTGAAGCTGTGGCGCGAACGAAAATGTGTTCGCCTCTGGCTTTGCCTATCGATTTTTTGAATCCTTCGCGGTCGTGGTCGCGATTTAGGCTCCGAAACGAAACGTGTTACATTATGCTCGAGGCTGCACGCGTGAACGAAGAACGATTATAATTTTAATCGTAATCTTTGCGATTTTCCGTAATCACAATTTTACGATTTTATTTGATCGTGATTCGGCCACGTGTGTTCCACTTAGCTCCGCGATTTAAACTCTTTATTTCACCTTTATAAGTTTTTCTTTGGTTTTCGATTAGAGCCTCGAGCCTAGTTTAAGTTTCAGCTGGCCCTTGGGTCCGACGAAAAGGAGAGGCTATATGCCGAAGAGGCCCGACAAACTGTCACTCAAGAGGGCAACTACTAATGGCTCCCCATTCTTAAAAAGAATGGGGAATCATTCTGTGTTACTACTTTGTCACTGTGCTTGCATTTTCATTTGTAGAATTTTTATTTGTACTTGGCCGATGCACATTCCGGCCCAACGATACAGCCCTCCCAAAAATATCGCGTTGCTTTAGAGTTGCGAAAAACTTGCGAACGGGTCGAGTTGGAGTTGCGTTGAATGCCACTTATTGCTATTCTTATTGCTAGTTAAATTGTAGTATTTTATAATACACTTTACATTTGAGCTTCTAGTGTTGCGGAAATTGTTTTCGCGTATTGGAACTTTCAGTTCATTTTTCAGAGGATCTTCAATTTGCTTAATTTTGGATAGTACATATAATTTACTGTTTGCTTTCTATTAGTCTTAATAAATAGTGTTGCGAAATGATTGTATCGCGAGTTCCAGTTAGCGTTGCGTTGATTAAAGATCGCGTTTTTAAGTAGAGTTGCGACTACTAGTCCCCATCTGCTTCCAATTGGAAGCCTGTTCCTGAACCAGGAACTTTTTCTTTTCAGCGTTTTATATTTGCCTTTCTTTTTATTTTATTTTTCTTAATAATTATACTACCTGGAATGTCTGTTGATGGAAGTACTGCTAAAAATTTGCATACATATTAGTAAATTACTGTGTGAACGAAATGAAAAGAAATGAAAAAGAAAATAAATGAAAGAGAAAGGAAAGAAAAAAGAAAAGAAAAGAAAAGAAAAAGAACAAAGAAAAGAAAGAAGAAGAAAAGAGAAAGAGCAAAGTAAAAAACAGATATAATTTGCAGAATCTTTGATAAATTTATAATAATTCTAGATAGTAGATTTAAATTAGAGTTAATACTAGTGACTGTTCATTATTGGAGTTTAACTCTTAAATATTTCCTCTTAATTGTTGCAATTCTATCTTAACCTTTTTTTTAGTAGAGCCAATTTTTATAACTTTTCGAGCTTGCTTTGTAGAAATTGAAATTCACTCGCGATATCCGTAAATGTTTAAACAAAAATCCTTGCACGAAAAACGTTATTGGCAGTAGTTGGGTCTCGGCATGGTGATAGTTGAAGTTTGATATTTTTCTTCCGAATAATCGTTTGTCGCTTCTTTGTTGAAGCAAAATAGAATCAATTGTAGTGAAATGTGACTACTTCATTTTGGAGTTTTTAATGAACGTGATACCACCATTCAGTTTGATCTAGAACGTACAAAAGAATATATCACTTTGGCCGAAATCCAATTAACTATTGTTAACAAAAAATAGCAGCATTTTTCATATCAATTCTGATTTATTAACTGCGCTAAAATTCAGTTATTACGAATTAAAAGCAGCTTCATTTCGATATAAAATGGGGAGGCTTGGGGATGTCACTAATCCAATGCTTGAGATTGTTACAGATTCACAGATGAACCCAAATATGCTATATTAAACAAACATAAGTACATACGTCAGAGGCTCAAGAGTGGAATATATAGAATACAGATCCAGAAATATTATCAAAGACACGATTGGAAACTTTAAAATTAAAGAGCCACCCTCGTCGATTCAATTTGTGAGTTTAAGAATTCATTCTTATAATGCTTTACTAATTATTTCGAGTTTGTGCATGTTTCAGAAGCATTGAAAAGAAGAGGATTCATGAAACAATGTATAATACGAACACACCCTCACCCCATCCCTGCCCCAAACCCCTGTCCTTATTAACTAATTACAGGTGTTAGACAATTAATTAGGCAGGCCCAAATATAAATCGAACAATACATTTAGCTGTTTATGTAGGTAGGATTTGTCTCAACACACAATCTTAGATCTTTATACTGGCAGGTTTTACACGAATTTAAATTATTAGACTTTTAATTAGGCAGGGTTTATAAAACCAAATATTGTTGGCAGGTGCTGCAATTTTTTGGTTCGGTTTCTGTCTGTTCTAGGACACCATGGACCACGAGAGATTAATACGGACTAACCGAAGAGGATTTAAGTATATGTATACTCATACCTACATGAGTATGGGATAGTATCTATTACAGTCCTATGTAGATAGGATATTATTGAAATTGTTCTTTTATTCGATCTGTTAGATGTTATACTAGGTAGGGTGATTCTAGTCTTAAGTTAGCTCTTTAGTCAGGCAGGGCGTATTCGAATCTAATCTAAAATTTAAGAAAGTAGGGTTTATTTTTAAGTTATGTCTTAGCTTTTAAGCCCGCAATGTTCACCACTGCAATAATATTTCGTTGTCTAGTTTTCTAGATCATAGGATATATTTTTAAGACAGTTTTATTTCAGGAACGTGAATTCTCTTGCAGATTTTCTTTCAGGTTTCCTTCTGATATTCCATTTAGCTTTCGGTCGTGAATTTTCCAACTACTCCTCTTGTTGTCTTACTTGTACTACGATCAATTACTGAACGTTCTACAAATTGACAATAATAGGAGATTTTTCTTTGTCACATGTTATATTAGAATTAGTTTTCGCGTAATTGGAGGGTGGAAGGGCCGTGGCTAGGGTGGGTCTCCATGCGCAGTAACCTCCACGTGGTGAGACCCGGGCAATCAATTATTTATCGTATAATTATTAAACGTTTAAGAGACGTTTGATAATTATGTGGAAAATAATTCGAGCTAATTGACTGCGTATTGCACTTTGGATACAATGTACAATAATGGCCGCTTAATGTTCGTTTTTGTCCACAATTAATATTCGAGGAGTCACGCCTACCGATTTTTGGACCTGCACCGATGTATCGAGGATCGAGGTTGCGTTCAAGTTATCTCAACTTGTCATCAGCCATGACCCTTGAATATATCTCACGCTCGTTCTCAGTACGTCTCAATCAACTCCCAACACAGCTTAAACCCAGCGTGCCTAAAAGTGATAAGCATGAACAATTCCTTATAAATCACATCCCTGGATAGTGTTCGCTAGGCAGCTTCGAAGCAGCGAACATTAAGTGGGCATTACTGTCCACTGTATTTATTTGAGCGGAGAGAATCTTAAGTTCTTATTGCAATTGCTTTTGAGTTTTCGTTTCTATCTTTGTATCTATTTTTAACTCTAAATAATGTGTATTATTTATTGCCCTGCTTCTTATGTAGACCCTTTTGTTTTCTGACGCTTTCGAGATAATTCGTTAGTAGCATAAATCATATATGTTTCGCCTAGAGAATTACATTTTCTTATTCCTCAAGAAGCCTTCTTTTTTATAAATGAAACACCCATGTATATATCACTTAATTCATAAATTAATTAATATTTGCAAAGATATACTTGAAACTACGCGGGTCTCTGCCATATCTACAGTGCCTGCTATGGTTTCGCCATCTATGCCGAACGCCTTGAAACTACTCGGGCCACTTACTTACCGTAAGTGTAGTTATGGTAGAGGCCCGAGTAGTTCCATTCACATCTGTATAGATGGCGATACTAATGACTCTAGATAAAGCAGACATACATACAGTTTTGAGCAGCTCTTTATAGATGGCGAAACTAAAGCCCACTTTGGGTGTAGGTAAGACAGGGATGTGAGTGGTACGTAAATTCAGACACCTGTTTATAAGTAGCGGTGCTATAATTTGGTTAATCAAATTATGATAATAATCCTCGAAAACCGTTTCGTACACCCATTTACATATCAATAAAGTGTTAGGAAACACAGTGCTACAATCTACATAAAAATTAATATTTACGGTAACATTGCAAGTTCCATTGTTCATTTTATTCTACAACAATCAAGCTCAATAGCACAGGTAAATGCATTTGTGAATATTTTTTCCTTTACATCATTTTAAATAATTCTCCAGCATGTGATAAATACATACTAGTAGCGGTATTATTCTTTATTTCGGTCTCGCAGCAATGAAAGTTTGGTTAGTGTACATATAACCTATCTTTGCAATACTATATGAACTCTTGCACTCTCATCTTCTGTTTCGTTCATCCTTTTCATACCTTCTCCACCTTATGCATCGCACTATTTCTTGTCTCTTTATCGCACGTCTATTACACATCTTTTCATTTCCTCTCTGTTTCATTACAAATTCCTAAGTCATTTCTGCGCTATTAATTGCTGACTCTTTCCTGTTCCCTCTTTACTTTGGTACTGACGTATTGCTCCCGTTTTAATACATTTAAACCTTTGATTACATTTTGCTTCTTGTATTTTTCTTTGAAGGCTCTCCGTTAGATTCTTTAGTTCCGTTCTTATCAAATTTAGTATTCTCACACTCGTTCCATTCGTTCTAAAAGACCCTTTCTCTTATGCTTCTAGTTTGGCCCGCCCTACTTTCTTTTTCGGCTATATATCCTTTAACAATCTTTCTATCTCCTGTTATATACTTACTAATATAGTGTTTGTGTGCATACGTTTCATAGGCAAAGGATAAGGAGCATTGATCGCCAATTATCATTGGGCATAAAAAGAAGGAAGAAGAAAGAATAATTCTCGCCATATACATACTTCAGTTATATTAAATTGGTTTTGTGGGATTGGAAGGTGTATGCAACGAAGGCTGATGTAAGTGTAATACGTCTCTAAGTGTCTTTTTCTTTCATTAAATCTTCCTGTGTGCAATAATTACATACTAACAATAGTATTCCTTTTATGTCAGCCTCGCAGCTATGAAATTTTGATTTAATGTACATATGTATAACTTAACTTTAGATTACTATCTTAGCTTACGCATTCTTCTCCTCCACTCCTTCTTGCAAACCTTCTTTACTTTATACATTATCCCATTACTTATCCCCTTATTTCATTTTGATTATAGATTTAGTTTTTAAGACTCTCCATCACTTTCTTCACGTCTCTTCGCATCAAATTCATTCATGTTTGATTCATTTCATTCCTTTTTAAATAATCCCCCTTTTTCTTATAACTCTAGTGCGGTCTTTCCGTATTTCGTTTTCTAACTATCCCTTAACAATGTTTCTTTCACCTGTTACATGCTTACTAATATATTTTTTGTGTGTGCAGGTTTCGCAACCGGAGGGTAAGGAGCACTGACCGGTGCAGCTCATCATGCACAAAAACAAGAAAGAAGAAAGAATAACTCCTGCCACATACTTTAGTTAAAGTGAATTGGTTTATAAAAATAGTTTGTAACTATTAGCGCATAAGATTACTTTAGAACAATTGTGTAATTAACTGTATATTTATTATATCTTTTATTTTGTATTCAGTTTGTTCGCTAGATCTTTATAAACTTTATAAACTTTAATATTAGTTGTATTACTATTACAAGTTCTACTGAATATGCTAAATATAAAGTGAAAGATATAATAAACAATTTACACATGCACGTTACACAATTGTTGTAATTTAAAATAAGCTTTAGCATATAAAGTTTGTAAATTTTAGTCCAAGTTTTATCTGTAAAATATATTGTAAATTAACTTCAAAGAATAGTTTATAAGTATTAGATTATTTATGTTTATAGTATTTTTGATACTACATAAATGTTAATTTAGAATTGATTATAAATAGATATAAAAAAATACTTCATAAGTATTAGCTTGTAAATTTGAATTACAATATTTTTTTTACTTGTATCTTCAATAATTAATTTAAATAAACGTTTAATGAAAAAAATTCCACTGCACTTATTATTATTACACCTTACCAATCCTTGAAAGAACCTAATTCCGATTCCTTATACAAGAAGTACCGTGGACGAACTTTAAAAGCAAAGTCCTGAAGCGAGAAACTTGTAAAAATGGCCCTATACGTTATTAAATTTGGAAGCAGCAAATTCTAAGTCTTCGCTTCTTGCAAAATTGGTTGACAGAAGTCCAGAAAATTAAGAGCTCGGAAATTCCTGGAACGTGACGTCATTTCTGAGAACTGCCGGGATCGAATACCTCCTCGCATATCATATTCTCCTGATACAAATCCACGATTTTCAGCGAGATATTTTTGGCAGAAACTGAGAAATTTTGGGCTCGGAAATTCCTGGAAAGTGACGTCATTTCTGAGAACGAATACCTCCTCGCATATCATATTCTCCTAATACAAATCCACGATTTTCAGCGAGATATTTTTGCCAGAAACTCGGAAATTTCAGCGCTCGGAAATTCCTGGAATGTGACGTCATTTCCAAGAATTGCATCGATGAAAGACCTCCTCGCACATCATATTCTCCTGATACAAATCCACGATTTTCAGCGAGATATTTTTGCCAGAAACTCGGAAATTTCATCGCTCGGAAATTCCTGGAAAGTGACGTCATTTCTGAGATCGAATACCTCCTCGCATATCATATTCTCCTGATACAAATCCAAGATTTTCGGCACTTAAATTTCTACTGAAAATCGTGGATTTGTATTAGGAGAATATGATGTGCGAGGAGGTATTCGTTCTCAGACATGACGTCACATTCCAGGAATTTCCGAGTGCAAAATTTCTCAGTTTCTGCCAAAAATATCTCGCCGAAAATCGTCGATTTGTATCAGGAGAATATGATATGCGAGGAGGTCTTTCATCGGAGCAATTCTTGGAAATGACGTCACGTTCCAGGAATTTCCGATCGCAAAATTTCTGAGATTCTGGCAAAAATATGTCGCTAAAAATCGTGGATTTGTATTAGGAGAATATGATACGCGAAGAGGTATTCGTTCTCAGAAATGACGTCACGTTCCAGGAATTTCTCAGCGGTTCTTTTAATAACGTATAGGGCCATTTTGACAAGTTTCCCGCTTTAGGACTTTGGATTTAAAGTTCGTCCACGGTACTTCTTGTATAAGGAATCGGAATTAGGTTCTTTCAAGGATTGGTAAGGTATGAAAGTAAAAAGAGCAGTGGAATTCTTTTCATTGCAAATTTATTTAAACTAATCAATGAATATACAAGTTACAAAAATGTTGTAATTAAATTTACAAACACATACTTATTAACTATTCTTTTATATCTATTTACATTACATCGTACAACTAAATCTTGTATCAATTCTGAACCAACATTTATGTAATATAACTAACACTGTAAACATAAATAATCTAATATTTATAAACTATTCTCTGAAGATAATTTACAATATTTCTTACAGATAAAACATATACTCAAATTTACGTACTTCATATGTAGAAGCATATCAAATTTAAATAACATCAATTGTGTAACTTGTGCATATGTCAATTATTTATTATATCTTTCATTTTACATTTAGCACATTCAGTAGAACTTGTAATAGTTATATAAGTAATATTAAAGTTCATATAAGATCTACTGAATAAACTGAATATAAAATAAAGCATATAATAGATAACATAACAGTTAATTACACAATTGTCCTAAAATAAACTTACAGGCTACTAGTTACAAACTATTTTTATAAACCAATTAACTATAACTAAAGGATAACTAAAGTATGTTGCACAAGTTCTTTTGCCTTCTTTCTTGCATTTATGCACGATGAGAATTGCCAGGCAATGCTCCTTACTCTTTGCCTGCGAGACCTGCACACAGAAAAAATACATTAATAAGTATGTATGTAACAGGGGAAAGATTATTAAGAGATATTTAGAGGAAGAAGAAAGAAAGGAGGGGCAAGCCAGAAGCATAAAAAGGAGAGGATTATTTGAAGAGGAATGGAATGCGTCAAGTATAAGTGACTTTGACAAAAGCGGAAGTAAAGGAATTGACGGAGATCCTCAAAAGTAGAGTCACTCAAATGCAACAGCAGGAACAAGGCAGAAAAATAGGGACAGCAAGATACAATGATACGTTTAAATATATTAGAACATCAACACTACTATGGTACTTAAGTAAAAACGGACGAGGGCGCAATTGACAATTAACAACGCAGGTGCGAGATCCAAAAGCATTAAAGGATGAAATAAATATTGGGAGAAGAAAAAGGATAAAAGATGTGACCTGTGCATACAAAAATTTGGAACGTAAGAGCACCTGCTAACAATATGTACGGAAAAAGATACAATAAGACATAAAAATAACTTAGGAATTTGTAATTAAACAGGAAGGAACGGAAAAGATTTATAATAGATGTGCGATAAAGAGATAAGAAATAGTGTAATTACGTAAGGCAGAGAAGGCATGAAAACGAACAGCGAAACGGAAGATGAGAGTGCAAGAGTTAAGATAGTATTGTAAAGATAGGTTATATGTACACTAACCAAACTTTCATTCCTGTGACACCGAAATAAAGAATAATACCACTATTATTATGTATTTATTAAGTCCTGGAAAATTTATTTAAAGGAAAAAATATTCATAAATACATTTACCCGTGCTAAAGAGCGCTTGATTGTTGTAGAATATAATGGAACTTGCAATGTTACCGTACATATTCATTTTTATGTAGATTGAACACTGTGTTTGCTGACACTTTATTGATATGTAAAAGAGTGTACGAAACGGTTTTTGAGGATTATTAACTTAATTGGATGAATGAAGACATAAATAACCAAATTTTATGAACATTATCGCACCGCTACTTATAAACAAGTGCTTGAATTTACGTACCACTTGCATCCCTGTCTTACCTACACTCAAAGTGGGCTTTAATTTCGCCATCTATACAGAACTGCTCGAAACTGTATATATGTCTGCTTTATCTAAGAGTCATTAGAATCGCCATCTATACAGACGTGACTCAAACTACTCGGGCCTCTGCCATATCTACACTTATGGTAAGTAAGGGGTGTGAGTAGTTCCAATGCGATCTGCATAGATGGAACTACCACAGCAAGCGCGAGAGGTTTCAAGGAGTTCTGTATAGATGGCGAAACCATAGCAGGCACTGTAGATATGGCAGAGACCCGCGTAGATTCAAGTATATCTTTGCAGATATTAATTAATTTATGAATTAAATGATATATACACGGGTATTTCAATTATAATAAAGAAGGCTTCTTGAGAAATAAGAAAATGTAATTCTCTAGGCGAAACATATATGATTTATGTTACTAATGAATTATCTCGAAAGCGTCAGAAAACAGAAGAGTCTACATAAGAAGCAGGGCAATAAATAATACACAATATTTACAGCTGCAGATAGATACAACGATAGAAACGAGAACTCAAAAGTAATTGCAATAAGAACGTAAGATTCTCTCCGCTCAAATAACTACAGTGGACAGCCATGTCCACTTAATGTTCGCTGCTTCGAAGCTGCCTAGCGAACGCTATCCAGGGATGTGATTTATAAGGAATTGTTCATGCTTATCACTTTTCGGCACTCTCGGTTTAGGCTGTGTTGGGAGTGGATTGAGATGTACTGAGAACCAGGGTGAGATATATTTAACACGTTGAGTGCCACGTCAGGCATCGGTGTCTGACACTAAACTTTCCGTTCAGGCCGCGTCAGTTATCGGTGACTGACAATCAACTTTCCGTTCAATGACTGACTCTAAACTTTCCTTTCAGGCCGCATCAGTCATCGGTGACTGACAATCAACTTTCCGTTCACTGACTGACTCTAAACTTTCCGTCCAGGCCGCGTCAGTCATCGGTGACTGACAATCAACTTTCCGTTCAGTGACTGACTCTAAACTTTCCGTTCAGACCGCGTCAGTCATCGGTGACTGACACTAAACTTTCCGTTCAGGCGTCGGTGTATCACAGTGTTAAGCTACGCCGCGGCGCGCCGTCACGCATGTCGCGCCGTGTGGCCTAAACGGAAAGCGTGGCAAAACCGGCGTGGCACTCAACGTGTTAAGGGTCATTGCTGATGACAAGTGGAGATAACTCGGACGCAACCTACATCCTCGATACATCGGAGCAGGTCCGAAAATCGGTAGGGGTGAGTCCGCGAACATTAATTGTGGAAAAAAAACGAACATTAAGCGGCCATTATTAAACATTGTATCCTAAGTGCAATACGCAGTCAATTCGCTCGAATTATTTTCCACATAATTATCAAACGTTTGTTAAACGTTTAATAATTATACGATAAATAATTGATTGCCCGGGTCTCACCACGTGGAGGTTACTGCGCATGGAGACCCACCCTAGCCACGGCCCTTCCACCCTCCAATTACGCGAAAACTAATTCTAATATAACATGTGAGAAAGAAATATCTCCTATTATTGTCAATTTGTAGAACGTTCATTAATTGATCGTAGTACAAATAAGACAACAAGAGGAGTAACTTGGAAAATTCACGACCGAAAGCTAAATGGAATATCAGAAGGAAACCTGAAAGAAAATCTGCAAGAGAATTCACGTTCCTGAAATAAAACTGTCTTAAAAATATATCCTATGATCTTAATAACTAGACAACGAAATATTATTGCAGTGGTGAACACTGCGGGCTTAAAAGCTAAGACATAACTTAAAAATAAACCCTACTTTCTTAAATTTTAGATTAGATTCGAATACGCCCTGCCTGACTAAAGAGCTAACTTAAGACTAGAATCACCCTACCTAGTATAACATCTAACAGATCGAATAAAAGAACAATTTCAATAATATCCTATCTACATAGGACTGTAATAGATACTATCCCATACTCATGTAGGTATGAGTATACATGTACTTAAATCCTCTTCGGTTAGTCCGTATTAATCTCTCGTGGTCCATGGTGTCCTAGAACAGACAGAAACCCGAACCAAAAAATTGCAGCACCTGCTAACAATATTTGGTTTTATAAACCCTGCCTAATTAAAAGTCTAATAATTTCAATTCGTGTAAAACCTGCCAGTATAAAGATCTAAGATTGTGTGTTGAGACAAATCCTACCTACATAAAGAGCTAAATGTATTGTTCGATTTATATTTGGGCCTGCCTAATTAATTGTCTAACACCTGTAATTAGTTAATAAGGACAGGGGTTTGGGGCAGGGATGGGGTGAGGGTGTGTTCGTATTATACATTGTTTCATGAATCCTCTTCTTTTCAATGCTTCTGAAACATGCACAAACTCGAAATAATTAGTAAAGCATTATAAAAATGAATTCTTAAACTCACAAATTGAATCGACGAGGCTGGCTCTTTAATTTTAAAGTTTCCAATCGTGTCTTTGATAATATTTCTGGATCTGTATTCTATATATTCCACTCTTGAGCCTCTGACGTATGTACTTATGTTTGTTTAATATAGCATATTTGGGTTCATCTGTGAATCTGTAACAATCTCAAGCATTGGATTAGTGACATCCCCAAGCCTCCCCATTTTATATCGAAATGAAGCTGCTTTTAATTCGTAATAACTGAATTTTAGCGCAGTTAATAAATCAGAATTGATATGAAAAATGCTGCTATTTTTTGTTAACAATAGTTAATTGGATTTCGGCCAAAGTGATATATTCTTTTGTACGTTCTAGATCAAACTGAATGGTGGTATCACGTTCATTAAAAACTCCAAAATGAAGTAGTCACATTTCACTACAATTGATTCTATTTTGCTTCAACAAAGAAGCGACAAACGATTATTCGGAAGAAAAATATCAAACTTCAACTATCACCATGCCGAGACCCAACTACTGCCAATAACGATCTTCGTGCAAGGATTTTTGTTTAAACATTGACGGATATCGCGAGTGAATTTCAATTTCTACAAAGCAAGCTCGAAAAGTTATAAAAATTGGCTCTACTAAAAAAAAGGTTAAGATAGAATTGCAACAATTAAGAGGAAATATTTAAGAGTTAAACTCCAATAATGAACAGTCACTAGTATTAACTCTAATTTAAATCTACTATCTAGAATTATTATAAATTTATCAAAGATTCTGCAAATTATATCTGGTTTTTACTTTGCTCTTTCTCTTTTCTTCTTCTTTCTTTTCTTTGTTCTTTTTCTTTTCTTTTCTTTTTTCTTTCCTTTCTCTTTCATTTATTTTCTTTTTCATTTCTTTTCATTTCGTTCACACAGTAATTTACTAATATGTATGCAAATTTTTAGCAGTACTTCCATCAACAGACATTCCAGGTAGTATAATTATTAAGAAAAATAAAATAAAAAGAAAGGCAAATATAAAACGCTGAAAAGAAAAAGTTCCTGGTTCAGGAACAGGCTTCCAATTGGAAGCAGATGGGGACTAGTAGTCGCAACTCTACTTAAAAACGCGATCTTTAATCAACGCAACGCTAACTGGAACTCGCGATACAATCATTTCGCAACACTATTTATTAAGACTAATAGAAAGCAAACAGTAAATTATATGTACTATCCAAAATTAAGCAAATTGAAGATCCTCTGAAAAATGAACTGAAAGTTCCAATACGCGAAAACAATTTCCGCAACACTAGAAGCTCAAATGTAAAGTGTATTATAAAATACTACAATTTAACTAGCAATAAGAATAGCAATAAGTGGCATTCAACGCAACTCCAACTCGACCCGTTCGCAAGTTTTTCGGAACTCTAAAGCAACGCGATATTTTTGGGAGGGCTGTATCGTTGGGCCGGAATGTGCATCGGCCAAGTACAAATAAAAATTCTACAAATGAAAATGCAAGCACAGTGACAAAGTAGTAACACAGAATGATTCCCCATTCTTAAAAAGAATGGGGAGCCATTAGTAGTTGCCCTCTTGAGTGACAGTTTGTCGGGCCTCTTCGGCATATAGCCTCTCCTTTTCGTCGGACCCAAGGGCCAGCTGAAACTTAAACTAGGCTCGAGACTCTAATCGGAAACCAAGGAAAAACTTATAAAGGTGAAATAAAGAGTTTGAATCGCGGAGCTAAATGGAACACACGTGGCCGAATGGCGATCAAATAAAATCGTAAAATTGTGATTACGGAAAATCACATAGATTACGATTAAAATTGTAATCGTTCTTCGTTCACACGTGCAGCCTCGAGCATAATGTAACGCGTTTCGTTTCGGAGCCTAAATCGCGACCACGACCGCGAAGGATTCGAAAAATCGATAGGCAAAGCCAGAGGCGAACGCATTTTCGATCGCGCCACAGCTTCACCGTCGACTTTTCAAATCAGATTTCCTGAAACAGGTTGAACACGCGAAATAGTGCCTACCCGATCGGAGACTGTGTCAACCTGCCCGGCCCTACCTACTTATATCTATCAATCACACCAGAAAGTATGCTACCTATCCTACCTGGACCTATATTTAAAAAATGGCAAACAAACACACCAACACACGACACTCCACGGTTCTCAGTAAAACACTTGGGCGCAAAAGCCTACACTAGGGAGGCGTCCCGGGACACCCCCGACACCCAAGTGCTGTCACACAACTTGCACACTCTAATGTACGTACCATTTTTCTGAAATCGACTGACAGTGGCTGGGATCTCTGCGTTCACGTGGAAAAAACCACGTCGCGGTTGAGATATTTAATAGATATTTAATAAAATAATTAAATAGCACCGATACAAGAGGTACTTGATAGCAATTGATAAGTATATTCAATTCTTTTTGGCATTTGGCCTCTGTCATCTTAAATGACAAAAACTTCGTGCCCAAGTATAGTAGGAATTATTGAAGCAAATAATACTAAAAATTATGTCTCTGACATTTGATGGACATCTTATCTTGGTCATAATAGCTACATTTTAATACGGAACGACGCAAATCCACAGCCTAACCACACACACAATGCGGATATTACGTCGTGCACGATACACCAACGCACTGTCAGTCGCCAACAATAAATCATTTTATGGCTTATAAACTAAAAAATATCATCGTGCTCTACCACCGTTTTCCCACCCAAGTAGCACCTGGGCACGTGAGTGGGATCCGGGCAGTGAACACGGAAAGGGTTAAACCTGAAAATCCTCGTCTAAAAAGATGATAAGGACATACTGATTTTCTAACGGGCTAAAATACATATATATGTACAACAGATCTATATATGATTCTATTTTATTGAAGAGAAAATTAAATGACTCTACTTTATTAGAAAAATTGTGCAATGACTCTACTATAGTATTAGAAAAATTATGCAGTGACTCTACTTTATTAGAAAAATTATTCAAAGACTCTACGTTAATAGAGAAATTATTCAACGACTCTACTTTAATATACTTTGAATTAAATTGAAACATCCTCGGGCGTTCCCGTTATCAAAGCATTGATTCTAAAACGCAAGATTGCTTTAAAAGTTGATTGCCTTGATTTCGAAAACTACCCGTTCGCGTATTGTCTTCTTGTACATTCAGGTTTAATTAACATTTTGTACGGAAACAATGAACGTATCGATATCTTTAAACGCTAAAGACTAATATGGATATCGAATAATAAAATTATTCGATAGTTCCAACAAATTGATAAGGTAAATGAGTACCTTCACTTTATATATTATCAAAGTAGAAAAAGATGAAATACTACACTCTTACTAACAGCAATAATTATGCAATTTATTCTAACTGTGCAGTCATTGCAATTGACAAGTAAACGAAGTCGAATGGTATTCGACTTCTCCACTACAAACTAATGCACGTAGAATACTGGACGTTACTTTATATTCATTCAATAATTAATAACTATTTAAATATCGTTTCATAGGTATTCAATTAAATACTCTATTATAAAAAGATATATAGTGATATATTTTGTACTAAATATGATCTGTTTTAAAATTATCAAGCTATTTAAAAACGCGTTGTACAAGAAGACCTATCCTCACATAATATAAAGCAGTAAAGAAGTTACTACTCATGAGTATATTTCCATATACCCATGGTCACAGTGCTTGCCAGAAAAATCTACGTAATTACAACCAGTCACCCGTGTCGGTTCGGACCTTTCGTCCTGCGACATGCTTGAGTGACCAGAGGAACTTTAAAGCATGCCACTCACCGGTTGCAGACTCACCAGGTGTGCGGTCAAGCTCGTCGCCATCGAAGCCATGGAAGCTGCTGAAACATTCAAAAAGAGCAAACAACATTAAAATCTATGTATTTTCAGTACTTTTGGAATGTGTTAATTATCAATGATTATTGCAATACAAGATTAAAGAACGAAGGAGATACTTACTCGTCAAATTGATGGCTGAAAGCCCGAACTCGCTGAACAGGACACTGACTCTAATGGAACACTTATGATTGACGGACAAAGTGATTCTAATTTCGCGACAGTATTTCTACTGTTTTTGTGACTGCTACCGAGCAGCCCGCGTGCCCTCGGCTCAGAGTCTGGACAGTAAAACGACTTAGCATCGAGACCAGTTTCGATTCCGAGCCACAGAAATCATTAAGGCACGGATATGCAAAACCACAACCACGATTCTAGATTATGACCCGTATGCCTTCTGCCACCCCAAGGTGTGCTTGGCGTGGTCTAACACATAGGAATTTCCTACTAGGCGGGCCAAAGTGTCCAGAAAAGCAATCACAGCCCCACACACCGCCCCCCGATGACACTGCAACCCGGATATTGCAAGAACCGCGACCACGATTCCAGAATGGTGGATGACCTACCCAAATTAGAGATTATATGTGGTCTAACAGAGGGCCTCGTGACCAGGGTCCAGAACCACAATCACGCCCCCACACATCGTAACTCGCTGACACTAAGTCCCTAACCATCAGTCCTCCGAGCCGAGAACGGAAAAGGAAACGGAATAGTTGTGATCGACGAACAAAGTGACTCTATTTTTCGCGAGAGTATTATTTCGGAGCAAACACTGACTCTAATTTCGCGTCTCTTTACTGTTATTTGTGTTGAATTATTATTAAGAGCGGCTGCGCTCAAAAAATAATAAAAAGAACTTTGACGGAACAAGCACTGACTCTACCAACCGCATTGCGCGCGGCCAACAATATCGTTATGGTGATACAATTGAGCCCATGGCAGCTTCTGAAACATTCAAAAGAACAGACAACATTGAAATCTTTGGGTTTTGAGTACTTTTCGATCATGATAATTATCAAAGACCATTGTAAAATAAGATTAAAGAAATACAGAGATACTTACTCTTCGAGTTGATGGATGAGTGCCCGAACTCGCCGAACTGCATCGGTGCTGACTCTAATACCGGAATACTTATTGCGAAAGAAAAAAAAATAAAATAAAAGACTACTATCGCGCACGTCAATTGTGATCGACGAACAAAGTGACTCTAATTTCGCGAGAGCAATATTTTGAAGCAAACACTGACTCTACTTTCGCGTATCTTTACTGTTATTTATATTTAGTTATAATTATTATTTGAGCGGTTTCGCTCTAAAAACAATAAAAAGAACTTTGACGGAGCAAGCACTGACTCTACTGACCGCATTGCGCGCGGTCATCAAAATTTTCTGAAAGAGAATCTGTACAAGTTAGTAAATAGGGTGAGGAGGTAGAAATTGAAGCAATACACATTTGATTTTATTTATCTCTTTCTTATTTCTTCATCCTGTCAAACGTCTGTTGAGGAAGTACTGCTTTGTTTTAATAAAGTACTACCGTATTATTATTCTGATTTAATTACTGTTAATTGTCTATTCAAGATATACTATTATAGATTAATATAAATGATTTATCAAAAGCATACTGTGACTGTTCTTTGTCCGAGTTTTAAAGGTGATCATGATCTTAGTTAGTAAGCAATATCGCGCATTTATAAGTTCTCGTAGCTGCTTGTAGAAATCAAAACTCGAAACTATTTATCATGCTCTAAGGGCATGACAACAAATACGTAAGTACGCGGCCAATCCTGCATCGAAAATACAATTTGACTGTACTTGTGCCGAGGTCACAGAGATAATGAAAGTATTTAAATAAACACTAGTGAAGCAATAATAGAAATCGCGACCAAAATGCAGTGAAAGATGAACATATTTCAATTTTTCGTTTAGAATTATCGAAATTTACTGACTCTAGTTTCAATCGCGAATGGCATATTGTAAGTCCTACTTAAAATGTTTAAACTGCTCAATAACTTTCAACCGAAAGAAAAGAACTTGAGCCAAAATCCAATCGCCAGATAACAAGAAATATACGTAAACCGTTGGGATAATAAGTTAAATGTTACCAATCCTTCATCATACGTCATCGGACTGATTGTTATGCATCGCAGTAATTGTATCTCAATACTCCATTCCTGCAGCCTCAACATATTATTCTTTGCCAGCTAATCATCTATTATTCCTGCAACAAAAAGAATGGAGCTGTGATAGACCTGTGCTAAAATCAGAATCGAATTCGAAGTCGCAAAAGCAGTGTGTAAGTGACTGAATAAAATATAATAAAGATTCGAAGAACCGTTCAAACTAATAAGTTAGTTAACACGATGTTACAACAAACGAGTAGTTAATCGCGTATCAAAGAACCGATGTTACCGGAAGAAGACGCGTCGATACTCAACCGGTGGACCGGTCAAGGGTCCAGGAAAAGAGGCTTGAGAAAGACTTTAATGTACTCTCGCGATAGTCAAACGATTGTTAAATAAACGCGTATTAATTAATAGAAGCTAATAGACAAGCGTATGCGGTGGTAAAGTAAACCCCGAGATGCTATTGTATTGTAAGGTTATGTATGTCGCTAACCTTGTGGCGACTCGCTTACACTCTCTCGCCCAATTGGATTTGTGAGACGATCTGCGCTCTTACCGCTGATTGGATATTCATTCATCACCAATCAGGAGCTGCAGATCGAAGAACAAAACAGAAAAGAAAATCGCCGCTCGTTTTAAAAATTGATACATCCAGATTATTCTTTGAGCAAGCGTCTAATACATAAGTCATAATTAAGAGCTATATTTCCTATTATTTTATTCATTATATTTTTAATAAAGTTTGTTGTTTTCTTGTTTGTTAATTGAGTTTTATGTGTGGTATTTCTTAAGGAGTCCCCCACATTTTTGGTGACCCCGACGTGATAAAGAAAAGTTTCGCGTTTCGGTATCAGGAGGTTTTCCTAAAGTTTACAAGCTTTTTCTTTCTTTTTGTAACGAAAATGACTACTCCTCGAACTCCTCCGAGTGCTCCTATGACTGACGGCGCTCTCAGAGAAGCTGAAGAAAATTTGAAAAAGTTAGATGTTCCTGGAATCTCAAGGCGAAGCCAGGGAGAATTCGCCGTGCCTCGAGACTTTGAAATTCACGGGAGTGAATTTAGGAATGTTTCATTGTCTACTTTTTGGCGTAGCCGTCCTAAACTTTGGTTTGCGCAGCTGGAAAGTCATTTCCAAGCGTATCGGATCAAGACGGACGATACGAAGTATGGCGCGGTTCTCCGACATCTGGATGAAGCTACCATGACCGTTGTGGCAGATGTTATCGAGAATCCTCCAGCAGTAGGGAAGTATGAGGCTCTAAAACAACACCTCATCTCAAGATTTTCAGACTCGGCGCAGAAGAGGCATCAAGCTCTTTTTGCCGGTTTGGAGTTAGGAGACAAGACTCCATCGGCGCTGTTGCGTGAAATGAGAACTCTTGCGGGAAGCAGCTTGCAAGATGATATGCTCCAATCTCTCTGGGCTCAAAGATTGCCACAACGTATCCGGGAACTCCTTTCCATAATGGACGGTGTATCTCTTTCGCAATTGGCAATCTCCGCGGACAGGGCCATGGAGACTTCTTCGAGTTTCGGCGTAGCAGCGGTGGTTAAGGCTCCAGAGTTGAACATGTCCGTGAAAATGGCAGAGATTCTTCAAGCCCTTTCAGCGCAAGTTGCTGCCGTTCAGCTTGAGTCACGAGGGCGTTCCCCGACTCGTTTCCGATCGCAGTCTCGATCGCGACCTCGTTCACAATCTCGAAAACGAGCATCGCAGTCAAGAGGCCCGCCTGGGATCTGCTGGTATCACCGTAGATTCGGAGAGAAGGCCTGGCGCTGTACCAAGCCTTGTGAAGCGACGTTTCCTCTAGCTAAGTCGGAAAACTTCGACGACCGTCTGCAGTAGGAGCCATCCTTGACGGTCAGAACATCCCCCGAAGGCTCCATATTTTCGATCAACAGAGCGGAATCCGTTTCCTGATTGACACAGGAGCGGATATCTCGCTTTTGCCAAAGAAATTTGCAGGGAAGCAGCCGCGTGTTTCACCTTTGCGGTTATTTGCAGCGAATAACGCAACTATCAATACATATGGGGAGAAACTGCTCTCTTTAACTCTTGGCCTTGGACGAACCCTGCGGTGGAAATTTTGCATAGCCGACGTTTCGACAGCGGTTATTGGTGCAGATTTCTTGTACCATTTCGATTTAGGTGTGGACCTGCGACGTGGAAGACTTCGTGATCAGCAAAGTGGAGCGGAAACCAGAGGACGCCTGACAACTCAGCTACACGCGTCCGTGGTTACAGTCATGCCGGAGTCGGCATTTCATCGGCTGCTGAAAGAATTTCCAGCTCTGACGAATCCGTCAGCTTCTACACGCACTGTCTTGCAGCACGTCCACCATCACATCGAGACACAGGGACCGCCAGTCGCACAGCCAGCTCGCCGCTTGACACCTGAAAAACTTAAGTTGGCCAAAGCGGAATTCTCTCACATGTTGGAGGCCGGGATCTGTCGTCCTTCATCGAGCTCTTGGGCGGCGCCGTTACACATGGTCCCCAAGAAAGAAGCTGGAGCGTGGAGACCGTGTGGGGACTATAGGGGATTGAATAACGTTACTGTTCCCGATCGCTACCCCCTCCCACACATCCATGATTTTTCATCGGCACTCTATGGTAAGTCCATATTTTCAACTTTGGACTTGTTGAAGGCGTACCATCAAATCCCAGTTGCCCCAGAGGATGTTCCGAAGACTGCCGTGATTACTCCATTCGGCCTTTTTGAATTCCTGAAAATGCCATTTGGTTTAAAGAATGCTTCACAAACTTTTCAAAGATTTATTAACGCTGTTCTTCGTGATTTGGATTTTATCTATTGTTACATGGACGATATCCTTGTCGCTTCCGAGTCGCTTGAGGAGCACATGAGTCATCTTAAAATTCTGTTCAATAAGTTACAGGCAGCTGGCATTACTCTAAATGTTGCCAAATGTGTTTTTGGACAAGCTCAAGTGCGCTTTTTAGGCTTTTTAGTAACTCCAGAGGGAATCAAACCTTTGGAAAACAAAGTCAAGGCTATTCTTGATTTCCCTAAGCCGCACACTGTTGTTGATTTACGCAGGTTTCTGGGAATGATTAATTACTACCGGCGATGTATCAAACACGCAGCTCACGACCAAGCTTTATTGAATGAGTTCATTAAGGACAGTCGGAAGAATGATAGAAGACCGATTCCATGGACTTCCGAGGCTGATGAGGCTTTTGCTCGGTGTAAACAATCGTTGTCCGAGGCTACGCTTTTGGTCCATCCCCGCAGTTCAGCCTCACTTATTTTGACCACTGATGCGTCTGCTTCAGCAGTTGGAGCTGCTCTAGAACAGGTTGTCGAGGGTAAAGTTGAGCCGCTCGCATTCTTTTCAAAAAAGCTGAGTGCGGCTCAGAGGAACTACAGTACTTACGACCGGGAGCTGTTAGCTATGTATCTGGCGATCCGAGCCATGAAGGACATTGTTGAAGGAAGACCTTTGGTCATTAGAACAGACCATGCGCCGCTCACTTTTGCTTTCAAGCAGAAGTTGGATAAAGCGTCTCCGCGTCAAGCCAGGCACTTGGACTTTATCGGGCAGTTTACCACAGATATTGTTTATCTGAGGGGCAACACGAATTGGGTGGCGGACGCGTTATCCCGAATCGATGCCGTGGACTGTCCGGTGATCATCTCCACGGAAGAACTGGCTTTGGAGCAGCAGCAGGATCAAGAATTGTTGCAGCTTTTGGAAGATCCACAACAATCGAGATTCCGTCCTTTTTCCATGATCGGATCGCAGCATCCTTTGTACTGTGAGTCAGCTGAGGATGCAATTCGTCCATACATTCCTGGGAATTTACGGAAGCGGATTTTCGACTCTGTTCATGGTCTTGCTCACCCGAGCGGAAGGGCAACTCGTGAGCAGATTCGAAAGAAATTCATCTGGCCTGGAATGAACAAAGATATCACCAGTTGGTCTCGAACTTGTCTCCAGTGTCAGAGATCTAAGGTTCATCGACATGTTAAGTTGTCTCCTGAGAAGATTGCCATTCCGGACGAGAGGTTTCGTCAACTTCATCTGGACATCGTTGGACCTTTGCCGATTTGTAATGGGTATAGATATCTCTTAACTATGATAGACCGTTATACCCGTTGGCCTGAAGCAATTCCATTGAAGGAAATTTCAGCCTTTGCTGTTGCTCAGGGTGTTTTTGACGGTTGGGTAGCTCGATTTGGCACCCCCACTGTTATCACTACTGATCAAGGATCACAATTTGAGGCGGAATTATTTAAGGAATTAACGAATCTGCTTGGTTCATCAAAGACTAGAACATCACCTTATCATCCGGCATCTAATGGCATTCTGGAGCGTTGGCATCGTACCCTGAAGTCGGCTTTGACATGCCACCTTCAAGGGGACGGGAATTGGCTGGCGTGTCTTTCCACCGTCATGCTTGGTCTGCGGACGGCTTACAAGGCTGACGTCAAATGTTCCACAGCTGAGCTGCTATATGGTACCACTCTGAGGGTGCCAGGAGAATTTTTCGAAGACGTGGAGCACCCGGTTAAGCCTGAGGTTTTCGTCCAGGAGCTCAGAGAAAGGATGAGGCGCATTAGACCGAAGCAGACCAGTCATCACGTTAGGCCAACCCCTTTCGTTTTTAGGGAGCTGGAAAGGGCGTCTCATGTCTTCGTCAGAGACGATTCCGTCAGGCGTCCCCTGCAGCCACCTTATAATGGACCATTTGAGGTTATGGCGAGGCCTAACCAAAAGCTTTATACAATTCTTGTCAAGAACAAGTCATGTAATGTGTCAACCGAAAGGTTGAAACCAGCTTACCTTTTTCAAGCAGACTCTGTGGAGGAATCAACATCTCCGGTTTCTCCTCTTGCTCTGCCGCCGCCAGCACTTCGAACTTATTCAAGATCTAGCATTGTGCCCCGTGTCAAGAGGGTCACATTCGCGCCAAATCTAGGGGGGGAGTGATGTGGCGACTCGCTTACACTCTCTCGCCCAATTGGATTTGTGAGACGATCTGCGCTCTTACCGCTGATTGGATATTCATTCATCACCAATCAGGAGCTGCAGATCGAAGAACAAAACAGAAAAGAAAATCGCCGCTCGTTTTAAAAATTGATACATCCAGATTATTCTTTGAGCAAGCGTCTAATACATAAGTCATAATTAAGAGCTATATTTCCTATTATTTTATTCATTATATTTTTAATAAAGTTTGTTGTTTTCTTGTTTGTTAATTGAGTTTTATGTGTGGTATTTCTTAAGGAGTCCCCCACAACCTTCGACAGCATAGACGACCCGTACGGTACGACGCTTGAACTGATAGTGACACCGCGTGCGCCGCTCACCGTCATCCCCACTCCGTGACGCGCCGGCGCGTCGGTAGCGCTCGGTCGCGCTCGGTGGTATACGCAATTTCCGAACTCTTCGAAGGTCTCCGACCGCGGTCGTGCGTACTACTGTACTAAGGTCATACGTTCTGACCAACTTTTAGCTGGACCTACGACTCTAAGGTCGTGCCGACTGGACTTCTACTGTTTCTGACCAAGTTTTAGCCGGACGTACGACTCTAGGGCCGTGCCTACTGGACTTCTACTATTTCTGACCAACTTTTAGCCGGACCTACGACTCTAGGGTCGTGCCTATTGGACTTCTACTATTTCTGACCAACTTTTAGCCGGACCTACGACTCTAGGGTCGTGCCAACTGGACTTCTAATGTTCCTGACCAACTTTTAGCCGGACCTACGACTCTAGGGTCGTGCCTACTGGACTTCTACTATTTCTGACCAACTTTTAGCCGGACCTACGACTCTAGGGTCGTGCCTATTGGACTTCTATTATACTATTTCTGACCAACTTTTAGCTGGATCTACGATCCTCGTTAAAGAATTCTTTTGTTCTTTGCCGCGCAATGAAAGCATTGTTGTGACATGCATATTCACTAATTAATTTAAATAAATTTTAAATCAACAGAATTCCACTGCTCTTTTTATTTTCATACATTAACAATCCTGGAATGAGACCAGTTCCAATTCTTTGAACAAAAAGTATCGTGTGAGGAACTGTAAATGCAAAGTTCCAACGCTGAAAGCTAATAACAAATTCGAACCTAGCCCGCAAATATTAAAAAAAGTACCGTCAAAAGTTCAGATAATGACATCTGTGTAATGTCATGCATGCGTGCGCATATTATTTGGACTAGCAGCAATCCCGCCAAGAAGTATGACTTGAAAATGTGGATCACCCAGTCGTAATCGGTTCGCGATTAGATTTTCATCTACTCCAACGTTGCTGAAAAGAAAATTACAGAACAGTACACAGTGTAACAGTATTCGGCAAAGTGTCTTGTGATTGATCAAGCGATTGAGAATACGTAAGTTCAATATACCTTGAAATTATCCGCTGTTTGAAAACTTTCGTGCATCATAATAAATGCCATTGAAGGGAATGGAATAGCATATGCAATAGTAAAAATAGTATTCTTGTAATTAGATTATATTTAGAACCGAGTACAAATAAATGTTGAAGTTTTACAATTTTTCCATGTGCAACAGTCAAAGAACGAGAGAGACGGTTACAATTTTTTTGAACAATCGATGTACCTTTTATTCACATTAATAGTTCATATATAAAATATAGACTAGCTTCTGTCTCTATTTCAATAAATTATCATTATACTTTTTTTAACAAAATTAGAACGTAGATGTACAGAATTACATTAAGGCACGGAACACCACACTCTGTCGACACGTATAGCAATACTACATCGAATATACCTTACAAATTGTTATGAACAGCATACATTTACGTATACACTTTTTTTCTTGTACGCCTTTTTAGTGGAATCTTGATAATAAGATTGATAAGAAGTTTCTGCACTTATGCTTATATTTAAACAAAAGTATTATGTATTCCCTTTTAGTAATTCTTTTATGCTTCTTCGCTTTATACTCTATGAATCTAAAATAGCCAATCAAAAAATAAGACAACAATATAAAATGAATAAATTCTCGAGGTGAAAGGCGATCGAAGTTGCCAAGTATGTATTTCGTAATAAAATGGCCAAGATACTGGCGTATTTATCTGTTCTTATCAACAATACTGATACAGCGCATTCAGATTACGAATATAACGTTTTCTCTATCCACTCTTCCATCGTGAACGTCGCAGTATTAGTTAAATCCGGATCCCGTTCTCTGAAAATATCTGGAAGGGGATAGCACGCATTAATTTTTCTATCACGAGATGCATATTTCTCTTATTCGTCTGTAAGTGCTTATGTACATGCTTACCTATCATTGTCTTCAGTCGCACCGCGCACATTATGTAATCGTCGAAGGTGATCATACCGTCTTTCGTTCCGTACCGGTGCACCAGGATATTTAAAATATGATTATTGAGCCGATAGCCAGCGCTGTTCAATGCGTGACGCAATTCGAACGCGCTCATGAATCCAGATTCGTCTTTGTTGTACAATTTGAACACGGCCTAAAAATTAATTATCTTTTATAGCTTTGAATACTGGTGAATCTGAAGTAGTTGCTTCATGGAAGAGTATCAAATACATCAATAATTAATACAGTTATAAACTGTTGTAAATAATTTCATTTTTTATCGCGGTTATACATCTATTAATTCAAGAAAATTAGCGTACCCTCCATTTTTTTATGTCGTTCCATAGCGTCCTGAATTCTTCGAAACCAAGTTTTCCAGAGTGATCTACATCCAGCATTGCGACCATGCTACGACATACATCCTTACTGAATCCTTGGTTATTTGTTTCTGAAATAGAGAAAAACACTTCCACCTGTAATACCTGATGGGCCCCAAACAATATTATTGACATAATACTTTCTGTTCGAAAACATGAAATTCTGTATTACTACAAAGCATGAAGGTATTAAAGGTTTCCCCCTGTAAAATTTTCGCTGCAAACACCACACATATAGAATACAAGTAGTTACTAGTAAGCTCTAATTAATGGGATTATAGTAAAAATACGCGAGAACATTTTACAGACTGCACTCAAGGTTGGATCAATTGTTATAAAGCAATCTAGTTAATGGTTTGTAAATCTTCTTCATAGCAGGGGTACATGCACAAATTTCCTGGACTAATCGTTCCTCAGGCTTCTAACTAGCATTTGCATTTACGTGTAATATATATTTGTTATTTTGCCAATCAATTAGTTGTAATTGAATTTTTCCTCCTATATGTGGTACAGAATACATCGGTTATTAATCTTATTAAAAGATATACATAGTAGCTCGTATTTTTGGAATGGTTTGTGATTCGTGGGAATACAAAAATAACGAACTGCACAATCTAAGCTCAATGTTCGCAAACACTGCACGTACATCTGATGGAAAATTAGAAATGTTGTAATAACGGAGATGTGCAAGCACGGTATCGCACCATTTTTTCCTGACATCGATTAGAGTAAAAAAATTGCTCGAACATGTTAAAAAGTTTTTATATATATATTATTAGCATTGAATTTAGAATTTTTCAGTTCTGTCTATGTACGTTAATTCTTGTTAAAAATGTATTAACAAAATATTCGCATGCGAGGATTCGGATTTCTGTTATTCTTCTTTTGTCCAAGGTAAATAATTAATTTTTCATCTCATTGACAGTCAATATCGATTAGTTTTCTCATTTTATCTCGTACGTTTTACATCATAATCCCTTTATCTGTACTGTTCCCTTGTCAAATCCACGGATACACATTTAACGGTGGACAATGTTTTTTTATTCAAAGATACCCGAATATAATCGAAATAAAATTATTAAAATGTCAATAGTTTCATCACGAAAATAACTGTAACAAAAACAAATAAATAAGAGCATCATAGGCTCATAGATTTGTAATGCTCTCAAGTTTACACATTCATCGAGCAATTCTTTTTCTCTAGCAAATACAATGTTCGAAAATTTCTATCGCATACATTACATACGTATGCAGAATGACCCGGTAGTGTGAAGTATATGCTTGATGATGCCTTA
Organism: Nomada ferruginata; assembly: GCA_963583965.1. Classification (NCBI taxonomy): domain Eukaryota; kingdom Metazoa; phylum Arthropoda; class Insecta; order Hymenoptera; family Apidae; genus Nomada; species Nomada ferruginata. The sequence continues at coordinate 17,901,336 of OY757216.1, forward strand.
CCTACGGCCTTATTGTACTGTTCATTATTACAAACAATGCCACACAGCAGTGAGATGAGAGTGTCGAAAAACGAACCATTTCCTTGTACAGTTTCAGGGGCATGAGCCTCACTACGACGCGCCGACTGTGGTAGTTCTACCCGTAACATACAGCTACATGTTAACATTAAATTTTACATATGTACATTCGGGTCAAATCGATCGGTACATACACATAGGATAATGAAGTTTCAATAGTTTAACTTTGTCATCAATTTCATCTTAATTTGTACACAGTCACAATTATCAACGCGTTTTATTCGGGATGGAAAGTAAAGTAGCCGTCACCTCTGATAAGTTTGAGAAATTTTAATCATAGAAAATGTTGGTTTAAATGCTGAACAATTGCAATTGTATTTGTAACCCTCTAGTAGTCACGTCGCTTATTATTAATAAACTATTTATGTTTCAATCAAAACGTGAATCCGTTATAGAATAATGTGGACCCAAATGTATTTATGTGTGTACAGTACGTATGAAGTATTATACAGAAAGAAACGAAGCATGCAGAATTGCGGGAGTGAAGATTGCGTTGCAATAGCATCCGCACAGTTCAATTGACTTACGATGAAAACGAATTAAACGAAACAGTGCATTTTGTGCGTCTTTTCACGAAGTGTTCGGAAACGTATGATTAATAACAAAGAAGCGTGATTCAGTAAGTTCTACTGCTGTCGATAACTGCAAACAATATTAAGTGAACAAGCATTACGAAAGCTAGAAGAAAATTATGGAAGCCATCTCAAAACCAAGCGAACAGTTGGAACAATTAAATGAATTAAAACAGAACCAATATTGTATCGGGTGTGTTAAGAAGAACTTATTCCGAAAATAATTCGTTTGCTGTATTTCACGGATCACGTAATACGTAATATGTATTACTTTAACAGCCGATAGAAACCGCAAATTATATAAAATTCATCGGTCTTGTTTAAACGTATTCAACGAAATGAAAATAGGTACGGTTTATATTTGTAAATCATATTTACTGTTGATATTTTTCTTTGGGGCTGTGGATATTAGACAAATTAAAATCAAAATACTTTGGTATGCGGTTAATATAAAAAAAAAAAAATGAAGTATAAATGGCCATACCACTTCGCATCGCGTAATCTAGAATTTCCTTCAATTCCATCCAGTCCACTTCCAAATCATCACCAGCGAGCTTCTTGAAGAATTCCCGCACTTTCTCTGCGTTTCGGTCCGCTTCTGGTTCATCTCGAACCTAAGAAATATCAAAATATTAAAATCACAAAGAATACGATATCTTTCACTGTAATTAAATTGTACATATTCACCAATTCGTACATAGTTAACAGATAAAACATTCCACAAATATATGTTCCCAGTTAAATGCGACTGTACGATGGAAATGTTAAAAATCGGGCGAAATACAATTAAAATTCGTGGGCGTGCATATTACTTACGTTATCACCATCCCCACATCCGTTATCACCTTTAGGGTTAATGACCTAGGAGCCAGGCAACACAAACATGCGAATTGTTAGGAGCTTTTTAGAGTCCACGATCGTCCACTAGATACACACATTCATCCAATATATCAGTAATGCAGTGCACAATTTACCAAACAAACAATCGGACTACCAAACAAATGTGAATACAGTTCGAAAGCGTCGAGGAAGCTAAGTGGATTAGATGCATGTTTTTAATTCGTTGTAAATGCATAGTGTACCGCACTGGTATCACCAATCTCTAATTTGAACGGATTACTGCGTGTTAATGATTTACATTAGGAAAATTGATTATTGTGCAGGCTATGGCACACAGTAGATACATTTATTAACGTCACACAAAAAACAATTATTTTATCTGGGTCCCAATAATTATTTTTCGGAAGTACGTGAAAGTATAAGCATCTTACCCTATCATCAATTTCTCCGATACCAACTTGTTCGTCGTTTTCTCTGAAGAGTAAAATTTTAATATAAATTCATCTTGCTTCTTGATAGAAAAATTTGTTTAATAGGTATACCACTTACTCCATGTTGTTCTGGTTTTCGGAGAAGATCCTCAATAAAAATTCGCCCTCCTCGTTAGGATCGAACGTACTTGGAACAATGCAATACACACCGGGCGGCAATTTGAAACGACAAGTGACTTCTCGTAAATTAATAAATGCTGGCGATCTTGCGACTGACGCATTGTACTTGAAGAAATTAACGTCCAATGGTTTGGGTAATCGGTCGGGATACTCCAACTAATGATTTACAATCATTGTGATTAATGTAATGCAAAGTAATATAAATTAGAACTTTAGTTTTGGCTACGGGGTGTGAGTACATACGTGGTATATAGCGAATCCAATAGTCAGACACTCTGCGCCCATTCTTCTTTGTGCTCGCCTATTTTTTTGCATCAACGCAACAATCACTGTACACTTGTCATCATCATCGTCTGGGTATTCCAGTGTGATTCGATATTGCGGGTTGTGCCAGAAAGTTTCTGCAGTAAATAGAAAAATATGAATTACCATGCTCTAATAGCAGAGTTAAGTGTCAAGTAAAAGAGAGACACTTACCTAAAAAGTTCCTACAACCTCCTGCCGTGACACCGCGTACCCATTCCCCTTCGAACACGCTCATTTCCCATTTCTTCTTACCGGAATTCATTTCGTCCTCTGTCAACGAGTCTGGATTCAAGTTGCATATTTCTAATTGCGTGAAGTATTTGGTGAAGTCCTGGAACGACATCCAGAATTCACCGTCCATATCGAAAGTTAAGCCCAGCTCTTCCTTCTCGTGGTCAGGGATGAACCTCCATTCCGGCGACCTATGGCAAATTAGCATTGACATTAACATTGATGGTATTTGTTTAATAATAATCGACGACTTACTGATCGCTCCAGGGACCATTCCATTCTGCCTCATTGCCCCACGGATTTCTAAGCCTAAGCAGAGGTATTCTTCCATACTGATTTGGCGTTTGAATCTCGACATGTTTGACACGTGTAATACTGTAGGCATGGCCTCTGATCAGCCCTTGGGGCGTTTCGGCTTCCAATACATTTGGATCGGGCTAAAATAGCAACGCGTTTTATTGCATGCGTTCGACGTGCAAGAAGAACGAACGTATATCATCGCCACCCACCTCTATCGAGCAGCCCAGTAAAGAATTCCTTTCGAAAGCTTTTAATAGAATACTGAAGAGATTCGGTGGGGTTTCGTTCATCTGATACATCTCCGTTACACCACCTGTAAAATCCTCCATAGCTTCACAGGTAGTTCCACCCTTCAACGCCTCGTACGAGCCGTGGAGTTTAGCATACGCTTTCTCTAGGAGAGCACTCCAAAATTCGTTGGCCTCTGCTGAACGCAGGTACATTAATTCTCCGTTATATGTAGGTAATCTGTCGTCGATCACCACATCTACCCATCTACCGTACTGCCAGAATCTGTTGAACAAGAACACGTAAACATTTTTGGAGAATAAATATATTCGAGTCGAGGAATATTTACGTTTCTTAGTAACGATTCAGTCGGTCATTCAAATACCTGAAGTGGAAAATACCAGCGTAGTTTTCCACGAAGCTCTGGTCTTCTGGTACTACTTGGAAAAATAAATTGGAATCCATAGTGAGATTTGCAACGGCGGCCAGTAGCCAACAATCTCCTAGTTCGCCTTGTTGAACGTCGAATCTGGAGAACCCTTCGACGAAGAGTTGTGGATCGTCCGCGATTTCCTAGTGGTATATTACGAAGTTGGAATATAATAAACGAAACGGTGAAGCTTAGTATTGTAACGGGAAAAAGAAATGATTTTGTTCTAAATGGAGTTTAATTTTGGTATGACTCCAGAATGTATGCCTTTTGAAGAAATGACGAATACTCAAACGATTGCTTCGGTCCCTTTATTGTTTCAATGATGTTGTTGCTGTTAAATAATAAAATCGACAAATATTCCTTACCATCGGCCGTTTCCATTCTATATATCTGTCGGGTCTTTTCGAGAAATACAACGACGCATCACCCGCCAGAAATTCGGGATCTTCGAAAAGCGTGCCCGTCGATAGACACTCTCGCCTGAGGGTGTTGAAGTCCTGAACCGCTCCTCGAGGTCTGAAGCCGGAACCCTTTTCTCCTAACTAAAACAAAAGCAATATTCTTACTACGATGAATCTTTATTCGTCCAATCGTTGTATCAAATTGTCCACATTCTAATAGGAATTTTAAGCAACGATGCTATAATCGCGTACGTTGTAACAGGATTTTCCAATGAAGTTTTTGGTAGTCTTTATGGCTTTGTCGTCGTACTTTTTCAATTGTTTGACGTTAGAATTTGCGTTCCCCTTTTCTGATAGCGAGAATCGGTTTTTATAGGGGGAAATAAATTTTGTTTGAACTGCACTCGGAACTGAATTGCGTTTCTCTAAAGTAGCGTTTTTGCTACCGCTAAATTCCAACTTTGGCGAGAGCTTTAATACGGCTACACCCTCTTGCATATAATTTAAATATCTGTAACTCGTGTAGCTTCGTCGTTGGTCCATTTTGTAAAATGAATGAATGAACACAAACTATCCAGCACTAGTATTAATGTATTTAAAAAGAAATTCGTAAGGGTCGCCTCTGCTTTGTTAAACGTTCGAACAGTTACATGATAACTAACAAACTAAAGTATTCAGAATTGCGGATGGAAGTGTATACTGTTCTAACAAACCTTTGATTATATTTATCTTCTGCGGCAGGACATTATTATGAGCGGAAGAAAGACTGACCACATCGAGTTTAGATTATTAGGTATCGTCAGCTTTATGTAATACGATAAGTATTTTTATATTAGATAATAGTTGGTCAGGTACATGCTTTGTTATTCTTTCTTTTTTTAAAGTTATGTCTATAGTGACAAAATGGAAGCAAAAGTCAAATAAGGGGGGTTGGAAACTAATTATCTGAAAAGACTTAATAGTGAATTTATTAATAATAATTTTTATATTTCCGAAAATGGAAATTTTCATTGGATCCAAAGAGAACAGAGAGTTCATTTTCGATTTTTATTAATATTATTCACGACTCGATTTCAACGCATCCCTTGACGATTCACGAATGTGTTCGGGTCTGTATGTGTAGATCTTGGTTCTAGATTGGTATAACTTTTTTTTTGAATCTGAAATAGAAAAGTTATACTAATCTCAAACCATGATCGGGTATATAAACCCGAATACAATATCGTTAATTCCATTCGTTATGGTCTCCATCTGATATCAAATAAAACAAGTACTATATTAAATATTATCGGTTTAGAGACAACTCCTCGCAAGAGTCACAATAGTTCTCAATATCCAAAACTATTAACGAAACAATTTGATAAATAAGATGGACGCTACACGTGTCGAATTATGTCTGTCGACTACAATCGAATACTATGGTGAATCATCTTAGACAAAAATTTATTTGTAATCGAACTGGAACTGCTGTGATGTTGCTCAGGACAAGATGATCTCATCATTATTTTAGGCACACTTATACTTTATATTGATAATAATAAGAGCGTTGTCTACCTACAAAGATGGATGACAATCCTAAATACCTTTGGATGAGCTTGACTTGTGAAATTTTATATAAATTTGCAATAGATTAGAATCATTAATGAATAAATTAAATTTAAAAGAAATTGTTACTGGAGGACTGCTCTGAAGGGGGAATAAATAACTTCTGTCGATAAAATACAATTTTCTATCTGGATACTTCTTTAAGCTCAGGTGAGATGAATGGTAAGGTGCACGCTGACTCATTGCGAGAGTATTTTGTTTAATCATAAGCCTTACAGGCACACCACGAGAGATAGGGAATGCGTACGCATTAATTGAAGTGTCGCAATCGCCGGCATCGCTGTTGAAAATAATCATTTTTGCTGTTGTACGTACAGTAGATCTAAACCACTACTGCGAAATATAGCAATCATTTGGGAACACAAATGATCGCTCTTTGAACCATTATGGAAGACAATGACCCAGATTGGCTATAGTATCATAGACTAACTCATTTTTACTATAAAATTAAGTCCATTTAAATAATTCAATTGGACATTTATTTCCCGCTAATCTAATATTTTGTCAATTATTAATCAAACGGTGCTAATAAATTGTTTGCAAAGTTTAAATATCATTATAAAATGCACACATGAATATTCGTATTGTATCAACCTGTTTCACTTCGATAACTACTTCCGGTTTGAATATTACATCGTTCTCAAATATGATATGCACGCCGAACGCTAATAAGAGTGCAGGGTAAAAAATGTGGGCAAATCAAATTATTACGCAAATCTTCCATACCCAATTCCGTCGTGTAAGCATCACGAAATTTAAAGTAATTAGATCAAGTTGTTGCCAGAATGACATCCTTAATTTTCAAAGGCAGGCCCGAATGAGTTCAAACGTATGACTCACAAACGCGTATGGTGCCCTTTGTCATCCGATATCACTGGATGGTAGGTCAGGGGTACAATTATGAAATATTCGAATACGTGATAAATTGTGTGTTAAGAATTGGCAAGTTAGTATCACGCGATATGTAGCAAAAAAGTTAAGGGCATTACGCGTAGTTCTAAGTTGAAGGATGCAGTTAAGGATTAGTAATGCGATACATTATTAATGCGTACATGTGAGGAGAAATTAATACTATAGTTCCAGTGCAAAGAATATTATTATTACATTTATTAATCAATTTTATATCACGATTCACCATATTCTGTTTTCGTGAACTAAATTAACTATCCGCAGTATTTGTAATGTAAAGTCAAGATAACTTTTTCTTGTTAGCTACTTATGAAGAAGAAACTACCATTGTTTTTTTAAGTTTGGGTATGCAGTTAGAGAGGTTTCATCGACGATGAAACAGACAACCAGTCCAGAGTTACAAATACTACAAAAACATTACTGCAGTACTTTAAATGCAAGGGCATTGCAAAGTTTCCGAAATATTTCGAAATGTTACAAACAACTCGACCCATTATAGTAATTGTCCCCCGAGGGGAGTCGTTCGGAACAGGTTCCCTCAAGGAACCAGCAAATGAAAATGATGATTTTATTAATAACCAATGCGAGATGCGTCAGCGCCGAAACATATCCAATGAAAGATTTAAGAAATAGATGAAGCCGCCTTCAAGACGCGTACCACTTTGATGTTGAATAGCGACGGCAGGAATCGTTTAACTTCAACTGCCGCCTTAACGAACACATCGCTAAGCGGATCACCATTTCCATCGCCGTAGTAACTCATGTTCAATGATGGCTACGCCCTGACTGTAGGTAGCGTTCACTGCTGATCACTATATGCCACCAACCAAATTTTCAAACTCTGCAGTCCCTGTCGAATGATGTGTGCAATGTCTTTGACTGTTTAACCGTGTCTCGTGCCACGTGTCACTGTACGAAACCAGACAACTACAGCTCAAACGGATGTGAACCAATTGATGCTTTTCGTCGATGCGATTTCACGGTGCGGATATAGAACCGTTACAGTGACAAGTCTAGAGACACCAACTGAGCTCATTCTCCTGTTACCCTCACTCATGTTTCGTCACGCGACACGGTTAACTGCGCCATAGTGTACGGACTTTTCCATTCAATATTGTTACAGCAACAAATGCCAATCGTTTTACAGTAGAAAGGGCGAATCGAGTGCAACCTATGATGGGAACAATTAATGCCCTGGAGTATTTTTATTGCTACAATAATTAAGGGCCTGTGTGCGAGCTGCCGGTATAAACAGGTATACGGCTCGGCTGTGTTCGATTTCCTTCGACTCTGCTCGATCTGAAATTTGTCCGCGTGCGCGCGCAGCTAAATGAAACGCGCGCAGCTAAATGAAACGCGCGCACCATCTGTGAGACGCGCCACGAATTAATGTGCAGATGCGCGATTTTTTAAATTCCAAAAACGTCCTATCTCGAGCACCAATTAAGCCTATTGTGTAACGCGACAACCGGCCGCCAATGATATTGCCTTTTCTATACTCAAACACGAAGCAGTTATACGACTGTCAACCACAAGATATTAATTACTTGAAACCAATACTCACTTCCGCCTTCGAAGCCGCTTGGCGTACAAACTCTGGTTCAACCACCTCCGGTTTCCAGCCGTAAGAAAATTGTGTCATTTTGTTTAGCTACGAGTGTCCAGGAATCTGAAATGTTTAAGTCTCGATGTTTGTCTCTTGTCAGAGTGTCGAAACCAAATGCACGGAAACGCGGTGTCAAAAGAACATAAAAATAAATAAAATCGTGACACAGATGTCAAGCTAGTTGACGTTGCAAGGTCTTCTTATTAGTGAAATTTGTACAATGTGTCGACTGAGCAACGGCGACTAATAGCAGTGTCTCCCGGAAACGTTATCGTATACGATAGCGACCTGTTAATTGCGAAATCCGGCTATCTGTGCTTCGATAGCTCTAATACCTAACTCACTGCTCAAAACTATGAAACGCACGTGACTTTAAGCGTGATTCTCTAGCTCACGACCATTTGGCCGGAAGTCGACCTCGAAATGTGCGTCACAGGGTCAAGCTTAAATCGTTAAATCGCGGGCTCGTTGTCTCGTTGATTCACGCGCAACGTCACGTGGATGGCGAATGACTAACGTTTCAACTGCGTACCTGAATATGTCGCGATTACGTTGTTGTACGTTGCTATATAATTCGCCAGTTACACGCTCGCGTTTTTATTGCAGTTTCGCAACACTAGTTACGCGTGACGTATCGAACCTCCAGTGTCGAAGGTGATTGTGTCGCTATCGCAGTAAAGCCTAATCTCATTGCAAAATTAGTGAATTTTATTATCGTTGCACGGGATATTTGTTTAATTAAAACAAGCTTTTAGTGACAGAATAAAGGTGAAAGTAAACGTTCGTAGTAATACTACATAATTTTGGTTAATATCGGAAGATCTGGTATCGCCAGATGTAACTTTTATGCATATTATTTTGTTGTATACGAAGAAATTTGCAAACTAAATTTTTGTGCTGCCCATTTTATACATCCTTGTATTGGTCGCGAATTTTGCATAAATTTTTGGCAAGCACGTTGTATTATGTTAACGAACAGATATCGTGCCATTAAAAGGGAGTGAAAGTAGGCCTTGTCGATGCGTCACAGGTTTTGGGACATCAACTGGGCAACTTGGCCCGACATACCATTACCTTGACGTTGACCAATATGCTAATTATTAACTGCAGATATGCGAAATTTCGTATAATTTTCATATTCGGACATTGTTTTGTAAGACACGCAGTTAAGAAACAACCACAGAATAAATTGTACGAGATTTACCTTGTGCCTCGCAGATCGGGGCAATATTTCCTTTATCTCATAGAGATGTGATATAGAGAATGATTCTGTTAAATAGATCAATAAAATATTTTTATCGTGATCTGAAGTAATTACATCTAAGAACGAATACAAAATTATTTTAGATTATTATTTAAACTGCATTCCTTTTACTATTCATTATGGTATATTACACTAATTTTTAATTGACTACTCTTTCAAATGACACATTGTCACACGTGGCGGTGTACGTTGATGAACGGTTCGACTAGATAAAATGTAAAGACAGAGAGAGTGAGTATCGATCGCCAGACACACCCCATGGGGTGCGCCAGTGACACCATGTCAAGGTCAGAACGGCACGCGGAAGAAATCTCACCCTCTGTATCCTCGAATCGATTGATGAAGAAGATTCAATGCCTTGATTATCCCGTTCCCCTTATGACAAGAACATTGTTTATGCGTGTTCTTCGAGTGTCATTCTTAACATTTGTCACGTGCAACATTCACAATATGCTCAAGTAATAATATATAATCCTTTTTCATAAAACCTACGATTTCTTTAACTCTTTTATTATCTAATCAATTTGTTCGTGTTCGAGATGAAATATTGTAGGACGATCGCGTTGAAACGTCCGCGAAGCAGAAATGCTCGCGATACACTGACCGATATTTCCTGCGAGATAGATGCCTGGAACGAAAGCATCTTCCCCCGCTCGATGAGTAGCGGCGTCGGCGTCTCGACGCCAGCCATGTAGCATATTCAAGGCATACGTAGATACAGGGTGGGCATAATTATTGTGGCTCTTCCAATAATTTAAGAAAATAATGTTTGGGGCAAAAGTTAGTCGGTAATAATGAGTCAGCGGCAATTTGAGCTCGTAGTGTACGAGGCCATTGAACTCATCTTGGCATCAGCTACAATGTTCTGTTGTCAGAGAATATAGAGTGCTATCTAAAAAAAAGTCAAGGTGGCTATTTAGCTGTTTTCGATATTTGTAATTTGTCGCTGACTGGCCATCGATTAACTTTTCTTCCAAACATTTTCTCCTTACCATGAGATGTGTCTGAGAAAAACGTGCTAACCGTTACACTCAACACCCTGTATACACGAATGCCTGTAACTTGGGATTTCCCTGCCTCATCATTTTTCTTGTTCACAATTTTGGTTGCGAGGAATTAATTATTCCTGGACTTTCCTGTGTACGAAACGTAGACAGTGGCAACATAGCAGCGGCAATTTCTGTGCTGATCTTTTGCTAGTGATTCGGCAAAACAGTGAGCCGTATGGTAGTACATTTTTCGATTATTAGTTAAATGTTTCTGCAATGTTTCCTTTTTCTCAAAAAGTCAGGTAGTAAATCATATTTAAACTAAATGTAAACTGGGATTCAATGATTTAGATTTAATGGTGTTTGGACAAGTAAAATATTCGGATGTTCATAAAGTATCAGAAAGATGTAGTACAATAAACATAGGCCCATCCAATGAAAGTATATTAGGCATTGTTACGAGGGTAGTCGATTGCTACATCTTTCACACTAATTTACTCTCGGAGTCGTTCTCAAAATATACGGCTGCTAGGTAAGAATAATGCGTTGTTTCACAATCGTTACCGGGATACATTTTCGAAAGTCATTTCGAACGTCAAACCTATGGTACCATTTGTATCACTGCAATGTTTTGGCATATCTCCGTAGATCTGCATCAGATATGGAATAAAATATCGTTTAACTGCACATCGTCGATAAATTAAAATATCCAAAATCAAGCATCAAGGTCCAGGAAAGTACGAACTACCATTCTATGTACAACTAAGTAATCCACAATTGTTCTATCGATCTAGCAATATTATTGTAAACAAAGATTCCTTTTCCTATAAACCCAGAACGAACTTTCGCTGGTATCATGGCGAATGATCTCGAAAGATAACGCAAACAATACTAATGAATGACTTGCTCGAAAACGCATGCCTGTTCACCCATTGAATAATAAATTAATATTCCATTAATCGTGACGAGGTTGAACCGCGTAAGAAATTAATCGCGTCCACGATCTGACAGCACCCTAAACGATCAATCAAGCAAGTGTGAAACTCGTCTCTGGCAAACAGGAAGCCAGTAAATAAAAGGTGGCGGGCAATATTAGGAGGCACAGAGAAACGCGGCGGAGACATGAAAACTGGGTAACAACCTTGGCAGTAACGGAACTAAAAATATGAATTCGTTCTACGTTATAGCCAGGCGTCGTGCTCGAGGGGGTACGTTTTATGTTGAAGTTGAGCTTGGCGTCGTTCCAAACGGCATTCGAAGAAAAAAATTTCCCCCCTACTGACATTACACGAGCATCGTCGCTCACCGGCTCGACATCGTTCTGCCTTCGCGGTGTATTCGCCCGCTGGAATATCTGAGGGGAAATGAGCTGTAAAATGTCGTTACGGGGGGGAGCGACAAAAATGGGCAGGGTAGGTGAAAAACTCGTCGGCCGATCGGCGGAGAGCATGTTTCGTTCTCCGGGGGCTGTAACCTCGTTTAGGGATCGCGTTCAAGCTCGGATGTTAGCGGGATTAATGATAATTAATGATAATAAATGATAATTAGTGAAAGCTACGCGACTGACCGAGCACGGACCTTGAAAACGGCGTTCGCTGGATGATGGATATCACCTGAACCGGACAGTCCTCCTCGAAGCAACCGTGACAGAAGATTGTAGCGACCATACGTGGACCACGCGTCCTCCGGCGGATTAAACAGGGTAGGATTCCTACGAATAAATCACCTTTTCTGGAGAAATGAACGTCCACCTCGCTCGTATATAAATTAGCCCAGGGCATTATAAATGTTGTATCGCACGTGTTCCGCGTTTTCTTTTTTTTTAATGGCCTCCAGTTATACCGGGGGATACTTGGACGTTATATAGACATTTGGTAATATCTGGCACGAGAAATCAGTGGTAATTTTTTTTTAGCGAGGGTCGGTTCGGTGTTGCCCTTACCCTTTCAAAAATTTATACGTTCGTGAGCTATCAGTCCCGTCGGCGATTGTTTTCACGTAATAGTAGGAGTAGTTCGACATTTCCCTGATTGAGATACCGCGATAAATATAGCCGCGAGACTACACTGAAAGTCACGAGATTCGCGTAAGGGCTGGCTAAACGGAGACTGTTCGTCGAAAACTACACTCGAATTGTCGTCCGTACCCCTTCTTCTTCGTTTCATCTGTGCCGGGAACTGTCTGCTTCGCGGCAGGTTTCTTCGCTTATATTTACCTATATCTTCAGATACCCGCCCGCCGGTGGTGCTGGCCGACCCACCGACAGAATTTCTATCTTAGATAGCGATATTATTTTTGCTCCTCGATTAGGAGTGTTTCAAACGCCACGTTAGACGGCGCGCTCTAATTGCAGTGTAACTTAATATTCCTGTTAAACGAAATGCCAGAGTTGCACTAGAGTTGCATTATTTCCATGAATATAACAGTTTGTCTCGTACATATCAACATATTGGCAGCGTGCGTCAACACATGGTCACTTTCGAATGCTTAGAATTCGTGTAGTCCCTACCTTTATATTGGATATATGTTTATATGTTAACTTAGAAACTTCATTTAATAATTTATAAGTGCGCGAAATCTAATCTTCTTACTGCAGAAATCATAAAATGTAATCAATGACTGCCATCGTAGTGAGAAGATTAATTTACATACATATGTTTTAAACAGCTGCTTATTCCCCAGCAACCCAATAGGATTAAATCTCTTATTATATGTATAACGATCGAACGTATTTGTGGAGCTATTCGTCAACTATTTGAGAGAAATTGTCTCTTGCGATCGTGGGGTTATCATTGAATCGAATGGAACTCGCATTCCTTCCCTCGATCTATCCATTATGGAACAATGAAGAACAGACGCAAGTTTTTCCACAAACATGTCTTTATTACGTTTCACGTACAGATATATGGTGGTTGACTTTCATACGCTGCGCGCACGTAAAGTACGTCATCGTTGTAAGAAAAATAAAAAAGGGCCTGTGCTCTTTTCCGCGGTTCGAAATTGTTTTTTTCTTTATGTCTTTTTCGGTAGCCCGTCATTTTGTTTGCGATAGCGATCGTATACAACGAGATCGATGTTAATTTAATGGACATTCCACCATTCATCGTTCGTTCACAGGCTAATAACGAGTCAACGAGGTAGGCAAGGATACCCTATTATTCATTCTTCGTGCACCAACAGTCAGGTAATCGTCACGGCAAGACCGACGGTACCGGTCAAGTTCGCGATACTTGACTCGCGATCGATCTTCACCCCTTCTTCTATGATTAAGCGCATTGCTGAAAAGTTACGATCGTTGTCCGGTGATATTATTCATTTAAAACGTAATTCATCGAGGATGAGGCGATTCGACGAGCCTTGCCTAGGATTTTGTGATAAATATATATATAATATATATTATATATATATGTATATGTATATAAAGGTTTACAGGTATGTGTAGAAAGAACGACGCGGACGCGCAATTTGTTCACTTTTTCCCTTCCTTTGGTGTAAATTAAGTTTTGTGTATAGCGTATTGTCTCTCTCACTCTCCTTTACTTTCTCACACACGCTGATCTCATTTAAACGTTTGCTGTGCTTTTATATCACACATCGCGGTATGTCTCTTGCAACCTTAAAGAAAAGTTTCAATATATTATACGGCCTTCGCAGTCGCGACGATCGTCCTGCATATACTTTGCAAAGGACAAAAAGGATCCCGATAGGTTTTCTTTTCTCCCTTCTTTTGTTTGGTTAGTCCATCTGCAGGAGGAACATCAACGTTAACAGCTCTTGTAACAGCTATATCTACATAGTGTTTCTCGATAATTTATAATATATATCTGTAATTGTAATGGAATGTGTCTGTTTCACGTTCAGTGTCACGAGGTGGACGTGTGCATGATGATATTCGTTTCAGACTTAAGCCTTTCGATCCTCTCGTTTTGCGTTGACGGGCAATATCAATCACGACGAACAATATCTTTACATTTTGCTTTTTCCCTCCTCATTTGCATATACGTATGGTATACACGAATGTAAATTCAACGCGTGCGTGCGGCTTCTTTTTCAAGAAGAAGGGTTTAGTTGAATTTAGAAACGGGCGGTCTCAAGCTCGTTAACGTTTCACGGTTATCGCGATTCCTTGTATTCGGCGCGCGTCCCGATGAACAGGTGCATCGTTGGTAAATTTCTGTAGGCGTCGAAGAAACGGTAATGCACGTAGAACGGGGGACCGTCCATTCAATAAACGCAATTAAACTCTCCCGCCTCGTACAAGGGCGAACGCAGCTCTGCCCTCGCATACGAAGGAAGAGATAAAAAAGTTAAAAAAAAGGAATGGAGAAATCGGTCCAATATATTCTTCACTGCCCCGAATTCACGATATTTCACTTATAGCAGCGTTTCCTCGGAGTGCACGCGTCTTGAGTACTCTTCGTCGCGTATCCACAGTACCGACGACGATTCCTTGAAACGCTTCGACGTCGAAACGGCGGTTATCGTTACGGATCGTCGCAACGATCTGGCTTTGGTCGCGTTCATTGCAACACGGATGAATGGAGAGTCCTGTCACTCCCCTTTGTACAAATCTCAGCAGGAGCATTCCTCTTCCCTTGGTAGCTCGTGACCCAGAGGATCCTTCGTGTGGAGAACAGAGAGACGATAGTTCCATCATACATAGAACTGCGATTAAACGAATTCAGGGATAAGCTTCGCTGGACTTTTCGAAGGAACAGACACGACATCGAGTATCGCGAGCGTTTTAGGCTAATCATTTGCGCCCGAGCCGTTTCACAGAGGATGCAATGAAATTTCGTGGTGTGTACTTTTGGTAATGGCAGTTTTTATAGCGAACAGTGAAGATGGAGCGTTGCGTAGGGTTATATGCGCTGCACGTAGAAAATTGATTGGATTTGTTGTTGCCAATTTGAAAGATGAAAATATTGAGGGATTTTAATTATTGATAATAATTGATTTACGGGACGTTTGCAGTAATGCCACGTCATTTGCAAATAATAAAAGGAAATTATTTCGACGATAATTCGGAGGGAAAAGTTCCACAGATAAGAAAAAAGTTGATTAATTTGTATTTAGAAATATAAGTACCTGGTTTGCAACATGAAGCTGTACATTTTTTTCGAAAACGTATTATATGAAATAAACCATTTCTCGTACAATCGATAAAATTTAGTATTTTGACAATTACCAAGAGTACCCTATTTTTACCAACTCTTTTTTCCCTCTCACAGTGTAATATTCGGAAAAATCTCCCTTCTAATACAAGCATTTAAACTTCTTTCTATAGATTAAAGTGTCATCTATCCACTTTCATAATTCACCTCTTATCTGTCAAACGAATGCAAGAAACCACGCGAGAAGTATGTAATATTTTACAAAAATAATCATATTACCTTCTTAATATCCATACTGCTAGGTGTACTCGACCGCTGTGGCGGTGGTGAGAAAGCTATTTTTTCATAGGGTATTGCACCACGACACAGCGCGCTGGGATCCAAACTGAGTGCAGCTTTTAGGGC
Source organism: Nomada ferruginata (assembly GCA_963583965.1). Lineage (NCBI taxonomy): Eukaryota > Metazoa > Arthropoda > Insecta > Hymenoptera > Apidae > Nomada > Nomada ferruginata. The sequence continues at coordinate 17,917,228 of OY757216.1, forward strand.
GTTCTTCTTTAACATTCCATTTACATTAGTTGCGTTCGTATTTAGGCCGGTGTGACTAGGAGAACAGGTACGTGTATTTGGCGACGAATTCGTCGTGTCAGGCGGCGTGTCAGAGGAGGCAACGATTAAAGAATCAGAGTTCGTGTCGGTGGTGGTTATGCTCTCGTTGCCATTTCTTCTGTCTACAACCGTTACATCAACTGTGCTGCTCCGACGACTTTCGATTTCTACTGGACGGCTGTTACCATTGTCTCCGATTCTCACCTTACCGCTATTTTCGATGTCCGTTGTGGTTCGATGTATGCTTGTCCCTTCTCGATTTACGCTGTCAGCCTTGTGTTCGTTCTGAAAGTATGTCGGGTGTCTTGAACGAACGCTGTGAATTATGTACATTTCGTTTCTCAGTGAATTAGATACGAGCTTTCCTATTATACATATATGTGTATAGTTATGTCAGAGAGAAAAGAACACCAGAAGCAATTTAGTGAAAACTTTGTCAAAGAAGAATGTAATACCCTCGGAAATGTGAGCCGTTAACGAGAAGTCAACATATATTCAAAATCGGAATACGAGGAAAAAGTATGAAAAGCTGCAAGGGGTTGGGTAAATCAGCTGGTAAAAAATACAAGGAATAAAGTAAAAGAAAAGTGCGCAATAAACGTTCAACGGAACATGTTAAACAAAGGTCCATTTAGCCAAAGACAATAGAAGTAAGTTTGTATCTGTTTCTTATCGATTAAATTGTACCTCCAACTCTTTATTCTCATCATCGACATCGTCTCGACTCGTATTTTCCTCAAACGTTTGTCCCGACGTATCTGTATTAGTGCCATACGGATTCGATTGGAATCGTGCTTGTAGCTGATCCGTCGATTGCGCGTTACTTTTTTCGTTTGTATGCATTCGATTTGGGCATTCGTCTCTGGTATTGGGATCGTTGCCGTCGATAGCTTGAGCCATCCGTTGAATGGCCGATCTCGGATCGATGATTCTTGGCTGCATGTATCCACATGCGTCCAACTATGTAACAGTTACGGTACAATATTTGTGCTACTATAATTTCCAAACACCGAAAGCTCGACTTTACAAATGCGCCGCCATACCGATAATAGTGAATAGCATTTAAATTCAATGGTGAATTAAAATATGAAAGATAAGTTGAACACTGTGCACTCACCTCTGACTGCACGTTGATGCACTCCGTTTCGGGGTCCGGTCTCATGATCGTTATTTCACGATCGCAGATCGGCAAAATATCGAAATTAGGCGTCGGATGATTGATCACATCGGGATCCTAAGTACAAATGGTGTCTATGAAAGTTGATTCACTTAACTGAAAATATGATAGGGCAATGAACTTTACCTGCAGGCAGTAACCGATTCTCTCCACTATCGTAGCAAAACTAGGCCGATCTTCGGGTCGTGGGTGCCAACATCTCGTCATTATTCCATAAATAGGATCGGGACATCCCGCTGGCTTTTCCAGGCGACCACCTGATGTTACCATTGCCATGGCTTCTCTATTAGTGCACCCGGTATAGGGTATATAACCGAAAGACATGATCTCCCACAGCAACACACCGAATGCCCTACCATCAGAAATTAATAGGGTGATATTTGTACCGCTGTGATTTCTTTTTACAAATGCGACGCTAATTGTTGATTCGAATCTATATAGAATGGAACATTGTATTTGTCGAAACGTTATTCTTCGAATTCCACATCGTTCACGTGGCAGAGATTACGTTGCTTTCGAGCGGAAACATGTTTCCAACGCTTCAATTATTACAAGTTTTTACAGCAGAGGCCACCGGTTTCGATCGAGACAATTCAGGCAAAAACACAGAACGTAGAAAAACTTAATGCTGCAGTTGTGTTGCGATTGATTTATGTGCGATTCCTTCTGACGAACAAGCGCAAGCACAACTACGAAATCTGATTAAACAATTAGTTTCGTCCGGCCACTTATTTCCCGATAAATGAATTATTTATTAAACCAGCCATTTAAAATTAATTTGTCGCTTGATGAAAAATATATTTTGCAAACAAGCTCACCAGACGTCGGTTTTTGTAGTGAATATTCCGTCCAAGAAGCTTTCAGGCGGCATCCATTTAATCGGTAGCATAGCCTTGCCCCCCTTTCTGTAATAATCGCTCCTATAAATATCCTTGGCCATGCCGAAATCGGCGATTTTCACTATTCGGCCAGGTGCTTTGCTCGTGAGCAAACAATTTCTGGCCGCGATATCTCGATGAATGAAACGGGCTTCTTCCATATATTTGCAACCGTTCGCGACGTCGTAGCCGCACATTATCAGGTCCAGCATCGTCAACGAAGTGGGCCGATCCTGCCAAAACAGGAATATACGCATGCACCCCAATGACGACGAGGGCCAAAAATTAAGAGTTGCTCCTGTTTAAATTGCAATCCAGAACGACACATAGTTAACAGAAAGTAACGAAACTTAATGGGGGAGAAATTAGGTGGTTAAATAAGCCTACGTACAAATAAATGCGAAACGATGGTACATACATATATGTAGAACGAAATTATGAAAATATGAACGATTCGAACTTAAATATAGTTAACTGTAACACTGTTGAACAAAAAGTGCGCTATATTGTAACACGACAGGAAGAAGTTTGTTGCAGGTTTTAAAGTTATTTACCGCGCGTGGCCTTTCCTCCCGTAGGAAGTTTTTCAAATTCCCACCGGCGAGTAATTCGAGTACGATGTACTTTGGATTTTTGTCGAAGGACACGCCAATGAAGTGCACTATGTTCGGGTGATTAAATTTGCTCATTATTAAAGCTTCCATCATGAAATCAGCTTCGGTTTGAGGCCGTGACGAGGATGGTATAGTCTTTACGGCAACAGGGTGCTCTTCGTTGCGTCTGTATTTGTACACACCTTGGAACACCTCGCCGAAAGCACCTTGACCAACAGGTCTAGAAAGTAGATGAAACAATTCGAATCATTTCACTTTATTATTGAGGAGGCTGCCGCTTTCTACTATATCGCAGACACTCGACTTCTGGCGTTTCGTTAGAATTACAATGATTCAATCGGTACTTACTTCACCAGAGTGATATAGTCACGAGGGATTTGTGGCAAGTCTTTAAAGCTATAGAGATTCCCGGCGAACTCGTAGTTCGGATTGAATTCAGTCATCATAGTGTCGGAAACGGCGCGCAGCGACGTTAATTCAGTACCGTTACCAAACATTACCTGTCGCCTTCGTAAAAGCGCCTTTCGACTTTGATAACGATTATCTATCGACAGAAACGGTTCACCTTTATAATTGAATCACGTCCATGGTGTGGTTTAGTTTGAAACGATCGTTTATTATTGCACCTATCACGCTCGAACACATTAAGAAAATACGAAATCTTTAAGATTGCACATAAATATGTAGATTACAATATTATTCAATAGTTTCTTACAAAGTAATAGGCAGAGGGCGGTGAAAGCAAAAAGTAGGCCAATGCTTACAGCTATGAGCAAAATCATGAACGTTTGATGCGTAACCTTTGAATCGTCCGCCACTACAAGTAAAATAATGATTAATCGTACGGTATCGATTTGTAATTGATTCAGCAAATAACGGGGATACGAATTTGTTTTTTTGCTTTTTTTAATACTCACTAACACAGGATCTCGAGTCATTGCTGAGTAACCAGCCTGGGGGGCAGAGACACTTTGTCTCGCTCAGGTACTGATCGAGAGCGACACAACGAAAATCGCAACCACATCCACTGATAGCAGGAATAATGTAAACTTCCCCGGGCCCATGATTTATTCCTGATCGGAAGTGAACGTGCATAAGGTCGCGGCTGGCGTAGGAATAGCCGCCCTCGCCATTGCTGGGTTCTCTTTGACCGGTATTGCCACCTAAATCATTGTATAAGGACATTTGAAAGTGATCGCGAAGGTATATGGTGCGTTCATTTAACGGAATTAAAGGGGAGATCCTCGCGTAACGCCAATGAAAGATTTGTTATTTTCCGAACCAGTTACCCGAGAGTAGATTGTTTCCGAGAGCAAATGTTTTTTAACAACTCCCTTCAACAATTATTCGTTAACATTGCACAGCCCCAATATTTCGCATCGAAGTACGCAAGTATCAAAACACGATGTTGCATTTTTTATACACGCTGCATAATAACGTTTAACGTCGAACATTCACCTGCTCCAATTGAAGCTGTTACGAATTTCAAATCGCAACCGCAATTGAAAGCAACTGCGAACAGTCGTTCGCAGCCGTGTACGTACTATGAATTGTAAATTCATGCGCATGTGTTTAAAGTCACGTGCAATACCGATCTGTTACCTATGTAGCCGCCTCCACCGCCCCCCGAAAGACATCCACCACCGCCGCCGCCGAATCCTCCGTTTCCGTGACTCTGATTTCCAGGACCGCATCCAATTCCTCCGACGCCACCCTTAACTAGGGGCGCGCCGGCGGAAGTTCGCCGGGCCGAAACGCTACTCGACGACCCGTTCCACCCGCCGCCAGGGCCACCTGCGCCAAACAGATTTACGTAATTAACACAGTTCCGAAGCAGTTATAACTAAACGTAGATTGATGCGCGTTACTGCAACGCGAGGCGTCCGAGTCCCGTTTGAATAAACGTGAAACGACGTTCGTTAACCTCGAGCTGGAAAGTTGTTCCCCCGTCCAATTAGGGGACGCAAAATTGGTGGGCAACTTAAAATTGGTAACTCTATGGATGTCAGTCGCTTTCGTACGTGTCTAACCTTTTGATCGTTTCATTATTTCAATTCGGGATAGCGGTGGTTATTTGTTGAAGTATGCTTCAGAGTGACTGTTATTCGTCTTTTGTGACGACTTTTGTTAACGCAAGTCGGTCATTCGGTAAAGATCCTGTGCCGTATTGTGTACAATTTTCTGTTATTATTTAGCGTACCTGCGTCCGGTGATAGAACTAAAGTGGAGATAGGTTGTCTTCCGGGAGGTGCTGATCCTTGTCCATGTTGCAGACCGCTGTCGACAAACTGACGTAAACCTATACCGCCGCCTCCCCCTGCGACGAGTATCGGGCGTTGATCTCCATTACTTTTCACCTGCAATCATGCAAATAATCATCGGTGTTTATATATATAATCACCGTAATCTATATAACGTACTAATTTAGCGATAGTCAGACGCTGACCGTAAAAATATAGGTTGCTCCACCGCCGCCACCTCCGCCATCTTTAATCTTAATATTCTTCACTTCGTGTACTTTGGAGGAAGTTCCCGGTGAAAAAGACGACCCATACGATCCAGGACTTTGGCATCTATCTATTCTCAGACCCAAGTTCTGAGAGTTCCATTTATCAATAGTAGCATTTAAAATTCTTGCTTCGTAAAGACTAGATTAACACTCTTATCCTATTTCGTCTGATAAATGATGCTTACTTTCGGACACGCGTCCATTCCTGTTTGCCCCACCATGAAATAGAATTGCTCGCCCTTTTCTAATTCAATTACGCCCCGGACCAGTGCACCCAACGTGTTCCCCATACCGCTGGAGCCTTTTCCTCCACGGGCGCCCATTGCAATTAATCTGCATTCAAAGCGTAATACAAGCTTGACTAAATATCGGTCGTTTTGCAGATCGCAAACAGGCCTGTGCAATATTTCTGTCGTAAATTCTTACGTGTAATAACCACCGCGGGGAACTGTCCATCGTTGAACACCGTTTAAATTGAAGGAAATGGGATTCTCCATTGTGGGTGGTGGTACCATTAACTCTACATTGGTTTTATTATGTTCCTCGGCGCATTGTTCAATCGTAGGGCCAGTTCTTCCTGTGTTGCCGCAAGTTGTAATTCGCATGACTAGAATATATAATTGTACAATGAAGATGCGTATTGAAAGAACGTGAATCAAAGTTTATTAACGAATTCGCGGAGGAATCGTGGAATTAACGATACTACTACGATTATAATGTACAAGTACCAGTCTCGTTGGCAAAATCTGCATGCTGATCTGGAATTCTTTCTGAATCTATAACGGGGTTGTAATAACTGAAATCCCCCAGGACTTCGGGAGGTACGCCTGAAAGAATCGACCGTGATATATTTGTTTTTTCAGTGGACGTTTATTTGTTGCCCCTTTTCGTGGCAGTTAAAAGTGTGCAAAATGTACCAATCCCGAAGCATTCTGGACTTAATGAAAAATCATCGATCGCCACGTCACCTTTCGACGAATAGCCTCTACTTGCCTCGAATTGCAGGACATATCTAGACAATTACCGCACCGTTGTAAGTTCTATCGCGAAATATGGAACGTACGAATATCTTAAATTATTCGATGCTTTAGCGATCAGTATACCGGTATCTGATGTCTGGCAGAGCGACAGCGTGATTATACCAAACGTCACTTCTGTCTCCGTAAGACCACCACAATGATTCCGAGTGGTTCTGGTGCGGCTTTACTTGCACTAAATACAATCCAAGCGAACCGCTGTGCACACCATATTGATGATAAAAGAATCGTACCTGTACAGATTCGTATATTTTAATCGACGTTGGTGCGACGAACGATCGTTTAGCTTGATCCAGCATAGAATGACTTACTTGACACGATCGATAGTAACGACTTTTTGGGTCGCTACTATAAGGTGGAGTTGGATTAAACAGTGGACTCTCAATGGTACCACGGCTACCGTATTCCGCCCGTTTGGACATATTTATGTAGGCGTATGTCCCTGCAATTGTAATCGAGCATTAGCATTTTGGCTGTGAAGTTGTTACAATATATTGGAAACGATGAGAAGGATTTAATAATCCCATTTTTGTAACAGTGGAGAGGAGAAAGTAAGTTGCGAATAAAAATGTTAATGCGACAGTCCATTTTCTGATTACAATCGTTACAGTAAAGTAGATATCAAACATGAAATTGGAAAAATTATTTTCGTTTTCGAGAAAAACTAATATATTTCGTAGTATTATGTACTTCTATCCTAAACAGAGACAATACCCTCCTTCATTCGTAGATGCAACGAAGAACGAGTAAAAGGTCGATTTGCAAAGAAAAATTACGTAAACAATCTTTCTGTCAAATTCTTACATAGTGCTGAACATATTTAAACGTAATTTAACAATCATTCCAAACAGGTGTACTTAGAACCAACGAAAGTGCATAATCCATTGAAATGTACAGTCGGCAAAAAAAGTATTCATACAGTGCATAGTTTCGCTGGCACCTTCATTATTTCGGCGTCGGGACAATTATTCTTAAAACAATATACATGGATACGAAGCGCATCAATTACACCTTTACGGATGTGCTTCGTGTCCATGTATATTGTTTTAGGAGTAATTGTGTCAGCGCCGGAATAATGAACGTGCCAGCGAAACTGTGCACCGTATGAATACTTTTTTCGCCCACTGTATATACGTGCGCAGGTAAATGTACGAAGCTATGTACACACCGGACGCATTGCGGTATGTATGGTCGTAGCTAGGTCCAGTTTTCTCGGACGGCGTTGCACCGCGATGAAGGGTCCAATTTAAAGGTCTCCCCGGTACATTTCTCCAGCCACACCATCCGTGCTCGAAATTACATCTGGCGTCGTCCGGTATTTTGTCTGAAACGTTCCTCGATTATAGTCTGTCGTGCGTTCGAACGACGAGCCGGCTTGAAAAAAAGGAAAACCGAAGGGAATTGAGGTTGGCAATAATTTCACAATTACAGCAGTCAAGCTCCTCATCTTCGCCGTCGGCGCAGTCCTTTGTCAGATCGCAGACACGTGTTCTGTTTAAACATGAACCATTGTTGCAGCGGAACATGTCCTCCGTGCAGGCCGTCCCTACCGGTGTTAATTCTGCAAACGAGATACATTTGTTTTTCCATCCTTAAGTGCACAACGGTGTTTGCCCAGTCTTTTCACTTGTTTAGATTATGCCGCGTCAAACTTTCTGAAAACTTAGGGCTTCCCGCTGTGTTTTTCTTTATCGTCACGCTATGCTTATATTGTTTGTTCGGTATAGGATTTGCTGGAAATCTGAGAGGCTTCCGTCTAAACAGAGTGTACGATTCCACTTGTTTCGTTTGTAAAAGAATCCGAGTGTATTGTATCAAAAAATGACCTATGTTCTTCGTGTATACGCAGAAAATAGTGCATACAAGTAATGAGCTTCGGTATTTGCCCGGAGTGAAAAAGCACGGCTAAATAAAGATAATTATTACCCGGGAAACAGTCGATTAGGCGCACGTTATCGACCGCAATGCTGGAGTTCGAATAGGGTAACTGCATCTCTAAAAGCAATTGATGTGGTTGACTAATTGCACCCAATTTGAAGTGCGTTATTTCCCATCTGTAATAAAACGTGGCAGTCGGACTTTTATCGGCGCACGAGGTTTTCTATCGTTGTGCAACGACTTCGAAAGTATCCCTTTGTTAGAGGAAGGAATGGAAGAATAATGACGTACTTTGCATGATTATTTCCTGGCTTTTCCGCGGCGATCGAGCTTGTATTGTTTGTCATTATGAGTAGGTCGATAGTGCCATCGCTCATTTCGACTTGGTACAGGGCTAACTCTAACACGCAACGCAATCCAGTACGAGGAATCGCGACGGACAGCATTTGGACTTTTCCACCCCCGCTGAACCACAGGAAATGCCCTGATGGAAGGGAACGATAATTTTGAACAGTGGTAACAACGTGCTGAAAATATTTGAAACAATTCGATGAACGTAATTCTGCGCGCTTGCATGGAAATATTTCATTCTCGAGGTAATAATCGAAAGTGGCTGAGAGTGGATTGTTGCTAGAATGCTTACTTGTCACTTTCGTGGGAGTAATTTAAAAAGTTTGGTACAGCTACATACAATTCCATTAAAAGTTTCACCCGTTTCTTACAGTTACTGACTGACAATGAGTTTTTATTTGCTACCGAGTGGAATGGTTGGACGAGCCATTCGTCTTTCCATTGCCCATCATTTCTCGAACAAAAAGGCATCGCCGCATTTACCTTAGAGGTATTTGGACGTCTTTATAATCAACCCGACAAAACCTATAATCCGGACCCGTTTATTTTTCGACCAAGTCATTCAATATCACGAAGAAATAGGAAATATTACGCGAAGCTATGGACATTTCGCCGACCGTATATTTATCCGGCGCATTAACTCAGCCACCCTCGAATCGCTTTCGCATTTCACAAAATCCGCCTAACAACCTTACAAATAACGAACACACCAATGGTTCCCCGAACAAGCGTAATATACTTTACCATTCTCCGAGTTGCTCGCGTCCGTGGCGGGCCCGTATTTACTCCGAACCGATGGCGTGGTCCTGTTGAAGCCCAGAGTTTGATTCCACGACCAGTCGCAGGTTTTCTCCACGTCGCAGTGGCCGAGCTGCGACGATCGGCCCAGGGCGATCTGCGCTTCGTTGGTGATCCGCGGCATCCTCCCTTTCCCGTCACAACAGGTGCCCGTGATGTAACAAAGGCCGAACAGTATCCTCAGCAATAGGTTACCGTTGAGGACGAACTTACGCCGCAGGTCGTGCACGGTGCGGCTCGCCCCTCTGAAATTCGCGGTCAACACCCCAGACCGCGTAGCTCTGGTCATTACTCCGCGCTTTCCTCGTGCAGCCGCTCGATATATCCTGCAAGAAAGATCGCACGCAACATTTTTACGCCCGTTTCCCTGCCCTGCCCTCGTTGCCCGCAGATTTCTCGTTTTCCCGCGTTTCGTTCTCGTTCGTTGCGGAAGACCGGGACCGCCGTTCCGACTCGAAGCGAGTCCTTGAAACGAGTCGCGTGAGAGAGGCTTCCGGCCCGTTTTCATCGCTGGAGACACACGATCGTGACCGAGCGATTGAGATTAGTCGGAAGCCCTCGAACATCAGGAATCAAAGATTTCTCCCGCCTGTTCTGTGGTTACCCTTGTAATTGCAACTCGAGCTTTTGCGGTTTCACACTTGGCGAAGCCTGGACGGTGTTTTTTGAGAAATGGGAAGGAGAAATTGGAGAAATTTTGAAGTTCGCGTCGCGCATAGAACGGTTGACAAAGTGAGATGTGCGCGGTAGTTTGATTTTGTTCTATCTCACACCGTTCCTGAGATGACACTGTAGGAGGGTAGTTTCACCAAGCGTGTACATGTCTTGTCGAAAGCTGAAATAAATCGATCTACTTGTTCGTATTTGTTCGGGAAATATAATCTCGTTTACCATAGCAGCAGGCACGGGAGACTTTCGTTGAGGTAACAAACATATAGCGAAAGGAACAGTTGTATCTTCAGTTGGCGAAGTATAGGGGTAAGAGCCATTATTGTATGCTGCTGCGAGAAAACGTTATTGTTTAAACTTTTAATATGCAAATTAATTGAATCCTTGCAATCGTTTCTCGAGTTGCTACGGTGTACGAGTATGAAAGTTCGCTTCACTCGATTGCCGTAGTTTTAGTGTTGGAAACGTTGCTATTATTTTGTATGCAAAAGTGTAGTTTGTAATGTTGTGTCGCCGGTATAGGTATAGGGGGCGCAAGGAAAACTGCACGCAGAGAGGAAAAAGCGAACTGCCTGATGAAACGGAGCGATGATTGGCGGAAATGGAATAACTGATTCACCGATATTTCGTAATTTCCGGTATACCGGTAATAACGAAGACTTCCCTAGCAATGGTATTACCAATTGCGACATTATCCGGGTGTCATTTTCATTATAATCGCAGATGTTAGATATATTATGTTTATTCTGCTTCGACTTCGATCCTTGCTGATAATAATTTAAGATTTCAATTATTCGAGGTAATAATAAAATGCGACATTGCAAATCCTTCCTTGCATTCCTTTATCGAAGTCTGAATGTCGTTTTTTATTCCTACAAACACGTAATAAGCATTTAAAATTTTGACATTCGATAACCATCGATTCGATTTGATAATTATTATGACTGATTGCAAATATGTACTTCGTAATTATCCTTAATTATTTTTATTCACCTGAATATATGTTATTAACGCTATTTATTATATTAACAGCCTGAAACTATCGAACTTTTTATCGAACTCCTCCCATGTCATCAATTTTTATAGCGATAACAAACTGTACATATCGTAATCCAACGTCACTTAGTTCACTAATATTTCTTCGCGAATTTTCCCTGAGACAAACAAAAACGTAAGAAGGGCAATTATATTTCTCCATACGTCGGTAATACTATCGATAACAATTTCCCACCTAAACCATCACACTTTTTCATTACGTTACCCTCCATCTAATATTCCGCACGTGTATGACAAGGATTTACTTTTGTTATCGGAGAGAAATCCTGAAAGCGACAAAAAGTCAAGAGATATAGTCGTTGTAGTCCGCGATTTAACGGTGTCAACCGTCCGTCCAATTTTTCCTCGTTAAGTGAAAAGCACGCCCAACAGCGATAGCTATTGTCAGCGCGGAAAAGTCGATCGAAATTCAACGAATGCTCGCAAACTTTTAGCCGATCGCGATTATTCAGCGACGACTTATCGCTGAAAACGCGCCCGCTAATTCCCTTCGCTCCCTTTTCACAAATCTTTCGCCTGCTTAATCGTAGCTCTGTGCAATGACCCGGAAGCTGCACGTGCATTTCGATCGCGACGACCATTTTTGACAAATTCTCCAACAGTGGACACTGTACTACCATTTAGAGATACATTGCAATTTCAACGGACGTAGGGGCGAACTATTAAAAGGCCTATTAGAATTCAATTGCTAAAAATCTCCGCACAGCAAAATCGAAGAGCGCAATGGAAAAAGGGGCATCCCCTAACGGTGCGGGATTAAAAATGAACAACGGAAAGATTCGGAAAAATAAATGGGTGATTCCGAGCTACCACGATGGTCGTCGTGAACAAATTATTCAGGATACTTCTATCGATCAATTTAGTTGCTTCAGGTTCGAGAACTTAATGGTATTGTGTACGCTGTATTCAGGCGCAGTGCGTGACTTATAGCGTGATATATTAATAATGTGTAACATACCACGCGAATCGATACCGCATCTAATAACAATTGTACGTTGGTCGCGCCGATTTGTAACAGCATCGCGTTACCGGTATTATTAACATTCGCCGTTTTCGTAATCATTACAAGAAATCTGTATAGGAAGCAATTACACGAAATATTTACTACGTAAATAAATATTACAAATATTACCACTAGTTATTCAGTTGAAGCCCCACTTCGTGTAATACTTTTCTACGCATAATTTGATGATTTATCCGAATTGGAAAAAAAATATTAGACATTCCATTTAAAAAACTGAAGGTGACCCTAATATCTCAATAAAAAAGTAAGGTAATAAAAAACAGATTAGAGCACTGTATGTCCCCCTAGATACCATGCAACTTTTGTTTGAAACATTTTTTCGTGCAACGAATACCGTACGAGTTATTTGTGGTCGTCATGTTAGGAGACTCACCCTGTATACCGAGCGAACATGTCTACTTGCCACTGTTTTTATATAAAGGCTGCTTGCCGTCAATAAATAAATAAATAAATAAAAAGTAATCGTTCCTCCTGCACGCAGCATGCTCGCGAAAGTGACTAATAATTAAAATGCAACGAAAAGTGTCCTAACGAAAGCAGCGTACAATCATCGTCAAACGGCGCGGTCGAAAATCCGAATGTGTTCATCAACCGAATCTTACACAGGTAGGGCAGCAAGGTGACAAGCCTACCTTCGATCGAAAACGGTGTTGTGCAGTACGCCAGCATAGTTTCCCGCAATTCATCCGTTCCGTTGCATTAAGCGGCAGGTTCAACACCTTCGATGGCCAATCACTACCCCTCAATCCTTCGTCGCCCCGACGAAAAAGCAATTCCGTTGCTTCTCGATCATCCGTTAATCGATTCGATCCCTCCGCAATTCCTGTCACCTGTTCGAAATGAGAAAACGCCTGATCAGCGTCCCGCTCCGACAAATACGTTCAGCTGCGAGCTAGATGGTGAACGATAGCGACTGTCGCGAACGACGAATGGTAACTAGCTGCATCGCGTTACGGAATCTCGCCCTCTCAACTGGATAATCTCTTGTCTGTCGTGAACGGCAATCCGGCGATGCTTCCTTTTCTCTCTATCCCGCCATCCATCCTCCGATCTCTCTCTCTGTCTCGTTCTTTCGTCACGACGATTCCGTTTAACCCCATCGCACTCCACGCTCATCTCGTTCTCCGCCGTCTGTCTTCCCCCCTCTGCGACGCTATCTCGCTCTTTTCCGGAATATTCAAGCGATCATTTCACGAGTGCGAATCAAGTGCTCCCTCGACTCGATTCGACGCGGTTTGGACGATACTCGTCACTCTCGTTTCCGTTTCTACTTCCACCTCTGTGATCACTTTTCCCTCTTCCTTCGATTCTCGTCGAGAGCCCCGTACATTCCTGCACATTTCCCCATATTGTATCATCCCCGCGCGTATTCCGTGTCTCATATCTTCGCGAGCGACGAGTGCCGACGAATTCCAATTCTCCAAGGATTTTTCGGGCGGTACATCTTTGAACGCGGGGACGTCGAAACGAGCGTGAGACACGGAGGTTAGAAAAGCAGGAACAAAAATTGAATGATTACGCTGCAAGTTTGGCCGCTTGGAAATACGCGAACTCTAGCCGCGCGTCCGCCGCCGACGATTGACAGGAGTTCTTCTTCGAGTACTTCTTGTTGCCCCTTCGAGGTGCACGCTCCACGGGAATGCTAAATACTCGGCGGACAGATGCTTCTTGCCAATTAAACCGATCGATCGATCGTTATCGAATTCGGTGGCCGCCCGTATCGACGTGCTCCTATTTTCAAACGACCACGGTGGCCGATTAAATGTACGGCCGCGTACCGGCGACATACTTCCATGGGCGAAGCGTACGAAACAAAATCGTAGAACGACGTGCGCGCAGCGTCGAGCGTGGAAATAATTGGCGTCGTGCGGTCGTCGTTGCGCGAATAATTTATAATAATAATATATATGTTTCATTAATCAACGGGCTAGAGAACCCTTTAGTATTGTGTCGCATTAGGGGATTGTGTCGCATAGAGAATAATAGAGAATATATAGAGAAGAATAACAAATGAAATAGGATAAAATAATAATAGAGTGGAACAGAATTTCAGAAAAGAATAACAATTGAGACAATTTGAAATAAAGTAAGATACAATCAGATAAAGTATAATGTAATAAGATAACATAAAATAAAATAAAATAAAATAAAATGAAGTGAAATGGGATACAGTGAGAAGATTCATCTTGATTCATCTTGATTCCTAAAGACGGAAAAATTAATAACTGTTTACGATTTACAATTTACCGCGATTAAAACGGATTGCTTGAACGATACGAAGGAAGTCCCGAAAAAATTGAGGCAATAGCAAAATTTGTTCGCGTTGGTGCATAAGCGATTGAAGCAATTAAATTTCCCATAGTCCGGTATCTCCCATAGAGATACCTCCAATTGTTCAGGTGTGCGCGATTCTTTGTACGCCGGCGAGGCGTCGGGCAATTTCTCGTCTTATTTAACACCTGAACGGAGGGAACAAGGAAGGGACGAAGTAATTAACGTGCCGAAGTCAAGTGTAGACAGTTTGCCTCAGCCGGAAGGAATTTTGCCGTGGTTGCCCGCGCAATCATTATGCCTCGTCAAAAGATTATATGGACTCCTGGAAGTACACCCTTCCGACAGTTACACGATTCCTGACCAGAGTCGCGAAGAAGCTTCTGCTCGACCTGGCCGGGATATTACTCCTGAAGGAGATAGCGCGAAAGCGTTCCCATATTTTTTGCATAAACGACGGAGGATTTATTACGCGCGTCGCATCGTCCCGCGTAAACTATTTGTCATCGTCGGCGGTAAATTAAAAGGCACTTAACGAAAGGGGCTCGAACGAGAGCGAGAGAAAACCGAGACAAATTTACGAAGAACTCAAAGTATCCTTTCGTACTTCGATACGCGATGGAGCGTTTAAAAACTTGACACTTGTTCGTGGCTCTTGACGAGGGCAAATATTATTAGCAAATAGAATTTGCAAGCAATACGAACTGGAATCGTCGAATCGTCGGGGCACCGTGTAGTCCTGTCCATTAATCGCAGGATAATCGTCGCGACCAATGATCTACTTGAAAACAAACATCTTCGTCTGCGAGCGGGGTTCTAAGAAATTGCGTGCAAAACATCCGCCGCGCAACCTCGAGCAACCAATATTTGCCACGACCGGTCCCACAAAAATGCGCCACGAAAATCACCACCGCCTTGCCCGCCTTCGAAATAGGTCGACCCGCGACTCGGCAGCGTACGAGGTATCGAATTTTGATAAATCACGCAACCGCCAGTGTCCGTCGTTTCTCCCATCTCGTTCGGAATAGTTTGAACATGCAACAAACCGAGCCGCCTTTCTCCCGGCAGTTTCCAGCCATTCGAGCGCCTATTACGTTTGATAAATGTCAAGCGAGGAATGCTAACCGCGGAACAGTTTCGCGTAAAAGTATCGCCACGGTGCAGAACCAATTGCACAACAATTCCGGGCGTTCCTTGGAACATTGAATATTTAATATCGGAACAGATCGTTCGAATCTTAGGAGAAATCACCGGCCGACAGCGCGTCGAATGTTTAACGTTAATAATAACAACATTTCCGTGGCCGTGGCGTATGCATCGCCGCGGCGATGGATAAATACGATGAGAAAGAAACACGTTTCAGTCGCGACAAAGGTGGTTACTTACATGGAGCAGCGAGGGCGATCAGCATCGAGCATCCGCGTATCGTTTCCGTTGTACACAAACAAATCACACGTCTAATAACCGCGCTCTAACAAGCCAGTACATACTTTCTCCGCGGCGACCTCTCGCATCTGTCACCCCAACAGTGTACCACCCTTTTCGCACGGGTCGCGATGCACGCTCACCGAAATCACCATCAGCTGAGAGGAGGGGGGTGGTTGGTGGCTGATTCGAAAGTCATCCGGATGATCCGGACGGTACGCAGGGGCTGCTGAACGACACGCGTGGACCACGCGAATTGATTCCGTCGCGACGCAAGATCTCGCACTCCCGAATCTAGCACGTCTCGTATCTCGTCCCACGACGACAATCGATAAAAGTTCGCTCTCTCTCTCTCTCTCTCCCTCTCTTCCTTTCTCCGTCTCTATTTCTCGCTACCCCTCGCCGCCTTTCTCTCGCTTTTTCTCCCTCTGTTGCTCTTCTGGGGATCCGTTCCTCTCCGGGTATACTTGCGCCCCGTCGACCGGGCGTTCTCGGTAACGGCCGTGGCGGTCGGGGACGATTATCCCGTGGAAGATCTTCGCGTGGCGGCCGGGTTGTCGCGGATATCCCGGGTCGAAAGCAACAGAGTAAGCACGGATCCCAGGCAGCGGCGCGTCCCTTTGCGCGTACACGCGTGGACCGAGCACACCGGCTGGTTCAGCAACCACCGATCGATGATACGTTCATCAGGATTCACCTTGGGCGCATATTCGAGCCTCTCTGACTTGCCTCTGCTCTCGATGGTACGCGCGGCGTCGCGACGTCCAGCGTCCGTGTGCCCGTCGTTCGTTTCGCCAGCTCCGTTCCTCGATATGATGTGCCGCGGTTATATTTGAAAAGGCGTACTGAACAGGGAAGAAAGTCCGCTCCCCGGGACCTCGGTACGAAGGAGGAGACGTTAGGGGGATGATGAACGTCGTGGAAATGGAGGAGGAATGTCTAAACGGAAGAAAGGGATGGAGTGAAAGAGTCTGGCTGATTATACGGAGACGAAAGCAGGGGAAGATCGAGAAGGGAGCGCGGGAGACGGACGTGGATGAGGATGAAGGGCGGCAGGGAGGAAGCTGCGAGCCACGTCGGCGGCGGGGAGAGGAGAGACGAAATAGAGGGATATGAGGGAGCACGCTCTTATTGACGAAGGGCAGGGGCTCCGCCCCTGCCGAGAGTTAGACTCACGTCTGCGCTTCCTTTTTGCCAAAACGATCCGCCGCGCTCCGAAAGCGGTCCTTGGAATTTCGCTCCTGGACTTGTAGGCGGATCGAATCTTTCCGCCGCTATGCCACGGCCGAGGCTATCACCCCCTGACACGAAGCTGTGCATGCGTTCCGTTTCGTAATTTCCCTTCGCGTGCGTAACGTTGCTCGTCGTTCGCATGGAATTCAAACGGCCGATGACAAAGGAAAAGTATCGGTATTTAATTACGCGTAATGGACGTGATTAATGGTTTATCGGTTCCTGGAAATTGATCAATGCCGCGTCGGGAGGCACACGAGTGCTATGAAATAAAGCGTCGCTATCTTCAATGAGCGTCGCGAGGAGCGCATTGGAATGTTGCAAAAGATGTACTTTAATCGTTATACGGAGGGTTCAGAAGTCAATCAGTGTAAGCCCATTAGCATTCGAGCCGAGATAAATGAGGTTGTTACAAATTACTTGGAAAAAAATGATAATGTTAGTACCGTCACCTATCTCTCGCTTATGAAAATAATGACTTATTTCATTTATCAACTGAAAGTTTTAACAATAGAGAGGTTTTTGAACTACGTAACTCGTGTTCAGGGAAAGTTGCACTTGCACCGATTGGCCTGCGACCCCTCATATATAGTGTTCAAATTAACCGTAAACTTTTGGAATCTTGACAAAATTCAACGCGAATGTTGTCTCGTCAGTTCTTGTTTCGATGAAAAATTGTTCGATAAAAACGAATTATGTGATTGTGAGTAGAGTACGGGGGCTAATCGGTTACAGAATGTGATAACCATAAAAATAGTAGCCACTTTTAGCTCGATTTTGATAGAGTTTACATGATTCTCGTATCCCTGGTGAGCTGAGCTTCCTGATGCGATAATTACGTGAACCTTCGTGACGTACAACTCACAATCACTACCGTACTTTATAATATATTATACGCCCAGTACGACCATAGCTGTTTCGCGTCGATATCTCAGCAATTTCCGTTACGCTATCACTAGTTACATAAACCGTTAAAAGAATATTGCCGTTTAGAATATTTGTAACAGCAAGCAACCGTATATCACAGATTTGCTATCAAAAAAATCACAGCAAATACGCCGAATTGCAACGCATCTTTTGCATCCTCGAGAAAAACTGGTCTTGCCGGTAAAATGATCATAGTGCGCATACGACGAAGAAAAATGTTGATGAGTTTCCCTTTTACGAGTACACGGAAACTCTTTTCGCTTTGCACTGCTTTCGTTTGGATGCAAATTTCTTAGAGTCTCTTAGAGTCATACTGTTTGCACAGAGGATAATAATGATGACTCAATGAGACGCTAAGAAAAGAGAGAAGCTGGTTCAATGAATTTAGATTAAGATTTCCTATATTCATTTATAACTTCAATCGGCGTGTCAGGCAGAACATTCGTGCTATGTACTAATACATGTTTATAGATTTCTGGGTAAAAAATGGAAACTAATTCCATGCCACGACATTTCGTGTGATATATCAAATTTACGCGTTCCCGGATACGTGCAGCGAGAGATGAAAGCAATAGTGTAAGCAAAAATGTGAAAATAAGGCCAGCCACATTTTTAGTATCGTTGAAACATATTGATGCATGTGCGCCAGTGTATTCCACGTAAGAGACGGCGGCATCAAACACACAGGGAGAATAAAACATGTATTGCAGAATGATTCGTACTAACTCAAAATTCGCATAGCGATAACCTTTTTATTTTCACCATCGAACTGTACGATTACTTTTCTCCGTCGCTGCGTGCGGATAGCGTCATTTCCACATTACGATGTCACGAACAAAGGGGAATTCAATTTGCCAAAACTTTATTTCAATGAAGTTAAATGAACGTGTTCGACGGACGTGCGAAAAAGATGAACAAAACTGACATTGTAACTCGAAATTGCAATACGAAACTCGGCGCGAGTTCTATACTCCGTTTAACCTTCGTAGAAAGTGCACTGCTTTCAAACGCTGATTACTAAACCGCTTTAGAAATGATTCATTTCCCCTCTCTTATCTCGTTGCGTTCGCGTTTGTATCTGACCGGTGCAAAAAAAAGAGAAGAAAAAAGAAACATCGCGGACGTAGCGGTTCTACGCGATTTGCATAACCCAAAGGGAAGAAGAAAAGAAAGAAGAAAATAAAGGAAAACACGGGGCAGAGGGAAAAAAATTGGAACGGAAGGAAAGCAATCGCCGCCATGCAACTAGATCGATTTTCGCAGACAGAGTTCCGGGGGAAAATGTACGTTCGGACGATTTCGTTTCCACGATGCACGTTTCGTCGAAGCCCGATGGCGCGCGAAACAAAATGAAGAAGGAAAAACAGAAGTCCGGCCAGAGGGTTTTCAATCTTTCGGCAGGCACGTCCTAAATGTCAAATTGAAAATACGTTGATTCGTGCACGCGGGCCCCGGGCTTAAATGACTTTTTCCAGGATGGACGATAAATCCGGTAATATCAATTCGGCGTGCGCCGCTTCCACGCCAGCCAATTTATCGAACAATAAAGTAAGAGCCCCCATTGTTCCGGATAGGAAAATCCGAATAAAACTTCCGTTTTGCACCGCGTTCTACTTCGGCCGTGTGTTACCGCGCTGGAGATAGCGTATCGCGTTGTTTGGGAACGAGCGTTACGTTAAAAACAACATGCACGCCCGTTTAAATTGCACGCGAACAATGCACGATGCTGCACGGTATGTTTGTGAGAAAATTTTCGAGCCCGCGAAAGTAAATACGCACGCAGAGACAGTCGGGCCGAATTTTTGGTGGGCCAAAGTATTGTACGGTATCTTTCAAAGAAGATTTCCTCGAGCATCGAACGTGCGCGTAGAAGCCAAGCAAATGAATAATTCCCTGACGTTCCCAGACGTTCCCAGACGCATTGTGTGTACAAGTATATGTTCTTACGTAAAATAGTAATTCATATAATTGGATAAGAAGCGATACCTATGTGTCGAACGTGCAAGCGTTGCGAAATGCTTCTTCGTCTGGAAGCTTGCTATCCAGATACATACATCGTCCATAATAATAGTTACTACCATTCCAATTCCCGTGGCATTACGTTCGATCAATTCACAGATATAACGTGACCCCGTTTTCTGCAATCGAATAGTTTATAATAAACACGTACCGTAATGTAATTCTCATCCGAAAACTACTGTACGCACGCTGAACACAATTACCCCAATCTTGTTCCCTTCGATGAAGAAAATCGACCGAAATAATTTCTTTTACATTCCCTACTCGTTTCCGTGCAACCGTACGTTCTTTACCAGCAACGCCTTATCTTATTCCCAAGCACGCGAAATCTCTTCGAGACTCATTTGTGTCACGTTTGATGCAGTTCTTGAAAGATTACTACAATGTCGTGAAGCATCATCTAGACGACGGTTTATCTGAACAAATTCCACGCTTCCCCACCATGAAGGAACTAAGAGCACAAGCCGAGCAGTCGTTTATTAATTCTTACGGATTATATCCCAGCTGTGCGGTGTACGCTCCCGGATGTCTCACTATAGCCGGGAAGAGCACGGACCTCGCGGAAAGTAAATCATTGTCCATGGTAGGTGCAAATTCAAGCGTTCCTACGACGGTTCATTGTGAGCCCCGGTTTTCCCCTGCACAATCGCTGAATACGCACTTTCGTACGATACGTGGCGCTAAAGAAAAGACAGCAGGAACGAGCAACGACAAAAACACGTACACACGCGTCCGCGTGCGCGCATTTTGTCTTCGTTTATCTTCCCCTGAAATAAAACAGGCCATTCAACTTGTCACATTGGTGGTTGGTAAGCGCAGCCGGGACAGCAATTTGTGCCAGGCCAGAACGCTCTCGGACGAAATTGCTGAGGAAACGGCGCTGAAGCTGGCCATGAATAATCAAAATCTTGAAATATGCGCGGAGGAAACTTCGTGGATACGATACTTAAAAGGAGCGATACGAAGTTTCAAGGCCAGGCGAGGTATCACCCGTTCATTTTTTTGTATTCCCCATTGCGCAGTATCCTTCTGCGTTATTAGCAAAACACGTCTTTCCTCGGGGCAAACATTTCTTAAAAACGATGGTAGGATGTTGAGAACGCTAGTAAGTTGGCTAAAATTTACTATACCTGTTTGCATTACTCTCATCTAATACGTATTTCTAAAGTGAGATGTGTTCTTCATTCGTCAATTCTTTCTGTGCCAAATGGTCAGCGATAGATCGCGATTTTCTGAAAAATGAATTTGTCTTTTCTTATTTCATTAAACGATACGGCAATCTCCTCTCATTAAAATCTCTACATTTATAACAGTTTGTTATATAAATTCGTTTAAAAATCACGATCGCACGTTGCAGGGAAAAATTATTCGTTCTTCGATATTCTCACCCCCTTGCACGTCGTCACGGGGCAATAAAATTTGTTCCCCTTTTTGTTCGCATCCGAGTACAAACTCCATTGTAATCTACATACATATTCTGCGTTAAGAAACAGAAGAGAGTAACAGATATATCGCGTGTTACAACTCAGCCTTTTTTCAACGTCCACCGCTGATAGCTAATTATCAGCTTGGCCAAGTTGACGCATCGAAACGTAATATCGCGTTAATTAAAATCACATCAACGAACATCTGCCATTCCGGACAGAAACCTCATGCCAGATAGATCTGTCTATTTTTCACGCGAAACAAACGAAACCAGAAGGGAAAGAAATTAAGTACGTGGAACGTGCTGGTTGAACGCGATCGATATTGTTAACAGCACACGTTCCTGCATTTCAAATCGTAATCGCCTCCAACCTACCGATAAAACGCGGTCTCGGGAGCAGCTCAGCTCTGGTCGTCGCGTTCTACACTTTTCTTGAAGTGATTACGAACACCTATGCAGGAAACAGTATAGAGAAAACGTTGGCTTGCCATTTCGCGGAGAAATTAGCCGCAAGCTCCTGCAACGTTCGCATCGCGGACATTCTGACTTCCGTTCTGGGCGTTCAACACAAGATTCTCGCGTTCGATTCACGCACCCTTGGTATCGAACAATACGATTGGGCCGGCATAAACGTTAAATTAATTCTCATCGAATTAACCAACCCTGAAAAAAGTGATTCGCCGAAATGGCATAAGGATGAAACACGTTGCAATAAGATAACGGCTGTATTGAATACTAAACCTCGATGGAGGACGCATCCAATTGGTTCGTCGATGATGGAGCTTTTATTTCCGCAAGAAACGTTGGATATCGTTAAGAATATGATAGACGAGGACAAAAGAGTGGGCAAAATGATGGACGCCGTTCGAGAGGAACAGTGGGAAAAGTTGGGTAGGATGTTATCCGCTTGTTCAGAGTATCGTGTCGCTTAATTAACAACTTGATATCACGTTTTTCCATTGCGTAGTATTAATACCATATAATTGATAGAAGCAAATATTTTTTACATAGATTTCTCCAAATAATTACATGAAACGTAAATACAATATATTATTTAGGCTGTAATTTTTCTTTAATATATATATTTTTTTGCTTTTCTTACAATAATAGGTCGCATTTTCAACATTAATTAATACGTTTCGAAAGTTACTTCGCCTAGATACCTCGCGGTTCCCTCGAAAACAATTCAACTCTCCGCATCCTTGTACAAACTCCGAGTAAACGTTTCTAATGCACGTTGTAGGAAAGCTCTTGCAGAAAAACCATAGGCCTGCGTGTAAATACTTGAGCTTCGCACCAGAGGATATTGAACGCATTTTGAACGTGCTGAAAACGATCGAGGGCGTTTTTGGAGCCAGTGTTACCGGTCACGGTGCATCCATAGTCGCGTTGGTAATTTGATCATATTTTTAAAATGAAACATATTGAAAATGGAACGAAAAACGAAATACTGTACGTTGTAATCGAATTACTGTGGGAAAAAAAAACGAACAAAAACGAACATAAATGAAAGTGCACCTTATGTGCACGAGATTATAATTGTTACGTAAAACGTTGATCAGCATATTGTTTCTTTGTATGCGGACGAATCGTGCCTCGATTTTTGTTAACCATCGAGCTACGTATTTCAACAGGTACAAACGTCGAAATTGAAAAATTTCGTTTCCTTCGTGAATCGGATGAAAATTTCGCAACGATATTACGTAATCGAATCGTGTAAGGGAGCGTCCACGATTTATACATACCAGCAACATTTACATCCCTGGCATACGAAGTATCCTACGCGCCCGAAATTAGTAATCAAACATCACCTCAATAACGAAGACAAATATTGAATCAGATTACAGGATATACAACAAACTGGAGTACTAAAACAATACTATATCGTAATTCATAGTACGCACAACTCTTCACTTTTAATCAAATATAAAAGCTTCGTTCCTTTTCTTTTTCATTCATTTAGATATTTGTTTTTGTTACGAATATACACATAGGAACCTTTATATTTGTGTACATCTCGTCGTCCTTATACTAATTATAATCAACGCCTTTTTACGTGTAACGATTTATAAAGGAGAACAATAAAAGGAAAATAGGAAAACGTTTTTACGTAATGATTTCTGCTTGAACGAAAATAGTGCGTGGATTGTTATGCTGCAGAATTGATCTTTTTTAATGGAATGTGTATTTTATTGGTCGTCAACTTTCGTGCCCAAGTTACGCATGCGTATAGTAACATTCCTGTTTCTCCCCTCTCACACACACTCTCTCTCTCCCCCGCGCCCTTAAGTTCCCAATACACCCGCCGCTTTCTTTTCCTTTCTTTTGTATCTAACGTTTTTTTTCCTCCATCCGTTCTTTCTCGCAAATGCAATGGTGTTACAATACGCATGCGAACACACGAAGAGACAATACTATAATGCTTCTAACTCGTAACTTGTAGTTGGGTACAAAGAAACGGAATTCGCATTTGCACATCACATTACTAAGAGCACTTAAACCACGCGACACTTAAGTGCGTTATAAAAATACGCAATATTGTTATGATAAAATTTATAATTTTCAGTTCGAACGACTGTATTTACTTATTGAAAACTGGAATTTTCGCGATGGCAAACTCCGTGACATCATAGCGTGCGGTAGTGTCGTTCACTGAACGTGTTATAGAATTTCCAAGAGAGCAGACCAATTGCCATTAAACATGTAACTAATATGATGCCACCTAGAAAAAGGTAAAAGCAAGAAATGTGTTAATCCAGCTACGGGGCAACAATGGGTCCATCATAATCGCCGCTAAATTTCCGAGCTCTCCTAGAACCTCGCGAGAAATTGTGTTAAATGAAAGTCGAACTGTATTTAAGTCCGCGCAACTTTTACTGCTGGCCATTCAATGTTAAACTGTAATATTTTATTAATAGTCTCCATTAGCATTAAATCGTTACAAATGCAACGACTGCAGCTGCATTAGAAAAGGAAGTACAAATAACGTACGAAAAAACAGCGCGACCATTTGTTGTAGCCGAACACCTTCATATAACGCGACGTTATTGTCATACGTTATTTGTACATCCCTTTCTAATGCAATTGTACTTGCAACGATTATTCTATGCAACATATTTTACAAACAACTAATACTCTTCGATAAAACGAAATTTCACCAGCTGAACGTGATATTTCTTACAACGCAGCGCCGGTCGTCGATCTGTTAGAAACAAAAGTTAACATTCGAAATCTCTGAGAAAGAGTGAGATGAAAAAATTACGTTCGATAGAAGTTACACAAATGTAAATACAGTTTATCTTTTACAACGCAATTTTTGTAAACTTTAAGGAGAGCCCTGAAAGTTTCTGTGCAACAGTTATGTATAGCCCGAATATGCATTCTTGAATCGAACATCAAAGGTTCATTGTACGATGCCCAAATGTCCAGAATATTCGCTATGGATTAGTAATAATACAAATATCGATATGAACTACCTACCTAAGAAACTAAGACCATCAAAGTGCCGTTCTTTGTAAGGCGACTGTGATGGCGGGGCATCTTTAGTCGGCACTGAAGTTGCAGTTACTTCGTGCGTGGGTGAAGCAGTAGTTACGGTGCTTGTACTGGTAGGTGTTTTTGTAGTTGTAGAAGTGGGAAGTGTTTTGTTTGCTGTAGTTACTGTTCCAATGGTTGTTGGTACTGTAGGTTTTGTCGTTGTCTCAACGGAGGATTCCGTTGGATGGACAGTGGTATTAGTGTTTTTACTTTCAGTTCCATTGGTAACAGGGCTGGTAGCGGTTGTGCAATTGATAGTAGTACTGGTAGGGCCAACAGTAGTATTGGCAGTGCCAACAGTACTAGTGGCAGGGGTGGAATTGGCGATAGTAGTATTAGTAACACTGGCAGCGTTACTGGTAGTAGTATCGGTCTTATTAGGTTCAGAAGCAATAGTTGCGGTAGAGGAAATTAAAGGTTTTTCGAGCGGAACAGCAGTGGTAGCTGGATTTGCCGTCTCCGGTTTTGTAGATTTGTTATCCCCTTGTGTCGTACCGGCTGTACAAAGAATTAATATTCCATACATTATTAAATCTTTCCTTCCAAACCAGTTGGAATAAACAGGTTTATGAAATGAAAGAACAGCGAAGCGACATCGAGCATCATTCATCGTCTTCTCTACTTATTTCTGTCATAAATAAAGACTGGATACTTAGAATTCGGAATGTTCAAGAATATTGTAAAATTATCTGAGGGAAAATTAAACGATCCGCCAACAAAGGCTACGTTTGAATCTTCCTCTTGAAAGCTTCGGCAAATAATACGAAGTAACGTTTGCTTGCGACATAAAATGAAATTAATTGACGCAATACAAAATTCCGTGAGAATTGTTTGACCGAGCTTGATCAAGCTGCGCGAAATATAACTGTACGCTAGAAAACTCGTGCGACTCTTCCTATACGTGTATTAACGTGCATTACGAAATGTCTTGTTACATGTTTAAGCGTATAAGCAGGAACGTAAAATCAATAATGGTGGAATCGTACGAGAATATGAACGCTGCGGCTAATAAAAGAGCGTAAATAGATGATTAAGCGAAGAATTAATAAATTGAATGCTTTTCTCCGGGCGAATGTTTCTGGAAGCATCGAAAAACAGTTGCCTAGCGGGGCCGCGATATTTGTGGCGTACCCACTGCGTAAAATTGGGAAATGCGTAAAAACATGACCGTTGTTTTGCATTCGTTAATTGGTCGTACGGTACACCTCGAGGCTTTTCGTAATCATTAAAACTTTTACGCAACATTGAACAAAAATTTCGAAATGAAAGTTACGTCCGTATTGACATGGTGAAATACAAAATGTTAGGGCAAGTAGATTCTAAAACGTGCTTACCATTGTCACTCGGGAAGCAGGTGGCTGTTGTAGCCAACAAAACGCAAGTTATATACACTAATCTCATTTTTGCGATCAAAACGCAAACAATTGCAACGACCACGTAGGCTTTTCACAGAATTCAGATGTTGACGAAAGAATCCCCCGGTTGATACAAGCCACAGAAGCGTGCAACGTAAGCTTCTGCTGAAATTGAACTGGTCGCTAGCATCGGCTCTCCACCAATTGCAACTAAACGAAGACAGTAGCGACACTACGTAACCACTTTTCGAACATATTCCCTAGATTTTTGTGTGTCGTACAAGACTAGTTGTGTGTCCGAAATATGTTACAAATTCCTTCTTGCTTAGACTTAAAATCGAAATTGGTATTTCAATACTGCGATCTCAACGTACAACGTACACAAATTCGTATAGGTTATTCTACGCCAGTCCATTTAATGAACACTACACGTTTAACAAATTTCTAGAATCTGTTAAAATATCATCTTCGCTCGAATCCTCAACCTGGAGCAGCCATATAAAATTGTAACCCGTAGCAAAAGTAAGCAACGCTGGAAAAATAGCATACGGTGCATGAAATGACGGACAAATTATGAATTATTTCTGGTCTACGGTGAGCGTGCAACGTTCCACCGGTCGAATTTCGAAACGGCATTGATTAAGGTACTCCGTAACGACTCTGCATATATAATCGTTATAATTACGGTAGAGAAAAAGTGCACCAATCGGCTGGGAGCTTCGTCGGACCGGTGCACATACCAAAGCGCATACGAACGTTATGCTTTACATTCTGTTCTTACCCGTGCCGCCTTCCCTGCAGGATATTCTAATAAAGTGGCGCGCTCTACCGTTGGGGAGAGAAATCCAAGAGGAACGGTCGGGAATGCCGATGATGCGCGCTCAGCGGTCCGCTGGATCAGTGCTAGTGCTTGATGCGAGGCGAGTGTACGGTAGTGCACGGTCGCTTCGCGTATACGGGTTCGCACGGACTGTTTTCCTTCTGTCGTTTCGTTAAAGCGTGCTCGTACTACTTACCGCGACAGTGCAGTCGCGTAGAGACATTAACGCGCGAAAAGACGTGTGCGATTGCGGCGGACAAGGCGAGAATAGGCAGGCAAATAGGAAGGGAACGGACGAACGTTGGAAGTGACAGGAAAAGAGTTAATCGTGAGAAGAGATCGCGAGTGAGAGACAGCGGTGGAGCGTAGGGCAGGGTGCCTTGCCACCAGCCCGCGAATAAAGGGCAAGAGAAATGGGCCGGTCCGTACTTACGTGATAGGAGGTGCATGAGCGCGCGCGCGCTCGCACTCGCTCGCGTGTGTATGTGCGTGCGTGTGTCATCGCTGTGCGAGTGTGTCGGTGAGATAAGGGTGAGAAGGGGTGAAAATAGTTTGGCTAGATCGCGAAAGTGATAGAGTCGTCGTGGGTCGTGGTCGCGGCCGTCCGACTCTCGGCTAGAGCTAACCGAAAAGCCGCGCGCAACCGTCGTCACGCAAGATGACAGCGAAGTATGTTTTTATGACGCTGATCAACGCGGCCTTCCTTTGCCTCGTATCGACGATACTCTCGGAATCGGCCGGTGCTTCTTGCAAGTGGTTGTCCGAGGGTGGCAACGACACACGCTCCGCGGACTGTAATCTCCGAGTGTTGGATCCCGGCGCGATCACCAGCCTCGTCTCGTCGCTCGACGGGGCCCTCAAGTTACGGATACGATGCAGCGACGTCCATCATTTCGAGAGCAGCCTGAACGCGCAGAGCTGGCAGCGTTTGACGGGCTTGCACGACCTCCACGTGCACGGATGCAAGGTGTTACGGATTCCGGAGGGCGCGTTTCAGCCGCTGCTCGAGCTGAAGAAGCTGACGGTGCAAACGTTCAACGGGGCATGGGGAGCCAACCGCTTTCTCGAGCTCGCCCCGAATTCGTTGGCCGGCCTGCGAGAATTGCACACGCTGGAACTCGTCGAGAGCAACGTGCAAGCGTTGCCAGTGAGCCTGCTGTGCACCTTGGATAATCTTCAAACGTTGAACCTGACGGGGAATCGTTTGCGCGACGTACACGATATCGGATTAAACCGACGGGACAACGGCGCGCCCGACGGAAGCGACGAGTCGCCGTGTCGGGCGGATATACGGATTTTGGATCTGTCGAGGAACGAGATCACGCGTTTACCGGAGAACAGCCCGCTGCTCGGGCTACGCCAGCTCCAAGAATTACACCTGCAGCGAAACGAGCTGGTCGAACTTGCCAGTGACGCGCTCAGCGGGCTCAGCGCGTTGCGTACTTTCAACGCCAGCTACAATTCCCTGGATTCATTGCCCGAGGGGTTGTTCGCCAGTACGAGAGACCTTCGAGACATACACCTGGCTGACAACGGCCTCCGCGACCTGCCGAAGGGTATATTCGCCCGGCTGGAGCAGCTGCTGGTGCTGAATCTTGCCGGTAATCGACTGGGCAGCGACCGTGTGGACGAGACGACGTTCCTCGGTCTGATTCGGCTGATCGTCCTGGACTTGTCCTACAATATGTTGACCCACATCGACGCGCGTATGTTCAAGGATCTATTCTTCCTGCAGATCCTCGATCTAAGGAACAACACGATCGACCGGATCGAGAGCAACGCCTTTCTGCCGCTGTACAATCTCCATACCCTCGAGCTGTCCGACAACAAGCTTCTCACCGTGGGACCGCAACTTTTTAACGGGCTGTTTGTTCTGAGTCGCCTCACGTTGTCCGGCAACTCGATCGCGAGCATCGACCCGCTCGCGTTTCGCAACTGCTCCGACTTGAAGGAACTGGATCTGAGCGGTAACGAGCTCACGTCCGCGCCCGACGCGTTGCGCGACCTCGCTCTCCTGAAAACCCTCGACCTAGGCGAGAACCGGATCAGCAATTTTTACAATGGCTCGTTCCGAAATCTCGAACAGCTTACCGGGCTGCGCTTGATCGGCAACGACATTGGAAATCTGTCGCGGGGCATGCTCTGGGACCTGCCCAACTTGCAGATCCTGAATTTAGCTAGGAACAAAGTGCAGCACGTCGAGAGGTACGCGTTCGAGAGAAACTCGAGACTCGAGGCGATTCGGCTGGACGGTAATTTCTTGTCCGACATTAACGGCGTTTTCACCAGCATCACCAGCCTGCTGTTGCTGAACCTCTCGGAGAACCATATCGAATGGTTCGATTACGCCTTTATACCGGGCAACCTGAAGTGGCTGGATATACACGGGAACTTCATCGAGAGCCTGGGAAACTACTACGAGATTCGGGACTCGAAGGTGAAAACCCTGGACGTCAGCCACAATCGTATCACCGAGCTGTCCCCGTTGTCCGTGCCGGACAGCGTTGAATTGCTCTTCATAAACAACAATTACATCAGCGTCGTACGACCCAACACGTTCACGGACAAGGTGAACCTCACCAGAGTCGACATGTACGCAAACATGATCGAGACGATGGAGCTGCCGTCGTTGCTGCTGACGAAGGTGCCGGAGGACGGGCCCCTACCAGAATTCTACATCGGCGGAAACCCGTTCAACTGCAACTGCTCGATGGATTGGCTGCCGGCGATCAACAATCAGACGTCCACCAGAGAGTACCCGCGCATTATGGATCTGGACAATGTGATGTGCCGTACATCTGGCCCACGTGGCGTTGCCATCGTGCCCGCCTCGTCGGCGCAGTCCGAGCAGTTTCTCTGCCGCTACGAGGCCCATTGTTTCGCCCTCTGCCATTGCTGTGATTTCGACGCGTGCGACTGCGAGATGACCTGTCCGGCCGGCTGCAAGTGCTACAACGACCGCACGTGGAACACGAACGCTGTGGACTGCTCTGGGCTCGGTGTCGAGGAGATACCGCGGCGAATACCCATGGATGCGACCGAGGTTTACTTGGACGGTAACGTGTTACGCGAGCTGCAGAATCACGTTTTCATCGGTCGTAAGAACATGCGTGTGCTTTACGTGAACGCCAGCGGCATCGAATCGATCCAGAATCGTACCTTCAACGGCCTGAACAATCTGCAGATTCTCCACCTGGAGGACAATCGAATACGCGAGTTGAAGGGCTTCGAGTTCGAGCGGCTGTCCCACCTGCGGGAACTCTATCTGCAGAATAATCTGATCAGCTTTATCGGTAACCTGACCTTCCTGCCGCTACGCTCGCTCGAGATATTAAGGCTCAGCGGCAATCGATTGGTCACCTTCCCGGTCTGGCAGGTCACTCTGAACGCACGCCTCGTCGAGCTGTCCCTCGGTAGCAATCCATGGTCCTGCCGTTGCAAGTTCTTGCAGGAGTTATCGTCCTGGGTGTCTGACAACGCGCACAAGGTGGTCGATGCGAGCGATGTTTGGTGCTACTACGGCGGTGACGCGAGGCCAGCCTATCGACGTCGGCTGAACGTTAACGAAACGGTCTGTTCCGATTACTTTTCTCAGGGCGGCGTGATCGAGAGTATCATGGTGTCCGATTACCTGCCCCTGGTGGCCGCCACGCTGTCGGCGGTGCTCGTTCTCCTGGTGATCATAGTTCTCGCGTTTATATTCCGGGAGCCGGTTGGCGCTTGGGCGTACTCCAAGTACGGCTTGCGATTTTTGCGCGCAAAGCCCGGAAAGTCGACTGGAACAGCGACGATGCCGGCATCGGCGCCGATGTCCGCCTGCTGTGACGCGGACCGCGAGCGTCTCTACGATTGCTACGTTTCTTACAGCCCGAACGACGAGGATTTCGTCCTCCATTCGTTGGCCGTGGAACTCGAGCACGGCAACGCCGGTCTCAGACTGTGCTTGCACCACCGCGATCTGCCCTGCGTCCTCCGTGCTTCCGCTCCGGCCCCGGTCGTCCTGGAAGCAGTGGACGCATCTCGACGCGTGCTAATCGTCCTGACCCGTAACTTCCTGCACACCGAATGGTCCCGCTTCGAATTTCGGGCGGCCCTTCACGAAGCGCTCCGGGGCCGTGCCACCCAGCTAATCGTCGTGCAAGCTGGCCACGCGTGCCCGGAAGTGGAACGCGACCCCGAACTACGACCGTACCTACGGACTGCCGCGGCGATCCTCACGTGGGGCGAGAAAAGGTTCTGGGAGCGTCTTCGATACGCGATACCACCGGCGAACGTGATGGGCGAGATTTCGGTCGAGGGCAAATCGTCGCCGCTGGTCTACAAACGGAACATCAATACCTACACGCTGGACGGTGTCGGTAGCGAGAAGACGAGCATGTCGACCCTCCGCGCCCAAGAACGACATCGTACCCTGTACAAAGACTCGTCGCCAACGACCGCGTTAATGTTGCAACACGCGCCGCCCGCATATTTCTGCGGCACCGTTTCCGTGCCGCAGCAACAACCGCCGCCTTCGTCGCCGCAGCCCAGGCTCACCGTCAATCACGCCTACAGAGACGCGGTTACCGTGCCAGGTAGCAATCTCATCGCCGCGAACACGACGATCAGCAGCGGCAGCAGCGAGGATCACAGAAGGCCGCTGTCCGAGCACATATACTCGTGCATCGACTCGGATTATTCGACGCTGGAACGGACCGCCTGGAGGCAGCAACAACCGCCACCTCCGCCGCCACCGCCATCGTCCGGCCAGGCATATCTCGTCTAGCTTCGCGCCGATTCTCTTCTGCTTGTGATACGTTCTCTCGGAAGGAAGACGCCTCTCTCGCTTTCTGTCTTCACTACCGCAAAGGGGAAGGGCTGGTATACTGGCTGAACTATCGCCGATCCCTTCCGCGTCATGCAGCGTCCTGCTCGAACGATCGCGGTAACCCTGGATAGTTGATAAACGAAAGATATATTTTCTGACTTCGATTCGTGCGTCAAGTGTCTACGGTTACTCCAGGGGAACGCAGGATTTCGAGCGATCGCGACGGTACCTCGGAAGATCGTCATCGGCCGCTTGCCTTCTCGCAGGCTGTGCTCATGGGGGAAACGTTAGGGTAGTTTGACGATAGAGGAACACGCGATTACCCGAGAGTGTATTCCGCGACTACCTTGGAAATATTTGTTCGCGACGGACCTTTTTCTTTCCTCGTCAAGCGGCTTCGCTCTTGCTTTGTTTCATCGGTAAAAGCGTGATTGTTCACTTTTCCACTCCTGGCTTCTCCCCTTTTCTTTCCCCCTTCGGTCTATCACCCTCTTTCTCTCTCTCTCTCTCTCTCTCTCTCTCTCTCTCTCTCTCTCTCGTTCTATCTCTGTACACTCCGTTGTCTCTGATCCTCGTCTAGTTTCCTCGGCATCAGAGCCCGATCTCCCTGCTCGCGAACAGATTGCGCGCGCGCAAAGTGTACGATGTGAATTTCTGAATGGCGTCTCGCGAGAATCTAGTTCGACGGGGACTATTCTACTCCTTCTTTCACTCCACTCGACGACTTTTCAGCGGGCAATAGAGTATAAACACGCCGTCTCCTTTGCGCTGGAATCGCCGGAAGATCGCCTTGGACGGCGATTTAAATCCAAAAGCAGTGTACATATCTATTATATACGAAAGAGAAGGAGCGCAATTATGTAAATAGGGCTGCAGGCTGTCGCGCTTGTATCGGCGTTTTGTGTACGTATGTACATTGTATATATAATATATTCACTTATACATACACGAGAGCCAGTGATACGTTTCCCCGGGCGCGTTATGTTTGTTCTTCGCCGCGTAGAAAGAGAGAGAGTCTTTTTTTAGCTTCGATTTTGAATTCTCGACTAGGTAGACGATGACTTTTTGTAATTTTATATGTCCGATCTGATGATATTGTACGATATGTAAATATGTATATCGAACGTCGCCTCATGTAAAATATTATTCAGCGCGTAAGGATAGAAGGAGATGAAACAAACCGGTAATTAAGAGTGAGAAACGAAAGGGAGAAGCATGCGCTTGCGATACTGTGAACGCGGCACAGGTTGCGCATGTGTCGTAAACTTAACTGTATACTTGATTTATTTAAATCATGTGAATAAATTTATAAAATACGTTATTACACGCTTGGGAACATATACCCGATCCGAAACCGTTTCCTGATCCGCACGGTGACTTTGCACCGGCATACGCAATATATCTCTAACGACAGATCGCGTTTCCGTTTCGCTTCTTAGTTTCAATCGAGTTTCCCCAACAAAATTAGCATTCCCAGCGGCTAGACCAGCGCCGATGCGTAAATATTTCAGAACGCACATGTGCACCCTATACGTACAGCGAAACAGCCCGTCTTTCCGTCTTTGTTCTTCTTTCGTTCCCGTTGCATCTTTCTTTCGGTCGAACACTAATTAGCATTTGATTTTCGTCGCCATATTTTGCAGAGCGCCACTCAAACGAATCAGACGAGGCAGAATTGATCGTGTGCTTGCGCCACGTATGCCTGTTTTCAGATACATATCCCATCCTACGTTTGAACAGAATATTTGCAAATATATTCTGTGGAAATGACCTGTGCAACGGTGTTGTTTCTCACATAGCCGGCGTTGTCGTTACATACACTGTACTATATACTATATAGATCGCGAACGGAACATTGATCCTAGTCAGCGCCACCGCGCACTCACTGCACACCATCTGCACACTTACATTATTAATGCGCCTACACCACCGCCGCAGGCTGCACGTACCACAGAGACCAATGTTTCTATTTGGGAAATCTTTCCCTTTCAACAAACGGACAAACAACCGGGAATATTCTCGTCCCGTAACGACGCGGAGTCGAATTCGTGAAAGATCGGCCGGAAATTATTGAGAGTCGTCGGCACGGCGGGGAAATTATTTCTATTCGATTGCGTTCCCTTTGTAAAGTATCCGCGTTCCGGAAACATGAAATGCGCCGTTTATAGGACGACGGCGGCCGGGGGGGAAAGGGTCATGCACGACGGTCTTATTCAAGAATGAGCGTGCACCTTTTTTTTTTATCCCGCAGAGAAGAGTTCGGTAGGCGTAGAGAATGAAACGAGCCGCGGGAAAAGTTTTCCCGTAAAGTTTTAAGCGCATAGTTGCCCTAAGTGCTGATAGAAATCTCTCTCTTTCTCTGCGCCTATGTACGCTCGTCCCCGTGCGCGCTCTATGCTATCTTTTATGCGAGCAGCCAGGTGTCGTTGAAACTCGAGTATCTCATAGACATTTCGCGAAATGTGATTTCCGCGGTGCGCCGGTAATCGAGTCGGAGCGGGCAGCCCGTTGGAAACCAGTTTGCCCGGCTCCCCGTGGAATGTAAGTACAACTGTAATTACTTCCACACCATACTTACCGGCCACGTGATTGAATCTAGCCATAGGAATCGAGTCTGCTAGGCGTTCACCGTCGGCACCAGGCCGCTCTCGCGCGATCCTTGCGGTATCTCACGGCCGCGCCAATTTCCGTTCCGTATCGTGCCGGTAAGAGTGCAAGGCGGGGTCGATTCCACGAGGTTTGCTCTCGCTGCTGCACCGCGCGATTCAGGAGAAAGGGAACTCGCGATAAAACGGTCGAGCGTCCTCGAGATTGGCGAGAGCACCTTTCACCGGAGATCAAAAGGAGGGTGGGCGCCACGCGTCGCGTCAAGTTCGTTATATGGGTCGTTCTTGCGAAACACCATTGAGGACTAAAGCTGAGCAATTGTCGGCCTTGAGGATCGCGCTCGATCCCAATGGCGCAACCGGCAGGACATTGGCCTGTATCCGATCCGGTGTGCTCTGCGATTTACATACCGGTGTGTGCCTACGCTTCCTACGTCTCACGCGTTAAGGCACCCCGCGTTCCCCCTTCCATCTGTTGGACGACAACAAAATGGTAGTAATCTGTGGCGTTGGTATATTGCCCTTTCGATCGGTAACTTTCTTATCGATAATGAAATCAATTTTGCGCCGCGTCTCACAGCGGCGTTCGTCGGCTACGCCTCTGGCCTCGCCTCGCCTAGCCTGCTCCGTTGTGATCCGTTGTGATCTGTTGTGATCTGTTCTGCTCTGCCCTGGTATCGTTGCGCCGGCAAGCCCAGGAAGATCTGGTTCCAATTCTTTTTGTCGGCGGCTCTCTGCATGCCGTGCCAGTAAACTCACCTTTATGATCGGCCAGCGTCGCCGGATACTTAGCAAAAACTTTTACATATCCGCGGCTCAAGTTGTCGAGGTATACATACGTACACCGATGCATTATTATAAAAGGGAAAAAGAGAGGAAAAAATGGAAAACTAGCGCTCTGTGCGGGCCTCGAGGCCGCGTTACAGATCCTTTGCACGAGGGTTTTATCGGCCAGGCAACAACGACAGTCGTCGGCCATTGCGTGTAATGGCTTTCGAATACTCGTTTTCCTAGTATTTGTTGGCGAGTTCGAAAGCCGCGATATCGTTGGCGGGTTTTGCGACTTGCGTGACGACTGCCATGTTTGCACAGAGAAGTTGGCGCAACTCGCCCCGTCGCGCCACCTGCGCCTTTACCTGTGCTCCCGGCGCAAATACGTGCTACCTGAGACCTACCCCTCTCTTCGTTTCCCTATCAACCAACACCACCTCGCATCCCTCACCCTTTGTCCCGTGCTGGCACCCGTTAAGCGTACGCCGCTGAACCCAGTAATTTCGCGAAAACTGCCACCACCGTCGTCACTGTCGCTGTCGTGGGACTCTTTCCTCCCCTTTCCTTTTTCTCCTCCTCCATTTTCTTGCTCCCACACGCGACCACCTCCACACCATCCAGCAACGACGACCACGACGACAACGAGAACAACAATGCGAATACCACGTGTCTGCACGCGATCCTGTCCTGACATTTGGCCATCCTATTTCCAAGCGTTCCCTCGTAACTGGGGAGCCCGAGTTCCTTTAATTCTTAATTGCACGTTAGATTTGCGCGAGTGACCGCGTCTCCTTTGCCATCAGCCCCGGTGGAAGCAATCGCAGGGAAAATTATTCGATCGAAAAGGCTGGTCGGTTCTTTCGCTCGTTGATTCGACCAGGGCGCGATAACTTTTTGCAATTACTCGAAGCCCGGTCACGGGAGTCGCGTGAATTTCCGAGATTCTGGGAACCGGCGGCTGGGTTTACAGGCCTAAAACATTATACACGCGTACGTGCGCCTTCAATGAGGCAGGTAAATGGGACGGGTGCCGCGATCTAAACTAGAAGTCTCCGCTGCGTGACCTGTCACCGTGAACGCCGCTAGATTTATACACGGATGCTAACTTGTCGCATATTTACTTGGCCGTCGAGTTGCCTTCCTCCGGCTTTTTGAGGCACCTCCGCGCGCCTTTGGCCCGCCTATTCTCTACTGCGAACACCGGTCACCCTTTTGTCCCCCGGGCTCGCACCCCCTCGCGATGACAAGCCGCAACAATGCCGGGGTAGACTGGCCGACGCCACGAGCAGATACCAACTGCCACGGAGGGACGACAACTTTTTTCCTTCTTTTCCTCGTCGTTCCTTTCTACCCACGGGGTGGGTACCTGGCCGCAAACGCCGCGTCCAGGTAGCCAGCCGACTGGCCTGCGTGTATCGACCACCCATATATTCAGGAACTCGTTGCGGGGACCCGAGTGCAGTGATCCGCGTAGAATCGTAACTGAAAAGATCGTACAACAACGGCCGGGGCCGCTCTCTCAGATTTATTTGTAACGCTATTATCTGTTGCACGGGCTTCGCCAGCCCGTGGAGGACTCTCTTGGTAGTTGTTCCTCCGGCTGGCCGGGCCAGCGTGTTTGCCCGTTCGATTGCAACGGCGGAACAAACGGCTGGGGCAGGGGGTGGCTGCGGGCCCGCGGGCGAAACGTTATTTTTCAATCCCGCATTATCGCATTAACGGTGTAGCGTTCGAAACGCTTTTCATGTAATTACCGGCCAGCCTCGTAGAGCGGCGCGCCGAAAGAATTATCGGCCTCTGTTCGGCGCTGCACGCGGAATTTACCTTCGTCCACTTTCCCGTGCTCATCTTTCGTTGTCCTTTTCCACAGTTCATTCTCGCCCGCTCCTCCTCCTTCATCCCGCGTTCAATTCACTCGCCACGAAGCGATGGCGGGAAACGGGAATGGAGAAAGAACGCGAACGGAAAGCACGATATACGTTGCGGTTCTCACGTTTTGTTCGCCACGAGTGTGCATTCACTGCGCGTTGAAAAATTGCATTTATCTTCGATCAGTTTTCCCGCTAATTGTCAATGGGCAAGGCTTGGCCAAAGTCACGGATGGAAATCGCTTGTGAACGAATCGGTGCGATCGCGATCGAACAATAACGCTGCCGTCGAACATTTTCAATCGCGAACGATACGCACGCTGATGCGACGTGGCTCTCGCGAAAAAAAAAGCACACACACAACAGACGTACAAGAAGAAAACAATGAAAAAGTAATGGACAAAGGGAAGGAAACGCGGGGGAAAAGGAAGAAAATCCCGCTCAATTCTTTCTCCTGCCAATTATTGAACGCTCGCCAGTGTTAAACGAACCAAGTACCGTGCATAAATACGGGAAACGTTCTCCTACTCTTGAAATATTCGTGCTCGCTTCCCTATTCGACGAATAAAACATGCAGCCCGGTCCATTCGACGCGGCTCCAGCCGTGATCGCGACAGGGCAAATTTTTCGGCGGTTTTCAGCGAACAATTTTGTTCCGTCGCACGCAATTCTTAACTTATGCATTCGAACACCGTAGCAGATGCATCCTTGGCACACCTCCACATGCCTACGTTTCCGTATGTTTGTATAAACCCGTGCCTATGTATGCAAGCGTGCACGTACACACGCGCAAGGAACATAGCCGGTGCATAGGGTAGCCAGGTCTCTGTTCCGAATTCGGGGCGAAATCGGTGATTCAATTACGACGAAATGTGAACGAGAAAGCTCGGAGAAATCTACCGTGATACTCTGCAAAATGCAGTCTCAGCTGTCTAAAATACTGACACGACGAAAATAGCGGGGAACTTTTATTTCACGGAAAAGCCTTATAATCGATGCCGAGCGATTTTCAGCGTTGCGTTAGTCGCCGAATGGTCTCTGTTCTTTCGCTGACGGATTTCGATTAAATATTGTATCGCTTGTTTTTTAGTACGATGTGTAACATATTTTTGCCGGGCATTTCGTTCCCTTTTAGACGCGCAACGAGCATTAGCGTTTACACAAAGTTCAGGTTTGAAATTCTACTTATAACGACGCGCGTGCCACTGACAAAAAGGTGTACATGTACTTGCCGCAATCGGCGATGCATTAACGAGAAATCGATTTCGGCCGCCCGGTTAATTACGTAAATATTTAACGCGGGACGCGCATTAACGGCAAAGAAAAATTAATTGAAACAGCGGCCCAGGTATACACGTACGTAGGCGGAGTAGGACTCTTTGCGATATAAACTAACGCGGTGCTTCATCATCCTGTATACGGGAACAAGCACGTACACCGCGATCGTGTGCCTCGCGGGGAAAAAAGCGGAACTTTTACGTCGCTCCGAATGAAATACACGCTAGATTGTAGCAGCTATGATTCAATATTTTTCCCCAAGTACAGCAGGAAATTCCGCTGAATGATACTTTGCCGACTAATCCCGCCCGCGTATGCCTTTCAAAGGTTCGCCAGTAGAATCTCCTACAAACACGCCGAACGAATCGGCGCAACAAATACCGCGTTTAGCTGCTCGAACCGAGCCCCTTTGTTGCCCCTGAAACGTTGCTTTTTCCATTCAGGAGGAAACGTTCGATTCGATACCGGGTCTTTTGACTCCAGTCCGTGCTCGAAACTTATCCCTCATTGTCACGCCAAGATTTACAGCTGTGCGAACGCTTGCCTGTTACGGCCGGCAAGCTTATTAGGCGTATTCTCGTTGAAATGCGAACCTACGAATCGTATTAGCGCGGCAGTATCCGGCTGGTTCCGAAGGTAGCGATCCAACGATGGGCACGATTCGCTTCCCTATAAATAACCATTCATCCGCTCAATAAAGTCAATTAAATCGTCTCGTCGACCGAGTAGGTTTGATTGATTCGCGTCGGTGGCTCGTTTCCTAGAGTGTAATCGAAGGAAATGGTGTAGCGCGGCGGAGAGGACGAGCGATCGAAGCACGCCGCGCCGGCGAGCGGCAAGGACTCGCCGCCCGGTGCGTTTCTTCTTCGTGGTCGGCCTTTTCTTATACTGGATCGTCCTGGAAGCGGAGTAAACGGGGCAATCGGACGGGCGAAGGTGGAACGAACACGAAGAAACGAAGAGGAGCGGCGCGAGGAGCGATCGCGTTCGAGGCTGACGAAAACAAGGATCCCGAGGCCGTCTCCGGTGTACCCCTCGCTGTTTTTGCCTCGTTGGGTTGACGTTGCGACAAAAAAGAAAAGTACCGGGGGTGGCGGGGCGACGGGGGTTGGCGACAAGAAGGGAGAGGCGTTTGGACTTGCCTGCTCCGGTTCCTCGGCTACCGTCGGTCGATCCGATGATACGTATCTCTCGACGGGACGTGCGTGCATGTACGCGTGCTGCTTTGCTGAATGTGTAAGGGCTGGGCGGTACACGCATGTAAAGTATGTATGTAATACATAAGCACGCGTCACGCGTAAAGAAACGCGCGATATGTATTAGCGCGTAAGAGACGTATAGGTGGCTGCGTACGGGGGTACATAAGACGCATCGGTAGTACATACTATTCGGGTTCACTTTGCTCGGAAACGGTCTACTCGTTCGCTTGGTTGGCACGCTATGCCGACAGGCGTAGCCTTCTCGGAGGTTAGATGCCCGTGATAATGCGATCCACGGCACATCGTATCCTCGAAGAAGCACGGCGAGGAGAGCGCGGCGGTGGAGAAGGATGCAGGAAAAGGAAAAGGAAAAGCAGAAGGCGGAGGCGGGAACGGAACGGAATGAAACAGAACGGAGCGGTGCACGAGGAGGGAGGAAAAGAGAGAAAGAGTCCGCAAAGTATGTATATACCCTTGCTCGCGATGGAGTAGGTAGGTATGTACGTTCGGCAAAGTCCGCTCAGTCGGCACGGATAGAATGGCGGGTGTGGTACGTGACTATGCGCGATAGAAGGAGAAGGTCGAAAGAAAGGACAGAGGGGTGCGAGGGAGCGAAGAGGGTGCGTCAGAGAGAAGAGAGTAGTAGAAGGGTAGCGAGTGGAAGGAAGAAGCGGAAGAGGGAGGGTGGTGGTTGGGAGAGCAAGAAGAGCTACCGGAGAGCCACGAGAGGATGCGTTGGTTCCGTTATCGACCTGCAAGCAGGGCGTGTCTCTCTTCTTCTTTCTCCCTCCGCCGTTCGCCAGATATCCTTGTCCTTCTTCCTCGTTCGCTCCTTTACCATTGGCCCGTCGTTACTAGTCTGCTCTTTGTCTGTTGCACAGTAGCGCTCGCGGCTCTCCGGCTCTTCCCTCTTCGTCATCGGCCGGCACGGCTCGGGTAGAACCGAGCGCGAAGCGAGTCCGACCGATTATGAGCCTCCGAGCACGAGGCTCAAACCCTTCGACCCAATCCCGGCTTCTACCGTCGTCTCTCTTGACTTCTCGATTGCACCACGCTCGAGCCCTTAGTTATTGGCATTATTATTATTTGCACCTTTCCGCGCGCGTACACACCACGCATTTTCCCTGCACCCTCGGCCCACTCTCCTCTATATTATACGATGATCGACCAGCCGGCCTCGTTGCACACCAACAGAACGGAACTCCACCATTGGGGAGGGGATCCCTCTCTCTCTCTTTCTCTTTTTCTCTTTTTTTTCTCTCCCTCGAAGCTGCTGGCTTGTAACGAGTTAACGAGTTTAAAGAAATGACTCACTACTCGCCGTCTACCGCACAAAGGATAATAAGATGGAACGTGTGACGAATAATCGCTCGTTACAAGCGGAACGATATGGTCGCGCGCATTCTTCGTCCGGCATCATAGATCGATGATGAACACCGCGGTACACGCACGCGGTTGTCGGAGGAACGAAGCCATGGATTCGATAGTCGTGAATGCGTGTTCGCTCTCTGCATGTTTTGTCTAACGTTCCGTTGCACTCTCGTCTCGTGTTTTTGTTCCTTTTGTCATCCCCATTCCACCCCTGTCCTCGCTCGTTTTTTTCCTCTTTGCCGTTTATTCTTATTGCTCGTTTTTCCCCTGTTTTAATAATGGACGT
This sequence comes from Nomada ferruginata, assembly GCA_963583965.1. Taxonomy (NCBI): domain Eukaryota; kingdom Metazoa; phylum Arthropoda; class Insecta; order Hymenoptera; family Apidae; genus Nomada; species Nomada ferruginata. The sequence continues at coordinate 17,958,478 of OY757216.1, forward strand.
CTCGTTGTGCTTTTAATGCGGTACATTGAAATCCGACATATTAACGCGTGCAGTGCCATCGGACGGCTCGTGGTTTTTAATTTCAGCTCGTTATCGATCCCGGAACATTACCGTTCAGGCCTGGCAACTTTTATCGAAATTATTACAATTATTAACGGGAAGGGGGGCCTGTTACACGCTCGCCCCGCTACGGACTTTACAGAGTGCCCCTTGCAAATAGAGCAATAATGAACATAGCAAGCAAAAACAGAAATGGCGGGTAGCTCGCGAAATTATGAGTAATTACATTAAAGCGTCGTTATAATTTCGATTGTTCTTTCCCCTTTTCCTTTATCGTGGCGTCTACGATTGTTATATTTACACGCTTCAACATCCGCGAGCAAAAACAGAAATAATAAAGTGTCACTAATTGATTACTACGATAGATTACTACTAATAATAATAATAGTAATAAGAGAGCACATCAATTATCTTTAGCAAAATCAGGCGATTATATTGTTTGACGTCAAGCTGTTTCGACTAACTCGAGCCTGAAAACACATTTCTCACACTAATCTACCCAAAGCCGACAGCGGTCGGAGCCAAGATGTAATATGTCCAAACTTTATTGCATTGCTGGGCGATGATGCTTCGTATACTGTACATACATACTTCAAACGCCATAGAACACGAGCGTAACGAAATCGTCGCTGCTGCATAGCGGAATCTCCGACCACCGATAATATGTACGCGCACCTACCGAGGAAAGGAAAAAACAAGTCGGCCATTTAACGAGATTGAACGAGTCGAAATTTTTCACAAGAGCGTCTCTTTCGTGGATATTAAGGTCAATTACCAACTCTCGCTCGTGTTACGTCAAAGGAAACGTATTGGTATTTTATTCGTCGAGGGCTCTTTCATAATGTTTTTAATTCGAACATGTAACCTCGAGCGTTCCGGCGCGGCGAAAAGAAAGGAAGACAAGTAACGTAGTGTGCGTATTTCTCACGTTCACAGTGTAACGAGCCGCCTTCTAACTTTCTACGCCAGCTATGTGGGTAAACTATTACTGAAGGAGATAGAACGGGACTAATAAATCCGAGGGCGGGGACCGGTTGAACCGGCATATTGTTACGCTTGCGGTATCGTAAAATGATTTCGCACATTTGTCCGGAATCGTAAATCATAAGTGCGTCGGGAGGAAATTAAACCCATTGTTAAGAATTCTCAATGCTATCTCCGATCGAGTTGTATTACCAGCGGGACAAATATTCGATGGCTTACGTTGCTATTACGTTTGTGTCGCAATGTTTCGTCCAAAGTTTCCTTTTTTTTCATTAAGAAAATTTAAAGCGCGACTCGCGGTTACTCGGAAAATTACGGCTACGTTGTGCGCGGAAAATTTGAGCGCAGAATTATCCGGCTATTTTCTATTATATATACAAATTCCTTCGCCTGCGATTTTACAACGTTTTCGCGTAACGGGAGAACACGACGACAACATTACGCGAATATAAATCGCATACCTCCTGGGCGTTGCTCGGTTTGGAGCGGCTATTGCAGTGTCCACGGGAAAGTGGAAAACTGGTTCTGATGATTGATTTCGGTCTGTAATAAACCGCGGGAACTGTGACGAAAGGCACGTTACAAATGATAACAAACGTAGGTGTGCGAGAAAACTTTCCCAGCGTGTAACTCCCGTCCATAAGTTACTAAACACTTACGATCTAGCCATCGGACTCTCGTTAATAAACTTAGAATAAAGTCAAAGCACTGTTATAACTACGGAACGACTTCGGCGAATACTTGTTCGAAGCTTATAGTAGATATAAAATGAGCGTGCTTTGTATGTTAACAATGTGCTATGTTGACAATGTTGTTGGAAACTTTCATCCACTACGGCATTTACAGCGGCCCTTATCAATATCTATTTAGGCACTGCAGTATTTTGGCATTATCTCCCTAAACGCCTCCTCGCATCTCGTATCTTTGCATAACGGGCCCAACAAATTCACTGTCACTAGTAAATGCCCGGCCCGAAGCAACGAAATTTTCGAGGCGTTTAGTTTCTTTTATGCGCGACAAATAGTGCCACGATCCTCGCCCCCGTGTCGTCCAAATATTAATAAAGAACGCCGCAGCCCCAACTTGACAAATGTTTGCTAACTTATGAACGGCGGCGTACCTGTTTGCGCCGGTGTAACTAAAAACCGGGCAAGAAAGGGGGAAGAAGACGAAGGTGGGAGAAAAGTGAGAAGGGTACGATAGGGATGAAAAAATTCGTTGATAAAAGCGTAGCTGCGATCCGGATAGAAATATCGGCGCATCGAACGATAAAAGATGCGGCCACTTTTATACGGTGTGTCCTCGTCGACCAGACGGGGATAAATACCATATCACCGTTCCTGTGGCACGAGAAAAATTGCCACGCTCCAGCAGTCGGAAGGGACGGCGGCGTGCTCCCCCAAAAATCATTGTCTCGTGGCGAATTGCACGTCCTTGCGGATCCTCCACGTTCGTTGGCTCGTTTGTTGGATGCGCCTACAGAGTAGTACAGAGTCCTCCTCGTTTCCTCGTAATTACCGTGCCTCGCATACCAGCGTGCGGCGTTTCTGGGGCGCGCACCAATGCGACACCGGAGACAAGAGCGGGACAATCGTGGAAAGAGACGCCGGGGCTAATCGATAAGTACTGTCCCAAACCGAAGCTGACAATGAGAAGAATGCCGATGTCAACGATACCGTTGTTTCGCACGCGTTTTCGCATATTTCTGCGACTGCGCTTAAAACGCGTACGCGCACCTGTGTACTACACGTCGAAGCGAATAACGTTTCTTCAACTTGCGAACGGCTGGGTAAATTGTTGGGGAAAAGTTTGTGATCGGCGTGGTTGAAAAAGGCGGGGATTCATTTTCGTGCTGTTCAATTACGACGGGATAATTTAAGTATGCACACGTGTAAATATGTAATAACGCGATGTATTTTACTCCGAGTGTACACTTTTATTTTTTCGTGTAAAATTGGAGAGGGATTATTGAAAGGGTTTCGGGCGATGGGTGAATGTATTAAAAATTCTATTGTGCGAGTATTCGTTGCATTGTTCTCGATTCAATTAAATTGGCACCGCGGCGTTTCGTAAATTGCACAATTTGTTCGTTCGTCTTTTCGCTGAGTTTTCATACTGCGAACGAAACGTGGATAATGAGTGCCTTAAAAGCATTCCTTCCTTTGTGCTACTTTCGTTCGGTCAACTTTAGTAATTCTATATTGAATCGAGGAAAAAAGTTTACGCTTCCTACCGTCGGATATCGTAATTCGAAGCGTTGTAATTTTAATAATATCGCATCGTGGATATCTCATTTATTCAACGTGCAATATTTTCATACGATATTCACATTTAAATGTAAGCTTGTGTTTCAAATGTGAGAATCTAAAAGGAATATTTATAACGTCCTGTATTTTTCCTCTTTCATTTGATCTGCGTAATTTGTCAGTCGTGGAGTGGGAATGAATGCTTGAACTAAATTAAATAAAACCCAGCTATAAAAAGCATTTCAATGATTTCACCGTACTGCAAAGCATTCTTTTTCTACGTTTCTTGCGCTAATAAATTGGCAGAATTATTCATATAGACATAGGTTGTTTATTTTAGTATTAAATTTACTTATTCCTATGGTAAATTCAATAGTTATTGTTCATTTTAGTATTAAATTTACTTACCCTTGATAAAACTTAAAATTTTCCATATCTTCAATTTAAAATTAAATGATTAAAAGTCTAATTTACATACCACGAGCGCGTCGTTGATTGTGCGACACAAATATGTACATACTTCTAATGCTTTAAACCGACTTTTCTTTATATGTACCTTTTTCCCGCTTTCATTTGGTGCGTGTAATTTCCAATCATACTACAAAGGAATGCTGGATATGACCTAAATCGGAGCTAATGATGAGAAGAATAGATATCGACATCGACCGAGAATCCGAAGAATTGTTAGTCATTATCGATTAAATGCTGTAACAAATAAATTGAAAGATTAATGGCAGTCCTATTTGTTCAAATGAAATATAAATTCAGATAGAATGATTAACAACTCTGGGGAAAAATGGTATTGCTCGTAATTTTCATTGCCAGTTTTACTTATTTCAACGCGAATCAGTTTGCAAATTAATTGGGAAGTTTAATTACATCGATAACCGAGAAATTCGTTGGTTATTAACAAGAGCCACGATTTCGGTCGCAATTCTTTTCTTTCTTTATTCCGCAGGATAGGTGCGCCATATAATTCCGATATTAACAATCACACGAGTATCGTCGGGCCTGGCTATCAAATCCACCGTGTCGCCGGTAGTTTTAGATCGCGGTAAACCAGTGAAGCAAATTCAGTTATGTAGAATAATTTAGGTCCTCTATTTCCGTTCTCGGTCTTCATTTCCACCGCGCACTCCGATCGAAATTGCAAAGATTACCTTGCTCTACTGTTGGAAAGTGTACAAGAATAATGTGCCCTTATTATTCCTCGCTCCGCGCGCGATGATCGACTGATGAACTTAATCTGTGCGACAGCATTCGTGTACGTTGCGCCACGAAGACAGACAGCAACGACAAGTTCGACAGGATTTCAACGGCGACGTCGCGTTACATCGTGTTGTCATTCGCTTTGATTAAGCTTCACGAAAGAGTACGAAACCTCCGAACGGACGGTATAATATTTTTTTTTCCCTCCTTTTCATCAAAGAACGAACGACCACGCCGTACTTTGTTGTTGGAGGATGCAACGCGCGCGCTTCGAACGTAAAATAAATGAAATTCCGCCGCGGCGTGGCACAATTTCAATTGCTATGCATAAAGGTTCGCCAGCTGAATGTAATCGGTGAAATTCTGCTGTTATGGACGCGTTACCATCGCGCTTTCACGAAACGCCCGATTAAACGAGAAGCAATATACGCACATATATCTGGAAGTGTGAATAAAACAGGGATTGACGTGCATCGCGAACAGATTATTTATAGTCGCCTATAAATGCTCGGTTTTAAATGCGGTTCCTCTTTTTGCGGTACACGGTATACACAGTCTGCGACACTTAATTCCAGCCCTTTGAATAATTGCACGGTGCTGGAGCTTTTCCTGAACGGACGTTTATTACAAGTGCAGTACAGTCGCTTGTGCAAACTAAATGCATCTGGATGACGCGATTCGCGAAACGAGTTTGAAACGAACCGTCTCGTATCAGCTGGTGGCTGGATCGAGGCCGTTCATAATTCCTTCCCGATCTTTGTATATTTGCCTCCCGCAATCGAGATGAATGCGCGAATTAACACTAGAACATGTCTGTGTCGACATTCATAAGTGCAAAATACATTCGCCTTGAAACTAACAATAACCGAACGAAACACTTTCTCAACACAATCAAACATATTGAAAAAATAAATAAAACCACTGTTGAAAATATGGAAATATAAATCCGGCATTAAACGCAAATATATTTCCACCACGCTTTACCAAAATATTAACACTAGAACTACCAAGCCAGTCAAAATGACTGGTTTTAGATTTCTTGCCTCAAAGTTATTAACATGTAGGTATTGTTGCAGCAATTCATGATGACTTTCAATAAGGCAAAATGACAATTACATATATTTATTTAATGTCCATTCAACCATTTTCGTGTTCATAATGTATACTGCCTAAATAGTACCGAAACCTATCGGTAGTTCTAGTGTTAATGAGCCTGCCCTAATTATTGACAAGTTATCCTTTATATTCAAATATGAAATGTTTTGTGCTAGGTGTTTTATTGTCAGTCTGCTTCATAGCGTCGTTAAAGATGGCTGGCAAGGCATACAAACGGCGCGAAAACAATTCACAACAGCAATTGGAAAATGCTCTGGCATCTATTGTAATAAAGACTGTCGTCGAAATTATTTTGTTTCGCACTTATTATCTTACAAACATTATTTGCCGCTGCGGCCACTAACTGGGCCAGTAGATCGCGTGTCCAGGTCAACGATCCGGCCCGAAATAGGTCACTAATTGGGACGAGGAGAGGATTGGAGGTCAATAAGTGGTAATAATTACGTTCGAACAATTTCATCATAAAAAAACGGGCCCCTTTCGTACTGGGAAAGTGGGGGCGACGTGATGGGCCGTTAATTAGTAGCTGGGATAAATACCTTTAATTATGTAAATATGTTAGAGCGTGCACGTAGATGATGCACGGTCGCTAATTGGTACATTTACCTTACATCATCCCGCCCCGTCCGAAATTTCCATAACATTTCCAGGCGTTCGATAATAAAACGGCCGAAACGAGGGAGAAAATATTCGGTCCGTAACGCGGCTCGATGCGGCTGATTTCGTTCCTCGAAACGTTTCATCGGGCTCGCCGGCGGAATTGGCCGATAATGCTGGCCCACAAATTTTTCATCCCCATTCAATTGTAATATTTTTCCGCCCAGGCGCGTCCACCGGACCAGCCGAATTTATATCGTAGCTGAAATTCACCGCGGCGATTGTATTGCCCGCGAAACTTTCGACGCGAGCCGAGACAACTCGTCGATGCGATTCCCGGGCTAGACAATATGCACAGTATGTCGGAAAAATAACGGAACTTTTTAAATTAAAAAGAAACAATTAGTTATTTTGCGAAAATGATTCCTTTTTATTCAAAGTACATCCCTTCCGCAATCAATACATCGCTGGGCACGTTCAACCAATTGTAAGATAGATTTTTTCATGTCGTTTTCCGGAATCGCTCCAATGACCCTCGTCATAAAACGTTCCTTTTATGGCCAGTTTGAGTTTTGGGAGTGGGAAATAATCACACGGAGATAAGTCAGGTGAATACGGAGGATGTTGAAGCATACAGACTTGTTTCTTGGACAAAAATTCACGAACAGCGACGGTCCTGTGCGATGGTGCATTATCGTGTTTTTGTGACGAGGATACAAAACATAGTGTCACTTCAAGCGCTATAACTTGACAATCCGTTGATCGATTCTAATGATGGTGGTTTCGTTTTGTACAGGAGATACACAGCATTCAAGTTATATATTGTTTTAATAGATGGTGTTAGTATTTTTCTTTAAATTGAAAAAGTTCCGTTAGTTTTCCGACATACTGTGTATGTACAGCACTCTGACGAACGAACTAACCCGCCCCTTGCGCGCGTTGCGTTTCCTTCTAGCGCCAACTCTCCTGTTCCCCAGTATGTAAATATAATTGTAAGTGAATGTATATTGAGGGTGCATATATAAAGAGCGTTATTATTACCATCGTTGTTATCTTCATTTCAGATTCGAGGTAACCCACAATTCTGTACTCCAGATTCCACATTCTTGTCGCGCGCGTCCCGGCGCTCAGCCAGGCCGCGCAAATCCCGTAGAACGGGCCCTCGACGAGCCGGCCGAGGGCGGCATCGATATTCTCAAGGAAATTAATATATTCCACCGGCGAGAAACGTAACGCGACATGGGTAATGGAGACCGCGTGGGCGTTTGCATCGGTTCACTCCTCGGCCCTATAGATCCTATCTATTGAGGCCTGTGAATAGTACGGTTACATTGTCGTAAAGCGTGAACCGGTCTCTGTCTCTTAGCTTGTACCTATATATCCCCGGCTATTGATACCTATATCTACCTGTCCATCTCTCCCTCCTACTCTCTCCCATCGCCCGCCGCCGCTCGCTTTGCTTGGCCACGTTTGCCCTCCCTGTCTGTCGCGTTTCTCGAACGGGCCAAAAGAACGGGCAGAGATGGGCGTTATCCGTGTCCGAGCAGTGATTTCAGCGCACAGTACGAGTACAGCGGCGGGGATAATAAAACAGATTTCTTTTCTCGAACGCTGGACACGATCTGGATAATGGACGCCACGTGGGTGTCTAAAACTGGATCGGTCGACGGGCGTGTGTATATGCACGGGGCTGTTGCTTCTCCTGGAAACGATCGACGTCGTCGTAAAGAACGAACCGGTCCCTCTGTGCCGATATACCTACGCGCGCACTTGTAGATCCGCGCGCGCATACATACCTGCGAGCTATCAATATGTATAAGCGACTATTCGCCCCGGTTATCCCTTTTTATTTTTTCTTCGTTTCACCCCTCCCGCCGCTCCTCTGCCGCCAAAGTTCGCCAATTTTATTCTGCCCATTTGCCCGTTGCCCGTCGCTCGTTTGCCGATTTATTCGCGCGGACCAGAACGAAACGAAGCAACGCAACGATTCATTGAAGGGCCTCGTGCGCCGTCGGTGAACGCGATAATAATGAAAAACACTCGACGCTTGTGAAATCCCGCGGCAAACCCGATAATTCCACTGGAATCGTTTATCGGCGGATAGAATCGTGCCGTTTCGACGCGTCGAACGATCTCCTGCGTCCGCCAGCATCGCCGCTTTCTGTTAGAATCCCGCCTGCGAGGATTTTTTCCGCAAACCGCGGCACGCAGGGAAGCGGTTTCGTTTTTATCCGGCAACTACCTGTTTAATAGGGGCGGGGTAGCGCGGCGGCGCTTTTATTTTTCGTGCGCTGAAACGGAGTTTAGTATACACGGGCAACTTCAAGTGTACGCGAACGGGCATCGAGAGAGAGAGAGAGAGAAGAGGTAGGAAAAGATGGAGGAGGATGAGAGAAAAAGTAGAATGGTGTAAGTATTTCTCACGTTCTCCCGTGCGATGAACCGTCTTCTAGCTTTCTACGCTCGCTGCATGCGTAAATTGCGCGATCCGCTGGTGATGCAAAAATACGCTTGAAAAGCACGGTGCACCGTGGTCCGAAACCGTAAAAACACCAACTAAATTCAATTTTTCGACCTCCTTCGAAATGCGTGTAATTTTAGGCATAGTTTCTTATATGTATAGACTACATTTTGGCAAAAGGGGATTGCCGCAGGGCACTGGTAATTGCCTGAAACACCTTCAAAGAGGGGGAAAATATGTCCTTTGGAACGATCCCATTTCTTTCTGAATTTTCTTACTTTGCGGTGCTATATTTTTTTACAGAGTGGAGCTGACTCAAATCTGTTTATATATTTTTAAAGAGTGTTCTTCCAGCTACAAGTACATGTAACATGAAAGGTATCTAAGTATTTATACCCTTTGAAAAATACCTTTTCGCGAATCCCTATTTCCCCCCCCGCTTTTCCACTTCAATGTGGTTTATAAGGGGGAGGTAAACTCGGGGCTCCGATGACATTTATATGGAAGTATTTGTTAAAACCTACTTAAGAATGCTGCATAAATTTTGTTTGCAATTATTTGCAATTCCGAAAGTTATAACAATATATGTGCAGTCAGAACGCCGTTCTTTCCACTTCAATGTGGTGACGGTCAAGTGACGTGACCTCATCAGAAGATGAAATGTTTTTATTTAATTTAGTTTATTTAAATAATTTTGTATATATTTTTTATTTTAAATCTTTTGCTGAAATGTTCGTTTCATTAAATAACATCATAAGCGCGCATTTGGATGTGTAAATGCCACATCCCATTGTCGAATTATTTCCATATTAACTATATAATTTCAATTAAATGAAATCTTTGAAAATGAAATTTCAATTAATGAAATCGGTTTTGCAAGAATCGTTATATCGGCTGTAACAAATTTTATTTTCTGCTACCTGAGATATAACTACACACCACAGAAAATATCAGAACCATTTCGACCAAACAACATTTTATCAAATATTATTGTTAAAATAATCATAATAAGAGAATCTTTTATCGCAATTATGTTCTATAACTCTAGGAGTACCTAAAATCTTTCTATTCACATCGAATAATGTGGAAATAACAGTGCTATGAATTTAGTTGGTGTTTTTCCGGTTTCGCACCACTGTGCGGCGAGACTTATTCTCGTCGCTGGCGCACACGCGTTTCAATATCGATAGAAATGCGCGTACACGTTCGTGTGTTCACGGCTTTCCGTGCGTGCACGCGCGTACCATCCGCGCGTTTCGCGGATAATCACGGGCGTACGCGGGAAAAACTTGCCGGGCTTTGCCGCGAAAAGGGAAGCTAACGAAATAGAGGGAAGAATTTTGAAAGCCGACGAAAAACGATCTTCGTTAACGACACTCGCACTGCGGACGTAATTTTTCCCCCGAATCGAGAGATCGAACGAATCGACGCGATACACTCGTGGATTACGCTTCGAGTGGCATCGTTAATTTCGCGTGCAGCGGGATCGAAACGCGATTTTAACGAACCGCCGCGTGCAAACGCGTCTCAGATATTGTGTCACGTCCCACGGGCCATGCGACGTTTAATGAGCGCGAAAAAGTATTTTGCTTCGTTCTCTCGGTGAACGCGTTACGCTTATTTTTCTCCCTTCTTTCCCTTTCTTCGCGAGAAAAAGGAGAAAAAAAACTGTCCCGGAATGTCACTCGAGTGTTTCGCGTATTTCTCACGTTCCGAAAGGGACAATGAACCAACTTCGAACTTTCTAAGCAGCGTGTGCGTGCCGACCGCGAACAAAAGGAGCGGGAAAACGAATTCACCGGTGCATAATGTAATATGTGTCTTATAATTAATTCCAAGGCTCGCGGTAACGCCGTTCTATCGCTGGTGCTTCCGATTACACCGTAGAACGATACTGCGCGCAACGTCCGATCCCCTCGATTTCCAGTGTCTCGCGAACGATACTTTCCACCCGTTATTACTCCGCCGACAGGAAAACTGGAACGAAAGCGAAATAAAAGTCCTGCCTAAAATACGAAAATTAACTTCCCACCGCGGCGTTCGACGCTTCGTACATCCGGAAACCACCCCTTTTCCTTTCGCGGCCGACGAAACGAGGCGAAACACCTTGCACGAGGGCGTCGGTGGTATTCCGCGTGAAATATATTCGCCGCAGCCAGCCGTTCCCCGGAATATCGAAATCGTGCCACGGCGTAAAGGGAAACAAAATGTATATATCACGGTATAAAGGGTGGCAGAAGGTGGACAAGATGCATCCGCGAGATGGTACAGCGGCGTGTGGGCAGGAGAAAAGAATATTCAGTCCGCGGCATGAGTAATACGATGTAGCTATTAATATGTATAAGCGTCCATCGGTCTTTCTCGTGGGTCCGCAAATGGTCCAGCGAGGCTGGGCGTAGGTACATACGCGTTATCCTTCTAGGATCGCACACTTGTCCAGCCGAGGTGAGGTCCGTGCAGCAAAGGTGGACGGCAGAGAGTTGTACGCAATGCAAAGCAACGAAACGGAACAGCAGATCTTATAGCTCCGTTACAACCGGCTAGCTGACCGATCCCAACGAATACGGCTGGTACCACACCCGCTCGGGCATTTCGAGCGGAATGATCGAGAGATAACTCGTTCGTTCGCCGCCTTGAACGAATACGCCCGGCGCGTAACGAGCCTCGGGTTTCCCGAGGTACAGGTAAACCATCGCGTTAGATCGTCTCCAATTTGAATTTCATTCAACGGGACAACATTGCGTTCGAACCTAATCAACTCTGTCCTCGCGATCGCCACGTTTGTTCTTCACGGGTTTTGGAAATGTGGATCTGGGCAGCGATTTGCCGTTTGTTACTCCTTTTGTTTCGTACGATTATGTAGTTGGGAAATGGAGCTTTCGGAACGGGTTAGGACGGTCTTGAGATAAGGATGTTTGATTAGGATACAGCTTCTGTGTATTCATTCTTGTACCAGGACATGTGATAAATGGGGAAAGTATTTTTCTGGCTGGAAAATAGTATGAACGGGAAGCATTTGTTTGGAATTCGGAGCGTTCGGTATATTTTTCTGCATTTACTGCAATGATATTTCGTCTCCTGTTAATTTTTCGGTAGCTCTAATCGTATGATAAAACAGTGGGAGAGATAGTTTAACACTAGAACTACCGATAGGTTTTGGTACTATTTAGACAGTATACGTTAGACAGATTATGAAGACGAAAGTGGTTGAATGGACATTAAATAGAGATATATGTATAATTGTCATTTTGCCTTATTGAAAGTCATCATGAATTGCTGCAACAATACCTATATGTTAATAACTTTGAAGCAAGAAATCTAAAACTAGTCATTTTGACTGCCTTGGTAGTTCTAGTGTTAATATTTTGGTAAAGCGTGGTGGAAATATATTTGCGTTTAATGCCGGATGTAGAATAGAATAGAATTTTATTTGCTTTTCGGCCTCACAGCCATGAAAAGGAACTTGTTTTACATTCTTAATTTTACCTTACATTACGTTCTCCTTCATCTGCCTTACGCTACATTTCTTTATTCCTATTTAGTTATTATCTACAACCTTATACACTAATATAATGTACACTAATACTATACACTATACCCTAATTTGTATGTCATAGCAATTCCGAATGTATATTTCCATTAATTCAACAGTGGTTTTATTTATTTCTTCAATATGTTTGATTGTGTCGAGAAAGTGTTTCGTTCGGTTATTGTTAGTTTCAAGGCGAATGTATTTTGCACTTATGAATATCGACACAGACATATTGCTATAATAATTTGCGGAAAATTGCTGAACATTTATTCGCTTCCATTAGCAACGAAAACATCATTCGAATAACGTGGACAAGATGATCTGCCAGGATTAATGAACAAATTATTAAATTATTTTGCGGGCAAAAGAACATTATCGAAATAATTACGTACCGCCAATTAGCATTTGCGCCAAATTGGTCAAATATCGCGCTTCACTCTGACGATTCGCCGAATTTGTTAAATTATACACTGCTGAAAACAATTACAGGCTCACATCTTTCAGCCTTGCCCCGTCAACGCGACACATTGTTTCTGGAATTTTCTGAATTATGTTTCCAAAAACGTGTGCATACAACGCCATCCCTAGTTTCTAAAAAGAATATTCTCGAAATGATGTGCCGTGTTGCCGGGAACAACGCTTGCAATATGTGATCCTCTAATTGTTTCGACCAGTGTATAATCATCGTCAATCTCGTCATAAGATAATGCTAAAAACGGATATAAATAAATGCCCCTCTATTTTTCGTTATTCACTTAATAAATGTATGAGAAATGTATACTCTTCTAAATTTGAAATTACCAATAAATTCCATCAAACGATAAGTGTCTTTTTTCGTCCGCCTTTGATATTCGCTAAAAATATATATCAAAATTATGGAAAACAGCACCGCTGTGACAGGACGTGATTTAGTTTCTGACCTGATTGGGACGGCAAAGAAGGGAAATGTAACAGAATATTGATAAATCTTATTGCAAATATAAAGTTCGTTAATACACCCGCGTGAGCGTATTTGTGGATATATAAATATTTATGGTACAGAAAGATTTATAAAATGGCATACGGTGGTGGCCGATACCTGATCCCGATATAATACGCCACAATTTGTGTAACTACGAAGGTAGAAACGGTTATCGCCTTTATCGTATTCTCGTTGCCATAAGTTTGATCGGGGAAAATGGTCTGCGGTGCGTATTTTTTCCCCCCTTTTCTTTCGCGTTCAAAGAGGAAAACGAATGGAAATTACGCGAGATAATGTTGGTCTGGGTGGTAAAGCGACCTGAAAATCTGTCCATCGATTGCGGGAAATCAAGTACCTTTGATTCGTTTATTGTCGCGAAGCGGAAGGATCGCTGACATTAATGTATATGTGCATGGAGAGAAATTGGAATAAAATGTATGACACGCCCATATGTACGTACAAAGTACGTACAAAGTACTTTATGTTTAAAGACTCGGGTGTTCAAAGGAAAACTACAATATGGGACTAAAAGTGGTGTTTGATGGTGATATCGATAGAAGCTATTTTAAATGGGGCATAGGTCAGTGCACATGAAATAGCACCGGATTTGTAATTCATGTATACCTCATTTATCGAACCCGTTTTCACGTAGCCTGAACGAAATGATTTGATTAAAATCCCTAATGCCTCGTCATTATTAGTTAGCGCAGGCTCGAAATACCGAAACAAAATTTCAATCAATGCTTTCGTAGTTCAGTTAAATTTTCCTAAGTGCAGATCACATAATACCCTATTTGTGTGTTTTTGTAAACCTTGTTTAATCTGACCCGGATCACAATTTTTATCGATATGCAGTGGCAATTTATTGCAATCAAAGGACGTTAATTTTCAAGCAGTAATCAAAAGCAGAAACGCAAATAATAATAAATATCATTGATTGGTTTTATGCAGTCAAATATAGAGGGAATGCTGCTTGAAAGATAAAGTTAATTAGTATTTGACAGCCGTGTCCTAAATAATGCGTTCATTTCCCTGCTGGTAAATGAGCTTGAACTGATTTTCATTGAGCTTTATATGTAATAATAAATATGCATACAGATGAAAATATGTAAGTGGAAGAAAACATATCTGTGTAAGTTGAATATTTTAAGGAGTGCTCGGATTATTTAATGGTATTATAACTTTTGATCATCTACTGTTTTAATTAATTAAGAGAACATTCTGGGATCATTTTCAAACTGTGCCTTGTATTCATTCTCAAGGGCTTGCAAGTTGTTTTAAATACTGTTTCGCGTGATATGTATATCTATATGGCGTGGAATTATGATAGGTACTATAATTACATTTAATTACATTTAGAATTCAATTAATTTATTACTTTAGTATGAGAGACTGCTCTGCATTTCAAATAAATTGCTATTTACTGAACATTGTAAACCTATGTTCATTTTGAAAAGTGATAATAAGTATGTAAATGGTATTTGACTAATAATATAGGAAATCATTTTCTTTTACATTAAACATTACCAATTTAAAACTAATCAATAATAATATTAATTCCACTAAAATTATTTAATATTCGATGACGAAGGGGCTTTTTGTAGTTATAGGTATACCCTGCTATATTTTTATGAATTAAAATATAGTACGAAGTATTTATAATATTTGCAACATAAATTAATAAAACGCAAAGTACACGAAACAATTAAACTGTTTGTGAAATAAAAATTCTATTAATGAGCATTACAGAAGGTAAATTAATATTCCCTAGAGTGAAATGTATTATGGTGAATTCAAAGGGGACACTGGTCAATACACGGCACACAGAACCAATCGCGTACCAGCTATTATAAACTACTATCACTTACTGTAATTACATAATTGGGAGTAAAATTGCGACCCATTGCTGTTAAAAAATTCGTGTATGCTGGAAACTTTCGTAATTTCGTACATAGCTATCTATTAAATCAACTAACGTTCAGCAAACATTATTTACGAATGAATGATTAGCCTAAATTACAGTTTACATATGCCTATGTTGCGTGATAAAGTACGAATATAGTAACAAGGTTTCAAGCTTTCTGCGTGCGCGCGTAACTTGAGTTTCACTGCAGCGAAAATCACTAGATGAATGCCTACGCGCGTTTGTATTCGAAAACACATGTACCCACCTTACTACTAGTGATTCTGTGTTTGACAGTACGCGCGTATTTCGCGGCTATCATCGAATTTAGCCGACGTTAACCGATGTTAAACGAAGCCTGTAAGTTTCGTGTGTGTTAAGTGTTCGTTGGTGTTCAGTTGGTGCGCCTCAACTGGGCAAAATCGCGTAAAATGGAAACAGAATTTCGTTGTGAGGTTGAGGTTGGCCGTTGAAAATAGTGAACATGGGAAGGTCCAAGTTTCCCGGGAAGCCGCCGAAGACGGTCACCAGGAAACGAATCAAAGTTCTCGGCCAGCCCGAGACAAGCCAAAGCGATTCGGTAACCGTCGCCGAGAACATCTATTACGGACTTTCCCTGTTCAACGAAACATTTGGTGACAACGAGAAGGTAATTCGTAGTTTACTTTCGTAAGCACTGCTTGGTGGAAGGCGCCTAATTAGTCACGAAGTAAATACTTCCCCGTCAAGTTGCGAATAAGTGTATTTGTTTTATAAGCGTCATAGGGACGCATACGGCGCCGATCGGTGGTGAGAAAAACTCGCAAGATCTGGCTGTATAATGAAAATTAACCTATTAAAAGGGAATCACAGACTCGGAATGGCAGATGTGTATAATACGCACTGACGTACCGCCACAATTGAAAATGTCAATGATTTTACGAAAAACACCTTTTTGCCCGCGCTTTTACGCCATAGGCGTATTTTATTTGTGTTATTAACTCCATTCTTCCTGTATCCCAAGTAAAATGTAAACTTTTCCTACGTATTTCGTTATAATTTAGTAATTGATTGCCGAGTCCCTTTCACCATAGTTAAGTTGTACAGCAGCATGTAATATATAAAAATTCCCTATTGCATTACGTTATGTTGCGAATTGTGCGTCCATATATTGACATAGAGAAGGAAAAATGATAGGAACAATATATATTTTGATTCTAACATTCAATAAATCTTTTCCATAGGAACATCCACCATTCCATGGTTTTAGCACTAAAGAGGCTAATCTTTCTGTGTCTTACATAAAAACGCAACAACATGACACCGAAAAGACAACGGTTAAACCACCACCTGATGCTGTCGATAAACCTGTACCGCAACAAAATGTCACGGATATTAAGGATTCTCCATCGAATACTGAAAATAATACAGAGGAGCCATGCGATAAAGATCCAGAAATAACGGAGAATATTAAGAAGGATGCGAACGTGTTAAATCCCAAACGTGCTACTAAATTTCATAGACCTAAGAGTCGCAGAAATTCTAAGAACATGAAGTTCTCGAACTTTATGAAAACACCAGTATTAAAATCAGTGAACAATATCTTGGATCAGCATCAACGGACAAGACAGCTACGTAACAGTACTGCGAAGAGATTATTGCAAAGGGCAAAATCGAATAGTAATAATGCACGTAACATGACTGCGCAATGCGGGGACAAGCCGAACGCTGTAAGAAAATTTATTTTACCGGTTCGTAGTGCTCATTCGTCGAGAGTAATCAAACCGAACAAAAGATTTATCGAAGAATTGGAAGAAATTCCTGGTACGGAGCACAGCGAGAACGAAGTGGGCACGAATGTAAAGAAAGCTAAATTTGCGTTGAACAAGCTTTGCAATCAGGAAGCAAAATTGAAACAAGGAAATATTAGTAACTTATGTACAAAATTAAAGGATAAAGAAACAAAGACTAGGGCGAAGAAAGTAATTCAGCGTGTAAATCCCAATCCCCAAACTGCGATGCATTCTGGAAAGAATTTGGAAAAATCAGCACCTTCTGTACAAGACGCACAAGTATCAAAAATTATTAATACGGATGCTAAGAAACCTAATTTAACAAGTAAGAACAGAACAGTGAAAAGTCCATCCAATGAATCCAGTGGTAATCAAGATATTGTGCAGAATACAATCAGGAAAACACAAAATGCAAAATTAACTGTACCAAAAAATCAGAAATCAGTTTCTGTTCCTACAAAAGTTCTTCCCGATTCCGATGTTCCAAGTTCAGAGTCTTCCAGGATTCAAACGAGGTCGGGAACTCAGAGCGACGCTGTCGATCTAGAAGTTCAGACACACTTTGGAGATACGGCGAAGGTAAAAGAAAATGCAAGCGCGAAAGGTCAACACCAGTCCGATAATAAGGATAAAAGTACGGACAGTAGTTCGGATAGTTTCGACACAGAGAGCACATTGTCCGAAAGCGGAAGCGAACATAGTAATCATACAGAAGATGAACAGTCAGAATGGACCGGCATGAAATTAAATGGCGGAAAAGTTATTTTAAGGAAAGCGAGACTAAAACTAGATAATAAATGCGTTGCCGGAACCGAAGGACCTTTTTCAACGACAAATAGCAATAGCGTTACAAGCGGAAATACTAACTTGGGTATAATGTTTAATAGTTTATGCAATTTATTACTTTCATACTATATTCCATTCTGTTACAAATGTTTGTAGTACAGAAATCTGGAATATCGTTTTAAACGTTGAAGCACCATTGATAGTGCAAATAGAACTATAGTTTCGTATAGTAATTAACTTTAACATTAATTCGATTTCGTACTGTTTTAGGCTTGACAGGCACAATAAAATGTGGTGTTTGTGGTGCTGTACGGTTTTACCGATTTGTGAAGCAGGCCCGAAAATTTGGTATCCATAGTTGCGAATCGTGCCGAAAGTTTATCAGCAAAATGATTAAACGTCAAACTTGCGCAAAATCTACGAACAGTACTCTTCCTGCCCTTCAGTGTCATAAAGGAGATGGTTTATGCTTAGTACCACCTGTTGTAAGAAGTCAGCAATGGAATCTCATGAGATGCGTTTACAAAGCTAGATGTCCGGCTTGTTGGTTGAAAATGTGCTTGAAATGTTACAACATTCCTTCTTCGCTGAGGACGGGCTTAAATGCATTATTACCGCCGTTGATGAGAGACCCGCTAAGTATACCATTGGCATTGAATCAAGAAGATAGCGATAATCAAGGGCAAAAGTTAATATCTTCCAAGTTAGGCTGGCCATCAGAAGACAGTTCAGAAAAAAACTTATTTAAGTCAGCTATGAGTTGGAGAAATATAGAAATGGGTCAAAAAGTTGGTTATCAAGGCACTGGTGGTTTCCTGTACACAAAGTTAGATAAATGTAAGTTGTCGATGCTCATTTTTAATCTATCACGTATGTCTTACGATATTTTCAATAATCGTACTTTCGTTTTTATAGTCGATTCGTCGTTAAATATATCACCTAGTAAAAAGAGAAGAAAGAATAATAGGATAAAAGTGAGGAAGAAATTGAAAAATCCGATGTTCTCCCCACCAACACTAAATCAATGCCCGCAACCCCTAAGGCAGAGATTAGAATTGAAAGGCCCAAGGGTTAAACACGTTTGTCGAAGCGCGAGTGTTGCTCTTGGTCAACCAATTGCGACTTTCCCCTCTGCAGATGGAAAAGACGATACTGAAAGCAATAAGCACATTCCGAAAGCTACGAAGGAAAACGACAGGATAGAAAAGAAGGACGAGGCTAAGGAGAAGGAACCGCAGAAACAAAATGATGAAAATCTTATCAATCATAATACCATCAATGCTACACAGGCGCCTCACCCAAAAAGAGGAAAACAACAACAAAGTGTATTAGCGTCAAATGTACAAGTGGTAAGAAGGAAACATTGAATTAAATTACAGTGGTATATATCGTCACCCCAGTTTCATTCAACCAATTCAGAGATGTGCCATAGCTATAAAAAATAGAATATTCGCGATAATACGATGAAAGTTCTATTTAGAAAGCAACAAGTATCGAGTTATTTTATAATCTTATCAATTTACGAACTAGTGGAGATAGTTAAGAACTGGAGCGACGGTATTGTAATCTCATTATATTAATATTTGTTATTTTAACAAATAAATCGCTATAGGTACCGAAACCGAGTAGCAACACGTTACACACAGTATCTATAGACTTTTGGGAGCAGTACGACCCTACAGAAGTCGGTGCGAAAGGTTTTGCCCTCATTAGTTCGGAACTCTTTCATATTCCTGCTATCTGCTATCTTTGCGGAAGTGCTGGGAAGGAACCAGTAAGTTACTGTGTATTTGTACATAATCGTATATAATTGTACATTGTAACAATCTTTCCAGCTCATCCACTGTCAGTGCTGTTGCGAGCCATATCATGCGTTTTGTTTGGAACCGAGTGAATGGAATGCTTGTGCCCAACCAAACTGGTGCTGTCCTCGATGTACAATATGCCAATCCTGCCATCTAAGATCTGGTCCGAAATTGTCTTGCATTCGTTGTCGTCAATCATTTCATCACTCGTGCTTGTCGAAATCTGGTGTTAGTGCAAGACTTTACAGTCCCGAAAGACCTTATGTGTGTCAAAGTTGTGTCAAGTGCAAAAGCTGCGGCAGTGAAGGAGTTAATGTTCACGTGGGCAACTTACCGCTGTGCTCCATGTGTTTTAAATTGCGTCAGCAAGGAAATTATTGTCCCCTATGTCAAAGATGTTACAACGAAAACGATTTTGATACAAAGGTAAGTACACACTCAATTCTCCAGCAAGAATAAATATGTGCTTTTATGGGTATTGTCATTTTTTACAAAGAGCAACGCAAAATATAAAATGCAACGAGCGAGAGAAAAAATGGGAATTTATTTGTATTTATATTTGTCAAGATAGGAAGAGTAAAATAGATTTGCAAACGTTCGTCTGTTGTGTGGTGTCCCACTCAGACGAAACTTAATTAGGTATACACGCGCACGAAGAATTTTTCGACTCGATCGTCTCGGACACTGGGTCTCTTGCAAGAAGTTTTATTTCGCATTTTCGATTCGTTTTTGCAAACAGAATCACACAAATTTTCGATGGTATCAATAATTGTGGAACGCTCTACATAAAGCCGTATGTAAAGTTATCACTTTTGTGTTGTATTTTTCAGATGATGGAATGTAATGAGTGTTCTTACTGGGTACATGCTCATTGCGAGGGGCTTTCCGATGAGCGTTACCAGATTCTGAGCTATTTACCTGATACTATTGAATTTACGTGCAGCCAATGTTCCTCAAACCCTAATTCTATTTGGAGGACTGCTATAGAGTCTGAACTTAAAGCTGGTTTCATAGGTGTTATAAAATCGTTAAGTAAAAACAAAAGGGCCTGTGCCGCGTTGAAGTGGAGTCCGCGAAAGGAATGTTTATGCAGACCCGTCTCTACTGGCAAAAGATTGGACTTTTCGGACGAAAAAGCAGAATCAAACGCGGCGAATAATAAGGAAAGCAATAGCGCGGAAGAAGGTGAAGAGTGTAACAATGAAAAGACAAGAGGTACAGAATTGAATTCGAACAACAATTCGAAATCTGATTCAATAAGTAAACTGGACGACGATCAGCCAAGTGATTCTTCTAATAGAAGAGGTTTGAGACGTCTTCGGCAAAAGTTTCATTTAAAAGAATGTTCTGTTCGAGTAAAGAATTGTGCCGTGAAAGATACTCAAGACAGCGATAAAAAGGATTCTGCACCTCCAGAAAATTCGAATGGCAACTCGAACGATACAGAGTGTCTTTGCTCGGAACAGCAAGTTATTGTTAGACCCTCGCCCACGTTGATGTCGGTAAAACGAAAAGTTAATAATAATGAATATAAAACATTGGCACAGTTTCATTTTGACATGGAACACGTGATTAGTCGTACCGGAACCAAGGAACTAATCGATGCTTATCACGAAATTTTACGGGAAGTGTTTCCGTGGTTCAGTCCAAAAAGTATTCAAAATATTGATGGGAAATGCGATGCATTAACATCTATCAAGGATAGTAAAGATGATAGTGCTGTTACCAAGCTTGACGATTCTATTCTGGAAATATGGAAAGATGAAGTGATGAAAGCACCGAAGGCAATAGCGGCGAAAACAGCCAATTTATACAATGTCCACGCTGAAGACAGCAGATCGTGTTGTTTGTGCAAGGGTTTAAGCGATGGCCCAGAAACGAAAGAAGGGCGGCTGCTGTACTGTGGACAGAATGAATGGGTACATTCGAATTGTGCGCTTTGGTCTAACGAAGTATTCGAAGAAATCGATGGTTCTTTACAAAATGTCCATAGTGCCATTTCGAGAGGTCGGTTAATACGTTGTTCGGAATGCGGCAAGAAGGGGGCCAGTATTGGCTGCTGTGCAAAAAATTGTAATAGTACGTTTCATTATCCTTGTGCAAGGAATGTTGGGCTTGCCTTTAACGACGACAAAACAGTATTTTGCTCTTTGCATTTGAATAACTGCACGCATAAAACGTTACAAAGTGAAAAAGAGTTTAGTCTACGGAGGCCAGTGTACGTGGAACTAGATCGCAAGAAGAAAAAATACGCAGAGCCTAGTAAAGTAAAAGTTATGATAGGTTCGTTGATGATTGATTGCTTAGGTACAGTCATACCTGAATACTCTGATACAGTTGAGAAAATTATACCTTGCGATTATAAATGTTGTCGACTGTACTGGTCTACCGTAAATCCATTTAAAATTGTAAGATATTATATTAGGACGTACGTACAAGTTTACATACCAGAAGACTCTCCGGACCTGGAGAACAATATTACTATCGATCATTCTAAAGAGCGAGAAAAGGAAGCTGCGTTGGAAAAACAGAAAGCTGAATATTTAGCGATTAAACAGACCTTGGATACTTTAATTGACGCGGTTTGTAATAAGGAAGTGGACGAGAACTTAGCAGAACAGAATAATACAGATCTTTTACCTCCGGAATTAAAAGAAGCCATATTTGAAGATTTACCGCACGACTTGTTAGATGGTATCTCCATGCAGGATATATTTCCAAAAATGACTTACGAAGATTTTTTAGCGATGGACTTAAAAAACGACGGCACCTTTGCGAACGATCTGTTTAAAGACGATATGTTGGCATCGGAGGTAGACGATATTATAAAACCGCAGGAGAATAAAATTTCGAAAATAGATCCCTCTTTGGTGGAACTAGGATCGCATAACGATCTTTGGGTTCATTTGGAAACGAAAACCTCCGTTCAGGATCTAATGGATGACTTGTTCAGTAATAAAAATCAAAAGCGTGGAGGAAGAGAACTGAAACGATCTAAGTCGGAAGTAATGTCGAACAGTCCATTAATTGTTGGTGGGAAAAGGCATCACCAACGATCTTGCAGTTTAACTTGGAGTTGCAAATTGGACGGTACTTATGGCCCCACTATAAAAAGGAGAAAATTGTCCAGAAATTCAAGCATGACAAAATCAAATGAAACAAGCGTAATGGTATTAGATTCACAAAATGAACGACCACCTACCCTGCACGAATTAAGGATTCCAGATAGTATCATGGTCACGGTTGGCAGAGCAAACACGCCTAATATTCTATCTGATTCCGTGAGGGAATTGAAGTATTGCATCGAAGATGCCAGTGGTATTAATCGTAGGGTAATAACAACTAGTCGCGAAGAAGGAAAGGAACATAAACGTCTCTTTTGGCATGCGAGACAACAGCCGCGAATATTGCAAGTCGATGGACCTGCTGATCCGAGTAGCGCCAGTGAATGTAGCTCGCCAGAGTATAACATTGAAGATAAAACTACGGAACTACGTATGGCGGAACATTTATCAATCCCACAATTGGATGGTATTAACGATGAATCCTCGTGCGACAGTAGCGAATATTCTTCATTTACCGAGGCAGAATTCAGTTCTTGCGTAAAATCTTCGAATAACATATTACGATCAAAGCGAATATACGGATTTATCAGATCGCAGACAAATTTAAACGAAAACAATTTGAAGCTGAACTTAGAAATTCCTCAGTTGGATGGGGCCGATGATATTTCCAGTGACGATGAGTGTATATCACCGCAACACGTCGAAAGTGAGAGAATTAATATTACTTCCCAATGCGATGCACCATTTGATCACATAGATCGGCCTGTCACTTGTAAACGATGCCGTTGCACCTACAGAACGCAAGATAGTTATAACAGGCATGTATCAAACTGTGATATAATGATAACAAGTGACAGCGATTCGGAAACTATGGACAATAAATTGGCGTCGCCGGATTCCAGATTTTCTCCAAGCATTGGATCCGTGTCTCCGCAATTTATTACGTTGTCTCCATCCGAAGGGCATACTCTGTCGTCTGACTATCCAGATATACAAGCCACTTCACCATTGGAAGCTTCTGTACCATCCCCTCATCCAGCTATCCAAATCGAACCAATAGCCCAAGCAATTATTACGCCACAAATCCACACGCATGCCACCGTAGAAACTGTTCATCAAACGGTATTAACGTCCAATGATATGATTGTACAGACACAGTATACTAGAACAACTACTACATTACCGAATGCTACAGTATTACCCCAAGAAAGTACTGTTCAAATCACTGAAATTACGGACCCACCATCCGTTGCCAGCGATTCCAGTATGTCGCAGAATATCATTAATACGCCAATGAATTCTCCAGATGGCGCAAGTTCTCAAACAGTTCCAAGCCCACAAGTATCGCCCACATTTTCTTCTACCGGTGTACAAACTGCTAGCAACGACTCACAAGCAAATATTCAGGTAACAAAATTAACCAAATCAAAATCACCCAGAGCACCGAAGCCTCGAACAAAAGGGATTAAGGCACAAATTGTAAAAAATAATATGCAACCACACAATGGGCATGCGAGGTATCAACCGATGCAAACGAATACACCAGTGATACAATTGCAACAAGCTCAAAGGCCAAGCGGGCCGACCGTAATACTACAACAAGCATCGCCTGGAATCATGTCCGCGTACGTTGAGACACTGCAACAACAGTCTGGACAAAATCTCCAATATCTGACAACGATTGGAGGTCAACATGAAACTGCGTATAAACCTCAGTTTATTACAACTAATCACTTGGTTCCTGGTGCATATATACAGGCATCGTCTGACAATTTATTGGCATTACAAAATGGAGGTATATCGATATTACCAAGTGTACAGATTGCTCAAACGCAACCGACAGTTCTCGGGACAATTATACAGCAACAGCCTAGTGCAATTCAATGCGGAGTTATATCATCCGAACAGTTACTATTAAGCTCAACACCGACACTAGAAATGTTTACAGACTCAACAGGCAGTATGTTTCTTTCAAACCAGCCAATGTATTATGGTTTAGAAACGATTGTAAGCAACACAGTAATGTCTTCCAGTCAGTTCATGGCTGGCACAGTACCGCAGGTGTTAGCAAGTAGCTATCAAACAACGACGCAAGTTTTTCAGGCTTCCAAACTTATGGAACCTATTGTGGATGTTCAGGCTGTTCCAGGTGTTCCCACTGTAACAGCAGTGCAATCTGTACAGAATGTACCTGGAGTACCTAGTGTACCCAATGTTGCTAACGTATCCAATGTACACAATATAGCTAGCCTACCTAGTGTAACCAATGTACCTAATGTCCCGAGTGTACCCACTATACCGACTATACCTACCGTACCCTCTGTATCCAATGTACCGAATATATCCAACATACCCACAGTAGCCAGCGTGCCTAGTTTGCCTAGTGTACCTAGTATACCTAGTATACATAGTGCATCTAATACACCTAGTATACCTAACGTACCTAGTGCACAAGGTATACCGAATCTACCCAACACACCTTGTGTCCCTAACATACCTAATACACCGAGTATACCTAATATACCTGGTTTATCCAACATACCTAATGCGTCTAGCGTACCGACAATATCTAGTCTACCTAGTATATCCAACGTACCTACCGCATCTAGTGTGTCTGGCGCACCTAATATACCTAGTTCACCTAGTTTACCCAACACTTCTATAACTCATATTCCGGCTCTACCCACTGTTCAAAATATATCCAACGTTTCCACTTTGCCACCCAATATTGGTAATGTTCCCAATATAGCAACAGTGCCCGGTGGTTACGTAGTTGTTAATCAATCACCAGCTGTAGCAGAATCGATTGTAACGCCACAAATTAATATACCTGCAACACCTGAGCAAAACTTTGCTTCAGCCACGTGTAATACCATGCTGCCTGTTACGTGTCAGAGTGTTGTAGAGCCGATCACATCGATACAGCTACCAGCCGCATGTCCACGTGAACCGCAAATGGTGGCAAGAGTGATATCGCCTCCAAAGTTGTTGCAAAATTCTATGCCAACGATACCAAGAGTAGCCGTACGCCCAAGTCCAGTTTCGAATTCTGTTACTCAACCAAATAATGGACTGTGGAAAATTACAGAACCACTATTTGGTTCGGAGCAGATAATGAACAATAGCGTCCGACCATATTTTGATTCTAAACATGTATCAGAAAATACTAGCATGATAAAGTCTAGCATATCATCTAAGATACCCCCATTACCCAATCACTGTATAACACAAAGGGATATAATTGTAAATAAGTTGAATCATGATGTAAATAATGTGCATAATAATTATAGTAGTACTGTACCGAATTCGAACAATATTAATGTAACTGCATGTAGTAATCCAGTTATCGCCAGCTCGGCTGTACAAAATAAAATTACAATGTCTACGAGCAACGTTCCAACGAGTCGACCGATGAACAGAGTATTACCTATGCAAGCTGTAACTCCGAAGCAAGACACGGCGAAGGCTATACAGAAAACGGAAATGTTTATAGAGGAGCCAACGAAGCCCGTAATTAAGCCAGCAGAACCGGAACAAAAGCCTATCGAACCCAAGAAACACATCCTTGAAGCTGTGACGCCGACAGTCAAGAAACCTGAAACGACCATAAATGACATAAACGAATCTCTAAAACTGAACACTGAAGCCATCGAGAAAGTGAAAGAAAATCTCAAGCTGGGGCTGGACAAAGACAAACTTCAGAATGCTTCGCTGAAGATAGTGTTGCAAAAGCAATTGCAAGATGGCTCTTATAAAATTACACACAATATGAAAGCAGTGACGCAAAACAAGAAATCGCCGCAGGTCACGTCTGTAGAAATATTGCCGACGAAGCAGGTACCTCAGATAACTTCTTTGCAACTGTTACCAATAAAAACGTTCACGTTGAAAACGAACAAGATCGAGGACAAGGTGAAGCCGATCGATAATAAATTTAACATATTAAAAACGAAGACACCGCCGGTTGCTGTTAAAAAACCAAGAGTACTCAGCAAGTCGATGAAAGCCATACAGCCGACATTGCCAAGCACACAAACGCAAAGAAGTGCCGCTAAAGGGCCGACGTTAATGTACGAGATTAAGTCGCAGGATGGATTCACCCATACCGCCACTTCGATGGCTGAGGTATGGGAAACGGTGTTTCAAGCTGTTCAAAATGCTCGGAAGGCTCACAATTTACCTCCGTTGCCTCATAATCCTCTTACAGAAAGCTTAGGCTTGGAAAATAACGCGACGGTATATCTGGTGGAACAGCTACCCAACGTGAACAGATGCACTAAATACAAACCCAAGTTCCATAATTTAGCACCACCTAAACCAGGAGATACAGAAAACGATTTGCCCACGGCGTGCATAAATGGTGCTGCACGTGCAGAATCGTTCAAAGGACGGAAAGTTCACGATATGTTTAGTTGGCTCGCATCAAGGCACAGGCAGCAACCAAAAATGATTGCTATCTCGGAAGCTGAGTCTAGGTAACTTTCACTAACTCTGGAATAATCCATTTTTGCTTCACAATAATCACTTTGAACTGAATATATTGTACGTCTACATTATTGATTTGATTTCGTACCGTTACAGACGAGTGGCAAGCACAAATTTACCAATGGCGATGCGTTTTAGAATACTAAAAGAAACATCGAAAGAGTCAGTTGGGGTATATCATTCTCATATTCATGGCAGAGGTTTGTTTTGCTTGAGGGATATTGAAGCCGGTGAGATGGTTATTGAATATGCTGGTGAGGTATGTAGAAATATGAAATATACTTTTATTCGTGTAAAATGAGATTTTATTAACAATTATCGAATTACGTATAATTTTCTTTAATAATATTTTACAAATATTTTCATAGGTAATTCGAGCCTCCTTGACCGACAAACGAGAAAAATATTACGATAGTAAAAACATAGGATGCTACATGTTTAAAATCGATGATCATTTAGTCGTCGATGCTACAATGAAAGGAAACGCAGCTAGATTTATTAACCACTCATGCGAGGTATCTGTCTTTTCTCTCACAGTGATACTGCCCAACATTTTGTATTATTTTTCTGAACATTTTATCGCATTTTTACAATCAACATTGTAGACGAAGCCGTATCGAAATAATCTACAGTTTATAAATTATATTACAGCCAAACTGTTACTCGCGAGTGGTGGACATCCTAGGAAAGAAACACATTTTAATTTTCGCTCTCCGTCGTATTACTCAAGGAGAAGAGTTAACGTACGACTACAAATTTCCCTTCGAAGATATCAAGATTCCGTGTACCTGCGGTTCACGCAGATGTCGCAAATACCTCAATTGAGACTGCATATACTGCTATCGTAAGCAGCCAACTGGCACAGGAGAAAACAATGTGCTATAATTATGTGCGCTTTGGAATAGGATTCATTTTATTGAACGTTATTCATTTAATCATCAAACTATTTTCAGAGATTGCAGCTTTTTATTACTATAAAGGAAATAGATATACATTTAAAATATTAGAAGGCCAGATATAGTACATGAAACATCGCGTTATGACAATGTTACTTTAAACAGCTACACTCCGTAGTTGATTTAAGGGGTATACTTCTAGCAATAAACCATTGAATATGTCCTGCTTTGGTACCCAACGAGCCTCGTGTGCTTCGCCACGCTAGGACTCATGAAAGTGTTACTTTATCCACGCCTGTGCTTTTACGCACGTCTTCTAGACTCTACTTATTATCCACTATTGAGGCTTAAGTGTGCAAGTTATCGTCACTTTACACTAAATCTGAAACGCTTTTTAGCTTTTATGCACGTATATATACATATATATTCCCCTTTTATATACATTGTCTTGGGTTAGAATTATAACGATTCTACGAGTAATTGGACCAAACATGAGAGATGGGACAAATTGAACGAGACGCATAGCACAAAATCGACGTGTACTTATTGTTAGAGGAAAGCTAACGTTTTCCAAGATCGTGACTTACGTTTTTCTTCGCATATACTTGAATGTAGGAACGATGAACGTTTACTACTTGTTAAATGTCAAATGGTCACGTTAACGGGCGCAACTTGTGAATTAAGAAAAAAAAGCACACGACTTTATTGCGAATTACGATTCTGTATGTAATGATACGGTTACATACTTTTAAAGATTTTATGTAAATTTAAAATTTAGTGTACAGTGTACGACTAACTGTGGCATTTCATGTCTGATGTAGGGCCAGATTTCAAATGTTCTTGTAAAATATGTAATTGTTAGATTAGACACTGTCTTGATGTAAGTACAGCTACCAGTTTAATTTAAGGTAGTAATATAGATGTTAAGGAGAAAAAAAGAGTGCGCGCGTAAGAGAGGGAATGAGAGAGAGAGAGATTGAGGGAGGTGGGTGAGAATGACAAGGAGGAACAGTTTCCTAGCGTGGGATACTGTTTGAAGGTGTACCTACTTTGGCAGACATTGATGATATTTTAAGTCTTATAGTAGTGAAAACAAAAGAAGAAAATGGGAAACAAAGTATTGCTTCCCGAAATGATTAGTCTGTTCGTTCGTTTCAAATGAATCATTATGTACGCGCAATATTATTTTGATATGTTTTTTATAGATTTTTAAATGATGCACCCATGCGTTCGTGCTTCCGCCTTGCCAATGTTACAATATTAATCTCATTACTTTATTTTTGTATTTAAAGATTAATTGCTAGAGATGAAGGAGCCTCTCCTTTTCTTTCTTTTTATTTTACAGAAACTCGATGGAATCGCTGATCGAAGACGATTGACCATTGTTTACGTGATTCCGATTTAAAAAAAAAATTTGACGATTCGTAAGAGACAAATATATCATATGACGGATTCTGTTGACAAAGTGTAAAAATATAATTAGATCATTGTTTCGCGTAAACTTTTCTAGAATGTTTCTAGAAAATGTTTGTGATATTTTCCCACACTGGGAAAAAGTTATAAATGTTCTTTATAGGAATATATTTCAGATTTTTACGGATATACATTACGTATTCCGTAAAGAGCACCTTTCTGTGAAATGCAGTTTTGCCTTACCTTTAATGTACCTACGCTTTAAACCCGGTGATAGATTTAGATATACCCCGATGACTTATATTCAAACTGAAAACTGTAATTGTGTCTATGCATCCATTAAGCTATGATAAAGTATTTTAGTGCGGTTAATCAATTTCTGCCGAGGTGGTTGTCCCTTAAATTTGGTGCTCCATGGACACCGTTAAGTGCACTTTACACGAAAAAATGGCCTAGAGTAAGAGATAGTAGATGGCGGCGAAAGAGTTTGATAATAATAGGAAATGCGTTATACGAGGAATATTGATCGCGAATTTATTTAATGAAGTAATATAAAGAAATAAATGATGGCAGGAACATTATTTGAGCACGCAAGTATTCGTTGGTCGTGCAACATTTTAATCGGCCTGGTTTGGTACAAAATGCGTATGCTGATTTGTAAAAAGTTATAAAAACAAGGGAAAAAATGGAAACTTGTTCTGGTCACGAGAAATTGCCATTTTTTAGGTATTTTGAATCTTTTTCTCTTTTTTTTTTTTAATATTATGATTACCAATAATTAATAACTATTATTGGAAGATGAATATTGTTAATATAATGATAATTAATTTTAATCTGTAAAAAAAAAAAGTAATATGACATAAGAAAGGTAATTTACTTGAAAATATAATAGCAATGTTAGATATTTTATTGATATTTATTACTTATGGATGACGGTTCTAGGGTTAACGAGAAGTACTAATTAAATTAAACATGATTTAGAGAACATGGTGCACACGATGGTCTAATATTGTTGAAAAGATACGAATGTCAGCTTTTTTACGGAAGGGAAGAAAGCATCCTTTTTCTCTTTAAAATGAAAAAA
Organism: Nomada ferruginata; assembly: GCA_963583965.1. Classification (NCBI taxonomy): domain Eukaryota; kingdom Metazoa; phylum Arthropoda; class Insecta; order Hymenoptera; family Apidae; genus Nomada; species Nomada ferruginata. Next base: position 17,988,853 of record OY757216.1, read on the forward strand.
AAAAATGCATTTGCGTAATTGTTACACAATATCACCGCGAGCAATTTGGGACTATGAAATATATGCGATATAATTCAATATACTTTATATTCCCATCGCAGATTATAATATCTATGGTGATTGTAACGATAATCTATAATGACTATATATTTACACATGTCGGTAGGCAAATTAAGAACACTGTTTTTTAATTATTTTTTTATTTATAAAATCCATATAAAATATCCTATGCTCTGAGAAAGAAAACAGAAAAAAGAAAAAAGTAGTTGCTAGTGTCCACGCTACGGGATACGGAAAATTAAGCTCTATGTACACTTCTCTGACGAACCTTTCAAAGAGTTTATCGAACGCTTTTCTGAAACATACTCTGCATCTTTTTAAATAATTCCCTAACTCGTGGAGTGTGTACAAGCTCCTTAGTATTACGCATCCAGCCTTCATTATTATCATTATTATTATTATCAATTAATTATAATCTACACGAGAAGATAGCATAATACACCGCCACTCATATTGTGCACCGTTTGTTTAACTACACCCGTCAGCACCCTTGAAAAATGATTCGTGTGGAAAAAAAGCAAAAAATTTTGTCGTTAGAAAGAAGAAAACAAATATATGTAATGTATAATCTTGAAACTTGAATATGTATATGTATACTTTACCTCGAGATAAATTTGCTTTAGGTAATGGAAGTGTTGGACATCTGCTAGTTTGGTGTGATAATGAAATGAGTGGTTAAGTTATTCATGGAACTGTACGGTGCCCGTTATTACTTTTTACGACAATTTCAGAGCATCGCAGCGTTGCATCCTCTTGTAATCGAGAGTTTCATCTCTTCGGATCTTTGGGTTCTCCTTTTATTCGTAAAAATAAGGAATTTCAAAAAAGATTGAAATGTAAAATGACGCTTTTTAAATCGTGTATAAACAAAACAGAAATACTATTATTCTAATGTTTAAACGAAGTGTAGAATTTTGAATATTGTACTTGTTTAAAAGAAGTGAAAGATGAAGATGAAGAAGCGAAAGAAAGATAAATATAACTATTGATAAATTTAAAGGGAAGAAAAAAAACGAAGGACAGAATAGGGAATGAAAGGAAAATTGAAAAAATTGTCTGTGATTATCAGTCATAATAATCTTTAGGTCGACATATTTTTTAGAGAATATTTTTTAGCAAATTACAAAATTTATGATATACCCCTATTATTGATATGATATTGGATCAAACACGCTACGCATAATATTAAAATAAAAAATTGAAACTGTAAAAGTTGCAAACTGTTTAATAGAATTATGAATAGTTGAGATCGATGGCTGTTGTAAAATATTCAGTGTTTGGACAAATAATTATTAAAAGCTATTTATAATAACTAATATTGAGGTACGATTATATATTATTGTATCGCATACTATAGTAGTGTTTTTATCTCTTTTGCGTTTGCATATTCATCGGAATAGATTATAGAGAGAATTGGTCGTAGGCCCATACAAGACGAAGTCGTGATGAATGTAAAATTAAACGAAGAGACGCTGCGGGCCAAGGGGGCGTATTTACTGAACGCGTTTGGCGTGTAAATTGTCGTTATAAAATCCATCTACTTATTGTAGAGAACTTATGAAGTAATCGTAATATTCACATTAACCAGATGATATGCATACTACATAGAAACACATAACTGCTTTCATCACACGATACATATGTACACATACCTACGTATACAAGTACATACATTATACACACAGAGAGATATACCACACACCCGTACGCCCATGTTTTGTAATTAAATGTTTTGTTAGTATTATACGAGAAATTAACAGAATAAAAACACAAATGGAAGTATAAACATGTCGCATGCTATATAAAAAATACCTTTAGTAGTACTGTACCATTTAGAATAGTAACGAAACGAAGGAATTTCTTCTTTTACAAGAATCCGCGGTGCTAATTTTCTCCGATTATCCTGTAACCCCCGATAGACAGTGTTCAATTGAAATGCCGAGGGAAGAGGAAAATCAAATACTACTCTCGCTTATATCTCACTAATTTCAAATATTGTCAGCGCGCAATTAGTTTAAGCATAAAGCGGCAATCTTATCTCCTCTTTGTCCGTTCTCACAAGCGGATAGACTGAGCAAGTACCATATTGTAATCTACGATACCACTTGTTCATTGTAACAGCGACATGCGTTATAGGACATACTTTTTCCACGTGTGAGAATCCTCTTTTTTACGCGTGCATTCGGTAAGCGTGCATCGCTGACTCATGCACGTTGCTCGGGAATTGTTGTTCGTATCTCATATGGAACGTAAAAAAATAATTACCTTCAAAGTATAATTTAGATATATGTGAGTTTCTGCTTATTCGATAAAACGTTCAGAGTTGCACATCCCACGTGACCGGGAGTGCGAGAAAAAGGACATTTTTGAAAAGCTTATTTCAAACTTTTTAAATGCCATTTGACGATTGAATCTTATTTAAAATTGATTCACTAATTCATACAAATGAAGAACAAGCACACGTATTCTTTGGTTTTCTGGGAAAAAATCAACTTAGGGAAAGCTCATAATAAATATACATATAGGGGCAACAAGTAGCCGATTTAAAGCAGTACGATTCTTGTAGTAATAATCAATCGGCATTACAGTAATGTATTGCATTTATCTTATTTGAGTAAAATACAATTGCAGGATAAGATACGACGGAAATCGTAGCAGCGGAGTACATATGTTGTAACTATAATCATTCATTATTATCGCTATTTTCACATATATTATTACTGCACAGTCCTTCCACAAACTATCTTAATCACATTACTAATAGAATGTTGCGTAATAGAATATTAGATGATGTAGATACAATGTAAATATGGTATTACAATACTGTGTCGTTTAACAAATGAAATTTTATTAAATATATTCGTCTGTTTCGTATTTTAACGAAACTGTGCAAATGATATTGAAATTAGTATTTACGAAGTAGGGAAGGTACTTTTAATCAAATTAACGAATAAAAAAATCAGTTTTATATATTTATGCATGATATTAAAGTATAATCCTTGAAGTTAATAAGTATTTACATATGTATATGAATTTGGTAATGACAAGGAGAAAGCTTTATTATTTTCAGTGATGTAAATACTATGAACGGATTCGTATAAAGCATAACTATCAGACATTATACATAGAAGGCGCGCGTTACTATAGCATCATCGTACTCGAACGTTTCCGTAGAACAGTGAATAACCTCATCGTTCTCACGTACGGGCACTTAAGCAGCATGGTTATGCTACTCCCTCTCCTTCTACTCACAGCTTCAAGAAAGCCCGAGCGTTACATGCGGACATTCGCCGCTCTTTTCTTGCTCTATCTTCGTCCAGCAAGTATGTAATATCAAAGTATGTATGTACAGGTTCCTACCTCGTCACCGTGTGTTCTCGGCAACGAGGGTTTGGTAGTTCCACTCACCTCCTCATTTTCCTCCACCACCGCTGCTGCCATCGTCGTCCTTCCCACCCCCTTGACCACGTTTTCATGCATCCCTCTTCGTTCTCACAAGCAGTGAACGACAAGGTGTTAGTCACCTCAAGGACGTTCGCTGTAATTGGGATAGGTCGGATAGATATGTCAGAGAGGGAAAGAAAGAATATGTTGGAAGAAGATGGAGCTTGATTAAAGAGAGGGAGGTACATTGCGAGTTGGAAAGTGGGGAGGGACGAAAGTAGTAAGAGCGGGACAGACAGAGAGTTAGAGAGAACTAGAGGCGATGCGTGCGTTTCTGTAAATGGCGCCTGGCTGAGCGTCGCGCGTCACAATTCTCTCTTTCTCTTTCTTGTGGTAACCGTGACCAGGGTCCCCGCGCATCGTAGTCGCGGTGCATCAGTCCTGGACCGGAGGTTGTGCCGTGAGATACGTGAAAAGCTGATACGAGTGCACGATTACTAGTGACGTTTTATCTCCGTGCTCGGCCGCGGCGTGTTGTGTTGCATTTGCCGTAAGTGAACGTCAATGCAAGTGGTGCTTTGCGTTGAATTCGCGTGCATGCAACATGGAAGAAGGTGCGTTGGTACTACGATAGTGGTTTCCAAGAGAGGAGAGTTCCGCGACAGCAACGCCGCCTGTACACGGAACGAAGAATATATCGGCTGTTATCGCCTCCTACTTCTCCTCTTCTTCCTCCCTTCTTCCTTGCCCTTACTATCAACACGCAGCCGCCTCTTCGCCTTTGTTCGGACTCGCGTGAGCTCGTTACCACGGACACGACGGAGGCCGCAGGTAAAGACCGATTCAGGGCCGACACTGACACAAGGCACGAGAGTGAAAGAGAAAGATAGATCGTAAGAAAAAGAGAATGCTCATCACGATGCGCCGACCGGGTTTCGTTATTCTCGGTGAGAAGAGCAGTAAAAAGAATAAAGAGTGAGGTTAGGAACTGAGACTGTTCGCGCAAACAGCCAACATATATAGGTAAAAATGCAATTAAATTTCGTTCCACTCGGTTGACGGGAAACTGTGCGCCAGCGCAAGCCTGTGGGTATATCCACGCTTATTATATACGAATGAAATACGAAATATCAGTAGTATACGCACGATGTGATCTGAAAATAGACGCCAAACATAGAGTGAGAGGGAAAGAGGTAGATGACCGTGGAGGCTTTTAGGCTCCCTTGCTTATGAACGTGTCGATCATTATTTCGTTAGAATCAATTGTTGAAAATATTCTCTAAAATAGACTCAATAATGACATTATCAATAATGGAAACAATTTATGAACATTTTGCTTTATTGTAAAGATAATATCTTTTAAAATGAGGAGAGTCGTTGGAAAAACATTGTGAATGAGTCACTGGCTGCTCGTAAAAGGGTGCATTAAACTCAGCCATGAGATGATCGCGCTCTTTATTGCTATCATGGATCCATAGATTTATCTATGGTGCAAATCCTATCGTGCGAACCCGTGGAAACCTGTTCTTCGTCGCGAGTTATTTCGATCGCAGCGATCCACAGAGTTTAATTTCTGTCTCGAGTATGGGCATGCGCATGCGTTGCGACACGGTTGCTCTGCTATTCTCACCGAATAATTTACGGCACGTGAGCTCCACGGGATCGAACACGTTCGTGACAGAAGCAATATTGTATATGAATCAAAGATACGTATATGTATATGCTTATCTCGACGCGATGGTTAGGCGTGACCTGGCGGTATGTAAGTGCAGCGTGAATAGCGAGCAAGCTGAACGATGGCTTGTGAAAGTTACAATCGGGCGTACAACAATTTCATTCGATACATTACGCGTCATCCTCGCACATTGGCACTATGTATCGTGTGTGTAATCGTCAAACTGCACATATAGTTTTACTCCTTGGAGCATCATCGTAAGCATCACCTCGTTGCATTGATTTCACTTTGGTCGCGTGAACAGGTATATACGGAATTGATTCCAATTAACAACCCTGGGTAATATTTCTATGATATGCTTATTGAACGATATTTTATTATAATAATTTGCGTGCTGCAACGAATTTGTTTTTATATCGTGCAGAATATAAAATGGTGCGGCCCAAAATCTTCGCGGCTAAACGAGATCGAACTATTGGTTCTTGCCATATCGCACCGACTGCAAGTATTGTACGTATACCATCACGCCTTCGCCATGCTTTTACTGCCTTTCGGTAGCGCCCACAATCATTTTTACTTGACGCATTTTATTCTACTCTGACCAAATAGTCTTCTATGCATTTTTCTCAACGAAAAACTCCTCGAACGTGCGCTAATTAAAGAGGTTAGGTTTCAATGTGGCGCTCATTACCCATCCTTACTGTTGCACACATTTGTCTTTATGCGAAATATGATTTCGTAAAAAGAGCCCATGCATGTGCATGAGATGATGGTTCTCAAGCAAACAAAAGAACTTTCGCTGCCTAGGTCACTGATGCATCGCAAACGATGAACCAAGCTATGCAACTTGGACGCGTGACAGACCAATGACGTTGCGCGGCAAAGAATATCTTTGGTATTTCTATAAAGTCAGCCCCGTCGATAAGATGCTCCGCTCGAGCCATTTGCATTATTCGCGCAACCACTCTCGTGTAATCTGAAATAAAATGCTGCTCGGTTTCATTCACTATTATACCTCTTCGATTAACTGATGGAAGTAGTTGGAAGGATTTTTCTCTCTTCCTCTATCAGCTTTTTTTCAATAAGGAAGGTTGATGATGAATGATTCACCGATGCCAGTTCATTGTCATTCAGCACGTTTATTCGTCCTTGATATGCTAACTTTTTTCATAGACTCCGTTCGCGGAGTATGCGAACGCGTTAACGAGATTAAAGGGATAGAGAATTGTTTTTTTTTTATTATCCCTGAAATTCGTTGCCCGACGTACAGAATATCGGTGTATGTACATATTCCGTGTCGAATAGCTGTTGCTATGTGCAGTTACCTGCTCTTTCCTGTATACGAGGCCGCTCGTTAGTCCTTTTCGAAACTACTATGTATTTCAGATAATCGCATCTCGCTCGGGTTTTATTTCCGTGACAATGAAATTTACGAATCGCAGAAAGGGTAATCGAGATCTCAAAATCGGACCCGGTTTACCGTCCAGGTACGTGTTCTTGCCACGCGATTATTGAATTTCCCTATAAATAGCGTACCACTACGAAACAAAGGTTATTACTATTACCGTTCGCATAGTAGAATGCTAAAGAAAAGTGAGGAACATATGTAGAATGGGGATAGAGGGGCAGCCGAGACAGGGAAAAGAACATGCCAAAATACCGAGGAATTCGACTGACGTTTCCACGTACGCTCTATGATCGGTGCCAATCAATGAGACATTGGGCAGGTCGCCAACGATTATGAAATAATTCGGAAATTCGCGTCCCGACACGCGTATCGCGTTACCCGACGAAAATCTTCGGCCACTCTTGCGTGACAGACTCGCCTTCCGGTCTTGCTCTGTTTTATTATGATAAAAGCGAAATCACGTTTCACGGCACGCTACGTAAATTCCTACGTTTTAGCGAGGAGCCGATAAGGTGGCGGCACCCTTTTGATTCGCCGGTTAGTCCGATCCTGGTCAAATCTGTTGCTAACCGCGCCGGCCGTCGAGCCGACGCTTTACGAGAGTCACTGAGAAGCGCGTCGAGACGCTCGCGCATGCAACTATCGTCGTCGTCGTCGCCATCGCCGTCGCCGACTACGTTCGTGACTGTGGTCTTGTGCATGTGATCACGGTATATACCGGTCACAGGTATATGTATCACGAGATTGCAGCCTACTACTCTTTTAATAGACGACAGAATAGGTCTATAGACACACGCTAGACGTCGTCCACGGTCAATGCTTGGCACATGGCGACACCGGGACTGAACGTTGAATGAAATATTTTCGGAAGCGTATCCGGTTGCTTTCGCACGCACCCAATAATCGGCTTGATTCGATGATGATTTTGTATTTAACAAATCGGCCGAGAGATTCGATTTTCTGCCCGGGCAAATGTCTTTTCTTTTTTTTTTTACGTTGGCTTTCGGAGTTCAGGGCAACGCCATACCTGATTTTTAAATCGTATTGACTTCTAGGAAGGTTGACTGTAGGTTATAGCAAGCGCGTAAGTGTTACCTTAGTCTGCGGAACTTGCATAGATTATATGTATTATGAACTGGAATGTTCGCGCTGAATATTCGCGTGAAATGGAGTAGGTAGTATATTACATTTTATAAGTCGCATCGTTTTGTTTTATTTATTAACTTGGACAGTGTTACTTGAATTTAATTGCAACGACGGTCTAAAGGTACAATGAGTACTATTAATGATTGATATTGAAATACTGTACACTTGGGGGATTTTATTTACGTGTTACTCTTTTTCCCAGAAGTCTAGAGTAACTTCGCTTCCTTAACATAAAAAGGTCATAAATCTTTCCATTCGAAAATACTGCAACGTTACAGCAATAATTTTTTTCACAAAATTAGTATACCTACGTGTCCAATGCAATGAGAATAACTATATCCGAGCATGTTGTACATTATGTTTAACAATAATCTTCGTCGAACAAACAAACATGCGTGATATTAAATTGCTGATACTCGGGCCTTTTACAAAACTTTCTAAAAGTCACGGTTGTTAGTATCTCGCGGGAATCGCGCGGCGTTTGCAAGTTTGCCCGTATCAGAACTGTTACCAAGTCTTCTCTGCGATTTTCCGCGGATACTCTAGAATCAACGTTGCAGCCTTTTGCATTCAGTATCTCCTTCGAAAAAAAAAAAAGAATTTACCCGCCGAATACTGCATCTTCTATTGAAAATCACTCCGCACTCGTACGTACATTGCATTGTATGCGCAAAACGATCTTTGTCATGCGCAGGTTCTGAATAATACAGGCTCGAAAAAAAAAAATCCAAGACTCCTTCCATCGCATCGAAGCGAGATAAATGATCGGCTTTTACCTGTAATAGTACCTGCTCGAAGCACGGGACGATTTATTCTCGTACGTGTGCGAAATTAACACCTAGAAATGTAGATTGCTGTCCACTGAACTTTTCGAGATTTAATCGCCGGTACTTTATCTTGATTGTCTTTTGTAGTCCTGATAAAAATCGCCTGGATGACGATAAAAAAGGTAATTAAATTTTTGAGGGACCGAAATGGAGGCTTGAATAAAGTAATTTAATTATAAGGAAGTGCGGCGTTTGTAGAATTCTATATTATTCTATTCGTGGACAGAAGTGAGATTGTTAGGCATAATTAAATGATTATTGACAGAAATTCTCTAATCGCCTTTATTTTATTAAATTACTTAACAATAATAAACACTGTCATTATTAATTATAATGTTTAAAGACGGTTCGCATGCGATTGCAATGTTTCTTGTAATTAGTGCTTGAAAGAACAAGATGTCCACAGATTCGTTTTTCCTATAATTAATGTAAAAAGATAGAAAAGCTATCGATGGAAATAGGGAACAATTAGCCGTGGAAACATGTCATGTTTAATCATTACTGCATACTTCTAATAACAATCTACGGTCAATATTTATACGCCGGGACATTATTATTATTTAGACAATATTTTTCTGATCAACGGGATTACCTCGCCTAATGTTCGTACATAAAAAGGAAGAAAAGGAAAGGCGGCAAGGAAAAATAATGTAAGTGCAGCGAGCAAGGACTCTTCTTTTTTAGAACGGCTAGCGTCAGTCTGGGCGTTCTTCGATCATCAGGCTCAATTGAGGTGCGTCGCCTGTATACTCTAGTGGGTGATCAAACAAATTACATTATGTGGAATTGCAAGCTCAAAAGCCCTTCTATTAACCACGGTCTGCGGGCTGCATTGGTATACGTGTATGCATACAAACGAGATACGCGTGACGCAAATATATAGAGACTTTCGATTGATTCTGCGTGTAATAATAGCACAACGGGGTGGTGCTGCCGGGCAGTCTGGTAGTGCGCAACTGATTACGAGGTGCATAAGGCAATATTGCTAAGACGAGTTTGCCAATTACCGTCATCGAACGTTCTGACCAACTAAATTCGCGAGTCGGTGAGAAAAAAGCTTGATATTTCGATCGGCACGCGTTCTCCTACCCTTTACCCTTGTGGCGATGATGCAAATGCAATTGCATAAGGGAGAAGCTAATTTATGGGAGAAAAGCGGGCGGAGCATGAGAATCGCGAATTGATGAGACGAGTGTTGGTGTTAATAATAATTATACGTGCTCATCACTTTGTACAATTAATTGCGATATTAGATTGCTGCGGATGAAATGATTGTTTGCATGGTTTTTAAATACCGTCCTAATTTCTCGACTCTTGTGTTACGGGTATTCAGTTTGAATACTCTTTGACGAACATCAGACTTGACTAAACATTTCAATTAATAGGTATCCATAGTTGTTGGACATTTACTAGTGATAGTAAATATAATATATCATGCTGTAGCAAAATTGTCTCAACGTTCTTAGAAATGCCTTACTCACATAGATAGTAAGAGAACCAGATGGGTCTGCACTTGGAGAGTCTAGGGCCTAGGTTGTAAAATGAGACAATGCGCATTCGTAGGTATAAGTGGACCCCAGTTCTTTGGGTGTTTTCGTTCAGTTCTAAAGAGCATTTCATAGAGAGTGGACATTCCTTCAGAGCTATTTTAAATACACGGATTGAGATAAATATAATAGTTATTTTATTTAACACACCATATCCAATAATAGTGTTTTCGGGTTTACTATGAGATACGTTTGGTAGGTTCGCATCTTCATTACGAAGTTTCGCGAGTAATTATAACTTCACCGTCGTAGTTTAAGTCCGTAGAAGAAGAATGTTACATCTTCACTTCACTGTCAAGCATAAATAATATAATTGGTAGTAAATTTTCTGAATATCATACGCAAAAATCTAACAATACTTAATATATTCGCATTTCGGAATTTTCAATATTTCTGGCCCGAGATGCAGACGATCGTTATCCGCAAATGCACATTGATTACTTAAATTCTTGCAGATATACGAGAAACTTATTCGAGACCGGAGAAGGACAGCTAGTAATAGATTGATCGATATACCGTATAAGTAGTCTATAAAAGTAATTCGATTACTGGGACATTTCAAGAATATATCTTGGATATAATTTATCTTTGACGTGTACAAAATTATTTTATCCGCGCGAATGTGAAAGGTCAAACGATTCTAAGATTGTATCAATCAAAGCCAACTTATTATTAGCATGAGATCGATAAGAAATATTGTACATATCGGACTACCATAGTTTTTCTTCGATAACTTGCGATACGTGTTGCGAGAGCATCTCTTAAACTGATACACCAATAAACATCGCGACAATATGCTCGACACTGATTATCTCAGACTTTTTTTCGCGTTATGTCATTGAGCTATGAGACATTGTGTGGCAGTCTGTCGTGATTAATGCCGTGACAATTATGGAACGATTAGTGGAATATTTCATTTTGTAAAATCTGTCTGATAGAACAGAATTTTCGTGGAATTGAAACGCGATTTATTTGACGTAGGTAACATTAATAATAACATTCATATGTTTCGCGATTGTATTATACATAATGAAAGAAAAAGGAGAGTTCCCAGAAAAAAGAAAATGTGTGAAAATCTTCCTATCTAGGCATCAATTATATTCCAATTGGAGTTGAGATCATTTATAGCTTCGACAGATTATTTATTTTTGTAGAATTAACGCGCATCTTGAAGTTGAACGCGTATTTTAGCTATGCAGGAATTAATACACTAGATACACTATAATACACTAGAACATGTATTAGCTATTTTTATATTTCCACTGTTTTCCATTCAAAAATACTTTGTCTCGCAGTACTGCTTCAAAGCAAGTCAGATCCGTTCGCAGCCCATTACGCAAGGCAGGATTCCAGGGGGTTAAAAGAGTTTTCTCAGACGTATTTGTATAGCTATCGTGTTACCCAAGTTGCACATAAACGTAACAATTCTCCGTTCTAGCTTCTGTGGGAACCGGTAAAAATATTCAACAATAAACATTCGATATATTTCACAATACCGTATATCTGTGTCTGTGCCGTTACACATTTAACAACAATAAAAAGTATCAATGCATCGGTAAGAAAAAAAGTACATATATTACGTTTCGCCTAGTAACTATAGCGCGTGCAACACTATCGATTCTATTACTATCTCGCGGTTACGCGTGGTCTCGTGTCGTCCATGCATTTATTTGTAGATTTTCATTCAATCAGTACTGTTAAACGCTAAACGTAACTTACCGACGTCCTTCCCCGACTGCGTTACACGTTTTACCTTGCCTGGCAAATAACAACCAGTTATGGATTAGCTATCGGAGCCGATAAAGATGGGAAAAAGATATTGTACCGCATCATGTTGCCGTCGTACATCTGTAGAACGAGTACGACATTTATTATGCAATCCGTTTCTCGTCTTAGGACATGTTGTACGAACGATTCTGTAACCGCTCCGGTTATCGAGACGATCGAGCATTGATTGTGCCACTGAGCCAGACGTTATTTTAAATGCGAGAAATTGATGTATTTGGCACCTAAAGTGCAGCTGAATCGAGAGTACCCGTGTACGTTTTTTTTCTCTTCCCCTTTTCCGTTTCTTACACGGGACGATTCGATTTCTCAGGTACTTGAAATGATCTTTCGAAGTTGTTTCATAGCTGTCGCAGCAACAGCCGACAACTTAACAGTTGATTTCACCGCGACCTGTTGAATCGATGATAGATTTTTGATACAATCTCAACGATTGTAAGCGTGAATTGTAATCGAAGTTTCTTGTAAATGGCTACCCACACATCGGCGGAGTTTGATACGTGGTTTTGTGTGTTAGTATCGTTAACATGGGTTCTATGACCGACGTGAGCTCTTCGGCGTGATTTGTTGCTTCTTCAGTTGTCGAGTAAATGAATGTACGTCATATGCGTGGTCAGTATTCAATGAACGTAGGTCGTCGACGACGATTACTCATTCGAAAGTATTATCGTTACTTGCCTGACTGTACCGACAGAACCGGCGTTTTTGACAGCGGACAGCGTTCGCGAATTACGCCTGCTGATACGATTTTTATATCAGAGCGGGGTACTTTAGATGATCGAAGGTGATTATCGTATTAATAAACTGTTTTTTTTTATCAGCTATCTGCGTTGGAAATTCATTGAAGGAATTTGATAACTCAAATACGTTCGTTTCGATCTTGTGTAAAAGTTTGTACTGCGTTTTGCATTAATAATGGTTGCGATATAAATAAATTAGGGTGGGAATCGTTTTTATTAATTGCTCAAAAATTGACGAACATGCTTTCTTAAATAAAGCTAACCATAAGTGTAACTCTGTTCACGTTGCCTGTGGATCATTGGGTCATTCAAAAATCGTTATCTTTTCTGCTTATGTTCTATATACGCGTTCACACATATCATTGGCTGATATATTTTATTGAAGGCTGTAACAGATTTACATTTTCTGTTGATTGCTCGGTTATTTAGATTGCTGAATTCGATTTAATGGACTAGTATCTGTGATAAGATAAGCCATGCAGGGAGTGTAGTATTCCTTATATCATAATGAAGAAAATGTTAGAAATAAAAATAACTTGAGGTTCATGCAGAAATACATTACGGTGCTTTCCGTAATTGTAGACATAAGAAAATGTCCCTTTACTCCCATGAATACCATTATACCGTGGGCTGATTAAATTTCAAAATTGTAGAACCATTAAACAATTCTCGAGCCATTCACAGCAAGGTGTCTACCCTAGATACTATAATTTATGTAAATCTGTTTCACATATAGACGAACGTAGATTCGCGGTAGATCGTGATAAAAATCCATAGGAACGAATAAATGTTCATTCAACTGTTCTTCGTTCGATCAGGAGCAAGATGCATTCTCTAGCGCGGTTGCATTTTCGCGAAAAAGGATAAAATAGTCCTTTGGTACCGACCCTATCGAACCACCCATGCACGAACAAACATACGTGAACCAGTTGTGTGGCAGTAGAATGAATGCCTAGTGGTGTACACGTGACCCGAGACCAGCCAATAGGCCGAGGCCCATTCAACATTGCTTTGGCTGCAGTATCGTATCTACTCGGCACATTGTATGTATTCCGAATTTCGAGATAAATCTGATAGCCGATCACGTATCTTCTCATTGAATTTTTCGCGTGAAATTCGTAGAACGTCCCCCGCCATCCGTTGCGCCACCCCCGATCCTCCCTTCTTTTCCCGTCGTATCTTTTATCGATTTGTAGCTTCACCATAGAGCATCGAGAAATCTTCTGTACGTGTTTCCTCGTAGGTGTTCCGTTCGGATTTAATTCATTCTAGCGGAACTGTACCCTTTCCTAGATAAGCCAATTGTATCGTCAGTTTTCTCGTGAAGATACACGCGAGGTAGATAATAGGTATCTCTCTGGTTTGTCGTGCATCATTGCCGGGATTGCACGACTTTTATATTTATACTTATATTTGTACTTATTTATAACCGTTTTATAAAAATCAATATCACTATGTGTCTAAGTTAGGTGCCTTGGTAGTGGACGGATTTTTCTTACTCCAATTGTTAAGCAATTAATTCTCCATTTTATTCGCGTTAATTAAAATGCTTCGGCCATTAACGATAACGCAGGCGTAAATGAAAATATAAATCTTGAAGATGTACATTGAAAGCGATGTTTGGCTGTTTAATATCGATTCGCTTTCTAGACCATTTCCACGGATTTTCAACTTCATTAATTTTATAATACAATCAAGCACCAAACCGGAGTAACTTCCGTAACGCATCAGTGCGCAATATTAATTCCTATACAAATTAACGGAGTGCATTAACTTAATTACTCGTTATTCGTGCCCGATATTGTAGACACTGTAACGCCTGCTTTGTTCATGTTACGGTACTAAAAATTGTAGTGCAATTTCTCGACAAATTATTCACATTGTCATTATTATTAATTTCTGCCCCGGAAGCTACGTTCATCGTTACATCCTCCCCTGACGCATGTCGAATTTCTAAGAAGCCTTTTTCGTGTCTCGTCTGTAGTTAGTGAGAATGCAGACCTATCCACGTGAAGTCCCATAACGAGGTTACGCCATTCATCGACAGCGCACGAAAGTCTATGAAGGGAAATGCAGAAGGGGAGTCGAGTCACTACAAGGTACTCTGCAGTACCTCATTGATGAAGTCTCTACCGGACATATTCCACCTATAACAGAGATTTCAAGTGGAATTTATATATGTAACCGTTTTAAACGACCTTCGAGTAATAGACTTTTAAGTCTTGCGGGCTTGCACTGCGGCAGTAAGATAACAGCGTGTTCGAATGATCGGTGTTTTAGAATTCCTTATCCCGTATTTTATTCATTTAGTATGTATGTACTTCACTGAGGATTGTATTTTATATCGCGTTGCACCCATTTCAATAGGTTTCCAAACGATTCCATTTGATGTTTCACTTGAGGAACGTTTCAAATTCACTTTTGCATATTTAAAGAAAGAACGCTAATATGAGATTGCACAGCAATTATGAATTTATCTTCAAATTGAATTACAAACAATTGACCCTTCTGAACTGTGAAGTTTCAATTAGGGCTATATTGCATTTATTAAAGGAATAAATCACAATTCAACAGTCAAGCCAAGGGCGGAGTAAAGAAACAGTGAAACTACTGGCAATCTGCAACGATTTAGGGAAAGTCTATTTGATTGCCGGGGAAGAAGTCTTCAGAAAAACTGTTCCTACGCCAATGAGATGCACGCACGACGGCGTATGGCTAGGTGTTTGTGTACGCATGCACCGAAGTCTCTCTTTCCGTTTCTTACGCTGTCATGGACGCTTGTGTATGGATTGTGCCCAGGGCTGTAGTGTTGTATCACTTGTGTGAACATTTTACAAATTTTGTATGAAATACAATTGATAGGCATGTACTATTTCTTTGAGAAGCCAACAGTTTTAATTTAAGATTGCATTATGCAAAGTGCAATCATATGACGATACGTCCTAGCATCGGAGTGCAAGGTTACAAGATTGAATTTGACAAAAGGGGAAAAAATTCCTAATCTATTTAAAGTCCATGTATAGTGTAGTATTACTTAGGGGTGTGTTGTTCCTCGTATAAGATAATACTATATATAATGCAATACATACCAGCTTATGTATAATTCATCCCTGTATGGGGCTATGTATGTACATACTTCTGTAGGCAGTGAATATGTATGCACATGCAAGTGTGTGTGACGTATGAGCCTTCTACAAACGCTTACGCACGGGATACGAGGGGCTACTGTTACGCCAGATGTCTACTACGTCTACGAGGCATACGTAGATTTTAATGTATGGTCATGACACTTGACAAAGAGCAAGTGTTTCACTTGGAGATTTTCTAAAAGCCCAGACACACCTTCGATGGTGAACATTTTTTTAATCGTCTTAACATACGATCATTCTTGTGTCATCATCGTGGACGTCGTCGCTTGATTTTCATTTCATTTTTGATCAAAATTCTACCTGTAACGATTTTTATAGACGACCTGCTTTCCTACTTTAGACAGAATGCATAGATTATGAAACGACAATAGTCTTAGATACAATGAAACGACATGAAAACCGTATCTTTGTACTGTTCATACTGATTCGTCTGTTGTATTATTTGAAGGCTTTGAACGATGAATAATGATGTTGACTTAGAAGTTGCTACGTCTAGGCAAGCAGATGATCACCTCTCACTGGCGGTTTGAGTATCTTCGGCAAACATTTGTAGTTTACAAATGCATTCAGAAGAATATAATTATCGGGTTTGTAAATAGCGTAGCTATTTATATCTTGGAATAAGAAAGGATGTTTCATTGTTATCACAGGATATTAATTAATTGCTCCATTTCTTAAGATAATTGTTAGAAGTAGAATGGATAATTTTTCAGTCTTCCCTAAAGATAAAGTCATCGACAAATTAAATAGCTACTATTTATAATTAACATCGAGAAGTGCAAATTACTAAATACTCCAAAATTATTGTATAACTGCTTTTTGGTATATATAAATAATTTTATGGAGCAGAAGATTCTTATCCTTTTTCCTACAAAACACTTCGTTTTTTTTTTATAAAACACGTTTATAGTACTCGCGCATAATGAACGCATGCACTTCAAACTTTATCAAACTATCGATCATTACTTAATACCAATGAATTAGTATGCGCTGTTTGTTCGTTAAAGGGTAGGTCGAAATTACATACGGAGAACACCAAGAATAGAATTTCTTGTCCCTATATTATGGAACTTCAGATAACACATTTAATCGTATTCGATGCGAGGGATGACGGTAACGTTTTATTGGTCATTGCAGAGTAATAATTTTTTTATATAAATATGTAAAAATGTTTTAACGAACATTTACATTTATAAATACTTTTAAATGCACATTACTTTGGGGTCAACAATATTTTCGCATCCTTATAACTTTCTGAAGTGTCCATTCACCTCCGATCTCTATACCCGAACATTCATATTGAACTTTTCGCATGAAAATATAAAGGTACAAGGCAAGAAATGTTTTCGCGGCTATTTACGGACTGGAATATTTTTCATAAACGTTTTACAATGCCGTATATTCGAAGCAGTGCGTGAAAACGTGTTTACAGAGGTAAAACGTAAGGGAATGTCAGAAAGCCAAGCGAAGCGTTATCGATGTTGCATTAAGTTAACTCGAAAACATAATGCACCGTTCCTTAAAACGAACGACAGAGGAACAAACACATCGAGAAATTCCTTGGAACGAAGAAGGCGGTAGGAACGTGAACCCACGGGTCCGCGGGGAGCGTGACGACGGTCCTGAGGCTACAGTCCGACGGCGCTGTGGCGCTTGCTAGTGTGCGTAGGTGTGTGCTCCGGGTTAGAGGCTTCTACACGTACGAGTTGGCTCGTTCTGTGAGAGATCGTTTTGTACAGTAGACTCGTTAGTGTGTGAGTAAGGCAGCGTGAGTCCGTGAAGAAGCACAGGCTCTGTATGAGTGAAGTAGCGGCTGTCAGTGAGTGCGCGCGCGCCGTCCCGGCTGGTTCGAACCGTTCAGTGGTGTGTACACCGCCATACGCGTGTATATGCTGTACGCGGTCGACAAGATATGAAGTAAAGGCGGCGGAGGAGGAGGAGGAGACGAAGGTGTAGTAGCGATGGTAGCGACGCGGTAGTGGTGGTAGTAGGAGTAGTACAGCGGATAACTGTGTGCGTGTTGCCTGCTCGGTTATATGGCTCGACAAGTCGCAGCCAGTTCAGTTGAGCAACTGAGCCTGAGTCCATACGTGTGCATGTGACGAGAAAAAGCGAGGCGGAAAGAAAGGGAGAGAGAGAGAGAGAGAGAGAGGTCGCGTGTGGTTCGAGTGAAAAAGAAAGAGAAAGCCGACTACGAAACACGTATACTCGAGAGGAAAGATGTCAATAATTCGGTGGTACGATGCTTCGCGTTTTTATGAACTATGTTAAATAAGAATAGCGTAGAGCGTGCGCTGGTGACGACGTCATGATCGTGTCGTGGTATTGTAGTCGCCATCTCCTCCCGGTTGGTCGGTCGGTCTACTGTGACGGATTTTCATGACGCGAGTGCACGCGCATTCGCTCGAACGAGCCGACGAAAATTACAGCAGTGGCAAGGGCAGCGCAAGCCCAGGTCGTTGTGGCGCGGTGCCGATGCTTGTTCCCGGGAATTTGTGTCGATTCTTACGTTCATCGTGAATACTCACTGTGTAGGTGACACGGTAGAGCGGCGATCTACGAGACCACGACGACAACAGAGCCACACCAACGGCGGCATTCACAGCCCTGGTGTATATATGCGTTGCTACGCGTGCGCGTGTGAAGTCGCTCCGCGAGAATGTCTTTTGTGTGCGTGCTATTCGTTTGCTCGCTCGCTCGCGCCCGCTTGTGAGCTTCCTTGTGGGACACAGTTGCGTGCGGAACATGTGTGCGTGTGCCAGTGTATGTGCATGCATGCACGTGCGCGCCTCTTGCATTGTGTGTCAGTGACTCTTCATGCTCATGGTGGAAGTAAGCGAGGTAGTTTCATCGCTGTCACGAGCATCCACTACCTGCCCTAGGAGTCTTACTATACGACGCCTATATCGTCTCTCGTCTATTTATACGACGACCATACACGTCTCGTACTTACCTCTCCTCCCTCACATTTTTGCAGTCGCTCCTTTAATCCTCTCTTTCTCTTTACCCCTTTCCATCTTCTTCCTTCTTTTTCTCTCGCTCTTTCGCCCTTTCTTTCTTATAATTTCTCTGTCCTTTCTTTCTCTTTCTCCGTCTCGCTCGCCCGCTCACCTACTCACGCGTTCTGTCTCTTTCTCTCTCTTACGTTCATTCCGCTGCCCCACCAGGTTTCCCCTTTCGTATCGGCTCCCTTTCTCCCGTCTCCCTCCTCGCGTCTTTCTCTTCTTCGGTCTCTTCCCTCGCCTCGTGACGACATCCGCGAACGAGCAAGCGACTCGGCTCGACTCGAGGCGACTCGAGCCGAGAGAGCCGCGCGCCGGAGTCCGTCGTACACCCTCGTATCCGTACTTACGTACACGCGGAATGTGCTGCCAGGAATTCTCTCTCACAATGGATTTATTGTGTTAGTGAGTAACAGCGGCGTGTGCGCGATAGTATACCGTGAGTGAGAGACGACCAGAACGTCGAGGACGAGAACGACGACTACGGACTACGACTACGGCTACGACGAACAGAAAGAACGTGCGCGTCCGGCTTAACTCACGAGTCAAGATGGAGCTAGTAGACGTAGTACGTGAATTTCGCGAATTCGTTGCGATTTTTAGTAAGAATAGTGTCTAGTGGCTCTAGTATAGACCGTGTAAAAACCGCTGTCGCGATTACTCCGATCGTTTATGTTGTGCGGCACTCGGATTTCTTACTCATTCTCGCGGTATTTTCGCGTTTCTAGTTCGCGCTGCGTTTATACATTTTCCATAACACATTTTGGTGTCCCCTTTATTTCGTTAATCGTTTCGTAGTCTAGACTCTGCGCTTTCATAACCTTTCGCGTTCCGTTACTCGTACATACGCGGTTCCACGATGAATTTCATCGGTCTTACTTACAGTATATACGATATATACGTGCACACCTACGGCCCTTTACCTTTTATCGTGCCTGTCGAGGTTATCGTAAAGTGTTTTTGTGCAATTTGTTGAATGCATTTCCAGAACCTAGACGATAGTGTTGGTACGTAATATACATTGGCTTTGCGCGGTACGATTGATCATGCTGCGACGAAGCTACCTGAATGGAAAGTAACTCTCTCGGTGACTCGGGATAATAATTAAGCAAGATGGTTCTGTGCGCACAAAAGAGCTGTAAACGCAACCAGCGGCGAAGGATTATCAGTTCGCTGTAATCCTTAATGGTGGCAAACCCCCTAGTAAGTGTTGTGCATCTTATTCGTTTATAATTTATACTTGCCAGGGAAGATATATTTTCTCGTACATGGACACGTTATACATATATTTGCCCGTAGTAAAATGCCATGCGACGCGCAATGGAAGCACGTTGTAATGTACAGGGAATTTGTGTGGCACTTTTTTACAGAAGCATCTGTATATCAAAATGTACTAAGTACACCGTTAATCAGATTCCATGTTGCTCCAATTTTGATTCTTCGTGGAAAGTGTTATTTATCTGCCTTTATCTGAAAAAAGAAATATTAACATAAAATAGTTAAAATAAACCTATGCACCAATTCGGTGCTATTTCTGCATTTTCAATCACGCTTTACCACCAAATTAGTACATTGCTGTTACTATGTTTTACTGCACCACGCATGGCTTCTTCCTTTATATGATTACATTAGCATTTCCATTTATATTCTTATCTACCAATGCGTATTATTTATCGTTACTACAATGGACCAAAGATCGTGTTGACAGACATCGTTGGCAAACGGCATCCCATCGCGTTTAATGCAATTTAGATAATTTCGACCGACTCCCTTATTTCTTACGAGAAACAATAGGCGACCGAAGGCGTTTCTCTATTTACACAAGAAACAATTTGCCACTAGTTAGCTGGACTTTCACGGTTCAGATATGTACTTACATCCTGTATAGAATTGTATGAATTACCCGTTAATTGACTGGCTCCAATATGATGAGAAGAGAGGAAAGGACATTACGATATGCACCAACCGCGATTCGTAATGATCGCATCCCGATATCTGCACGCCTTTATCCGTGATAGTTTTAAAGAAGCTCTCGATAGTCTCTTGATCAATCGCTGTTGGTGCAATTAGTTTCGTCCTATTTCGAGGGACACATGTATATTCTGATCTAAAAGCGAGCATAAGTTCAAAGTTGATTCACACAATTGCCGATAAGACTGTAGTAATGCACACGTGCATCGATTTCATTCTTCCGCACAATTCTTTGGTTACTTAACCTGATGCTCCAATATGTTTCAATCGGATGGGCTTTCGTTCATGTGACGAAATTCCTTTGGTAATTGCATTCACATTTTTTTTTTCACGTATTTGCGACCTTCATAAACGTCTCACGTTTCACCTACATATGCATTATTCGCGAAGATTCGTGGCAAAATGAAATGTTATGTTGCGGGACGCCAAGATAGCAGGATGTAATCGTGTTACATCATTTTTACGAAGCGATTAACTCGCCTCAGTGAACGATTGATTTTGATCAGATTTTGATACAATTACGATATTATTGTCCTCGCCGTGCGTGAATATATCTTTATTATTTATTGGAGTACGATAAGGGACGAGTCAAATGAAATGAAACATATAATGTACGTTTTCATTGGCATCCATATATAGTGTGCAGTATATTTTTAATATTCATTTAGAACATTTTGAAATATGTGCCATAAAATCGTATTAAATACGGATTACTTTTACTGCACTCAAAGAAGGAAGACTTTTAGGAATAGAGTAAGAAATTGTCAAGGTATATGAATGAGTACACTAACACGGATATCTGTAATTAAGTTACAAGCTTAAGTGTTATCGGAGAGCTATATAATAATTAGTTTCAGTAAATATAAGAAATATCTGTCCGCTAATTAATAACTACTTTTCCGGTACAATGAGTGTCTATGTATAAAGGGTACAATGGAGATTATAATACACTTGTTAAAATTTTGCAGGGCAATAATATTAACGGTTAAATGAATTATTTAGTTTGCGTGTGTTCCATGAGATACATTTTCTTTAATTGCGGTTGGCAGCCAAAGCTAGTGGTCTTATGCAGTTGGTTTTTAGAAAAACAACGTGATGTTACCGCAGGATAAGATATAAACACGAAGTTAATTTATCAGTGTAATTTTAAGGCAGGAAACAAAACTTTGAGTTTTAAAGCTTTACTGCGTACACAACTGTTACATTATTTCTTTTCCTTTGCAGGCTTGTTCGAAAGAGTGAGATTTCTTTGCACCGTAATTGTTTTTCAACCCTTCCAAAATCAATCAGATATTTCACAAAAGATTATTCCTCGAAAACGCTGTACAAGGTAAAAAAATTACTTAAAGAAATTGAGACCTAAATTCTTGGAATGAATGACAAATTTTCTATTCCTATACATTTTTTTACGAAATTTTTGCGCCTATCCTTAACAGAATTACAGATTACAGAATCTATTACAGAAAATAAAATGGATTTTCCTTTGTTAACTCTTCTTGTTATTTGCAATAACCTGGCAGGCTTCATAGAAATAAGAGGGCTAAGAAAATCTTATACTCCTATCGTTTATACTCGTGCACTGTACATTTTGCTATTAAACACGACTCCCTACAGTATACGCAAACAATGAAAACGGGGAAGGGGAATCCTTGTACTATAAATGTTTCAGTAATTTCAATAATTTCGTACCCTTATCTCCTCCAACTGGGAATAAATCGATTATCGTAAGTACTCGTGAATAAAGTATCGCGTTTGATAAAAGGGATTCCATGAAACATTGGAATGTTTCGTGGCAAGGAAAGATGTCCACTGCTGTTATGATATTATTTCACAAGGACTCGTTGTTTTAAACCACGAATAAAACAAGCATCAACATCGTTTATGCTTTTAAAGAAAATCGTGCTTGAATATACGTTGATAGCGCGAAAAAAGTCGGTATCTTCGTTGCGCGGGTCACGATAAGACTGTGCTGCTTAATGATTTTTGAAGCCGGCTGCAACACATTTATATTTATTACGTTATCTCCGTTTTCTGTTCCGACACCGTCTAAAACATCTGCTTCGCCAATGTATTTTCACAGATTGTTTACACTGGCCGAACTGATGTACTCACGTAGCTGTAATCGGATTAAAAAATCTGCGATTTTTTTTCTGCCAATTATATCGTTCCAAAGGGGAGAATGTCATGGTTCACGAGGATTCACATTATACGCGAAGAATCCTTATCAGTTTTATGTTATCAGCCGTTGATAAACGCACGAAACGTATGCTATTCTTCCGGACTGTAAATCCTAAATATCTGTAATCAATTATTCAATTAGTCGGAATAATTATCTTGAAGCTTACGTAACGAACGAGATTAATAATTAATAAGATCAGAGATCGTTGTAACTTGCTCTCCGCCGTTGCGTCTCGAAGACGGAGCTGTTATTCACGATCGTTTGAACGGATCTTGAAAATATTCAAAATTTGCATGCTTTCTAAGCCCGGTGTCTCGTGTGATTGCCTAAACTGTCCCGACTGGATTTGAGCATTATAGTTGTTCTTTTTACTTCACAAATCTGTGTATGTCGTTCTATTGGTCCCAAAAGTTGTTTAGATTTTTCAATGAATTGTGAACGTAATGTGTAAAATTTATGTGTCCCTCATAGCTTGCCAGTAATTATTAAATTTAAGTGATTAGAAATATTAAAAAATAATATCTTCCCTAACTTGCTGGTAAAGTTTTTCAATGACGTAGAAGAATTATTTTCCAAGGCGAAGATTACTCATGTACCTTTCATTTTGTGATCGTTTAGACAATATTTTTTACGACTTAAACCATTTTCGTAAGAATCTCTTATGCATGATAATATTCGTGGTATCTAAATTTCTTTAGTCTGGGAGGTATAATCATCGGGTTTCCTTTATGGTATTAACTCCAAACATTTCGAGCACACATTAATCCCTTAATTGCATTGCAGTAAAACGCGGTGTATTTCACTGAAAATATATATTAAACACTTTCGAACAATTTCAACGTTCGACGGCATACATGCAGTACTGATTCGTGCAAGTAGCAATCGGTTTCTTTTATCTCTCTTATAGTGCATAACTCGAAAGGAATTACAATAAGAACTACTATCTTCCATCAAAGTAACAGATTTTTACCGCTCCAACAATAATCCACACAACAACGAATTCCTCCCAGCTATTACTTTATTAACCACTTCATTTACAATCGCATTACATAATTCGTCTTCGCTTTGAAACGCCTAATAAGCCCATCAAAATCGTGCAACAAAATTGCGTATCCACTTGCATCAATGCTAAGACCCTCGATTATTTAGCTTTCCATTGGAAATTCCAGTAAGACAGCATTTTTAAAGAATTTAATCAGCATACGTCCACGCAACAACGTACACTCGCCCACAATGCAGGCGTATTTTCATACGAATAGGATAATTTCCTTGCACGAGGCAGCCATTTCAGGGGCTGCTCATTGATATATGAAAATATCGCAGTAGTACGTGGCGCGATACAGCAACAATGAACACGATGGCATACAAAAAGCTTTGAACATATTTTATTAATAGTGTCGTTATCGCGTGCAATGCATACAATTCTAAGCTTGCCCACTTGCTATGCGCGCATTTATTTTCCAACGCTCTCTATTCAGGTCTATACGTTGGTTAATTCGATGCCACGGTGCACTCGCTCGACGTTGCATACACAGATACCAGGATTTCTTAGCCCGGGCGTCGTCGATGGAACCGGGCGATACGTTATCGTCAAGTTTCTTGCCGGAGCGTCGTGTTAATGACTTTTCTTCTCGCGCAGTGTCGTTGCATATTTTCAAGCGATATCGATAAGCAGAGACCACCCGCCCCCCTCCGACTTATGTCACATTCCTTTTATCGTGGCCCCCGTCGTTCTCCTTCGGCCGGGGCTCAATGCTGACCCTATTGCCTTTGTAGTTTAACTCCACGACCTCTGGCGACATCGTAATAAATATTGAACTACCGTGCTCCACTCGAGAACCTGCCCTACGCTTAAACAACCGTGGTCGTCTCGCACGCGCCTTTATTTGATCACGTACTATGCACGCGTTCTCGTTGCTTGCGTCGCATTCGATGCAGCAATACCACCGCCACTAATACCGCGTTTCTGATTCCGCTTGTGTCTTTTGAATACTGTCCGCTCGTACGGGTCGTTTGAATAGCCGCATGGAACGGAGTGTACGTACGCCTCTGTTCTATTCGAATCGAGTATGGTGCGGCATAGAACAGCGATTTTCAATCATTATTTTATATCTCACGGCGCGTGTAAACTGATATTAAAACTCGACGGCATGCAGCAAATTTTGTTGCCGATTTCACCGAAAGGTATACAATTTTGACCGGTTAATAACAAGAAATAATACTCTATTTTTCGTTTTGTAAATCTTGGACACACTTGCTGGCCTCTCCCGGCGTACTGGTTGAAAATCGCTGGTAAAGTGTTGCACGATTTTTTGGCGTGCTTTTTTTAGGATTAGACGGGAGGAACTTTTTTCGTATGGAAGTATAACTTTTTGCGGTGATGATTGTGTTTTAGTACTTCGTTATGTGTATATTGGAGATATGGGGGTTGTACTCCAAAATAGGATTTCTTAACCTTGTTAAAAGATGAAGGGGATGAAGTTGTAATTTGTATTATCCAACTGTGAATGAGTTTATTAGGTTTCCCAATAAAAACGAAAACGTTAGCTGATACTTGTATTGATTTTTGCATTAATAAACGATTAATTTCAGTACAGATAGCTCTTTCATATTTTTATACAGAAATATTTCTCGCAGCATAGTGTTATTTGTACTATAATTTATACGAATTATATCTGAATTTCTGTACTCGTATCTCTTCGTAAAAATGGTTTCCCAATAATTGGTAGAAAATTTTCGAGGCAACGCAGAAATCGCGATTTCAAATAAGAACCGCATTCGTCTGCGAATCCTATTGATAAATAAATGGAGACGTCCAGCTTTCAGCATGCATCGCGGCGGCAATAGAAAGAAATGAAAAACCATGAAACGAAACACGGCTAACTAGCTCGCTCTTTAATCGATTCGAGTAGAACGGAACTAAGCGCCGCGTTAGAAGAGAGTCCGTACAAAAGGGAATTGCACCAACAATGATCGAGATTATTTGAATTTCAATGGCACGTATCTTTCCGATCGACGGCTTCGACTTACGCCACTGGTCTATCCGGTACACAAAGCGGTGCTGGCTGTGTGCACACGCGATGCAACTTAATTTCCACACAAACGTTTCGTGCCCGCCTGGGTTCTCGCGGAAAATCGTGACGTCACATCGGAGTGGCTCGTCCACACTACCTGGTGTGTGTCAGTCAATCTGTTTATGGAAGGAGGAGGGTGCCTTCTCGCGTGTAACTCGATTGCGGCTCGTTGGTGAACCCTCGAGTTGCCATTCTGGCTCTGGTAATACACTTTCTGCTATAACGTACTCCGGAATGTTAGCACCGTCTCCCTCTCCGCCTCAGACATTCGGTACTCGTGTGAATAATTTCAGTCAGCATGCATACTCTCCGCATCGGCTTGAATTAACCGATCGATACGGCCTCATCGATTTGCCCGATCGCAAAGTTTTTCATCGGAACCGCGACTTCCCCTTTCTCGCGGCACGTCCCGATGATGAAACGCTATTCCTGCCCATGCGATGAATCGAAACGGTCGATGGTATCAACATTCATTCTTCGCGTGCTACCAGACTCGACGTAACGACACACACAAAACGTGTTAAATGGGCCCCCGCGTTCGGCATATGTATTCAGACACACGACGGGGCTGGACATTCGTAATTAGATTAACGCAGGTGAGCGAACACCCGGGACGCGAAAATAATCGTTATCGGGTTAGCGTATTTTTACTCGGCTAAGCTGCGGTTATTGATTTTAGTTAAATGGGGACCACTTGAATTTTTGAAGTACATGGCTAAGCGGAACTTGAATACAGATCGATGTATAATTCAGATATCTTTATCGTTCCCGTGGTACTCCATAGGGAATGTACACGCCTGTTTACGCCAGTGCACGCTAATTGATTCGTAAAACTCGATCGATTCCATTCAGCTTGAAATAGCGTTGCGTATCTTCGTCATCGCTGTACCGTGTTACGTTCCGCGAGAATTTACGATCGCGAACGATCGATTGCATAAGCGAGGCTGCCGTTCTACATTGTTGGAAATCATCCGAGATACTTGTTCCTTAAGATCAATTATTAGTTGCTCCCCTCGTTGAAGTGATATAATAAAAGATGCAATGGTTCACGGTTTGTAAAGGCTCTAAATTAACTTCGAACGTCTGTCGAGGTTTTTTTTTCAACAGGGAGCCTCTTTTCTCCGATGCATTTTTTTCACAACTTATTCATCGACTTTTCAGACCAGTTTTGTCACCATCCTACTTCTGTTCGTTCGCTTCATTGGTGACTAAAAGTGACTGTCTACGGAATAGTTCCCATCTTGCCCCAAATGTCATACTGACATAAGTTCAATGATAATAATTTAATTTGTTTGCGAGTAATCCCCACACCTATAAAAATCAATACTTTACGGAACTGTCCAATCGATAATGTTATAGAATTACTATAATTATCAATTGTACCTTACATGCTGAAGTTTCAAAGATGACACCGAAAAGTAGCTATTTCACGCACAAGGCTTATAAAGCTGACTAATATCGATGGTGTTGTACGAATTTTAAATGCTTTTTTATATTTAAATGTTTTTCGCATAAGTAAATAAGCGCATACTTTCCCCTACAACTTGTACCTTCATTGAACGGTGGAGGTGGTACGGCACAATAGGCTTGTTACCTTGGGAAGATACATATACATATTTGTTTTAGCGTAGGCATACGTACAGTGTACCGTTGAAACATTAAAGGGTAATATCATGCTGTTATAGGCCTGGAAATTTATGGACACCTTGTTAAAAAGCTTATAAATGTCACTTAACAGGCTGTACATACTGTTTCCCTTTCTCTGCTATTGGCATTTTCGTGCACAGTGTTCAAACGAAATTTTTATTAAACGTGCACAAAGGAATGGGCGGTGTATTTAATACGGCAGGTATTTTTCTGTATTATTCAGTCTTGTAATGGGGAAACTTCAATGCTTCGTACGTGTTCATGGTGCGCTTCATTAGGTTCTGCTATAGCAGCTTAGAATAATTTATCGACCACATAAATAATAAACAGTTTTAGTTGCAAATCCAGGTAACTACATTGCTGATAGTGTATCGTTGTGATATTAATTCGATATTTAGGTAACATCAGGCACTCAATTGAAACAGTTTTGATTTTATCAAGAAGAACCACGAACATTCCTCTTCTGTATAACTAAAAAGAGTTTGCTAGAAAACAGAATTTCACAGCAGCCACAAATACGTTTAACTAGTACAATTCTGGGAAAGATCGAGTGCAATCGACTCAGTTGCGGGAACGGTGACTGCATTTTTCGAGCAGCCATGCATTCCAGCGATACTATTATCTTTAGAACACGCCGGAAGTAGCACCATGCTTGTGTGTAGGCACAAGAGTTGCCCAAGAGTACGTTCTTTGCCGTCTCGATGCTGTGCCAAATGTCATATTCGCGTGCAAATATTATATAAAAGATTCGCGCTCATCGTACCGGGTGGAACAAGCGGACGACAAGACGAAGAAATTATTGGGTTGGCAAGAAAGTAATTTCGGTTTGCACAAATGGTTAAGCGTTATGTTTGTTTTGTTATTCTTCTGTCAATGTTATAATTTTGTTCTTTTGAGATTTGGTAGTTGACACATTTAGGTTACTATAGAAACAAATTCCGTGTAATTTTGTTTACAACTGTTAGTTTACGGTCAATTTTAACATGGAGTGCAAAAATGAGCATTTTCGATATTTTCCTTTTTTATTTTCATAAAGGCAGGAAAGCGGCTGAGGCTCGCAAAGAGATATGTGAAGTTTATGGTGTTGATTGCTTAACAGAACGCACATGTCAGAATTGGTTTAAAAAATTTCGTTCTGGAGATTTTTCACTTAAAGACGACCAACATTCTGATCGACCTTCTTAAGTTGATAATGACAAAATGCAAGTTACAACTAAATCGAATCGTCATATAAGTGTGCGGGACATTGCTAAAAGGTTAAATGTATCGCACACAACAATCGAAATTGTATAGAAAAAATTGAGTTTTATTTCACACTTAAAAACCGAAATTACTTTCTTGCCAACCCAATATTTCTATCGAAGCATAGCAGACGCCCCGGGTAAAACGATTTACGACCGAAATCTGATTTATTGCCACGATTAACGATACACGCGGATCCGTTCTATTCGATATCCAAAAGTTGTAATACTTCCATCCGCATTTTCTTGGACCGGGGGAACGGAAAATTTGTGCCATCACTTTGTCACCTTTCCCGTCATACCTCTTACATGAAATTACGATCCTTGCGTTTATAAGGCATGAAACGAGGCGTCATTGGAATGGAATACTTCCCGTTGAATTTTAATTTTGCAAACAATAATAAAGATATTATTGCCTAGCACTATTCCTTGGCGAACGACTAACCTTCGTTTTTTTATACATCGTTCTGTATTTATGAACTAATGATAGTACACTTCTTGCGTGACGTTAGTAGGTGTAAACGCGCTTTTATTTCCCTTGCTCGCTCAGTTTTAACGGTTCGCGTTAAAATTGGGTGCTACTATTTTTACTCTTCGTCTTTGCCCTTTGCGGGGTACAGAAGCTGTTACTCTAGCAATATTTAACTCGGTGCTACAAATTTGGAACGGGCATTGTTTGCGAATAAACCAGGTTGGCGCTTATAAATGTGCTTTGTTATGTTTGATAAAGGCGGTGACTTACAGTGCGCACGAAAACGTACGTTCGGCCTATAGAAAATAATATTCTTCATCTTCGGGGCATTTAGCATATTTACACAATCGATGTACGAACAGAGTTCACGACGACTGTCAGTATACGTTGTAATAATATGACAAATCATTGGACGCAAGTGGCACACTTTTATGTCGCATGCGATCAAGGTTTCGTGAAATTTTAATGATCGAACGTCAGCTACTCAATAAGGGATAAATTTAGTAATTGATGTAATTTATGTGGCGTGGTTCGCCGACTACGATGCCCATCGATAATCAATCGTTACCGTGCATTCGGTTTACTCTTACGAGTGCAGTTACGAATGCAGTTTCTTCAATAAGAGCGCAACATTTGTAACGATAATAATCTGTTCACTTAAGCAATCCATCGGTGTATCACGTTTTATCTGAAAAAATCCGCTTCAATGCGGATCGAGGCTTTCGATTCACCTGTTACTAATCTCCCCATTGACTCGTGCCTGAATCGATCATCTATACCGATCGCGCTTTTATCGCGTACTCTCAAGGCCAGCCGGGCGAACGTTAAAGAAATGAAGAGAGAAAAGAACACCACATTATCTTGCGTATCTCGAGAGCGTGTACAGAGAAGCTTACCGCTATTGAAACAATCGTGGCGAAACCGCGCGGGGTCTCTCCTTGCCCGTTAGGGCGATATCAGCTGAGAAAGCAGGTGTTCCAGAAGACAGAGAGATAGGGATGTGCAACAATGGCTTAGGAAACGAATAGACGAACAATTGTCACGGAGGATCCCCGCCTTTCTACCTGCCACGGCGTAGTAGTACCGCCGTATATCTGATTTATGTTCTTACTAACTGAGGCCGCACCCCAACCCCTCTAGTCCTGCGCCCCATTGTGGCCAGGGTGCCTCGTAGGCCGACCGACAGGCCACGTATACAATATTCGCGCGACGATTTGCCTTCCTTTCATTCAGGCCATTCAGCATAGAATGAAGGGCCAGGGGGGGAGAGAGATATAGAGTGAGCGAGAGGGGGGCGGGAGAGGGAAGGAGAGACAAGAAGGGAAAAAAGGAGAAGGAAAGAGAGGTAGGGGCACAGGTATCGGTTACAAGTTGTTAAGGCCCGTTAAAAGGAAAGCTCCTCGGGGGCCTTGCGAATGAACGGCAG
This sequence comes from Nomada ferruginata, assembly GCA_963583965.1. Classification (NCBI taxonomy): domain Eukaryota; kingdom Metazoa; phylum Arthropoda; class Insecta; order Hymenoptera; family Apidae; genus Nomada; species Nomada ferruginata. The sequence goes on from OY757216.1 coordinate 18,019,586, forward strand.
ACCCGCGGGTGGTATACTACTGACGGTGATGGCCGGGGGTATCATCCACTGTTTTCTTTTTCACGCGTAATTCGTGTAGCCGATACGCTGCCGTCTTTCAAAGCGAAGGAACCCTCCTCTCGACTCCGCTCTAAAGTCAGGAAACTAATACCGGGGCTATAATACGCCGGGGACACGACGGTGTACCGTACTTGAACTTGAATGGCACCTGTGCGCCGGCACCTTGTTTCCGGCATAGACACGGGGAAAAGTATCGGTTGCAGGCTCGCCATTTTCCGAGGACGGGGTATTTCAACGAGGTGACATGACACCTTGCAGCCGTAATTCCGATCGCACACAAAGGTGGACAATGCGAGGGAAGTTATAGAGATGAGTTTGCAATGACGAAGCAAGTGAGCATTGTCGCTTTTGGTCCGTGAGCTGTGTATTATTATAGATAGCAGGCTTTCGCAGGTGCACATTTAGAACTTGCTTGGCGTCTCGATTATATTTCGTAGTTACGTTTTGCTTCCGTTTTATGGATGTCGGAATGATTTTGGAGCAGGGGCGGGACAGCGGGACAAATTGAAAAGATCGACGTACATATTTTCTATTCCGTCGTACGAATATCTTCACGCACTTGATTATTCCAGTACCAATTTCATACGCGAGATCAACGCGAGAGATTTTTTCTTAGTGCGTGGACATTTCGAGAGTAACCTAGCGAGTTTATTTATTTTAGCAAGCCATTCGTGACGAAATGCGAGCGTTTATTCAGTAATGGATATGCAAATATGTCGGAAATGATCGGAGAATCCTGCCAGGGTTAACGTATTTATCGAATGATTATAATCGCACCGTGCTTCGGATAACAACAGCATTTATCATGATGCTGATGACACGATATAATGATTCATTACATACTCCATTTGCAATCTTCCTCGAAAAGAAGAATTATCTCATCGAATAACGTTATCTAAGAAATAAATGTATCTAATCTCTGGTGCGTATTGCACCATGAATATTACAATGGCCAGAGCTTCCGAATGTTGAACTTACATTTCCGCTGTTTGCGTTGCGGTAATTATTGAGAAACCCATCGAGGAGGCCCGACGCATGAAATTACGAATAGAAAGCTGCCGGCAAACAAACGAGCCACCGCGTAGTAGAAATTGATTAATTCTCGTTGGATGGTATAATGTTATGATCGCGATAAATTAAAGTGGAAACGATTTTTTCCCCCTTTTTTCTTCGCCTCGGCCACGATTGTTGCACAGTGGGAAAGCGGCCCGCTAATAAAGACGTTGCGCAAAGCAACTTTTTGCATAATACGCGGCGTATCGCGTGGGCATTCGGATTTCCACGTGTTCTGGAGTACACCGTGTGTGTCGAAACCCGTGCCAGTGTGCACTCCGCTTTTCGAATTTCCACAATCTTGCGGAACATCTGACTGACATTTCAGAAATATATGTATGCGCACTCGTTTCGTCCATTGTATGCGGAATTTCATGTTGCGCACTCGTCAATTGTTTCAGCCTACTCCGTTTCCCCTCTTGCTTTTTTGTCTCTCTCTTTTTTTTTCATTAATGAAAATTAGATCATTACAACTCGGTAATGCGCCGATCGGTGTAACATTCGTAACGTATAAATTGCACGAAGCGTTCGACCGTGTAGAATTAAAATCCTCGGTGATATTCGAGTGTTTTGTAGACGTTTACGTTTTCGTCGTTAATTTAATTACGTTCGGAAATGTAATTCACCGAGTACACATGTTTTCCTCCACGCATCGCGTGCACCCTACTCTAATTGAATTAGAACGGTATTTTCGGTGGGCTTTTTTTCTCTCGATCGCCATTGGGGTGACTCCGTCCCTTGGTTGTCTTTGCTAAAGAAGTCTCCTGTTTTGACAATATCGAATGACTGGTAACGCGACACGCGGCTGATATCGACGTAAACAAGTACGCCAAAGAGATGTCTGAAAGTTCTTTAGACTTTACTTTCGACGTGACGTTTTTTTCCCCGCTTCTTTTTTCCACCTTTTGTATTCATTTCCTGGAAATAGTGGCAATGAGACGAGGAGGTATTAAACGGGTTCACCGATATCAGCCTTATCTTTGCTCATTGATATCGATTATGTAAGTTCGCCACATTAGTGAATTATTTATTAATTTGTTTAACCGCCGCCGGAGGGATCGTTCGGATACAGGAATACGGAGCGCGTTCTTTTGTTTCCTTTTGTTCGCAACATCGTGGGCACGCGTGCACTACATTTTACAGCACTGCGGCTATACAACAATTAGAAACCCACTTTTATCATATTACTCACACACGATGACTCATTTCTACCTTGATGGTAGCAAGTTAATTTTAACGATACACTCGTGTACCACCAGTGTGGCGAATTCGCTGATCTTACGCGTGTAACAATATTATTCAAATGATCGATGATTACAGGCTTTTTCCTCCGATGGTTCCTACAGGTTTTAACATAACAATTGTTTTTTTCTTCTTCGTCTGAACCTTCCGTCACGTCGGGTATCAGGTTTCGATGGTAAAACTACCGTGTTTATAATAGAGATACATATCGGCGAAAAAGTTTTAGATAATAACATAGTATCCGCTCGAATAGTTTCTATTTACGGCGAGCGACTTAGTCGAGATAAAATACATTGAAGTTTTCATTAATCAGCGATAAGTGGCTACTTTACGGTCACAGTTTTCCACGTGTAACAGTTTCATTGAACAGGCCGCCGTGTAATTGACGAAATTCGTGCCCTTTAAACGAACACGCGTCGACACGTAGCAAAGATGGCATCGCGGAGGAGTCCATGTTCCATAGCGAGGTCGGGACAATGAGAAATCCGTATTTGCGCAGCATCTGAACGATCGAAGATAACGGTCAAAGAGCAGGGCCGGGAAAGATTTCCTTCGTCGAGGGAAACGACCCAAGCGAAGATGGGACGATTAATGATTCGTATGGAAATGGACAAGTTCAGCTCGGACAGTGGTACTATCTTCCCAGCGTCACGTAACAGGTTTTGAATTTCGTCCCGGTACACATGTAGACATTCGGCCACCCTCGCGTGTATACCTGTAAACGCGCCTCCGCAGCGTATACCGGGCCCGTGGAACAGAGAGAAGAAGAGGAAAGAGGAGTACAGAGTGCGAAGGAGAGAAGCGTGAAAGGTATAGAGAGGGAGAAGGAGAAAGAATACGTTGGTAGAGGGGGCGAAAGAGGCAGAAAGAGAGAGAGATAGTAAGAGTCGGCCGACACGACACAATGGCGGAGAGTTTCGGAGCAGGCAAGGCAGGCAACGTGAGTCAGCCGCGTGGTAGGGAGTAGCGAGGTTAGTGCATTCCCCCTTAGTCCTTTACCCACACTACGGTGATCAGGAGAGCGTTGTTTTCCTCCGAGAAACCCGGGCCACGGGGCGAACTCGGCTCAGTGTCAGTACAGCGATCGCGTCGAAGGTGGAAGGACGCGGAGAAGCGTGGTAACATCACTCTCTTTCTTTCTATTCCTCTTGTTCTTTTTCCTATCTCCTTCCCTGTATTCTCTCCCCCCTGTTTGTACCATCTCGCTCGTTTCGAACCGTGAGATAAGAACGTCACGCATACGCGTTTTATCCTTGTCCCGTGACAGGGGGCGAGCGTTGTATCCTCTTCATCTCCTCGGTTCTGTGTCCTCTTGATCGTTTTTTCCTATATGCAGAGACGCGATTGGGGTAGACGTACTACTGTTGGTCGCGGCTGTGCGCTGCTACTCGTGATTTACAATCGATACGCGAGATCGACTTTGTCTCACCTCGGCTCGAAACTTTCCTATCGAGCTCTCGTCTCTCACGTTCGTTCTTTCGTTTTCGCGAGTGCGTCTCCGCCGTGCGTGTGCTTGTTGTGTGCGTGCATGTGGAGCTGCTACTTCTCCATAATTCGTGGCGGCGGCGGCGGCGGCGTCGACTAAGTGCCTGTTGACTACTCGTTAGTCGCCCCTGGAATCTTCGTCGGGTACTGCTACGGAAGTGAGAGCCCGACTCAAAGCGCGACCGTTTTTCTCCGCTTTAAAGAAAGAAATGCCGTGATTTCTTGAATAGGTTATGTCGCGCGTGCCAATCTCTCCGCTTCTCGTTACAGCTCGCACACGTGAATAGCGACTTGTGTATACATCTGTGTCGCGCTGTGTTTTTTAAGACGATTCCTGTCAGCTTGAAGGTCGAGGTGATATTCAACGCCGAGGCGTTGGACGTTTTTCGTTCTCTGTGATTTCCTTTTTTATTCCGACACCGGCTATTGAATCATCCGAGTGCGTGGCGCAAAAAATGTGACTACCATGGTGTCCAGTGGGAAACTAGTGTATTGATTCAGTTTGCGCAATTATCGGCCGGTTTCCTAAACCGCTAACGTACGAGGTTCGTTGGCTTCTTGACTTCTCTCTACTCTGTATATGTATCTCTTTGAAATATTCTTTCACGTATCGCCGCGTTAATGAGTTGCTCGCCGGCAAATCGCTAGTGGAAATAAGGAATTCACTCCGATTCATCGGTTTATTACTAAACGTATATAATTCGTTACACATGTATTTCCTTCGTTACATTTCACGCGTGTTCAGCTATGGGGAATGTTAATTCGCGCGCAATTATGTTACGCTATTTGAGTTACAAATGTGCAACCCTTGAGTTAACACATTTATGAAGTTAGATGATCGATTTTCGCGTGCACTTTTTATTAATCGCTCGAGCCGTTTGATCAGTTTTATATTCGCATACGATCCCTTCCGTAAGAAGGGATTGGAAATCCAACAATAATCGTTTTATCAATTCCAACGACTAAATGTATGACGTCGTCCACCTTTAATAACGAAATAATAATATTTGCAATAATCTTGTCCGCCGTTGTTTGCCGTTTGCACACGAAGGGAAGAAGTTTCCAAAGAAATGTTTGGTGAAATGCAGTCAACAGTTGTTTCACAAGAATCGCGATCGTTTTGTAACGATGTGCGTAGAATCTGATTATACAAATTGAATACTTTCCTCACGCGTCCTTGTTCGATGCATCGGACCGTGCTATCGACCGCTCCATACCGAACATTTAACTGTTCTCGTTGCAACCGATGGACCGGCTTTATATTCCCAGTGAATTATCGATTTTGTCGAACGGCGGATTCCTTTTTTCTTTCTCGCGCAGAAAACGATAGATCGTTGCGAGTCCGCGCGGCAATTCGAGAAAGAAAAGTGATAGATAATCGAGTTACGCGTCCCGTAATTCGAGAACGATTCATGTAATTCGCTCTGGCCATTAAACGGAGTTTAACTGCGAAATCTTTGCATTTAGTCGGCCATACTACCGTTCAAACATTAATCTCCCCTTCTATCTCACACTTGCTACTGTACGCACGGCGATTCTTCTCGCGCCACGATAGATAAACTGGAGTTCAAATTATTTGTCGATTCTATCGATGCAAATAGACAGGCTGTACGATTGAAGTTCGCAGATAAAGAAAATGAACCTGACCGCTGCCGTTTAAGGCGCGAAACAATTTCGATTTTGACCAATGGACTTGCTGACTTTCTTCTTGATGACTAAAGTTAACAATTGTATTTCGAGCAGATCAATTTGCTGTTTCAGCTGGGGCTGTAATTTAATATTAAAGAAATGCCGCACGAAATTAGTACCGCTTTAGTTGTTGGACAAATTTTGATTCTGCATAACGATGGAAATACGGCGACGAGGAAATACAAATTTTACCACCAAATGAATGAAACGTATTCAATTCTTCAATCTATTGCGCAAATATTGCTACTACGCGTACACACACATATACAATATAGATATGTTTATTTCCCTCCAATTTAAAGCGAACAAAATTTATTCATTCTAAACAGTAAAAATGTCGTAATAAAATCAACCCCCCGACTACGTATATATAAACTAGGAACATTCGTAAAAGACAGAGGTGTTAACGACGGCCATAGTCGAGGTCCGTAACAAAGGGAACGTAATAAAAATCCCAGGGGTCCCGATGGTTCTTGTCTCCTTCGGGTGAATCGCCCCGAAACAAACGAGACAAGGCTGACCGGCGCGAGAGGATCGAACTGGCGCAGAACCCTAGTAACCATTCCCAAACACGTTCTGTTCCGCAGGACATTGACTAGAGCTACAAGGCAATTAAGAAAGAAGAGAAAAGTGTTCGCCTAAGAGGAGAATTTTCGGAGGAGGATGCTCGGCAGTTGGGACTGGGAAGAAGAATTGGAGTTGGGAGAGGGAACAGCAACCCCGTCGCAAGATAGACAAAGACGAGAGAGCCCAGACTCGACGCATCCTGTCCCCGACAGCCGGGTGCTGAGGTATGCACCCAGCCGGTGTCACCACCCTCCCAGCTTCAACTCGCCACATTTCGGCGCACAGCCTCCTCTCGACTGTACGGACTGTGAGTATGTCTTGTTACGTTAACGCTCCGATCGCATGCCTTCTTCGTCGCGCACAGAAAGGTTTTATTGGGGAGCGGGCAAGGAGAAATGGGAAGCTTGAGACAATAGTTTCGTTATTTTTTTGCGCAATTTTGCATCTTGCAGAAGTTTCTAACGCGCGTCCGTGGTGACAACGAGCGGCACTCGTAGCATATCGCTTGGAAGCAAAGTGTATGTATACAGGCAACCCCTCCTATAACGCGGATATTCCTTAAAATTACCTTACTTACAATTACACTATAAATGATACCATTTTGAATTCTGTTACTGAAATACGTGACCTTGGTGTCACTTTTTCCTCAGATCTTTCTTTTTCTAAGCATATCTTAGTTACTTCTGGTGCAGCTTTCCGTACTCTTGGCTTCATTCACAGGGTCTCTAAGGACTTTAAGAATGTTGATACCATCAAAGTTTTGTACTGCACCTTAGTTCGGTCTCGTTTGGAGTATGGTGCGGTTGTCTGGTCACCACATCATCGCTACCTCTGCTCCAAACTTGAAAGCGTGCAACATAATTTTTTGCGTTTGGCTTCCCGTAAGCTTAATTGTAGTATGTCTCGACATGATCATAACTATTCGCCTGCTTTATCTAGCCTTAACATCTTATCCCTTGAACATCGTAGAATAGTATTTGATCTTATTTTTGCCTTTAAAATATTAAATGGTCTCTCCTGCTGTCCTGATATCTGATCCAAATTTTATTTAAATACATCTCGGCCATCTCTGAGACACCACTTAATGACTTCGAGTTCCTCTTGATGTTACGGATTTCCTGTTTTTATTTTATAATACTGGGGAGGCATGTTGATGGATGTATTTTGTAATACAATCACTCTTGGGCAATTTATGTGCGCCCAGTGAAAAGCTTTCTGATTAGGTTTTATTTGTTTATCTTCTTTTTGGGAGAGGGCCGGAGGGGTTAATTATTGAACGATGGACGTAGCGTATCGTTTAGCGAAATTAAAGACTCCGCACAAGTCATATACGGGACGCGTGTAAGGAACAAGAAGAAGAGGAAAATTGCACGGGAATGCGAATACTTGTTTGATAACTCTGCACGTTTCAAAATATTTCAAAAATGCTACAAGGAAGTAGCTAACTCGCGATGCTTATACTAATAATAAATACTGGTGTGTAAATGAAAAATGATTTTGTTCTGTGCTATGTTCTATAAGAACGTACGGTTCGTGAAAAAATCGAATTATTACATAGTGGGCAACAGTTAATGCGAGTCGAAAATTGGGCGATCAAAGTTTCTTGTAGAATTTGTCATGTTTGAGAAACGAGTATAGGAAACTGTTTGTCCAAAACCTGGAACGAGATTCAGGTGTTACTGCACTTCCTTTTAGATAACAATAATTTTGTGCTTGTATCCACGCTCTGATTGCATGCTTTCGCGCGTACGAATTTAGGATAAGATGGAAATCGTACCGCGTGTACTTAAAGAGAAATTGATTTCATGCGGAAGAGTAATTGGCAGCAATCAAATAAAATTTAGTTGCAAGAAGCTCTGTTTTCGGTAAAATGAAAGTTTCAGATCGTTTTCACGCTGCAATCGTATATTTTATGCGAACGATTGCAAAGCGTGTGGAGAATTTTGACACCCTTCGGGCAAAATACATTATTTGTATAAACTTGTCTTGGAATGCAAAATGAAATTCAGTTTGGAAAAAATTGACGTTGAAAAGGAATTTAAGAAATGGGATATGCAGTGTAATTATAATTCTCCTATTGTAAAATATCAGAAGATCATTATTTAGGTAGACTTTTAACGTCCATCAGAAGTGATACGTTGTATATATTAATATCATTAATAAGAGTAATGCATTCCGTCGTATGGATTACGCATTCCGGCATTAGAATGGGGGAAAGTAAATGATGAGCATTAGGATTGCAAATACAATAACGCTTTCACTTTTGAAATAAAAGTCCATGTGTAACCTCTGAGAATCAGAGTGCAATGAAAACTAAAAAGAAAATTACTTACATCGAGTATTGTAATGTAGCAATTCATTTTTGAGAAATGAGTTCGCACATTTATATTGAATACAATATTTGTCTATTTCTATCCTTATATCAAACCAATCATAATTGTGTCCTTTTTGAACACATTCATGCCGCACTAGCGCAAATATTTCTCTTATAATTCATTTAAAAATTTAACACCTACACCTGCGATTGAAACAAAGGTTGACCGCAATTGAAAATACTTAAGCTTAATGAAAATGTAATACATTATTCCCCCTCAGTCTTGTTGTTTCCTGTTTTCGTTAAATTTCGTGCTCGAAGTCGAATACATTTTTATTTTTGAAATTCATTGAAGCTACAGGTATCGTAATTAATTATTATTCCGAAGCCTGTGAACGAACCTATGACTCATCGCATATTAATTTAGTCTGCGAAACATTGATTCACATGCGGTGAGAAAAAAATACGATACGTTCCAACTTTCATTCTCGGAGATGAGCAATATCAGGTTGTTTTTTCTGTTCATATTCGGTATAGAAATTATTACGTGCTAATAGAATATTAAAATATTGTTACCAGATATACTTCTTTCACATTAATACGAACCTCTCGAAATTATGAAGCAGAGATTTAACGAGGCAATAGTTGTGCCAGGTAGCAGAAACTAATAATTACTGCCCGAGTATTACGAAATCGAAGATAGAAATTCTTGTTATTCGTTGCTGATTCAATCGGTCTATATCTTTGAAATATAGAATACGTGCACGTGAAGGGTAAAATTGGCGAAACCACGTCTAAGCAAGCTTTTAAAACACTCGTGATATTGTGTAATCAGATAACAATAACCCCTGTTAAAAACTTGTTAATATTTGTAGTAGATAATTCTAAGTATATACATTATTTACATTGTTAAATTTTTCCTTAATATTAATAGAAACTGTTAATCGTTAAAGGTTATTAATAATGCTGTAGTAATTTTGATAACATCCAAGATCATACTTATTTTTGGCAAAGTATATGTAATATATTTACAATGCTTTTATATTATTTTTTGTTGTAGTTCGATTTCATAATTTAAATTCATTCTTCAAGCTCTGTCATCATAGGAGTATGATAAACGTGGAATGTAAAATTATGTTTACGACTTTTTTTTGTGATGGAATGTGTTGCATCGTGCACACGTATCGGTCACTATGAAATTAGTTTGTCATATCTTTTTTCCTTTGAGATATTCTAACTTTTAGATTTTTATAAACTAAATTATAATTTTCTATAATCATATAGAAAAAGAAGTTTGAAAAATCGTGTTATTTATACATTGTGGAGCAATTTGTTCCCTTAACATCTCAAGCGATTTGCACTATCTTTATAATTATTGGCACATGTTTCACTTAACTTTTTATCTGCAATATAGAAAATCTTGATAACTTGGAAAGTATATTATTTATACATATAAGACAGAGGAAAACGCACGAGCATATGATTCCAAGTGTTTGCATAATGTTATCTTACCTTGCGACGAATTAATAATAAATCTTCAAGTAATCTATTTTGTAAGAATGCCTGATAATGATAGAGTAATGCAAGATAAATCAAAGTTAATATTTGTATACGTTTTACTATAAACATTTGAGAACGTATTAAGTGTTGTGATTCATACGAATCATACATCTATCGAAACAACCAAAGATTTATGTTTACGTACAGTTTAAGTTAATAAATTCAACTCTAGTTGCTGACAAAACGTAAAAAGCAATAGGAACTATTTAAAGCTTTAACTTTAAAATCTTTCAACATAGTACCTTCTCTGTTATGCAAATAAGACAATCACTCGTACATCCAATCTAAAATAATTAACATAATTACTACATACATGTTTACAGTAGGCATACACGAGATTTCCAAGAAATGAATTTATTTCCTCAAGTTTTCCTTCCGTTGCAATTCAATTTCTCAATATTCACTTGCCACTGTTCTCTAGTTACAACTCTAGTCAAATCTCCCTAGATAGTTGCGGATAAAGAGAATCTTTCACAGGCTTTATTCGAACACTTTGCTCTTAATTTTCAGAGCAGCGTGAGGTGGCCAAAATGCTGACTGCTCATTCTGAGATGCACGAAAAGCGGGATCCCCTCGGAGGCGGACAATATGGAGCAGGCGGGGGTGGTGGCGGCAGTTCGATTGAAGAAAAATCTATTCCGGAACAACCACCCCCGCCGCCGGCGCCTCCTCAGCGGGATCCATCGGATCCAACGATCAGTGCTAAGAAACTTCCAAAGAAACGAAAGTTTGATCCATCGGAGCTCGAGGAGATGGACAAAACCAGTAACGTAACAAGCAACATAAATAATATGGTGAACATACGGACTCCGAATATGTCACTCGGTCAATCAGGTTTAGTTCAGCAATCAGCCTTAGCAACTCGGCAATCTCCCCCGCAGCAAGAATCCGATTGTTATCAGGTGCGTAGAAAACGTCAGTATGAACGATTTTTTTTTTAATGAGAGATACAGCACTATATCTGTAGTCTCCGGGCGGAATATCTGATGAAAGTTTCAGAAATATAGTAGGATATTGCGATTGAATAAGTTCCTGTTAATTAGGACTGAATCATTATTCTTGGAGTAACTTTATCTGCCGGAATAATCGGGCGAAATTGTATGCTGAAATGAATTTACGAGAGAATTAGAAGGAAACATAAAAGTTGAGGAGCCTTTTTCTGTATGGAGTAATGAGTGAACTTGTTAGTAGAGTTGTTAGCAAACTGGATCGTACTTAACGATTGCTTTGAAGAAAATATGACTATGATTGAAACTAAACTGCAAGAGTCTAGTGAAAAAGGAGGAGGTGCAATTTTGGATTTTTTTCGATGAGACAGCAGGTCGTAAGATTTTATGTTTTGTGAATTCGGTTCGTTAAATTCGAAGTACTGTTAACATCAATGGCAATAGAATATTTCAGTACAGTTAATAATTTATTAATTTCGATGGTAATGCTCATTTACCTTAGCAGGAAATTCTTTACCAGTTTGACACGAAATAATAAGTTCACGATTACTTCCAGAAAATACTAACTGAGATTAATACTTACGACTAATGTAGAAATAGAACTTTCCAAGTTATTCCATATAAATGTATTAAAAAGAAACGTTTCTCCAATGTGAAGTACTAATAACACATACTAATGATAATGAATATTTTGTCAGGTAACCTCGGCACATTCAGTGGTAGTTTTACCACCTCAAAGTACAGCAGTGGATTATTCTGTTCGAGAAGAACCTTTACGTTCTCGTCCTCGGCCTGCTACTGTTGCTATTGATCTCAGTGAGTGGCGCGACCACAGAGTGTTAGCTTTAAGGGATTCATATTATTATCCGGGTGTTATTCGTAACGTTGTTCAGGGAGAGATTTACATAGAGTTCGACGGGGAAAGAAAACTAATGCGTTATACGGACGTTCTGGGCACGGGAAGGTACGATGTGATAGGTGATGCGAGCCCATCGGTCGGGCAAGTGACTTTAGATGCGAAGGTGTGCATCAGGTGTCCCACGTCGAACAATCATATTGACGCGGCGAAAGTGTTTATGAAAGGGACAGTGTGCAAGATATTAGCGAAGCCTAAGCGTTTTGTTGTTAAGATACCAAGGGAAGATGATCAAAGTGATAGTTACGTTGTGAACCGTGCGGATCTACGATTAGTGCAGCCTCCATGGTGGGACGAACTAGAGGAAGGATTGGAGGACTGTGATTCTTCGAGAGTCGAGGGAATTGGTAAAGGAATTATTCTGTAACAATACGACCAGCTGAAGGTGTTTTCAGCGGAAGAATGAATTCATTGCTAATTCAATTTGCTGTTTCGTATTTCAGAACATGGCTATCGAAATTCTTCGGACGCTCCGACTGCAGTGCCAATTTTGCAACTCCATCACACTTCTCACCATACATCTCATATATCAACTCATAGCGATACAGGTGGTTATTACAGAACGACTGGTACTAGTCCTCTCATGACACTAGGCACCTCTGCACATTCTGCCACCACAGCATTAAGTAATGGAAGCCGACCGTACGATGATTTAGAAAGCGAGGATGACTTAGATAGGGAAGACATTACATTCCCTTCAGATGCAGGTTGGATAATAATTTCATTTGTACGATTTTCAATGTGCCAACTACGAGAAAAATCATTCACTCTTGTTGGAAATATTATTATACAGACAATAGTAGTTGTTTTTTACTTTCCATTCGGTAGATGTGTTGTAGTACAGTAGTTAGATTTGTATACTTTGATAATAGTAACACAAATGTATTCAACTGACAGATGCAAAATTGTCAGGGAGCAGTAAAAGGAGCAGTATGCAAAGTCGGGGAAGTACCAGTAGTCTGGTTGAACAACGCAGTATAACTCCTCGTTCTCAAGCAGCCACACCCAGGTAATAATACTAATTCATCAATATATAATAATTCTAACGAGAAATGTATTGGTATTATATAATACAATCGTTGTGTCTTTTTCGAACGTTAAATAGATCTCAGGCGGCAACGCCACATAGATATAAAAAAGGTGATGTAGTGGCTACACCAAGTGGAGTTAGGAAAAAATTTAACGGTAAACAGTGGCGCAGACTTTGTAGTAAAGAAGGTTGTTCCAAAGAAAGCCAACGAAGAGGATACTGTTCGCGTCACCTTAGTTTGAAAGGATCGTGTCTTAGGGGCCCAACGAATACTTTTCCTGGGTAGGTGTTCGATCTAAATGTTATTCAATACTCGTAGCTAAAAAATATTTGCAACGGCGTAACGCATTACGATATATAACATCTTTTCTTTAGCGGCAAAATGGACGGAGAGGAAACGTCTAGAGATTCCGATACTTCACCAAATTACGGAGATCGAAGAATTGCTGGACGCTTTGATCAGGACGAAACTGAAGCCGCTAATATGCTTGGTGAGTTACACGGTTGAGAATTATTTTGTAACGTTTGATTTATTTAATTTAGCAATGATCCTGACGATTCCTTTCGTTGCAGTTTCTTTGGGAAGTTCTAGATCAGCAACGCCAGCCTTTTCCTCGCCAAACGGGCAATCTTCGATATCTCCTTGTATCAATCAGTCTCCGGTGCCGCCGTTGGGGCTGAATCAGAACAATGTGTTTATGCCTATATCGAGTCCTGCTCATCACGCAGCTCCATTAATTTCGCCTGGCGCGAAATGGAAACATTCGCCAACTCAATCCACTTTTCTCACTCAGTATCAACAGCAGGTGATAAAGCCTGAACCTAATCGAGTGGTTAGATCGAATCGACCAGCTCCGACTGCCCCGGTCCCAGCTAGTATAGGAACAAGTGTGATAAGAATCTCTCCTGTGAGTCGCGGCATACCCGGGTCTAATTTAACTTTAACGCCGTGGTCGGAACAGAGCCCACCGCCGCGACATCCGTCGGTTGTGACGACTATAGCGCAACAACAGCAAGGCATTATTCTACAGCATGCGTTAACAACAAACAATGGTTTCCCGAGTCATTCGGAGATGCCGGAACAGAATCAGCAAATATTAAAACCGTCTCACTCGCCTCATATGCCGTTATCTGCGCCAATACCGCAAAACTTGACCCTACTGCACAAACCTTTGGAACAACCGGTTGACTATGCTCAGCCGCAAGCGCAGAGTCAGCCAATTTACGTGATGCAGCATCAACACGAAAAGAAGTATCTCGTGATCAAAAATAGTATGGATGTATCCGCAGCGGGGCATATAACTAACCAAGATGACAAATACAGACCGACGTTAATGAATCACTTAGGTCAGCTTCCATCGACGTTCCACCAAACGCAATGTCAACCGCCACAGTCACCTGCTGTCTCATCCGTCCATGTTGATAAATTATCTGTCTTGCAGCAAGTAAGTTGCTCTTGGTGCAATATTAATCGAGTGCACGTCATCGATTACGGGTTAAGAATCATGTAGTGTGAAAAAATATATAGCGGTAGCAGAAAATAAATACGTTATTCTTGTTAGGCAAGTAAGATGGCCACACATGCGTCCACGCATATGGATATGCAAAGAACGCAACCACCACCTACGAGCGTCGTAATGGCAACCACTACCGAGGCTTCGAATCCATCTACCCCGACAAGTGTCTTCCAGCACGTAATTGTACAACCTGGGCATTTGGTGCAAATTCCTAAAACGCAATCATCCAGGGACGAAAATTCTAAGAACAATGGTGTCCTCTGTGAGTTGACGACGTACACTATTCTTATCCCTACAAAATTATCAGGAAACACGTTGTCACTGTCGTCCTCCCTTTCTCTACTTTCACGTGATCGCACATTCGTGTTTTGTACTTCCGATTTAAATGCTGTATCTTGTGTTACAATTTTCCTGGTTAGTGTCAGGCCAAGAAATCAATTTTATCACCTCTTGTAAAATCGAACAAGGGAGAAAACAAAACGTTAGATTGGACAGACTTATTATTTACTATTTTATTATTTTGCATTAATATCATTATGATATTAGTGAATTCGACTAAACGGTAAGACTTTTCGCAGATGGCAGCCACGATGTTCCTCCTGGGTATCAGCCCCATCCCCCATCATTGCTGAACAATGCAGTGCGCAACTGGAAAAAAGGTTTGAATTCTCATTGCCAAACAAAGTGTATGATTATTCTTCTATTTGTTGTAAACTAGGTGTATTGCCGATGATATTATATTTTATTACGATATCGTAATAAAAAAATATATTTACAGACCAATTTTACTTATATCAGCTGACTATGTGCAAAGCATGTATACATGTATGTGTGCGTCATGTAAAGTATCATTGCCTGTTTTACAACAAATTCAGCTAATCAATTGTTTTACTCACATATCTCATCTTATTTCACTCTGATCGGAAAACATGTAATCATCGTATTTAATACTTAACGGCACTTTAATGTCGGCGAAGGGTAACTAACAATTTCTACTTGTTACGACTTATTGGTGACGAAATATTATGTTAAATTTTAAACTAATCAAAAGCTCAATCCTTTGCACTCCGTTGCATTCGCCACGGGGGGGACTTATGCGTTTTACCAAATTAATTGAAAAGCTTCATGCAACGAGAAAAGGTGGAAAAGGGTGAAATAAAAATAAATAAATTCATAAACACTTCATTCACCTTTTCCTTTACAAAATGGAAAAAATTTACGGAATGCCAAGGATTAACATCTTTGTAACTGTTATATGAATTATATTACATCTTTTTACGAATAATAGTAGCCACGTCACCAATTTGTTTCATGAAACACTGTCTGCCACAAACTAACCCACGTCTTTATCGATGGAACATCGAAATTAATTTAATAAATTACAGTAATATTCTGTTAGCACGTTATCTTCATACCATTACTAACATGACCCATTGTGACTAACGCACCAATTTCATTGCAGCTTTTCCGTGGCAGACGACAGTCCTGGATCAATCAGAAGTAAGTCCTCCACCATCTGCGCTGAGTCCACCATTGAGTGCCCCTCCAATTCCAATTAGCATGAGTACGCCCGGCGAAGATGGATCTGGACCCGGCCCAGATCCTATAACTCCAGCCGAAGAGGAGGACGACGACGTCTTCGAAGCGGAACCGACAACTCCTGCTGAGGTCGAGGCCAATGCTAATAAGAGACGTAGTCAGTCCCTTAGTGCACTGCATTCCAAAGAGCCTCAAAGTCCACTTAAAGTAAGCATCCATGATTAATATATTACCATCAGAGGTCTTTGGTTTTGTACGTGTATTAGAATACACGTGATCTCTAATTGCCATTCGTGATATTACTCGAACGCGGTGTGCTAATTGCTCCGGAATTTTATCATTTCACAGACTAAAGACAGAATACGTCGACCGATGAACGCATTTATGATTTTCTCCAAACGACATCGCGCAGTGGTCCACCAAAGGCATCCGAATCAGGATAATCGTACTGTGTCTAAAATACTGGGAGAATGGTGGTATGCCTTGGGCCCAGAGGAGAAGCAGAAGTACCATGACCTTGCGTCAGAAGTGAAAGAAGCTCACTTCAAGGCGCATCCAGATTGGAAATGGTGTAGCAAAGATAGGCGGAAATCTTCGGCGACAAGTTTCAAAGGTAGTGAATCTAGGGGGAAATTGAACAGCACTGGGGAAGATACAGACATGGGACCACCAGCAGATGATGTACCATTGACTCCAAGAGCTACCGATGAAATCACTGTACCCGTTACTACAGTATATAATGAAGCTCCTACCATTGAGGTATATATATATCCATTTTGCATCGTAATTTATATATTTCACCACCGGCAACGAAGGTTCGACCAATGGTCCGTTCGAACCCGGTCAGGTACCTTCAAAATGCTGAGCGATATTTTGTTGTGTTGTCCAGGTTATTAATCAGCCGCACGCGCATCGGTTAATGGAAATGCCTATGCAAGTCGAGAATTCAGAGTCTGACATGAAACAGGAGGAAGACGGTAATGCGTCAGACGACGATCAAATGGTAATCTGCGAAGATCCACAGCCCGAAATAGACTTGAAATGCAAAGACAAATTGACGGACAGCGACAACGACGTGCAAGACGAAGACGGCGAAAAGAAATGTTACGCGCAGCCACGGTTCTCACCCGTGACCGGTCAAAAGAGGGAAGCAATGAACGTTAAGCAAGAAGTAACGTGTAGGCCTAAACCGATAAAAGGTTCGTTAGTCACATTTAATGAAATGAAAATCGTGATGCATAGAGTGGCGTGTTGTAGCATGGTAAAGTATATTTCTCCGTTTGTTTAGCACGAATACCTCCAACAGGTATGGAAACTACGACGAAGTATCATCATACTTCTATGGACAAAGGAGGGACTGTCTCGGTTTTATCCAGCACATATCCATATCACAGTCCCGTCAACCCGACTGGAGTATCGGGTTTTCAACCGACTGGCGGAGCCTTCATTACCATGCCGATATCTCCAAAAGTTATTAAACCGGAACCAGTAAAAAATGAACAACAGTACAGTACGCAATATAGCATGAGCAATCTTGTGGCGAGCATTCACGAAAATGGAAGGAACATGCCTAAATTCACAGCAGCGCCGGTGTTACATTCTGTAAGTATATAATAGATAGAAGACTTCATGCATTTAATAGTAACATACCTAAAATTATCCAGACCTATACGCAACACTGCGTAATGTAATCGAACGGAAGGATTTCAAATTCCCAAAACCCTTGTTAGCGTACCCCTTTTAGTTTAGGCATGTGTGAATAATTTAGAGATCTTATATTTATCGTTTGAGTGAAAGACGCGGGTGAATCTATTTTATTAATATCTTTATTAGGTGTTAACAGTTACGTTTGCCCTAAATGCTTATTCCTACGCAATTTCATTTAAAACATGAGATGTTTATGCGTATATAAAAATAATTTTATTTGCTCTACAATCACTTATCGATATACTCTTGCCTAGTATTGTATGAACGCTGAATGAATTTCATTTAGAAGGTACAATGTCGAAGCGTTAATAGAAAAGTAAAGTAATAGCAACGAGTAGCAATAATCCCTGTAGCACTCAAACGATTCGTAATTTATTCTTTTGTGAATAATTTGTCTTAAGAACTGTCTGTGAATAAGGTATGAATAGTTACTATAACTTAAGTGTAATTCGAGTGCTATTCGCACGTGCCTACTTACCATGCTGCAGTATTCTTTACTTTTTCGCTTGTTCGTTGTTTTTTTTTCTTTTTTTTTTAAAAAATAAAAACAGAATCGAGGGATAGCGAACTCTTAGATTTTTCCCTTAAAGAGTTCTATGTAAACACATGCGAATAAACTCAAAGACTGAATTACAAAAGTTTAACAATACTGACAGATTGGATCGAAACCAATGATGGCTCTGTTTAAACAACAGCAGCCGTTGCAGTCTTTAGGCACTATTCTTCGCCCCCTTACTTCAGCTGTCCCTTATCAACCATCGTTCACTGTAACATTGCTCGATAACGATTTGGTGGCTGTTTCCAAACCGCAGCAGGGATCGCAGTATCTTGGTCCGACACCGCCTCATCCCCGGATGTACTGCGGATTCCATATACCTATCTCTGGTACGTGTTCGAGCGACAACATTTTTCACAAATTATTTCTCGTTTCATAACATTGCTAAAATTAAATCGACAAATTTGAATCGCGTTAATTAAATAGAACTATTAATAACTTGCAGATGCTGGCAATCGGAACATATCCTCGCAAGGTTTAGTTTCTGGTAATAAAATGGAAACGCAGAGTGTCATAGTGAGCAAACCCTACCCAGTTCCGACAACTTCTTCGACATCGTCCTATCGTGGAATTGGTCACCCAATAGCAAGACTCACAGAGCCAGAAAAGAATGAAAATTCCGTTGGAAACAATCATGCTCAGTTTTATGGTGAGTCGTGCGCAATATTCTTTCAACAGTTCACTTTGCAGTACAGTGTTCGATCATTCGAATTATTTAACGCGCATGGTTTAAGCAGATACTAAATATTGGGTTTACTTTTCTTCAGTGACTAATGTAAAATCTGAGCAAGAAAGAAAAGACACAGTGAATATCCTTCTGTCCGCTGCGAGTGACAAACATAAACAGCCATCTACACCGCATACTCCTCACACACCTCTCAATAATCACGGTAGTACTGATATTTCTACAAATAAATCGTATTCCATGGATGAAGCTCAACCTAATGATATAGGTCCGAGTAAGGGTCCCTTTATGCTTGCTCCAACACCGGCGCAACTTGGTCGTGCGCCATTACAAAGGAGACAATCAATGGGTAAGACTTCGCTTATTTTTCAACAAGTGCCGTATTTAAGTACTTTAATTATAGTTGCATAACACACGTTTTTTTATTGATTCTTAGCAATGCCTCCCACATCAAATGCGGGAGACCATGGGCCACTGACGTCCCAACATTGTGACAATCGTCAGCAGACAAACTGTTCTCAAGTTGAGCAGATGCAGCAGCAACAAAATTTCTCAGAATCTCATGCTTCCCCTTCACCGTCTACTAAAAAAGGTTCTTTCTTCAAGAAGAACGTCGAAGATGGAATGGACAGGTACTGAAACACTTACCATTGTGTCACGATGATTTCAGTCACTTGCATTTGCAATGTTCTTGATAATACAACAATAATACAATAATTGCAGAGTTCTCGAGCAAGTAAATTTCCAAGAAAAATTCTCGTCCTTACCGGAATTTAAGCCAGAAGATATACAAAGTCCAAGTGCAATTAGTATCAATACTGGGTGTTCGTCTGGTCATGGCTCGATAGTTACGTCTGGCTTACATCCATCAAATTTACAGTCATCGATACAAATGCAAAGTTACCGCAAGAAGTCTGCGCAAGGACCTCATAGGCCCACAAGTAAGTATCATAAAAATTCCTCGAGGATACAAACGCCGGTTCAATTTTATTATCATTTTAATAAAAAGAATATTTCTATTTAACAGTGAATGAGGACGACTTTGAATCAGATACGTCGATATCTGCTACTCCGAAATCAACTTCCAGTGTTAAGTTGACGGGGAATACATTCTTTGGCCCAGATTTTAACGTCGATGCGTACAGAGCTAACGCTGATCTCGTAGGAGACGTTGACGCTAGTTCACCCAGGACGCCGAAAACCCCCGGAGGAGGTGGCGGAGGCCCCGTGGGAATCGGCAGAAGCGAGAACGAACGAGGTCACAGGAAAGTGTTAGAGCAACGCCGGCATCTCGTGATGCAATTGTTTCAAGAACACGGTTACTTCCCCTCGACGCAGGCTACCACAACTTTCCAAGCGAAACATTCAGATATATTTCCTAGTAAGACAAGCTTGCAATTGAAGATCAGGGAAGTCAGGCAGAAATTAAAAGCTAACTGTACGCCAATGAGTGCTAGCAGTCTAGTTAGTCCATTACCAGTGTCTGAACCATCACCTAACGTGACTGGTAAGTACGGAATATTCTCGCACCTCTTGTAGCGGGTTTTCCTATACGCGTTCTCAACGTTACGTGCTAGACGCACCCATCCTGAAACAATGAACAGCGATGCTCACGTTTTCGCATGAACGACTCAGAAAAATGTCTACCCTTGACCAACCGAGCAATGTAATTTAACCCTGTCGGCCGAAATAACGAGCTGGACTCGTAGTGGACGACCGAAGACACACTGCGCAATTACGAATCAGACACGTGGTTCCAAATTTCTCGCGCGTTTCGCCCACGTAAAGCTAAAAAGAAACGGCCTGCTGTTCGCTAGAGGCAAATTGACACTTTCACACTTCGAGTGCTACACTCTGTGCATCGCGGATGATTCGTCCATAATAAGCAATGGAAGTGAGGTGCGACTAGCACTCAGCATGTATCCCAGGTACACGTGTTTGACGATCATAGAAAATCACATCTGCGTGCGACCGCATACGTGTGGAGGCGGCTGTCGAACGCGTATAATAAACCCGTCTTTAATGGAAACTTATAATGCACATGTTTCACAAAGGAATATTTTAATAGGGCCATTGACTGCTCCTCCTACGTCGATGGGAGCTCCACATTCACTGCCTGTAAGCAGTAGTGGTAGCTAGCGCCCACGTGCCAACTGTGATACTATGCATCCCCTTACTCCACAGCATGAGTACATCATTATACATTGAGAAAAGGAAAGTTTTTATTGGGAAAATTGTTGATGTACAAGTTTTTTGCGAGTTGTAAAGTGCTGTAAGGCTTTAGTGCAATTCGAACATTGATGTAACCTGGTGCGGTAATTTAGACAGGCATATCAAGGTGAGTTGATGTACACATATCGGTATGTACTTCGTATTGTATATATAAAACCGAAGAAATATCGTATCGAATGTTTCTCAAGTTTATTACGGTTGAATTAAATGTGTGTTCGAGTATATCTGTGTTCTTTCGGAGTAATGAAATGTAAAAATTGTGAGATGTTCGGATGATGAAAGAATTTACTGTATTTTAATGATACATCGGCCGCTAGTAAATTGGACGTTCAGGTTACAGGCTTAATCGTATTGTATTATTTCGTAGAAGAATGAAATAATATAATTGCATAAAATAAATGTTTCGGAATGTGATGCAATTCGACAAGGAAAGGGCTTTTTCTTCTCTCAGAAGGAAAGACAATACTTTCTTCAATTCTAAATCGACAGATGGCTTATGAAAATGGTAACGATAGAAGGAAATTATTTTGCTACGTTATGAAATCGCAATTCATAGTTGTACAATTGGAAATACGCGCAATTGATATTTGTACATCGAAACACCTTGCAAAGGATTATGGTGGGCCTAAGCCGTTGTTAAACATTGTTAAAGATACTATGAGATCCAAGTAGAAAGAAAGGAAGTGTGTGTGTGATATAGAAAAGGAAACTTCGCGTGCGTGTAGGATGTGTATGGGTGTCTTTGAGAGAAAGAGGAAGAGAAAATCGTAATCGGAGAGTATTAGAATTAATGAAGCATTATAAAATGAAATCAGAGTTTATATACTTTAGTTATACTTTATATATGATATAGATGAAAAAAGAAAACTATAGAATGAGAACTGCGATAAATATTGCACAAAATTTATGTGATGCAGCCAGCAGATATGTTTATTTTACTTGTAAATACTATGGCACGAATTGGAGTGGGAGTTATCTGGAGAGTATAAAAGTATCTACAATGCTGTGTCTGAACATTTTTAAGACGGAAGCATTCTTTTTGGTGATTCATAGATTATAACAGTGGAGATAAAAAAAAAAAATCGTGCCATTGTGCGGCGACAAACAAAAGGGAATGCATGCGTAATAGGTCCCTTAATAGTAAAGAATTAATTGTTAGACACCACTTGATATAGATGATATGCAATATGTTTCCAATATTCTCGAAAGTACTTATCTACTGTTTTTAGAGCTCTGCTCAAATTCAACGCGGACAATTTACGTTTTATACATATTTTAAAGTTGAGCTGCTTTTTTTTTCTTCAATTTTTTTTGGCCAATTTAGATGTAAGCGGTTTTATATAGGCCGTCTATTTTTTTTTTATTATTTTTTTTTTGGCCATGACATGTTATTTGATTTTATCTTTAGCTCGTCGTAATTAAATGCGTGCCGATCCGATATAAGATATATTTGCAAATAAGTAAAATGTAATATTACCATCGAGCACCGAGCTACATAGAAACATAGTGCCGAGAAGATTAATCGTTTAAATTTATTAATTACGTTGTTGCGATTTGAATTTTGTTACTACGCTTTTAACGGGACTCGTTGTTCATTATGCAAATTATATATATTTATATAATATTATGTATTTCGTTTATTTTAACGCATTTTATCGATCAAATCATTACTTTTACGTTATAGAAAAATTTCTTACGATATCATTGGTAGAAACGCGTTGAATTTCAGCAGGGATTGTTGAATTTGGCTGTAAAATAGATTATGTAATTAGTGATATGTTTATAAAAGGAAGCGCACCTTGAAAGGTTTAAAAGTCTCGCGCCACGGCACGTATATTGTAGTTAGGATAGGAACAATGTCTATTCTACATATTTTGTAAATAGAAAACAAATACAATACACTAACTGAGTATATATTATATAAAATTTAGGATACACATCCGAAATAGTAGATCATAGCATTGTAATTTGTAGAATAATAATTATAATGAGAGCGCAGGCAGGATTAGGATACAGATGAAGAAGAACAATTTACGGATTGTGGGCCTTCGTATTTCGTGGATTCTTGCGCACGGGACGATCCCCCCACCCCCCACCCCTCCTCCAAAGTTAACCCTTTCCTACAGTGTTAGGAGATTATTATTTGTATATAATATATAATTACATTACTCTCTTACCATTTCTTGATTTATTATTTTTTACGGGGCGTCAAACGCACCGGTGGCAAGCGATAACTTAAGGGAAGAGACACTTGAAATCTGCACTGATCACTCCTGTGAACGATACTCTGAAAAAGTTTCTTTTTTCCCCCCTTTACTGAGAAACCCTTCTTTTTTTTTTAAAGTGTATTTATTATGTAAAATATATAATTTAATGTTCGTAATCATATGTTCGTCGGACAAGTTTATTAAAAATCATTTATTCCATATTCATATGTCACGCATTTTAAATAATATTCACATTATTCACGATACGTTCCCCTTTCTCCGTATTCTCGTAAAATATTACTTCTCGCACTGTTTCATGCTAGAGGATAAAAAGCACGCGAGCGCAGCTGCGACTTATAACAGCTTTTACAATAAAATTTAATTGAAGATAATTTTAGCAATCGTGTAGAAAAATCGGTGGCCCGTTCGATTCTATGGAACTCTTCATTTCCTTTGTAAGTACAATCTTTTATCATGGGAAGTATTTTTAAATATTACGCGTCGCTCGATTTTTACAGTATCTATATTCTTTTTGCCGATAATCTTTTGTATTTGTCGTGCAAGTTAACGATCGATTAGTAACAATGATTTTTAATAAGAATTTCTTCCATCGGTATGATACGAATACTAAGAAAAGAAAGATACATTTTTAATATATTCCAGTTTACTCTTCGATTGATTAAACTGAGTGCTTTTTGCCGTGTACAGGAATAGATCTAAACAGGGATCGAGTGTCTCTTACACTTGCCCCTATCAAAGAATTTAAACGGAATATTATATTTTGTTCTTGTGTAAATTAGTGAAATATTTTCCAGTATTGATAAGATTTTGAGGCCACATTTCGTATCTTCTCCCTCTTTTCTTTTCTTCTCTCTATTTTTTTTAGTTGTTATAAAGAAAAATGACAAAAAAAAGAATGGTGATGAAATATGTCCCGTGATTCAGCGGCCATACATGTGACTGTGATCTAGGAAAACAGAAGTAAAGTAAAGTGGCGGCTACTCACCTGGCATTTTCTTCACGACGTTCGCAATTCTCCTCCCGACTCCTTCCTCTGAATCCCTCCTCCGACTGTATAAAATGAACGCACTTGAAAGAACCCTATGCACTTACACAATTTTCTCTCTCTCTCTCTCTATCTATTACTTTTCTATTACTCTTATTACGTGCAGTAATGTATTTTATATTACGTTCTAAGTTGCTATTCATCTATTATAGTTATACTATTATTTCCTGTTTAATTCTGAATTATTTTCAAAACTGTTATACGATTATGATATCAGTCACGATTAATGTTATTTAAATAATACCGAACATAGGAGAAGAAATGATTCGTAAATGGAACAATGACGTTGTCGGAAAAAGCATGCAATTGCATTGAATCTTTCTCATGTACAGCATCGATGCACTGTACGGTAAAAGGACGTGTATGTGCACGCGTAGGTAATAAAGTGTAATTGTATGGGAATTATTTAAAACGCTGTGAAATATTGAACGACTTACAAATGCATACACGTAGACACACCATGCAATACGCGTATATAGAAAACACATCTTATAGGAACAATACCGGCGAGGTATTAAAATCTGTACCAATCTATGCATTTTCGTCTGCAGAGTTCTGGAAACTCGGAAAATATTCTCGTTAAATTAATAACGTTTAAACCAATTATCCGTTCCGTGCTGAAAATTTTGCAAATGATAATTCGAATGTCAGCATGACATTTCCATAACATTAAGATATTTTAAAAGAGGAAAAATGATATCATCGTGGTTTTCTTTATTTGGCAATAATAATAATTTCGTAAAACTAAATTGCTCATAAACATAACGATAACGAAGAAATTATAGTATTGCTTGCACGTTTCTAGGGAAATATCGATTATTTAACTGTGGACATGTGCATAGCAAATGAACTGAAATTACTCGCAATTATACTAGTGTTAATTTACAGATATGTATAAAATATTCAGCGTGTCCTTTTTTTAAATTTTCCTTTTTAGAAACTTAATTTTTAAACGATTAGAAAGTATACATATAAACATATCTAATACTAATGTTGAGTATTATAGTTTCATTAGAAAAATTTCTTCAGTAATTCTACATAATCGATCTTCGTTGCTACCGCTAAGCGATCACTATTAATTATACAAATATCTATTATTATTCTATTCATCGCGAAGAAATTAAATAATCATTTGACGTACTGATTACATAAATTTAACACAAACATATTGAATGTGCTCCGAGAAACTTCAGTGCACATCATCTTTCTATCAGACTTTTGCAAATCGGTCACGGTAAAGTAGAAGGTCTATGATAATTATAATAATTTTCGATGCTAAATTTATGCTTATCGTGTATACAGAGTAATGAATTGAGAACAATAATAATAGCAGGGTACATAGTATGCAGACGATTTGTCACGATTGGTAGATTTTAACCCCGATGCCCTTATACGAGAACCAGTTGTTGGACCAAATTGTCAATGTGGCCACATTGACTCACAGATGTGTTACTTTTTCTAAAGGACTATCGAAACGATATGAGGAATTAGTATAACAAAAAGTACCACGGAGTTTGTTCGAAGACACTGTGACATATACGGCCGACATGTATTTAAATGGTAGCGAAGTAAAAAAAATGGAAGAAAATACCTTTTTAGAAGGATGTGGAGGGAGGTATGTACGCGTGTAAGTAGGAGGGACTCATTTTAAGAAGATATTTCATACATACACATATTCAAAGAACATAAAATAAAAGGATGCATGT
This sequence comes from Nomada ferruginata, assembly GCA_963583965.1. Lineage (NCBI taxonomy): Eukaryota > Metazoa > Arthropoda > Insecta > Hymenoptera > Apidae > Nomada > Nomada ferruginata. Next base: position 18,045,664 of record OY757216.1, read on the forward strand.
AACGTTTCACTGTGATGTTCCTTTTTTTCTTTTCTTTGCTTTTAAAAGCAACTTAATTAAATAACTATATAATTTAAAAACAAAATTATATATTTATTATCACATTTCTTATTGATTATGAATATTTTAATTCCAATTCTAACAATTATTCGTGATAGCACCAGAAACTCAAAACAGTGTTTCTTGTTCGGCGTTATTTTCTTGCGCGTAAAAAGAGTGTTGTAGATTATCATTTCTGCAGCAAAACCGCGATTACGTTTTAAAATATATTTATCATTTTATTATATCAAAACCCTTCTGTCTTCTCTAATAATAGTTTGCTTCTGATATTATGCGATAGAACAATTTTATTTTTAGCGCGATTTTAATATAAATTCACGTTATCAAGTTATTATCAAGCCTCGTTAACTTAATATACAATGGATGATATAAATATAAATGATTGCTGAATAGGAACAAAAAGAAGCGAACGATTGTAGAAATGGCTTCCTCCAAACTCTTTTCTACTTTCGTAAATTTCCTTTTTTCTTTATAGTTCTCGCAACAATTGTTACGTGTACGCCTCTCATAAAGCTAATTGATGTAGGCAAACACTTGCTACTAAAAGAATCTTTCCGAATAAAATTCTTTTCACGAAGAGGTACCGGTCGGTATACCTTTAAGATTTAGAAATATTTGTTGTAATTACCTGTTCGTCGCGATCGTATAATGTCACACTGCTCTAAACGAATAAAGGAAAGCAATATCACTTATTTGTTCATTGAAGCTTGCTCGATAAATTTGTGGGTTCTTTGAATCGATCGTATATTTTAAAATTGCTGCATTTGATGCAACGAAACTGAATCTAATCTTGTCCAGGTATACGAACAAAATCACGAGTTCACACAAAAGTTTTAACCTTTCGTCGTGTTCCATGTTACTGTACGAAAGCGAAACAGGTAGATAATATTCGCAATATTGTAAAAGGTATGTTGCATAACAAACTTTTGCATTGGTTTAGTACAATTTGTCTTTTAAAATTTAAAAAAAATCGTATGGAACCGAACATGGTTATATTGTATTAACAACAAACAAATTTACGCCCATTTATTGTATTTGTCTCAACAAAAGAAAAGTATTGAAGAAGAAAATATTAGGAACAAAAATATTGATATCGTCCTTGCAGTCTGATACGATTATAGTTGATCTATAGATCGTACTTGAACGACGACTTCTCCTTTAATTTTCTTTGGCGTCTAACAATGCTCGCAGCATCGATTGACTATTCTATAATAGTTTCTTGCTTTTGGGGGCTTCGCATACATGTAAAGACGTTGAGAAATCATATTGCAATAAGATTAAATACATTGAATCGATAGAGGATATATTATATTGAAGTTTCAACGGGGCAGCATTTTAGAACGTGGACTTCCGTCAAACTCTGATTCAGATTTGTTATAATTTTAATACAACGTTGTAAGGAGAAAAGAATGTATACCGAAGCTATAATATTTATATGGTACATTATAAATATTATAATAGGTATAATATTATATTACAAGAAATGGTCCATGATAGTCGACGAAAAGGCTACAGAACGCGAAGAATCTATCAATTGGCTTTTCTTCCTTTTCAAGCGAGATGCAACGCATTAATACGAATGCTCTGATATTTTTTTTGTCTGGTGAAGTGCACAAAAGGGATACGTTATTCCAACGCATGTGTGCACGGAAATATGCACTTTTCTCGGGGAAATGTTATTTAAGGGCCTCTGTACATTAATATTAACATCATTCAATCAATATGTAAAGAAAAGCAAGTTAAGAAAGAATGGAAAATCTTAGCAGATTACCGATTACGAATTTTCAGAAAACAGATAAATACGGAATAATTATTCCCAAGAAATATTCTTCATGAAATATATAGATAAATAAATATATATATATATTAAAAAATCATATATATTATATACCGATGTCTAATTATAAAAACTATTGAACAAGTGTTATCGAATAAAATGTTGTAATCTGTGTTGACAATCGCCGACATTCTGAGCCTGATATATACATAACCATCAAACAGGTGTACTACATCATGCCTTGAAGATAAAACATTTTAATCGCGTGTAACAGGATGATAGAAAACGATGTTGCGTGTAACAAATTTTCCGACTCGATGCCTGCGCAAGGCACGAACAAAAGGAAAGAATAAATACTCGTGGATAACGAGTTTGTGCGATCGCAATGTCGAAGAATGTCGAAAACGGTGTTTAACAAGAATTATTGTAAAAGTGCAAACTGAATAACGGATATGCCGTTCGTTTGATAATGGTTTGCCTGTATTTTATTAACAACTTCGAGATTGAAAGTTCGACGATGTTTAACGATTTAAACGAAGCGTGGATCTTTAATCTGTACATAGTCGATGATATTTGCTTCGAGGACATGTTATCACCGGTAAAATGAAAACCGATATACAAACTGAATTATATATTGTTAGCGAACTTGTGGACGAAATATTTAAGCAGCTTCAAGATGTGTGGATCTTCGATAAAACGCGTACAATCAAGTACATTTAAACTTATCAAAGACCCTATTTATATAAGTTGTTTATTTCCATTGCTTTTCCTCGTCGGCAAATTAAATGCTATACACATGCCAAACATCGTCACAATTTAGTTGTTCTTTTTGTACATATGTAATTCACGTAGCCATAAACTGGAGTATAAATAAATACGACGGAATATATAATGCGTGATACGTATCGAACGTTTTCTCATTAATTTCAGAGGAGTGATCACATCTAAAAGTAAGAGAGTAAGAATGGTCGACGTGCATTTAAAATTATTTCTTCGATATCGACAACGTAAGTTCGAACATATAATGGCAATATTGTTAATAATCAATGTATTGAAATGTACATCATACTTTGTACAATGTATGTCAACAAAGAGCTTCATTTTTCCTTCTAAGTTGTCCACATTTGTCACATAATATAATTGTAGGATTACAAGTAATATAAACCAATCGTGAAATTTATGTTTTATATCTTCCTTTCCTAAGTTTCTACGTTAGTCAGCGTTAACATCGTTTTCTGTAATTTGTTGGTAACGTTGTGAGCGACATAGAAATGGTAATGGTGTCTCCAGAACCCCAAGAATGCGGGCCAAAAAAATACATTGCATGATTGATCTATTCTTATATCACGTTGGTGACGTTAAGTCTACCTGCCAACTATGTAGTCCGTGACTAAATGGTCATAAAGTACATATGTGTGTAGTGTTGTTACACTATCGCGTGAACTGAGCCTTACTATTCTAGAAAAAACAAACGCAATATTGCCAACATAATTGTAACTATCGATAGCGATAAATAACTTAGTTATTACTATAAGTTATGCATTCTTGTTATTTAAACACAATAAATTTAAGTTCAAAAATGCTAGTATTTGCTAGCCAAGAGAACACATGGTTAAGTAAATGCATCGTTATACCAAAGATGTATAATATTGTCCCAAACCAAGTTGGCGCGTGATAATTACTGGTGTATTCTTTCATCAGACGAATCGAAACAACTGCAGTGTAAAACCAGTTAAAACATTGTCACATTAATTACATTTCGAAAATGAATAAAGTAGTGTTTATTATTGCACTCCAGTTGTGTGTTCTCGTTAATATAATATAATATACATATGTATAATCGTTGCGATTCTCGATCTTAGTGGTGGGAGAAATAATAATCGAGATACGCGTAGAGTTTTCGGGATAACGACCGTTCTAGAAACACTAAAAGCAGAAATTCGCTTTTCGGCAAATATGACTCAGAACATATCATATGTATATCATAAAAATTGTTAGATTATTTTTCTTCTAAACCTATATTACAAAGTGTTCTTGAATTATTATAAAAACCAGAGTTCTTAGTATTATAATTGTAGTTTGATTCAATTTTTTATGTTCTCCCTTAATTGGGAGGATGCAATACAAACAATTGTAATCATATCGATTAAGTAAAGCAATGTATCCAGTAGCATTATGGGTATCTGGACTTGCCTATAGATATGCAGGGTGAAAAAAAGGGTCCACAACTTTTAAGGCATATACTATTTTCTCAACAAAGGAAAAAGTCCTAATTTATTGATAAACGTTGGTCGAAACATTTGTATTTTTAAAGATATAAACAATTTTTCGTATCGTTTAAACAAAATAATGCACTGTTTTCATGCAGCACGACAGCTCTTGAATTGCGCAAGTCACGCGTTTTAACTTAAACGAAAAATTATTTACACCGTTCAAAATATTAATTTTTCCACCCATGTTTATTAGAATATTCTGTCTTTCATGTGGCAAGTAGTATTTACGCCACAAGTTCTGAGCCCATTCTTTGTCACCCTGCGTATGCGTTATAAAATACGCACCGACCACTAGTACGTGGCCGGCCGGTTCTAGATGTCTCTTGAAACGTCGGGATCTGCGCAAGCTCGCACATAAATACGGCCGTTCGCGACCGGCGCCGCAGTGTTTCGCTAGCAACCAAACAGTGAACATCGTTAACGCGAACGAATTTCGCGCAACTTCATTGAACGAAAGAATTTACGTCTTGATACCTTTATCAAGTTAAATCGAAAGATGTCTTTGGTACCGTTGCTGTTCTCTGACTGGTGGGAGGATCTGGACCGACCCCATCATCTTCTGGACCAGAATTTTGGATTGGGCCTTCACCCAGAACAATTATTGCCGCAGAGCCGGCTGGAAATGTGTCTTCAACCAAGACGAAGGGCGTACTACAGACCATGGGCTGATCTGATTCGTAGCAACGAAGGAGGCACCTCGACTGTCCACGCAGATAAGGACAAGTTCCAGGTAGTCCTCGATGTCCAGCAATTTGATCCAAGCGAGATCGACGTGAAAATAGTCGACAAGTTTGTTGTCGTTACGGCAAAGCACGAGGAGAAACGCGACGAACATGGCTGGATTTCTCGCCAGTTCACTAGGAAATATCTGATTCCTGAACAATGCGATATTGAACAAGTCGGGTCGAAGCTCTCGTCTGATGGTGTACTCACCATTACTGCACCGAGAAAGGATCAACCGAAGGTAGAGAACGAGCGGGTGATCAAAATCCAGCATACTGGCAAACCGGCGGTCCAGGCAAAGCCGGCTAAACGGCAGCCGCAACAGGATGGCGAAGAAAAGGTGGAGAAGTAGATACTGTACTCCTGCCATTTACAATACACTTCAACTTAATATAGTAAACGTCTTTGTCCAGCCTTCGACTACGATTAAACTTAGTGTATCTCATATCATTCTATGTTATCAAACGTAATTAAACACACATTTTTTGTTTCTTGTATAAATACGTGAATATACGTATGTGCCCATATGTATATCCTTTTTTTGCCAGTTGCGAAAGACTTTATTTTATTTACGTTTCAATAAATTTTTAAGTAAATGATAATCTTACCGATCTGTCTCCTGTAATCATTATTAACTATTCCCGAAATAGCTCCCAATAATGATAAAAGTATATTGAAATATTTTTTATTCTAAGAGTTAAAAATATCTCGTGGCAATAATAGTAATATGTTTAGGAGTAGATGTATTTTTATTCTGCTTGCAAAGTAGTTATTAGATGGAATTACTTTGCAACCTAATTATCGTTTGTACTTCGCTTTACGTAACAAATGCCTGGTTTCAGATGTAGTAGTTCCTGACAATTTGTAGGAAACACGTATTGATTGCGATGGTTGTTCATCTAAAAATAGCTTAATTGGCAAGAAAAGGAATTTTCCACGGTCATAGTCTAAAAGAAAGATCTTGCCACGCAAGTAACTCATTGTTAGACCTTTTTAATTATTTCTGTAAAGCATAAGCTTGAATTTGTAATATGCCCATCCTTTTTAGCCCTACGTGAATAAAATTGCATAAAATGCAATCCGCTATAGCTTATACCATTTTGGTAATATGCAGTCACATAATGTGTGATCACGAATTCTCGATATTTCAAACGTAAAATAAATGTGTGATGCAAAATAAAATGTAATAGCACAAGTGTTTAGGATACAATTATAGTTTATTCGTACGCATTCTTCATATACACTCAATAGTTTTTCTTAATATACAAATAGAAATACATGCCTATAGAATATAGTGGTAATAAGTGGAAGAAACATTAAAGAAACAGGTACAAAAATTGATTAATAAATATTTATTGACTTTGTTTCAATTTCTGTGGCTCTTCCTCTGATGGTTTACCCGTATGTTCGATTTCGATAGTTTTTTCTCGTTTACTTTCCACAGCTTCTGGTCTTAATGGCGCTGTTATTGTTAAAACACCATCAGAGGACAAACTACTCGTCGCTTTTTCGGGATCACATTGATCCGGCACCAAATATTTCCTGATGAAATGTCTGGCGATTAAGCCGTGATCGTCTTCTTTGTCCTCGTGTTTTCCTGAAACGAAAGTGCAAATTGGATGAAATCTAAGCAAAGAATTAATTGTTCCGCAATGAATATTGTCTTGTTATCAAAATAGTAGAATGATGTAAACTCTTCTTGCTGTTTCGAAAGTTACGACGAACATGAAAGAAGCGCGCAATATACATTTTCTAACAACCAACTTCCCGGTCGAACCTGACGATGTACTTTTTGTAACGAAAAACATACCTTCTACTACGATGAAATTGTCCACAATTTTTACGTTCACTTCTTCTGGATTAAACTGCTGCACATCCAGCACCACTCGAAATTTATCCTTATCATTTTTCACCATAGACCATCCTTTTTCTACCTCTTGTTCCCAATCCGCCCACGACCGATAAAAGCTCTCTGGGAACAATCTGTACGGTTGTGGTCTTTCCAAAACAGCATTGAACAAATTATCCGGGCGTAAGGATTTGCCGAAATTTTGGTCGAACAAACGATGTGGACGTTCCAATGTTTCCCACCAATGGGAAAACAATCTCGGCACCAATATTATTCCTCTCCTCATTTTTTAATTATTTATTGCTGACACTTTGTGCAAAATAGGGTTCACTTTGTTAGAAACGCCAGAACACGTCCGCACTCCTTGCTTGTTCTACGTTAAATGACGACGCACGCTTTAACGCAATTCTTTATATATCTACACGACAGGCCGGCAACGGACGCCTGAAGGGTTGAAACAGCAATCGAATAGTTTCTCGAAGATTTCAGAATATTCTGTACTTACTTTTGTTCTGGAAATTTCGATTCGAATAAAACCCGATCGATTACGCAACACGTGTTCAATCGTATGAATATTATTTGAACACGCGGTTTCTGATGTATATTTAATGTTATATTTAATGGTACATTTTTATTCACGTCGATAAATTGGACAAGTTGATTTTAACTTGAACTTGAATTTGTAACCTTGGCAATGCATTCGGTACGCCTGCGAATTCTTATCGATCACAGCGACGGAGTCTCCAGAAACACTGACCTCGCCCAACGTTCGTACGACGTTGCTATATTCGTACGGCAACCATTTCGCACGAAAGAACTTCAATCTATTTTTTAGTATCAATAAAAATGTTTGAAACAATTTACTTCCTAATAAGTAATAATAATACAATTTTCAAATGATGAAAATTATAATTTTCGATGCAATACGATAATACATTTGGATTTTTTATAATCAAGTCGGTTCATAGTACATTAAAATTCGATAACGCAAATTCATTATCTTTCATTATGGTTCGAGAATATTGCCAATTCGACAATCTGCGATGATCAAATTCGAATCGACCACCAACATCTCGAAGCTTCAGGAGATTTCGCTTTGCGCGTGCTTGCAATTTTCTAGATGTTCACTCGTTCGATAGAAGCCGCAGTAGCGGCACTCCTTTATATATCACGGTCATGTTGGAAAGTACATCAGTGTGTCCACATCAGTTGGGTTGACCGTATCGGCGCTGATCTATTATTACCAGCTACTAACCTGGTGCGAGATATTTTAAAACAGAACAGTAATACAGAAGGGACGAACAGCAAATTCGAGCAATCGTATTTGACCGTTCGAGACATTTGAAGTTTTCCAAGCCGCCGAACAGACATGTCTCTGCTACCTTTGCTTTTTTCCAACTGGTGGGAAGACCTGGACCGTCCCCATCGTGTTCTGGATCAAAATTTCGGCACTGGAGTCAACCCCGACACTCTGTTTCCGAGGGCGATGCATCATTACGATTTGTTGCCACGAGAAGCGTCTCTAAGGTGCCCCATGTCGCACTATAGACCATGGGGCGATTTGCAGCGCAAAAGTGTAGGTGGTGCATCGACCGTGAAAGCGGACAAGGACCAGTTCCGGGTGGATTTGGACGTGCAACAGTTCTTGCCGGACGAAATCAATGTTAAGGTTGTGGACCGTTCCGTGATAGTCGAAGGGAGGCACGAGGACAAGCAAGACGAGCACGGTTGGATTTCTAGACAATTCTGTAGAAGATACATCGTTCCAGAACAGTGCGATATCGAACAAGTTGCCTCGAAGCTCTCGTCGGACGGAGTTCTTTCGATTATCGTACCACGTAAGCAAAAATGTGTTCAGGAAGGCGAAAGGTTAATTAACATCGAGCATACCGGCAAGCCGGCGGTACGCGACGTCGAGAAGGAAGAGAAGAAATCGACAGAGGAGACGGCCGAGTGAAAGTTAGGGCTCAACAGCGATTGCTTGATCGAGTTTTAATGTCTTTATCGTTGCATATTGTCTGTTGTTCTTTCTGCCAGTATTTACTTTACGTGATATATAGGGGAAACAATTCTCGACATAGTTGCATTTGTGACAAGCATTTCTGGTTCATATGAGACTGTGTATCTAATAACTTCGTTGGATACCTGAGGTATCGTCCATTGTTTCAGTTACTATCACCTAGGCACCGAAATCAATGATAGGTACTACTAGACTATAGAAAACTTTTGTTACGTTTTCATTTTGTATTTATCATGACCATCCTGTTAATTTAATATAAATTTTGTGTAATGCACATTGATTTATATTGCGTTTGTACCACGCCCGTTAGCATACGATGCTACATTATGCGATTAAACTTGCATTACATTCTGTGTACACGTACGAATAAATCGATTTATGTAACGTAAAGTGTGTCGTATATGTTATAATAGCACTACCTAAACTGTATACGTACTACAAATAAAATGTTTAGATAGTGTGGAACAGTATATAAAGCGAACTTCATTCACGTGGAAAAGCTTAAATTATTGCTTAAATTAAGCTTTGGTTTATTAGCTTAGATTTAGTTCCATTTACACCTACCACTTAGACTATTATCGAAATTTTTAAATTATTTTCTGTGTCCTTTCAAATCATCGGTTTCAATAAAAACCCCTTCGTTTTTATAGATTAGTTTTAACTTTCGTCAATATATGATAATATAAATATTGCACTATCTAATACAGAGTATAAAGCCATAGAAAGGTAAAGCGAATTATACGCTTCATTTTCATTCTAAAGTGTTAGTAAATCATACGAGTAAATGGGAGAGTATTAGATAAAAAATATTGCACTGCTCTCCAAACAACTTCATAGTAGTTTAATAACAAAAAGTTGCGTTTATCTTCGAGCATTATTTGATCAGAAGTGTAACAAATAGCTTATGTATTGTGTCAATAAATAGGATGAGCATAATGAATTGAGTATCCGTCTGCAAGGATAATTAAGATTGCTATATCATGGGTAGACGTTACTAATTTCCAGTCTAGACGGACTCCAGACTCTGAAACCTTTGGTGCACGTCGTTAGAACCTGTTCCTCCAATATACCAATTGTACATAGACGCCCTACATATGCATATTACGTTACGTTGCGCAGGCTTAATAACACAGCGCAAATCTTTGATACGAAAAGGCTTGCAGCTTTCAAGGACAGTTGTGGCGTCTCCCAGGGTCTTCTCCAATGTGTATGGTTCTACTCTCCCCACTATCTTCTTTAATGCGCAACAAATATACAACAAAATATGCTGCCGGCTGATTCACGTGTGAACGATATAACGGTGCGGCCAGACAAACAGCTGCGAATAAATCAATAATTCATACCTATTGCATAACATTGGCTGGACAGCATACCTTCTATTATAGTAACTCGATAGACGAATAGGTATTTAAATTAGTTGTACTTGAAAAGTGCATGAATATTTTGGACACTCCACACATACGATAGTGCGCCAGTTGGCATTGAAAGTAATTTGGGCAATGTCACTAATACCGATGCTGTTTTCCGACTTGTGGGAAGATTTGGACCAACCACACCGCCTCTGGGACCAACATTTCGCCACAGCGATAGATCTAGATGATCTGAACGATCTAGATTCGCTCTCGACAGAGTATCTTCTTTACCGACCGCACAAGCGCGGCAGAAGGCGATATCATCCATTTTTGAAAAGCGCGAACAGAAAGCACGGCCGCGGAGCATCGACTGTGCAGGCTGATAAAAATAAATTTCAAGTGACCTTAGATGTGGCGCAGTTTGCACCCGAGAAAATTAATATTAAAGCGGTGGACCAAAATGTTATCGTTGAGGCGAATCACGAGGAGAAGGAGGACGAACATGGCTGGGTGTCCAGACAATTTGTTAGAAAATATATTGTACCGTCTCAATGCGATATTGATAAAGTAGAAACACATTTGTCTTCGGATGGTATCTTGTCTATTACGGCGCCTAGAAAGGAGCCGTTGAAATCGGAGGCAAACGGAAGAGTGATAAAGATACAGTACACGGGTAAACCAACACCGACAAACAACGACGAGGGGCAAAACGGGGCATCAGAATCGCAAAGGGAACAACAATCCCCTCAGCGAGGACAGCAACAACAGCATCAACGTGGTAGAAAAGGCACGGTGAAAGCTGCATAAATCATCATCATCAACCCCTATCGCTTTCATTATTATCGCTTTTGATTTAATCACAGTTAGTACTGTATATATATTTATGCTACTATAAATACTATATGATGTATCTTACATATTGCAATGCAAGTACAAATGTTACGTAATAACAATAAACGATAAAGCCATTGCAATACAAAATGTTGCATTATTCTTTCCCTCGAAGAAGAAATTACTATTTTCTTTTACCTGAACGATAATTGACCATCATTTGACCTACCCCATGATTTGTCTCTTTAGATATACGTATGTATTATGTATTCGGTCTAAATGAAAGAATATTATACTAATAATGTAGCAATATATGTATAATGATATCTACAAGTGATTATTTGCACTAATCGAAAAGTGTAATAAAATGATTTTATTTAAGATTTCACTTGCAAAAAATGGCCAGTTAAATGAGTAATAGACTAATATACTCAAGGAAAGATATCTTAAACTAATAAATTTGTTGACGACCATTTTTTGTAACACCATACGATTTCACGACAAATAATAATATTGCAACATCTTATTGACAATTTTATTATATGTACCATACCACTAATCGTGTATATTGATAGTTCCAAAATTTTCTGTAGTTATTGTTAAAAAATTTTTTTGTATGAAAGAAAATGACCCTGATGTTTTACTATTCATTATTTAATGGTATACATTTCTTAAAAGTTATGACTTGACGTGTCTGGACTATTCTAGGGCACAGTGACCTGTACGATAAAGTAAGTGCACTATGTGGGCTTGCAGCCAACGTATGTGCAATGTACATACACAGTCAGATTAGAAGCACTGAGAATCATCGATTTCGCCGTGTCTAAAAATATCACAGACGGAAGTAATAGATAGAGTAGATACACAGCATTTACTTTAGTCTAAGGTTAATGGCCTCAGGTTTTGCTTTTTACATTACGCAGCGTATCCACGCTATTACAGGCCGGCGTTTTTCTCGCAAACAGTCACCTTCGTTTCTTAAAAAATAGTGCAAAAACAAAACAATTGCAAACGCCATTACGTTGCTTGCTAGAAACAGGACTACTTAGTAATGAACTAAAGAAATTCGTATAAATTTTGTAATGAACATTCATGTGATTTAACAGCATTGCATTTTGTACGTGTAATTAAATGCCCCGAGAATACAAGTCATGCAAACCCGTTGCAATGCTACACTCATACGTAGTCAGACTCTCAAAAGATATATTTATATTCAGATCATATGAATATTACGTACCATTACATTCTATTATTTTACTTATTTAAAAGTGAAACAATTTTGATACTACTATGTGTCCAAACTACTCGCGCCTCTTACTTACCTTAAGTGTAGATATGGCAGAGGCGCGAGTAGTTCTATTCACATCTGAATAGATGACAATACTAATGTCTTTAGATAAAACAGACATAAGGGTAGTTTCGAACACTTCTTGATAGATGGCGAAAGTAACGCCACTTTGAGTGTAGATAAGATAGGGATACGAGTGGTACGAAATTTCAAGCACTTGTTCATAAATAGTGGTACGATAAACTTCATCAAATTTGGTTATTTATGTCTTCATTTAGAAGTTTAAGTTAATGATGCTCGAAAATCGTTTCGTACTATCATTTACATATCAGCAAAGTGTTAGCAAATACGGTATTAAAATTTTCTTCTACAATTATCAAGCTCTTTGGGAAAGGTAAATAGATTTGTCAATATTGTTTTTCGTTAAATAAATTTTCCCGCATGTCATAAATACTTACTAATAATGGTGTTATTCTTTATTTCGATCTCGCAGCAATGAAAGTTGGGCTTAGTGTACATATAACCTAACTTCAGATTACCATCTTAGCCTACGCATTCCTCTCTTCCACTCTTTTATTCATACGTTCTCTACCTTACGTATTACACTATTTCTTATCTCTTTACATCTTCCTTTATCCTGCCGATTTCATTTCAAATTCCGAAGTCATTCTTATATCCTTTTATCTTTGTTCCTGTACATTCTTTTACTAGGTGTTCGAATGTTCCAAAATTGTGTCTGTACAGATGACATCTTTTATTCTTTTCCTTCTCCCAATATTTATTCTATTTTTTAATGCTTCCACATATTACCTAAATTATTTATTGCTGATTGTGTCCTCTTCTGTTTTTACTTAGGAACTTTAGCAGTGTTGCTGCTCTAATATATTTAACCCTTTGCGGTCCATGCCGCCACAGTGACGGCATTTGCAAGTCGTCGTACAAGTCTGTGCCGCCAGGCTGGCAGCATAATGTCATTCATGATCGCCTCGCGAAAATATGAACAATTCAATGTATGATTCAGTACCTGACAATGAAAGTGATAGTAGTGACGATTACAGTTTACAAATCAGTTTCAACAAATTCTGTGTGTTTTAATATCCATATATTGACTTTAAATCGTGTGCGGAAAAGTAACTGCGAAACGCTAGGTTTGCGCGGACCTGCTGGAACTCCCGACAGTTAAATCTCCGGACTGCAAAGGGTTAAACCTTTCATTATATCTTGCTCCTCCTATTTGAATGTTCTGCCCCTGCTGTTGTATTTCATAGTATCTTCTTTTAAGACTTTCCATCACTTTGTTTCTTTCCCTTCTCTCTTTATTGGTGTTTGACGTGTTTCAGTCCTCTTCAATTAATTCTGCCTTTCTCAAGAGAAGCATAAGTACGTCAGGTTTACCCCTCGTCCCATCTTTTTCCTCTAAATATCCCTTAACAATCTCTCTCTCTACGGTGACATACTTACTAATATATTTGTTGTGTGTGCAGGTTTTGCAGGCAAAGAGTAAGGAGCATTGACCGGCACTTCTCATCGCGCATGAAAGCAAGAAAGAAAAAACAGCAACTCTTGCCACATACTTTAGTTATAGTAAATTGGTTTACAAAAATAGTTTGTAACTATTCGCGTATAAAATTACTTTAGAACAATTGTGTAATTAACTGTTATGTATATTTAGTATATACTTTATTTTATATTCAGTTTATTCCACAAATCTTATATAAACTGTAATATTACTTATATTACTATTACAAGTTCTACCAAATGTGCTAGATATAAAATGAAAGATATTATAAATACTTTAAATATGCACAAGTTACACAATTGTTGTAATTTAAAATAAGCTTTAGCCTATAAAGTACATAAATTTTAATATAAGTTTTATCTGTAAGATATATTGCAAATTAACTTCAAAGAATAGCATATAAGTATTAGATTATTTATGTTTATAGTGTTAGTTATATTACATAAATGTTGGTTTAGAATTGATACAAGATTTAGTTGTACGATGTAAATAGATATAAAAGAATAGTTAATAAGTATGCGTTTGTAAAGTTAATTACAACATTTTTGTAACTTGTATATTCATTGATTAGTTTAAATAAATTTGCAATGAAAAGAATTCCACTGCTCTTTTTACTTTCATACCTTACCAATCCTTGAAAGAACCTAATTCCGATTCCTTATACAAGAAGTACCGTGGGCGAACTTGAAATGGAAAGTTCTAAAGCGGGAAACTTGTCAAAATGGCCCTACACGTTATTAAATTTGGAAGCAGCAAATTCTAAGTCCTCACTTCTTGCAAAATTGGATAGCACAGTCCAAAAAATTAAGAGCTCGGAAATTCCTGGAACGTGACGTCATTTCTTAGAATTGCTGAGATCGAATACCTCCTCGCACATCATGTTCTCCTGATACAAATCCACGATTTTCAGCGAGATATTTTTGGCAGAACTCGGAAATTTCAGCGCTCGGAAATTTCTGGAAAGTGACGTCATTTCTGAGAACGAATACCTCCTCGCATATCATATTCTCCTAATACAAATCCACGATTTTCAGTAGAAATTTAAGTGCCGAAAATCTTGGATTTGTATCAGGAGAATATGATATGCGAGGAGGTATTCGTTCTCAGCAATGACGTCACTTTCCAGGTATTTCCGACCGCAAAATTTTTGAGATTCTGGCAAAAATATATCGTTGAAAATCGTGGATTTGTATTAGGAGAATATGATATGCGAGGAGGTATTCGTTCTCAGAAATGACGTCACTTTCCGGGAATTTCCGAGCGCAAAATTTTTCAGTTTTTGCCAAAAATATCTCGCTGAAAATCGTGGATTTGTATCAGGAGAATATGATATGCGAGGAGGTATTCGACTTCACCAATTCTTGGAAATGACGTCACGTTCCAGGAATTTCCGAGATTTAAAATTTGAAGAGCTCCCATCAAGACGTATTAATTCCTTAACAATTAGCGCCAACGTTAATAATGTTCAGGTCTATTTTTACAAGTTTCTCGCTTTAGGACCGCATTTAAAGTCCGTCCACGGTACTTCTTGTTTAAGGAAGTGGAATCAGGTCTTTTCAAGGATAGGTAAGGTGTTAAAGTAAAGAGAGCAGTAGAATTCCTTTTATTGAAGATTTATTAAATTAATTAATGAAGATACAAGTTACAAGAATGTTGTAATTCAAATGTACAAGCTAACACTTATGAACTATTCTTATATATCAATTTAGAATTAATCGTACAAGTAAATCTTGTATCAATTCTAAACTAACATTTATATAATATAAAGAATATTATAAATATAAATGATCTAATACTTATAAACTATTCTTCAAAGTTAATTTACATTATATAGTACAGCTAAAACTTATATTAAAATTTACGTACTTTATATGCTAAAGCTTATTTTAAATTGCAACAATTGTGTAACTTGTGTATATGTAAAGTATTTATAATATCTCTCATTTTATATCTAGCACATTCGGTAGAACTTGTAATAGTAATATAAGTAATATTACAGTTTATATAAGATCTACGGAATAAACTGAATATAAAATGAAGTATATAATAGATATACAGAATAGTTAATTACACAATTGTTCTAAATTAAGCTTATAAGCTAACAGTTACAAATTATTTTTATAAACCAATTTACTATAACTAAAGGATAACTAAAGTATGTGGCAAAAGTTCTCCTATCTTCTTTCTTGCTTCTATGCACGATGAGAAGTGCCACTCAATGCTCCTTACTCTTTGCCTGCAAAACCTGCGCACACAAAAAATATATTAGTAAGTATGTAACAGGAGAGAGAAGGGTTGTTAAAGGATATTTAATGGAAAAGGAAAGAAGGGAGGACCAAACCAGAAGCATAAGAGAAAGAGGGGATTCTTTTAAAACGAATGGAACGAGTCTCACAATAGTGAATTTGATGAGAACAGAAGTAAAGGAATTAACGTAGGGCCTTAAAGGAAAAATAAAAGAATCAAGATATAAAGAACGGTTTAAATATATTAAAACGGGAACAGTACCACAGTACCAAAGGAAAGAAGGAACAGGAAAGAGCCAGCAATTAATAGCGCGAGAGTGCAAGAGTTAAGATCTTTTTGCAAAGATAGGTTATATGTACACTAACCCCAAATTTCACTGCTGCGAGACCGAAATAAAGGATAATACTACTATTAGTATGTATTTATTACATGCTGGGAAATTTATTTAAAGAAAGCAATATTCACAAAAGGATTTACCTTTGGTAAAGAGCTCGATTGTTGTAGAATAAAGTGGGTTATGAAACTTACAATGTCACTATACATATTAATGTATGTGTTTGCTAACACTTGATTGATATGTAAATGTGTACGAAACGATTTTCCAGCATTACTAACTTAATTTTATAAATAAGAACACAAATAACCAAATTTTATTACCTTTATCGTACCGCTATTTATAAAGCACTGCTTGACATTAGTGGTGGAGAAATATCGATGGCACTATCGATATTATCGATGGTTGCTACTATCGAAAACTATCGATAATATATGTTTACTATCGATAGTCATCGAAAATGTGGGTTGACATTCGTAATGCCGCGAATTTAAAAATGTTTGGTAATTTGATGATAGGCATTTGTTCTATAACTGACGATACCGATAGTATTTAGTCATTAAAGGCTGGCTTTCTGTGTGATCTTGCGTACGAAAGAATCTGCAATTTAAAGAATCTTATATCCTTTGTACAGGATTAAACTTTATCTGCGCGCTTTTACGAGAGCGCTCTCTTCCTCTGCGCCTAACGTTATTTCCTTGGCTGCCACAGAGAGCGCTCTTCCTTACATTACTCATGGATGTACTACATATGCATACATACATAACACATTCCATCACTATCGATAACTATCGATGGGCGATGGTCCAACTATCGGAAATTATCGATAGTGCTGACTATCGATATTTCTCCACCACTACTTGACATTACGTAGCACCTGCATCCCTGTCTTACCTACACCGAAAGTGGTCTTTAGTTTCGGCATCTATGAAGAGGTGCTCGAAGCTACACGTATGTCTACTTTATCTAAAGCCATTAGTATCGCCATCTATAGAGATCTGATTGAAACCACTCGGCCCTCTGTCATATCTACACTTACGGTAAGTAAGAGGCGCGAGTAGTTTCAAAGAGCTCCGTATAGATGGCGAAACCTTGCAGGCGCGAGTAGTTTCAAGGAGTTCTGTATAGATGGAATCACCATAGCAGACACTGTAGATATGGCAGAGACCCGCGTAGTTTCAAGTACATCTTTACAGATATTAATTAATTTACAAATTAAAATATATACACGGGTATTTCATTTATTTATTATTATGATTATTATTATTCATGAGAAAGAAGAAAATGTAATTCTCAAGGCGAAGCATATATGAATTATCTCTAGAGCGCCAGAAAACAGAAAAATCTATATAAGCAGCAAGATAATAAATAATACAAATATTTACAACTGCAAATAGATACAAAAATGAAAACGAGAATTCAAAAGTAATTGCAATAAGAACTCTGCCCACTTAAATAACTACAGTGGGCAGGAATGCCCACTTAATGTTCGCTGGTTTGGGCCTGCCTAACGAACCCTATCCGCGGATGTGGCTTACCAGTAATTACCAGTTCATGCTCATAGCTTTTCGGCACGCTCGGTTTAGACTGTGTTGGTCAAACTTTTGTCCAGATAACGAGAGTGAGATATATTGAGGGCCATTGCTTATGTTTTTGCGGCCTATGCAAGTTGTTATTATAAAGCTTTCAACAATTACGGGACTATTGTATAATTTTATTTTATTGTACAAAGGTAGAGCAATTTCGAATTATAATTAATGTGAACGGGTAATAGGAACTGCAAGGCAGTTCATGGTACGTATTTGTTTGGTTTATAACAGAACACAGTTTATATGAACCGATCGGATGACAAGCATAGGAATTCTTTCATATAAATAAAAAGTTCGTTCATATAATTATAGTTCCACTGCATACAAGAAAGGTGGACAATTGTGAAAATATATCTTATTCTTCTACATAAACGGATCTAGATCAGAATCATCAGAATCATCATCAGTATTAAAGTCATAAATATCATCATCTTCTTCTTTAATTATTAACGATTGTAATTTCAATAACAAATCTTCTCTAGATACAGGTTCCACCTTAGCAGTATCAAATTGCTCTTGTTCTCCTTTTTGATCATTTTCCATGTTTTCATTGCTTTTGGTGCATTCATCTTTTTTGAGATTACATTTCTTCTTTGCAGCTGAAAAGTAATGTACACCATTAATAATAAAGTTATGTAGTTGCATTGTATTACTATGCTATAAATTAAGTTACCGTTGCGATTCATATAACGTATAAATGTTCTACGTTTTCTCTCAGGCAATTCCTTAAGAAGACTTTGCAATTCTACATCTAATTTAATTGCTTCCTGTTTATCAGGTTTTCCTTCTATTATTTCCCCCTTGTCGCCGCATTTCGCGCAAACTTTATGTTCTGTAGCGCAAGGTAAACACATATTATGATAAGCCTGTTTCACTGTCTTCTTCTCACATTTTATACACTTTGAAGGCGCTTTCAACGGTTTATATTTTTTATACTTAATTTTCCATTCAATTATACCTTTACACCTTTCACACACATCTGCAACTTCGATGTTATTGATAAATTTTGTTTTATGCGACTTATCGTGTAAGTTATTTTTAAAGACGGCTCGATTCCGATACTTTTGCGGTCTCGATCTATTGCAGTTTCCCTTTTGCGAACTCATTTTATACTTTATATTCAAAAAATAAGATGCATGTGACTCATAAAGTGGAAAATATAAGTTTCAATACATGTATAAGTACGGTTTTCCTACCGCGATATCTCCTTAATATCCCCTTAATTTATACAATATAATAATACTTATGGTAATAATATTCCCACTGTATAATGATAATTTTATTATCACGATTATAATTTTATCGTTATTTAATGTTTAAGAGCATAACAAGTTTATGATACGACTGCAAACATTTTTAAATGTTCATCTGCAATTATGAACATAACCTAATTAAGATTACGACAAATGGTACTGTATAGTACACTGTATAGTTTTATAGTATGGACATTTGACTGATTGCAAGCAATCTACATGCACTGTACACCTTTACACTGTATGTATACCTTTCTGTAGTTCTTTTTTCGTACAGTAGAGCGCGATACAAGCAGTAGTAAATACTCGACCTACGGTTTCTACTTACTTACTTGATTCTCTGTATGTATACACATTAAAAAACAATCGGACACTGAATTGTACGTAAGATATTGCTTTTCAATTAATATTAACCATTTTCCATTATCACACAATATTCGTAAGAGAGAGAAATATGACATCGGCAATAGAATCCATGGTAGTGGATGAGAAGCAATTACCAGAGAAACCGATTGACAGAGAAAAGGTATACACTTTCGGGAAATAACGATTATAAGTGAATGCTTTGAGAATTTGATAAAAACTAGTCGTTACACGTCATAAACTTTGGATTATTATATTTCTAGACCTGCCCACTATTACTCCGAGTATTTTGCAATACCGGCCGGCATCACAACATAATGGAATACAGCAGAGGAAATGTACCCTCGAATGAGTTGCAAATATACACATGGTGAATGTTTTGTTTTTTTCTACATACCATAGCGCGTCCCAAAACTAAACCACTCGACGAGTAATAAATATATTGTGACAAAGATTAAATTTATTCGCAGGATGGACGCAACGTTAAGAGAAATTACAGGATTAGTTAAAGAAGTAAATCCGGATGCCAGGAGTAAGGGAACGTACTTCGACTTTTCATTAGTAACACCAGAACTAAGAAATTCTGGGTACCGTATGCGCGAGATTGGTGTTACTTGTTCGGGGCAGAAGGGTGCAGACGATAATAAAACATTGGCTCAAGCGAGGTACACATTTATTGTAAAGTAATGTTTTAAGTAAGCGAGATCAATTTAATTAATTATCTATTTGCAGGTTTACCATTGGTGATTACTTGGATATATCAATAACGCCACCGAATCGTCAGCCGGCCATTAGACGCGGTGCGCTACGTCAATATTAACTTTACTAATAAAGATTTAACCTTTTGTAAGTTATAACAATTTATTAATAAATGATGTGTAATACGAAAACTGTTGTGTCATTATATATGTGTATAATTCACTGTTCTGTCTTAAGATATGTAGATTTATTTATGATTATTTATTATCCTTATCACGGAATTAGTTTTATATATATAACTTTTCTATGAATAATTGGATTGAACAGCAAGTTTGAAAAGGTCTTTGCTTAATGTGATCATAAACCTTAGATTGATTGGCCACTTCCAATACTCTGAATATAGATTCATTGTTTTTTTCATTCAAAGTTCAGAGTATTAGTCGTTTTTGATTTTGTATTATATTATGTTGTAACTTTTTATAATTTTATACATATTTTTCATTACAAATATGGAGAATAAAGAAAATAGATCAAAGTTGTTAAGTTGTATGATAAAAGGTAGAGTGCTTGCAATTTCTACACTTAAATTTAATACTGTATCTCACATAAGTGTTATTCAGTATTTTTATATTTACATTGTCTATCTCCAAGATTCGATATAGCTTGCATTATGTCAATTTTAATACTTCTTTGTTATTATATACAGATTACAGTTCTGTATTTACAACCAGCTATCCTAAAGATCTGCGTGAAAAATAAATTGTGTTAAATTAGATAAATAAACGTTTTATAACATTACGCACTGCATTTCGCGTTTGCAGGTCCTGCTCCGGTATACAAATTGCAAACTTTAGTTGGATACGAGGACCATTGCCTATCTAGGCCAAGAGGCCCAGCATATAGTATAAGTGCTCGGACACAAATTCATCTATCAAGTGTTGGGCCCGGTCCACGGTATAATGTTGCAAAATTGACAAATTATGGATTACATAGTGCTCCTGCGTATACAATAGCTGGTCGAGATCCACTCAGACGTGAGAATACTTATATTGACACATTTAATGGAATTGATTCATAAAAGTTGGTACAAGTAATCGCAGAAATATAATATCAAATAAAATACAGCGAAAATATAAGTAAGCAACATAGGAGCACAAGCCAAAGTCTTCAGCTTATTATAGATGTATTAAATATATAGTATCACAAATATCATGCTATATTCTTATACATCTTCGTGATTCAATCTTTATTTGATATTTAACATGCGGTTTCTTTGTTATTGTTTCGAGGTATTTGCAGGTATCTGCAAATGAGTATTTGAGGCATTTTGAGGTAATATGGATACAAAATGCAAAATGTGTGTCTATAATAAGATTGTAATGTACTTTTAAGCAAGTAGCTGATAAAATAATATATATTTCAGAAAGACAGTTCGGGCCAGGGCCAGGAGCACATTATCCAGAATTATGTCCTCCAATGAATCATAGTATTAGGCCTCCTGCTTATACTATTAAGTCCAGGAGTACAACAAAAATTGGTGACACAGGACCTGGACCAAATGCATACACTGTACCAACATGTATAGGACCCAAAATTCCAGATAAAGTAGCACAAGGTGCTTTCTCTATGTACGTATATATAAACATGTGCATATTCTGAATATCCATATTGAATGGTTTAAAGTTGTGTCTTAAAGCTGACACACCATCAATTTAGATTCTGATAATTGAACCTACTTCCAATGAATTGTTCTGCAACATTGCTTCAGTAAATACATTATATGTAGATCATTTATTTTACTATATCATTAACGCGTTCCGTGCGAGATTGAGACATGTATATAAAACAGAATCATCCTAACTTCTTGAAAAACTATTGAAAATGTTCAACCCTTGCATTATGGTAGGCTCTACCAGCAAAAATATCATGTATAATACATAATGGCGTTACGGATCGCACACGTATATTTCGCGATTGCACTGAGAACACCTGTGCGTTTAAATACCCTAACAGCCGTCTGCGTGCAGATTGGCAACAGAACTGACAGAATCTATTGCATTTGGTATGGGTTCTGTCAACAGAATCTGTTAAACAGTATCTGATGGCAAATTGGCAGCAGAAACCGAGTAGATTCTGCAGCTCGAGCCATTTAAATGCTGTATCTACTCGGTTTCTGCTGCCGATCTGTCATCGGATTCCGTTTAGCAGGTTCTGCATCAAATCTGTAGCCATCCTGTTTGCAAAACCTGCTGACAGACTCTGATGTCGCAGCTATGACTGACTGGGTAGTAAATGACATATAATTGTTAAGCCTTTGTTGGTAACTTAGGCCGTTTATAGAATCAATAGAACCGTCAATAGAAAGTGATAGACAATAATACATGCTCTATTATATTGTATTACAGAGCTGGTTTTCACAAAACTCGAACGGAAGATATTGGCCCTGGACCGGCGGCCTACAAAAATATCAAAGTTGATATTGTAAAACGTAGTTCTCCAGCATTTAGTTTGAAATGGAGAAACCAGTTGCAAGTATCAGATGCAACTCCCGGGCCACAATATTACTCCGACTATGAGCTTGGTAAACGCTCGCCTATGTACTCGTTCGGTATAAGACATAGTGAATGTGCTGGTTTACCTATTACACAATTGGATGAGGATTGATTTATTTTAAATTTCGCACATTGCTACAATGCAATGAACATGATTTTGTATATTTTTTATATAATTTTGTGCATATTATTTAAAATGTTTACAATGTTGAATTTGTATAACGTGTTTTATGTATTGAAAATATAAACTTGTATATTTCCAAAGCGTTTTACTCTAAATCATTTAACGAATTCAAATGATAATAACGTTATTTTCGTAGTATTTAATAGTTAGGTATATATTGTATAACAGATGCTAATACATATTACTTATTGTCAGTTTAATGTCCTTATACGGTGAGTTTCATTTATGACTTACGGACATGCAAATTCTTTGATGCAAACTAATGAATATTCTAATTTATGATTTCTTTCTTTCGACGTCATTTTTTCGAATTTTCAAGGCCGTCGATAATTTTTCAATAATCATAACATATTTTTACCCAAACTCTAATTTCATTTACTTTTCTTTCACACCTGCGCTCAGACCCCTTAGGCTCTTTTAATTGGATTACATAGTTTGACCTTTTGTTAATATTTGTATGCGTGCATAGAAACAAAATGAATATGTTCAGGGGCAAGAGTTTAATCCATCAGCTTAATCAACTGTTTATGTCAGAAATGTACTAATCATGTAACTTCACCCAAACTTTACCCCTTACAAATTCCTCAAAAAATGTAAATTATCAAGAACAAAAATGCCACCGAAACCCGTTTCGAACGCAGCTGCGAAACCACAGAAAAAGTTGGACAGTTCTGTATGCGGTCCTAAAAGTAAATATTTCAATGTTACTTTATTACGTTGCACCTTGCAGATAAGCCGATACATATTTAGGCAATATTAAGTACAAGTTATATAATAATTATAAAAATTATTAATTAGGTCCAGGTCCAAAATACCTGCTTAAAACACTTGTGGGTTATCGAGATCATTGTCTATCGAAATATCAGAATCCAGCATATAAATTAGGCATACGGAGTTTTAGTAAAATAGGATGTGAAGGGCCAGGACCAAAATATCTGATACCGGATCCTAAACGCACAGGCTTTAGTTTTGGAGTACATTGGAAAACATTTGGTAATTCTTTCCCCCCACTTTCTCCTCCTGAATTGAACATGTTCCTTTCATCAATCTAGGTGTTGAATTTAATTTTAGCGAAATTCACTTGTACACGAATATTTACTCTTGCAAGATGTAAATTAAATATTTTTTCAAAGTGCTAATGTGCTAAGCGGTCGTTTATTTTAATCCCTTTTTTATGGAAATAAGATTTGTGTTATTGGCACGCAGATAATTTAAAATTTTGTTTATTTATAACAAAATTTACGACAATTATAATTTCAATACTGACGAAGAAGATAAATGATTTAAAATATTTACCCTTTACGATCACTCTCTGAACATGTTTAAAACGTTTTATAATAATGCTTTACCTTAGAGTAGAAAGCATTGAGCATTTTGGCTTTTGCTTAAAATTGTAATTAAGCATAATAATGTTATAAATGCCTACTATAACAAAGATTGCACCTCATCTTAGATACTGATTGTGGTCCCGGACCAAAGTACTTGCTACCATCTCCAAAAAGCCCAGGTTTTTTCATAAAATCCAAACCGATCCGCAAATTCCTCTGTGCCACGCCAGGTCCTTATAACGTAAAATTTCCGCCATCAGGACCAGCTTTTTCCATGTATGTGCTCCACATTATTGGAAGTATAGTATATACTTATAATACATTATAATATTTTATTGCATTCCTTAATGAGTCATAACTCATAATTAATGGAAATCCGATCTATTCCCTTCTTTGTTCCTTGTTTAGAAATTACTGTATGACGAGCTGGTCGTATACCGCGAATTGAAAGTTAAATGTATACATATATACATACTATTGTATACATATCAAACTAGTTGTTTTTGAGTTTTCAACGTCATCGATGATTTTTCGATAGAAATAAGATATTTTTATCGCCGTATTATCATAGCCGACAAAGAATGTATTTCAAATAGGCATGCCACATATGTCCACATATTAATATTTGTGTTCTTGTTTCGCAGGGGACGGCGCTTGCCCTCCTTAAAATGCAGTGCCACGCCAGGACCTTATATGTATCCTGACAAAACGATGTCTCCAATGTTCTCCTTCGGCTCTAGAGCAGCTACAAAAGAAATTTGCGCTTCCCCCGGCCCTAAATATAACGTTAAACCTTTAGAATCATACCCTATCTATTCGTTTGGAACAAAACATAGCGATTGTGCACCTCCTTATGTTCTCGAATGCGATGAGCAGTGTTAAAATAGTGCCAGTTATAAATAAAAAGATTACAAGAGCATATCCTCTACTTTGCTATGTACATTTTTACAGTCGCTCCCTTTAAAATAATTAATTATGACACAATTACCGCTAGGTAAGTAAAGGAATCTATTTAGCGAAATTATTTGCAATACACAGGGTGTTTGGGACTAATTTGTACAAGCCAAAATGGGATGAATTTAACAATAATCTTATAAGTACATTAAAAGTGAGCCGAAAATGTAGAGGGACGTCTTTTTTTACAGAGCTTCTTTTCTATATAAATTGATATTGAAAATTCCTGTCATTTTCAACCATTTGTACATTAATAACAAATATTCTTAATGAAGAAATAATTTTCGTTCAATATTCATTCGATACTATACGCAAATCAATACGGGCATTACAATGTTCAGACTTAAACGTGCTTAAGTAACTACAACTATAACTAATATATGTATAGGTATGCGTATTCAACGAATTTGTAACATCGATCTATGCGAAAATGAAACTCGCCATATGAAATAATTTAAATCTATATTTTCGTCCTTTTTACCACCTTTCAGAAGAGGAGGAAAAGGAAGAAAGGTACAGTTGAGCGCCTTTGATCTTAGGCTTACTAGCAGGCAGAAAGTGTTTCTAATGTTAACTAAGAGAAAGATACTAGCTAATTATAAGGACGAACAGTAATTGCAATAATAATAATTATTACATATTAAAATACGCGGGCTGATCTTTCATTGAATTAGTTAATATTGCTTACAGAATGCAGACGATATTGTTAGTAATAGAAGAAAATCGTAGGTAGTCCTAGTACCTACTTATCTTTTAAATTAATTTTTCATTATTCGGTTCTGCCTTCTATACATAGGTACTGGAAACCATTAGGGCATCTGCCATATCTCAAAGGTGAAAATACTCTTTTTTTTTATCAAATGATGGTGTAACACCAGTTACATGTTTAAAATTCAATTTAAAAAGCTTTGGCTTGCTAATAAATTAATGTTATATATGAAAATCATAGTTAATAGCAATTTTTATTTAAATACAACGATACCACTTTTGACTGTAGGTAAGGCAGGGGCACGAATAGTGTCAAGCACTCCTCTATAGATGGCGGTGCGAACTGTTAATGCGGTACTAACAGTCGACAGTACTTGAAACACGTTTAGCGTTTTTTCAGCTAAATAGTAAACAAATCAACATAAAATTAATGAGAAGACAACAAACACTTTCCATCAACACCTCTGACAGCTGTAAAAATTATCAATTGGAGTCATTACAGTATCTAAAAAAGGTTTCTCAGTTAAGGTAAGTGTATTTTGTTTCATCATTTAGTATTTATTTGCTAAAATACGTTTTTCAATATATACTAGCACTGTTCCAGGTATATGCTTTTTGTATACATTAATCCTTGCGATGTAACAAAAATTACAGCTTTGTAAAATAATTTTCATTTATAAATCCTTATAAAAAGACTATGTAAAATAACTGTACAAAATTTATAGGAAAGGAAAGTACTAGAATTGACAGAAACGTCTTTAGTCGAAATGGCTCTTACAAATATATCTGGAATCCCCGATAAACATTGGCAACCACCTTTTGTTGCATTCGAAACAACGTAAGTACATAAAACGGTTATTTTTACTTTATTCATGCTTTTGCAGTTCTTATGAAATATTAGACTTCGATATTTGCTGCCTAAACGCGTTACATGCTTATGTATTGTTTGGCTGTATTTTAAAAAACGAGATTTATGTATGAAAATAGAGAAATTATAAAGATCATAGTTCCTTGTGTTACAGATTCAAGTCACTGAGCTCAAGAACTTATGAAACACTTGTTTAACCCTTTGCTGTCCATGCCGCCACAGTGGCATGGTCGTCGTAGAAGTCAGTGCCGCTACTGTGACGGCATGATGTCATTCATGATCGCTTGGCGAAAATATGAACTATTCATTGTATCATTCAGTAGTGAAAAGTAACTGCGAAACACTAAATTTGCGCGGACCTGCTGGTACTCCCGACAGCGAAATCTCCGGACCTCAAAGGGTTAACACTAAGTTTAAGGAACGCATCATCTTCACGCAATTCAGAAAAAATTGAACAAAAATTACGAGCAGAATGTAAATAATTTCTGTCATTTGTCATACAGTGTCCAATAGCCAACTCAAATAGTACTATTATTATATCCAACCAAATTCTCATGTACATACTTGTTGGCATTAATATTAATTGTTGGATTAATAACAATGAAACTCTGTTCCACAGAATGGGCGAAATTGTCATTGAGCTGTACTGGAAGCATGGGCCAATTACGTGTAGAAATTTTGCTGAGCTCTCACGGCGCGGTTATTATAATGGTACTAAATTTCACAGAGTCATACGAGATTTCATGATACAAGGTATAGTATTATTTCTTTAACATATTTGCTTTTAAATTGCAGATATGCTTCTATAGATTGGGTTGGACGAGAAAATGCAATGGTGGTTTTTGAAACTGATAAGATGTCATAAGCACCATTTATGAATCACAATATTAATATATTTTAGGTGGCGATCCTACAGGGACAGGAAAAGGTGGAGTGTCTATTTATGGAGAATGTTTTGACGATGAAGTGCACGATGACTTGAAGCATACAGGTACTTTTATTATAATGTTGTATTCCGTTAAAAAGCAGGTCGGAAGTTCGAAAACATTATTCTCGAGGGACGTGTATTACTAACTGTAACATGATTCTTTTACAACTGATTCCATTCAATTGTTTTACTTACTTTTAGAACGGAGCATATGTTAGATACGTTTTACAAAACATATAAATTAAGTATTTTTAGTTTTGTATACAAGAATATCATTTTGCTTTTAGGCGCTGGAGTTGTTTCTATGGCTAATTCTGGGCCGAATACCAACGGATCGCAATTTTTCATTACATTAGCCCCCACCCAATGGCTTGATGGAAAGCATACAATCTTTGGTAACTTACTTTTCGTCTTTCGTCAAGCATTATATTAACACGCGAAGTTTTCACTATTGTTTCATTCTTGTTAACAGGTAGAGTTCACACTGGTATGACAATAGTAAAACGAATTGGATTGGTGGAAACTGACAAAAACGACAAACCTGTTGATGATATCAAAATTGTTAAGGGATCCATAAGGAATGCTTAATAAAGTGTACAGATTCTGAATTATTTATCTGTACAATCTTTGTAATATATAATGTAAGATATATCTTTACGGATCATAAGAAATAAATCGTTTTTTATATTGAATTTGGAATTATTTTTTTGTGTCACATTATTATATTAGCGTAAAGAGTGATATTTATTATTGACTCTACTCTAACACTACTATAAAGAATCATTTTTGCCCAGAGAAATTTATATATAAGGAAATTTAATTTCGGATAACGCCTCGACGGCTAAAGGTTTATACTACAAGTATTGTGTGCGTGTATTTTTGAAAATTAGCACCTACGTTAAATTAGTTGCCGAGGAGTTATATGAAAGGAATGATTCGCTACCAGTTAAGCAAAATTTTATGATGCTTTACAGCTCCATGACTTTGTACATACCCATGACGCGGAAATATAATGGCTTTCTCAATCCTTGACTTTCATCCAAGAAATTTGTCACGAATCGTTATAGGGAACTATAGTAGAAAAAATGTCTAATATTATGTGCAATCATTTATTTGTGTAGCATGGCCATTTTGAATTTGTATTGAGTATTTTTGCGGCAGGCTCGCTGGAAATTTATACTTCAGACTAAATTCTTACCGAGCATGGCAATATATATAGTATGGCATACCTACTCGTTAAATGAGACTGCTCAATTATTAAAATAGCAGTATTTGACCGAGAATTGAAATCTTTCATCAGCTTGGTTTCTTGAAATATATACATATATTGTTTGCAACTAAATGTGATGTTTATTTGCTATATACTTGGAGTTACTTTCAAGTAATATTTGAAGTACATAATTTATGTACATACTAGGTTTGTATTAAATCACCTATTGTAATGATAAAATTATAAATAAGTTAGATAAGTAAAAATCGGAAAAGAATATGTATTTTTATTACATAGACAATTAGAACTTGTATATATTTGTTTTAACTGATTTAGGTAACACAATTTTTTTCATGTTATATTAAATCATTCTCTATATGTAACATTAGAAATGTTATAAAAGTTATACGATAGATTGGGTGGTAAAAAATTTTGCAGAGTAGCTGGCATTGCATTAAAATATGTTGTATTCCTTTCTCGAAATACTGTATCTTGTACTGTACTGGACACGTCAGCTTGAAAATTTTGTATAGTGGTACTTGGCATAGTTTGTACAACAATCGGTTGAGTAGTAGATGCATGTGAAACTGTTTGTATTACCTACAGAAATTAAAAGAATAAATGCTATGAGTTCTAACAGTTAAAACTTTTTACCTTGCAGTTCAATAAAGTACAAAATTACAATTAACCAACTCGAAACACAGGATATGCAGCATTGGTTGATGCAGTTAAATATTTCTAATCCAGTAGTGTTAATATCTTCTTCAACAAAAAAGATAAAAAAGAACAGACGTATAGTATACACAAGAACATTCCTCTTTACTGTAAATGCACAAAGGGCCG
This sequence comes from Nomada ferruginata, assembly GCA_963583965.1. NCBI lineage: Eukaryota > Metazoa > Arthropoda > Insecta > Hymenoptera > Apidae > Nomada > Nomada ferruginata. Next base: position 18,075,416 of record OY757216.1, read on the forward strand.
GCTGCACTACTACAAACAAGTCCCAAGATTTACATTGGCCAATGTTTGAGGAAAATTCTTGGTCTACTTAAAATTAATTGTATATGGGACCGGAGATGACTGACGATTATATGTATGTAATAACATTATATGTATGTTATGGTCAGTAATGCACTGCCTTTGGCAGAGTAGAAGCTACCCGTTTCATTTGCGTGCGAAACTCAAACAATAGTAACGTAATTTTTTGTTTGTAACAATGATAATTCCTAAAGTTTAAGCATTTTCACAGATTAGAAAACTCTACCAACGAAATATTAAATAAGATATTGACCTTAGAAAAATACCATCATTCTCCGTACTTTGGCTCTTTGTTTGTACAACATTCTAGTCAGCTGCAGCTGATATTTTAAAATTTGCTTGTAGGTACTACTTTGTCTTGATCGAGTCCTCCCTTGGAAAATATATCTTTCACAATATATTTATCGCATAAAGGTACAGAAGAAGGTCAACACTGTACATATTTTTCATCATTAGAAATATTTAACTGCATCGGGCATAAGTATACATTGCAATTAATGTGAAACCCCTTTCAAAGATATTTAATAAGGATAAGTTAATATATAACTCAATTTATCTTTCCTCGATTTCAATGATTGTTATATTTTAATATTTTTTTTAGTAAATTTGATTTGATTTCAAAAATATTTCGAAAATATTTATTTGATTTTGTCAATAAATTATTGGTAAGTTTCCAAATGCAATCTCATATGATGTAAAACAAGTTACTTCGTCCTCTTGACCTATTAATATACCTAGTGTCCTATTTTTATAGCACTTTCAGTTTATTGTACTAAAGTATTAATGGATTAACAAATACATTGCATCTTGAAAATTTGTACGAACATTGGCCCGTTAATAAATAGACCATTGTGACTTGCTAAAGTAGAATTCCCTATCAGCGTCAAACGCTTCCATATTGACACAATGCAAAGTATTGTTGTGTTCTTCTATAAACGGCGCATTTACGGCGTACAGAGTTGTGATGTTCATATTATTGAAAGTAGGTTCACTCGACAAATGGTGGTGCATCATGGGAAAGTCTAAAGACCCAAACAAAGGACAAGGATTAGCCTAATCGTTTTCTTCTAGTTTAACGGCACCAGAAGATGGTACCTGATGGTACTCGCGCCTTGCTCAACGTTTTCCAGTTATCTTCCTCTGGAGCGGAGGACGAATATCAGTTGGAGAACACTAAGAAGTAACGAGTTCATTATGTCTTCAATAGAAGGGACCAATGTTACCAGTAAACTGTGGTACTTGGCGAACGCTAGGTTTGGCTAGAAGCCCACTCCATTTTCGGATTCGCGAGTTTAGTTATCAAAGCAGTTAAAATATCTTAAAATTCTAAATGAAATCGAACACACGTTTGCTTGAACTTGTATAGTATCATTTTCAATTCTTCTTTGAAACAAGTTTCACATATATGTATAATGCCAGGTATACATATTCGGTACAATATTAGAATGAACAGTAATTCCTTACGTGAACTGTTGATGATTCTGTTTGAGATACAGAAACAGAATTTTCTGAAGCATTTGATTGACCTATTTGTAATTGTTCCGATGATTGCTCCTGTAACTGTTGTTGGGATTGCATTTGTTGAGATGGTGATAAATGTTTTGTATGTGACGTATTAATTCCATGTCGACGTTTCATATGCTTGTTATAGTTTGGCCAATTTGTAAAGTGGTGTTGGCATTCTAAACAACTATATGGACGTTCCCCTGTATGCTGTCTTCTGTGTGTCTGAAAATACGTTTCAAAATGATATTGGACGTTTCCTTCTACAGTAATATTGAGCAACTTATTAACAAAACTTACAGTTAATATTCCTTTAAAGCGAAAACATTTACCACAAAATTCACATGTAAATGGCATTGCACCAGTGTGTATTCTATGATGTTCCCTTAGTGTACCTTTCTCCCTAAAAGTTCTACCGCACACAGCACACTGATGAGGTTTTGCACCCGTGTGTACTGTTTCATGTTTCTTTAATTGTAATGGCGTTTTGAAACTGCAAATTATATTAAATATTAGAAACTTAATCATATTTTTGTTGGGAACTTTATCTTTCACGTGAACGTACGCTTTCGAGCATTGGGTGCAATTGTATGGCTTCACTGCGGAATGAGTTAAAAAGTGGGCTTCTAGGTTGCCTTTTTGGATGAAACTCTTGCCGCACTGATCACATGTAAAATTCCTGACGCCAGAATGGATGCGTTTATGTGTGACTAAATTTGGCTTCGTGGAAAATCTGAAAACCTTTCTCTATTACCTGTGTATTACTTACAATGTATATTACTTGAATAACTTAAATGGAGATTACAATGTGTTTATAATCGAATTGAGTATAAACATAATGAATTTGATACCGTTAAATCAATTCTTATGCATTCTTATGAACAGTATAAATAAAATGTTGACAGAATATTTAAATTATCATAGAAGTTACTGCAAATTATGAAAATTGTATACAGTGGAGGTATTCGTCGGTATGACACTGAATTATAGTTGGTAACAAAAACTTATTTGCACTAAATGTTTCAATAGCACCAAGGCTGTTTTTTAAAAATTATTGCATATTGCTAGTAAACCTAAGAAATAGGATATTCTGATTCCCAAATAATCAAGACCACGAATAATTCTGTCTCAGTGTGCTATCCTATAATGCAAGTAAGCTTCCATTAAGAACATTCTTTGTTCTGTGTATGCATAAGTTTGTGTATAAGAATCTGTATATATAAGTTTCTATTATGCTTTTACTACACACCTTTTGTCGCACTGATCACATGGGAATCTATTTTTCATGGTATCTGGTAAATGGCACCGACTATGTATGTACAGAGCACTTTGCTGTCTAAATGCTTTCCCACAAGTTTGACATACATGAGGTCGTTCTTCACTATGGATTGCTTTGTGAGAGTCTAATACTTTTTTATTTACAAACGATTTCCCACAATCCTCGCAACTTTATGAAATCATAACATTTAGAATATTGTATAAATATGTGCCTATTTGAATAAACATGTTTACCTGAATTTCGTTTTGTTTTTATGCCGTTTAACATGAGTGAGAAAACCGTAATATTTGTCATAAACTTTACAGCATAATACGCACATATACTTTGCTTGTTGATTATGGACACTTTCATGATGTTCCTCTAGTTTTTCTAAACTAGGCAACTTATCATTACAGTCTGTGCAAAGCCATGGATACCGATTTAATCCCTCTACTCTTTTGCGTCCAAATTTTAATGATTCTACTGTATGTGCCTCTATTATTTCTATGTCTGAATCTGTACCTATATACATAAATTATATTATCAATCCTAATACACTGAATCATATATATGTACATATAAAATCAATGACAAATATAAAATATCTTAAACTAAACCAAGAATGATATGATTGGAATGCTTGAGTGTTTTATATTTCCCAATGTCCCAATGTTACATTCCCAAATTTGTAACAGTTATAATTAAATGTTAAATACTAAGAACTATATGCAAAGTTTTGCATGGTGTTCCCCCAAAGGCAAACAACTCATATTTTCGTTATGATGATACAAGAAAATATTTAAGTATAACTAAATGGAAAGAAATACGTAATGTTTTTGTTACATTAACTATTTCTTTCATTAATAAATGTGATACTAACGCGATGGTTGCCCGGTTCATTATTTTCGAGTACGTATTAGACAACAAATTTTTAAATCATTGGACGAGATGTGATGGACTTACATCATCGCCGTCTAATCATACGAGATTATCCACTGCATTTTACAGTAGAATTGTAAAAGGTCTGTACTAAGGCCAGGGTTTAGTGAATCAGGTAATGAGCAAAATTCAGTTCTAACAAATGTAGTTCCACGGTATTTATAATATTTAATATTCAAGTATTTACATTTGGAACTACATACATAAAAATGCAGTTGAGACTAGCTAAATAGGCAATATTCTAACTTTGTCCTATTTTATGAATTGTCTATACATGGCAACACAATAATTGTTCAGCACTGCTAACTTGCTTCTGTTCAAAAAAAGGGCCCTGAGCGAAATATAAACATGCCTGTGTTAACATACAAAACACCTTTACCAAATAGAAGGCAAAAGAAGCAAGACTGAAAACAAATATTTGTTCCAATATTTTTCTGTGGATAATATATAGACAAGCTTAAACATTTGTTGCCCAATGTTTGATACTACCTTCCACGAATACTATACTTATATTGGGAGAAACAGATATTTCAGAGATCAATATAAAATTAGTTATAGAGTTAAATACCTAATACTGTTTGCACCCCACACAGTATACATCCACATATATTCTGCAACTGTTTGCTAAAAATATATATGAACGTTCTGTACAACAGTATATAATTTAAATTATTTATCTATATTATACCTTAGCGTTATCTTATGTTGTCTAATTTTATACACATATAGCTCTTCGATATTAGTAAAGTTTGTACTGTTTTGGGTATTAAGATTATTTTCATTTTTCACAGTATTGTACTAAACTGAAGGGATTAATGATATGGATCTTTTCAGATACGTGTATTCTTGGTTTCTAAACCACACTGCCAGCAGTGATTTCTCCTTACGACTGTATGTCATGATTCAATTACTTGCTAAAATACAAGGCGATTCTCTCGCCTGTGGAAGGCAATGTCGCTGCCTAACACTGCGACGAAAACCACATGCTTGTCGACAGTGATCTGTCTATGAAGAGCCTACTGTTGCCGAAACGAATGTACGCGTATATTTGTGAATCCTACGTTATAAAGTTTTAATGTACTTCTCAGCCTTTGAGTCCTTAGGCATGTCAGTTTCGATTTTATTTAACAAAAACACGTTTATTTCAATTAATTTGTCTCCTAATCTACTCAAGTCTATTCTTTCAGGTACATCTATTATGTTTTAATATTAGCCTTTCCATATCGGTACAATACATTCTGACCTAATTGTTCCTATTACATCTAATACAGATATTTACCCTTAATGATGGTTGTATGGTTAATTAATCTCCAGTATATGCATTTTTTTTTAGTTTTCCGTTTTCTATAGAGGACAAAATATCTCTATACCATGCATTGTGTTTTCTGAAATTGTGTCCATATGCCATTAACTTTACCAAATAGCTCTTGTATTCATACTTTAAGGAGAATAATATGTTCCTTTATCAAGAATTACTTCTTAAAAATCATCTCAAGATGACAAACATCAAGAAATACTTATATTGCGGTGGTCTTATATTCACTTGGGACTAATAATAAATGTCAACTACCTGATAACATATTAAAATATTTCAACGTCTAATTATCAACAGCAGCATAATGAAAACCAACATTAAATATGAGCCACAGTTACATTAAACTTGCACCCACAATAGTCTTTCCAATATATTTTATCAATTAACCGTGATTATTATTAACACTTTTGAAGATATTATTCGCTAATAAATATCATGATGTCCAATAACAATTTATTTTCTCACGATTTTAATAGAACAGAATGATTAAAATGACTAAACACATTAGCGTGCGAAAGGTGTTTTAGACTTTTCTATAACAATTTCCAATGTCTGGATACTTTTCAATGACAAATATATTAACCGTTTGAGTCCCAAACAGCGCGATCGCACTGTTGTGATTTTGTGTCAAGAAAACCCAGCACATTCGAGCATTGTGGACAACTGACGGTGCGTTACCAATTGTCGAAGTCGCGCGCTCAGATTTACTGACGCAAGTACATCAAACAGCTCCTTTTAATGTAAATAGTACATTTTACAATAGGTACAATAATACTATAACAATGCATAATAATAATGCTATCGCGCCACTTGGTATTTCTCGACATAAAATAAAACAAGCGCTATCGTGCTGCTTGGGTCTTTTCGTACTCATTTAGACAAAGCGCGGTTGCGCTGTTTGGGATTCTTCGACAGTGTTTCTTCAATACCCCATGGGACTCAAACGGTTAATGTACACTGCTCAAAACAATCAGAGGGTCACACATTGCAAGCATTGTTCCTGTCAATGCGGCACACAATCTTTGGAATTTTCTTGCTAGTTACAAAGGCTGCTGTTATATGCACATGTTCTTATAAATATAATTCATAAAATACCAGAAACTATGTGTCGTGTTGACAGGGACAATGGCCTGGGATCCTCTTGTTGTTTTGAGCACTATATATATATTTAATTATTACGTAATTATATTTACCTGTCATGTAATTATCAGGAATTTTAACGCTAGCTTTTACATTTGTATTATCGTGCTCTTTTTTTAAATCCTCATTTGTATACATATCAGTTTCTCCCTTTTGATCTTGATTTTTTCTCTTCAATTTCTTTCTGGCTTGCTTTAACGATGTTTTCTTCAATTGCATTTTGCATTTCTTTTGTTTCAGAGCATCTTCAACCGTCTCGGTTTCGTGCTTCTGATGATTATTGTTTTTATTTCCCTCAATGTAGTAATTATGCGAGACGCTAGATGCATTATGGATATAGTTATTCGATAAATGACATTTCACGGTTCGCGCACCAACTTCTTCTTCCTCTTTCGGAAAGGCAACAGTTTTATTAATATAATTTATATCAGATTCTAACGGCTGCGGCTCAATCTTAGGGTCTATGAGCAATTGTCTTAAAGATGCTTGCGCTTGATTAGTTTTCTCAAAAAATTCGCTGCATTGATTCAATAAAATACAACAATCTATGCAAACTGTTAACGGTAATCCGTCATTTATCAATACCTGTAAGCGTTATTCCATTTTAATGCACTGTACACATATATGCGCATGAGTATGCATGTTTGTCAAAACGATATGGATATAATATAATAACAATAAGCAATGTAATAAAAACTTGAGGAGGAATATTCCTTTGGGCAGAATCGAAGGAGGCAATGAAACGAATTGGTTAACGAATTATAAACAATTACAATAAATATGCAATAAGGTGTGAAAACCAATTTTCACCTGAATTTGTAAACATTTTGCGATTTTGGCTTCTATGGCTAACTTTTGTCCTTCCGCATCGTAAATTCCAATAACATTCTCTTTGGTTTCGGCGCAGAGCCGGCAGAGTTCCGGCTCCGTCATGATTCACAAATAAAATGCTGGTGCAAGTTTTACAATACAGTACATTGTGAAAAAAAAACTGTAAATGCAATCACATCATCTCACATTTACATTGTAATATATAGTAAATAGAAAATTGCTGTGGACGCCAGAATGAATAGCGGACATGTTGTTTCTTTTACACAAGAAAAGCGTAAACTATTTTTCGATCCGCAGTACAAAAACCTTTTTTTAAATAGTCACTTGTTTTACTACATTCGTCGATAATGATGACAATTTTTTACATAACTGTCTGATCGGTAATAGTCTTTTCATTTTGTTATATGAATGAAATGACACAGTTATCTCATTCTGTTTGTTTGGAAAAAATAAAATTGTGTATACGCATGCTTGGAGCCCTGCTAGGGACTTTATTGTAGCGGTGCGCGCAAAATTCAAATGGCTAGTTAATCCTAGTTGCCCGTACGATTATGATTTTTTAAGAATCTATGTGTACATTGCGCAAATTGTGCTTCATGATCAATATATAAGAGATTATACGAAATTTTAATGCATTAAAAAAATGCATAATGAAGAAATGGAGATTACTGTATTACTGTACACATTTGTATTTTGCAAAAAAGCAGCTCATTAAAACAGAAAGTAATGTAGAATGTAGAGGAATCTACGAACCGCGTATCAACTTTGAAGTATTAGTTTGCGCACTAACATTCATTCTAAATGTTATAAAATAAATATTTAACCGCGCTTAATAGTTCTGGCGTAAGTCCACCCTTTATTTAAAAAGCCTTATCGCATATCAAATGCTAGAAAAGAATTACAAATTTTGAATTATGATATTACTATAAATATTAAATTTATGTTATTTCCCAAAAAAAGTTATATAATAAAGTTTTATATAATTGTATTTCCATGTATGCCAGTACCCTGTTACATGTGTATAAAGAATATCTAGAAAATGCAACTTATTTCAGTTTAAAAATAACGCTATTGGAAAGCCAAAGGCAGAATGGTATTTTTATATATTTTAATATACATAACTTCGATAAACTTTCACTAGTAATAAGTTCGATAAACTTTCATGCATAATATAAATATTTTGAATATTTATAAAGATCAATATACATATTTTATTAACGATGTGACGTATCATTTCGAAATAAACTGTTAACAATAGACGAAGCTACACTAACCGCACGTATATGCACATACGTGTGTGCATAAAAACATACATAGTTCTATACATAATATTCATAATACATAACATATACTAATCCATTAATTTCTGCTTATTTGAGCCGTAATTTAAATGAAAATCTATTAAATGTTAATTTTATAATATCATCACTGTATAACATTGTATGTGGATACGACGCGATTCGTCTAACTTGCAATTAAGCATTTGAAATTATATCGAAACGATTACACATTGATGAAGAAAATAACTTTTTACAAATATTTTAATAGATATTAAAATACATTACCTATATATTTATAAAACGACTGTGTCTAATATCATCGAAAACGTGTTCGTCCAATCGATATAGTACGCTTTTGGGGTTTTCAGGTCACCTACATCACCTTTTAAAATTATTTTCTAACGGTACCTGCAATGTTCTCAGGTACGCCGGTTGGAGTATTTTGGAAATATTAGTTTTAGAGACAGCACTGACGAAAATTCATTTATACTATTTGGGTACGTACTTTAAAATTGAAGCGCATGTACATATACGTATTAACCAATTACCTAACACTTCTAACAGTAAATATTTCACCTCTCTTGACTATAGTTGTGGAAACCTCGTCGTTTCTTGGTATGTAAATTAACAAATTTAAGAAATTGAGAATCGAAGTTATGCGACATAATTGTTTCTATTTAAAACATTATATTGAAACAAGATATGTAACCATTTAAATTCAAAATACTTTTGGGGCGCCCGATTTTCTATGTGAAACGTAGCTTAATAGTTATTTGTTTAATGTACGATTAAAGATTTTATTGGATATTAAATCGAAAGTTGAGGTCCTAGTCTTACTTGTGAAAGTAGAAAATATTTTAGGAATGCATTTTAAAAAAATGCTATCATTTTTTTAGGTAATTAATATATTACTCACAATATTTCAGTTCAATATTCAATTATAAATCTTAACATAAAGCTTCGTTTAGAAATTGTTTACATGCAATCGTAAAAAAAATAAACATAATTACATATCATATCCAAAGAAATAGAAGTATAAAACGAAAAACCAAGGCGGTTTAACTTAGACGATGAAGATTGACGTTCAGGATTATTTTAGCATTATAGTTGAATACAAAAAAGAAATTTAAATCGTATTGGGAAAATAATAAACTTAGTTATCTGTTTGGAATAATATTGATAGCGTTTTATATAAATATGGTTTAGACATAATACAAAAACCTTATAATTAATTAACAAGCTATCAATTACATTTTGACAATGAATTTATCCAGAATACAAGTAAATCGATTTATTTGTTATGAAAATGAATTAATATATTTTATTAAATAATGTGACTAACAATTTCGAAATATTTTGTTCTGAGTAAAGAAAGGAATACCTGGTATGCTCAAAAATGCTCGTGGAATCGTAAAAGTCTTCACGCGCTGTCCCCATTGCATATACATATATACATATGTATACATATATATGGGGGTGCTTCTCTGGAAAGCGTCACAGTTCTTTGGAGAACATCCTCAGGTAAGCATCGTTAGCTCAACATGTACAACGAAACAAATTGATATTTCATTTTCTTCTTACGATTCGTTTATTCAAGTGAATATCTTAGGAAACATTTAATATGGTTATTTATGGTGCAAATTTTGAAATTTAAATTTCTTGTAATAATAATAAATTTTCTTATCGTCACTTATAATTTCTGTCATTTAGACTTTCTTTCGGTACAGATTATTCTCACTGCCACATTAAACTTATTTAAATTAGACAAGAGTTTCAGTAAATATGGAAAATGATCGTAATATAATGCTATCATTTTTAATTAAAATAAAGTTAATTAAATAATTGTAATATTATCTTACAAAGTATATAAATTAGATTTATCAATTTGTGTTCGAAAATAATAAGAATATTCTAAGAACATACTCTTTGGTTTAAGAAGAAGAAAACCATGGCGATGGCCAATTTTTAAACTTATTAATGTTGTTCTTTTATAATTAATAAAAATAAAATAAAAATTCTCGCGTATAATAGCGTGTTGAAAATTAGATTTAATAATTAAATATGATTTCGTTCCTTCGAAGAGTTAAAACATCGAGAATTCAAAAATGAAACGACGTTACATACAAAGCCTACAAAGTATATATTCTTACAATCGAATTGTCTCTGTATCACAATAATTTTTAAAAAAGCACTAAAAAATGCATTTATAGTCATGATACGTCCAAAATAATCCTTGAGATATGCTCGCGATTCCAGTATCGTCGTCTTTATGCCAAAATTATGAATGGAGCAATTTTGAATTTTTTAGTAAATAAAGTAAGATAAATCTATTTTTTCAATTAAAAATTATTGAATTGTGAATTTATAAAATAAATCAAAATACACATTCGTGGTACTGGTATAGAGAAGATGACATAATTAAGATATTTATTTCATAGAACCGAATTTTCCTAAGCTAATTATTTAATTGGAATAAAATTGGAAGCACTTTAAATGTTAATTTTATTCGAAGTTTCCTGTACTTTATTCCCGTATCTGTATGTACCGCAAATAATGTATTGTCTTATTTCTATTAAAATATAGCCAGAAGATGATACGATTTCTTATTCTTGGAGTACTCTTTGCCTTTTCATCGGCTCAATTCCAACCTTCTGGGAGAATTTTAGAGCCACCAATACCCAGCCTTTGTGCACAAAGTAAGTAGTTTATATAAATACTAATTCGTTTATTTCTTGTGAAGAATTAAAATATTTATACTCATGTACTACACGTTTATACTTTATTATGATATTTCATATTCTTCAGATGTTGATGTTGTAATCAAATAGATATGTTAATTGTAGAAATTTAAATCAATCATTGTTAAAATAAAAAAACGTAATGGTACCGATGAAATGCTTAAAATTCTCTTGTGTACTTAAAAATTCGTAAATATCGTATATGTACAGTGGGGTATCCTATAACGATCTAATTCGCTCTAGAACATCGTTCGTTATAGGATACTCCACTGTATACATTATCAAAAAAGAAATAGTCATTAAACACTTGCTTGATAAAACCTGTTTTATTGCTAGCAACGACTGCATTTTGTAATTATAATTTTTACCATCCACGCTGTGAATATCTAAGTTTTGTCTTTAGGTTGTACTTTTGGTTTATTTTCGCATAAATATCATCCCCTTGTTTGCTCTCTCTCTCTTCTCTACATCTTCGCTTAGTTCACATCCCGAATATCTTCGAATTACTGACGATACCGACAAAGATTTTAAACAATAGTTATTTTCTACGAAAGAGGATTTTTTAAATGGAGCTATGTACTTCTTATTGCATTCATCGAGGCAGCTTATGATTGCCCATAAATCTAGCTATTTATGCCTAAGAGGCACTTTAATGTTAACACAATTGAAGTGTCCTAATTTGTTGTTGATTATTAACTTTCCTTTCCCTGATTACTATGCAGTGTGCGGAATCTCTTTATACCGATACCAAACTTTCTTTCTGCCGTTTGAGAAAGTAGTTTCTACAATTAACATACATCGTATGATACCAACACTTACGTCGTGACGACAATATTTAAAATCACAGGTGACACTGCATAACTTTCCTTCTAAGAAAAAGAATATGATTAGCGATTATCCCGAACAGAATTTGCGATTTTAGAAATATTTCGCAACAGAGAGTGACGTATTATTACGCATCGAACTGATCGTTTTAAATTGAAAGCCCGTAGTGCTCGTAAGATATAGTGTACTATAATTAACAGAATGTAAAATTGATTACATTGATTCCTGAGTGTGTAATCAATATTATACAGGGTGAGGCGCGTAAAGCGTGACAAATGAATATTTTCCAAAACGTTAATAATATGAAAAAATGTTATACAAAGTAGATGTACTGAAGGAATAAATTTTTCGAAATAAGTCATATTTTTGTTCTTGGGCGTCAGGAGCATTTCAAGGTCATGAATTTTTTTTAGATTAAATTTTTATATATTTTTCAATATCCATAAATGTAGATATTCAATGACTATAATTTTTTATGGTCCATGCTATAATCAAGGGCACAGATGAAGAAAACATAGTTGTGCCCCTCTAGTCGCATTTATTTGGCATAATATAATTCTGTCACGGTAATATCAGTTAATTAGTTGGAATTGATGACGCATCTTCTTCTTTCACACATCAACAAAGAAAATAGTCGGGAAGGGGCTATTGTAATTGAGAGGTATGGCTGAAAAATTTCCTCGACTCCTGAAAGTATGCAATGCGAAATGCTTTCAAGACGGACGTACACACTTCAAACATCTGATCAAATCTACTTTCCCTGCATGTTTGCCGCTGATTATTGCTTGATGCACTTTGAATAATTAGAGTCATTGAATACGTCTAAGTACCAACACCACTTATGCATTTTGAAAAATATATAGTCCCATTTTAAAAAGACGTGAATGACCTGGAAATATCCTTGATACATTAGTTTTAAATAATTTTAATATTACCATTGATATGAAATATTAAATATACACTGTAATCTCTTAGGGGCGATTCATGAACGTTTTAATGGCAAGGGTTACTACTATTCATGGGCTGATCCAAGAACAAGTGGACAAGAGATTGATTGGCTAGCTGGCAGAAACTTCTGCAGGCAAAGATGTATGGACCTTGTTTCGTTAGAAACTTCTGCTGAGAACGAATTCATCAAAAGCCGCATTGTTCAAAGTATGAAAACATACGACATTCTCTACACTTTAAACTACAGAAGTAGAAATCGAACGAATAACAATTACCGTCTACAGATAATGTAAAATATATTTGGACATCTGGCCGTCTTTGCGATTTCAAAGGATGCGATAGACCTGACCTTCAACCTCTCCATATTAATGGTTGGTTCTGGACAGCAGAATTACAAAAACTTGCACCAACTAATGACCGCTCGCAAAATAATTGGTCCGAGAATGGAGGGTAAGTACAAATTTCTTCATTTTTCAAAACTATTACGACAGTTATAACTTATTTTTGTGTACCAAATCACCGCGTCATTTTACCATACCTTTTACCACGATGTCTGAATAAAGATTAATCGAATACAGCTAACTTATTATTAGTACTTATTACAAGTTCACCTTGCATTGGCCGAATAATTACTTAATTCGACAAAATATTGTAATGTTTACATACATTAATCAATTAAAATGGAACAATGTTAACTCTAGCCTTGGGAAGCCGCAACCTGATAACAGAGAACCAATACAACAAGGAGGGGCTCCAGAAAATTGTTTGGCTGTACTGAACCAATTTTACAAAGATGGCGTAAATTGGCATGACGTTGCTTGCCATCATAAGAAACCATGGGTTTGCGAAGATAATGATTCTCTACTAAGATATGTTCACTTTACCAATCCCAATATCCGTCTTTAGAGAAAATACATTGTACAGAGAAGTAACAATCACATATTTATTATAAATTATTTAATTACAGTTATATTACTATTTATGTGAGTTTCTATATTTTCGTTTTTAAATTGTTATAAATCCAATAAAATTTCGTAAATTTTGAAGAAATATGTATCTAAGTACCGCATGCTTAACCAAATATTGCTCTGTAGCGTAAAATATTTATTGTTTCAATTTTACATTTTTTCTGCCTTTCAAAGATTACCAATCTGTACATAATGTTTTGATCTGTACCTATAGAGTATGTACTATAAGTAATAATAAATGTATTTGTAAATTCTTATGTAATAGCACATTATTTTCAACATACCACCTTTAAAACAAATTCGCTTGCCCCTTCTTATTTGTTTTACAGAAATCTATAATTATTATTTATCATAAGTACAATGCTATACATGAAAAAGTATAGTCCTATTAGATTATATAACGCATTGTAGAAACATTGAGCACTCACTTTAGAAATAGCGATTTCGTGTAAATGTGTAAATCACTGTCAATTTTATAAAGTAATATTAAAAATGTATTTATGAATGCTATTTACATTTTACTCACTTTTTACCTTCTACCATTATAATATGATAACCAAATTTCGTTTTAACTGGCGGATCTGTGTAAATTGGTGAACCAAGGGATGAAATGGGTAATGCGAATGCAGCTTCTTGAAATGGCCCAACCATTGATCCTCTAGTCATCCAACCAAGGTCACCCTCAAATAAATATCACAAAATGTTAAACATAGGTACTGTGCGTTCGCTGAGAGTGACAGTTTACACTCTCACTCTGCTGCTATCACTTACGTTGCCGTTATTGGCTGAGGACGGTGACAAAGGTTGACGATTAGCATATCGGGATAGAGAGAAATAGAATGATTCCAAAGCATTGGCGTAGCCCCCCGGAAATCATTCAATTTCTTAGTACATAGTGTATACTTTGATGGGGAGGCTACGCCAATGCTAGAAAATCATCATTTTATCTCACTTTGTCTCGATATGCTCGCCGTCGTTCTTTGTCACTGGCCGTAGCCAATAACAGCAACGCACACGGTAGCAGCAGAGTGAGAACGCAATATGCTGTCACTCGCCAACTCTCGGCGAACGCACAGTATGTGTAATTAAACAGAGAAATATATTGATACAGTTAGAAAGTCAATTACCCCAGATCTTGCCTTGTCTTCACTATACGTAGCAGCGATTTCATTGAACTTTCCGCCAGCTTTCAATTTTTCCATTGCCTCTAAACTCTTTGATTGTTTTTCACACAGTATGTGTCTGACCTTTTTAACGAAAGTAGAAATTCAGAAATGAATTAGACATAGCTATATATGTATTTTATTTTAGAAATATAGCTAACATACTTTCACTGCTGTTCCTCCTTTTTTCTCTTCTTTTCCACTGCTACCCTCTGAAGCTTTAGATTTGCTTGCCTTTGCATTATTTGCATTCTTTTTGGGAGGCATATTTGATTTTTCTATCAGAATGTTAAACCAGTTTAACATCATGTACCACTTTCATAATATTAGTAACTCATTGAAATATGTTTTACATAATAACATTGAATTTAAATATAACTGAAATTTATTATTTTACATTAAATCTAACTCGAGCTACCGATTCCAGCTACCAAACATGACAAAACTATTTAAAAAACTGTTTACTGAATCAGATATAATGTATGCTTTGTGTATAACCTCCAATTAATTAACGAAATATCACACGCATTATGCTAAAGCAAAAAGGGTATTTAAAGGCGACACTAGTTGTGAGGTTATAAGTACATATTACTACATAATTACTCTTCACTGCTATAACTATTTATAAAATAAATACAGGAAAATTAATCTTACATACCACAAAGGCGGCTTAACACTAATACTGTCTAGATGGTAAATTTAACGCATGAAAAACGTGACAGTAAGCACATCGCCGAAATATCTGTGTTTCTGCTAAATTACAGCACTGATAAACACGAATCTCGGAGAGCATGAAGCGCAGTATGCATTATGTACAATATATGTATATGTATACTATAGAGAGCCGGCTCGCGGTCTGTTTACGTTCCCCCACTCTAAAGTCTGTCCAACGAGACGAGCGGATAGACATAGGAGGGTAGGATAGGGTCGAATGACAAATTTCTGGTCCCTGTGAATTAGAAAACTCTGCCTCGGTTTGTAACGTGTATACTATAGAAAAAACTATAGAATAACAGTAAAACTTCACCGCTGAACATTGACGAGTGGCAGCCAATAACTGCAGCCACAGGTATCTAGCACGTGAAAGTTTTATGCTACTCTCTGGTAGTGGTGGAGAAATATCGATGGCACTATCGATGGTTGCTACTATCGAAAACTATCGATAATATATGTGTACTATCGATAGTTATCGAAAGTGTGGGTAGATATTCGTAATGCCGCGAATTTGAAAATGTTTGGTAATTTCATGATAAGCATTATCACCTTTATTGAATCTGTCCTGATGTCTTTTGTTTTTCCGCTTTTCCTTCCCAGCATTGTGTCTATCAGCCATCTCGTACAATTCGTCAGGTACTTGCTGCGTGAATATAAAAATTAAACATATTCGTAATGCAAATAGAAGTGAAATGAATTTTAAAAAAAGTAGATAAGTATTGTTACTACGACATACTTGGTTCGCTTCTTCCAAAAGATTTATTAAATCCTTCGTATGAGACCAATCTCGCCTGGTCATAAACGTAATACTTACTGCGGTGCGCCCAGCACGACCCGTACGACCAACACGATGTACATACTCCTCTATGTGTCGTGGAAAATCATAATTCACTACGAGCCTAAAGAAAAAGATTTTGGCCTTCAAATAAAATTTGATCTGTAATACTAATTAAATATATGAAAAGATATGTAAAACTAAAGCATACGTGATGTCTTCTATATCGATGCCTCTACTGGGAACGTCTGTTGCCAGTAATATTTTTACCTCGCAGACAAACAAATATTCTAGCTTTAAGCAATCTAATGTCTAATTATCTCAAACACGTATTTCGCCAGGACTAATGGTTCTGACCACGCGGTACGCTTATATAGGCACCACCGCATAGGTAGGCATCGTGCACCCTACGCACTAATAACGCGACCAAAATATTTGAAAATGTGAAAAAAATATTTGATACGATGGTTGATTCGATGAACAACATTTAGAACAATATTTCAATGCTTTTTTTTAATTCTTATTTACAGAGATTTCGGTAGCAACATACAGTGGGGTACCATATAACGGTCTAATTCGTGTTATAGAATTTGGTTCGTTATAGGATACGATTATACAGTCGAGCCCCTATAACTATTAAAAATCTCTATGATAATAGAGAAGAGCATGCAAATATACGTATTATAAATTCCATTTATTGTTATAACAATATAAAATATATAAATAATTTATAAATTACAAAGAAGAGGAAGCTAACAATTCGACTTATTTTGGCGAACTGTCCGTTCGTTGTAAGCGTTTGGATTTAATCAGAAAAACTATTCGTTATAGTATTCGTTCAGTGTAAGGTCGTTCGTTATAGTATATCCTTCTGTAATTATTTTAAACAAAATACATAAGTATATATTTTGAATATAGTCTGTTTTTTCTATATTTTTATGGCGCATTCGAGTAACGCATATTAAAGTATATAATTGAACGATAATTTAACAAAAAAACCTGTCCGTATGTGCCAGGAAGTTTTCGAATAGACTTTACTGCTTATTAAATCAGTAAATTTTGTTTCTTCTATCTCATCGCATTGCTGGTTTAGATCTCAGCATAATCTTAGAAATCTTAATAATCTTACTACATAGTTAATAAAAGTAAACAAAGTTCTTTACATGTTTCAAATATTGTATGTAGGTATATTATTTATAAAAAAATGTAAACGATTATAAGGACTTAATAATTTTATTATTAGCCGGATAATTTATTCACCATTTTAATTTAATTGTGAATATGTTTCCTTTCCATAATTACGCAAACGACATTGATAATCTTTTACTATTCCATTTCCATAATTTATCGAATCGTACATTCATTGTAATATGCATACATATTAGCATAAAGGAAACAATATCCGTTATAGAAATTTGCAATTGCGATGGAACGATGTATGGCATTTGTAAACATTCCCCCAATAAGAAATTTTTGGTGAAAATGACCCAATGTCATCTGCTTAGAGAATATAAACATAAAATAAAATATATAATTTATTTGAAAATTTCCGTTTAATATTGCAACATTTTATTAAATTTTCCACATAACAGTTCTAAGATAATTTTTGTTTCTCTTGTAATACAATACTTTAAATGGTACATTAAAAATGAGAAACAGTAGATATTCGGGTGTCAGCTTTGGGTCAGATTGATCCAAGTTTCCGCATGAGTGTAACAAAAGATGCAATAATTAATCTTCTTCGTAAATATGTCTCTTAAATTATTCTTATACTATTCTTAAAAAATACTTTATTATCCCTTGCTTGAAGGAGGGGCGAATTAAAAACTTTAAAGTCAACTACATGCATTTTTATCTTTAGTACAGTAATCGTTGTTCAAACATATTTAAAGCCCCATAATATCTGGCCCCTAACGTTAGGCCCACAAAATAAAGTGCGTCAAATATGGTCCATATGATAAAGCTTAAAAAATAAAACGCGTAAGACAGGGTCGTGTGACATAAAAAAGGTAAATTCGAATAAGAGGAATTCGAGAAAATATCCATTTCCGTCGTCGCTGAAACACGTAATGTGTTCTTATCGTCAATCAATAATTGTTACGACAGGTTGCATTTATTCACTGCTTCAAATAAATGTGGAATTCTGTAAATTACAAAAAAAATTACAATTGAATGTGAAATGTAAAAGTCTACAAATTTTCAATTCAGGCTTTAACGATAAAATAACTATTGATTGAAAAAAGGCATTTAGGTCATTTCTTTGCTTAAAAAGTGAAAATATTCATATTACATACAATGGTTTCGTTATCAAATATATTATCTTGAATGAAAAATTCATAAAAGTATTATATTAAGAACATGAAATTGGCTCACCGTGTTTTGTCTGTCGTATTAAATGCACGGATAATTAATTCTGGCCATTTAGTTAGTGTAATAGATTCTAATGGTATACAAATCGAGCAGTGTAGTTTCTTCAATCCGTTGGCTAGTTTTGACAATTCAAATTCGTCGAGGCATGTTGAATTATATATTTTGTTAGCGCGGTATACTGGAATGTGCCAAAAAGAAATTAATTCAATTTTATGTGAAAAATGTCTTCAAAAGTACTCGATACGTAAGGGATTATTAAAATGAAGGTAATATTAAAGTCTTCAATATATGTACTTTCGTTTACAATACGTACCAAAATATTATATCCACCTTGATACTGTACTATTTTACGCAAATGAATTTTGTATATTTTTAAAAAGAAGGTATGTGTTCGAGGCGAACAAGAATTTAGTACAAGCTCGTATATTTGCGCACCACAAATACAACGATTAAACGCTTAGAAAATTAGAACGAGAACCAATCAAATGTAGATAAAAATGTTACAGCAAAAAGTAGTGAAAGCAGAGGACATTTAAAACTAGACTGATACAACACGGTCGATGGTTGCTGAATTGTTCTCTTTCGCAGCTGGAGATTGTGTATCAATGCGAATTATAGATAAACATTAAACTCGAGTGCTCTTCTTCTTGTACGAATTTAAACTCAGGCATAACGGAACAGAAACTATTTATAAGGTCAATAGAGCTTTTAGTAAATGACAGTAATGTACAACTTCTTTTTACGATGATCCAAACTTTAAACGCCAAAGTTTAAATGTCCAATGAGTCGCACCTTAATTATCAAATGGATATGGATATTGGCGGTGTGATTGAGGATAATTTCGGAACGAATTCGTCTTATTAAAATATTGCGATTAATTGAAATACGTAATAGAACAATTGTTTTAAAAAGAAATGAATAATCTACCACAAGTATTTTCATAAATTTATGATATTAATATATAATATCGTAATATTAATATTTCGCATAACTTAAAAAATAATGTGAGGTATGTACATATAATAGGTTCTTCTTGAAATTTTTGAAAAGAATGACATTGTATATATTTTTCTTTTAATTATTTTACTTACTTCTTCGAACGGTTCGCCTTATTAAACATATTCTTATGCATATACCTATAAACAGTATAGCAATTTCCATGACTCACGCTGTATAATAGTCCGACCTTAGGGATAAATTACTTTATTATGATCATTACACGATATACTCCGTTTAAATCAAAACCATGTACACAATAACTCGTTGGTAGTTAAAGTTCTCAAAATATTGTTCTTACGAAAGGTATTCAGTATAGAGGGAGAGAGTGAGAGAGAGGGGGGGGAAGGCTGATTACACTCTGTCGTTCAAATAATTTTCCTTTAAGCGCAATACCTGTGAAGATATCAACCTCCAGTTTAATTTCTTATTCAGTGGAATGCTATTAATTCGTATTAATCCTTTCACACGTACAGCCAGACTAGAGCGTGCCAAGTTACGTACTTATTTTATAGAATATAGATATAATAGAAAATATTTCTTGTTAGTATACGTGCCAAAGTATGTAATCAACTACACATATACAATAAAAAGTCGTTTAAATTATTAAACAAAGCTAACTCCAAAATCGAATGCATTACCGAAAAATGCTCACGCGCTAAAGAGTTTATGATATGTGATAACGCATTTTAAAACAAAATTCAACAAGTATAACATTATGACATTTTCGCGCTCTCTCCGCGTTCAATTTCCCAGCGATTTCTCTACGATTTTACAACTTTCCGTAATTGGCATAGTATATATATATTGTATTTTCACTTCGTTCCAATATAAATGAGGGACCTTAACTTTTTTAAAAGGACATACATATACGGGGTGTCTTATCTGATACTACCATATTCATTTACGTGGCTATTATTATCCGCAGTGAAAAATGTTTCAGATAAAAGATGAATGGTTTAGAGTGGGGCACTTTCTGACGTTATTAAATTTTTAAAAAAGAAATTGTATTCAGTGTTTATTCCATAATCAACGTTGCGGAGCTATTCTCTACGTACAGGTGGCAAGGTGACAGTCCCATAGAGCTGTACAGTAGTGGTGGAGAAATATCGATGGCACTATCGATATTATCGATGGTTGCTACTATCGAAAACTATCGATAATATATGTTTACTATCGATAGTTATCCAAAAATGTGGATCGATATTCGCAATGCCGCGAATTTAAAAATGTTTGGTAATTTCATGATAGGCATTTGTTCTACAACTGACCATAGCGATAGTATTTTGTCATTAAAGATTGGCTTTCTGTGTGATCTTGCGTACGAAAGACTATGCAATTTCAAGAATTTTACATTCCTTGTTCAGGATTGAATTGTATTTGCCCGCTTTCAGGAGAGAGCTACTATATATATATCACATTCCATCACTATCGATAACTATCGATGGTCGATGGTCCAACTATCGGAAATTATCGATAGTGCTGACCATCGATATTTCTCCACCACTACTATACATACTACTGTACAGTGAGTGTCGCCATGAGTGTGGTATAATGTAGAAGCTACTCGACTATAGCTTTATGTGACGTCACCTTGTCTCTACGTAGGGACTTCTCCCGGCAACTCTGATTATAACATAAGTTCCGAATACAATTTCTATACTCATATGTAAATACCTTGCCTCGATTGCAATTGAATTTGTTTGTCACTTTTTCCAATTTCTGTAGCATTTGCAAATTGAGTAATATAAACTGATTTGGTTGGCATCCATGAATCAACAGCAGGGATTTTATTCGAACAAAACAGTCAGGCGATGTTCTTTTCGGTGCATATCGTTGTTCCGGTAGAACGTGTTAAAGAGTGTGATTATTGAAATTAAATAGAAATACAAACGTAATCATGTAAGTAAGGGCATAAAATCATGTATTAAGCTATGTACTTTGTGTACGTAATGGAAAAAGTTATTCACTTTTATTATATTCTGTTATATTAATATATATTCACGGACTTCAATTCGTAACTGATAACGTTCAGCAGTAATTCTTTAGGCTTACACAAGATGATGTATACATACATATTATCACTGTACAAAATTTGTAGTTGTATTTTTGTCATCAGTTGTGTACAAATGATACTAAAAATAAAGTTATACCGTAAAATTAGAATTTCGAATTGGATTAAACTTCACGTAACTGGAGACCCAAAAATTGAGTAACTTTTGATATCTTCTGATAATATTTGACAAGTGAGGTCCAAAAATTAAAGTGACAAGTTTGAGAATCCACAAAGTGATAAGGAAGCAAAATTTGGCAGCAATTTAAAAATATCCTGCGAAACTTAAATTAACAAACCTCGTTCAAATTTAAAATACAAAAGAAATACTAAAGATATCCAATTTTTCATAAGCCTAACTTTTAAACCTGTGGGTTTCTAAACTTAAATTTGTACTTTTTTGTATTATTCCATTTGTCGAATAATTGTGGAAGATATATATATAATTGCATCAAGTTGCGAAATACTTTAGTTCGCTTCATTTACAACTATTAAACTTACTTGTACATTCAGAAAATACATATCACAATAATTTGTTTATTTTATAGCATGCCTCTTGCTAAGGATCTTCTTCATCCACGTCCGTCTGAGGAGAAAAGGAAACACAAGCTAAAAAGGCTTGTACAAAAACCTAACAGTTACTTCATGGATGTTAAATGCCCTGGGTGTTACGCTATAAAAACAATCTTTTCACACGCGCAAAGATCTGTAGAGTGCGATGGATGTCGCACGATATTGTGCACGTCTACAGGTGGAAAAGCAAGATTAACAGAAGGTTGCTCTTTTAGAAGAAAAGTCCAATGCTAAAGCAATAATGGCTAAGGCAACTGAATGTGTATATATATATTTCTCTGTATATTCAATAAACAAGCGAAATTATTATTTTTTCTACAACTATTCCTTTTTTCAAAATATCAGCATTAACACCTTGCCGTAAAATGAGGTCTCAGAGACGTCATTGATTTTTAATACCAACTGGACTATGACATCTCCGAGACGTCATTGGATTGTAAATGCTACTCATTAGTAATATTCTGTGTATATGAAACTTCGAGCGAAAAATTAATATTTCGTGATTCGTTGCTTTCGAATCGAATTGTAAGACAATCAGTAAACTCGCCCAAATCCGAGCACAAACATATCTCTCTCCTTTTATTGTTACATAAATTCTATAGATAGTTCCATTTAAAAATCTCAAGGTAATCTTGGATTCATTATGAAAAAAAAGTATTTTCCAATTGTTTTGATTGGTACATGCGGTACATTCGAGTCAGATAATTCTCAAAAATAACTTTCTTTTATTAGACTGTCGGAAACAGCTGGAAAATCGTGAGGATTGTTACAGTGAACACGCTGTACGTCCAAAAAAGAAACAAAATATTTATAAAAATGGTCTTTCATTATTATTTCTATATAAACGTTGATCAGGATTTATTACAGAAAAGGAGCCGTTTTAAAGAGATTGAATTTCACGACTTTGTGCAATACGCGCCGCTCTGCATTTGCAGTTGTGTGGTGTTGCACTTCGCCAGGAAGGCTATATGTACAATATAGATAGGTGCTATATCAAACTTAAAAGATGGCTGCAATAAAATTTGGATCTCATATAAAAGAATTACGAATTCTTTTGTGTCAAACATCGAAGTCTAGTCAAGGTGTTAGGTAATGGTGGTTTTATTTAAAAGCCAGCGTCATTAGACTCGTGTAGTTATCATAACGAATGAATAACTTAAGCTATGTTTTGAAATTCTAACCCGTTTTATAATTTTAGAGAATTTATTGAACAACAATATGTGCCACTTAAAAGGAACAACCCGAAAACTCCAGTTTTAATTAGAGAGTGCTCTTCAATAGAGCCCTCTTTGCACGCAAGATACGGTAAGTTTTACGATATTATTCTATTAAGGTATTTATAGCGACGCACAAATTTGTTCCCGTAAAGTTAATACACTTATTCGTTGACAAAATATACTAACGGCAATACAGAAAGCATGAGCTTTAACTGACTCGATATATTTATATTCCACAAAATATAAAATGATATAAAATTTCACGAATTCCCGTAGAAATGTTAGTTAAATATATTAGTTAAATAAATTCAAAGGTTAATGCTATATGACATTTCAATATATTGTTCATTTAAATTAAGCACCCTTATTTTATGTATAATAAAGTTGAAAAATTTGATATACAATGAAAACGGAATGATTCTATATAGTGAAACGAACTAAACGATAGTTTCCAGATCTGTTCAAGTTTTAACCCTTGCTGGATGACCAGCCCTTGAGTCACCGATGAGTGTTAGGCAGGCCGTACACCAAAGATACATCAAACACGCAACATGCGACGTAACGTAAATGTCTCAACTTGCTAAACTGCGTAAACCAGTGTAGCAAATGTTGAAACAATCACTAGACCCCTACGTGAAATATCCGAACCCCTACTGAAAATGTCTTCTCAAACGCGAAACAAAATATAAAAATATCGCACGAAGTTGATGTCGCGCAATATGTGCAGCATGCGTGTCTAGTCTACGATGGTAGAAGAAATAGCTATACATTTTAATTGGTTCTATGCGGTAAAAGTATAAGCGCGGTATTTACCTTACATCATATGTTGCGTGTTTGATGTATCTTTGGTGTACGGCCTGCCTAAGGCCCGCGGATCCTGGCCTAGTCAAAGTCAGTATTATGCACTAGGGCAGTAGTCAGCGATATGACTACTGCCAAGGGCCAAACTCCGCGTCGGCTAAGGCGACAACAACAAGGGCTAAGGTCAGCCTTTCCCCCCTAAAAATCGCAATATATATAGTAGCGTAATAGCTAATGTAACCAGAATAGTTTTGGACGCGACCCACACCGTTACTCTGTCGCGCGCACTCGTCACGGTACTCCTAATATATTAAAACTCTCATTGCAAAATTAATTGTTGAAACACGATATCGTTTAACCCCGGAATCCAATACCGTTTACGGTCCTATGTCAGGTCTCAAAAATCTTGTAACAAAAATGGTAGAAGTTATTCTAAAACATAAAGGGATATGGGCAAAGAAATCAATATACTGTAATTTGAATGTTTTAAGTAAATAAAAGAAGACAAAGCATTAGACAAAGAATTAGAATTGTATATAACTGAATATTATGCATTAATGCAATATCTTGTTATATCTACTGTGTATTTTGTCTTTTTGGAATATTGCCTTAAAAATGGGCATTGTGTTTCAGAATTTGGAGTAGAACAACGTTTTCCTCTGAAAAATTTAAGTTCAGAAGAAATACTTAAGCAGATTCAAGGAATTGCAGCTAGTAAATCAAAATAATGTTTATATTGTTAGTACATGTATTCTAATTTATTAATATATTAAATAAAATAGTGAAAGATTTAACTAGACTTAATTGCAATTGTAGTTAATAACTAATTTTCCAATCTTTCCGACCATTATCCTAACATAGGAAACAGTTCTATTTACGCAACGAATGCTATAATTTAGTTAAACAAGTATCATTAGTTTATAAAGCGTAAAACATATTAAGTTAGTTGAAAGAGTAACAAAAATGTTGGACACCTATTACAAATAAAAAAAAAAAAATAAAATAATTGTGGAGAAACAGGTAATGTCAGGAGATATATTTGCACTTACTTTATTTCGTATAAAACGTAAACATATTTGTAATCTTTATAACATTTCTCTTCTTTTTTGTAATGCGAATAATACTGATTCCGCAATATTTTATAATATACTTGCTATTTTAGGATAAGATTAGTCAATTCGTGGACTTGTTACACTAAACGTGCAATTATAGCAAAGAAGCACATCTTGAAAATACTTTCTGTGAAGTTAAAATGGTCGCAAATGCTTTGACATATTTAAAATACTTTTTTGAGGAAATGGATGCAAATACAGAAATGATACCGTTACGAGTGATTCTCATTGCTCGAAGATGCGTGTCCACGAATGTATTAGGAAAGACGATAATCATTGATGACATCGTGGATGATGAAAAGTATGTCCAATACTTTGAAGAGTATATGCTTTCGTTCACTTATACTTATACAATGTCATATTTAAGACCTGAATTAGCCGTGACAGTTACCAGATGTGAATCCAATAGAAGATGTTCATTCATTACTAGGTGAAAAGGTGCGGAAGGCATACCCGTCGTCACTGGAAGAATTAAAAAGAATAGATTAGTTGTCCACAAATAAGAAATCCAAAATATATTTTGAGTTAATAATAGAAACGAATTTATTTATACTTACAACAGATAATGCAATTTTTTTGGAGCGTGGTGATACATATAATTTATGAGCGATAAAAATATATATGTCATTTTTCAATGTAACTGTAGATTAAAAACCATAATTTTTTTATTTCATCTAATCGATTATCCTGAAAAGGAAAACAAATCTTAATTTAGTAGGTTGTTATAATATAATTTATAAAGAGATGTCTACGATTAGGATATGTACGTTTTACAGAGTTTTAATCTGTATTTAATCCAATTTTAATCTGTAAATAAAAAAATTATTCAGAAAGAAATAGAGTGGTTTCGAGGGTGGTACAAGCTGGTGCAATTAGTTTTTCTATAGATGAACTCGTAGAGGTCATATGAAAGAGATATCTGTTTTTTAAAAGCTGAACTAATTTTTGTAGTATTAAAAACATCTACAATTAAAAAATTGTATTAAAAAATTATTATTAAAATATGAAATTTATGTGTAAATCATATAACGAAAGATGAACTATACCAATAGTAAACACTTGTTGCCATAATAAATTATAAGCGATATATCTTTTCAGTACAGTAGAATTCCAATAATCTGGCACCCTCGTAGACTTCGGAACCGCTGGATTATTGTACTATATCTGTAATGTACAAGTAAAAATAAGGAAAATAATATAAAAAACGACCATGGTTAATATAGTAATGCAATTTATTAACAAAATTAGAAAATATATATAAATTATAGAATATATAACGTACAAAATTAATATGTTTAATCAACATCCATCGTATGAATATTATCGGCAATGGATGACAATACAATGGAATATGAGGCAGTTTGATTGCTGAATGAAGGATGCAGGATTATTGGATGCCGAATTATCCGTATTCTACTGTACTGTTGAATTGGACTGTATCTAATATAATTTGTTCTTCCCCTTGTCTTTTTGAACAGGAGATTGAGATTCTTTTGAAGCATTATTACATATAGAGCCAACAGTGCAAATGACTTCGATGTCTATAAAACTTTTCTATTCCTTACTTGCCTTTTTATCCGCAAAATAAATAACTTAGGGAATTTAAGAAACTGATTTACATTTTGCAATTAGGCATTGTAAGCAATTTGGAAAAATATTGTTACAAAATGGTAAAGATCGACAAGCCATACCAAAGTTTTTCATTACGAATTTTTGTTTTACATTGCTAATTATCACCCGCTATATAAAACGTTTTATTAAAATGAAAATTTTCAAATTGATCACTATGGTTGTGAGAAGAATCGAAAAATTATTTTAAAAAATGCAATCAAATGGAGACATTATGTGGAAATTTATAAGACAAGTAAAATGAGCAAAAGTACGTAACTTTATTTCACAATATTACTTTCCTTAATTAATGCAGTAAATAATAAGGACAAATCATCACAGGCTGAATCTGCTTAAAATTATTGCGAGAAAAGCCTTCAATTCTTATAGATGAATGAAGCTGCTTTATGTATAACGCAAGAGAATGGCTTGTTACGAATGAAAATCAATAGAAATAGAGGACAAACGGAGATTTCCAACTCAGATGTAGATATAAATTTGCGTGCCAGAAATCAACGTTGTTGTTCATTTATATACGTTGCTAAAGTCTAAAAACCTTGCGTCAAGAACATAGGGCAAGGAGTATGAGCTTTCCAATATAAATTGGTAAGCGTATACTAGTTTTAATATATTAAAACGTAATAATAATAATATTTGTCGTTTGTACGACTATCAATTTGAGGAAATTGCATATTTCTTTTATTAAAAGAATAAATTCACAAATCACTTCTACTTAACTTTTAAATTTATCAGTGCAATAGAACTCTATTCGTCTGAACCGGTCGGAGGAAAAGCAGTTCATACATGCGTTTAATCGGTTAGTTCATATAATAGAAGACCATTGAATTCCCCAACTACCTATGATTTTTCATTTAACATGATAGAAGTTAGTATCCTTAATTGTTGTTCATCTTACTTCAATATTTCAAAACGTACAAATTTGGAAATAAAGTTGAGAGAACAATAATTTCGTAATAATTAATGAATTGCGCCTGGATTTATTTTGTAACAAAAATAAATGTATTTTTTATCCATTACAAAGAAATAGAGCTAGAATTCCATTTCTGCTGTTGTAGACGATCATATAATTAAGAAGAGGTCAGTAGGAATTCAAATAATTGGGTACTACCAACAAATTTTGTTGTAGTAAATGGAATTCTATTGTATTAGCTGAATATATTCAGTCAATTGATCCAGTCAGCCATATGGTTAATTTTTGTTCAGTCATAGGAGAACAGGCAATGTAATTGAAAATTACTGTACAGAATGAATCGAAACAATCGAAACAATCGAGTTGCATACTGCATATGCAGTAGAATGGCAATTTTAAGCAATTATGCACTTCAAATACTATTATATATTACACAGATATCTGGAATATCTGGAAATTGTTTGTTAAGTATTGAATAAACTATAGCTATAGGATGAAAATAGCATTACTAATATATAAGTGTTAACAATAGTTTCAACACTGCTATATTTTCTGTACACATAATAAAACGCTTAGTTTGTGTATCAATTGTATCAAAATAACATTATATTAGTATATTTAATATCCCTTGAGAGTAGGATGATTTATCTAATCGTATTTATAAAACTGTTTGATCCTCGGGTGTCTTATCGTTTTTGTCGTAGAATTAATCGGAATTCAACAGTATTTTACAATTGCAACTTTACCGATGCATTCGGTATATTACATACCTTATATTGTACACGACAACTGATAATGTCACTTGAATTGTCACACATCAATTTGTATATCACTGTCTTCAGCTTCACTTTCTGTACTAATCATAGCATCTTCCCCTACTAACAAGGCTGCAGGTAAATTTTGTGGTACATTATCAATATCTAATCTTGGTGTTGAATACACATTTAATACTTGAATTGTTGTGGGAGAAGTTGAGAGACATTGAGGTACTGATCCCAAAGGATCAGAAGTTAGTGTATCACAATCCAAAGATGTTGACAATTGCAACTGTAAATTATGTAACTCAGGTATATGTGGCCGAATCTAAAATGTAAAACAATATGCATAAAATAGTCAATGGTATCTCTTAAAAAAAATACTTCATAACTCCAATGTGTATTATATTTTAATTGTGTACCACTTACCTTTAACCCGTCTGCTGTATGAGGATTTCTACAGCCCCTGCATCTACATTCAATGCAGGGTTTACTTTCAACATAGCAAGGACAACGTTGACCACAGCAAGTTAACTTTCCAGGTATTGCTGTAGCATTACCGCATCTACATCCTTTTCTTTTACTCCGAGCAGAGCTTGATCTTGGTTTCTTGAACGCCGATGACTGTTTCCAACGAAATAAACTTATTTAATTCCGATGATAATGGAAAATTGGAATAAAATGAGGATTGCAGATTAACGCAGACATAAATAAAAATATCTCATGAATCAGTAATAACGTATTATAGAAAGCAACATAAAATTAATATCTGCATTAATCTTGGTATGGGACCTAGCAAACTATATATTGAAATTTTAAGATAGACCTAATGTTAGTATTGGAATTTATTGAAGAATGTTAATCTTGTATTAGCTACATTGTTAAGTGTTATGCAAATCCAAAAATATGATTACACCTTACAAATAATATTAATGAGGATGCGTATCGTTTAGCATTTAAATAAAAGTTATAATACAATCTTTCTGTAAGGCATAGAATTAACCGAAAATCTATTGGAATTACTTTGCTGCCCTTTGAAGATTTTTTCTGAGAAGGGGTCCCATATTTAAGGTGGGAAGATGGAATACATTTTACCCCTCCTACAGAGCTGTGCGGATTTCCATCCATATCCTGTGGTCCCACTTCTGTATCATCAACAGCTGCTGCTTTCCGTTTTATTGTTATTTTGTTACCAGACCCAGCATACATCACAGAGTATATAGAAGATCCATTTGATACAGTTCGTATGGCAGGTGATTCTACATAATACATATAAAAAAATATATTTTGTGCAATCAAATTTTATATTTCACTTGCAGCTTTTGCAATTAATATAATTATAAAGAATATATATAATTATAATAATTGTAACATACATCTAATAATTATTAGTAGTATTTCATCTTTCATAAGTAGTTATGTACAAATTGCGAATATGATTCGTTAGATACGTTTCTATAGATGACAGAGAAGTGTTATATCTCTTTGCCAGAGTGCTGAAACGGTTAAGAGAATATTCTCTAACATGCGTTTCTAGCACCGCGAAATTGATAACATAAATGAATTACTATCGCGAGTACAATGTACCTGGCAAGGTAAAGATGCACCTAGCACATTATAGGACTGTAAGTCCACAAATGCTTTATTTAAATGTTGCGTAAAAGAAAGGGTGAAATATAATAATGCTAAATTTTGTTACTGTGCATTTCGAAATAGATACCCTCCCCACAACCCATCCCTTTATCGATAAAATTGTATTACGATAAATAGTAAAGTAGTTTTAATGGTGTGTAATATTAACTTTGTTAAAAAAATCAATTATCGCCTTTCGCACTTTATAAACCATTGTCAACTCAGCTCATATTGCGTTCGAGTATGTATGACACAATTCTGTTTTTAGATTAGAATATAGCTTTTTTATTTAAAAAATTGAGATTTGGTAGTTCTAAATAAAAAAATTATATTAATGTAAAATCAGGATCGGTTCGTATAGGCCCGAGCACAATACATACATTGATTAAGGAGAAAATCTCAAGTTGATGCAGCAAATCTACTATTACAGCGATTGTAGAATGCATTGATACCTTGATTAACTTTGTTTCTTATTGTGTGCCTTTAAAACAAGTTTATATGGTCTGTTCCACGTAAAACAGGCTACCTAAATATTGCTTTTAGTTTTAACACTTTGTCTAATAAGGACGTATATTCGCTCTCACGCGTCCATAAATAAAAGGGTCGAACAAATAAAGCGTTATGAACTGTTTTGTCAGAAACTACTGCAGATATCGACCTAATTTTTGTTTAAATTATGTGGCACAGAGGGGTGTACTATTTGATGGGTAAACAATTTTCTTTGGTGACTGCTAGAGGGTAAATGGGGCTCCCTCGTTATTTAAAAATGAAATGACATAAGTATATGTATACATATGTATACATACACGTTAGACGTATATATCGCGTCAAGTAAATTTTGTTCATATTTACTTATATTTGAATAATGAGTATAGCAACGCGCCATAGCCATCCTTAGCCATCTACAGCAACTGCAGGATTCTGATGACTCTTTATTAGAACCCGTTGCAGTGAAAGAGTAAACGATAGGAAACAATTTGCATTCAATTTTAACAGCACCAAATGACGAATTGATAGCAAGAAAAATAGTTTTTATTTTCGAGCCATTTTAATCGAAGATTATTTTATGGTCACTGTATTGCCTTAGAAAACTTTGACCAAAATGACCATAAAATAAGTCCTGCAATTTATTCATCCTTCAATGTTATTGAAATTGCATGCAGCATTTCTTCCTATCATTAAAACTGAAAGAGATATTCACGTTTCCTGTTTTACGTAAAAGGAAACTCTAGAATACGTATCATGCAGAGAAAACAAAATCAGTTACGAAAGTAACAACAAAAATTCAGAAATTGACCGTGATAGGTGAGCAATAAGTATTCGTACAATTCTTACTTCGTACAGTTTACAACAGAGCTGACAACATAAACATCATATGCTCGCTTTCACATATTAAATAATCGCTCCAGCGTGTTGTCTTCAGCAGTATCCGAGATTAAGCATTATTGAAAACTATTATTGAAGAATTGGGCGAAAGCGTGCAGAAACTATAGAGAAAGAAAGGAAAATTATTATTAATTTACAATAATCAGAGCAAAAGTCTGGCAGAAATCTCGCGGATTATAAAATTATTTTAAATCTCCATACCCCATACAAAACATAATTGATAAGTGTGGATGACAAGAAAGTTTGTGAAATAATTGAATTAGACATCCGCCCAAAAATTAAGTAATGCAATGGGTTGATTGTTATTAAAGATAGAGAAACGAAATCGACAGATAGGTGCAATAAAAGTTGTTCGCCATATTGAAAATAATTAAAATGCTAATATATCCCCTACTACAATTTACAATTTCGTGTAAACCGAAGTTATCATGGTCAAAATATAAACTCACCAATGGAATACTTATTGCAGTGATTTTAAAATTTCGCAACTTTTGCAGTTAGCGCGCACAGTGAATTAGAATCTTCTCGTATAATATCATAGAAAAATCAAAATTTTGCAATTTGTCGGAGTTATATGAATACAAAAAGTGTTAGTATACTACATGTATTTTATACATGGAATAATAAACACCGTGTTTCTATTACTTAAACCGACATCTCCATTCGAGTGACAAAAGACTGGACATTTAGGATAATTGCGTTTTGATGCAGGATAATGAAAAGATAATGTAATAAAGCACAGCAATTATATGATGTTTCTGTTTTAAATTTATGTACGAATACTTCCCGCACTCAATGTATACAGAGGTGGAATTGCAATTGTGATTCGAGAACAATCATACATATTTAAGAAGGAGAAATTTAAAAGAAATGCAAACTGATGTTCATGATATGTCTTTTTTAGAGTTCTTGCTATTTAAATACTCTAATAAGAAAATCTCAATTGTCAAACTGTGAATTAACTGTTTTTTTAAATCGGATTTATAGTGCAGAAGTTAACAAAATTGACTGATGTTTGTTATTTTGGCCACCGCAGAAAATATTTCGAAAATTAGCAATAGTTAACTTTTTTTAGAACCTTTTACGCGGTGTAATGAATGAAATCGAATTTAAAACGTATATTAATAATGATCTTCACAGAAAAGTTTTAAGTAGGCTAAATAAATCACCCCACAATAAAGAAAGGTTGAAATGTAAGCTTTTTGTTCAACCTAATCGGTTTTTTTCTTAAAGCTGGTAGTAATTCTATCATGTGACTTAATGAATTAAATCTGGTTAAGTTATTCTCGTTTAACAAGATGTGAAGTCCGTAAACGTAGTCCTCGTATAATGATATATCTATATTTTTTGTTTATCAATGATTAAAGTCCTATTAAGTGAAAAATTATTATGTATTTATACAAGTTTGATTGACGTAAAATAGGATGTCTGTCTGTATGCTCTTTGTTAATTTGTAACATCTATACCCCTTTATTTATTTTATTTATAAAGAAAACCCTTTTGGCAAAAGATGGGAAGAAATAGGAAACAATCGTGAAAAATCTAATGAACGTAATTTAAATAATGAATGACCTTTTAATCCCCTATTTGTCTATATCACATAAATAAGTCTACGAGAATTTTGTCTCTTTTTCATTTTACACATATTATAAATATGTGGTTTATAAAACCACATAACAAAGCCAAGACTTTCCGCAAAAAAAAAGATTACGGTGATGCGAGTGTAGTGTTATTCGTTATTCATTGTTTTATGTCAGGATAGGCCATTGGTGTAGATAAATTGGACGCAATTACAGTAAATGCACGAAAAATTATGCAAAAACAAAAAATAATATGGATCGTGGGATGGTCGAGGAAAAAGCAGTGCTGTAGCACAAAACATGAGTTCCAAATACTTACTTCACGGAAACTGTAACAAGCTCTGCAATATTCTGTACCGTAACACGATATTACACATTTAATTAAATAGGTGATTTGTTGCTTTGCATTCGACCTACCTACTCGCTGAAATCTACTAGGGCATATCAAAATCCGCTCTACGAGATTCTCGAGTAGAGAGGGTAAATGCCATCACCAATATACAAGTAAGACCACGGAATCCATCCGCATTCGCACACATAATGCGATTATCTTATTCACTTGTATCCATAAGATTATCCATGCGGGTATGCATCTGAGATATGTATTCATTGAAACACCTATGAACACTAGGGGACTGTTTCGTCCGTAAGTGTTCATCGTGTGCAATAGATTACAATATACGTACTACGAGTACCCACAAAAATAGCTAAACCATCCGTCAATTAATAAACTTTTACTAATTCCAACATTAGTAACTTTCGTAACATGTATTGAGGTCTGAACTGCATAGAATTTTCTGAAGAAAGTAAGCTTATTGCTTAGGCGAATAACGCTGGCTAATAACGCTCTGGTATTAACATGTTTAACTACCTACATAATTTTTGTTATTTTTATCATCTAATCTGTTTGTTTGCAGTCTTGTGCGCTGTAGTGTATTTCTTTACACATATTGTAAATATTGCGTTTCACTCATAAGAAATTCAAATGATAGTTTACAAAGAAAGTCTATTTAACGTTCCTTCGACGTCGAACGCTTTCTCGTAATTAATTTTGGGTCCGGTTGTATTATACGTTGCAGGCAAAAGACAACTGTAAAACAGATTTTTATTGTTTATGCGCGAGTTTAGTGTTTTCTATTTTCTTCGTGTAGTTTTAGTTTTTTTATGTAGACAAGTAAGGTATTTTTAGTCAATTTGTACGTGCTGAAGTTTTATATATTTTTATACATTGCCCATTTATTGGCGCAAAAATCGGACAACTTTAAAAATCTCGACTAACCCGGTTTAAGCACGGAGGTTTTAATTGTATGCATTCCATTTTCAAAAAATTCCGTAGCTAGAAAAGGGTGATTTGGCAAGCAGACTAATTTTCTGCTCAAGAGTACCATACAAAATTACGCAAACTGAGAATTTCACATTGCAAATTTTATATACTGGAGATTCAGCCTAGGCGAAAGAAGAATCGCGTAGCACAATTTTATATAAATATTTGGGTAGGAATTTTAAGAAGTTGTTACAGACATTTAAATTTGGACCATTGAAGCAATAATGCACGGGCGCGATACAAGATTGTTACAAACATTCATTTATAAGAAAAAGCAATATCTGCTGGGGGAATAACACGAGGTATGCCTGTACACATACTTTGTTGTATAGTGCTAATTAAAACAAATGAATAGGAACGGGAAAATTCAAAAATATAGATACGTTTATCAAATTTTTAAATACCGTAACCGGTGTTTACCGGTAACCAAATATGTAAAATTAAAATATTTTATTGCTATTATTTTTATATTGTGCGAATGATTTTTGATACATGAGAATAATTTGTGCTGGAAGGCTTATTTTTCATGATTCTGGCTTGAAACAAAAATTGAAATCTATCTATGCAATAGTTTCGGAGACAAAAATTTAGTTGTGAAAATAGTTCTCGTAAAAAGCGGCGAAAATTGTTTACTTTGAAGACCTGTAATTTTTAAACAATTTCGGCAGAAGTAAACTAATTCCACATAGATTACAAATATATATTTCAAGTCCAATAAAATACCTAATGTTGAGGTACAAGAATTATCGATTTATGTAGATATATCGAAAGCTGAACAATCTCTTATGCAGAAAAATTGACAATATATGAACAACAGAAGCTGGTATGGATATTTCGTATTAACAGAAAAATACATGGAAACGAAATATTATTCTTCCTATCCTTCAAAAAGTATAGTAACAAGATTTTGTGGGATAAAAATTCTTCAGATATTCATGATAGATATCAAACAAAATCAGCAACTTTAAGAATTTGAAGCTAAACCCTTCTCTTATGAAGCATTTGCTATTTATATATAACAAGCAATGGTTATTTTAAACCTATATTTGAACACATGCATTGATCAAACAAATTTGAAGTTTACAATTCCATTGGGTTGATGGGAAATTAATGTTGAAACTTATCGAAAAAATTCATCTTACAAAACTCTTACAAGGAGAGCGCAAGACCTTCGGGTCACCGATTTAGTTGAAACTTTGTGGACCTATAGATCTCGTTCTCCTGTTTACGAATTTATAGTATTATAGGGGCAGATACTCAGTACGTTTTAAAATATTTACAGATAAACATTTATCATTACCGTGAAATACAGAAGATGTGTAACGTTTGTACAGATGCTGTGGTGTCCCTCGGTGGAACGACGTCGGATTCATAAGTCGAAAGTCTAGTGTTCAAATCCTTCTGTCAGTACAAAATTTTTTTTCTTCAAATTTTGGTATTATTTATTATTTATGTTAATATATTAATAATTTTGTTTCTACGCACTTTTTCTTGTACAAGATGTAACGATAAGCACCGTTTTTTGTGTACTTTATTAAACAATATATTCTGTTGATACCTTATTATGCAAATATAAAATAAATGATTAATATATTTATTTTATATTTACAAATAATTTATTTTAAATTTGCATAATAAGGTATCAACAGAATATATTTTTTAATAAAGTACACAGAAAACGGTGCTTATCGTTACGTCTCGTACAAGAAAAGGTAAGTAGAAACTAAATTATTAATATATTAACATAAATAATAAATGATACCAAAATTTGAAGAAACAAAATTCTGTACCGACAGAAGGATTTGAACACTAGTCCTCCGACTTATAAATCCGACGTCTCTCCACCCAGCCATCGAACTATCACGGCATCTGCACGAACATTTCGCATCTTATAGATTTCAAGGTAATGATGAATGTTTAACTATAAATATTACGTACTGAGTATCTGCTCCTATAATACTATATATTCGTAAACAGGAGAATGAGATCTATAGGTCCACAAAGTATCAACTAAATCAGTGACCCGAAGGTATTGCGCTCTCTTTGTTAGTAGTAAATTCGTTGTATTAACCCAATGTTTATACATATATAATATTCGTTCATTTGTAATATTCAAATAGCTGTAAATATCCTCAAACAAATATAGTCAATCAACCTATAGTCTGTCCAACAAGATGAGAGAGCAGGAAGGAACAAAACTTCCTCGTGCTAGATAGCCGTGGCTGTAGTTATTGGCTACCACTCAACGATGTTCAGGGGTGAAACGGTAGTGCGATTCTATAGTTTCATTCTATAGTATGCGCGTCACGAACTGTGCCAGAGTTTCCTAATTCACAGGTATCTAAAATCTGTGATTCAGCCCTGCCCTGCCTTCCTTTATCTAATCTCTTGTCTCATTGACACATTGGCGACGGATGACACGTATACGCATCATTTTTTAACTGTATTCCAAATCCTCCGTCGCCGGTGTGTTAAACAGACTATAGATGACAAGGTTTGACAAGTTTCATGATAATTTTGCTTGAATTTATCGAAATAGATGCTCCATAGAATTGACTGACTTGTGCGGGAAACTATTTGAGCGAGCATTGTGGCAGCCGCCTAGAAAGTAATCCCACAATTGCCAAGTCGAATGATCTTGCTTGATCAAAATCAACATATTTCATTCAATGTGAATATATTATTTGAAGCCTTGTTGCTCTAGTATTCTCTCATTTTACTTAAGCAATTAACCCTTTGATATACAAATAAAACACAATTCGGTGCGTCCCAAAAACATTTTTTAATCTGACTGATCTAAGCAGGTATAAAGATTGAAAGCAGAACTTGCAATTAAATTTAATTAAATTAAAAAACGAACGATCGTGTGCGTTCCGCAATCAGCAGACAAGAATGGGAGACATCAAAGATTAAAATGGCACATAAAACAAGTGATGTTTTCCAGACATTGTTGTATGCCAAGTGGTTACGTAAATTATTTTTCAAGCATTGTATAAACTATAAAAAATAGTATAGATCTATGAAATCTTGTTGTTCACGTTAATGAATAAAAGGTACACGAATCTTTCGAACAAGATACATAAACACTACAGTCACTAATTTCTTTGTTATTATGTATGTATATACATAATTTTAAAGCGTGTAAATTCATCTATCAAATGTTGTCCCCTAGTTGCATGTCACAGAAAGTAAAAATAAAGACGTGTTAAAAATATGGATTATAGTTACATATTGATATAAGTTATATACTATACCGGATATACTTTGCGACACCGCCTCCGAATTCTGCATAGTGTTTCCTTGAGTTTGGGTTGAGGTAGTACTTGTATAAACACATGGTAAAATGCTATATGCAGATTTCGACAAACCAGCCGTACTTTTAAACTCATCTTTAAAACCAGATCCCTCTTGGATA
This sequence comes from Nomada ferruginata, assembly GCA_963583965.1. Classification (NCBI taxonomy): domain Eukaryota; kingdom Metazoa; phylum Arthropoda; class Insecta; order Hymenoptera; family Apidae; genus Nomada; species Nomada ferruginata. The sequence continues at coordinate 18,113,623 of OY757216.1, forward strand.
AGTTCCATGAGGCTACTAGCACCGATCGCCGACGCATTGTTAGCTGTTTTATTAGAGGATACTGAAAGTATTAAACTTCGATAAATGTTCGTATTTGTCAGATACTCGCACAACTTTTTATAGCACTGCAACAATATTCGTAATTGAACATTCTCAATGTATTTGTCGTAATCCTTGCACCAACCGCACGACGGTTTCAGTTTCTTACGACCACCTCTACAACCACGGCACACATGATGTTGACAGTTCGTTTCAGTCGGTGTATGAGGCTCGATTAATAAATTTGAACACACGGTGCAGCTCAGACTTTGACGTAAGTACGGAACTAGCCTATACAAATCTGTCCATGAGTTTGGATCATCGGCGTCCGCTTGTAAAACTAACCGGCATGTCGATACATAGAGGCTTGTGGCATTCATTTCCTTTCTATTATTCTCCTCCAGTTTTTCACTAGCAATAAGTGGAATTATATTGAAAAATTAACTAAACAAACTAATGCGACATAATCACTGCACACAAACAAAACATCAGCCATATTTCATTTCCTTTGATTTGTATTTATAGAGGGCTCTATGAATTCGCATCGACTAAAAGCTACAGCTAGATAGGAAAATCTTGTGATGAAAATATGTCGAAGCTGTTATCGAAAATAAATCATAATATTGATAATATTTAAAAAGAAATGTTGAAAATAATATGCATTATCAATACATACCGTTTAATTGTGATGTATATTTAATTTCTGATATACCTACGAACTTATTTTGTGCATCTTGAATGTACGGTCACAGACGAGATATAGGAATAGACAAGTCATCCAATGTATTTTTTCGGCCACGATTTCTGGGTTCCGGGGACCCATTACCATTTCCGTGTCACTCGCAACGTTACCCACAGATTATAAAAAACGATGCAAAAATTAAATAATTTTATAGAATTCTTTTGTTCTTTGCCGCAATGAAAGACAACAGAGGATATGAAACATTTAATGTTAATTAAAAATCTTTTAATTAAAGAAACACATGATAACAAGTTTTCTTATTTCCATTGTACTATCAATAAATGAAATAATTTTTAAAGTTATACTTTACATTATTTTCTGGTAAATGACAAAAAAAAATTGAGCTATGAGTTGTATAGTTTTTATCGTCACAAAGATAGTGACAATTACAAATACAAACATTTACTTGGATACTAAGATGAAACAACTCGTTTTAATGTTAATAAAAAGGGGAGAGGCGAAGAAGAATAATAAATTAGAACATTGAACACACAAACTCAATAGCCAGAGGGCCATTCTACTATTAATTATCTACTATTATCTACTATTAATATAATAGAGGTAATTCAAATACATTCTACCTTTAATTAAGGTAAATTAAATCTCAATTTAAAACATCCTACCTGACTAAAAAGCTAATTCAATTTAGAAGTATCCTATCTAATTGAAAATCTGATTATTTCTGAAAATTCTGTTAAACCTTTTGAAATAAAAAATAAGGATTGTAATACACATTAACTTATAGTTAGTTTAAGTAAATAGGAGGTATTAAAATTATTCATTATGGGGAAAGCTGAAAATAAAAATTCTGTTAGACCTGACTAAAACCAAAGAATAAGCATTATAATATAAATTAGCATGCACGTAATTCAAATACATTCTACCTTTAATTAAGGTGAATTAAATCTTAACTTAAAACATCCTACCTGACTAAAAAGCTAATTCAATTTAGAAATATCCTATCTAATTGAAAATCTGAAAGGACGGGGGGGGGGGGCAAGGGATATTTCATGATGAATCTTCTTTCGCTAAAATTGTGATCGCGTAACCTGAAACAGATCGAAGTTCATAAGAATTTAGTAATATTTCTTAGGTATCATATGATTTCCTTCGATTTATTTGATCCATACAACATCACTTTTGAGCCTCTGATTACTTACATATTGCAATGTATGTTATTTAATGTACTTGAGGCAATACTCTATTCCTTTGACATCTCCATTAACTTAACAATTCTGTAACAGACTTTTTTATGAGAATAGTAATTGTGAAAAAATAATACAGTAGTACAAAGGGAGCATGTTCTTCCAAAATGCAAATATGCTGAATAATAATTGTCAATTACAAATACAAACATTTACTTGGATACTAAGATGAAACAACTCGTTTTAATGTTAATAAAAAGGGGAGAGGCGAAGAAGAATAATAAATTAGAACATTGAACACACAAACTCAATAGCCAGAGGGCCATTCTACTATTAATTATCGTCCACTTATTATAAACCCGATTGAAACCCGTAAGTGGATTATCTCTTTCTTTCGCAACCCTAATTAACTGCATTACTTGCAAAGTTAATCGCGTATGGTGCTTCGTTATCTCTAATATAGTATTTCGGATATATTAAAAAAGATAGGAAAAAATAATTCACTGCACCCATCATTTTTAACTCGCAACACTAATAACGAACGAGTCATGGTAGTCGCATCCAAGACTACGGTTGCAGCAATCACCTTATGCAGCTTTCGTAGCTGCCTTTCGTGACTCAGGAACCACGTTGGGCATTTCATTGCGGTCGCAACGCTACTTAAAAATCGCGACCATTTATCATCGCAACACTATATGAAAATCTAAGAAAAATATTCGCGATAGAAAGATATCGTAGCACTGTAAGTGCTAATTAAAACCTGTGTAGGAAAGGAACGCGAAAATTATTGTCGCAACGCTAAAAGCAAGTACGTATCGCAAGTACAATTTAATACAAAAGCAACTCTAATTCAAGCCGCAATCTGTATTAATTCGCAACTCTAATTCAAACCACGATATATTTAATCGCACCTGTAAAAAAATGCCGCGACCTGGGTCTATCCGTAACTCTAGTTGCAATCGCGATGTGATTTTATTCGCAACTCTAATGCAAACCGTATTCAATCGTACGCGACGTTAATAAAAATCGCGATTTGCCCAATGCGATGACGGTGGGCCAGGCAATACTGCCGGCCAAACAATAAACTACAACTACGGCATACAAAAGCGAGCATAGTGACAAAATAGTAACAAAGAATGACTCTCCATCCGAAGGATGCAGAGCCATTGATAGTTGCCCTCTTGAGAGACAGTTTGTCGGGCCTCTTCGGCTTTTAGCCTCTTCTTTTCTTCGGGCGCAATGCTCGCTGAAACTTAGTCTAGGCTCGAGACTCTATTCGCAAACAAACAAAACTAAATAAAAGGCTAAATCGCGTAGCTAAACGGAACACACGTGGACGAATCACGACCAAATAAAATCGTAAAATTTGCGATTACAGAAAATCGTAAAGATTGCGATTAAAATTGTAATCGATCATCGCCTACACGTGCAGCCTCGAGCATAATGTGACACGTTCGTTTCGAGACCAAATCGCGATCGCGACCGCGAAAAATTCGAAAAATCGATAGGCAAAGCTAGAGGCGAACGCATTCTCGTTCGCGCCACAGTTTCGCCGTCGACTTTTCAAATCAGATTTCCTGAAACAGGTTGAACTCGCGAAATAGTGCCTACCCGATCAGAGACTGTGTCAACCTGCCCGGCCCTACCTACTTATATCTATCAGGCACACCAGAAGGTATACTACCTATCCTACCTAGACCTATATTTAAAAAATGGCAAAGCATTCACACAAACACACATCATTCAACGTTTCTCAATCAAACACTCGGGCGCATGAACCTACACTAGAGAGACGTCCCGGGACGCCTCCGACACCCGAGCTTGGCATACAATCATTCACACTCTAAGGGTACGTACCAGTTCCTGCAATCGGCTGACAAAGGCTAGCGACCATTGCGTAAGTTTGCGCAAACGTATATGCTTATGCATTACTTTCGTATGAAATATTGATTGCTCAAATATGTATATTGTACATTTTCTTTCTACTATGTACGCTTGGTTTGTATAGTACTCTATTCGTTGCCATATTTTCATAATTCGTTACGGCATTCAATGTGTATTTGCAATTGTAAAACATATTGCTATTTATGAAATCATAGTATTATAATTTGTTATGAAATTCCCGAGCCGACGCAATTCCACGGCCTAGCCACACACACACATAATGTGGAAAATGCGTCGTGCACGGTACGCTAGCAAATGTCAGCCGCCAAACATTGTTAGAAATTTAAAAACCATATGATCATCGTGCCCATTGCCTCTCACTCACCCAAGAAGCACCTGGGCACGTGAGTGAGTTCCTGGCAATCAACACGGAAGGGATTAAACCTGAAAATCCTGATCTAAAAAGATGATTAGTACACGTAAAATTGCAACAGCTAATAACATATTTTATGTTCAATCTCTTTAAACATGACTCGACTTTGTAATATATGAAATATCAATAAAGACTTAAAAATTACTGATAAATAATTTATTTATTAAGGGAAATGACTGTCATTGAAACTGATTTTACTAGAATAAGTAATGCAATGAAATATTTACTTGGAAAATAGACAAGATATTAAATAAGCCTCAGGTGATTCCTTAATCGAAGTAAATTGTTCAAGATAGTTACTCCGATTTGAAAATCTACCCGTATACAAAGTGCCTTCTTGTACATAATGTGTAATAAATTTCATTCGAAATGGACTCGACTATAGCATATGAAAATTAATATTAAATGCTATCATTGGCTATGCATATTCAATGCTGATTTCAATAAACGTATCGTTATATTTATTTACTTTAATACATGATTGTTATAATCATGTAGCACTTGCAGTAACGAAGTCGGGGGGCATCCGACTTCTGCACTGCTGAACAGCGAAAACAAATTTCAACTGATTATAAATGCAATGTCCTCAATATATGTACATTTGTGCAATGTATTTGTTACTGTCACTTGTTACTGTCATATATTTTTATCGAAATAGAGGAACTTACAGGATCAGTGCTTCTTCGATCAAATATTTATTTGAGTAAGAAATATTTCTATGGTCCTTAATCTTTTTATATTAAAAAACGCGGAGTACAAGAAGGCAGATCTAACCTCGTATAAGAAATAATACACATGAAAATAACGTCACAACTAACGGGTATAAAAATTATTCCCGTAGTCACTATGCTCGCAAAACTACTAAAAAATACAACCAGTCACCCGTGCCGCTTCGGACCAATCGTCCTACGGCATGATTGGGGACCGGAGGAACCAAAACACATGCGACTCACCAACTCGTTGATTGCAAAAGTAGAGCAAGTACTCGTGGAAGACATCAGGAACATCACCGGGGCAGCTCAATTGAACTCAATCGTCAGGAAGTATGCAAACTGTAACTAAACAGCAAAGCAAAAAACATTAAAATCTACTGCTAAATCTACAGAATTTATCTCTTCATAGAAAACTGAAATTTGTTTTAAAAATACTTACATTTCTCACTTCATCGCTGTCGCATAAAACAGCCCCTTCAGTGATGCACTGACTCTGCTTCCGATAGTGAATATAAGAGAAAAATCAAAATAAGACTATGTACGCGACCGCAAATTACATCGGCGAACAAATTAAGATGCTACTTTCGCGATTGAAATAATGGAAGAGGAGCACCGGTGCTCCGATAATCGAATTAATATCTACTGGGCGAAAAACACTGACTCTACAATCGCGTGTAGGTAAATTGTAAACGAAAATTTAAGCAGAGCCACTTGCTCTGGAAATACTAGAAAACTGCGGAGAAACCACTGACTCTACTGACCGCATTGCGCGCGGTCACAAAATTTTCTGATTTTCTGAAATAGAACATGTTCATCCTATCGAGTGTTTGTTATCAAATATAGATATCTATTTGTTTTTGTAAGTATTTTAACTGTTGTTGTTTCATCTTAGTACCAGTCACAAATTATACACACCTCGATACTTACCTCACTGAGATGTCTACCATACGTTTTGTCAGCTCGGCGTCAAGTAGTAGAATGACGACCTTCGCCATCGCCCTTTGCGGTTCGGCTATGTTCGACATCCGACTAAAACCAAACACCATTTTTGTTTACGATCGCTTGTGTTTCCTAGAAATATTTCAACGCACGCGTTACTCGATAAGTGGCTTTTTTTGTTTCGCGATAAATAGTCGATATTTTCCAGGAAAAACAAGCTTCCCGACCACAGCCAGAAACAGCAATGAAATACTCGGAAATAATTGCTTGCATTATGTTACTACTTGTTTACAACGCGACTGTATATGATACCAGTATTATACGTGGTATGAATTATAATTTAATACAGATATATTGCTACAATTCTACTTATTTCAACAAGAAATTTGAAGAACGCTTACCTCTCAGCGTGAAGTTGATTTAACAATATGGCGCCGCGTCACTCTGCTCCTGCGCATTCCCGTTTGAAAGTGTCGCGTTCGCGCCATTTCTGATTCAAAGCTAGCGAAGGAGACGCCATGGAACAGAATCTAACTGAAATCAGAGATAAATGTATTAAGAATCACCAATATCATGGTAATATTGCTAAAAACTGCAGAATATATTGCAAGATAATGGAATTCAGAAGTGAAATACGTATACGCATACGCATAGGTCAAAGATAATACGTATATGCATACTGGAGTCGATTAGAAAATGCACGCCGCGCGGTGTGATTCCGTTCACTGCACAATATTTACTTAATTTCTTGCAAAATATTCATTGATATTAAGAAAGAAACCACAGAAAACTTGAAAGACAGGGAAACGAAAACAATGTATATCATTTCCTGTCTTCAAGAATATATTAGACTATGTGACATACCGTAATTCGACGGGCACTCTGAACACGTCTAATCGCTACGAGATCCCTTGGTCGAAAGAAGGAGAGCTTTGAAATAGATTGCGCTGATTGGCTGGTAGCTGATTGGGCGATGGGGGTGATGTTCTTTCCTTACGGCGGGTGTTTTTGAATATCATATCGAACTGAATATTTTTTATTGCAAGTGTTACAGTATGGATATTAGTCGCATAGTAGGATGCAAATATATTTATTAGTAATAACAAACGCATCTGTGTAATCAAATGTTTGTAATGTTTGTTGCACTATAGAATAAGTAAACTATTTCCGTCCAACTAATATTTGTTTTTCTTTAACTTTATTTAAATTACAATTCCTACCGTTGTGAGCGTTCAGATAGTTTTCTAGCATCTTTTCATACAGACGAGATATAAGAGATCATTTCACTGACGAGATATAGGAATTCATATATCTCGTCTGTGACCGTAGCTCAATTTTCCTACCGAAACGTTGACCGAGAAATAGCTATCCTTATTTCCCCCAAAGCATTCACATACAATCGTATGAGTCCTGCCCCAACTACTTCAGCAAATAATAGTTCTTCAAGTGATCACTGTTCATAAGCAGTGGACGCTCAAATCAGTGTCCGATTTCTGAGTCGGTATGGCCGTCACGTTGGGCCACGAAAGTCCATAAGATGTCCTGTCTATTCCTATATCTCGTATGTGGTACGGTGATGCAAGCAAAAAGGTGGTAGGTTTAATTGAAAAATGTAAAACGAAAATTAGTAATACAATTTTTGCATACGAGGCTTTGTTTCGCAAGATAAACGACATCAAACATTCACTTAATATAGTGTGGACTTAACGATATAATGTCTTGGAATTAGTGGTACAATTGGAAATATGTGATTCTGATTCTACATAAAGAAAGTACAACAAGTCTATTTATTAGGAATAAAAAAGTGAAAAGTGCAGGCGCATTCGATCAACTTTCGAAGGCATGATTCTGGAGAAGAAAGCCCCGTATGCAAAAATTTAACTCTTTATTGTTGTCTGATTATGTCATTAGAATCATTCCACGGAATCAGTATGTTGCTCGAAAACATATATACTTTCTGCACGTCACATGTTTATAATTACGAAATTTCTCTGTTAAATTAAGATAAATCAATTTTATATTTAAACTGTAGGACGATACTGAAAGTTAAATATGCCGTTTGGGCATCTTCTATGTTCTGCGTTATACATGACCATCGAGTGTCACCATAGTGTGAACAAAAGATACGTATGTAATTTGTATAGTTACCTTAATAATCAAACGTAAAAGATGCTGAGGGATCGGTATTTTTGAAAATATTCAAATCAATCCTTCTATGAGAATGCCTAATTGAAAACACTTTTAAAACCAACTTTTAAAGGATACTGCAAGGTATAGTTATTTATTACACCCCTGACGAGTTTCAAGTTATTCCGTCCTTTGTACAATATTTTGTACATTCGATTACATATTATTCGAACATGTTTTATAAAGTTTACTTTGAATATCTTTTTAGAAATGTAAGATGTTTATTCTCTAAATTACTAACTTGCAGCGAAATTATCGATTGTTAATGTTTTAGGTTAAGGTATTTACAAATGGCAGATAAAACTATTATGAAGGTATAACAGTAATTTTATTTTATATTTCGATCAATTCTAATATTCGTAATGCATCCTTACTTAAACTAACGATTGCTTTAAATATGCAGCAAATTGCTGAACAAAAATTGAAAGCATTTTCTATCGGCACAATGGGAAAAAGACCGTTAAGTAAAAAGGAATTAGAAGAACAACGTAAGAAGGAGCAGGAACAAGCTGCGGCTCAAGTACGTGATATTCGTAATTAAATGTTATTTAATTAACATAAAAATATTTAATAAACCAAGTCACTTATAATACGTGTGCATTTATGTGTACATAGGCATTTGAAGAATTTGTGGCGACTTTTCAAGAAACGCCTAACAAAACAACAAGCAAAGTTTGGGTAAAGGCAGGAACTTACGATGCTGGCAAAAGGCGTAAGTTGGCTTTATTAAACAAAAACTTTGATAAGTCAAGTCCTCCACAATTCGAAAATGTTAGCTCTTTTAACTTTGAGTTACCAAGATCCGACTGTAGTATCGTACTTCATATTTTGGTTGTGTAGTATAAATAATTTAGTACTTTAAGTTACACAATGTTATTATTGTATTTACTTACGCTGTTATAAATATTCATTTAAGAGGAAGATACCAGAGAAAAGGGGAAACTTTACAAACCACAGTCAAAGATATCAGAACTTGTTGATAGTAGATCATCAGCTGAACAAGCACAAGAATATGCAAGATTACTGGGATCAAACGAAAGGAAATTAGATAGATTGGGCAAGAAGAAAAAGGAGGGTGAAAAAAAGAAGAGCAATCTTGAACTATTTAAAGAAGAATTGAAAATGATACAAGAAGAACGCGAAGAAAGACACAAATATAAAGGTGTAGTGAAAAATGTAATATCTGCACAATCGGAGGATCCAATGCTGGCGGCTTTAAAATGTGTGGAAGGTAACTTTACATGGATGAATTTTATTAGAAATCTGTATAACTATACACGCTCCTAAATTCCTTTATACATAAACCCATAAAAATAGTTGCAACTTCCTATATCAAATTAGATAAAGTACTAAGGACAGTGAAGAATTATATTTTGCCTTTATATTAACAACCCAAATGCATTAACATATAATAGGTGGTACATCCTCATATCCCGATTCACGAAAGAATAACCTACATAACCTTATTGATGACCAACGTCTCCTTGCCCTGATATATGAGGGTAAACAGTATCCCTTTTTAAAATCTCCAATACATCCTTTTTTTAATATCAAAATTATATTCGATATATAGACCGACTGTCTTTTACAGATGGATCGTTTGACAATGGAGATCCTAATACGACGAATCTATATTTGGGAAACTTAAATCCAAAGGTATAAATTAATTACGAATCTTCAATTGTTCTAATTACGATATATGTACAAGGTCTCGTGTTTAATTAGTTCACTTCAATATCTTCCTTATACCTTATTTAAGACTCTTATTTACAATAGTTTCGTTACCGTTCTACAAATACTCTAATATAACATTGCTGCTTTGCGAGAAAATGTTTGGCACGTTTCCAAAATTTAGAAATGCCTCAGGAACAATCGCTCAGTATTTTGTAACTTTTCGAAAAGAAATCAAGAGAGTGAGGGAGATTAAGTTTTATGCATGATGCCTTGTACATGTAATGTTAATTGATATACAATCTGCTTGCTTCATATTGAATAATGTATGTAATGATAGATTACAGAACAACAATTAATGGAAATATTTGGCAAATATGGTCCACTGGCCAGCATTAAAATTATGTGGCCACGCAGCGACGAAGAAAAGGCAAGACAAAGAAATTGCGGTTTCGTTGCATTTATGAGTCGCAAAGATGGGGAAAGGGCATTAAAAAATCTTAATGGTGAGAAATTGAGCATATTATTCTAGTACCTCCAAAACAATTGTTTTCTTATGGTTACTGAGATCAGCGTTTAGAAACTTGAATGCATGTGCAATTTATACACGACGTTCGTTATAACAGTAATGATTTTTCAGACACTTGACAATTTGATAAAAAAATGTAGCAAAAATTAGTCAACATTCCACTGGTATCAAAATACAATATTAAAAATAGACAGAACACCTTTTCTTCGATAAAAAATTAGGATCACCCTCACCTTTTTAAGTGACACCATATAATTTTCCTATTGTAAATATTTAATATTGCACACTGTAACCGATTGAGTGCTGACTAATTTTTGTTCGTAACATTTTTACTCAAATGAAATGTCTAAAAAATCGTGCGAACCGTTGCAATGAACAACATTGTTAGTGCATAAACGAACAAAAATTGAATAATTACAATATAAGTGAAGAACTTAATACAGAAAATAACATATAGGATAGATAAGTAAATAAACTGCCACTTACAGTAACTGTTTATTTATTAATTTTAGAAATAAATAGCATATGTAAATCATATTTTACTTGTTGTGGCACAGCAGATAACATTTGTCGGTTCTTGCATGTATTTTGCTCTTTCTGTCCTCTTCATTGTCACATTATAAATATGTTTCATTACAATATAATGTAAATTAGGTCGTGATATCATGCAATATGAGATGAAGTTAGGCTGGGGAAAAAGTGTACCAATTCCACCTTATCCCATCTATATTCCACCTGCTTTAATGGAGATTACACAACCACCACCTCCATCTGGTCTTCCATTTAATGCTCAACCACATCGCCGAGACAGGCACAAGGTATTTAAATAGGCAAAATTAAATAATATTAATACATCATTTAGTAGAAATTTGGAATTTATTTTTTACGATGTAAGTAGTGAAATCTGTTTGAGTTAGAAAAACATGCTATTCAACAATTAATCCTTTGCACCCGAAGGTCATTTTTCTGGTACAGAGAAGTACAAACTCGAGTTAGACTAAATTTAAAATAATACTACGAATTGTACACAGGTGAAACATATAAAATATAAAGGAGAATGATATCTATCGCTACAAAAATTATTCGCACCTCTCAGTCGCTATTCGAGTTTTTGTGTTCAACCAAGTAACAAGTCGGACTCGCCTCACGAGTGGAAAGGTTTTAAACTTTCAAGAACAATCAGTAAAAGATGAACATTTAGCGCAATTAATTCGTTCAATATCGGTGTATGACATGCCGGGAAGGTTTCTTTAAAATAGAAATAAGGAAGAGCAATCTCTGTCTCTGTCATCATTGTACAAACGTGTATTCTAGCTAGCTCTACTTAAATTATCGTCGCGAATAAAACATCCCCACTTTGCTTCACACAGTAGCACGCTGTGACTTTCACCACTTGAACCAAGGATGCATGAATCGCCTTCTGTTTTCAACGTGAAATTTGCGTCCCTCACAACATGAATTACATTGTCAAATTAAATTCACATCGGAAAATGGTTTATCTATCATATAAATTACTAATTGGACGTGGAGAAGATACTGGGTTTATCCATTTACTCGTATCCACCTTAGGAAATGAGCACATTCATGTTTTTCCACTGACCTAGAGATGACAGTAGCTCTTTGAATCGGTCAATGGACGCTCAATTAGCAGTAAAACTGTAAAAATGTATAACATCTCATTATACGGTTATAATGGAATGTTGATACAAAACAAGCTTTCGCAATTGAATGATATCTCCGTCATTATGAGATCAAATGAAATAAAATTCGACCAATTTCTAGCATAATGTACAATGCCTCGGCCCTCTAAATCTCAGATTCGTACATCATTTCTACCGCGACTGATAAATGGAACCCTGATCTTTTTGATCAGTCCTGGTCGATCCTTGCGCTACTGGCGTTCTAGAGTGCCACCAATTAGACTGTTAATTCACGTATACATTATATAAAACTCTCCGACTACACCTTCCACTTTATGTATCTATTTAGGGTAGATTGAATGAGTTACGTTTGCGATATAGTAGAGTTCAAGTATTAAGTATTGTGTACTGCGTCCACTGAAAAGGTTGTATACATGTAGATGGGATGAAAACGTTAATTCCTTAAAAACATCTTTATTCGAGAGCACTATCTTTCTAGGGTGCCAAATTTTACATAAAAATTCGTTAATATAAAAAAAATGGGTTGTGTTTTAATGTAATTTGCCAGCCGGGAGTTTCGTTGATTTCAAGATGAACCGTCAGACGATTGCTTGAGCAAATCTACTGCTCTGCGCGAGAATGATGATACGGGACTTCAAGCAAGCAATGATGAAAAAATTGATTGCCAGTTTTATCATTTATTTTAGTTCGTGCAGTGTCAATTTCCTATTTGTCAGTAGTTCTCTAGCCCCTTGTTTTCCTACGTTTTTCTTGTTTCTCCATAGCTTTTCCTTTGTCTTCACTTCGTAGTGTTATCTTTCACGAGTGGGCTAGGTTTGGGATAAGTTAGATAATCACAAATCTCCATCTTATTAATTCTTCTATTATATTAACTTGCTATCTAATTTCATTATGAGTATAATAAAAATTGTTCCTCGTTCTCGTAAGCGCAATAATTTTAGCCGCTATCCCAATTAGCTTTTAAGTCGAATTTTCGCCAGAGATACCATTATCTTTTTAACATAACGGCGTAAACACCTGTCTTGGTGCTACTAAATACTTCGGATAATTCGCTTTATTAAGTTGCTTTAATAATATTTATTATTTTTCAATATTCGACAACGCGAATTCAAAGTATTCTCAAAAAAATGTATGCAGATAGACATGTCTCCTAATTTGTCAAACGCATGCAATCCTTTAAAAATACGTATGCGTATAATACAGTCTAGACATATACAGAGTGGGGTAAAAACTTTGCCCCCCTGAAATATTTTCATTATCTGCAAGAATATGAAAAATGTTTTATACAAAAGTTGCACGACGCGGAAGGGAGCGTAATACGGTGTGAATACCTTTTGCCTGGGTGTAGGCATAGAGGAACTTAAAATTAGTATATCAAGACGTGTCCGGATGCATGTTTTTTTTCCATGTATGTAAGTTTCTTACTTTTTGCATCTCTGAGTAACTGGTGAATTGATAATGTACAGAAATGGACCAATAGCACTGTGTCCAACGATGAGTATCTGTACCTGGATAAGGGACGGTGACTAATTCGATACTACGATCGCGTGTAACCTGGTCGATTGTATTCAGAGTATAGAGCAATTAGAAATGATGATTCTTAATGATATCTTCGACACGTTTAATAGGACCAATGTTAAAACCAAAAATACTATAATAGTAACTAATATAGCAATGTTTAGTTCACCGTTATAATGGCAAACAGCCGTTTAAAATGATTTGAGTTAGTTAACACAAGAGAAACTTGACAGACTATATTTTCAACCAAACTGATAGCTCTCGTGCAATGTTCATTGAGAATAGATATGTAATGCAATTCATTCATATACTGACTCGTGCTTGGTCCTCAAATTGCTGAAGAAACGATTCTGTATTACCCATCTAGGTGGATGTAACCTGTTACATGGTCTTCGATTTTTTGTTGTTGTACATGTGAATGATCAGTAATGCATGAATACGTTATTATTATTATTGTTGGTGAAAAATGAATATAAATCGGTAAAAAAAAATGAAATGTGATCATAGGTACCTCGTATTCGTAATCTTCAAACTGCAGACCCTCCGGAGAAGGAAAATTTTGAAAAGGTAATCTTTTCGTATTGGTAACAGCCTGAAGTACATTTATGAAGTTTGTACAGGAATTATTTGTCAAGAAAATATCATAAAGAGTATCCTATTCGAAATTGTTACGAAAATCTTACGAAATTAACTGAACCAATTTAAAAGTGTTGTCGTTCAAGTGTTATGCAGATTTTTTCGAAACAAAATAATTCCAAAAGAAAGTAAGTAATTTCTGTACTATACAAAGGAATGCTACAAGATGTAATGTTGACTTTCAATTGAGACTTCTCGTAGTATATCAATTTAGAACATTCAAACTGTTGATACATGGTTTTAAATCATTAACGATTTATGAGATGAATATTTATTGTTCTATGGCTCCATGTTTACTACTAAAGAGTATATGCATAGCACTCATAACTAACGAGAAAGGATATCACACCAGTCTAAACTATTTTTGCTATTAAAATTAAATTTACGTGAATAGAGGTTTTTAAGCAAATATTCAGCACGTATCTAAATTATGGTCCAACAATTGGTTTTCATCTTCTTTTTTTCTTTTACTGATTAACCGGGCAATTAAAGAATGTTAGCTGCGTGGCCCAGATGGGGTTCAGTTGATAGCCAGTTTCTTCAGTAACAATCTTGGCATACTCTCTTATAACTATCGATTCCCTACAGTTTTCTGCAGAATGGATTGCTTTCAGGTTATTACCCTTGCTTGGTTGAAATACTATAGAAAGCCAAAAAAATAAAGGAAGACCTGACTTTAACCATTTAATACAATTGACGCGTATTAAAATATTATGCCGTTCTCTCGCACAATCTTCCCTAACTTCTGCCCGATCTATCCTATTTTTTAATAAGTTTCTAGGATCTTGTTCTCTACAAATTTTTGAACTTCGAAAATAATCACTTTTGCACCGCATTTTATATCGTGGACCAGAATCGCGTGTCTTAAAAATTTATCGCGCTTTTCCTATTTGACTTTTGTCTATTTTTTCATTTTTCGAAATATGTGTTTTACTCTGACTTTCTCTCATAAATTTTCGCCGCAACTAGATAACGGGCCATTTGTATTAAATACAGTAATTGTACTAAGAAAGGAAAACGGAAAATTAAAATTGTAACCAGTGAATTTATTCACCTAATTCGACAATTGAGAAGCTCTCGTACTTACTAACTTTTCTGTGTGCATTTTATGGCCTGTAATCTTCTGGTATTCTAATATGGTTGATCGAATATGTGCCGTTTATTTTCCAAAGCGATTAACTCTACAAAACAAAAAAGAAGGGAAATTGATAAACGCGTATAAATTGCTTTTTTAAATTTCTTATAAAATATATATTCAAATATAAACTGTATGTTACGACTAAGATTTTGTAATTCAATTTACGGTACGGAGTTGGCTTACATTGGCTTGCAAAGTAAGTTATTTAGTAAAGCCACTGCCATATAAAGTTTTGTCATTTAGTGGCGTCGAACGTAATTATCGAGAAAATTTATTTTAAATGTAAAAAGTTAAGCACCGATCAAATATGCTTTGATAGCAAAATTTAAAAAGATTCTAATTGTGGAGTTAATTGTTCTAGCCTGTGAACGGCCCCCACATCTCCGTTTCTTTTATATGTTCGTTTGTTCTTATACTCACGCTTCTCTCAGCTTCACCAATTATACCGCCCGCATGAGTAGTGTACCTTGTGACTTCTCAGGTTGATAACGCTAAATGTATTTTTGATCCATCTTGCCTAAAATGCCTTGCCTTAATCTTATATACTTTTTCTGAAAACGTATTTTTGTTTAATTCTTCTATTTTGGGACAAAGCGCAAGCCTTATATGATGTATAGAAACAGAAATTTATCCATAACATCATTTTCACATTATCGGAAAAATATTATTGCCTTACCTAAACTAAACCATCAAGGACATAAACCAAACACGCACAATTTCTCAACGTTATAAATGTAATTATTAGGCACATATGTACATTTATTGGCACAGCCCGTTACCGCCCAAGCAATATTATTCGTAAATAATATTGATAGAAAGAAGTGGGCTTTTATGTCATTGTGCATAAAAAAATGACAAGCATTGCACTCACTGAACATTTTCTTTTATTTGTACCAAATTTTCAGATCATTAGCTAAAAAACGTTTTTATCCCCATATTCGATTACGATTTTCATCCCCCAAACATGAATACCAGCCGATACCTGGTACAATATTTCTTAACATTCTACCTGGGTGCAAACTATATTGAAATTGGAAATTGTTAGTTCCTTGTAAGCATGCTTTACAGCTAAAGCTCTCATTACTTTTTAGCACCCCGTATGTTATTTTATGCGCTTTTATTTTCTATCACTGGCATAATTCAAAATAAAATAATCAGGAACTCGTAAATTAGCATTTCCACAGAACGCAACGAAACAATACGCCCTTTCGCAAACATTTATAATGTCCTTTATCTCACTCTTCATTTAGTATTTTATTTGTGCAGGCTTTTAACATATACATTTTTCAAAACTCGAAGAAATGATGTTTTAAAATTATTTTTCGTCCATTTTAACGACAATAAAATCGTTGTTCTGTTTGTGATTACTATCTCAATGGAATTTTAAAACGAATTGCTAAAATATAAAAGCATTGTATTTATTATGTAGACTATTCATAGCTAAAAGTTTACAATAATACATATATCTTCTACAAATTGTATTACATACAATCATTAATAATTATGTTCGGAGTGAATCTATTTATATTGAAACATTCAATATTATTCGGAATTGTTACAGGTTTTGCAAAATGCAGTTGTCAAGGTGGTTATTCCGACAGAAAGGTACCTCTTAATTTTTACTTGTTAAATGTGGATACTTCTTAAAATGTGCGATAGAAAATTTGTTATATTGCCATGATCTTTATAAAAGATTAAAGTACAATTTTTTTTGTGAAATTCTGTATTATAGGAATTTAGTTATGTTAATACATAGAATGGTAGAATTTGTGATACGAGAGGGCCCAATGTTTGAGGCGATGATCATGAATCGGGAGCTAAACAATCCAATGTTTAGGTTTGTTCAATTTCAATTTTTTATAATTTCGTTCAAAATTCTAAAATGAATTAGCACCTCCCTGCTTTGTGCTGGAATAACGATTTTTCAAATTTTAGATTTTTATTTGAAAATTATTCTCCAGCACATATTTATTATCGATGGAAGTTATATTCCATTTTACAAGGGGATGGACAAAAAGAATGGCATACTGAGGACTTTAGAATGTTTAAAGGTGGAAGTGTATGGAGACCACCACCTATTAATCCGTGGACACAAGGGATGCCTGATGAACTGATCGAAATGGAAGAAAGACAAGAACCCAGAAGGGGCAGTTTATCAAATAGGTATTTAAACACGAACATCACTTCAAAAATTCGTGTTTTAAATTTTCTACACAAACTTCACTGAACTGATATTTCAAATACAGTGGAGTCTCATTTACCCTTTCTGTTTTGCAGCATATAAATTCACTGCCCTTTTTTTTATATCAACCCTTTCGTTACTAATGGTGGAGTCACTCAACGTTAATCAGGCCCTGTATGACAAAGGTGGCTCTATCATCCGTAAAAATTTCGATTAAATTAACAATTCTGCGTGAATATTGGAATGCTTCATGCCTCCAGAGTTGATACTTTATACAATTTTCTGATATAATTCCCGTAAAAACTGTGTACATAACACAGTGCGAAGGTGTGTTACAGTGACGTACAGCGATAGTATACTGGTTACTAACTCCGCTACAGCGAAAGGGTTGAATATTCAATTAAATCGATTTGCAACGATTGTGTAATCCTACACACTGTACTAATACTTTTCTTAGTCATTAAGAATATTTTCTTTGTAGCCAACGAGACCGACTAGAAGATTTATTACGAAACATATCACCAGAAAGGATAAAAGTTGCGGAGGCAATGGTCTTTTGTATTGAACATGCTGAGGCAGCAGAAGAAATTTGTGACTGCATTTCCGAATCACTTTCAATACTACAAACTCCAGTTAATAAGAAAATTGCGAGATTATATCTTATATCCGATATATTACATAACTGCGGCGTGAAAGTAAATAATGCTACGATTTATCGGAAGGCGTAAGTTATTTTCCATTAAAGTGCTACGTATTAAGAATAATAGTATTTAATTGAATGCATTTAGCACGTAAGCGTTAATTTGAAATTGATACAACTATTGAGCGATAATCAATATTAATAAATATATTTGTAACGTAGGTTTGAAACTCGACTTTTAGATATATTTAATGAAGTTCATCAAGCTTATAAACAATTTGACAGTAGATTAAAAGCAGAAGGATTTAAGGTTCGAGTAATGAGAATGTTTAGGGCGTGGGAAGATTGGGCAGTTTATCCACGTGATTTTCTTGTTAAATTACAAAATGCTTTTCTTGGTCTTGTTCTGGTAAATTTTATCCTTTACGTTATAATTCGTTTCGTTTTCGTAATAGACCTGAAGGAATTAAAACAGAGATACATTGAATTTTGTAGGCAGATGAGCCAGAGCCGGAAAATGATGAAGATATCGATGGGGCACCTTTGTCGGATGTGGACGGAGATGGTGCAGAGGATTTGGACGGAGTACCATTAGACGGTGCTGCACTCCTTAAAGGTGCCATGAAACATGGTTTAACTCCGCAGACAACATCGAATTACGATGATATCGATGGTGTACCTAGTAAGAGTGTTTTCCAAGCATTCATCGAGTCAGACTTGCATCTGCGTATACGGTATATATGGCACATTCGTTTTCAGTGGATGACGATATAGACGGCGTTCCTATGGACGAAGATGATTCGTCGAATGTGCAAAAAGAAGATGACAAGAAATCATCGATTCCTGCGGGTTTCGTACCCTCTAGATGGGAAACTGTCGATCCCGATCAGGTTAAGATAATTATCTTACAAACGGGGAGATCAAGATAGTAGTAACTACTTTAACCCTCTCGATGCGGGGCACTTCAAGTCATCGCAGACGTTTTGCCCGAATTTCAAGCTGGAAACAGCTCACTTGACATTGACTGTAGGCAACGCCTGCGACGAGAGAGTTAAGACGCTCGTGACGACGCTGAATGCAGCATATTTGCCCTGGGGTCGAAACATTATTCTTCTGGTTCTATTCATTGAATCAGTATCTCAGTAATTACAGACATACCTGTAGACGCATGTCGAACCAGCGTGGCGGTGCGCGCATCAACTCATACCTGTCCTACACCTGTACAAACTAACATACAGCAACGTTCCGTAACTTTTTTTAAAACCGCGACCCAACATATTTCCTTGCAATGATACCGCGATGTCTCTAACTAGTGACGATACAATTATAGAAGTATAATAGACCATTTATAGTCGAAAGTGTGATCTACCACCAAGCACGTCGTCGAGTGGGTGATAATAGTGGGTGACAATTGTAATGACGAGAAAAGTGTAAAACACCAGAAATCACTGACTAACCATTTTTATGTCATGTATCTTGCCAATTTTTCTTCTCCACGCAATCCTGCATATTTCTTATTCTTCAAAGTAAGTTAATCTTATTGTACCAGGTTGAAGCACAAGCTATGACAACGAGTAAATGGGAAGAATTAGGGCAAAATGATGATTCGAATTCTCAAGATACTAGTATGGATTCCAGGTAATGTATAAACATATACTTATATTTCATTTTCCGAAATACTTCCAAGCAATACGCAAAGCGACATCGAAGAGATGTACATTGTGTTTGTATAATTAAAATTAAAAGAAAAAAGACGTTGGATTATTTTGTTACGATACTATCTGCTTCAACAGCGGTCGAGATTACAATGAAGAAAGAAGAAGCAGATTGCGTGAAATAGAAGTTAAAATAATGCAGTATCAGGATGAACTAGAAAGTGGCAGAAGAACATTAAAATCTGGTATGACGATTCAAGGACAGGTCGAACATTATAGGAAAAAACTCATAAGAAAGGTGAAATTTTACTATTTCAGGTGTTTTAATATTTTAATAAATGTACTGTAATTCTAATATGAATAAGTTATTTTTATTCCAGAGTGAAAGGGAGCTGAAAGATGTAAAAAGTGAAGAACGTGAAGACGAACGACGAAAGGAAAGGAAACGAAGCACTACTCCAGAATCTCCAAGCCACTATAGAGATCGAAGACGAAATTCGACAAGCCCATCGTCTAAGAGTACTAGATATAGGTAGATATCTTTCCACGCTAATTTCATTTATGTATAAGTTGTAGGATTTTGACGATACAAAGAAGTGTGCAAGAGAATTGATTAGTAAAACTGGTTAATAATGGTGAAAGTTACTGCTTTCTTAAACACAAAGGATGTTCTTTTCTTTCAATTATCTTCCTTCATGAAAAACTCAACAGCTCCCTCGCGTTTTATTATAAACGTTAAAAGCACGTTGATTACAATTTTTCCGCATATTTGAAGACTATTACGTATTACGTTAAAAATCTGATATATCAATTTCAAGGTTGACCTGACCTTCTGCACGTTCTACATTATCTCTTTCCGGTCGAAATAATTGAAAAGACTATTTTGCCGCAAATAGTTGATACCCTATTGAATTTTTATATTATTCCGTGTTAGCATGTTTCGCTGTTTGAGACAAACTTTTGTAAAAAATGTAAATAATCAATGCATGTTTTATCCCACTTTTATAAAAAAAAGCCTTCGAGTGGAAAGGGTTAATAGCCCCTACAAAACTGCATAAGGTGGAAAATTAGAATATTGTTTCAAATGTGATTCGCGTAATATCTTATTCTACATACTTATGGAAGGGTGTACGTGATGATATATTATAAATTTCAGATCACGCAGTAGATCGCCTCGTGGTAAACGTAGATCACGGTCGCCGTACAAAAAACGAGTTTTAGTGACACCATCGCCACCACGCATTCGACGAACACCTTCGCCTTCCTTTTCATCCAGAGTATCTCGTAGATCACCGACAAGCGAACGGAGCGACAGAAAAAGGAGGGCTAGATCACCCTCGTTATCACCACCACCTCCGCCACGCGCATCAAAGCATAGAGCTACTAGCCCACCTTCTCCATCGCCACGCAAACATAGGCATAAGCATAAATATTAGACTATTTTACCTCATGTTTCTTATATCGTTAAGAAATGATCTGTTGACGGTGTAACCCATACACGGCAATAGAGTATCAAATCAAATAGGATTGAAAAGAAGTAATACCACCGTTATGAAAAATTGGCTAACGCAGTGCTAATTCGATATTATGGAATTCTTCTATCTGATTTAAAATATTCAGATATTTTTCTTTCCATTCATTCTTAAATTGATACAATTTGTATACATATAATTGTTTATATTCTGCGATGACATATAACAGATTTGTGGCTGGGAAGTACGCCAATAGGATTTTCAATGATCGTAAAATAAAAAATTCTATTTATACATGTAAATGTATTTGTAACATTAATACATAATTACAGTGAGAATTATTAAAAGCATGTACAGACAACAAAACTATAGAAGAACTGTTTCCTTATTCCTAATTCGTGTATAGTTTCAATACGTCGAGAATAACAATTACATAGGTTTAATTTATTAGAAATTTAAACTTATTTACATTAAGATATTTCAAAATAAACAATTTTCAACGCAGGTGTTATCCTACTTTTTGTATTTTTATACAAAATAAACATAAAACTTGTCGAATGTTTTAATTTATGGTATTTGTAATAAGGTATAAAATTAAGTAAAATTTTATATATCATGATATATTTAACAGTATGTAAGTTTCAATGTATTTACAATAATTTATCACATTAATATTCTTCCTTATTGCACAAATCGATTTCAAAATACTCATGTATTTTTACAATTTATATAAACAATTAACTTTCGGACAGAAAAATATTTAAAAATACATAATACTTTTTTTATGGAAAAATCAAATGATGTTAAAACAAAAATCTTGTGTTATTATAAATCACGTGTAAGAGAGGGAAAAGCAAATTTTATGTGTATATCTACAATTTGCACATAATATTGAGCACATAATACACTTCGAAGTAATCGTGTACAGATGTTGATAATCGTAGTTATATATAGTTATAAAAAGATTAGATGTAATTACCATTACCAAAAAGCAGAAAATATCATGCAAGAAAAAAATTAATTATTGAAATCCTAAAAGAAGATAGGAAATATAGTATATCTATAATGAAATCGATATAACTAATTAACATTAACTATTTATAACAAACTATAAATACATATTAGAATAAAACAAAAATTTGGAATATATCATTTAAAAAATTATTTTTCGAACAATAACTAACCTTATAATTGATATAGTCAGTATCCTTCTGAGCTAGTTTGTTCTCTGCATTTGATGTATTAAAATTATATACTTTTGTATCATTCTTATTTTTTATCTGTTCAACATCTGTTCTGCCATTACTTTTTGTTGTTGAAAATTTTGTTACTATGCCCACAGATGCTGCAATAATTTGTAAATAATTGCATTGAATTGAAATCATTCGTATCAATTGATTCTACTATATTAGTTAGGGCACAGGTGCCAGTAACAAGATAATGTATCTGCATGTATAAAAAAAAGATACTCATTTAAATGAGTGGCACTGAGTCCAGAGCGATTTTGCAGGTTTATGTACAAGTATTGGATATTTACATTCTTAGCTCTAATAGCTCAACTTTAAGGAAGAAATCCCGGCCTTCAGGAAGCTATCGTAGATGATATGAGCAATTTTTAAAACATGTCGTCGAAAGATAAATTTTTGAATGTAATTTATTGTGACTACATTTTCAATAGTCGAACGAATACTGTATAGCTTCCTTCTTTTCACATACTGAAGCTTTACTTTTAATCGTGTTTCTTACAAGTCATATTATCTTTCATAAATTACTATCAAACATTTTCTTAATGAGATCTTTTTTTGTGATTGCCTAACTCTCACAAGTATGTTCTTCACTTATACTGAATTACAAATCTGCAAAATTTCTATTGAACCATATCTATTGTCCGACTTGTTACTAAAAAATTTATACATATATATTTATGTACGGATTCCAAAAGTTTATTCTTTTTCAACCAGCATATATGTTCGTCTGCAAATTAAGACTATCCAAGACTAGCTACACAGTACCAGATCCTCCATGCTCATTATGCTATTAATAACTCCTATAAATACATTCATAATTTTGTAAGCAATTCAAAAGCCATGTTTGGTATTTGCCTGATGCAAAGGTAGCAAAAATTACAATCTTTTATGTTATATTATCTTTATATAATAAAAAACACTGATAGTATTTATTAAATAGAATGCAAGAATTACATATAAATAGTCTTATACTATTGTACTCTGCCTTGAAGCTGCTTTGCGCATTAAGCATATGCGTATATATGTTATTTATTATGCTTGTATTTAACCAAATTTTTACGCCTCGTTTCCATTTCAGGCTCACTATCTTTGTCAGTATCATCCTGTGTAGTTTGTAATTTTCCATATTTGGCTTCAAGTTTTGCAACCAATTCAGAGTCATCAAAATTTTCAATTTCGTCATCATCCTCTTCTTCCTCTTCTTCTTCCTCATATTCTTCCTCTTCATAATCATCATCATCTTCTTCTTCTTCTTCTTCTGATACTTCTTCTTCTGACATTTTCTTGTGTCCAATTTCTATCTCATCTTTTTGTTTCAAGCTCTTCTCCTTTTTCTCATGTTCTCTGAGTTCTCTTTGATGCCACTTGTTATTTTCGTGTTTTTCTCCTTCTTCTATATCTTCCGCCTCCTCTTCTTCTACTTCTTCCTCCTCTTCCTCTTCCACGTACTCTTCCTCATCTTCTGGTTCTTCCTCCTCCTCTCCTCTGTGTCCCCTAATTTGTTCCGCTGATTCCTCAACTGCCTTATCATCATTACCTTTTTTTATCTTAATCGTGTCGCTCAGCAGCTTTATTTCTTCTTTGGCCTCTGTTGTACATGCTGTTCCTTCCTTGCTCTGCCTGGCGTTTTCCTGTTCCTCTGTTCCATGGTTTAAAATTTGTTTAATGCCTTTTTAAATTACGTTTTTTTCATATCTTTTTTCCCACAGAATTATTATTTTAAACTGATTCTAATCAAAGACACTGTCTATATACCAAGAGAAGCATATGGTTAATGAATGTGTCAGTTAAAAAGTATAAGTAAGTTATTAATTCCTTGTTATCTGTGATTCAGCATACAATTTAAATGAACTTTCATTGAAATGCAACATATACAATAATACTGTGGTACAAGAAATTAACGATTATTTAACGAAACGTTACACGCGGTAACAAGTGCAAAATGCTATAAGTGAATATGTGCTAAATCAAATGTGATATAAAAACACTGTCTGTTGAAATTTCCATGATTATGAACATCTTTCCATTCCTAGTGGACATGTTTTACTAAAATGATCTACGCTGCTCAAAACAATTAAGAGGATCATATCTTGCAAGCGTTGTCCTCGGCGTATAATAATCGTTGGTTTTAGCTTCAAACAAAAAATGTATCATCCACAATCGGGTGCGATAAAACGTTAAAATAAAAGTATAGTTGGTAGAAAACGTAGTCGACTATTGTGGAGAATCTTGTTAAAGTACGTCGGACCACATGCATGCCTGAAATGCTGTTTATCAATTTTACATTCTATACAATTCACTGAACTTAAAATTTGCAGTGCTATAAAGCATGATAACGAAATTCAGACCATAATACTGAGACCCTCAAATCTCTAAAGAAAAATTGTGGACTCAATATTTTTTCTATCGCAACAAATTTTCGTATAACACGAATATAGCTTTTGTAGTGGTGAAAATTCTAAAAAAAAGTAGTTTTTAATACTGCATTTCATTTAGGACGTACGAACCTAACAGCTTACACGACTGACTGTGTACAATGTGCTAATTAAGAAAATGAATATGCAATCATGATTTTCACTACATGTACAATAATTGCAATGTTATTAATAAAACTGGGATGTTGCAACATTTACCATTGTTCCATCGTTTCACGAGGACAAAATGTGCAGCAACAACAAGTGCCACACCAACTCCAAACTTCATTGCCACTGTAACCATCAGATGTTATTTCTCATTGATATTTGAACGTTTCAAAGAAATACGACGGACATTTAGAACATTGTAAGAATCTTTTGCATTTATGTTATGTTTACAAAAATAAACATGAGCATGGAGGATCATTTTGAATTGTGAAAACATATACGATAAAGCTGTTTTAATGTTCATTGATAGTTCACTTACCGCTAGTTGATTCTTCTTCTATCTCTTCTACTTCTGGTTTTTCATCTATATCGCTAACATATTCTTCAGGTTCTGTGCTTTCTACCTAATCAATTTAAAGAGTGAATAAATTTGATTAAAAATAAGTGATATAGAAATATCAATAATGCATATAAAAATTCGTTAAAATCATCTATTTGATATCTTCCAGAAAATAAAATGAATGCAATAAATATTGTAATTAGAAGAAAAGAATTGTAGTTTAAAATAACATTTTTAAAAAGAATCTGGTAGAGCGGAAGATAATATTTTACAGCACAGATTCTCCTTCGATTAAATTTGTGTTTTGTATTGCTCTGGAAATTTACTTTAGCACTGTGCCAAAAGCACAAACATACTGGTACTAAGGTTCTACTTCAAATGCTTTTTAATTGTATTAATTTTACCTCTTCTAAAGGGTCTATATTATCGTCATTGACTTCATTAACACCAGGAATGTCTAAGAATTTCTCAAATTCGTCTTCATTCATTGGCATTTCAACTATCTCATCAAATTCACTGTCCGTTTCGTACGTAACAGTTTCTTCCTCCGAATTTTCATCTTTACTAATACTATATATCTCTTCTAAGACTTCGTTATCGTCAAAATTTTGTTGACTATTTTCTTCGCTGTCCAATACATCTTCCTCTTGTTTGCTGTCTTCGAATTCTAGTTCACGGCTTAATTCTGTGTTAATATTCCACGTTAGATTTATAAATTTCTATCAGTCTTTGCACAACAATGTTTGATACCTTCTTTACTTAGAAAAATCTGTCTTTGTTCCTCGTCTGATTCATCCTCCCTTATTTCATCCTCTTGCTCTGCAGATTCAATCAGTGTTTCATCTTCTTCCTGAACTTCTTCCTCGGCAGAAGCTTCGCTCTCTGCAATCTTTTCTTCTGTGTTTTCATCGGACTTCTCCTCATTTTCTTCTATTTGTACAACTTCTTCGTGTTCACCGCCATGTGGCTCTTCGTCGGTTAAAGATAAAGCATCGTCGACCCAGCCATCGAAAATAAAGGCCCATTGTGATGACTCTAACGGTGTACTAACTTATAACATAAAACACACGGGGTAAGAACAATACGGTAAATAGATTGTTGTGTATGACAATGTTTGGTAGAAAAGTCACTTACTATCGGTACTTCCTCTGTGTTCAACGATAACTACACCAAGTAAGCCAACGAGTATTGCTAATACAATAAAGAATATGATTCGAGCACACCAATGTCCGCCGGTATTACTTTCTTTGTAAATATGTAAACTTATATTGTCTGCTAAACTTTCACTAATGTTCCCCAAAGTGGGCGGAGGTGCAACAGTATCTTCTTCATCTAAATATGATACAGCATATTGAATAATTCAACAATTGCTAATTATAAAGTAATTCCTGCAACACGTTGTAACAAATTACAGTATTTACATGCACGTGCACGCGTGGGTAAGAAACAACGTAGATTGCAAATTAAAATAATAGTTAACAGTGTCCTTATATTATGGAGACAATAATTCCTCTTTTCTGTATTTTTATTTGTACATTCAATTTATTCAGAAAATTCTTGCCATTATTTTTCCCAAAAGACTGTAAATCTCGCTAAGTGTTCTTCAGTCAAAACGTTCATAGCAAAAGTCAGGCCATACGTTGTCGCTAATAAATGTATTTTAGAGAGGCATAAATAAAGTAATATCATTTTCATTATTCCTGAAAGCCTATTTTTGTATTATCTAATATATAAAACATGGATAAATATCAATAACGAAGGTGTGTTAAGTATTACCATTGATACACACATATGTAACGTCAATCTTCTATGGTCTCGTTTAAAGTTAGCTAATATAGGTGTCAGTAAATCGTTCAAATGTATGATATCATTTGGCTTCATATTTTATCTATCAATTAAATTAAGAATATAAATGATATTTATACGATAGTGAAGTTAACATAATTGAAAAGTAAATAAAGTGTATAAATAAATGAAAGGTAAATGTTTTTGGATTGGATAATAAGGGTGATCTATTTTTGAAAGCCAAAAGCTAGCCTGATCAAGCTGCTAAGACCCTGTATTTTCTAATTTCGGCAACATTGCCAAATATGCCTCAAAATATCTGAAATTTCACATTCGATATAATATTATTTTTTTTACAATTGAATGAGCTATTTAGAATGCAATTTTCGGACGCGATTATAGGTAAATTATGAAGTTCCACAGTTTAACTAAAATTTGTAGTAACTCCATATTTTTGTAATACAAATGAAAGACATAGAGTTTTAGAATTCAGGTATTGTATACGCGTATTATAATTTTAAGAACAGCACGATATTTCGTAACACTTTTTATGGAATCGCGTAAATTTTGAATACCAATAAATAAATTGCATAGTTATGATACTTAAATATCATTCATTGGCTATGATGGAATCTATTAATTTTGCTATTAACATAGTAATGATGTGTAACTAAATGCGAATCAGAAAAATATTTTATAAACAATGTATAAATTATCATTGCCAATATAGAATTGTATGGGTATTATAAAATTATTAAAGACATAATACATGGTGTGAAACACGATACATGTGCTCTATATGATATGTATATATACACACACACACTCACACGCGCATTTTAATTTTTAAATGTTATATAATGCGTAAATATAATATGCAATTTTGTAGATCGAATAATCAGCAATTAATGCACTACACATACATTGTATTATCCATTTAATATTATTTATCAAGTATTTTTGTCGGAGGTAGTGTAAAAATAGTACCTTCAGCAAGGTGTACCGAAGAAGAATTGTTACAAAGCTATTAAAGATTTCGCAAAACTAAATAGGAAGAAAATAAGTTGATGCCAATATTTTCAAAGATACTAATTTTCCTTTGATTACACAAAATTGTAAATAAAAGAAAAATGCTGCTTATTAGGAAGTAATATTCCACATACAAGAATTGAAATTATAATAATTCTCTCACACTTTCAGTAGCCTATTTTTTACCCTTTTTACGTTTCTTCTCTTTTCGTTTTCTTGCTTGTACATCGCCAGACATCTCCCACAAAAAATATATACTCCAACTTCTTTATAAACAGGTGCGTACGAAGAACTAAAGTTTTTAAAAAGACGTACACGAAACCGCTTCTACAATAATTTGATTTGTAATGACTTTAACAAGTGTTGACATAATACGAAAATCCCCAGTAACTCCACTTGAATATTTCTTCCTCCAAGGTTCACAGTATCTTCTGAATCCGCATTGTCGCGTATGTTCAGTGGGGACTTTAGGCTGGTTCAGGTGCCCGTGGAGCGCTGACCTCTGTGCCCGTGGAGAAGCGCGAAAAATTCAAAGCCAACGTAAACTTTGTAAACGATCGATTATTTATTTTGTCGGTTACTCAAGTTAAAGATATAGATCGGTCCAGAAATAGTATTGATCTGTTCAAGAGATATCGCAGCCCCGTTCAAGAGATTATATTGATCTGACTACAAAGGATTCTTCTTCTTTCCATACCTTCGCGACGCGGCGCGCGCATGCCATTGGAAAACGCGGGAAGCCGAGGAAAGCGCGCGAAATTTTGGTATGCCCCGTAATAAATAAGCCCTAGAGTTTTCTAAATGAAGAGTTCTAAGATCTGATCTTTCCTTTTTTTCGGCCACTCATGACTGGTACTTAAACAATATATATACAGCTTATGTATCCCATACGCTCATCCGGCTTCCAAGACCTAATTCCAATTCCTCAAACAAGTACTACCGTGCAGGAACTTTAAACGCAAAGTTCACAAGCGGACAACTTGTAAAAGGTGTGAGCGTGAAGATGCAAATCCTTCTCTCACTAACTTCTTCGATGTTTTGTGTTGAATTAATCTGTTCACACTGGATGAAGTGAAATTATTATTCCGACCATATTTTGTACGAACATTCCGAACTGCAGCTGACAAACCTTCATTATTTTTAAAATATTGCTCAACAATGAAAAATTTGCATTCATTACCACAAATGATTTATTTTCGGTCAGCGTATATCTGTAATATTAAGATATATGACCACCATACATAAATATTGCCCGATATGTATTTGATATTTAATTTGATTAAATCTAATACGGAATATAATGAATTATAAATTATAATTACACCGAAAATCTTGCACAAAAATCTTATGAAAATAAATAAATAATAATCTAAAGAACGTAATAGAAAGGGTATAAAAATATTTAAAATTTATTTCATTATTAATAATAAGACTTAATGAGAACAATACTGTATGCAATTACAATTAGTATACACAGTAGATATAATCTATCTGAAACAAATATTTTTGTACATTACAAAGAAACTATGAGTAATAAAATAAAGCCTCTCAGGTATTGAGTATCCTGATTTTCCATGAATTTGTTGTGCCCGCCCTTCATTTAATAACTCCTTTTGATGGCTTCTCTTTTACATAGTTATAAAATTTAAATAAACATTGATATATAACTTTGTTGTTATTAGTAGTCAGTAAAAGGTATTGGAAACAGTTGAAGCTGTACAACTTCGTTATAATAAATCGAAAACTATAAATTCCAAACCTTGCATTAATTATTCTGGGAAATGTATTCGATTACAATATAGATATAATTTATGTGCATTTTCTATGTTATAAAAGTGTATTAAAAAAAATTACTGTACAATATTTGTTTTAACAATTATACGTAAAACTTTTTAATAATCTACAATAATCTACTGTTGTACTATCCGCATTTCTTATTCTATGCAATCTATCGTTATTATTTATTTTGAAGCAGAACATGGCTATATAATTAATATTATTATACATTGATATATAAGTTTCATTTGTCGTTGGCTTAATTTCAATTCCCTATGAAATTATTTGTAATTGTCAATTTTCATCTTAATTCTTAGCAACTAACGAAAAATTTCAATACAATCCCATTTATAACACTGTACAATAAATTAGAGATTCTGTATTATGAGAATAATGGTCATACATTGCATGATACATATTTATAATTCGTCATAAATTATCTTAATTAAAATTTATTTACGCGAAGGAATACTTAGCACGGTTTACTAGTAATATTAAATTCAAAATATTAAATTGTCAATTTACGCATGTAATTATCGTAATATTATGATTTGCGAAGCATGTTAGATGGTTTAACGAACAAGAATATTTCCAATATTTTGTATATATATATATATTAATGTTCAAAAGAGCAAACTCTAAAATATAAATTTCTTGTCCGAAGTTAATTTTAAAATAAATGGAAAATTCTTTGAGGTAATAAATTGAAGAAGACATTAGAACTATAAAATAACAATGCTTGTTCTATTGATATTTTGTAAAAGTGTTTTATTAAATAATAAGCAAATACTACTGATTGTGAGTCGATATCCTTCGAAAAGAAGGTGACTTTTCAGCTATTGAAGGAGTTATATATGTATATACTTAAGTAAAATATATGTGTGGGAAAACAAAATTTTTGTTATAAATACCAGGTATTATTTTTTTGTACCCTCAGAGTAGTATTAGATTATACAAAATAAGTCATGATTGTGTGTGTGTGTTTTTTTATAACAATTAATAATATTAGTATTATAGAAAATTTAACAAATTGAGTAGAATATACACACAATTTTGCTAAAAGTGCAGTCTTATTTATATTAATAGGATCATTTTTCCAACCTTGTTAAATATTTCAAAGACTAAAAACGAATTTATATCAAAATTATAACTATAATTCGTTTAAACGTTCAAGTACAATTATTTCTATTTACAAAATTTATATGGATAAAATAACATTGAAATTAATTTTTTACGTGCAGTTATTTCAAATAAGTAGTATTCGTTTCTAGATTTTTGAAGTATGAATTGTAGAAATAAATGCGTTGTTGAATAGTATACCTCTCGATTACAAATCATTATACACATCGTTACGGAAATAGTAAATACAAAGAAAAGAAAAAAAAATTAAATGAGAATCTTACACAATTTAACATGTACATATACATTGTACCTCGGTGATTCGAAAGCCTAGAAAATTACAATATATTTATACTTTTATACATACATCTCTTGTATAGATTACATTAAGGTACAAAGGTAAATTTAGATACTACCATTTACAATATTTATAACGTCATTATGTACAGACTAAATATTACTTGTTTCAGTTTTATGTTTGGATGCACTCTATATCGAGTTATTTGATGTGACTGTACAAAATTCATTGTATCTAATTTTATATTTTTGCGATGTTCATGTACAACATGCAGGGTGTTCTATTTCGTTCTAATAATGTTAACACTTCAGAATACGCATTAAACAAAGAAAAATGCACCTGTGCATTTATAGAAGATTTGCGGACATCATAGCGTACAGGTAATAATTTGCTTACGGGTAATAAACGCGTTGGGGTCAGGTAACGGTCACCTACGATTATTGAATTAAACCATGCTAAATTTTCCTTTTGTCGGATGGTATGATAATGAGAAAGTAAACAAGTTCAATGAAGACATGATACATAATTTTATTAGAAAATTTAAATATATTTGGTAACAAATATTCACGTCACGCAAATTTTGCAGAAAATTTATCATCCCTAGTACCTTCAAATTTTCCAATAAAATCATGTGACATGTCTCATTGTTTTCACCTATTATAGTGCAAAGGAGAATAAAATATGATTCAAATGAAAAATCGTGAGCGTCCTTCACCCGATGTGAAACGAACCCATCTAGTAAAATTCTATCTAAATATTATATTCTCCTCAAACCTTTGTAACCCCATAAATTCATTTCCCGTTTAATTTACTTTTCGAAATATTCTAATAGATCGAAATTAGACACCTTGTATATCATATAAATATTTTCGTTGCTCTTAGAAGTATCTAAAGATTGAAATGATACAAGAACTATTAATCACAAAGAGCATAACATCGTATGGAAACTCTTATAATTTTATAAAAATGTACATGAAACAATAATTCAATGAAAAATATATCGTATATTAAAATTGCAAGAGCCTTAATGAATATTGGTCATGATATCGTTTTTTTTTTATAATATGATTGCAAACTTAATTTGTTAATAACACAGTTTACTACTATATTTATAATCAAATATTTCTAGTTCTTTTTAGAATAGAACATAAATAAATAAATAAAAAACTTTTATTGTGACAAAATGTCATAATCTGCACTGTATGATAACAAAATAAAAGCATTTTCACCACTTTTAGAAAAATTATTCATTGCATATTTGTATTAGTAATGAAGCCATTACAGAATTTATGCAATAAAAAAAGCAATTAATTTGATGAAACGTGTGTACATAAATAGAAAATGAACTCCTCACTGAAGGAGAGTCAGCAGTGTACAAAACAAAAGTCCACAGTACATTTAGTTTAAGTGTTGTTTATGCACAAGTGTAATTAAAAGAATTAACTGTCCAAAGAGTTATTTGTTTTGTATAACGTTATTTTATTTAATTGAAAAGTATATTAATTTCCAGTATTTCTAATAAAAATTGCCAACTTAATTTCCTTTTAATATTAATCATTACTATAACTTCATTAGTGTTAGTCATTCATAGTCATTACAGTCTAATCCACTGAAATTAAGAACTTGCATAAACAGTAGGACTGTTACAGTTTAATATTATTACTATTTGTATTAATATTTATTGTAAGATCATACCTCCAAGTTGCGCATTTAATTATTTAATTATTCCGCTGCATTTTAGTATAAAATATGTTTTTCTATGCTTTCGGAAACGAATATTACTTTAAAACGGAACTACAATTTTCAAATAAAGTCGTGCAATATAATTGTTTTATTCGCCGTTTTCAATTTTCACGTACGTGCGTAAATTCGAAATCTCAAGCTCACTGACATAGTTATTAAATTAGTACGTGTGTATTATCACAGTATTGTAACAGATTAGAAAATAAATTCAGCTCCTATCATTCATTAAATTTAGTGTTGTGCTGACACTTGATTGTAAAAAATCAGAATTCACTGCATTATTCTTAGACATATTTTTCTTTAACGTCCCTATCCGAAACAATTCTGATTTGCTGATCAGAAATATTGTTAAATAACTGAGTAACATCTACTGTTACTAAAGACTTTAACAAATTCGTATGAAGCATGTATATAAAGTATATTATAAATATGTATTGCAACATAATCAATGTTATTATTTCAAATGCATTCTTGTGTAAAATTAAGCTATTTGTAAATAAAAAATGTAATAAGATAGCAATATGATGTTTATTAGTACACCACAAATAGAAAAGGGTGGAGTGTCTCGTAAGTAACTGAAAATATTATAAGGTCGTTATTAAACAAAGTTTTTCATCATACGGGGTACTATTACGTAGTATAAACATTTTTATAGACGATATGAAGAAGAGACATCAAGATGGCTGTAATTTTTTTTAAACAAAACCCGATATTCAATTTTTGGCAAAAATTTAGTTCCTAACTTTTTGTTTACACGAGCTTTAACCATTTACTAAATACTAAATTAACGACGATGTTTCCCATGGGATACTTAAAATACATAGCATTTCAATATGAGCAAAATTAGGAGGGCTCAAATATCTCGCCTACCGCTCCATTTACAGAAAAAAGAATTTGTGCCCCATATTGTCTCCTATCTAGCCACACTTAGATCGAGTTATACCTTTATTCTATGTGCAAAAATAAAGCAGTCATGTGACAAATGTTTTTTATCGATTAGTAAGAGCAACGTTTCTATAAAGTGATTTTTTTGCAATAATTAAAAAAAGCGTATTGGAACGTTCAGTTGTAAACGTAACAATGAAAATTTTTCCGAATGCATTCAGAATAACGCATCTTTCTTAAACACATAAAGACGAGAAACGTAAAGCAAGACAATACAAAAAGCGTGATTATATCGGAAAATACATAGTTACAGAGAACTATGTATTAATTATGATAATCTCCATTGTTTAGCACAAAAAATCACCGCTGTTCTATTAGTGACTTTGTTTTCATGTGCATTAGAATAAAATTATAAATGGATGCATTCGAATAAATCGACGCACTTTACCTTAAAAAAGAAAAAAAGAATGCTATTGCAATAAAAATATTTATTCTAAAGAAAATCTAACGAGTTTGTACTTTTAAAATGTATGATCTAGAAAGTAAAGTTAGCAGTAAATTTATGTTACAATTATAATATATTACTTTAATATTTATCATTCCGAATTAAATAATATCGTTTCTTGGATTAGTTTATATCACGATAATCTGAAATCTAACAATGACTCATACTAAGCATAGTGGAACAGTGAAGAAACTGAAAAATTTCATTGAATAAAATTGCATTATACAAAATCTGAATTACCTAATATGTACTCTCTATCTTTGATTGATAGTACATAACGATTAGATAATTGTTTTTGCTGTTAATAGGTGAACGAAATGTCAAGTACATGCACTTAAACCAGATATACTGAATGTATCTATAAAAAAGATATGTAGCCTCGTGTAGTTTAAATAAATTAAAACGGCTACAATTTGCTTTTAATACACAAATGTATGAAATAATGCCTTAGAAAACGTTATAGGAACATATCTTTATCTTCGAATCTTAAATGAATTAATTAATATGGTCATTTAACGAATTACACGATATATCAGGTTTGTCATTTCTGTACTTTGTTATTGCGCATTCGTTCAACATTTTGGTATGATCGTAACTGTGAAACTTTCTCGGTAATGTACCAGACATATTAATTTCGTCTTTTGCTAATAAACTACTATTATCCAAGATTTTATTGTTTTCTAAATTTGCATTCTCCTCCGAATTATCTATTCTGAGCGTATTATTTAAACTATGATCAAATATTTTGAGATCATTCCGGATACTTCTAATAGTATCAGAATTATTTTCGTATCGTCGTAGTAAATTGCTTTCATTTTCATACCTACGGTGTATCGAATCAGAATCTAAACATTTTCGAAATGTCTCATCGTACGATCGTTGATTCTCTATCCGTTTGGAAAATCCACTATCGAAACAGTGATCTGTTTCCACGTAATGCTGATTTAAGTTGTCACCTTCGTAAGCACGTTTTGCTAACTGATTTTCAAACCCAGCTCTCGCGGCTAAATGAAGATAATTGTCATCGCCAATTGGAGCTTGCCTAAAGCAATAATAATGATACAATTACAAAATACACGCTAGTTACGTTCAATACAATTTTAATTTTTTCTTGGAACTTGTTTTTTGTTATAATTTTGGAACTGTAGAATATTGCCCGGATAAGTGATCACATTTTTCCTCCGATTACGATTACATGGTGTCATTATTTTATTTGCTGTTGATTTACATCGAAGTAGCGATGAAAACCATTTGAAGTTCTAGTAATTGATCGGCAATGAACTTGTGATAATTTCTATCTATCTTGACTACAATTCTTGTGTCCCTTCATTACGTCTAATTGAAACTATTACAGATTGCTATAGATTACGATATATTGCTTAAAATCTCGCATTGAAACCGCATTCAAATGTGATTCTCTCCTTAATTAAATTTGAACTAAGTTTAATCGTAAAATTATCAGTAATGCAACGACAATAACTTTATACGGCACTCATAAAAATAATAGATATTCAAATGGTTATTAAATAATTAGTTTGACTTATTGCCGGTCAATAATTTGAGGCTCAAACATTTTTCGTTGCAGTTCCATCTTATTTATTTTCGATAAAGCACGAACAATATCTTTATCGTACAAAATCTGATAAGGTGCAAATCCTTTACTTACGCGATTACTTAGCCGGTAAACACTACAATTAAAAAACGTCTCACGTATAAATCGGCTGCTTTTAAATGAACTTACTTGCTCCCATATTTAGTGTCGCGTGCCAGTCTTCTAAGGTAGGCCCTATGCTCGTGCTGTAAAGCGTACGCCGCTTCCCTTAACGAAGTTAAAGTCTTAAAACAAGAGGGCACGTCCTCTATAGGAGATCCGCCACCTGGTATAATACACATATCATTGGCTCCATATACAGCTTGACACTCGCATGCACTCATTAAAGTTTCCAGTCGTGGCATGTTTGTAAATATCAACGAATGTACTCGTTGCAGATCTCGGTCCGGATCTAGAACCATACGAAACCCAGCTTCGACGCCGAGCGATACTTCGCTACATCCGGGAGCAACTTCTGCTGCCGCTTTGCAACTGAGAAGAAATATTTATTAAAAATTGAAGAGCACACGAAATATAACGATATCAGACAACATACCAAAGCCAATGACCATTGATATAGGCACTTGGATGGTACTTTTCTAATCGATTACTATTTGTATGACAAATTTTTGTCAGAATATCGATCCATTCTTTCTCTTCTACACAATTCCCGGCTTGAACGTACAATGCCCTCTGCGACTGAACAATTTGAAACATATTCTTCATTTTAAACGAATCTTCGTGAAGCTTTTCTACAGCTAATATTTCCTCTAACGGTATTTTACATAAAGGTTCTTTGCCTGCGAAATATAATATTAAATATAAGTATCGTGATAAAACAATGGCTGCCCGCATTCGTTAAAGGCAACATGAACATAATCACGATCAATTTATTCACCCTTTGTTTTAGAATAAGTCAGATCTTGGGTTGTAAGTCTAAAGTATCTCTGCTTGAAATTTTTCCGACCAAAACGCTTTCTACCTTGCGCTCTTTTGATCATTACTCTGCAATCAAATGGCAATAGTTCATAACAACAAGTAATTTGTATCGAGCAGAAATTTTACACTAAGATATTACTACAAACCTCTTATTACAATCAGCAGTATGCATGAGGAGAAAATATACTCTATTAGAAATGTTTTGCATTAGGAACAGTTTTATTTATGGAGAAAAAAAGGGTTATTCAAACTGCTTTAATTAAAATTTATAGTTTAACGAATAATTAATGAAATAACATTTGTATTGGATATACTATCGTAACTGTGACAGTTATTTCAAGCTTGCGTGTCTGATAGTGTGGAATAAAAAAAGCAGGAACCAGACGATATAGAAAAAGATTAATGCAGTAGCGCTAAGATAATAAATATACATACCCCTCTTTTAGCACAATTGGTTGTTCTTGTTGAGTATTTGTTCGTTGTTTTGCAATGCTGCTGTTACTGCTGGTTGATATTAATTCCAAAAACTGCTTAACTGCTTGAATATGCTTTTCCGTGTAAAATTCCCTGGAAATCCATAAATAACATGCGAGGTTCATTCACTTTTTAAAACCGATTTCAAAATAACATTTATGCTTGTGTACCTGTACACACATTCCATGTATTCTTCTTTACAAACACTCCCCGCCCCGCCCCTACAGCTCACTAAGTTTCCAAGACTTTGAATTGTTTTTGAAATTAATGTTAGCGTTCGATTAGTTTGAGAGTCCTAAAATTGTATAAGAGTACAGTTTCAGTTCAACGGATTTCAATATTTTAGCTTACTATAACGATGAAGATTAATCTTACGATTTGTTCGGTAGTAATATCAAATAATCTGGGACCCAGTATTGCAGGAGCAAAAAATCGTAAAAAAATAAATCCACTGATGACCGAATACCTTACTTCCTTATTCTTTGGGAAATATGTTGCTGCAAGTTCTCTTAAACACCAGAACATTTCGCACATCAACGGTGGACACCGCACACCAGATGTTGTGATAGCAGTAAATACGCGCTCAACATACTCCTGTTAAATTGTGTATACATATTAATGAAATATTTAATGCTCAACGTGATGATGAATGATTAACAATATTTTAATTAGCGATCTATATACCTTTAAATTTGTTAAATTAGTTTGAATTGTATTTGCATCTTTTACTCTTGTTGGATCTATTTCGCATGGCTTTTTTTCTAGAAAGACCTGTTCCATAGCTGGTCGAAGTGTGCTATGTAAATAATGAAGGCCCGCTAATCTCATACCTTCGTCCATCATTTTGCTTACTAATGTATTGCCACGAAATATTGTTGTTGGATCGCTTTAATAAAAATCACAGTTCACATTATATGTCCGGTATTAAATCTTATACAATATTCATTTCAATAAAGTGACTATTAGTAATAGAATATCATTGTTTACTTACGTTAATTTGGAAATCTCATGACTAGCTAACGCTCGCATTACAGAAACCAATTGTCCATAGTGTACTAATACTCTAACTAATGGTTGAGCAGCTTCCATTTTGCTCGCCACGATTTCTCCCAAAATATAAACGGCAGAAGATGTGATCGGTTGAATATCGACGCTTTGCAGCAACAGATTCCTAAGTCTATCGTACATTGCTGCTGGAAAAACATGATCCGCAGTATAATGTATCTTCAAACGTAGAGATCCTAAGCCTGGAAGTACCCCGGGCGGTGTAGAAGTATTTGGAATTTTGTTTGGACGATGTTTTACTGCTCTAGGTTGCAAAAAGTACCTGTTAACAGAGAGAATAATGGTCATATAAATGTATGTAAATATACACGACAATAAGTTTCCAGTGATAAAAATTGATCTTTAGAAATCGACAGGCGACTCTCTTTCGCTACTTGCTTCAACACAGAAACTCGAACGTACGATCGAGAGATGACATAACTTTTCTATCGGCAGATATCTTTGCCTTCTATTTTTTAGATCTTTAGTCTATGTGTAATTCGCGTGTTTAACAGATTCCGTGCCACGTGGGTCGTATGCACCCCACGTTGTCGAGGTTTAAGATGCAGTACAGAAAGGGTAAACATTTTTGTTTCAACAACTTATTGTCACAGTTACTGCATAGCTTGAGTGAAAGAAAGATACTCCAAATCGGTCTGGCACGGAACGTGTTAATATCATTTTCTGTATAGTCTATCTCGAGTTACCAGTTCCTTGTACCAGGGAAAAAGATCTTCGAGCGCAAAGGGTCAATACCGATATAATTTAAGTAATAGTGGAGGTAAAATGTACCATGCTGTTGCCGTACTAGACGGTTGCTTTTCTAAACCCCTTAAAGTAACTCTAACTTCGCCGAGGAAAGCTGGTTGTTCACCCATGCCAGGAGATGCATGCCATAAGCCTATAACTACTTCGTCCATTTCCCCATGTTCGAGAGGATAATGGGAAATATCCTTATCTTTGGATTCTGTTATTTCTGACTGTGGATATAAAATAATTATTAAATTAATATACAGCGCTTTGAACGTTGGACAAAATGTAATTAATATATTAAAGCAATCGTACCTCAAATACAAATGTTTCATTAAAATATGGCGATACTGTTTTTTTCTTAATTTTTGTGCGCTTTAATACTTGTTTACCATTGCTATAGATGACTGTAACAGTTGCAAATGGATCACAGCCACCATTTTTAACAGTTAATTCACTACATTCTATTATCCTGTAGAAATAATATCGATCATTAAATTTCAAGCATCGTACCATAATATGATACATCGAACGGAAATCTCTAAATATTGTTCATTCCGTAGCGAGCAATAAACTGACTCACCTTACTGTAAGTTTAGATTGAGCATGTCCAATCTGACGTTGAAGGGCAAGTTCCAGATGTGCTTTACCTTGCACCTCGGAATCAGCGTCGACGGGTCTCAAAGGAAACCAATGTTCTTTATTATGATACGTTGTTAAATCTTCTCTCTTTATGGCTACCTTCCCTAGAATCTTGTCTTGCTTTAAATGTCTGTCCCGATCATAGACATAAATGCCAAGATATCGAAATTTCCTAGGAACCTCAAATTGGAACTCCTCTCCAAAAAATGGGCTGCATCAAACAAATCGCATTATGCAAACATTTCTTCGGAAACATTAGCTGTACCAGATAAAGCAAGCGACATTTACTTTAGAGTTCTTTCCATTGTAGTTGTTCTGAATATCTCTTCTTGATCAAGTGATAATACGCAATATACATCTCTTGCACCAGGAGATCCATGACTTCTACTCTGCAGATTTTTCACCTCGCCTAAATATCATCGAGTAAATATTTATTATAGGTTCTATAAAAAGTGATGCTTGTCATACAAAAATTAATAGTACATACAGTAATTCAATGGGATTCATTTTGCAATTGAAAATTCAATTTTGGAATTTAATTAAAAAAAAGAAATGGGAAAATGTACATAATTTCGGTATGTACGAAAAACCATTGTGTTATACAATTATACAAATTGCAGAGCGAATGAAAATATTAATAAACAATTGATGAATGCATTCGAATAATTAGATAGCAATAATAAAATACACTGCAACGGATTTAAATATATGTGTATTATGCAAATACATAAATCATTATCGGATAGACGAAATAAATAAATAAATAATAAGAAAATTAAAAGCTGTTTTTGTACGACGAGATTGCAATTTTCAAAGGTGGAGCACATGTAGGAAACAAAACGTCGTTCTCTTATAATCATACAATTTAATCCTACTGTCACAATAACGTGCTCAAGACACACCAACAAAACAAATTTTTCTTATACTCGTGATTAAAACCTTCAGAGGGATAAATACTATGTGTTACGATGAATATTTTTCAATGAAATAATAATGTTACATTATAGTTATAAACATTAGCAATCGCCTTCAGAGGTAACTAGTAAGGAGTACATATTCGCGTAGGGACAACGATGCGTGGGAGTTGAGAATGTAAGCGTACGCGTTGATCGTTAAAATTTCGCAGAAATTCCACAACAATATGATCATGCAACATATTTGTTGCTCGTCCGCAAGAAATTCGAGAATGATCTGCCAATTAATGGGTTTTCATTTAAACAAGCAAAGTCGGATGATCATAGAAGTCAAATTAGGTGACATCCCAAACCGAGTAGTAGCACGCGTGTACGAACATCTCGAATTTGTTGAAATAACAATATCTTTATAATCTTGACACGTCATATAGTTGTTTCAAGTATCACATTGGTGTTAAACAATGTTTTTGTAACGAGTTTCCGTACCGATCTTAATCTTTAGTCTTTCTTCAACGCGAACTAGGCGCGTCTCTTCAGCCATGTTACCTCCATGACACTACTGAGTGAGTACATGAACAGAATGCAAGCGGTTCGTTCATTCTGTGAATGGATTTTAAACAGGAGCGTACTCAGTTATATACGCGCCCGGCCTCTAGTAATGTGGCTATTAATTTAATTGAATGTTTTTCAGAATTTATTTGAATTTTATTAACCGGAGTTTATTAACTCCTTATTTGCACTTTATATTAATATATATAAGCTTAATATACAATATACGAAGAAGGTTGAAGTAATCAATTGCAATTATACTTATAATATTATTACGTATTTATTAAATATACAAAATAAAGAAATATGCTATATAACTTTATTGTAATGTATCATCAATTGGCTTTAATAAATAAAAATTTCCTTTCCTCCGTCGTATTGGTAAGAAATATCAAGTATAAATTAATGATTAAAAAATAATGAGAAAGACGAATGAATATGTACTTTTTCTAAATAATATATAAATCGCATAACGTGACTTTTGTATCATACAAAAAGTAATTGACAATGCATCGAATTATTTGTTACATGACATTGCTTCACAAATTCCAAGATATTCGTAGGAATTAATTAATATATTCTGTATTTAGTTATTTAATGAACACATAAGTGAATATATAAAGTCTTTAGTTATCCTTTAGTTATCTTTAGTTATCCAGCATTAAAAGAAGAGTAACATTGAATATGCCACGGCGCGTGAAAAAGAATATCAGAAACCTAGATCGTATATAGTAAAAGAGATGAACTTCTAATATTAATTGAAAAATATTATATATACTAATATTGAAATAACAAAAAGGTACACTTATCTCAAAGTGTGTAGTGCTAACGTGTTATTACTATTTGAAACTATAATATGCATTGAAAGTTTGATTCGCTAGTGGCCGATGTTCACACGTGTACAGGATAAAATTATTATAAGCGTGATATCCTCCCCAACAATTTTTACTACCATGTACTAATATTTTGTCTTTGTTTCAATGCGTTAAGCTTGTCTGCCTGTCGTAGAATGAGAACAAACCTCTATGTTTGAATATGGTTAACTACACTCGTGTAAGTGGTGAGCCACTTCCTGATGGCGCAATGGCCCGTTTCCTCTCTTCTACGTTTCTCTTTGCTCTTCACTCTTTGTGGGGCTCTATAAACCACGTTGCCTTCCCTTTTTTTGCTGTCCCTTTTTTCAATCTTTTTCTTCTTCCCTTACGTCTTCTATCTATCCATTTCACTTTCACTATTATCACAATTTTAGAATCAGAATAATGCAACAATGTAAAATATTTGTATTATCAGACGTTTTTTATTTATATATAAAATATTTAGTACTAAATTGTTATGAAGAAGAAAACATTTATCGTAAATTACTGTTGTTTATTTATTTTTATTATTTATTCTATTGTTGGTTGTCTATGTCAGTCGTTAGACATAAGACAACATGAAATGTGACAAGGTGTATTGTTCAAATTATTATAGTTATAGTATGTGAACCTAATTTCTGAATTATACAATCTGCGTAAACTTCAAACTTTCTTCTTCTTTTCTCGAACTATCGTATTCTGTCTAATTTACATTTTGTATTACCGTAATTTATAATTGGAATTGTATATTAATACAATGATAAGGTGCTCAATAGTAGGTATGGAGTATTAGTATAATTATTTACATAACAAATTGTTTGGTTTAAGAAACATCAGTGATGTGCAGATTTTGAAAAGATTTGGAATATTTCGTTTAAACATAAAAGAGAATCGTAATATTCAGCACAATTATAGTACATCATTCATTATATTTTCCACTACATCGCGATTGGTAGTTAAATTATGTTGGGATAACTTCCATACTTTCTTGAAACATATGCAACGTGTTCATGCTTTGA
Organism: Nomada ferruginata; assembly: GCA_963583965.1. Classification (NCBI taxonomy): domain Eukaryota; kingdom Metazoa; phylum Arthropoda; class Insecta; order Hymenoptera; family Apidae; genus Nomada; species Nomada ferruginata. Next base: position 18,156,892 of record OY757216.1, read on the forward strand.
TGTTGGATATCATTCCCGGGCAATTCCATTCAATTCGTCCAACAAGGGTTCTATCGAAAGTGTGCAATGTCTGCGGGGACCACTGCATCTTCCTAAACATTTTTCCATATCCTTTTTGCGCAATGAACTTCTTATTATAACTCAAACGTATGCTCACAGTTGCCTACCTTTTCGAGAACGAGAATTTTCTGTTCTCAAAGCAATGACTTTTTTTATGTTTCTCCGAGCACTTTTACCTTGAATGTAAGGTAGTCTTTATATGTACTTTCTATCGCCTGAATTTGTGTTAAAAACCTATGTAACATTCTTCTCATTTAATATTGACCTATAATTTGCAATGATTCAACCATCATAATCTTAAAGCTAGATAATCTGGGCACTTAGTTTGAGCTAAAATTGAAGGATGAAAATTCGCGAATTTTAAAGCTACATCAGATCCCACTTGAAGCACTTGTATTTTTTTCAAATAACTCCTTTCGTAGATATATATATATTTACTTGTCATTGTTCCACAATTAACAATTATAGTGTGCCAATAAACTTATCTTTCTTTAAGCCTCGATATGTTACAATTAGACGCGTTACAAAACATTTGAAATATGAGCACCACAGAGATTACAGCTCGCTTTTTAAGTAGTCTAAAAAGCAACAGGAGCGCCCACGAACATGTGTACATATAGCATTTAGAGAGGGTGCAGTTGGTGGCGGAGGGCTACTACCGCTGCGCTCTTTAATTATTGCCAGCACCATAAAAAATGTGCATAGAATTGACCGAAGGTCTAAGGGTATTTAAAATGGCAACGTGAGATTAGCCGTGCACTTGTTTGCCACTTTATCGTATTGTATTAAAAAACGCAAGAACTTTCGGCTTGTCTTGATATCTTATGTCACCTAGACCTGCCAAACATATTTTTATTTATTCAAGATCTACTAAAAACTGATCGAGAAAGTTTAGCGGTGCTAAAACTGAAGCTATACATATGTTTTTCGATGGTTCATGCAATATAGAGTAAAACGAACACAGCTAATAGATTGGTCTCATTTTATACCAGAAGATATTTGAATGTAATAAAAAGCAGAATAGAAATCGAAATTCTGAGGCAAGTAATATGTGACTAGCCAAATTACAATTATGACTTAATTATTGTAATTAATTAATTATATAATTATGAATTATATAATTGGGCAAGAAAACATTAATGGATTTGTAATTGAGGAACATTATGCTTCGCACAACGCATTAAAGTGTTTTGCATTCATTTTTATTAATATAGAGTAGGAAATTATTGCCTCAAAAGGTTTCACAGCCATATCGGACATAGCACATATGTATCTTGTCTAAAACTCCCGTCTGGATATCAATATTAATGATAAAATGAAAATATCTCCTAAATGTTTTCGATATCCCAAATACTGATAAAAGTTATAAAAAAAATACTACCGACATCAAAGCCGTAGGTTTTCGCAGTTGAAACCTGTTTAGTTTAAGTACTTAAACCATTAGCATTAAGTTTTACCTTGACGCTAGCTGTCGCAAAAAACTTATGCTCCACTGAAATTGATAAGGGTGTCATTGTTTTAAACAAATATATTACAAGAATTAATTACAAACACAATTAAAATCCAGATTTGCGTTTCTTTTTTTCTTATTTTCCAGATACTTTTACATATTTTGTCGCTGACTTCTATGTCATAATTTCCCTACAAATAAATGGTACATACATATTTGCAGAACATTTGAGAAACGGTTCTACCCGTCACTAAATAAATAAATAAAACATTTATCAGTTTTATTGCTTCAACTATCCTAATACGGAATAGTAAGGAAGCAACCTATGTACTTAACATTAAAAAAAGAAACTTTTTCTCCCGCTTGAACCACTGTGCGACGCGACGCGTCGTGTGCTGCCCATAAGAGGACTCATGAACCCTTTAGATATCTTCCACTCCTGTCGCGTCGTTAGGGAAACCATGGGACGCTACGGTGGCGCTAGCATGGCATGCTAGCATCTCCGTTCATCAAGAAATCTCACAATCAGGCACTACGCACGGCGAGTATTTAAATAGTGCCACTGATGTAAGCGTGCCATGTGAAAGAAACAGTTGGAAGCGGAAACGGGCACGTGAGAGGTCCCACCGCTGAACAACGCTGATGTATAGTAAAACAGCGGAGTCCAAGTTTTACTCCTCGCGAGAGTAAAAACGGACATTCCCCACTCTGTTACACATAAGGTATCGTCCTCTGTTCCAAGAGTGGGATGGATATTTACGGAACACTCTCTGTCTCATAAGAATAATGCGTGTTCGGGGACAGCCGCGTAAAGGGGCCCAATCCGCGGACAGCACTGATCCAATGTATGGTCTTCTGTTTCATAAGCGAGATAACCACTGAACGCTCTTTGTTTCATAGCCATGATATGCGTATGATGGAGTCTGCTGTACACGGGGCCCCACCCGTGGACAGCACTGAAGTATTGTATGTAGGTTGTAGGTAATTTCGTTCCCAGAGAATAAACATAGAGGAGAAGAAAGCTCAATGGAAAGTGCGCGCTAATTTTTAGCAAGAGTGTGTCGTGAGTTTATAGTACGATGATTTTTCTTTCATAGAACAAGAGAAAAGGCTGTATCAGGGAATATGTACTGTATTCTTAATTACATAGATCGTTTAATTGCTACGGGTTATAATACACTATACTTATATATTATTCGAACAAAATGCTCAGTTTACAATATAATTGAATCTGCAGCTCTAAATATTGTGTATTATTTATTGCCCTGCTTCTTATGTGGACTCTTCTGTTTTCTGACTCTTTCGAGATAATTCATTAGCAACATAAATCATATATGTTTCGCCTAGAGAATTACATTTTCTTATTTCTCAAGAAGCCTTCTTTTTTATAATTGAAATACCCGTGTATATATCTTTTAATTCCTAAATTAATTAATATCTGCAAAGATATACTTGAATCTACGCGGGTCTCTGCTATATCTACAGTGCCTGCTATGGTTTCGCCATCTATACAGAACCCCTTGAAACCACTCGCGCTTGCTATGGTAGTTCCATCTATACGGAACGCCTTGAAACTACTCACACCCTTTACTTACCATAAGTGTAGATATGGCAGAGGCCCGAATAGTTTTAGTCGCATCTGTATAGATGGCTATAGTAATGACTCTAGATAAAGCAGACATATATACAGTTTCGAGCAGTTCTGTATAGATGGCGAAATTAAAGCCCACTTTGAGTGTAGGTAAGACAGGGATGCGAGTGGTACGTAAATTCAAGCACCTGTTTATAAATAGCACCGCGATAAAGTTCATAAAATGTGGATATTTATGTCTTCATTCATGAAATTAAGTTAATAATGCTCGAAAATTGTTTTGCAATCTTAGTTACATATAAATAAAGTGTTAGCAACCACGGTGTCACAATCTACATTAAAGTTAATATGTATGGTAACATCGTAAGTTCCACTGTTCATTTTATTCAGGAACAATCAAGCTCTTTAGCAAAGGTAAAAATCATCTTTCAGCACGTAATAAATACATACTAATAGTAGTATTATTCTTTATTTCGGTCTCACAGGAATGAAAGTTTGGTTAGTGTACATATAACCTATCTTTACAATACTATCTTAACTCTTGCACTCTCATCTTCCGTTTCGCTGTTCGTTTTCATACCTTCTCTGCCTTATGTATTACATTATTTCTTACCTCTTAATCGCGTATCTATTATAAATATTTTCCATTCCTTCTTGTTTAATTACAAAATCCTATGTCATGTTTATACACCATTGTATCTTTTTCCATACATTCTGTTAAGATGTGTTCTAACGTTCCAAACTTTTGTGTGCACAGGTCAGATCCTTTTTTCTTTTTCTCCTCCTAATATTTATTTAATCCTTTAATGCTTTTGCATTTTACCTGTGCTATTAACTGATGATTATGGCCTATTCCATTCTTGTTTTGGTATTCTATTAGCGTTGCTGTTCCAATATATTTACACCGTCCATTATATCTTGCTTATTTTATTTTTATGTTTCGTTCCTGATGTTGTATTTCATAGTCTATTCTTTTAAGGGTCTGCGACAATTCCTTTACTTCCGATCTAATTAAATTCTCTCTTAACACATTGCGTACCACGCTCTGCCGGACCAACCTGCTTCCAGTTCCCGCACATTTTCTGGGGCGGCAGAAATGAGACATCTCGTAATCCGGTCTCAACGTTCGGTTTGCTATATTCGAGATTTCTCGTAACCCGTTCGCAGTTTATTTAACAGACTGATCTTCCATTTTTGCCTACCTTACGGTTTTATATATTATTCGTATTTTCCGCATGAGACCGTAGAACGCGATTTAGCGTCTCCCGTCGCCAACAGTTGAAACACGCCAATTCGCGTCTCCCGTCCCCAACAGGTGAAACACGCCAATTCGCGTCTCCCGTCCCCAACAGTTAAAAAACGAAAGACGCCAATTGGCGTCTCCCGTACGCAATGTGTTAAGAGACCCATTCTCAAATAATCCTCTCCTTCATAATGCTTCTGGTTTCGCCCTCCTTTCTTTCTTCGGTCTCCTTTTACATACTTACTAATATATGTTTTGTGTGTGCAGGTTGTGGAGGCAAAGAGTAGCGAGCATTGACTGACACATCCCATCATGCATAGGAGCAAGAAAGAAAATAGAAAAACTTTTGCCACATACTTTACTTATCCATTAATTATAGTAAATTGATTTATAAAAATAGTTTGCAACTGTTAGCGCATAAGCTTAATTTAGAACAATTGTGTAGTTAACTGTTCTGTATAATATCTATTATATACTTTATTTTATATTCAGATCATTCGGTAGATCTTATATAAACTTTGATATTATTTATATATTACTAAAACAAGTTCTACTGAATGTGCTAAATGTAAAATAAAAGATATAATAAATAATGTATGTATGCTCAAGTTTACACAAATGCTGTAATTTAAATTTTATAAGCTTCTGCATATGAAGTACATAATTTTTAGTATAAGCTTTATCTGTAAGCTATATATTGTAAATTGACTTTAAAGAATAGTTTATAACTATTGGATTATTTAAGTTTAATGTATTTTTCATATTACATAAATGTTAGTTTAGAATTAATACATGCTTTAGTTGTGCGATGTATTGTAAATAGATATAAAAGAGTAGTCCATAAGTATTAGCTTGTAATTTGAACCTTTTTGTGACTTGTATCTTCATTCATTAGTTTAAATAAATGTTAAATTAAAAGAATTCCACTCTTCTTTTTATTTTCACACCTTAACAATCCTTGAAAGAACCTAATTCCAATTCCTTACACAAGAAGTACCGTAGACGAACTTTAAATGCAAAGTCCTGAAGCGAGAAACTTGTAAAAATGGCCCTATACGTTATTAAATATAAAAGAAGGAAATTGTAGAAACTACATCATTTTCGGTCTTCATTTCTTGCAACATTTGATGGCAGAAGTCTAGAAAATTAAGCGCTCGGAAATTCTTGGAATATGACGTCATTTCCAAGAACTGCTGATGTCGGATACCTCCTCGCATATCATATTCTCCTGATACAAATGCTCGATTTTCAGCACTTAAATTTCTTCCGAAAATCGTGGATTTGTATTAGGAGAATATGATGTGCAAGGAGGTCTTTTCCGAGAATTTCCGAGCGCAAAATTTCTGAGATTCTGGCAAAAATAACTCGCTGAAAATCGTGGATTTGTATCAGGAGAATATGATATGCGAGGAGGTCTTTCATCGCAGCAATACTTGGAAATGACGTCACGTTCCAGGAATTTCCGAGCGTCAAATTTCTGGGTTTTTGGTAAAAATATTTCGCTGAAAATCGTGGATTTGTATCAGGAGAATATGATATGCGAGGAGGTCTTTCATAGCATCAGTTCTTGGAAATGACGTCACGTTCCACGAATTTCCCAGCGCTTATTTTAATAACGTATAGGGCCATTTTGACAAGTTTCTCGCTTTAGGACTTTGCATTTAAAGTTCGTCCACGGTACTTCTTGTATAAGGAATCGGAATTAGGTTCTTTCAAGGATTGGTAAGGTATGAAAGTAAAAAGAGCATTGGAATTCTTTTCATTGCAAATTTATTTAAATTAACCAATGAATATACAAGTTACAAAAATGTTGTAATTAAATTTACAAACAGATACTTATTAACTATTCTTTTATATCTATTTACATTACATCGTACAACTAAATCTTGTACCAATTCTAAACCAACATTTATGTAATATAACTAACACTATAAACGTAAATAATCTAATACTTATAAATAATTCTTTGAAGTTAATTTACAATATATCTTACAGAAAAATCATACACTAAAATTTACGTACTTCATATGTAGAAGCATATAAAATTTAAATTACAGCAATTGTGTAACTTGTGAATATGTCAATTATTTATTATATCTTTCATTTTACATTTAGCACATTCAGTAGAACTTGTAATAGTTATATAAGTAATATTAAAGTTCATATAAGATCTACTGAATAAACTGAATATAAAATAAAGCATATAATAGATAACATAACAGTTAATTACACAATTGTCCTAAAATAAACTTACGGGCTAATAGATACAAACTATTTTTATAAACCAATTTACTATAACTAAAGGATAACTAAAGTATGTTGCACAAGTTCTTCTACCTTCTTTCTTGCATTTATGCACGATGAGAAGTGCCAGGCAATGTTCCTTACTCTTTGCCTGTGAAACCTGCACACAGAAAAAATACATTAATAAGTATGTAGCAGGAGAAAGATTATTAAGAGATGTTTAGAGGAAGAAGAAAGAAAGGAGGGACAAACCAGAAGCATAAAAAGGAGAGGATTATTTGAAAAGGAATGGAATGCGTCAAGTATGAGTGACTTTGACAAAAGCGGAAGTAAAGGAATTGACGGAGATCCTCAAAAGTAGAGTCAAGCAAATGCAACAGCAGGAACAAGGCAGAAAAATAGGGAAAGCAAGATACAATGATACGTTTAAATATATTAGAACATCAACACTACTATGGTACTTAAGTAAAAACGGACGAGGGCGCAATTGACAATTAACAACGCAGGTGCGAGATCCAAAAGCATTAAAGAATTAAATAAATATTGGGAGAAGAAAAAGGATAAAAGATGTGACCTGTGCATACAAAAATTTGGAACGTAAGAGCACCTGCTAACAAAATGTACGGAACAAGATACAATAAGACATGAAAATAACTTAGGAATTTGTAATTAAACAGGAAGGAACGGAAAAGATTTATAATAGATGTGCGATAAAGAGATAAGAAATAGTGTAATACGAAAGGCAGAGAAGGTATGAAAAGGAAGAGCGGAACGGAAGATGAGAGTGCAAGAGATAGTATTGTAAAGATAGGTTATATGTACACTAACCAAACTTTCATTCCTGTGAGATCGAAATAAAGAATAATACCACTATTAGTATGTATTTATGAAGTCCTGGAAAATTTATTTAAAGGAAAAAATATTCACAAATACATTTACCCGTGCTAAAGAGTGCTTGATTGTTGTAGAATATAATGAACAATGGAACTTGCAATGTAACCGTACATATTAATCTTTATGTAGATTGAAACACTGTGTTTGCTGACACTTTATTAATATGTAAAAGAGTGTACGAAACGGTTTTCGAGGATTATTAACTTAATTGGATGAATGAAGACATAAATAACCAAATTTTATGAACATTATCGCACCGTTACTTATAAACAAGTGCTTGAATTACGTACCACTCGCATCCCTGTCTTACCTACACTCAAAGTGGGCTTTAATTTCGCCATCTATACAGAACTGCTCGAAACTGTATATATGTCTGCTTTATCTAAGAGTCATTAGTATCGCCATCTATACAGACGTGACTCAAACTACTCGGGCCTCTGCCATATCTACACTTATGGTAAGTAAGGGGTGTGAGTAGTTCCAATGCGATCTGCATAGATGGAACTACCATAGCAAGCGCGAGTGGTTTCAAGGAGTTCTGTATAGATGGCGAAACCATAGCAGGCACTGTAGATATGGCAGAGACCCGCTAATCAATTAGCTAATTGATTCTCACAAAATATTTAGAACTGTTAATTTTTAAGTGGCGAAATAAAATAGTTTATGACAAATTGAAATATTATCAATTGGTTAAAAAAGAAACTTGTTGACCTTTTATATTTCTGAAATTCTAATTATGAACTGTAATAAATTTACGAAAAGTAAATACACAAATATTTCATGACATAGTTCAGACTCCAGACATTACCAATAAGCGAAAAACTATCGACTAATTATTCGATAGTATATCGTTACTAATTAGTAATTAGTCGATAGTTTAAATTAGTCGATGGTGCCCATCACTAGTTTTATTTTTACTATGGGGACATGAATATATAAACATTATTCACAGTTTAATACAACAATTAATTATAAACTCATATTAACCCGTGTTACGCTGAATATTATATTCACACGCAATTGAAGTTTCAAGTTTACTTTTCATTTCTTTATCCCGTAGTTATAAGTTTAATGAAAAATTTCAATTTGAAAATAATAATGGAATTTAAGCTAACGCACAGATGGCAGCCACATCGATGTTCATCACCGAAACGACCGAAGATTTATTTTGGTTTAGAAATTAGTCAACGCTAGTAAGGCAAAATAGGTTGTGTGTCTGTGCGTTTTCGTGGCACTTTTAATTGGGTGAAATTTTTAAGTACTTGCTTATCGGAGATCAAGAACTGAAAGAATGACCCGTAAGTAATTATATAGATATATATATATACAATTCTACTTATTTCGATATATGGGAACAAGTAATAAGGTAACAGAGAAATCTTGGAACAATGTATATGTACATATTTCGCGCCTGCCATTCGTCAATAACTTAAAGATAGGAATTACAAAATTTACTTCGTAGACTTGCTCTCGTCAATAATTTATTTCTCATTTAACATCGATACTTCGTTAAAAAAATAAATGATCTCAAATTTATTATCAGGGGTAATGTCGAAATAATTGTCTTATTTACATTTTTCAATTGTGCTCTTAAATATCTTGCAATTTTTTTATTATATAATGCTATGTATCATGCCTTCCTCGCTTTTTACGTTTCTCCGATAATGGATGTTTACATTTCTTGTTAGTTTTATTTCAGTTAGCAGACTTTTGGAAAATTAAACTCCGATTCTTCTGTATCTCTATATTCTCTATTAAGAATAGATACTTCTATTCTTAGCTCCGCTTTGTATTTAATTTACGATTTTACATTATTTCCTAAAAGTGTTCCTTCACTGAAATCACTTTTATTAGCATTCGCTAGAGGCAATAATTTTGAAGGTATTTCGAGTTTTGGTACATTAGGTGATATAAAGCTACTAGTAGCAACTACTAATAATCATTAAAACTAAAAAAATCCAATTGTAATTCATCTTTATTGGTTAGAACAGTCCGTTTGTTTATAAGGAGCACGATTACATTATTCATTACCCGGATATATAAACTATTACTTTCTCCCTGTAGCCCTTGGCGATATATATCTTTAGTCATTGTATGTATTATTTTGAAACTGTTCTTTTTTCGCGCAGGTGGAAATCAACGAGAACTAGCACGTGCCAAAAATATGAAAAAGGCTGTAAAAAAGGCAGCTGGTGATCAAGACAGTAATAAGGGTCTGTCGTTGGAACAACGGAAAGCACGGTAATATTTGAAACAAGTAATAGCTTTATGTATGTATAAATAACGTGATTGCGCAAGCACTTTTAATATAGCTGGCTTTATCTGAACGTGTTAATTATACCTCCTTGGATATCAATTTCTTCAGCCTGCCTGCCTTCCGATTAAACAGATTAATCAAGATCTACTGTGATTAGCTATCGCTTATTTTCAAGAACATAATGCAATGTTATTTCTGCCTATATCTAATTTGTTAGAGAACCTTGTGTTCGAACATAAGAATATATTATTCATTTACATTCGACCCATTGACTTTTCACTGAAATAATCAGCATAGCAAAGGAAATGTTCGGTTTCCTTAACGTTTTAAACAGCTTGTAACTTACATAATTTTTAAAAAATGTACGACCCGCTTTAAAACATAAGCCGGTATCATAGTATGTGCAATAATTTCTTATTACTGTTATTTTTTTTCTGTATCTACACAGTTAGAACAACACAATGCATTGTCCATACAACATACAGACTAAGCGCTCTAGTCGATCTTAACATAGCTCCTACAAACGTACAAACTAAACGTTTGAGCATTTTTCGCATCACCCATATGATGCACGAAGTAAATACTCAAAAAGTTAATGTACGTTTAAATTAGTGCTAACGCCTTCATTCGAAAGAGAAATATCATAGATCTTCTATCTTACGGAATGCATAGTACATATAACAGTTGGTATTATTGTTTCAGAGATGCAGATCGTATGAGAGAAAAGCAACTGAAGAAACAAGAGCAAGAAGAAAAACCAATACAAAATGGAAGATAATTACTTCTATAAGGCATGTACATTTTTTGACTGAACGCAGAAATAAAATTTTAAGTATGTTTTTAAAAGTCCTGAGTATAAAACATCAAAGTTACGTTTGTAATGTGAATGCGTAAAGAATTTCGTAGCGTCTTTGATTACAAAAGGTATTCGCAGACTGTACTGCAGTATATATTACTGAACATTCAATTAGTTAATGTAATCATGTTACTTACAAACCGGTTGCAAAAGGAGTAATAGCCAACGTGTATAAAACTATTGTTATCTACATTGTAACGATCAAGAAAAATGTGCATTTGACTGGCTCATATAGATGTAAGGATATCAATTAATTAAGCATAAGGATATTTGTAGTACTAATTTTTAATTATTTAATATGTCGTATAAGTGACCCACAGTGTATATGTAAAGAAAAAGGTATGTACTTTTATCATTCAGTTTGTCTCATAATAAATCTTTCAACTTTAACGTATTTGCATTTTCTTACTTGTTTTCGTTAATAAGTGAAATTTCGTATTATGTGCTAAAAAACTGACATTATGTTAACTTCAAAGTTTTATAGTTAAAAAACTATATGATAACATAATCGTATTCCAATTACTTTGTGCTAGAAGAAGGTACATGGTATTTATTTGGAAGAAAAATTATCATAATTTCCCATATTTTATTGCACTTTCCCAGAGAGAGTACATGTTTAACATAATCTATTATTATTTATTGAAAAAAAATCTAACAGAATATTCCGATGCAAAAAGTAGCAAAGAACAAATGTTTTATGTTATTTGCAAATTACGGAACTCTCAGCCGTTCAATATTAATTGTTGATATTTCAATAGTTACAGTATTATTAATGGTGTGCATAATTAGATGGATGGCAATTGTCAATATGTAAAATATTGGTGAAATATTACGATTAATAATATTAGACATTTTTTTGCAGAAGAAGTATTTACAAGGTAGATCGTTGTTTATTAATATTGTCAATTCAGTACTAAATTTTTGACTTAGTTGTTGCTTCAGTAATATTGAGATCATTGAAATACTGTTAACAAATATTGAATGCCTAAGATTCCCTTTATGCACGTTGCTTATTGGAAGACAGAATTTTGATAACATGGAAGAGAAAAACTATTACATCGTGTTACACAATAAGCACAATATTATAGCCTCTAAAGACCAAACCCTTACAAAATAGTCTGCTCATAAGTAAAAACAATTTCACTTATATCTAAGTTGACGAAAAACACCATTAATTATATTTTATTTAACGGTGAACCATTTCGGTCTCCTAATATATTTAGGAGCAGAGAAGTTTTAAATCATTTACAGATTTTTCAATGTTTCGTATGTAAGGAACAGCATTACGTATTGGGCATTTGTTTTATTATACATACCATACGCTTTTAAACTATAATAGCAAAATTACGAGTGCTTTGTTTGCCATAACGAAGTGGAAAAAGCACCAAACGAAATGCATTCTCATGGAACAGCATTTGTCTGGGATAAAACTGATAGTAATATTGATTGATCGCTTATCTCTGTTATTTAAAAACTATATATTTAAAACGCAATGGCAGATGGGCCGAGCAAATGAAACTATATATTAATATTGCAACGGATCTTGTTAAAAAAAACTTGTTCTGCCACCTGCTATATTTCTTCCTGTTGAATATAAATGGGAAGAAATATATTTCACATAATTTTCATCAACATGATGCCCGCTATGTAAAAGATAGATCTATCGATCGGATCTTTGATGTCCTGTTGGATACAAAACGAGGGGATTCTGCACGGAAAAAATGTATCGAAAGGTGGCAGAATAAAGTTTTGTATTGAAGAAAAGTACCCTTCCACAGATAAGTGATCTCACAATGAAATTGTCTTGCGATCACTTACTGTGCCATCTGAACGAAATACAAAAGGGAAAGTATAGAAGCCATAGCAAATCGTGTGATTGTTCCTATTTTAAATAAAATAACAATTAGAAATAGTTGTCTATATTAACGTAAGATTTGCTAGCACGAAACTTACATATTGTGCCTGCGCGACAACGTAGTTTTACTTTTGTACATATAGAAAGCTCTCCCGTTACTTCTACTTATTTTTGTTACAATTATATTGGGACACACTGCCCATTATCGAAGAGGAATTGAAAAATTCCTAAGTAAATCAAGATAAACTTATAATTAATGGCACTCAATTATGCAATATCGAAATGCTTGTTTTCATCGAATTGTAGAAAGTAAAATATAAATTGTTTTAATCTAATTTTGTTTATAGTAGATTTGTATAAAATGTGTTTTTATTCGAGCAATATATAAAGATACTTCTTCAGACGCTGTATAAATTGTATATTGTTATAAGTATTTAAAATATGTCTGTAATTTTAAGAAAATTACAAAATTCTACATCTTTAGTAAAATAGTGAAATTTATGATCGAATTTTAATTACTTTTAAAATAATACTTACAATCAAGTACTGATAAGTTTATTTGTTCGCATTTAGTTGTTCGTAAGTATATATGGATGGCGAAAAATTGTGAATAATCAATCGTTAATTAAATATGTCTATATATACATAATATATATATGTATATATATTATCGAGTTATGTATTAGGAAGATGCATTCGTTTTCGAGTTTTATTTACGGTTGAATTGTTTCAATAGAATACTTTGTTTCGTATCATGTTAAATATTAAATAACTACATATGTGTTATGTTAACACTTGAAAATTTTTGTTACATTGATCGTAATTATATAAGAATATCTTAATAATGTAATGCAAAATATCAGTACTGGAAAGCGTGGAAGTATGAACCTTAAATCGAGTTTCTTCAATTGAATATCAATTTTTAGTCGAAGTTTCATTCCAAATTTAACTCTTTTAAACTAAAATATATGAACTATGTTGAGAACATTTGAATAGCGAGTATGATTTAGAAATTGTGATTTATTTCGTAACATAGCTTTTAAATAAAACACACGATATTTTTTTGCAATCATAAATCTTGGAAAAAAGCAAGATATACTGTGCACGAATTAATAAACTGCGGATACATTCCAAGGCTGCTTCCATCACTATAGGGTTATTTATGGAATTTAACATGGACGTCGTAATATCTTTACAAATATTTAGTACATATACATGAAATTGTTTTTTTCTTTTTAAACTAGCCATACTTAGTATTATATGACATAAATAGTTCGCTTACATCTACTTCCATGATATATCGATACTGTAGGTTTTCGACAATTTGCACAATACAAAGTCGTATATAAATTGACAAAAGTTTGTCCACGTGTGGAAACTGTAACAATAGTAATGAATGCTAATCGATTATAGCTACTGGAATCATACACTATTAAAACGTTATACGTTATATCTGTAATAATAGCACCATGACTATATCATATTACGAATCAATTACAGAATAAGAGCTTAACGTAATAAAATTGAATTTATGTCTTTTACGTTTCTGAAACATGTTAGTTTTAAAATTGCACACTATACATAGTTTTAAGAATATCTATATAACACAAGTGGAGAAAATTTGTTGGAAACAAAATGTTCTACGCATGATAAACTGGTGGATTGCGATTTAAAGGTGGAGAAGTATATGGAATGTATTACATCAGCACAACTTCAACATCAAACTGTAAAGTCTTATTAAAAAATATATAATATATTTATAATGTTTGCTTTAGTAAAATGATTTATGATTTATAAATTCATAATTTCTAATAAAGAAATTAGTCGAAAGTGTCAAGAATATTGTTCGTATATCGAGTATTTGGATTATTCGTTTACAAAATTATTTGTACGATAAAACTTTCATACATTAGTGTTTTTAAAATAAGATGAAGCTTAGAGATACAATATTTTAATAGAACAAACACTTTTATCGTAATAATAAATTCTTTTATTCGAAATTCGAAATGAATCTAAAATTCGTAATATCTAATCGTGCTTAACAATGAAATGAGATTCTTTATTATTTCTTTAACCATTGAATCGTTATATCGTCCACTTGAATAAATTAACACAGTCTCCGAAAGACGATTGCTAATTATCCGTTCGATTTTCAAATCTACAGTGTATAATTCGCAACAACGTAGGATGGATACTTTATTTGTTACATACACCGTTACTAAAAAAACAAAAAAAAAACAAAAAACGAATAAACTTAATTCATGATACTTCCAATAACAACATCAAGAATGGAAAAATTTACTTTCCTCAGCCGTCGAAGCAATTGTTATAGAAAAGCAACGAACTCACAGTTATTCGTAATTTTCAATACCGCACGCTATGTGGCTATTAAATAGCTACTCGTGAACGAAAGTATGTATAAATTTAATGAATGCCATTCTCGAGAACCAAATACGTTCTTGTAAAAATACATCCCTGGGGCTGTGCTAACGAAAAAACACTAAACTCTAAGGCTCTCTTTCAAATTAAATAGAAACTGTACTTACACAACATGAAATGCTAATCGACGAAGCACTAGGTCATAGTGATTTTCAACATTGAAGGTGCTGATAGAAGGACGCCAAAGAAAAATGGGCGGTCGAGGGCAACAAAAAATGGGAAAAGTATATTTTCTCACTCGCTTTCCCGAATCACGTTTCAAAGATTAAGAGAACATATAGTGCACGTTTGAGCGATGCAGTGAGCATGTAAGCGCGATGCATGTGTCGAGGGTGGCAGCGGTGGCGGTGGTGGCGGCGGCGGTGGTGGAGGCGGTGGCATATAAAGCCAGCTGGTGGTAGGTGGCCAGGCGCCGCCGGGCGTAGGGGTAACCGGAAGCAACGGATGCTTACTATTTCCGGTTGTTACGTGTGACGATGGTCCACCCTCTACTCACATTACCTGAAACGTGGGAGCACCGTAAGATATACATATGAATATTTCTATGCTCGATCGAAAATTGTAATATCAACACGTTCGGCGTCAAATCGATACGTTTATCGAACAGGACCCTAACTTCTCGTCAGAACTATTTGATCGCGTCGTTACTAGACGCTCTAGCCCCCTGTAGGATCAAACTTCCGCGACAATTTTTTCGGCCCCGCACCGAACGTGTTGAGAAACATTTTTCAACTTCTTACTACATCTACGTTCTCCGTTCATCTCCGTTCAAAAATATAGCGTGGCCGTAAATCGCCGCAGCGTAGCAGCGATGCCGATTGATGTCGTGGCATTTCAGGCCGCATGCGATTTGCAGATTTGGACACGATATGAAATGATAATAGACCGATAGTGAAATACGAAGCCCTGTTTGTTCTTTCTTCAACTTTCGCCTGATAAACGAAATTTATTTCGGCATTTAATAAATTAAGAGGATGCAACTATTTCTATTGACTTTTGCGTTTGAAACGTTAATAATTTCTTAGCGGAGTCAGTTCGACGATACGCAAACTCGATACTACTTCTGGAACGTTTATAAATCACGTTAAATACAAGACTACTTTCAACTTTCAAGTCACTTACTACTATCTCGATATTTTATTAAATAATTCAATTTTCTCCACACTTTGGTGTATACATCTAGGTAAGATTGAATTTTAATAAGAATAGAGTCTCTGTGACATAAAACTGATTTTACCCTTTCGATTAAGCGCAATGGACAAAACTCCACTATTGTTCGGTTGTACCGTGTTTTCCATCCTTATCCTGTGTATGTACCTATGTGTATCGTACCTGTAAAATTTGACTGGCTTCAAAGGCTGTTCCAGGAAGTAATATAACTGGGCTACTGACATGTCCACTTTCCACGCATATCATGTTCGGAAATTCATCATCGCCGAAGTCTGGTATATCACGAGCCTTTTCTTGCCAAGGATTCCAAACCACCGTGTCAGGAAAATTGTACTTTTGTACTCGCATCTTCCTGCCAGATACAACGTTAGTAATGATGTGTTCCGGTTGCGTATTCTGATAAATTCTATCTGTCCATTCACACACAGTTACCACGTCGCGACCCTCTTGAAAAATTTGGTTGTCCCTCGTCTACAAACAGAAATATTATTTACCGAATGATCCGTGATACGAAACTTCGTATACACTGCCGTTCAAAATTGTTTGGTTCGCCTATTCTGCTTCTATTGAGCATTTATTGAAAATACAATGTTCCCAATGGAATATTTCATCACATATTAATCTTTACATGTTGCCTTGAACTTGGTTTTGTAATTGGACAATGCTGCTGCCACTTTCAACGAACAACAAGTTTTTATCAAGGAAATTCGGGATCCGTTTCTTATAATTAGAAATTAAATGTCACAGTGATCGATAATAATTCGTCGCATCCTATGCGTCGATGCGTTCTTATATTTTACCAATTAAAAATGACTAACCCTTTCGTCCCAGTATCTTCGAAAAATACCCTCGATGCGTAAAACAATAGAGTACATTTCATTGATAACAGCAACACGTATAAACACTTGGTTGCTCTATTTAATTACGTAATGCATGATTTGCATAAACAATTGCAATAATAATACATTATTGTGAAAGATCTTTGAATAGTTCTTTTTTTAGGAAACAATTGCTAAATTGTCCCTCGCAGCCGAAAGGGTGAATCAGTTATAAAAAATCGCACAGCTTAAAATGCTAGCTGGTCCCAAACTTTTGGCCAGCAGTGTACATTGCACGTAAAGGTTCGGTAAACGATTTAGCGACCACAATAATTATACCTTGTCGATAAACGTACATCCATGAAGGCCGGTTATTTGGCACCTTCTAACATCTGGTACTTTGAAGTAGGTGTGCAGTAGCAGATTAAAACTAAACGTATGATCTTTACTGGGATTGTATACGCCAATGTTAAAATGTAACTCCTTTTCCCGGAGGATTAATCTATACGTTAATTTAAACGGATAATTCCACATAGAGATGGTGAATTCGCTATCCATGATCGAGAATATGGCCTCAACGTCACCGCTGGGCAATCGTTCAGGTGGTTTCTCAACATTCCAACGGACAATTCTGGCGAAACCATGAGGTGGTCCAAATGTCCATGCTCCAAATTGTGCTAATCAACACGAAATGGTATAATACAATTAACAATCTGTGTATACATACATTCTGCAATGAGGCGCTTCAAAAGTTTCGTGTCGAATTGATACAGAACATTTGAGTCGTTTACAGGCCAAAGCCATGTAATGCGTCTATGTAATTCTATTTCTATCTAATTCTATTTTCTATATTTTATAAATTCCACTGCCGGAGCACTTGACCCCTGTTGAACTTTTTCTATTGTACACAAATTTTCTTATCGATTACGTTTTACACCAGTAAATGACAAAACAAAGCATGGCAGTTG
The DNA here is from genome assembly GCA_963583965.1 of Nomada ferruginata. Classification (NCBI taxonomy): domain Eukaryota; kingdom Metazoa; phylum Arthropoda; class Insecta; order Hymenoptera; family Apidae; genus Nomada; species Nomada ferruginata. The sequence goes on from OY757216.1 coordinate 18,174,737, forward strand.
ACTAATTAATTATTTATTTCAAAAGGCAACGCCGTTAACTTCATACGCTCGATTAAATTGGAGAATATAACGTCGTTAGTCGTGACGTCTGTGATAATACATTCTGCAATGTATCTTTCAATATGTTATATGATAAGAAACTTGATAGAACAATGTACAATGTAAAGGTTTGGCAAATGTATGGATCATTTAAGAGATAAAATAGATGAAGTAAATTCAGACGAAGTCATTTCCGAAAATAATTCGTCAAAGAGTTATAACAGATGAAATATTTGCTGGCATCTAATCTCATCTTTTCACAAGTGCAACGGTGCACCTAACAGTTGCAAATGTATTTCGTTTTTAAATGAAACTGCATATTTTCTTTTTACGTATATCGATTCTCCACAACGATCCGCGTGTAATGTTGCACAATGAATATTTCGCGATTTGGAGGATTTCTAATAGTAATTTGTTTCCATTTTAATTGAATATTATTCACTGGAAGATAAAATTTGAACTGTGTTTTCTATTAATAGCACTAAACAAATGGAACACAAATTTTGTCTATCATTCTTTTAGTGAATGCGTTTAGTGAAAATATTAGAAAAGAATATATTACGTTATTAAGAAAGATTTACATTTTCAGAACTGATTATAAAAAGAAAATCGATTATTTTTTAATATCTTTTTGGTTGCGGTTTCCCGTAAATAGTAAGGGTGCTGAAACAAATTGATTGAAATTTTCATGAAAAGTTTAAATTTCAAACCAATTAATTGTAGTTTTGCTGAATACTTTTTGGATTAAATAGCACAAATTGGGTTAATTGATTAATTATTAATTAGCAACGCCTGCTAGCGTCCAAATGTTTTATAATTAATTTATGGTATTATGACATGCTTGTAATAATGTCTCTAATATAATTTAAACAACGTATTTATCTTCAAATTCGCATTCTATTAAAAGCTTTTTACTATTTAAATTGTTGCTGGCTTTTAAATACAATTCAATATAATTTTGTTCATTGAATCTTAGAAATTTATCTTGTTTTATGTACTTACGGAAAACAAATGGAATGCCTCCTCTAATAGCTTTTTTGCCATCGAATACTGCTTGTTTACTGGAATAAAGAAAATAGTGGCCATTAATTAAAAAGTAAAGTGGAAAGAGAGGAAAACGAATTATTTCTTCGTAAGAGATTATAAGAAATTAATAATAGGTACAAATACTAGGTATAATAGTATAATAGTATTTTACTAGTTTCGCGAAAATCCTCCTGAAACAGTGAATAACGAAAAAGAAAACTATTAGCCAATATACGAAAAATATGGAACAATTTAGAAGAAGTACGAGTTCGTAATATGCGACCGTATATTCACGTGAAACATTTATTATTAAAAAAATGTCTGCCTATTTGATGTTGAAAAATAATAACATGTACTTTTACTCTCTCTCTCTCTCACTGTACGCATAATACACAATTATTAACCTGTGTATGTAGGTAATAACATATAGGAAAGAAGTGGAATGTATGTTCAATAGATTGATAAGAGATAGGACAGTATGTAAGACAGAAAAGGTAGGAAAGGAAGAACGAAAGAGAAGAATGCAAGAGATAAATTAGTATTGGAAACGTAGGTTAATTGTAAATCAAGTCTGTGACACGAAATAAAGAATATAATAAATAGGTAATGACATGCACAAGTCAATATTATTTCCCTTTGGGAAAATCAACTAATTTTATTTTATTGGAAACCATTCTGTTTCTATTTTCCAACGTTTTCATTTCACATACCCTTTTTGTATATACATTCCTTGGAATTCGTATTTTCATTCGATTCATTTCGTACGTTACTACAATTTCATCTCCAATTTATTTTTTCTTTCGTTCCCTGTTCTTTGCGTTATCCGTTCGTTTTTCTTTCTTAGTTCTACATGGAGCGCGCATATGCGTAAAAAGGAGTTCGGGAACGGATGCACAGTGATCATTAGTCAAGGTTGTCAGGAACCACGATGATATCTTTAAGGCCAAGTATGTATAAGCTAAGATTTAGTTAGAAAGTCCATTTATGTAATGAATATTCTTTATATAATATTAACATTGCATAGCGTTATGTTTATATATTGATATTTGCAGTACTAAAATGATTACCTACTTCACGATTCTCAATTTTTTTTCCCTTGAATTTTTTACTGTATCGAAAACAACGTGTAATCGATTGAACATTTGTTCCGGAGAATTGTGTACTGTCCTAAGAATATTATCTTTTTGTAAATTTTATAATTGAGCCAGTGATAGGGAAAATGATTCAAGTCATACATTTTTTCTTCTTGAGGTATCTCAACATGCAAATGTGTAGAAATTGAAAAATATTTTTCAGAATTCTTTTGCGCACTTTATGTCGTATTCGAAGCACACTGTTAGGTTTGAGTTATGTCGTGCATATTTAATGTTCGGCATAGTTGCGAAGATGTGACTTAACACATTGCTGACTAGTCGCAATTTTACTCGTGTTTCCTCGTACAGGAATTTATGCAATTATTGAAGTACCAAATTATACAGCGTTTGTTTAATTTCGATTCTAATCATTTTCCTACGTTTTCAGCATTCTAATTACAATTCTTCCACCGTTCGATTGTCTAGAATGACGTGCCGCGTATAACCGGTGGCACGCGTTCATTTTTCCATAAAACAGTCGATCAACAATGTATTAATTGCAAAGTGGTTTATTCATGAATTTCGAACGTGTAAATTCCTATGATTTAATGAATAAGTTTAACCCGGTGACATTTCAATTAACACAGACCCGGTCAAATAACCAGTTTTGAAATGAAAGTTATATCTTTCGCAGCTGATCGCAGGTAATAGGCAATTTGGTCAATTCAATCTCAATAGCGAATAAACGAAATAACTTTTAGCCGTGAATTCGTGCCATCGAAACAATGCAGAACTTTTACTCATAAGTTTAAAACCGGCCATTCTACCATGTCAGCTTTAGTGTTAAACGTTTAACTACTCTTGTCTATATCATCCCTTCATACTCTTGCGCGCATGTAATTTCGTGCAATATAAAGTCACGAAAATGGTCTGCTCGCTTCCCAAGACCATTCTGGCCACTCGTTGTCAGACATAGACTGAATCGCGACAGTATTCGAACACTCGCCATAGTATAATTTTGCGAATACAGCATGTATCACATGAAACTTTGTTCAAATATTATCAGTGCCGTGAGTGTAGAAATACGACTATCAAGCTAGTGTAATTAAGAATGAAAACAAACCCGATAATATGCACGAAAGTTACGAAATATTTATTTCCATAGACTTCGCGAATGCCACAAAAGTATATTTTACACAACCCCTTCTGGACAACGACTAATACTCAGCAGGTCCACCTTTACTGCCGAATGCACTGACGAGCGTAATATGTACAGAGCAGGCGATTGATTTCATTATTTTCGCAAATGCGTAAATCTCAGAGGGTGTCGGTAATTCGACCGTTTGCACGATCTTTCGAGGTGAGCACAGAATGATGCATAGAAAAGGGGAAGACAAGGGGAAACTCAGGAGGATGTGAAACATTCGAGCGAAGGAAGAGGAGGATGGAGTAACGAGTCTGAAAAGCGGGAGAGAAGGGGAAAGAAGGAGCGATGTACCACCACGAAGTACGACGCGGCGGTAGGAACGCGGCTGACGCCAAGCAAAAACGATCGGCGCTGTCTGCCGTGCTTTTTGCGAGCATCACAGTTTCCAACCTCTCCACCGCGCCGTTTCTAGCTGCTGTTATCCCCCGTTGCTACTGTGCCCTGCTTGCCGCTACCGCTTCTCGTGAACGGCATACAATTCTTAATACAATTACACCCACTATTATTTATAGAATATCTGCTGCTTGACCAAATCAAGTAAATCCTACGAGGCAAGAACCGTGTATCGGTATAAATCATTTTGCACGATGGTATAATTGTATGAAATGTACAGAAGCATGTAAAAATATGATGGACGCGTTGGAAATATGTTTATTATTATTAATGAAATAATTAATGAATGTTGACGAAATAAATACACTCAAGGAAGATGGAGCCTTGAACGAAAGTTTTAGCTTTCGAGAATTATCTTAGACGCGTTCAAAGCTAATGGCCGTTATATTCAGATGAAAATCATGTCTTTCGTGCACAATTATACAATAAAGAAAGCTATTTTAATTAACTAATATTTTGGATACTAATGGTAGCATACTATTGCGATTCTTTTTTCAATTATTTAATATATACAGGGTGAGGCCGGACGGATGGCACAACCGGGCGGGGGTTGATTCTACGTGTGAAGATAAGTAAAGAAAAAGAAAAAAAGGGAATAAGATTTTCTCGTTCGAGACCTGGTTTTCGAGAAAATTGGACTTCTTCTTCAAAGAAACGGTAGTGCACGTGGGAAGCAATGTAAATCCTCTGCAGCTAAAAGGAAAGAAATAATACAAGCTTTCGATCGATTAAAGCGCCAAAATAATGTGGTGTCAATCCATGACCCTTTGATTCGAAGAAGTAGGATTTGTATTCGTCTATGAGCGAATTTTCAAACTCGATTTTCACTCGTAAACGAGATGTCGAACTAAAAAATATTATTCCTATTTTCCCCCCTTTCACGCAATCAGTTACAAAAGTGACGATGCACGATATAAACTTTAAATATGTCAAAATATTTGCCAGAGTTTTTAGTAATTTTAAAACGATTCTATTAATCATCCCGTGTACGTACAGTTTGACTTTCATATACGTATCCCAATAGGGTTCTATTCAAGCTTTTATCGTGTGCAGAATATGATTGTACAATTTGTCTCACGCGATAAACCATCGCTTAAATCAATCACACCTGACGAGCATTAAAGCGGCACCTTTTGTTGTAAAAACACGCGTAGTAAACATTTTCTGTCTCGAAGCGCCATCATTAGATAGAGGATAAAGCAGCGTAAAGGTCCTCACGCTTGGAGAGGTATGACCTGTTGTAAGCTCAGGGATTCAGTTTGTCGTTAATCAGTATGTACTGATGTATGCGCAAGAATTATCGAATATAGAGAAAAATGAGCATTAATCAATTTGTTTCGAGCGAATGTTTCCTAAGCATGTAATTATTGTTAATCGAATATTTCATTTGTAACTGATTACATCGCTTATTTTTATCAAGAAATTTATCTGTTAAAAGCTTTCGTTTTCATACGTTTTCGAATGTATATAATATGCACATATTTTGGAAATTTAACTGCAAAATGATCATTTTACGAAAGGGAAAATCGATAAAAATAATTAGAGGAATAATAAAGGCAATGCAATACAATAGTGATAAGTATGGTTTATGTATACGCTGCATTTACTGTATTTATACTAATTTTTATATTAATTTGCTATTACCAGATATTGGATATTTGTCGCCTTGTTAGTTAAATTTTTAACTAACTTTGTAATTAATGTTGCCGATGATTGTCACAATATGATAATTATCCGAACGTAATATGCGTGACAAACGTACTGTGCAGCCTTTAACAAATTTAGTGGAAAATTCAGTTATGGCACTAAAACATGGATAAAGTTACAAAAGTCTGGATATCTGATTCAAATAGACTTCGAAATGAAAGAAAGGTAAATTAAAGACACGGCTTCACTATATAGCTGTGGACGTGAGAAAAGGGTTAAAAGAAATAAATACACGTTAATTAAAACTCCCGAGACGGGTGTAATTTAAGTTTTTCTTGCCAAACAAAAATAGATCTCCATATTAAAAATGTTACCAAGAAAAACATTGTATATTGAAAAGACGTTTAGGAATGGAGCTTATTTTTTGAATGTCTAGACCAGAGCATCTCCTTAAAACATACTTTCCTAGTTAAGTGTACACTAAAACAGTTAAGTGTTTAAATAATTTGCATGATATACACTAAGTAACTGTTCAGTTTTTTCACGCGAGGCTAAACCATTATATTTATACTCTAAAAAATCTAATTAATAATAACATTAATCACTGAATACAATCGTAAATTAATTTATAAGTATAGGACGTCCCCAATAAATGTACAGCACAAGAAGTATATATTAAATAGGCAGAGTACAAAGATAAAGTTCTTACTTTAGTAAATTTATTTAATTTGCAAACGGGTTTGTGAGACACTGTACTAGAACCTCCAGCTATCGAATGGGAATCACAAGCAAAAATTTTCTCTTTCTAACTGCCACGCTGTGGCATAAATGGCGAATTGTTCGTAGCCGCCGAAATTATTACGAAGTACGTAGAAGGCCATGTATATATAGCAATTGATTTATTACTACTGCAAAAGACTATTCTCATGGCCAGACAATTCGTCCGACTTGTATGTCGCTGATAATGTCTGCAGTCTACTCAAGTCATTTGTGTACTTATCATAGTTCACCACATTATCGGATTGTACAATAAAGGCAAAGGGGGGAAACATGAAATATTAATTATTTCATTGCTGTGATATTTAGCGCTTATCGTACTACGAATTGCAATTTTAATGTTTCTATATTATATACCATTTTTCCTTTTACTTTATTTATTAATGGTTAAGCGTTTGGTTGCTACGTTCATCTTTATTTCACTTCGATCTGCTGGCATAAAGATATGGAAGCAGAGAACTCGATATCCTAATTCCAGAACTATGTTGCAACAAACCTTCGTCTTGTTCGCAGAAACGTGTAGACTATAATGTCTTTTCTATTTGAGTAAATATAGCAATTTTAAGTGAAACTATATTAATCTAGAACACGGTGATTAAAAACCGTAATTTATCTCCGAACAACTAATTCCATAAATTGCTGCAGTAATTGAAACGAATTTATTAATCAAATAAGTTTAACCTTAAGGAATATTGTAATCCATATTGTCTTTAATTCTGTGATACTCAGATGGCATTTGAATTGCCATTACCTTCGAGGCATATTCTAAAAACAGATAATAAACCGTTGAAAGATATCCCTTGAACAGTTGTTAGAAGTTGTTGGACAAGGGCGACGATTTTTGGCATTCATAATTTATATTATTATTATAACAGTGAAATGGGCATATACAGATAAAAAAATGAATTACATGAACCGTGTATAAGTGTGTTATAATTGATGAGAATATTGCGTGCAAGTGATATTCTGTACTTTCAGAACTGGAGATTTTCCTTCGAAAGGAAATCAGTGAAATAAAAGTATCGGTTGAAAATAATCCACTACCTGTGTAAAAATAATTCAAATCACCTAATGCGTGTAATACATTATCAGAGAAATAGTAACTGAAACAATCAATTATTCCAAACACCCTAGTACGCAAGGACGAAGGCACCCTTAGAAAATTCCAAGTGTTCCAGAAGTTCCGAAATGAACGATTGAATGCAGGAAATGGATTCCAGCCTAATCCTCGTCTCGCGTCGTGAAATTAACAATAAAATAACGACACACCCGGTACATATCGGAGGTACTTGCTCGAAGCTCTCTGACGAAGCTGGCAGTTTTTGCGTTTCCCCGTTTTCAATGGTAGGAGCGGCAACAGCAGCAACAGCAGTGCTAGTGGTAGAGGCAGCAATAGCAGTGCTAAGAGAAGCTGCGGGATTGGCATCGCCCACCCCCGTGCCTCGTCTTGTCCACGTCTGCTTCCTGGCTTGGTGGAACTTTGTTTAACTAAGGTTAGCAAGAAGCAAACCTATTTATACTAGGTCGGACACGTTTACGCCAGTGGGCTTGTACCGTGGCCACTTCTACTCTCTCTTTGGAGTTGCCCTTACCCTGGGACGGTCATGTGAAACTCGACGAGGAGTACAGTCTGAACAGATGCCGATAAACGAGAATATCGTCGATGAAAAGAGAAGGAGGGTGAATTTGCACTGCTACGGGCTGGGCACTTTCCGCTGTCATTATTTTGATGCAAAGTAGATTTCAATGCAGCTCACGTCGATGAATATTCCGATCGATGTTGAGCAAGTTTATAATTTTCTTATCGTAATGTGTTATAGACATTTTGTGTCATATTCATCTCGGTGCACTGTAAATAGAGTAAACGAGGAAAATTTGTCGGTTACATTTGATTGTGAAGTATGAGGTAAATGTCGGCATTAAGTACCTGTTAGAAAAGTGGTTCCTAATCTTATTTCGCAGTCGAGGAACTCTTTTGATTGTAAAGAAAATTTGCGGAAACTTGTGGAATTATTAAAATGGTAGAACTGACAAAAAAAGTATGCACGAGTACAGCTTTTGCATAGCGTTGAACATTAACGGTTACGGCTTGCGCAACAGAAAGGAAAGAAAAGAATAATTAAACAAAAATATTAGGTAGCGTTCGTAACATCGTGGAACACTGTTAGAACCACTGTGATATGCAAGTTGTGATAATACAATGACATGCTTCTGCACGGATTGTATCGCAGATCGTACGATATGTCTCTTTGAAATAGTTACACAATTTTCGTTAGGAGAAAAAGAGATTCATCTTATCTCTAACAATAAATCAGTTCAGTCCGCGAAATTAAGTTTTTTACGCGCACTTGATCCGCGCAATAAATCACCGATAGTTTACTTTATACATGTCACTTTTATAATACACCGCGATACTTCAATCTGCGTGAGAAATAATTGGAGTGACCGTGTGCGTGTCGCATGGAGCAAAGTAGGGCTTGCAATTGAGCTGGCGATTATGAAAGTCGTACAAGTCACACATTCTTCACTTTCAGATATTTTAGCATTTGAATTTCTATAAATTAGATAAATATTTCTCTACGATTACGGAAGGAACAAGCAGACATATTTAATTATTACGAAAGAATTATTTCATGCGATTGGAAAATTATATTTCGAATGACTTAACCCCGTATATAATTATAGAAACAATTTAGACGGACAATTTATTTGCAAATAAAGACTTTGCTGGCGCTAAACTATTAATTTACTATCGCCTTGTTTTATACGGCTAGTTGAAGCTTAGTTTAATAATACAAGTAATACAAATATTTAATTAATACGTTTCGTTATGACCGCAGGTAGATGAAACATACTGTTTCAAAAAAGTCGCAAAGACAAACGAAAAGCTTCGTTCAGCAGTTATCCTTTGCACCACTGATATTTGAGTTTTTGATTTCTAAGAATATTATATGAATAACGAATGCTGGTTAAAAGTTAAAAGAGCGACCGCATCCCTACTTGCACAAATATTGAATGGCTTTCATCGATTCGAAATTAATATTACAGAGATTTATAGTAATAAACTCTTTTTTCCACCTGTCCTAGCTTGGATGTGTTCTTCAATTTCCAGCTTAAAATTATATTGACAAGTCATGAAATTTCTGTACAGCTTGAAATGCCTGGTGATCTGTAACTTTGGCCGGCAGCGTACATGCTAAAAGTAATACAAAAATGTAGCTGTGAAAGGAAGAGATAGATCGTAGGAAAAGTATACGACGCACGAAAGTACAACGACCGATTTGTCGGCTTCCTGGCCATTATACGCCACTGCATAAGTCTACCTAAATGAACGAGTAGGCTGTGAAAGAGTAAATTCTTTAGGAATGATGCCGTTCACGTTCTGTCGACGATCCCCTTATCGGAATTTTAGAATTCTCTATTCCGACTGGATCTGGATTCGATTGCGAATTGCGTTCAGCGTATTTATATTCAACGCGTGAACAAACGACGAATAAATGATGGAGGGTCGCATTATATTTGGTTGACTCAATCCATGGGTCACGTATAAATCGTGGTTTTTATTAATTACTTTGTGATCTGGAAGCTTTCTGCATTAACAGTTTTTATTTCGTTTGTTTTCTATATTTATGTATATGATATTGAGACGTGGTTGTCGCTTTACTTTTCAATGGTTATGTTTTTGTATTTCAAGATCATTATTAGTCAACTTTAAGCTGTTGAAATAAGAATGAAAAAGAAGCAAATTCAATATGCCAGTAAGTGCAAGCAAGGATTGCATTAATTAATAATCACAAGCATGTATTTGTCGAGGAAACAACGAATGAACGCACAGTTCGAAATTGATTTGAAAGATTTGAAATAGTATGTGTAGATTGTAATGTTTTTTTTAATTTAATTGATAAAATTTATTGTAGGTAAGAGCTATAATAATTTAACTCTTTGGTTAAGATAATATGACGATTGAAAATGTTTCCGGCGCATAAAACAGTAGGTACTGATTTGATTAATATAGATGAGCTGGTGCTACTTTTTTAATATCGAAACCAAAGCAGGCTGTTATCTCGTGTAATTAAAACACATGAATCAGCTTCAGTTGATCGCGTACAGAGAGTTGTCATAGAACCGAATTTAAATATCTACCAATTGCGCTTAAAACTTTGTGCAAATCCTATTTTTCTTCCAAAAAGTGGTCGAACTATCCCGCATTTGCTATATACATATGTATATCATTTTATGCCAAACATATCTATTTATATAATAAAATTACATCGGGAAAAAAGGTTCACTTGAACCCTTTTTGTATAACATCGCTTTAATTTTAATTGCCCTGGGGTAGAAGCAGAATTACGTATAGGTACTCTTCCGAAATCTGTCATGCCTGTTACATTTATTTCTCGCGATTTCTTACATTTTGCGAGAAATCTGTATTGCTTGGATTCTTCCTGAACTTCAAGGACTGAACAAAGCAGCCATTTGTTCTTTAGCATAATTAGATAATCAACTGGTTGTTTTAAATAGACTAATCGGAATAAGAGAGGAAACTTCAGTCAACAACAATTGATCCCAATACATAATAAGGCAGTGAAGGTTAATAATAATCAATATATGATCAGTCGTTTCATTTACTTGGTCATTATAATATTATAATATTTTTAATACAATGCCACTTCTTTAATCGTACAAGAAGCGAATGCATAGCTTGCTAACAGTTCATTCATTCGATTTTAATATTATAGACAGTGATAGTAGATTAATAGAAACGCCTGTAGTTATTTTCAACATGTTTGATTTTACGTAATTGTTGGTAATCCAGAACACATAAGAATCTTATTGTTTGTATTTTAAGCACCACCATTAATTAACTTCTTTAAATTGTTCTGTGCTGCATTTTCAATTTTCCAAATAGAACAGTATGCTCTTTTTCGGTTGATTAATACATTTAATACCCACTATTCTACACGATACATTTAACGTGACACCTAAATCAAGATCGAGTGGCGATAAATTTAATTTTGGCAATGATTTCTTTTATTAACCTAATAACAGTCTGTATCTTTTTCTCATCACACTTTCGTCTGAATGCTTTCCAATGCTCTGTATTAATTGCATTATATAAATGAGTGTCACTGAAAAAGGTACAAGAAAATCACGTTTTGAATGGTAATGGATTAAGACTACTCTAGCATTGATTGTTTTCATTCAATCGTGATGATTATTCTAACATAGGAACCATGCCTGTGTAAATATGATTGCTCTACATAATTATTGGTACGACGTTGGACTGATAGTTTATATTAATGAAGCGTAACGAGACGGTCAAATTAATCTAAACAAAAGTTATAATATTGGCAATGATTACTAATGTACTGTGTAACGTATAATAGTAACAGTACCTAACTTATAATAGTAACATTTTTATTATAAATAACTATCGGATTGAATGGAAAGTTTTTACGTTTTCTACCAGATAAAAGCAGCGTTCCATTAAAAAATAAATAGATAGACAAACGATCGCATCACTGCTAGAGAGTTCGTGAAGAAGTTGCAATGAATTAGTTCGAGTAAATGAACGCTTGAAAAAAAAACTACACCGCGTTATTAGAAAAGGAATGGTCTTTGATTAGAACGGCGGTCGAATACGTGTGCGTTTTATGGTTCGGAACAAAAGTAAATAATTATAATAAATTGGAAAATTGTGTACACTTTCGATGCTTATCTATTTTAGCACCACTATATTTATCGTCTATTTAGATTCCTCCAACTTATCTAAATGAAAGAAAAATTACTTAAAACCGTGGATAAGCTGACAATGAATATCTCATCTTGCTGAGATCTCAAATAATTTGAGTGTTTCAGAATATTTCCCAGCAACGAAATTTTTACAAAGATGAAATCGAGACGCTCGTCATTGAGGTAGAAGATTTCTGACTTACTACAGCTTATGATCAAATGCTTGTAAAAAACATTTCTACTTAGAACGTTTTACTTGAACACTTTGGAAATATCTAGGATACAAATTGCGATAAAAATATAATGGCCATATAATACAGACCTTAAAGGGTTAAAGAAGTTAGTCTGTGCAGAAATACAAAGAAGCTTCATACACTCCAATACATGGACAATGTAACTTTTTCGCAAGTACAATTCTTAAGACTTTGTCGAAAATCCGCGATATATTTGAAATTAAAGATGATATTCGAAACCGAAAATCATTTATTGGAGTTTTATCTCACCCGGTATAATACCACGATGGGTTATAAGCTTGGTCGTAGACTAATGATCTCAGGGCCTGCGGTTTTTGCAGACATTCTACAACATTCCCATTCAACTGGATTCTGCTCTGAAGGCTCCATGATATTATTTTCCATCTATATAGTACTGCGATGCACACATTACTCATGTTTTAAAATCATCAAGAATTGTATCACTGATTCTTTTCTTCTCTTTTTCATATGTGACTACCGTCGGGGGAAATTAGAATTTCGACCTCAAATTTAGATAAATAATTTTGAAGTTATGTCAATTAAATTTACGATACAAATATAGATACATTGAAAAGGGAAAGTTTTAATTGAGATAGAATATTGCGCAGCACTTATGTTGCCTATAGGTAATGATGGTCATATCCTGGTCGATGTAGAATAAAATGTAAAATTATTATTGAGTCGACTCATGCGCACATTTTGTCACAGTTGAAATTAGTTACTCATAATTACACAAGACTTTTCCGGTGATTTAGGGGTTTGCGAACAGATCCATACAGTGTGCTAGACAATTTAGAAGTTTTGATTTATGTTTGCAAACAGATCAGAAACGAATAATTCGTTTGCGAGGAATGCATCAATTTATATGCCGTATACGTGGTTAAATATTTAATTAACCAACATGTTACTGTAACAATGGAAACGAAGATATAAGTAATTTCGTAATTTTGTGCCGCGATAAACTGACTTACGACATATATTCAAAAATATTTCACTAATGGGATAAGGTATATATTTGTTAAAATGTTATGTTTTCTGTACATTGAAACGAAAATTCTAGCAACTTGCACTATGTAAATTAAATCGACAAATAAATTCTATATATTATTGTTGTATTTACGATTAGATAGCGGAAGCAATTATGGTAAGGCAGATTTACATATGTTTTTTTTACGAGTTCTTTGATTATACAAAAATGATGTTAAGGACAAACTTTGTTGAAATATTCAATGCTTTTTTGTCATTCTTCTTGATGGCTTTTATTATGAATTCGTAAAATTGCAGGTAAATATGCATCGCGGATGCATTAAAAGGCTAAGGTAATGAATAGTATCAGGCTAATGCTTTGAATATTTACATTAGTTAAAGTAGGTATGTGTACCTCATACGTCTCTCAAAATTAAAGAAAAGTGAAAAGAGGGAGGGAAGGAACCTCTTCAGTAAAATTTTATTGGAAAGACACTCGACACCAGTCATTTCAAATTGGTTGGTTAATTTAGTATTAATGAACCAAACGACAAATAAAAGAAACTTTTGTTCCCTTCTGCGGTACACATGTGCATAATAATTAAGTACGTTGCATATGGTGGTGAGTATCGTTCTAACGTAAGAATCATGCCATTATTATTATGTTCATTGAAAGTCATAAAATGATGAAATTAATATAAAAATATTATAATACTGTCGACACCCATACCAAGGACGTTAAATAATAATAATTATACCCTTTTTCATCTGTATGTGAAATGAGTGTCCTATTATCTTTGTAAATATTATTTTGAGAATCTAGACTGATATAATGGAATGTGAGAAGCAAATACTTTGGCATTTCTCCCTTTCAATAATATGTACTTGATTTATGCAATTTATTTCGTTCCAACAGTTAGGTCTACACCGTTTTTGCTTGATGTCATTATATGTATGATGTTAGCAAGATTTTGTAATAAATATTACAGCAATTATTGATGAACTTTGTCTGTTCCATCCCCTATTTATTTAAATTTATACGACAGTGAGCTGCTGTTGTTGATACGTACGATACTAACTTCGTGTTAAAGTAGTACAAGGAGTTCTTCCATTGATCAGAAATATGTATTACGTCTGTGTTCACTTTCATGGCTAATATCTATTTGTATTAAATATCTACCAATGGTTAAACGCCAACTCTGTTACGATTTTTTATAGCACGTTTTTGGACAGATAAAAATGTTGCATTAAAAACAATTCGATAATACTCGAAATGATTAATATCCGTTCGTACAATATCTCATTATTATATAAATAATAATTACTATTGCGAAAACGTTATTTGAAATTTTACTATTACATAAATTAACAGTAAAATGTGAACAGTAATCACATTGATAACTAATCTGGTCACTGGCAAAACTTTCCCACCTAGCATTAGATAGCTTTGTTGGATGCCACTTATTAGATAGGTCTTTCTTCACATAGTTGATAATATGCAGTTGTATACATATAGTTTATATTATATAGTTTGTTAGTTGCCCAAAAGGGAAGAATTAGGCAATGATGGTTAAACTAACGCGTACGACAACGACCGTCCGCCTACTGCATTTCACACGGAACAATTGATCAAGAAACTGGAGGAACTTTTCGTCCATCCTTCACATAGTCAACGACCTCGAGCCAAATGACCAACAACTTCCTTCTGAATTCGAAGAAGTTCCACCGGGCAAAATATGTACCTCGAACATGCTGGACATTTGAGGTAAAGTGTAAGAAATTGATTTACTTAACTCATGCAGTGAAATTTGGAATATATAGAAACACAATGTTTAACGCGTACTGTGCTTCTTAAATCTATTAATTGTTTGTAATAATAGATAGACTTTTCTCTCTTTTTAGACATTAACAAATTGTTTATATCGTTTACTTTTTAAACTTCCTCTTGTCCATATTAATGCACGAGGTTTGTACTTATCATTCGGTAACTCGATACCACGGGCAATTCTGTGCCAACTGCTGAGACTAATAGATCGAAAAATAAATAATTCATAAAATATTTCAGTTGTCTTGGTAAAATCATACACGAAATTCCTCGGTTCTTAACCCTTTCGCTGCGGAGGGTATATATACAGTACATACTGTATACAGGGTGAGTCAATAGGAATTGTTATCTAAAATAAGTCGATTATTATTGGCGTTGTCAATTGACGTTGTGCGCAAGCAGGCCAACTATGTATATTTATTTACGAGAAAAACACTGGCTAGTAAATGCTAGAACATCCTATATGTTATTCGATATACACATATGTGTAAAAATTTGTAATTGTACGCGTTCGAATACTTTCATAAGCCATTGTATATCTGACGCAAGTACGCATATACGAATAATACCTATCTTTTTACCCAGAGCATATTAATTGTATCTGCTTGTAACGTGTTTCTTGAAAACTGCTTTAGTTTCATCTGTCTTACAACATATTCTATAAAAAGAAAGTAAAAGTAAAAAGGAAAGTTGAAAGTATAAATAAATTGTATGTTGTATTTTGTAAAATATGTAGAAAACCAAAGATGCTATATACCGCACTTTGCTACTGTTTCGCAGAAATACGACAAGAAGAAACGAACATAGAGTTTAAGCGCCATTTGGATATCTATTTGTTAACTTACAAATGAACAGTTAATTTGACAAAATCTGAAATAAATCCTCCAACTAGTTCAACAAAACATTAAATGACTATCGTTAAAAGATATTTATTCACATTCAAATAGAATTATTTAACTAACACAATGAATGCGACGCGTATTTTTGAAAGATACGGAATACGTTAAGATGTATGTGTTTAAAATAGCAGAGTTCGCTGACTCGTCGTACAAGAGATTTATATCAAACCGGACATACCGATGTAACTTTTACAACCGTTTCCACGGAAATTGGAGTAAATTACTAGCATACTAATCCACCGACTTTGTCGCGGAAGTTCCCGCTGTCGTTCATATTATTTTTTCCCTCCCTTTTATCTACACACTCTCAGACCTTACAATTGTTATATTTCATCGGTTTTGCATTGATATTTTACGAGAATATTGAGTTTCATTTGAGAACAGGTGAAAAACACGGGGACAAGTGGTCCTGACAGCACCTTTAGAGTCGGAAGAACCGATGACTAGCAACTGGCAAGGGGCCCTGAACTTCGTGTAAAAGGTATGTACTGGTCCAGAGCGCCCTTGCCTTCACTTCGTCAGTTTTTTCATCGTCTGCTCTCGGACTGCTGCTTTTAAAGCGATCGTCACGGGCACCGCGCTTTTACGCGGTTCTTTCCCAGCAGGTGTGCACGCATGTCTTATTTGCGGCTGCTGCTACCTATTCTTCTTCAACAATATTCTTCTAAATCACCGAAACCGGGTAACTTTTTTGAGAATTAATAGGTTTCATAGAATCGTTCGATGCGTTTCTAATTATAGTTCGTAAGCGATACGCGTATGAAAATTGATATACGGGATAAAATAATCGATTAAACACTGTAGTTTTTTATGGACGAATGTACTTTCTGTGTTATTTTATTTGTCCTGCGATGAATTATTTAAAGAATTAAGGAAGAGTTGGTATATGTGGGAACGTTTGTATTATATGTTCTGCCACCGCTATTAATTATTTTATATTTTAAGTGGACGGTCAAGTCGGTTTATGTTATATGTATATGGATGAAATATGTATAATAAAGAATTTCTTAGTTTTCAACAAACGGATAGAGTAAAGAATATTCCATCATTGTTTTTAATCGTTGATTCAATTTCTGTATATGTGCAAAGTGCATTTAAAAAAATGATGTTGATATTCTTAATTATGTTAACAAATGTCACAAGACACATCACATATGCTACATTACATAACAAATATATGAAATATGTAAAATGTATAAAAACATATATTTATATAGGATCTTCTATGGCTAATGCCATGTATTATCGTATCGAATATAGTATTGAAAGATATGCAACAGTTTCAACATTTTTAACATATATTTTTGGTGGAAATAAAAAATTAAGAAATTAAGCTGCTGACTTAAATTCAAAAAAACCATTCGGTGCGCAAGAATTTACTTCGATTATTTGTATAATATATAATCCGTATATGCATAATACTAAGTTCGAGCAGCATCTTAATTATTTTACGATTATTGTACGACTTTTAATCCGCTCGAATACAACGAAATTTGATTGTGTAGTCAAAGCTAAATACACTGATAACGAACTATTGCAATGTGTAAATTAATAATTAATATATTAATCCGAAAGAATTTAAATAACATTTACGACGTATTTTACTTGTCCATTACATATACTACTGTGCATTATGATTTTCAATAATATACTACCTAACGAAATATTTTTGTACACATATTTTTATATAGCATAAAGGGTAAATAGATGTTTCATAAACTGAACGCTTTGCATTAAATATTTCTCGATTTCCATTTCACAATATTCTTTATTAAAAGATGTAATTAATGTTCCTAGGGACTTATTGACAGTATCAATATGGATTATCGAAATTAAATTATGAAACTCCTGATACTAATAGTACATTGTTGCATAAAGTATTAAACAATATTAAATAATGATGTTAATAAACATATGCAATAGAGTACGTTCTTAAAGATATCAAATGTTATGGAAACGGAAAAATAAATAGTGTGGAATTAAATTACTGTCGCCGGTTTCATCATACGGAGCGACAAATTCTGATTCATGTAAATGTAGAAAACGTGAACTTACCTGACGAACAGCTGTTCTTGGTTATTTACTCTCCAGGAAACCACAGTGGCACCTAGAAAATGGAAAATTTATTACTGTGGTATGTAAAATGACTGCGAACGCTTTATCAGTCATACATTAATTCAAATCAAACGTAAGTCTACAGCCGCGCACACTCGTCATCTGTCATTCATAGTTGAATATTTAAAAAAAAAAACACCTATGGCGTGTTTACAATAACGACGTCCAAAGCAAGCGATCGTTTTGTAATACACTTTTTACTATATTTTGCTCACACAAACACATGGAAACGAGCACATTGCTTTTTTTTCTTTTCTCAAAGTATAAGTGTCAAAATGTAAACATATATATATGTATATATAAGCACTATGTACACATATGAAAACTGTAGAGAATCTGGAGGTTAGGCTTCTATAAAGGCGCGCACACACTTTGTCTTCTACCGGAGCAAAATATAAAAGTACAACACAGATCTGGGAGCGGCACGTTGTCAACTTCTCAAAAGATACTCTTTCAATATTCCTTTCCACGCCATTATGGTTTTTTTTTAACGACACTTGATGATGTGGAACATTGTCTTACGAGATAGAAACGATTTGTATAATGATACATATTTTCATTATTATCATGCTTTTACACATTTCGACAGAGGAATTCTGATAGAACTTGTTAGTCAACTCGCAGATCTGTTTGTTTATTGTAATCGGCACGCGCGCACACACCGTGTAAATTAATCGTGCAGGTGGTATTGTTGCCCCGGTCGAGTACGACAACGCTAGTAGCTGCTGCCATGTTTGAGTCGTGAATGCGCCGCCGGCTCCTTGACCGACGCAGTCAACCTTTGTTCAATGCCCCTGGCTTGCCCCCACCATTTCATTTTACTACTTTTAACACGAGTCATTCATCGTCGAGTGCCATCTGTAGATCGATCCCGTAACCTTACGCCACAGCGATGTCTCTTTTGAGAATAAAGAAGTTTTAATAATAGGAACAGGATTGCAAAATCGAAACCTGTTTTACTCAACCATGGTGTAATTCGATAGAAAACACATATGATGTATAGAATAGGCCTGTCATTCGATGTATTTCTTTCTTTATTCTCTGGTTTGCGCGGTTCTAGAACCTCATAGCCATTTCCATGTCACTCACAACATTACCAACACATTGTAGAAAACGATCTTCACTAGGTAGAAATTGAAATAATTGGATTCAGTTGTTTTCATTTCTCGTCTTTTCAGTTATCTGTAGTTTCTTTGTTAATAGTAATTCATATTTTAGTAGAAATTGAGAAAATATTGCGCAGTAAATGGTATCGCATACCATACATTTTCTAATCGACTCTATTTTAACGTATGCATAGATATACATATTTCAATAGACAATATATTTTAAATTTTCTCTTCACTCATTTTTGTTTTGCTTCGAGAATCGCAAGAACAATCGAAGATCGATTATTTAGACGCTGACTGGCGGGAATGCGCAGTAGCACGATTTTACAAATCCCTTGTAGAAGTAAGTCGCATTGTATGAATCTTAGCAATATATCTCTTAAATTATTATTCCTGCCACGTACAAAACTTGTATGATGAACAAACACCACTTTTACGACTTATTGTTTTGTGATACAATTGTTAATTATAAGATCAAAATGTCGAGCATCTGCTCGCATTGGCTCCGATGTTTTAAATTTCTCTTATACGTAACATTAGACATTCATTTGATTTTTCTTGTATGAATGATGGTAAAGGATCACAAAAACATCAATGAATTATTGTATTGTCCGTGAAAAATTATCTCCTTGAATCCCTCCCATGGCACTCGCATGTATTCACACACTCCCATCTCTTTTGTTCCTCAATACTACTTCAGCAAATAATAGTTCTTCACCTGACCACTATTCACGAGTAGAGGACGTTCAAATCAGTCTCAATTTTGTCAGGTCGGTATCGCAGTTGAAGTTGAAACACAAAAGTCCATAAGGTCTATTACTACGTATATATCGTCTATGTACAACAGAAATTCTTGACTGCTAATATTATAATAAATAATGAGCTATTTTAATTGTATAATGGACAAA
Organism: Nomada ferruginata; assembly: GCA_963583965.1. Taxonomy (NCBI): domain Eukaryota; kingdom Metazoa; phylum Arthropoda; class Insecta; order Hymenoptera; family Apidae; genus Nomada; species Nomada ferruginata. Next base: position 18,194,708 of record OY757216.1, read on the forward strand.
ATAACAATTTATCAAGAATATATAACGATATATTAAAGTGTATTGGTAACGGTACACATTTAATGAATACCTTTTATAAAGTATGATTTGCGTTTTCATTTAATTCAAGTATCGAGTTAAATTTTCAAAATTCCCGCCGAAATTAAAGCACCAACCAATCACGTTACGCAATGGTTGTATATCTAAACGGCAACATTGGTTTCAATACTCGAGTCGAAAATTTGGCATCGTTGTAACTGTGGGTTGGCAGACGAGACCGGTTGACAGAAGTTTGCTGTTCTGCTGCGGTGATGTGTCGCTCGCTGTGTAGTGTCATCGTGCCGTACGTCAATCTATCGGAGAATCAACGAGAACGTGTCGTCGATTATTATTTTCGTCAACAATAACGACAACGTGAATAGAAAATAATTAGCTGGCAGTGTGTGGTGCTGTGGGGCAGGAGACGATGAGGTCCGGGGGGATAATTCGGGTGGCGACTTGAGGGTAAAAATGTTGAAATTTGGTAGCAAAAGTGACGTTACGGTGGTGCATCGCGCCACTATTCGACTTCTAGACGACGCCGAAATTATTCACTGCGACTTTCAGGTGAGATACTCATTGATTACCCACCGCACGCGATAAACTATGAATGATGCTTTATTTCTTCTTGCTACCGGTAACGATCGCTCAGTTTCAAACAAACTGAAGGTTTACCGGCCTTTCAGTGTCCATGTATACCTAATTGCAAAAAAAAAACATTTGCATTTGTGTCTTTATTTGGTCGAGGCGAAACAAGCAATACGATCGATTCTAGGAAATCACACTACACTACAATTTTTCTTTTTCCATTTTCCTTTATTTGTTTTAAGTCAGATGCATCACGAAGGTTGTTCGTTCCTCAATTTCGACAACGAATATAAATGGAATAATTTAATTGCAGGATATTTTTTAAAACACGTACGTGGATTTAGTTTGTGGTGGTTAAACAGAATTTCCAATCAATCGGTTCAATTTTGTCGTGTAGGGATTATTTAATATTAGCTGAAGATGGGAAAGAGTGAGAGAGGAAAAATTATATGAATTACAACTAAGATCTTCATTGAAGAAAAATTCCAAAACTTATTTGTTATTTTCTTTTAAGTTTTCGTCTTTATTCCATTGCATAATTTTGGAATGAAATGCACATAGTAAATACCGTTTTTAACGTTGATGGTATCTAAAATGATTTATTACAATTGGCTTGAATTAGAATCTGTTTTACTATTTTGCACTGGGACTTTATTCCGATATTTTACTTTCAGTGGCTATCGTTTACGTATTCGCACGTGCGTGTGTGTGGACGCACGTATAGAACTAGTATTGATGTTTCCTTCTTTCTTGCTTCATAAGACCACGTGCACGTATTGACATATAAGACGTCTATTTTCTGACATTAACCTCAAATTTTTCTAACGCTGGCACAATGCTAAACTTGGGAGAGTTCAATATTATGCCCGGGCGTGACTATATTTTTCGTATGTCAAGATTACATATTGGATGTTTTTACTTGTGCAGTGTTCTTCGCAGCGAACTAATGATAATAAATAATATACAATTTTGCTACAAAAGCTAGTGCACACATGACGCAGAATGCAGAACCGGTATATTTTTTATTTTACTGTTTTTGGATTGCTTAATAATCCTGAGCAGTAATATGTTACGTGTTTTGATCGCGCAAAATAGAAAAATTACTATATATGTATATCGTCCATACATGCGCGCGCGCATTCGTATAATCACAAAAAACCATGTAAGTAGTCTTAACCCTCATTGAGAATTACTATTAGGTACATTTTTTTCATAAATATTAACTGAGAATGAAATGTAATGAGGTACATTGCGACAAATATTATTAGATCAAAACATGCTACATTAAAGGAGCTAGTTTTTAACATTAAGTCTGTGTTCCTATTTTTCTGTCATATCTCTCTTTGAAAATACTGAAATCAAAGTTGAAACTCTAGCATATTCGTATGCGCTTATTCGTTATGTTGCAAGTATCAGAAATTTCATGGCAAAAGCGCGACGTGGGTCTCATGCAAGTTCCACATGCTGAAATACTCTTGTGACGCTTTTAAGTAACCATGGTCAATGTATAGTCAGGCTGGAATATGTAGGTTCTCCTACAGGCCTACGGCAAAGTACAATTTATCTTTGTCGTAGCATTGATGACTCTATGTATTGAATTGGTCAAAAAGCTTTCTTAGTCCATTCAATATAATTCACAGGCAAATGTTGAACTACATATATAAACAAAATATCATGCTGCTGGGTGTTTCCTATGTTATTCAACTATCTTGCATTGTATTTCAATAATTCATACTGGTACAAAGCCTCAGCGTTTAGGCAACAAACTGCTGTAAATGGTTTCCGAAAATCTGTACATTTCTAAAGTTTCTTTCGATTAAGAAAATCTTAGCAGAGTCAAAAGTAGAGGGAACCAAATAATGCGGTTGCAAAATATATTCGGGCTGGGGCAGAACATACCATACAAAGTTTAGCTAATAATTGGTTACTCAGGAAAGACATCATTGATGCTGGATATTGCTTGGAGAAGGGTAACGATTATAGTGCTAATTTTGAATGTTTGCCTGCGATTGAAACTTTCAGCTCGCACTTGTTTACAAGAGATATTTGCCTGAAATAAGTATCTGATTGCTTCTATGTATCTACAGTTTGTACGATGAGAAGGATGCGTTATAAGATGTCCTTTCAATTAGACTTATATACCAGTAGTGCATACAAGTAATCCTTGTATAACGTGGTACTTAAACAAGGCGTCCTTCAAATTTTTTAATTTTTAAGTTTTGTGTGATAAACTCAAAATAACGATCGTAGCAGAATTCCCATCCCAAGTCCATAGAAATAAATTAGATCTGATTTTGGGAGTCGCATAATGCGATTTATATAATGCGGTATTTTTATTGAACAGAATATTCGCGTTATACGAGGGCTACCTGTACTGCATAGTTTAAAGAGACTTTAAGGTAGCTAATAGAAATTAGATCTTCGAGTGATTTATGGTCAATTATCGTAGAATTTTGTAGGTAAAGAATTGTTAAAAAGTATCTTTTAAGATAATCTTTTAAGCGGTGATATTGACGAATAAATCAATAACTATATTATGCCACCCCTTTATATGTATCTGTATGCAATTTCTATACGTATTCGTTTTAGATTCACTAACTTGTTTTTCCCTAAATATTTTTTCAAATCGGTGTAAGGAAAAGCTTTTAAATAATGCACTAAAATTAGAATTGAGGATAATTTGTGAGATTCTGAAATAGAGCATGTTTTTTTGTAACTATAAAACGATCAATTGCCCTCTGGAGTTCTCCAGTTTTAAAAGTTCCAATTGAAATGTTTAAGACGTTTAAGGTAGTTTCATTTTTTGTCCACGTAAAGGATGGTGCTAAAAATATTATTTTTTCTATAACTATGTCTACTTAGTTGCCTAACTAATTCCGAAAAAATGAGCCCGATATTTAATTTGTTTGCTTACAATTATTAAATGCAATAACGTTCTGACAGAAAACTAGACTATTGACCCCCTACGCAAAGTCCTTTAAAATACAAATGTTTCGAATTCAGCGAATATTTTTGGATTTGGGGGCAAACTACTCACGGATAACAATTAGGACCTGTCTACGGTCTGTTCGTTTGTCCGATTTAACATTATTAGGTTTTTCTACGGAACTCTCGAATCGTTTGTCGTTTGTAATGACGCTCCGACAACAATTGAAAGTAGATGAGGAAGCACTTTAAACGCACGTGTTGAATGTCAATTGAAGAGAGTATGTAAAGTGCAAGGGAGTCATTTATTTATCGAATACATGAATAAATGGATGTTGGAAGTTCTCATTATTGTCATTGTTTACTCATCGTTTTGAAAAATGTAGAATGTTTTAAACATCACCTTGAACTACTATTGAAACGATAAGGTGGCGATAAAGCGATAATGCATTCAATGACTTTGCTGAATATACTAAAATTTCCTCGCGTAAACGCGGAAGTTTAATACAAAATTTCCATTTCGAGGTCACACGAAGGTCATGTTATTTTGCATCGTTTAATATGATTCGAAGGCTACTATAACGCGACACGATTACAGGTATAAGGTCATAAAACTGAGGTGGTTTATTCTTTAGATATAGATAATTAAATAATGTCCTATAAAGTTCTGTAATACGGGCGTAAAACGAAAAATACGTTGCTCAATGTGCGTCAACTGGTTATTTATCAGCGATAAAAAGGTAAATCGTATCTGGAAATCGTCACGCTCTTAAGTTCAAGTAAGAGCATCGTTGCATGAACATTAGTACAATATCGTTCAAATGCATACATACATACTTTATATAATCTTTGAGACGTGAAGGCTTAGGTGTTGCGTATACGTTGGGAAGTTGGGAAGAAATGGGTAAAAAAATGCTTTCGCGAATTTAGTACCCAGATGCAGCTTTCAACTCTTCGGACATGCTACAATTTATGATCAAATGTTTGTAAACCAGATTTATAGTTGAAATATGTCTTGTTTGATTATTCTTGATACAACTAGAATAAAAATCGCGCAAACATAATTCAGGGCTTGAAGGTTTAATGCGTGCCACTGTACATACAGGATGGAGCGTGCCGCGTTTAATTGCAATGCACGCGTTCACAGTACTTCCTGTTGCTTCATGCTTTTATCATTTCTTCGACCTTCTTTATGCACGCGTTGCATTTTATTCTGTCTTTATTTAGAGGAAACTGTGTGAAGCTGGAGATAATATTGACAAGAACCCAACCATTTCTAATTGAATTCACGCTTTTTTAGGGAATATTGGAAGTGTCCCAGTAAAATATATGTATGAACATTTTACTATCTAATAAAGGGACGATTCTACAAACTGCGGCGGCCTAATATTTTCTTGCATCTGAAGATTTAATGTGATCTACTATTCTGTCTCACGAATTTTTTTCGCAAGTGCACGTCATGCATTGTGTTTGTATTCTTTTTGTTAATCAATGTTACCAGATACCGTTATTACAAATTCGATAGATTGGAATACATTTCGCCTCGTTTCAGAAAATTATAACGAACACTCATACGTTTCACTATTACATTCCAAGAATTTTTTGTACACATGCTTGACGTTCTTTACGATATTGGTTAGTTGTTCAGCAGTTGCACTGAAGGAATTAATCTTAATTGTGTTCATTAGTTGAGACGCGTGGCTGGGCAATTATCTGGAAAAGACGGTTGACAAAATCCAGCCACACGTTAATCTCGTTAACTGGTGAAGCTAAATTGATGACCCCAAAAAATGATAGCACAATGTATCTTGTTTTATCCGTAACGTAAATCAATGCGTGGCTCGATAAATTTTCTACTTAAATGTGCCCTTTTTTCATTGTTTTACCATAAAGTTTTTATAACAATACAATTTAGTTAGTAAAAATAATTATAAATACTACTACTAATAATAATAATAATCCCAAACATCGCCTAAAGTCTTGAGTTTCAATGATTTTATCTTGTAACATTTATACATAGAATAATACGAGGAATGAATTTATGGACAAATATTGGAATAGCGCCATTAAATTCGCTCAGGCTTTTTGAGTTGACTCAAAACTATGATCGTAATTCTACATCCTATCTATCGATTTGGATAGAACCCATGTAGGCATTGTCTTGTTTCTGGGGTAAAATGTCTGTCAGTTTCATTATGTTTAAGCTGCATTGTTCTTCTTATCGAAAGTGCGAACGTCTTTCAACAATAGTGACAGATTCGTATTCAAAAAGTTCAAAATACGTGTGACCTGAGAGGTCTGACGAACGAAATGGCTCAATGAAACTTTCATTGATTCCAGCCTAGACGTTCGGAAAAAAATTGTCTTCAGTTATAGTGCACGTGAACTGAATTACGTATGTATGCAAACGTAGAAACGTAGCCTCTGCAGTGAATAAAAATCAGTCTAAAAATTTAGTAAGTTGGCAAGCGGGTAGTCTACAGGCTCATCCGCTAGACAGTGAAAGCGAGCATAATGATGAAGTTTCATCTGAAAGAGGATGTTCGTCATCACTTATAGTTAGCGATGCTGTTCCTGAAGTGCAGGATTACGAGAACGATAAATTCCACGTTGAAGGCCGCAGTTCAAGCGTGGCACATGAAACGAATTAAATTTTCTGCGAAAGAAGGAAAAATGCAAAATATCTCGTTAGCTATTGTACAGATTAATATAGCCCATTGGGTATACGATAGTATTCCCAACGTTAACATGAAAGAAACATAATATTTCGTTATAAAAAGACGCAGAATTGACCTTTAACTTTTGTGGAGTATAAAATATGTTGTTACACAACGGATAGTTTAGAAGTTACTGGAATTGTGCAACTTGGGTTGTTTGCTCGTTCTACATTGCTCTGCATGTAAGTTAATTGACAATAAGTGTAAAGTTTGAGTCAAACCGGTGACACAAAGGTCTCAAACTCCAGTCGCGAGATTAATAACTGTAACCCCGTTCCTATTAGGACTATTGCTACGACTCAGGTACTAACTGAGGCACATAATCAGTTACTCGAGCATACGAAAATTACTCAGATATCCGTATAAACCTCACATCCTCAACTATATAAATATGGGAGTGTATACATTAAAGTTGAAGTGGAAGGTGAGTTCCACAAAATTCGTTGTACATATGTAACAATATGTTCGCAGCAATTTTTCTCTAGCGTGATAGTTTTGTGTGTAACTTCTATTTAGGAAAGTGCTTTGGGACGTAAGGCTTTATGTATTAGGTCAATCCTGTATGGGCCAAAACTCAAAGGATGAAAGGCAGTTTTCAGCAGGGTTGTAAAAGATTTTCTGTCATAAAAAGTTCTAAAAAAAATGGTCGAATGCTTAAAAAAATGACTGTCCGTTGATGACGTGTCTGGAAAGTATGCAGGATAATGCGATGTATCATAGCTTCTGAAGGGTTATCCTCTAATCTGCGATACGCGTGGTAAGGGGTAATTATGTAGAGCATTTAGAAAATCATTTTTTGTGCATCACTTATTGTTCCTCGCAGAATTTCCTCGTTGTGATAGTTTTGAATGGATTGCGTGGTTTATAGTGGATAGCACGTGCTGTTGTTCATCAAACGCAATGTTAATCATTTCGACGAAGATCGCCTATTATCGTACATAATCTAATTTCCATCGTACGTCACAATCTAATCAAAATTAAACAAAATTTAAAACAAATTTAAAAAAAATTAAACCAATTTTTTACGGTATGCGATTTGTATTCTCAATTTGATCGCTGCACGATTTAATTACGACCAGTATCTGCCGCGTTAGAGACCATTTTGAACTTTCAATTTCATTTGTGTTTTCTGAAAACTTCATTTCTGATATCGGTTAGTTGTCGCCTAAACTATGGCATGTATCGAGAATTTCTTTGTTTCGAAACTTCGTTGCAACAGGTATATAATTGGCGTGTCACAGTGGCGTGTCTGCAGGTTCTTATTTCGATTGCATCGACAATGTTAATTTCAGTTTTATCCTGATCAGCATTATTTGCCCTCTCGTTTCGCGTTCTGATTGGTATATAAAATTATTTCATTCATCATATTTTGTGTGAAATGATGTTATCAAGTCTTTAAATGAATCCTTGTATTGCCAAATCTTGAATCGTTTTGCAAGAACTTTTAAGTCTGGAATATTATTTCCATACTGCAGATATCATAACAATTTCTTAGATATTATTTAACTGTTGGTCGTAGAATTTAATTTAGATTATTTTCGCACATAAATACGATTTCATGTTCTTGCATTTGTTGGTATAGGATCTATACTATAGTTAGTGATTGAAGGGAAGACAACGCGTTTTAGTTTCTAAATCGAATATTCAAATGAAATAAAAGGTATGCTCTCGTACCTAGCTGTGGTTTGCCACTACAAATCTCGTCATTGCACACTTTGATATTAGGTGACTATGACAAAGCCAGACTGTTCATCCGAGTCCAGGGGGATAATAAAACTGTCGAATGTTAAATGATGTAACCGCTGTTTGGCCTTTGAAATGATTGGTTGCTTTTCCATGCGGATGTTTTCCTTAACGAATACTTTATTTAGCGTGTTTTATCGTAATGGTATGGCGATAGTATAGTTAACTGATTGTGATTATTCTAATGCTTCTCTGAGAGTCCAATGTGAATCATGTATATTGATATTTAGTTGCTTTTAATGCCTTTATTTTTATTTCATTATTCCTTCGGTGTCCAATGTTTTCTGCTGTTCGCAAGTTTTCAAATATCACTTGAGGAGTTGGAGTGAGAGAAAAAATAACATTTCCTTAGTCAACATTCTTAAGCTTTCGTTTATTCTCTTTTGTGTCAGGTTTAGCCACATATTTTTCCCGACCTTTCCTTATAATGGTAAAAAGGAAGACGAAGGAAATCGCCAGTTCCAAGAAGGTTGAGAAACAGATTTGTTCTTACTTTATAATTATATTTTTTAATTCTCACATTTTCGTGGAGAACTTTACGAGGTAAAACTTACAAATATGGAGAAATTTAGTACTTTTCGACGCTGTAATGCTTTCCACGCAGAAACATATGATACGTATTCCACACGCGACCGAATTTAGAAGCATTTAAAAATCTAAGTAAGATTAAGATCAGTAGAGACGAATGTAACTTTCGTACAACTCGGTCCTAATTTTTCCTCGTTCCTTGTATGTTTTTATTGTTCCCTTATTATTTTAATAATTCCTGCTTATTTTTTTATAAAGGCATAGAATGGTCTAAATTTATGAAGGGTTTTGACAGTAATATAATTGTTCGACATGATCATATAAAGGCAACGAAAGGCAAAGTTTGTATATGCATCTCGATAGTGTCGCATGGTGTGAACGTTATTTACTTATAAGAAGTTAGTCTCCCCAGCAATTTCATCTGCCTATATGTTTATTGTAATCTGAAACAATCAATGAAGGGTATATCGACGATTCGATAAAAGCCTTAAAAAACGCGTATCTGTACCATAGTCGATGTAACTCACTGCTGCCTAATCGACCCGCAACAAGTTAACGCTAGTTGCCTTTTAAAAAATTAATGACAGCGACATTGTGCATTGTCGTTGCCCTCTAAAATATTGAGGAGTAACAATTTTCCTCGATTCCATTTAAGAAGTTTACATTGTCCTTACTGCTTTAATACGAGCTATGTGCCTGTTAAATGTTACTGGCTGTAACTTAATGACGACTGGTAACCACTTAATTCTATACGAATAATTTTCCTGATACACCGCTTTAGTGATAAAAAGAAGTCATGGGTACCGTTGCATACGATGCACACCATGCATACGTTATTCACGTTGATTGATGTTTTATTCCGCTTACCTTGGCACCCTTACGTGCAGCATTCCGTCTATGCACAACCGATGCAAGAGAATTGTCCCGTACTACTACTAATGCATGTGGGAGCATGTCCTACCACTGGAAATAGGTTGACATCGTGCCTGATCATGTTTGAAATGCAGGAATGCGCCAGGTTATCCTGGAATTTTCCTTACAGAAAGAACGAGGAAGAAAATACAATGGCCTCTGTAAATTTTCGACGGAGACATACAGTTGGTCACAAAAGTATATCCGCGTAAAACGGCTGAGGAATCTTTATTGATTCAGTTCAGTTAGTTTTTGTAGTACATATTCAAAAATAATGCGTCACAATTTTATTAATATTACCGTTGAAATATCGGTTCTAATCGGTTCACGTGTATGATCATATCCGTATTTGCATTCGTGTAATTCTTGAAACGTGGCTGATCATTTATGTATACGCATTTGCTGGAATAATATACGGACGCAATAAAAATATGGCTTGACATATTTTCGGGTTGCAGATAAAAATGAATTTTACATGGGTAAATTGTTACACGCTAAATACTATACGATAGATTGGGATATGTGTTCGTGAAGAAGTTTCAAACATTGTGCACGACATACTGTATGTTACGGATCAGTGACTGTAATACAAACTATTATAGTTCCTGAAATTGTCTTGTATATACATAGGTACTTTGTAGAAACTTCGTGCATTCTTTCCTGAGTATCAAACCCTATACATGTCTCTTCTTTATAATCTTTACTACATCCACGAGCTTTTATGAATTGCCTGGCTCCACTAATTCTAATACCTCCAGAATATTTTGTAACTGCCGGTATTAGAAATTGGATGATTCATTGCTTTCACATCACATTAGTTTTACATAGTTCTCTCTCAATTACTCTCATTCTTCGGATTTCTTCCATTTTCTTTAGGGGACTCGCACTTCCGTCTGACTTTCATAATTGTCTATAATTTTTCGATCGTGTCAGAGTCTCTTTTGCCCCTGCTGTTGTAATACATATTACGCATGCGTCCCTTGCAACTCTAGAGGCCAGACCTATTACTCGCTCAAGATCATTGGGGGTAGGGTCTAGAGTCACAGTTCAACAGGAGAATAGGTAAAGTTGCGTTCCGTTGGAAAAGGAAAGCCATACCTATAGACTATATCGGTGCGCAAAGAAAGACAAAGATCACATTACTACGATAGATATACCTAATATATGTTCATAAATAAGTTGCATTTAGTAGCCTCCGCGATGTACCGAGGTCGCCAGGTGAAACATCAATCGTTGGCACTGATTGATGTAGCGTTGTCCAGGGTTTTACAGCACGTGCAGGAATATCGTTGCGCTCTAGTAGAAATGTACAGCGGGTCAGGTTCATCGCTAAGAATATGTCCTTAGATTTATATCCAACAAGACTTCGAGGTTTGTCTGACCGGCGTATGGAAATTTGAATCGATCTGATTGAAAATAGAGAAAGGGGTGATTTCTCGTCAATTCTAATAGGATTATCTATCTTGCAATTAAAAATGTTGCGCGGGAAATTTAATAAAATAACAGGATATTAAACCGAAATTTCGCTGTCGTCTTCTGTGAATATACTGCGAATATACATAGATTGGGTCAGTTTGATCTTGTATGCTGTGCACTTACAAATTATGCGCAAAGGGTTAACAATGGATGCGAGTCATAAGCTGTGCACAGCTGATCAGATTTCGGTCGAATAATTTCGCGAGCATGTATTCTTGGAATGTTGCCCAACGTGTACAAATATTGACTTGTTAACGATTCGTTAATTCGAAGTTAATATTATATAGGTCGATGGTAATTAGTTCTGTTTCGCTGCGCTCTATTTCGGATGTGTTTTCAAGATTTGCAGCTTGAAATTATTAGTCGGTCATTAAGTTTCCGTACAATTTGTTCGGTGGTCGCAGACTTTTGGCCGGCAGCGAGCAATGCGCCTGAGGAAATGTTTATTGATCATTAATTTCAATCGATGCATCAGGTTGAAATTCTGCGATTCAAATTCTTCTGTATTTTGATTAGCTGCAGTTTTCTGTTGCAGGCTGAACACAAAGGAAGCTACATTCTCGAATATGTATGCAAGCAACTCAATATTTTGGAAACGGATTACTTCGGACTACGTTACGTGGATCACTGTCGGCAAAGGGTAAGTTTAATTGTATTTTTAATCTCTGTACAGCACATCTACGTCATTCTTTTAACGGGGTTTAGGTTACTAGTTTTTGTGTAACGTACGGTTCTTTACGTAGAATATATTTCTAAAATATCATACATGTACAGTGGCGGACGTACACTTGCGAGCATGTGAATAATTATATTTTTATTATCTATATTATCATATGAACAATATTCATAATTTATTCTAATGACTTTTTAATGCTGCATTGAATCAGTATTAATATTATAGAGACTGATAGTGATAAACTTTGATTCGATGTGTTCTGTCCTGGATATTTCCTCAAATTTGCAACTAATAAATTATAAATTGGTCGCAAAAGTTCTGTATACACCTTGAAATACTAGGTGGTCTCAAACTTTTGGCTGGCAGTGTAACTCATTGAAATCGTCTAAACATCTGTTGCTTTATTAGTGATACAAAAAAAGTATCATGTAATTTAAAAAAAATACAAGCGACCTTCGATTCTTCGACTACTATGAATTTACAATAAAAGTAATTACTATATTAACTGACATAGGTTTGGTAAATTAAGTACCTTCGTGCCTCTAAAAATAACTGAGATATTCTAAGTGATCGAAGTTATTGCCTCCAGCCTGTATATGTTTTTACGTAATAATGTTTTAATAATAAAGCTTCGATAAGTTATATTCGATATCCAATATGTTACTAATATTATCAGTTTTCAAACCAATTCCCTTTTTATTAAGACCTTGCGCCTCTTCACGTTTAAATAATTTCTTTAAAATATGCATTTGTTACGCAATTGTGTATTTTAATGATAGCATAATATATCCCCGTATAATATATCATAAAAGTTCTCGTTTGTTGATATAAAACTATCAAACCACAGACTGATAACCATTTCATGTGGTTTATCACGGTACTGTATATTGTCGTTTTAAATTCGCTGCCCGAGAGGGAAGGAAGGACAGGTCAAGAGTAAAATTACATATGTTTCAGTTTCTTTTTCTCAGTGCTAAATAAACATATTTTGCAAAATTCGCAAATTTTTCTCGCATGATCGATTATATTCTAACCGAAGCTTTTTCCCGAAAAAACACTGCGAAAGCTTCAATACTGATTCTAATAAACCTTATATTTTTTGCGTCTTCAAAGACTCAAGACTGAAATTATTGGCATATATTCTTGTTAGGACGAATTATCAAATTATAATCGATTTATTTCTGAGTGGTATTATTTATTAAATAACTTGAAATTAATATTATAACATTTAACACTACTTATTGCTATAATCTTCAATAGTAAACGAAATTTCTTTACGCGTCTAAAAGCGCATTTCTTCCATTCTTAAATAAGCGCAAGATCAAAGTACATTATCTTTAAAGCAGGAATTAGATATCGTGGTTCAAACAGGTGCGCCGATTGGCTCAGCAAATTCTTTAACGAAATCAAAATGGGAATACAAAATTGTGCAGATGTATTTCTGTTCATAACTCCGTGCAATTGATTACCCCATTGAGTTTTAACGCGTTTTAATGGCAATAACTCGCCAGTGGTATCTACATTTCGTCGAGAATTTGTCTCCAAACGGTGTTATGTTCCATTTTTCACCACTGAACATTCGCAAAAACGCGACGCGTGCAGAAATTTGCATCGTTTGTCAATCGATGGCACTGAAAAGTGTTATACGTTTGTTTTCTGATCCAAATTTTGATAGTTGATATTTATGACATCACTGTACTTAATTCTTGGATAGCAGTCCTGTCGTTAAAAACATATTATTCAGTGCAGTTGAACAGGGTGCTAGATAAAAGTTTACATTCGACCTTACATGTTATTTCAGTTTTATCTTCGCAAGGCGACGCACGTAGAACGAAGGACATTAATCTGCTCTGTCTAGCAAACTTTCTTAGCTGAAAGTATTGGGTCATTCCATAAGTAATGCAATTTTTACAGTACGAGACGTGATCGAAAAAGTTCTGCTTATTTCAGAAAGCATTTATTTATTCGTCCAAATTCAACTTCAATGTAATCTCCATTGGATAGAACAGTACTACTTATGAGGTGGCCCAATACGTTGACTCTGTAACTTAAATGAATGCTAAGCGTTGTATGAAATAGGACATGTGTAGTTTTGAAACGTTTCCTTATTTGTGTGAACAGAATTCACCACTTAACCCCTTCGCACCGGCGGACGAGATATCTCGCCGCGTGATTTCGTTCATGATATGCTATGGACGAGATATCTGGCAACGCAATGTCTTTCATGCGATGCTATGTACGAAATATCTCGCGACACAAAATCGTTCATGCGACGCTGTGTACGGAATATCTCGCAAGCCTTTCTATTACAACGCGGGATATCTCGTCCAACGATTTGGATCAAAATGAATTCGTAGGTCACTATGAATGTGGCATTCAGTTGTAAACATTGAAAAACGGGTAGGCGAGCGCGAGGTATCTCGTCCAAAGCAGCACGCGAACGGTGTTGCTTCGCGAGATATTCCGTACACAGCGTCGCATGAACGATTTTGTGTCGCGAGATATTTCGTACATAGCATCGCATGAAAGACATTGCGTTGCCAGATATCTCGTCCATAGCATATCATGGACGAAATCACCCGGCGTGATATCTCGTCCGCCGGTGCGAAGTGGTTAAGTTATGTCCGAATATTATGGAACGCCCTATATAATTTGTTGCAACGCTCGAGATCCACGGTTTGTCAGTTCTAACCAAAGTGCTTGTTGCACTGTGCCTCTATATTATGAGTTTACCCCAAGTTATCCCCGTAAACTTGTAACCATAATCTTCGAGCCCTGGCCAGGACTATGTCAAAGTGTGCATGCTTTCCTCCTGTTCGAGGAAAAAGTCTTGTTATAAGGACCATAGGGAACTCGCGAACTTCAAACTACGACATTATTTATTTACCAGCACGATACAGGCTGTTAATCTGTTTGTCGAAACAAGTATACATATGCATTGGAAGAATGCTGCTGTTATGTTCGAAAAGTTGTAAATGACCTATGGAATTGATTAAATAGTAATGTTAGATTTCTGCCTTCGATTATGCTTTTATATTTTTACACACGTGTCGTTGTCGTTTGTCTATCGTCCTCCGATTCGATCCGAGATCGAATTTGTTAAAAGGTCGCATGATATTCGAAGTACACAAATTTGAAAACTTATGTGTAATTATACTGGATGATTCAGTACCACTTATATACTATGTTACATACTTTTCACACGACGAACAACAGCAACGAATTTTATAAGAAAGGTTGTATTATTATAAAGACTTGCAGCGTGTTCACTTTTTTTTATTATAATTAGAAGTTTCTTTTTATGGGTTTGGAAATACATACTTACGAGACCTTCAAGTCACGAAGACTAAAGGCCAGACCTTAAAGTCGAGTCAATCTTCTTTTAATTAAGAAGAAATGAGATACTTGCATGTTGTATAATTTAATGTCAAGTTATACGTCTTCTCGTTAAATATATTCACAGGATATATTATGTTCAGTCAATGTAGAACATTACATTTAGTATTGGCAAAATCTTTTAAAATAGAATTATTTTGGCTTATACTTAATTTCGATAATAGTGTCTAAATTTAATCAATTATTCTTAATGAAATTAAACTGATCTGTTTCAGCGTTGGTTAGATCTGGCAAAAACGGCGATTAAGCAGGTGAAAGGTTAGTATTCATTTCTACCGTATACTTAAATGAATATTAACTTCAGAAAACAAGCAGCAAAGAATATTGATAATTTTGCATTTTGTATTTTGTTTTTAAATTTATTACAAATTTTGTATTCAAACATGCCTAGCAGAGTGTATTCTCTTGCTCAATGTTTCCTTGTATCCAAATGCAATTAGCTGCAGTTGAATCCCCAGGTGGCGAAAAGGGGTGACCGCATCTAATTTCTTAAAATGAATATTATACAAAGTTTAATGTTTCCGAGTAGCTCTCTACAATCCGAACAAATTTCTCCTGGAATATCTTGTTTTTATTTTACATAATAGAAGAGGTATAATCAAAAATGGTTTGAGTAGTTTTGCCAAGGACAAACACATTTTTAATCGCACTATTATTTTAGACTCTAAAATAAGTGGACTCTGTAATATTCTGCATTACTGCAGTTACTACATTTCTACCGTAATGGTTATCTAAAACCATGCTTAATGTGCAATAAAGAAACTGCGTGCATGGCGAATTTCTTAATCTGAACGCATATATCCGCCAACAAGCCAAAATGAACTTTTTTTTACACAATATAAAAAAAAGTAAGCTAGTTTATGAAAACTAACTAATGTACCGACAGTAGTTGAAGGGTGGATAATATTTTTAATCCCATCGACCCCGAACAGTACAATGAAGGAACACTTTCTGGCCGGAACGAAAATAGTAGTAACAAACGTTGTGGCCAGCCTGAGTGTATACATATATCCGCTAACTGTACTCAAAGGGTTAAAGCTACTATTTATGGATGAAAAAAATTGGGAAACTATTAGCTGCACCAAACTTCTGAACAGCGGTGTATATATGCACATGTGTAATATATTTATTAGTTATCTGTAGTGCCTTCAAGTGATCATATTTTGAAAATAAGTATACATTGATGAGAACAATGTGAAACAAATTAAGACTATTCTATAAATATGTATTTAATAGTGTAGTGTACTTAACTGTTTCAGAAAGATAAAAATAATCAAACTTGTTGCACTTGTTCCAATTAATAGTTTAATTTGGTTATTGTTGTATTAGTAAAATGTAGCTCTTTGTCCTATACAAATCGTTTTGAATGTTCAAAATGAATGTTAAATACGTTGCCACAAATATTATAGTTGATACCTGTACTATATCAGAAACGAATTCGTTTCTTTTGTGAGTGTAGCAAAATAAGTCGACTATAAAGGAAAGCACGTTGATTCGATAGTGTGTAACAATAGACAGCTGTGACCAAGGTTTCGATTGCTGTTTTCTTCCTTCTATACTCGATTACCGTGGGTCGATGTCATATGAAAGTTTCAAACTCTTGCGACCTACTGCACTATTCTTGTACATCTAAATAAACAGTGAAAGCTAATTTTAGTTTTAAGGAAAAAGGGGAAAAGAGGGAATTATGCCTGGAAAATTAAACTTGAAAAATAAACCGTCTCTCTTATGCAGAAACAATAAACTTTGTACTTTTCGAGCAAACAACGGACTGAATGTTTTTGTTTAATGCAAAATTATTTTAAGTCAAATTCTCGAGAACATTTTTGAAAGTTAATCGGCACAATAAGTGGAGTATATAATGGAGTATAAAGAACACCGTACAAAAAATTGTGCTTTCATTTTCGAAAAAAAAACAAGTCTGTTGCAACGGTTTTGATAAAAAAAAAAATTGTCTACAGTGTTACTTATCTCAAGTATCATTGTTAGTAGAATTTATTTAAAACTCGTTTGACGATCGTTTTACTACACATCCCAGAATTTATGTTAGTATAATCCATAACTTTCATTAATACGAAAATTTGTCTTCTGTTTAAAAAAGAAAATAAAAATGGCCTGCATACATGTGGCGGGAGAAAACACAATAAGACATTCTGCGCACCCCTTTGAGCTACACGACACTCAAACGAACCATTTCTTGCTAAAATTATTATTTCTGGAGTTATTGAAATGTTTCCAGTTACGTGCCCCGCTCTGGATTCCTCGCATATCTATGATACATGCAACTAAAATGCATATGTGGTTTTTCGTTACGACTATGTTCTAGATATGGACCCGATTCTGTTCAGTTTTCGTGTGAAATTCTATCCACCGGATCCGCTGAGGCTGAAAGAAGAAATAACTAAGTATCAAATTTACCAGCAACTTAAGAGGGACCTTCTTCATGGGCGACTGTATTGCAGTCCAGGTGAAGCAGCGCTGCTGGCGGCGTGCATCGTGCAAAGTGAGTCGATTATATCCATAGTTGACCCTTTATAATTCTTCGTGCACTTGTGCAATTTGACCCGAAACGAGAATACAGTATTTAATAACTTTTCATCAGAATATCTGGTGACAATGAACGTTTCTCACTTTTATTGTGTAATGCATCCCGAACTTTGAGGCAGCCAACGAAGAAACCCTTTGCTACTTTATCTCCATTCACGATTTCTCTGCAAGACTGCTTGAGGCATGCATATAATGTACACTCCGCGTAAACAGTTTGGGACCGCTACACATTTCATATTTTATGAAAATTTGATCACTGATGAATAATTTTAAATTGAAACTTTATGAACATATCTAAGATGGAACATTTTGAAGCAAAGTTAGTTACTAACAGTTTCTATAGTATTAATTACGAATCAATCGAGCTAATCCAGAAAAAAAATAGAAGAAAGGGCTGATTTATAGGTCAATGAAGTGTTACAATTTATTGATAACAAGCCACTAAGGTGATCAAGAAATTGTGGACTATTTATTGTTACGCCTATGTAATACTTGCTACTGTGTGCATACACGGATGATCACATTTCTCTTCACTGCTCTCAGTTTGCGCTGAGTTGCGATATCTTGTGTCTAATGTACACCAAGGCTAATTGTTGGAGGAAACCGGTCCATGAATCCTAGGTGACTGTCCTCGACGTGTACGGGTTTCTGGTGTATCAAATGCAACTGACAGGTATCGCTGGATAAATTTCTTACGAGAACTTAGCTGATCGTTTCGGCCAATCTCTCCAAGAAGTGTCCAAAGATTCTAGTATTCTACTTCGCCTGTAGCCAGCATAAGGGTTAAATAGAAGTTGATAAATATTTAGCCCCACTTGAAATATTTTCAAGATTCAAACGCTTCGAAGAAAAACATTATATTAACGCAAAACCAATATAAGGATTCGAAAAATGCACGTGTCATCCGAAATGATATAACTATCATAGCATCCACAGGTGTTCGGTTTATTTGCTGTTTCACAGTAGATTATCTATCGACTAAGAAATCAAAACTGATTGAATTCCAATTAATTGCTCTGCAAATGTTTCGTCACTTTTTATGCTTCTAGGCGAATTGGGGGATTACGATCCGAAAATTCACGAAGGAAACTATATTTCCGAGCACAAGTTACTACTTAAGCAGACGGAGGCTATAGAAGAACAGGCAATGAAACTGCATCAATCAGAATTGAAGGGGTTGAATCCAGAGCAAGCAGAGACTCGCTTTCTGTGGTTGGCATCACAGTTGGACACGTATGCCGTCGATCCACACCCCGTAAAGGTAAGTCTGGAAAGTAATTTCCTATATTTCCACCTATGCAGTACTTTCCTAGTTTCCTTATTCACTGATTTTCATCCTTAAAATAAGGCCTATATTGGTGCTTCTGAAACTGTCGACCTTTCAAGCGCGTGAAGTGTTTCAATATGTAGTAGCTAAATTGGATAACAGTTTCTCAATAATTGTATCCCAGAATGGCCGGTTGTAAAAGAAACTCTTGTCGAAAGTGAAGCAAATGAACATACGGCTGCAGAATGTTTCGGCAAAGACGGCCTTTATTTTAAAAATTCTGTACTATTTTGTTTAACAATATCCCGTTGATTAGTATAATAAGTATAACGAAGATTCAATAATAATTATCTGCGAAATGGAACAAAATAAACATGGAAATAGTCTCCGTAGAATCGTATATGTTGAAAGTGATTTATAGCAATCAAGAATAATGAATTTTACTTGACTAAATCGGTTTAGTCGACTACTTGACTAAATGTCAGCGTTCCCACGCGGTTCGTCACTAGAAGGGTGAACCCGTCGAGGACTGACGTTGCGTCTACGCAACATTTATTGCGGCTAACCCTGACGTTGCGGATCTCAAAGGGTTAAAAAAAACGGGAAAAGCTGAACGTTGTTTCTTTGTAAAGTCTATCGACGCAGTGAATTGAAAGCGGGAAGAGTTATAATTGATAACGGTGATCGTAGAAAAGCTGGAGGACCGACTCGATTTTTATTGCAGCGTTAGGGGAACCCACAATCAAGCCTTATTCTTATGCGAAAGTTGGGAAGTTCGTGACCTATTTATCTCACGAACCACTGGCGCAATTTTAATCAAATTTCGACCGAGGTCTATGCCAACGGTATTAAGTAAATTGAATACACGACTTTTTTTTTTAAACCTTTTAGGAATAAAGTTACACGATGGATGCAAAATTGTTTCAAAACTGATGAATGAATACCTTCTCTCCCTGTGAAGACATTGCGTTCCAAATTTGTACATATAGCATGTTCCGAAATTTCTTAGCAGTGACTATAAAAGCTTTGGCTGACCTTGCTTTGTTCGATTCTGAGAAAACGGGTCAAACGGGTGGATTGGATACGATTTTTACAGAGAATCGTTTCGTTTTTCGAAGAACGAAAATGAAAGGTTATTTTCGACTTAAACATTTCGCCATTTCCAGTCCTGAGAATTAAAAAGGATAGCGCCAAGTTATTAAACAAATACTATCGGAACTTGTAATAGGGAACAAAATTGTTTTATTTTTCCTCAATTTAGCTAACTAACGTTAGATGATAATCGGAGGTTAAAATTGTGAAAATTATTAGCGATAACTAATTTTGCGGCAATTATGTTTCCAAATCTGCCAGTCACGGTTGTTAAATTACCACTGAAAGAGGCGGCCATAATTTTCTGCACATCCTGATCGTTGTTTTTGTGTTTGGTTAGCGCATGCAGAAGGCTTATGTGCTTTTATTTATTTCCTATAATAACGGAAATGATCCAGAAATGATCAACACTTTCGAAATATCTCTTATTAAACGTAGACAGCAAAGCAGCAGTAAAGTCGTGCAATAAAGTGTAGTAAAAATATGATTCTTTCTGGATTTTCAGGACCAAAAAGGCGCACAGCTGTATCTTGGTATCAATCACTGTGGAATTCTAACGTTTCAAGGATCCCGTAAGACGCATCATTTCCGCTGGCCGGAGGTTCAGAAAATCAACTTCGAAACAAAAATGTTTATTGTACATTTAACAATAAGTGAGGTAAAAGTTCCTTGAACTTTCTATTTTAATTATACGATGGATGTTTTTATGCAAAATATATACGTACCTGACACGCTACTAGGATTTCAAATTAGAACTTCCGATACTTGAATGGAATTGAATTTTCAACAAGGAGAACTTTATAGTTGCTCCATTGAAAGCCCTTTTTATGCACTCGTCCCTCGATTTGCCCCAAGCATCTACGTGATCTTTTTATGCTATTGGAATTCGTGCAAATAAGAAGACCAGAAAAAAGAGAGGCCTTTTTTATACGTATAGGTAAGAAATATTAGTATTTCGTTCATTTTATTGGTGTTTGCACAAAAATAATAAGAATGAAGTTTTAAAAAAATAAGCGTCAATTTTATATAATAATTTCCATTACACAATAAAATGTATCTCGCAAATCGAGGGACGAGTATATTAATTGTATAAAAATTAAAATCTACCGTGATAGTAGACACATATGGAAACATCGTTACAATAATTATAAATTATAGGCTCGTGTGAAGTTTTATTCTCCGTGGACATATCGTCAGATGCCATATATAATTTTTTCGTACACAATTTTATCGAGGAAAGACAGCAATTGTGTACATCAATATTCATATAAACTTATAAGTGTTTATTGTTACTCGATTCATCCTCACTTCGATATACTACAGCCCCTGGACGTTGGATTAGGACCGGTAAAAATTGCGTTTTTACTAAAATCGAACTGCCTGCGGGAATTTTAATAGCAAAGGTTATTATCTGTACATGCATGTTAATATTTTGTGTTTATTTTGTGACTATAGCTCGCGTTTTACCGGTAAGCTCTGTATGGACTGAGCTATCATATCATTTACGTTCTCGCTATTTGGCAAAATATTTAAAATCTTTGTTTTTAACAAAAGTGATTCGAGTAGGTGTCAGGCATTATCAGTGGCATTATCAGATGCATGGCATCAGTGGCCATGAGACATAAACTTTCACAGTAGAAGCAAATCAATTGCTATGAATACATGGTCGTTCAAGCAGCTAAGGATAATTTACCATTTATATCGTAGCGTTCTAGTCAGAGAAGTGAATTTTATGCATGTGGTTCTAATTCGATAACCAGGGGCTATTGTATATTATGTGTAATTATTTAAACACAAAATCATGTGTAGTTTCACCTGAAGTTGAAGGTGTTCATACATCATTACGCATTGTACATTACATTGACATACTAGGTGGTTCCTCTCTATTTGCGGTCTCAAATTTTTGTTCCTTTATTCTCTACCTTCTTCGTTCTATAGTGGGTCCAAACGCAATGAAATATTTTACGTAGGGGGTATATAAGATGTGGACGAATAATATTATTTTTGATCCTGTAGCTCCTAGTTTAAAATTGTTGAATCCATTTCTCACACTGGTGTACACTGATAATTTACTCTTACATTCTCAAATGTTTTTCACCATTGCAATTGCGTTATTTCCTTTTCTAAATTGTTATAATATATCACGGTGAACGTGTTCTTTCGTTACGTTCATTTTAAACGTTTGTAATAATTGCAATATTCGATCTACAATTTTGAACTTTCGGTTCCATATTGCCTAAAGGTTCCTGTTCACCGTAGTATACATGTTAAATAGATAGGGGATGACCGTGACGATTTCCATTGCTTTATACAAAGATCAGAAAAACTGTATCAGTTCGACTTATGGGACGACTCAATATAAGAAGTCAGAAAATTTGTACATTTTTCAGCTTTATGGTTCTCGAGAAAGGCTCTGCTCTGTTTTTATATCCTGGAAGCTTTAATGCAATTTAACGGGGAAAATATAAAAATGATTTTGCTTCAACAATGTTTCAATGTTGGCTGGGGGCTCCACGCTGTAAAAGTGATCCGTTTCAATAAATTGATTATTTTATTGCTGATGATTATTTTATTTAGTGGTAAACAAATTTTATGCGAGAATGCGTAAGTACATAGAGTGTCTAGGAAAGGAATAATTGAGCATTAACTTTAGCTTCAAAATCCTGTACCCTGTAGCTGTTTTCTAACTCTGACTTCGTATTAAATTTTGAACAGCCTTATTTAACGGCTCTCATGGTGCATTTCTAAAACACCTTGTATGTAAATCCATAAACATTGTATGTCTGATAAGTGGTATTATTCACGAAATTGGCAAGGAACATTTATTCACGATAATAATTCATACTGCTGTGTATCTCGTACACGTATGCAAGTTTAATTGAAATTGTCATTTTCTTACTGTAATACAATTACAGTTTTAAAGTGCTCTGAATCTGTCAAATTATTTTCTTATCGAAAAGTTTCTTGTTCTTCGTAGTTATTACGTCGTATACTTTGGAAATTTTAGCGATCAATACTTAAATTCTGTTCTCTTTAAGCTTAAGTCGCGGCTACTCGTAAATGTTCTAAAATGTTACTTTTAGATTTAAATATAACACTAGTACATCAAGTCTTATCCTTAAGAAAAAACATTTGCCTCTAGAAGGAAATATGCTTTAAATTTGTTAACACCAGCATTTATCACATTTCCATCCATTTGTACTTAATCACATGTTACTAGAGTAAGACCAAAACCTATACCCCAATTATATTATATTATTTATGAACAAGACGGTCTCTCCGTTTTCCTGCTTGGCATTTTTCCCGAATTTTTAAGACCACCAAAGTTAAATCCTTTCACGTCAATCGAAAAGAACAGTACATACTTCAAGGAGATATCTCAAGAAGGGTAATGGCTAGACTTTATTTCTTGAAATTTCACGAAATTTCTTGCAAATAGCAATATAAAATAATATTTTTGCAATTACAATATTGAGGAAAAATTGAAATTCCCATTAGTAGAACGAAAGAAAGCAGTACCGACACATTTTAAGGAGATATTGTACGAAGTGTCACGGTTAAGACTTTACTTCTTCGAATTCTATGACCCGTCTTCTAATAACAATATCGTTACAGTTTTATCAATTTGTCGTATGTGTAGTAAGAACTGGAGAGTACAATAATTATTTAAATGATCGATATGGCTACATACATACATACGTAAGTGTGATATAATTTTCTATTAATTAAACACGTTAAATTATAATAGCGAGCCTGATACAGTTATATTTATTTCCCGGGACAGTCATCGTAGTAAGAGTAATAGAAAATATAACCACAGTTACTGCTTTAACCATTTCTTGCGAGTGTGATCGATGAATCAACCTTGACCCAGTGTCTGACCGTAGCTTATAGGATTACTAACTCCATGAGTCTTCCAGTCATTTCAAGTGTGTCCAGATTTACATAAATATAGCAGAAAAATGTGGCACAAATACATAATAGTTAAACACAGTTTAAGAAAGCAAAATATTATACGTTCGGCCGATAAAATGAAACGGAATAAAAAACATTGCCTTTCAGTTGACTTAAGTTTACTCAATTTTCCAAAAGAAGAACATTAATCCAACGGGAAATTGGTTTATTCAGAACGACGAGCGAATGTTAGACTGCTAATAGTAAATTAATGTAATGCCAATAGCGAGATACTTAGTTCGATTAAAATTGACACTCTTGTAATACATTAATATACTTTCATACACACCTATCCAATATTGCATATATACCCTCTTCTTGGATATATCTTTCACAGCTACAAAACGGCTTACATCGATTAAACGATATCTCTAATATTGTTGGAACTAAACTACTACAAATACACGAATACTGGGACACAACTGTAAACTGAAACTTAAATTGTGCAGCATTAAAACGATGATTGCTAGTATTTACATTTTCTACAGGATTAATGATTATTATTATGATTATCGTTAGTACGCTATACCGCTAAACCGCTGTCGTTTCTTCAAAAAACTCATTTAAATATTATTCACACGTACACGCAAAATGAAGATTTGTTCATTTTCTCCCCCGCATAGAATATTTCCAAACAGTAGCGATTCCGTACGTATTTATAGATCTCCCAATCTAGGAGGTGTCTACACCTGTCTGTAACTTTGTTTGAACCGTTTCTAGAGATAACACAAGCATTGCGTTAGATTCTCTATGCTACCACCCTCGAGTACACGCTCGATCTCTTCTACTTTTTAAGTCTTTGTATTTGTATCCGAGTGATTTTCATACACAAGACTGTCATGCCGAAGCTTTATATGTACTTGTGTGTTCGATATTGTTACGAGTTCAACTAATCTTATTATTTTCCACTGCTGGGCTTATTCAGGACGTGAGGACGAAGGTGAGTCGTTTCGTAGCCGTTCCACGGATTGTTCGCGTTTCTCGGCATTGCTGAAAATTGCACAAGTCCAATTTATGGCTGTCGCGCGACCATATCGTTGGCAGTAATAATTCGTCAGTTTCTATGATATATTCAGGCAGACAGAATTTGCTGTGCTGCTATTGCTGAAAGCTATAAATAGAAATGTGTGGTGAATAGTGGTCTCAATGAAACGACGGATTCGTATAAAGCCACTTAAATTGGTAACGACGTTCCCCCTTTCTATTTTCCTTTTTCCTTGTTGCGGCAAGAAAGTGGAGATTGTATCTGTGTGTAACGATTGTCTGCTTTTACCGCGTTTACGATTAATTGTGTTTTACGTTTCTTGTGTCTTGTGCGTTACGGAGGTCTTAATAACTAGGATAATTGTTTTAATCAAAGTATGTGAATCGCGTCCACTGGCGCTCAAAAGAGCGTTCTTTCATAACTGCAACAAATGCCTGGAAATGTTATTGTAATTATTAATATTGTTCAGAGTCGTCGGATGAGTAATGTTGTAAAAAATCATCAATGAATTTCATTGAATTTGACGAATTTTATTCTGTACCATGTCAAAGTAGGTATACAGGGTGTCCCATTTCGAGCGATCCCCTTGAACATCTCTGTAATTATTCACGTTACCGGAAAATGTTTCCAACTAAAGCTAAGGGGACAAACGACGGCCAACTTAATTTCTTTTTTTGATGGAACGATTGTATTTCTTTATACATTGAACGACGCTCTCGTCCATTGTACAAAATTATTAATCCATTTGTATCGGAGGACTATTAGCTTTGAAGATACCAATAGGTAAATAATTTTGTACAGCGACCAATGTATTACGGAATATACAATTCCATTAAAAGGATAAAATTGACATTTCATAGGTGCTCAGCGTCTCGAGCTATGAAAAAGCTATTGACATGAGATTACGTTCCCCTCGAAACCATTCATATTTTATTCGAAACATTTTCCAGTACTATGAATAATTTCGGGACATTTCAGGGGATCGACTGAAATAGGACACCTTCTATATTCGATGTACAATCCGCGAGATTATCGTCATTTCGTATTAATAATTCGCGTCGCATAACGAAAGGTCGTAAAAAAAAGTTATCTGCCCTAATAATATACTTTTGAGCAACAGTGTTACGCACATCTTCGTTGGTACTTTCCATTGTACCATTGATAAAGCTTGTTTAGCAAAGTAACTGGTTAACATGTTTTTATCCTCGAGTCAACTACGATGAATCAATTTAATTCAAATAATTGAGAACGTTTTTGTCATATCGCAAGATATACTGTTACGTTTTTTAATGCGATCCTTAATGAGAGTGCTGTTCGTTTGTCTGGGATCTTACTGTTTGACGGAATATGCGTTAAGCTAACACGTAGAATTAGCCTTTGCATTAATAGTAGACATTTCAGTGCAATGTTTCCCCACAATTTTCAGAAAAAGCATACAGTTGGGTTTAAGTGTCCCACGGAATCGAACTGCCGCCACGTATGGAGATGCGCCATCGAGCAAATGTTATTTTTCACGTATGTATGTTCTTTTTCAGCTAAGAGCTTTTGATGTATCGGCATGGTCAGTCGTGGCTTTCAGTATTTTGCTATATATTAAATACGTAAAGAGGTGTTACATCGTAGAGTTCCAACCGTACAGGGTGCCCCATTTTAACCGACGCACGCGAATATCGTAGAAATTGTCAGCAATGTTGGAAAATGCTTGAAATAAAACGTAGGGCACATCTGGGGAGAATTGCTACGACTTTTGTACAGCATGCGCAATAATAGGTATCTGTCTGCAGTAGGTACTACTAATGCACGTACGATCAGGTGTAGCATTGCAAATATGTTTCTAGATTTTGACGTCGGGCGATGGCCAAGTAAAATACTCTGTATAAAATTATTTCGTTGCAATTGAAGAGCTTGGCGCATTAAACACTAAGGTATTACCCATTCCCTTCTATATGTACATGAACTATCGCTGAAAACTTGAAGTTATTCTATCATTCTTAATTAGTATTCAATTCTTCTGTATATGTATTATTTGATGTGAAATATTGCTCACAGTTCTAGATGTAAATAAAGAAAATGTTTATTTAAAATTAATTTTTTTTAGTGGAATGCTAGAAAAAATTTTCTTCAGAACAATCATTATTCTCTTGACTACTTTTCCGTGCAATATTGATGAAAAGCAATATTAGCAATCTTACAAGTATCGTAATTCAAATGTTATAAGAAAACTGTTTCAGAAATTTACATTTTTTATTTAAATAAAAACCAGGGTAAGCAGAGATTTTGGAAGTTGTCTGATTCTTGCGCCAGTCAAGTTTGCTTATCAAAAATGTGTAAATAGAACTTCAATAAATACGTGTTTACTAAAAAGTGGACTTTTGCCAAAGTTTTAGCACCAAGGTCTTCGATTTATTCAATTGTTCATAGTTTGCTCTCCGAAGTGATATTTATCATATTAGTTTTAAGCAGATCTAATATTTTTCTCCAACATTTGCCGATGAAAATCTGGAGATACATTTTTAGCAGTCGACTTGTTCCTTTGTGAATTGGCAGTAGTGTAGAAGGATGTTCTTGCGGATACTGTACAGGCGAGGGCACTTTAGACATTCCATGGTCGCCGTTTTTACACACGAATCCATAAATATATATTTTGTATGTAGCATGTAGTTGGTTGAAAAGGGGGAAAAGCAATGACATATGTAAGCGGGGTCACTGGAGATCAGTTTAAAAAATAATGTAGCACGTTTGAACGCATACACGCGCCTCTGAAATTGTGGGATCGCGTGCTTACGCACGTAACGATTAACACGCCATGGAAATTAATGTAATATGTATGACTTAAGTAATCAGCTCGCGGCTAGTGTTGAAATATTAACGCACTAACTGTAGTATTTCAGTATTAATATCACTTCTTTATACGTGGCCGAAGTGCTTAATAACAGAACTGTAACAAATACTCGATGTCGTTGCTTATGTACGTAATATTAATTAAGAAAGGAAAACAGGCAGTTATTTTGTGCATGCTTTGAGATTTAAAGGTCTGTCGCTCATGCATGCACGTATCGCGGACAACATTTATTTGCGTCCGGTAGTATTGAGTCATCTCATAAGTAATGTGTTTTATTTGTTTCGTCGGTACATGTGCACAGTAGGTGAAAATAAAGAATTATCTGTTGCTAATTAAGAACGAGAAGAATTCAGCTTGGCAAATTTTTGTAACAATGTCTTTTGGGTTTTTTAGAATAACAATCCATAGAACGTCCTGTTTTAACTCTTAACCCGTTTGGTACAATCGTTTATAGCTCGGTTTTTAATCCATCTTATACACATTTACACCGCTGCAGCTGCATCGTTCCCTTTATTAAGGGGGGACACTCAATTAGAATCATAAAAAAATCGAAAAATTTTTTCATCTTCATTTACATAAAACGATAGTTTAACCCTTTCGCTCCTAACGGTCACTATAGTCACCCAACGCCTGACGCTCGCTATGTACTAACGGTGACTATAGTCACCCGTGAATTTTCGCATTTTCGCAAGAACCGTAATATTCCATCCACACTTGCGAACTTCTGATACAATATTGTGTGAAGGTTCCTATTTACAGTAGTACACACATTAGATAGATAATGGATGATCGTGTCGAGTTCCATTATTTTAAACTCATCTCTCAGGAAAATCGCATTACTTCTGGGACTTACTCGACGCCTATATTTTCTAAATCTCATCCCGTTTTCCTAATAATTCGCCAAAGTGTTTGACGTTGTACCATTCTATTTGCGATGAACGTATGTGTTTGCTGTCGTAACCCTTCGCCTATTGCCAATTCAGAGTTACAAGTATTTTTGAAATAATAAAGAAATAATTAATGTTTAGTATCTTGCCGAGCGTAAAAAATTAATTGGGGTACAGAGGGTGAAGTATTCAATTTTTACACGCGCTTAAGATTTCTGTGGACAGTGAATTAATTGTGAGATTGTTCTTGGTACTCGGTGGCATGTAATTTAATCTGATTGCAATGGTTTACAGTGTGCACTGCACACGATCGAGCAATGACGCATTCGCCATTCTAAGGGTTTCGCTAGATATGTGTTGGCCGTGCGTTCACGTTGTTTTGCGTTATCAAGCGCTGGTTTTTCTTTAGTTAGTTCTTGCTGGGAGACTTCTTTTTCTAAGCCGCCGCCAGAAGAAAAAGCAAAAGATGTCGAGTCAGATGATCGTTTACGCTGGACTGCCACTTATGTGCTAGTTGGACTTTTATACCGGGTGATCGTATAATTACTGAACTCGAAGTGTACCGTGTTTACCATAATTGCATTACTAAATGACAATGATCTATGAAGATCGTTCCATCCCCGTTTCCACGAGCTGCAATATTACGTGAAAAGCTGTTCGGTCGAGTCGTAAACAATCTTCGTTTCTGGAAACACATAGTAATGTAATTGGTGGAAATTATTTGCGATTTGAACTAATAGAGAGGGTGTCTCACCTGATACAGACATCTTCATTTACGTCACTGTTATCATACGTGACAAAACATGTTTCGAATGAAAGTTCTTCGATTTTGAGGGGAGCATATTCTGGTGTTATTGCTATTTTTTGTTGCTGTACTTTTCATTCTCTATGGAAAAAAAAGGATTACGTATGCAGGTGGAAAAATTATTAATGACACGTAATAAAATATGGATACGTTAATACACGCGAAAGCGTATATTTCTGTACACGTGTACCTGTGCATTAAGAAGTGCGCGGATTGAAACACGGATATATTAACTACACGTTCAAAACTAGGACCCTTAGCAAAGCAGGACAATTAAACTGCGAACCGGTGATAGGAAAGCATTAGGAAAGTCTGGATATAATTTTATTTATTTACTTATGTTTGTAAAAGATGAAAACAGAAGGCAGCTTTTATTTGTTTTTCAATCGTAATCAATGAATTTATAGCTTTAGTGAAAGATATATTCCGACTGCTTTAATAGAAAACGTTACTCAAAGCATTAAAAATGCAAATATAATCTTTTCTCTTATCTATTCAAATATGAAAAATTAAAAGACAAATGAGAGGGAAACTTAGTACACTTATTGTTGTGGGAAGCTATCAGTCTTTACTTTAATCTAAAATTAAGTTATGAAACACTTTTTCGTTTACAAAAACATATGCAGCTCACATTTGTACTAAAAACGATAAAATTACATTTCGCGGTTAACAAAAATTACCATATTCACGATTCTAGCATAAGCGGACGGTATTATAGTTGTGCTGTTGGTGTGTTTCGTTTCTCACGTGACTAATTGAAGAAACGGCGACTAACGTTCTTATGCTACATTGGATTTTTAAATTGACACATTACTGCATCGCGTTCATGTATATCTTGCAGTATCACTTGTCCCGTGGCGGTAAAGTAAACAGCGTACAGACGTGTCTTAATTATACTCAATGAATCAAGGCAACGCGCCGTCATTCTTGGTGTAGTTTGCTTTGAATGCATTCGTCTAGTAAGCAGGAGGCTTTGAAACTTCTGCTACTGATGAGTGCAGATAGCAATACAGAACTTTACTTGAACCGTTGGATTCACATTGTGCGTTTACTTGAGTAAGGTGTTGGAAGTGTTCGTACGATGCAAGAATAGAAATTGCGGTGCACGTTCTATGGATATTTCTTTAATTGTGTTTTCATTTCTTCCTTACAACTTTTGCATATCAAAAAATTGGACAAAGTTTCTATTGCAAGTCGGTTAGAGGAATGATGGACATCCGAGTAAGCGTTGGGTGGGATAGTTAACTACAAGTTCTTTTACTAATAATGAGTTTTTATGTTTAAAATCGTATACTGTTGGATAGCGAGAATAATTTGCGCTCAAATATAAACCATGCGCATCTGCAGTGAAGTAAAGATCTTATGAATAGGAAGAATGAAGAATAAGGATACACTTTTACAACGGAAGCATAGGTTCGTAGGGTGCAAAGTGTAAATGGAATCAAATTCTTGCTTCCAGCAATAATGTACATTTTAATATAGTGTTTAAACAGTAAATGTCAGGTCTTCTCTTTTCGTTACTAATAGTTTTAGACGAGAACCTAATTTCCAAACGAAACACACATAGATATAATAGCAGAATAAAAAGGGAGAAAATTAACTAGAAAACACAAATGACAAAACTATTATACTGAGTTTGTAAATATAAGCCACGGAAAGTGAATCGTGAAAAATCGATATTTCGTTCAGAATTAATATGCAAGATTGTTACAAATAATTGCACACTTAATTTAAATATTAATCGAGCACACAAATGAGAAATATGATGTCTGTGGTCGGGCAAAGGGAGCAGCTAGTCATAAGTGAATTACTAATAAGGATTTTATTGTCATTAGGTTACCTAGGGCGTCGGATGCACCGGTTATAAGTGGTGGATCCATTTTCTCCTGGGGTACAAAGTTCAAGTATACTGGTAGAACAGAAAAAGAAATTTTAGAAGAATCGGGCCCACTTCGGAAAGAAGAACCACCTATACAGCGATGCCAAACTACGTGTGTTCGAAGAAAAGCTAGCAGTGTGCCGGCCACGCCAAGTACCCCTAGTCAAGATCTCGTTGAAATAAGTTAGTACTGTTTCTTTCCACTGTCAGTGGTATCAACGTACGCAAAGGGGATTGTTGTGTAAAAGTAATTCCTCGGTAGAAATCGGAAGCAATAATTGAAGGCAATAATATGAGTCTTCTCGCATATTATAATAATATTTTTTGATTTGAAGCTCAATAATGTTTTTAACACTAGGTTTACGGAACGCGTCAATTTGGCGCATTTCAGAATTCGGTAGACAGAAATTAATGAAGGTCCGTTAATATTATAGAATTATTTCAATTATATTTCATTTCTAAATTAGGTGAATTAATTTTTTAAAGAAAACGTGCACTTTTATTGGCAATTGTTAATCTGAGGGAAGTCAGTAAAAATAAGTGTTCAAACTTGTCCGTAAACCTAGTGTTAAATTTGAATAACTGTACAGTCGGAACAGATAAATGAATCCTTTTTGCATTGTACGTAGAGTAGGCAAATATTTATCCATTTATGCAATGACATGATGCAAGCTGGTTAACACCATTAAACAAAATTTTTAGTTTCCAAAATATTGAATCTCTTGTTGGCCAGTAATCGAAATTAATATTATACGAATCAGCAGTCATTTTTCGTTGTTAAACTATTATTTAACTTGGATGGTTTCACCACTTTTCTGGCTGGTGCCAGAATTTAGTCCCATACCCCACAATTCCAATAGTCATCAGTGGTAGCCGACTTTAAACTCACAATAAAAAAAAAGTGAGAAGGTGAACTCTTGGTGATTTCTTCAACATACTTAGGTTTTCATTTTGTTTCGAATTCACAGGATATTCCAGTTTGCCACGCAGTTGTCACAGTGCAGGCTTAGATGGTGCTGGAATGGCAGAGGGTAGTACGGGCGTTCCGTTCAGTTCGCCCTACTGTCCAGACAATACTTTGCCACTTCTGGAAACCGTATCGGAGGACCAAGAAATCCATGGGAGGAGGAACAACGGTTAGTCACGTTGAAATTTTTAATGAATGGCGATTTCCCATTTTTTTTCTTAGCGTTTACGATTTACAATTTCGATTTCTATGCTGATTCGAGACGCATGGCTTACGCGCAACCAATACTAATATTCGTGCGGGTTTAAACAATAATTTTCTTTCGGCTTATCTTACCATGCAGCTGTAGAGAATGCATGGGGGCAAATTTGAATCGTTAATTGAGATGACTTTAATTGTCCGCGATTATTAATAATACAGGGGAGTCGCGTATTTTCGAGCATCCAAAATTATTTGCAATTCGTTTGTTACAGTGCGAAACTGTTTCAAACAAAAGAATTAACTAGACTAATTGTGAAGGATTTGTGGCTTTTAAAAATCTGTGAGAGCCTGATACCAAGAATTAAAGAAAAAAAGGCATATGGTATCGAGGGGAGCGTACAGAGCACATATTTAGAATTATCTATTTTTTTAATTATTTAATTATCATTCGAAAAAATTTGGCATATAGCAAACGGATTATTAAAAAAGACATAATTCTAAATGAAACTAAATATTTTGTTTCTTTCTTGCTGATTCCGATTGATAATGTGGATCATTCAAGTTCATTTTATATTAATGTACATGAAAAACCACACTCATACGGAAGAGGGCACTTGTAAATACATTACCCATGCGTCACGATTGAATGCACTTATACACGCATGTGTAAATAAGTGCAAGCGATGCGTTTCAGATTGAAAAGTTATATTCCTGTAAAGGTATTATCATAATAGCTTGTAATCATTGCGCAAAGCAGGCTCGGTAAACTGGTGTATTGTGAACAAAGAGAATAATTAGTGTCTTCTGAAGCGATTTCTCTGTGCCTGTGATTACAAGCTGTGTATGATGGCATGTAAATGACTGTTTTTTAAATAATACTTTCAATTACAAGTATTGCATGAGTGTTCTTGTTCCTGGATAAAAGGCTCGACTATTCTATGCGTGGTTCATTATGCTTTTTTATAAATAATTTAATAACAGGGGGATTAACACAGCAACCAGTGCTCCAAACATATAAAGATATAAAGTATCTCAGTAGGTATCGCGTCAAAGAAATAATTTACGTACGAGTTTTACAGACTTAATATCCTTATGAAAATATATTGCACGTCATACTAAATCTTTTTCATTAGTTTCTGTTAATCTTTACACATTTATTTATACTATTGTTTGTATTGTCTAGAATTAATCAGTAGTAAAAAGTAATAAAAGCGCCCTAAAAATTACTTTCGAAGACTTCCACGCAGTTAAGAACACAGATTTTTTTTAAACTGAAGGTACCAGGAACATTGCTTTGCGCTGGTAAGAGTTGAATTCCATGGATCTTTAATTAGTAAACATTATTTTGCATGAAACTATAGGCGCCGGAAATGAATTAGAAGTTCAACCATTTCATCTGCAGCAACCTAATATCATCATACTCCATGGCAATAATTTGTACGATCTAGCTACAGAAATATAGAATAATTTTTTCCAGCGACTGACATTGTTGCTTACATTTCCATTCGAATGATTTCGCTTCAATTTCATTTGCGTTTCGAAAGAGCCTTGCATCGAAAATAATTGTACTGCAGCTTAGAAATTTAACGACGGCGTCAAGGACACTCAGCAATACTATAATAGTATGTATGTACTACAACGTTATATTAAAGAAATACATTGTTATAATTTTCGGTTCTCTTTGCTACAGACGCTTGCATATCTCCACATCAAGTCTAATTTATTATAAGAACTTCAGTTACATTTTTAGTTTCACCAAAAGCTATTTATGCGATTGCAACATTAAACGGCATTGTCAGGACTTACAACAATATTCAAAACGAATATCTTTTAATCTCATCTCGACGGTATAACACTTTAGTTAAAGGACCCTCAATGATTTTCAATTACAAGTCTGTAAATAATACCCAACACTGCACAAAACGATTACCTTCCTAAAGAAAAAAACAAATAAAAGCACAGAGCTCCTACTAAAAAGTAAATTTCTTACATCTCCGGAATATTTCTTGCCCCTTAATTTTGATAGGGCACTCACCAATACAATATTATTACCAATCATTAACGAACGATCAAATGATTCCTCTGAAAAGATCGGGCGAGAATAATTGGTGGTTCGACGATTAATCGTTTACACACTATTTATAAAAACAAGAAAAAAAAGAACAAATCATTTGGTAAACGCCGCTTCCTTGGCTTTTTAGATCGTTGATTTGTCTTTTCCTTTTCTTTCTGTTCGTTTAGCAGTAGACGAAAAAGATACGCATGTGAGAGCCACCCACTACACCACCACAACCACCACCACTACCACCACCACTTCCAACACCACCACAAATCGTACGAAAGTTAGAATGAAATATCCCAAGAGCACGCTGAACCGACCGCAACCGTTGTACAGTCAAAAAATAGTGATAGGCTCGGAGGAGTTAGTCGGCCGTGACATCGATAACGTCGTCAGGCAACGTATAAACGCCCTTGAAAAAAGCCCGAAGGTGGTCAGGTCGACCGCCCTGATAATAAAGAGTTCGAAAGCGCCAGCGAGGTCAGTGAACGTTGGCAAAGAAATCGCGAACGAGATGTACGTATTCCCGACGGCCGATTCCGGGACGATCATCACGACAGTGATAGACGGCCCGTTCGTTTCTAACACCGGTAAGACGATCTTGCGCAGGTCCAACGAGCAGGTAAGCATGCTCGTTCGCCAGGAGAATGAGATATCGTGCCGCGACACCACGACCAAGACGAAAACTGCGAACGGTTGCGTTACAACGGCAACAAGTGGCGTCGAGCACGTTAGAAACGGAGTTGAGGCCACGATACGGCGGGAAAGGACAGGTAAATTAGGCGACGGCTTCTCCTTCATTCATAAACAACACATACGCAAAACAGACATTCTCATTTCTAACGCTCCCAGGCCGTTTCTTATCGTTTAATCGTCCAGGTGATGAATACGTTCATCCTTCCGCACTTACGCCGCGGCGCGCCGCAGGTTGTTTCAAACGGTTTTGTTAAGATGTTAGAAGAAATAAGGGACTGGTTGTCTATTAGTTTCATGGCTTCGCAGAGTTATGGGTTAATGAGTTAATAATTGTCATTACTGTCGGTTATTAGTCGCATGATTTTGCGAAGATTTGAGTTAAAACAGGCGTTCAACCGTTCGTCTGCAATAGTATAATCTTCTGGACGTCGGAACAATGATTGACTGAGCCTCTTAAATATTCCTGGCGTGGGTATTACTTTGGTATAATATGAAAATAATTGCGAGGGCAATAGTTGTAATAATATTACAATAACTAGAAGCAGAAGGGTCATAGTATCATTAAAGGAAAACAAATTTTTTCATTTCTTATAATTCCTTAACAAATAAACTTTCGCCATGTGCTTCGTCACGTTCACACGCTGTACCCACTCGGTACCAACCGTTTGAAACATCTTGCATATTAATAGCTACAGTACTATCTGAATAAGTCGTCACGAACAAGATCCATTTGTGATCTCTTAACTGGAGTGATGTATCTATCACTATATAGATCTAGCCTGTTACTATTATCTGAACAATTAATCTTTTAAATCACATATTTGTTTGTCGAATTGCTTTGAACGAACTAAACTTTGAACAGGGAGGTGCTGCACGTGATTTGTTGGTGTTCCAGCCAACTCAATATGTTTTGTTATACACATTGAAGCAATGAAGGGATTTGTGATTCAATGCTTTTTATTTAACACTCTCCGCAAGGGACTCTGCATAGATCTCCAAATCACTGCAAAACTTTCCTCCAATTGCGAATGATCAGTTTCAAGTGTTATTTCAAGTTCTTTGCCAGTTGGCTGTAGACTATGATCACATGATGAGGGATAATTAATATTACAAATGTCTGGTATATCAACTGTCTCGATTCTATTTTATGAACCCTGTGTGCAGCAGATAATAGTTTTCTTCGTGGTGCGCACATTTATCCCTCACGGCTCAAAGATTCTGGATATTCATGAGGTTTCTTGCATGGGTTCTGAGCAGAGTCAGGATGAATCCTAGACGCGCATTCCATGTGCAAATTGTCGTACTTTCGCCACTCATTCCGTAGGGTGAATGCTTAAGAGAATGCGCATCATTAGGGGGCATCATTTGGGCTAGATCTTTTCGACTCCTGCTTTTTCTTAACACCCTCTGTATATTATGTATATTACGGCTTATTAAAATTTATGGCAAAAGTGAGACTGTAATTATTACAATTGTAATTATTACACAGTTCATCTGTTTTGTTGTTATAGACAAATAGCAAGTTACTTCGGAACTTTATACAAGAATTCGTCGATAGATTATCCTAGTCTGGAATATTGCTATTGTTCATTCTATGTACATCCATAAAAACGTGATAACTTGTTCAGGTAGTACTGTGTATACGTAGTGGACACATACGTGGACAATGTGTCATAATATGTTTCACTACATCCAGACGTTCCGATTTACATTTCAATCTTCTTTTTGAATCGAATGCGTAAGATCAGCATGAATTTTCGCATATCTTAAGTAAAAAGGCATGAAGCTTTTTATGAGCTATTTTGTTCTATTACACGCGTAGATTCAGGCAAACGCTCACGTAGAGGTGGGTAAGCATCCTGTTATAAAACCGTATCTTATAAATTATTTAAATGGTTATAGCAATTTTATTATATGTATACAGTCAGTAATACTTTATTAATCCCCAGTATTGTTTTACATCGAGCAGTAAACAAATTCTGAAAGTATGATAATTTAGTCTTTCTCGGAGACCTGTGCTCTTCTAAAAACTCTAAAGTTATTTAAATTTTTAATAACGATACCACTTTCGCATTTAATTTAGTAGGTAATAGAACACATTTTTATGCGAAATTGATTTTCTTATGTTTGAAAGAGGAAAGTGAACAATATAAATTAAAAAGATTAAGATTTTGGTGTCTTATTTACATTTCCATTTGTATGGATTAAAAAAGCAGTGCCAATACATATCGATAATATTTATAATTTTAAAGAAAGCACCCTTCTTAACATTTTCGATTATGTGATAAAAGGAAAGATATTAACAGAAAATCAGCATTGAGTAGGCAAGACAGTAAAAATGACAAACATTCTGGTAAGCTGTGCACGTAAATTATTTACATAATTATATTCTGTTAATCTTATATACGAGCTTAACAAAATACATACATATGACATGACAGGAAATTATGTACATAGTGGCAGCACGGAGCGGTGACAAGTTGTCAGACATGAAACTGGAAGGGGAATATTTATTTAGAATTTATTTCAAATATATTTTTCTTTGATTTTATTTCCCAGTTTTTAGAATGCAAAGCGACAAACAGGTTCAATTATTCCTTTTTTAAATTCACGTTATTACGAATAAAATTTTCTTTTGATATATAATGTATTATATGATATACATATAATACATTAGTTGTTTAGCGCGCAGGGATAATATTTCTCACATGTTTGTTATTCTGTGTCCTTTGCACTTGGTTTAATGTAATTGTTAGTCTCGCCGCACACAATCGCAAACTACAAAACCGTAATCTATTTAAGCGACTATAAAATTGAAAGAGTCAAACATCTTTGTTCCGTAATTCCTAAAATTAATTCATTACCTTAAAATTGAACGGTGTTGCCTGAAAATCTTGTTTGCAAAAACTGCATCATAAAATAACTGATATGAACCCACAACGGATAACGTGTACGTAATGCTTTTAAATTTATTTCCATTCATCATTAAATGAACACTGGCCAAGTAACGAACAAGCTATCGAGATTTATATATAAAATTTGTATTTACTGGCGGAGTCATTCGTGCTAATATAATCATTATTAATAACATTCGCGTATGCTGTATTCGGTTTCGCAAAGTAATTAACTTCGATGCTATCGGGACATTTTTGTTACAGTAGGCCAGAACGAAGGCGAAGTTAACGACTACTACTTTAGGGATTCCTTTGATCATTCCTCGTCAGAAAGTCAGCTACTGGATGCGTCCGGCAAACCGCTCAGTCGTTCAGTGACCCCAGTGCCGAAAATGCAAAAACTTCAGAATTCAAAAGTTTGCCTTCAACAGCAACAGCAGCAGCACCACCACCACCACCAGCAACAGCAGCAGCAGTACCAGCAGCAACGGCAACCTAGTCGGCGTCAAAATACTAAACCTAGGCACAAAAGTCTTCGAATAACGAGGCTTTTCATTCCAGCTTTCATGCTTACGATCACCGTTTTGGTTATTATGATTGTTCTGATATTCGAGACAGATACGACACTTTTCAATAGCTTGCGCAAGACGCCAGAAGTGGTGGCCTTAAGGAACCAATATTATGTCCCAATCAAGGAGTTCTTGAGGACAAAGCTCGGCCTATTTTGATGCGATCTGATGATGACCGAGACGAGGTCTCTCTTCGTCGTCAAGTACACGTATCTCCCTTTAGTGCCAAGTTGCGAAGATGCCCTTGCCAAGGCCGAGGTGCGATAATGTATGAACATGTTCTCTGTCATGTGTCCTTTCTCCTTTTCTTTTCTTTTTCTTTTCTCATATGAGCATACCTGCAGACATACAAAATGATGATCTGTTTTTTTTTGTTACTTTCTGTTGTTTATGCCCGACTCTTCGTCGATACCGATGAATCTCTGAGAAGTGTCCGCTGCGATACGGAATATGTACCTTTTTAAATGAAGACCTATATTTAAATATTAATAACTTAATATATTTACTCTGTTGATGGCAAAGAGATTTGTACAAAATATATTTACAGTGAAGGTTTTCGTGTTTACTAAGTTACCTGTAACTTTACAATGCGTTAGGAAACTTTGTTATGGTATCTTTATCGAATTTATTTCATAAATTCGGATCAAAGACAATTTATACATATTATTATTATTATCATTAGCTAAAATATGTCGCAGATCGGGAAAGTCATATTTGTATTGAAATACGAAGGGTAGATTGTATGCAAGTATGTACGTTTTGAACTTACAATTAGTACTAGATCATGGGCAAAAGTATCAAGTAGCGCGTTGCACAATATAATTTTACACTTCATGTAGGATCAGATGATATTACTTATACTTTGACTTTAAATTGAGAAAATAGCATGTATCCAAATTACTGTATTTTCTAATGGATGCTATTGTACTTCGTTCGAATTTCAATGTCCATCCTTCAAACGATTGTTTTGTTATCAACTATTACTAGTTCGTTTCCTCGATAGTTAGTGTCCTCCGTACGTTAATAAAGTAAACTTCCAAGTAGCCGTGATAATTTTATCCTCTTTCATTAAGGTGTGAAGAAAAAACGATATCCATATTAACTGATACATAAGTTTGAATTAAAAGTACGTACAATTGGCCGCGTCTTAAATCGTAAATTTCTATTATATCATATTAGAAAATGCAGTGATCGACTGGCTACTATACATAACGTTCAAATCCAGTACTTAACCGTTCAGTTTCAATGGGCATACACATTAGAGTTCATCGTGCGCAATCATGTGAAAAATGCAGAATAGAAAAAAGTACGTCTCTCGTTTGTAAAACAAGTAAACAGGGCTAAGGAAAACCATAAGCGTAAAGTTTACTTTTGTACTTTTCATTTCCGTAACGTATTTGACAAACTTTTATACGGTAATTTAATAGGACTTGTAAGGTAGAAACCGGCGACATAAGATACAATCAGATAATATACATATAAACAAATGTTTCTTATACTTTTATTCTAATGTTACCGATATTTTCCTACGCTGTACGTACGTATAAGGAAAACTGCATGCTTCCTGACCTATTGTATCGGCATGCAACGGACAGGTACTTACCTATATACCAAAAAAAGCCATTGGATAACAAAAACATTCGGTTTCTATCAGTTCTTCTTAACTCTGATTTCTCGATTTTGCCGCATCATACGCAAGTAGCATTCGACGTACATGTACAACGCGATAAATCGTCTAACATTAACATGTATATTATTTTCGTTTTTGGTGATACTAGCAATTATATGTATATAACCAAGCAATGTTTATATCCAGCGAATTAGTAAGGGAGGGATGATATCTCCTGTTACGTTACGTGATATGTGATTTTGAAATTGCTGATACAATTACTGATATTATTTAGACCGACCTACATATTTGTAAAACAGCAACAACAGTAGAACTGCAAATTGCTGCAGTGCATCGAGCATTTTAATAAGTTGCGTCTGCTAGATTAGAATGTGTATTGTAGCAAGAATATGATTCGTTCCGTAGTGATTACCACGAGGACTGGTTTCGTTATGCCTGTTGCCCAGCGCATGACGTGGGAACGCGTTTAAATCGGAAGGAAAATCTTGACCTGCAGTGAATTCGTAAGATTACGCGCGTCCATATTTCTTTGCATAAATGAACGAGGACAGATTGATTTTCAAGTAGAAGCATTGAACCCTGCCGATCCCAGTTTATTGCAAACGCTTGCAAACGTGTGAAATAGTTTGTTGTGTGAGTAAAAACGAACTAGTGACTCTGAATTTACATATTGATTGCACTAAAGGAGTGGAGCCGCGAAATATTTTGGTAATTTATTAGAACCAACGAGATTAATATAATAGTATAAAGGTAGAG
This sequence comes from Nomada ferruginata, assembly GCA_963583965.1. NCBI lineage: Eukaryota > Metazoa > Arthropoda > Insecta > Hymenoptera > Apidae > Nomada > Nomada ferruginata. The sequence goes on from OY757216.1 coordinate 18,235,717, forward strand.
TATGCGACTTTATAGTTATACAGGTGTATTATAGTGGGTTATATTGGAAATTCGTGCGAAGGGCTGAAAATAATTGAAAATTTACGTAAAATTATTAGTGTCTAGTTATTTAGTGTCTCAATTGTCTAGCGTCTTGACGTTAATATCAATAGCTACATACATAATACAATTGTTTCTTATGAGAAAGCCTGCGAGCGTTGAAAAACTGACGCGAGTACATACGAGCCCATACAAATGAATATCGATTGCTCGTATGAAATACATTTTTAATTATTTGCTATCAGATCGTAAATCGAGGGTGTGCTCTGTAGAAAAAAAATTAACACATGAAACTATATTTTATTTTACAACCGACCGATCGATTGTTCCAAAAATTCTATCCTAAAAGACTTAACGCGTTCTTTACGTTATTACAACATTTACGTGATCCGGGGGAAAGATTTTCCTTCCCAATCGTACGTTCACGTCACCAAAGCCAGCAAAGTAATTAGAACTTAATGTCACGCGATTTGTCCTTGGTACAATTTGTAAAATCTACTCCCGGTGTAAAAGATGTTGGCTCGCTTCCAAGGATTGTGCAATGGATCATTAATAAGATTGCCCAAACAGAGTAATCTATTTTGGATTCGAATACGAATAAAAATGGGATTAAATCTGCTTTTATAACGAATGTCTGTGAATTAAGTATTTCTGAATGTGATGGAGCGAAGAGAAAAAAAACGGTATGCATACATATACGGTTCTCTGTGTTAGATCTCCGGTTTGTCGTTACAATGATACACCGTTGGATAATTTTCCATTCCTTACTTTTTAACGCTAGGTTTACGGACAAGTTTGAGCACTTATTTTTACCGATTACCCTCGGCTTAACGATTGCCAATAATAATACGCGTTTTCTTTAAAAACTTAGTTCGCCTAATTTCGAAATGAAATATAATTAATTTAGTTATACAATATTAACGGATCTGCCTTAATCTTTGTCTTTCGAATTCTGAAATGCGTCAAATTCACGCGTTCCGTAAAGCTAGTGTTAACATTTATAGTACCTGTGCCAGTTGATCGTGTTGTTGAAAGTTGTACAATTACACAATTACTTAATGATCTCAATTTAGGATGTTCATTTTCACACAACTATTTCGCCTAGGCGCATAATCGTTGCATACATAGATCGCGAGGACTACAATGTTCTGCTGGCGTTTCGAGTAAAGAAAAGTAAACGATTTAAAAGAACACACGCAAAGAATGGGAAATCTGGCGTTTGACTAATGCCGAAGACAAATCACGCGATGAAAGCTAAAATACTTAAGAAATCGCTGTTTATTCTCCGATTAATATTTAACGCGCTTGTTATCGCGTATTAAGAAAGTACCTACTTGATAAGTGCGTTTCAGCAATTGGTTTGGAGAAGGCGAGGAGAACTAGCAAGCAATGCGACTGTCGTCAAAATTAGGTTTTCGATAAAAGAATTTTAATCGGATTTCAATCGTTAAAGCATTCAAATTCTCTTATCATACCCCGGTTCCGGACGAGATAAACAGAGCATCCTGTTGTATCGGGCACGGGATTTATACATTCGTCGTCGTTTTACTGGTGTGGCTAATCAATTTTTGGTACGTACGTACGTAATGATGTGCATGCCGATTATCAATTCCCAAACTTCTACTGACACAACGGCAATTGAAATTGTTTCAGGGTAGCGCGAGTGACATATAGCTACTCGCTGTTTCAGTGAAAAGAAAACAGAAAGGGACGACACGATTTCGTCGTTCTCCAAGCAAATAAAACATATAGGTACATACACGTGCACACACATTAAAATATATCACACGCCTGCAAGAAATCGCTTACAGGTATTTTGTTACGTTGCTGTCGACATTCCCATTGTAAAAACGAAAACGTGTAAATGAAAATTATACTCGCCTCCTAAGAGCACGCACACAGCACATGATGAAATTATACTATTGCGTATGGTAATTAAATACATTGCTAGTAGAAAATGCCGCGGGAAGCGATGAACTTATCGGTATAAAAGTTACAACATTCTAAGGAATCGCTTGAAAGTTTACATTAGTCTCGTTTCGAACTGCAAAGCGGACAGGTAAGAACTTGATCGTTCGACATCGAAACACCTGGTACATATTACGAAAACTTGATGAATTTTGTTGCTAGAAGAGAAATAATTGGATAAACGATTCGAATAAAGCTCGTCGAGTAGAATTCATTAATCACGTGTTTAGCTTTCTTCATTGTTTCATTGAGGGACCTAAACGTGATGTAGCTCATTAAATATCGGTAGGAATTGCATTATTATTAGGAATTAGCGTGTCACGGCATTTATGCTTTACTTTACCTTATTGTTAGTATCGTCCAATACTTTTTACATAAGACTGTTTGGTATGATTGTGTTCACTAACGTAAAGATCGCTGATAAACATTAACTGAGATATCGAAGACCAACAAGTATTAGAACTTAGAGTAATTTGTTTGAATATTAAATTGAGAAGATTCATGAACGCTTAACGTTAACAGCTGACATATTGTCGCGTTGACGAGTAATTATCGCAATGCAACGTTCGGGGCCTTTTTAGACGAGATTCTGTAGATTTTAAATGACACTTTTATTGGAAGGTTCTCAGTAAGTTGTACTTTAATACAATTTTTATTTCTGTTCCCGATGTATTATTATGAAATGTCGTCGGAACTGCGTAGTCTATTGAACAATCTATACGTATAATCCTTGTTTTTTAAATGATTCTTAAATTTTTCTTTTTTGTGAAAGTTTCATTCATTATCTTTATATTATTTATTTCTCTAAATATAATTGTTTATATATTTAAACTTATACCGTGGATTTGTTTCTCGTTTGCTAGCGTCCCCGTCAATCACAATCAGGTATTTTAATCTGCAAATATTCTGTGAGACTAAAATTTAGACAAAGTGCGTCTGCTCGTACTGTTCCTTTTTAATTTCCTAATCAAATTGTGTTTAGATGAAGTACCTGTTGGATCTTGTTCAGATAAGGGAACAAAAAAAAATGCAACTTACCTTTCAAAGACCTTGAAACCTGAGCAATCTTGAAGTAAACCCTTCAATTTCTGCAATGTAAGCAGCTACATGTACATAATTTTTTAGATCCGTTTAATATGAATCATTTTTAGAATCTTATAGATGAAAATGTTTAATAGTGTTCCTTTATCGATGGTACCAAGGTGTTATCATCCACTATTTTCGATGATAACATTGTGAACAAATTTATTTATTATAGTAATCACTGCCATTTTCTTGGACGTTTCTCTAATTCTTCGTTAAGTTGAATGTGTCAGGTGCTTGGTGATTGATTCTTCGTTTACGATAATGTGATTTTATCGTGGTTGTCAATTAAATCATTGCGTGGCAATGCTGGGCATTATATGGCCGAATTGTTAGCAAAGCTTATGTTAAGACTGCACTGCAAACGAAAATCAATGTTTCTACTAAGCTAAAATTTCTAACATTGTAGAAGAAGCGAATTGAAAAAGTTCTGCAAAAATGGTGATAATTACTTTCACGACTGAATTATGTTCCAGCGCGTCGATAATAAACCACGAAAGTGATTAAAAAACAATGGATTACTGATTGGTACATCTAATAAATTAATGGTGCTCGGTCCTTTCTTCTTCTTTCTCAACTAACAGGTTTCGTCAAATTTTTACGACTCCCCACTACCTAGCTAGTTATTTCGTAGTCTTTGTTCTCCGTCCCCTTTGTCGAATCTTTTTTGTGAACTGTTCGAAATAATAAAAACCCAAAATAAAAGATCAGAGAATCTATCGTGAGTAATAATAATTACGAAAATAATAATTTTAATACACTTCTGTTCCAATTTAGCAATTCAATATTTATTATAATTCTGTTGCAAAAATGTCGCTGATCTGAATTCAATGAACCGAATGAATTAAAATAAAACTACGGTTTCAATGGAATAGATATTTTAATATTGATCTCGTCTGGAAAGGCTTTGATAACTGGCTTCGTATGGCCTATGGTATGTCATTGTGAAAATGATAAGATGAGGATTGATATTCACTCAGATAGGCATAGACATTCGATGAAATGTGTCAGTAGGGAGTAATGCCCATACAAAAAAGTATTTTACCATTGAAGGTACATAATGGAGAAATAAGCATGTAATATATTATATAATAAGCATCGCTAATAAGCTAATCAGTTTGTATTAATTGTTACAAAGATATTAGGCAATTTTGAATGGTCAACGAAAAGCAATTATTTCATAGTTCAATGTAGATAATAAGCGGATTTAATGAGTGGGAGGATAAGTGTGAAGTCTTCAGAAAAAAATTAAAAGAAACAACAAAAAAAAATTGGCGTAATGTGACATCGTGTAATTTTAGGAAAATTTTAAATTGCTTTCGTATTTGAAAATAATTGCATATCAAAGATCTTCGATTCACAAAATCGTTTCGATTTTTCATTGTTACTCATTATTCCTGTTACTAACAAAACGTTACTGAACAAATATAATTTATCGTATTCGATAGCAATTTAATATTTAATCATAGCTCTACAATCAGCAAAAGTTGAACAAATCTACATGTTTATTGTTGTGTACATTTTTGTTAATCAGTCAATCGTTTACTAATTACAATTCTTTTAACTCCGTTGAACACAGATTTGAAACGAAAAATAAGAATGAATATATGCCAAAAATAAAGTTACCAATATGAAATGGATAAAAATCATTTTCTTTGCAATTTTTTCCCTGCGGCTCAAAGTTTTCTAACGATCGAACGATTATATTTATGTTACAGAATTAATTTTCATTTGAATCCACCTTTTTTAATTATCTATCACTGTAAATTGTACCCAGAGCACGACAACGCCCACGATGCATTGAAAATTGATCGATTTATCTTACATTGGAATGACTCACTTGCGAACGTGCATCTGTGTAATTTATTAAGCTGTATTATACATATATTCCAATCCAGAAAACAAGAAACAATATAATAATAAATTCATTCATCGCACAGTATTATTGACAAATGTGGGCTTTTGTGATGAGAAGGTCTTTGTAAGTTTCCTCTTAATCCTAGTGATTGTAAAAAGAATATGCATAATTTCGAAAGATGAATGAAAATGACAGAATTCACAAATGTGACAAGGAACAGCAGTAAAACGAAACAAATGACAATTACCGATCGATTATTTTTAGCAGAGGTTGTTTCGTAAAATTCTTCGTTTATAGACAACATAATTGTGCTGTTAAAAATAGTTTGCACCACAGAAATTTACTTTGCTCCATTTATAAATGATATTTATCTTACAGATATTCGACAGCTTGCAGTTTCATCGCACCTTCATTTGCTGGTACACTTTTCATTCTAGTCGATCGCGCAGAAAATTATACAAATTCAGTAATAATTACGTTTACGAATTGGCCAATGCTTTTATAAAATTTTGAATATACAACAAATTATAACGAAATTTATACTCCACGCTGTCTTGCGAAGATGATCGAACCATTTAATAATTATTCGTACACAGTACTATCCACCGTACTATCCACTGTACAAAAGTTTCTCGAAGCACAGTAGAAAGGAGTTTCGTATGTATTAACGTAGGAATTTAATCGTTGCTCAGAGTTCAAAAGAATTCACAATCGTAACATTTCTCTTCGCTGCAGTGATTGGTTTTCTCGAACCGCGCATAGCTTGTTCTTTGCTTTAGGTGTGCGAACAACGGGGAAGAAAACGAAACAGGTGCACGCCGAAAAGTAACAATTCGAAACGAAAATTGATCTTGTAGTTGTCCTTGCGTTTTAGTCTCGCCCACTTTCCTAAAAGTGCCTACGCTGTCCCGACCTCCGTTAACCCTTGAAGGGTTGAATGAAATCACGAATGAAATTTTACCCCCAAAACAAATTGTCCTTTCGCGATTAGTCAGAGCCTTCCACTTCTGGACCGCTACCACCAATTTGCTTTCTTCTCGCACCTGTATTTTCAAGTTTTACTGATGGAATTCTGAAATGAAGGAAACGGTAACCTGGGGTGAAATTTCACCGACGAATAGCGTTAACGTGATTGCTCCGACGATAAGCTTTTCAGGGTTAAACGCCGCGTCTCGCCAAGGTTTCGGCAGATTCCACTGTCCCTCTGAATTTATTCGACATCCGCCCTTAAGCTAAACGAATCGGGGCAACTCGAAAACGGAAACATACATTATTACACTAGCGCGCACGCGATGTACAGCTCTTAAAAATGCTGATATTTTATCGAGCGACGAGTGTAACGTCCTTCCAACGCAAGAACATTCAACTCGTTGCGAAAAATTCTTTGTTCTGTATTATAGGGAACATCGTGAATTTATTCGACGAAGATCGCAGACACGTTTGACTGCACGACCGATTCTGAGAAATTAGAATGGCATCGGTGCGAACTGTTCAATCGATCGATTAAGGACGATACACGCGGATCTAAACGGAAATTATGTATGAAGGAACAAATGTCAATTGCAATTGTATAACATAAATTTAGGTATAAAAATGTAAGAAGAGCCTCGAGGACATTCGACGCGACAGTTGCGCCGATCGCAGGGCCAAAGCGGTTTACTTCACTTTTCATTTCTCCTTAAATTTTACTGACAAACTGATCGTCGCGCTTAATTCTCTATGTTTAAGAGACAAAAATCAACAGCAACGGATGACAAAACTTTGTGCGACAGCTGATTAATCTGACACTGTGCTGTACCATTAAATTTGATGTACACGAATGCGATTAATTGTACATACATTAAATTAAATTCGAAAACTCGATGCGTGACATAAAAGTTACGCCTCTAATAATACGTTTTACGACGTACCTGTTTGAATGTATACTTCTGAAGCAATTTCAAAATAAAAAAAGAAGTAGCTATATAAATTTATCAACTTTGCCGAGTTTTTATTTTATGGAGTTAATCGCTCTGGCAATTGAAAGGCCCGATTCTAGTTCAGAAACCGTACGAACTTCTGAAAATTCATGTAACGCAGAGGTTGTCGAATTCGCGGAGAGGAATTAGCGAATTGAAAAGCAACCGTCTTGTAGGAAGTTCAATTGAAACCCTACGCAATGGCGAATTTAATGACCACTTTGCGTTTAATGATCGTTTTGTATTCTACCAAACTTTTCGATAGCTCTAATGTCTATTTAAAAAGCGATATTTAATTAATAGTCGATCCTTTTATTATTCGAAAGTGTTAAAATCAAAATCGGCATGTATATAGGATACACGAGTTGCTCAGTTTGTTAACGCGAAAATTTCAAAGCGCATGTTATATATTCTGTATATACAGGGTGTTCCGTCTAAAGCCTTAGACGGGACGCCCAGTATATATAACTTGTTCATAGAAAAACCAATCGATATCTTGTATTTCGCACTAACGCAATCAAACTCATAAAAATGTATAGATAATAAATGTTTGAATTTCCCATTTTGTAAATTTTTTGTGTAAAGCCATGACAATTCATTCTTGTCCGTTCTGTATATTTCTAGGAACGCTGATTATTGCAAATATGTAGATTGCACAGGCGATAATTTCTATATAAGACCTCGTGTACCACGTAATAGATATTTGATTTGGAAGACGCCATTTGTACCGTTAATTATCATTGTTAGTTCGAGATGTTAATGGCAAATCAAGCTGATGCTGTTAAATGTTTGTAATTCGAAGGAGACATGGCGTGAATAATGGCATTAATTCTACAACTTCGACTCTTAATACGCTAAGGCGTGTACACGTTTTATATGTCTCATTGCTATCTTTAATCAGAATAAAACTGTTTTTTCATCGAATTAAATTGATACTTCACTGTTATTTGTCTTTGCTATTTTACATTATTTATTTTACAGTAAATTACCATAAAAAATGATTGGATTTTTTTCTATAGAAATCGGTTTTTCCCTTCGATTCAACTCATAACTGGTAAGGTGAAATTTTGTTCTGTTAATTAAAACATACAGCTTAACTAGTTTTCAAATAAAGTAATAAGTGTAACACTCAATAATACCATCCTTTTAATTTTTTGAATAATTTGTAAATTTTGAAATAGTTCTATGATGTCCTGTGGACACCACCACACTGTCTACATGACAAAATGAACACACTGCCACAGACGAGATATAAGTATGTCTGGAGTCTGAACTATGTCATGAAATATTTGTGTATTTACTTTTCGTAAATTTATTACAGTTCATAATTAGAATTTCAGAAATATAAAAGGTCAACAAGTTTCTTTTTTAACCAATTGATAATATTTCAATTTGTCATAAACTATTTTATTTCGGCACTTAAAAATTAACAGTTCTAAATATTTTGTGAGAATCAATTAGGTTATATATAAGGTTTTAAATTTAGTTCTTGAAATATAAGGTTTTAAATTCAGTTCTTGAAATTTAAAATCAGATAGACAGTTATTTAACATGACGGCATTAATTAATGTTTTTCCATCAAAATTTAAATCGTTTTTTCTTTTTTCTAGGGTAGATATAAATATTGCTGTATTAGGAATGTAAGGATTTGTCGATCTATTTTCATAATTTTCTTCATTACTTAATAATGTTGTAATTTCGGATTTTAAGGATTTTATAGCTGATTGTGCGTTTATTTCATGTTGCAAAGTATTAAAATTAATAATAAACATATTATTTGCTTTACAAGGATTTGCTTTATTCTGAAAAATTTAAAGGATTAGTTTACAAGATATTTGGGAAAATTACATAATATCTTTAATAAAAATTAAAGTACTGCATTTTATAAATATAAGTAAATAGTATACATGTTGAAAATGTTACTAAAATCGGTTAATGTTGCTCTGAGTTTCAAATGATTAAAAGGTTTGCATTAGTTTGCGTTATGCATAATTGAATTTACACATGCTTAATGAATTAATTATTCAATACCGCTATCGAAGGCACATATTTGATAGTGAATCTTCAACATCATGACTGACGCGGCCTGAACGGAAAGTTTAGTGTCATTCACTGAACGGAAAGTTGATTGTCAGTCACCTATGACTGACGCGGCCTGAACGGAAAGTTGAATGTCAGTCACTGAACGGAAAGTTGATTGTCAGTCACCTATGACTGACGCGGCCTGAACGGAAAGTTGAGTGTCAGTCACTGAACGGAAAGTTGATTGTCAGTCTCCTATGACTGACGCGGCCTGAGAGGAAAGTTTAGTGTCAGACACCGATGCCTGACGTGGCACTCAACGTGTTAAATATATCTCACGCTGGTTCTCAGTACATCTCAATCCACTCCCAACACAGCCTAAACCGAGCGTGCCGAAAAGTGATAAGCATGAACAATTCCTTATAAATCACATCCCTGGATAGTGTTCGCTAGGCAGCTTCGAAGCAGCGAACATTAAGTGGGCATTACTGTCCACTGTAGTTATTTGAGCGGAGAGAATCTTAAGTTCTTATTGCAATTACTTTTGAGTTCTCGTTTCTATCGTTGTATCTATCTGCAGCTGTAAATATTGTGTATTATTTATTGCCCTGCTTCTTATGTAGACTCTTCTGTTTTCTGACGCTTTCGAGATAATTCATTAGTAACATAAATCATATATGTTTCGCCTAGAGAATTACATTTTCTTATTTCTCAAGAAGCCTTCTTTTTTATAATTGAAATACCCGGGTATATATCATTTAATTCATAAATTAATTAATATCTGCAAATATATACTTGAATCTACGCGGGTCTCTGCCATATCTACAGTGCCTGCTATGGTTTCGCCATCTATACAGAACTCCTTGAAACCACTCGCGCTTGCTATGGTAGTTCCATCTATGCAGATCGCATTGGAACTACTCACACCCCTTACTTACCATAAGTGTAGATATGGCAGAGGCCCGAGTAGTTTGAGTCACGTCTGTATAGATGGCGATACTAATGACTCTTAGATAAAGCAGACATATATACAGTTTCGAGCAGTTCTGTATAGATGGCGAAATTAAAGCCCACTTTGAGTGTAGGTAAGACAGGGATGCGAGTGGTACGAAAATTCAAGCACTTGTTTATAAGTAGCGGTGCGATAATGTTCATAAAATTTGGTTATTTATGTCTTCATTCATCCAATTAAGTTACTAATCCTCGAAAACCGTTTCGTACACTCTTTTACATATTAATAAAGTGTCAGTAAACAGTGTTTCAATCTACATAAAAATTAATATGTACGGTAACATTGCAAGTTCCATTGTTCATTATATTCTACAACAATCAAGCACTCTTTAGCACGGGTAAATGTATTTGTGAATATTTTTTCCTTTAAATCAATTTTCCAGGACTTAATAAATACATACTAATAGTGGTATTATTCTTTATTTCGGTCTCACAGGAATGAAAGTTTGGTTAGTGTACATATAACCTATCTTTACAATACTATCTCTTGCACTCTCATCTTCCGTTCCGCTCTTCCTTTTCATACCTTCTCTGCCTTACGTATTACACTATTTCTTATCTCTTTATCGCACATCTATTATAAATCTTTTCCGTTCCTTCCTGTTTTATTACAAATTCCTAAGTTATTTTTATGTCTTATTGTATCTTTTTCCGTACATTTTGTTAGCAGGTGCTCTTACGTTCCAAATTCTTGTATGCAACAGGTCACATCTTTTATCCTTTTTCTTCTCCCGATATTTATTTCATCCTTTAATGCTTATGGATCTCGCACCTGCGTTGTTAATTGTCAATTGCGCCCTCGAACGTTTTTATTTAAGTACCATAGTAGCGTTGATGTTCTAATATATTTAAACGTGTCATTGTATCTTGCTTTCCCTATTTTTCTGCCTTGTTCCTGCTGTTGCATTTGCTTGACTCTACTTTTGAGGATCTCCGTCAATTCCTTTACTTCCGCTTTTGTCAAAGTCACTCATACTTGACGCATTCCATTCCTTTTCAAATAATCTTCTCCTTTTTATGCATCTGGCTTGCCCCTCCTTTCTTTCTTCTTCCTCTAAATATCTCTTAATAATCTTTCTCCTGTTACATACTTATTAATGTATTTTTTCTGTGTGCAGGTTTCACAGGCAAAGAGTAAGGAACATTGCCTGGCATTTCTCATCGTGCATAAATGCAAGAAAGAAGGTAGAAGAACTTGTGCAACATACTTTAGTTATCCTTTAAGTATAGTAAATTGGTTTATAAAAATAGTTTGTATCTATTAGCCCGTAAGTTTATTTTAGGACAATTGTGTAATTAACTGTTATGTTATCTATTATATGCTTTATTTTATATTCAGTTTATTCGGTAGATCTTATATGAACTTTAATATTACTTATATAACTATTACAAGTTCTACTGAATGTGCTAAATGTAAAATGAAAGATATAATAAATAATTGACATATTCACAAGTTACACAATTGCTGTAAGATAAATTTTATATGCTTCTACATATGAAGTACGTAAATTTTAGTGTATGATTTATCTGTAAGATATATTGTAAATTAACTTCAAAGAATAGTTTATAAGTATTAGATTATTTATGTTTATAGTGTTAGTTATATTACATAAATGTTGGTTTAGAATTGATACAAGATTTAGTTGTACGATGTAATGTAAATAGATATAAAAGAATAGTTAATAAGTATCTGTTTGTAAATTTAATTACAACATTTTTGTAACTTGTATGTATATTCATTGATTAATTTAAATAAATTTGCAATGAAAAGAATTCCACTGCTCTTTTTACTTTCGTACCTTACCAATCCTTGAAAGAACCTAATTCCGATTCCTTATACAAGAAGTACCGTGGACGAACTTTAAATGCAAAGTCCTAAAGCGAGAAACTTGTCAAAATGGCCCTATACGTTATTAAAATAAGCGCTGAGAAATTCCTGGAACGTGACGTCATTTCCAAGAACTGATGCTATGAAAGACCTCCTCGCATATCATATTCTCCTGATACAAATCCACGATTTTCAGCCAGATATTTTTGCCAGAATCTCAGAAATTTTGCGATCGGAAATTCCTGGAACGTGACGTCATTTCCAAGGATTGCTGCGATGAAAGACCTCCTCGCTTATCATATTCTCCTGATACAAATCCACGATTTTCAGTAGAAATTTAAGTGCCGAAAATCTTGGATTTGTATCAGGAGAATATGATATGCAAGGAGGTATTCGTTCTCAGAAATGACGTCACATTCCAGGAATTTCCGAGCGCTGAAATTTCCGAGTTCCTGCCAAAAATATCTCGCTGAAAATCCTGGATTTGTATTAGGAGAATATGATAAGCGAGGAGGTCTTTCATCGCAGCAATTCTTGGAAATGACGTCACGTTCCAGGAATTTCCGAGCGTTTAATTACCAACCAATTTTGCAACAAGTGAAGACTTTGAAGATGATGGTATTTCCAAGTATTTCCATCTGCCAACTTTAATAACGTGTAGGGGCATTTTGACAAGTTTCCCACTTTAGAACTTTCCATTTAAAGTTCGTCCACGGTACTTCTTGTATAAGGAATTGGAATTAGGTTCTTTCAAGGATTGGTAAGGTGTGAAAGTAAAAAGAGTAGTGGTATTCTTTTCATTGAATATTTATTTAAAGTAATTAATGAAGATACAAGTTACAATAATGTTCCAATTAAATTTACAAGCAGATACTTATGAACTATTCTATTATATATCTATTTACAATACATCGAACAACTAAACTTCGAACAACTTGTATCAATTATAAACTAATATTTATGTAACACTAAAAATAGTATAAACATAAATAATCTAATACTTATATATAATACTTAATAATACTTAATAATCTAATAAGCTATTCTTTGAAGTTAATATACAATATATCTTACAGATAAAACTTATACTAATATTTACGTACTTTATATGCTAAAGCTTATTTTAAATTATAACAATTGTGTAACTTGTGTCGAGATAATTGCAGTGACCCGGAGTGCATTTTTGCCGATTCTTCAATTGTTAATAACTTTTAAACCACAAATGCCATATTGTTGCAACTGTTGGAGAAGATAGGTATGGTCCGTAGCTTTAATTTAAGACCAGTCCGGTTAAATAATATGCACTAGAAGCTGAAAAAAACGTAAGTGTTTAAAGTAACGATGTAATCCAGGAATTCGGTTTTGGCGGTGCGGAAAACAGAGAAAAAGGCCGACGACGCGAGATGGCGCCACACGCCCCGTTATCGACATTAAGTTACCGATAAAATATTAAAAAATTATTATCTCGGCTCCTGGTGGTTGTTTATTAATAAATGGGGTGTCAAATGAAAGGGAATTGAATAAGCTATACGATAAAAAATACCCCGTTGCTGTAACTATGTGGCATTGACCGTAATAATTATTTCAATTGTTTATTTGTTTATAACAAATAAATTGCACATGGAATGATGAACGCACCTATTGGGGATGATAGCTTAAACTTCTAGCTTTAATTTATGTCCTCTTATCATTGATGCAGCTCACCGGCAAGTCGAAGTAATCGCATTTGTTTACAATTTCTTTAAACAAATTCAATTATCTCGCCTTCCACTCGGCCGATTTTAATCAAAGACGTCTTCAATTGAAGCTCTACTTCAATCGTCAGGTATAAATTATAGCTATGTATAGAAATTCACATTTGAAATACATACATCAGTAATCAGGCAGTAAAATGTAATCAGTAATCAGACAATTATGGAGATCACAGTTTTGAAAGTTTTGTAACGGGTTTCAGATTTTCCTCCATCTTAAATGTAATTATAAAATAATGTGTGATTGTAGAAGACTCTCAATCCTCTTGTATGTTTAATAAGCGAAAATTTGCAGTTTTATCATTTGGCGTAACGGGGCGATATATAAACTAATGCAAGTCGGATAGCAAAAACGAATAATATCTTTATTTTATTTGAATAAATTGACGAATGTCACTATCAGATTAACGTGCAGCAACGAGTGACGTCGAATCAAAGTACGTACGCATATAGACAAACGCATGATTCATCACAGGATGAGTGTTTAAGAAACTCGTAACCATAACTTATCTGTTACCATATATTCTTTATGCGGCAACATGGCTTTATTAATTTCATATTACACATATAGTGCCACGAGTATATTTTCAAACCTACAATTTAACATTTAGCAAACAATAATGACCTGCGATCTGCAGAAATCGTCGAATCATTTTCCTATAAATAAATTATATCTCTTCGTACCTTCAATTCTCCAAGCGTATTCGTGCTAGCCGAATGCAACGTTTCCATCACTTTCCGTACCGATAAAATTAATTAAAACTGTTCGAAATATTCCACGAGTGGCTACGGCACTATAAGATAGTGCTCCGCATAAAAGAAAACTATCTTTCAAATGGGCGTATCGTTTTTAGCGCGTAAAGCTCAGCGGCGCGTAAAAGTGCCACCTGTTATCGGTACACCTACCGTTAGGTACGGCTATATTCGTTTCACGTAGAAATACGTGCCCGTGGCTACAAACGCATTTTCATTCACCTCTTTATACTGTCTTTGCGTATTCCCTTGAATGACGCCTGTGAAAAAATGTTTGTCCTTTACCCAGTTCCTACATTTATTCGATTCGTTGCATTCGCAGTCTGTTGTTTTTTAATTAATTAAAGTAAAAATGCATACGTTCATTTTGTCCTTCTAATTTAGATTTTATTTAGTAATTATATATTGATTTATATCGTAATATTAATTACGCGAATAATAATATACTTACAAGCTATACGATTTATGTGTAAACGATTATATTTATACTGGATTGTTAAACAATTTTCAATTTACTTAGTTATTATGTAATAATATAATAACAGTGACATATTTATAATCAATCTTTCATTTTACACTTCAATTAAATATCGCTCATATTTTTTTATTGTTCACAATATTGTTTCACATATTTTTCACACATTTCGCATTTCTTCACTTCAGTTCACTTAAAGTACAATGATACTTATCATTATAACACTAAATGTCTATGCCAAAAAAATTATACAGGCCCATTGTTAAAAATCCCTTATGTGCAATGCGAACAAATTTTTTGTTCTGCATTCGATGCAGATCAATTTGTGTCAACGACATTCTCTTCGCCGCATTATCGCAAATAGCCACAGAATCGCAATTAATTAATTTGTTAAACGAAAAATGTATATTACGACTGCACAGCGTTTGTGTACACGTTGCACGTGTTATGCAAGCTTCGTGACAGCTGAATGAGGATAGCATACTTGCCCCATTAGAGATGAAGAGCATACTTCTGACAATGAGTAAGCCTGACGTATACCGTGGTATGACAGCAGTTTCTGCGACAGGCGCACTGACTCACCGGTTCGGTCAGTATCCATCGGACCGCGGTGTGCGTTGCTTCGTTCCGCGGTCTTAAAAAGTTCTCCGTTTAAATGTATGCTCGGTGAGAATTCGCGGTGCTGTTTCGTGTATGCAATTGCATAAGGAAAATGCTTGTGACAGTGACCGTTTCGCTTGCATGAGTGTCCCTCTATAGTGCGCCTGTCTGCCTGCAAAGAATTCCATTCCAGGAGAAACGTGCTGGTTACATTTGGAAATCGCGGTAAGTATCACGGGCCGCGTAGGTGTAACGCGTGTCCGCACGCGATTCTGGAATTGAATCAATTATTTAAGCGAATTAACCAGAGACACTTATTGCTCCATTTGAACATTTACACGTGGAATGATAAAGGTAGTATTGGAAACAGACCTGCACGGCGAAAGTAAAAGTACAAAGGGGTTTATTAGTCAGCCGACGCGTTGCAACGGTGCGAGAGATAGGTCGTAATGTTGCGGATAAGTGACCGGAGTAAAAAGTTTGATGAAACAAAGGTAACCCGCGTATAACGCCGGACGTGTTATAGGAAGCACAGAGTTATTGCAAGGAAACGGATTAGGTTCCAGAAATTGGCAAAGCTATCATATTATCGGAGATATATGTATGTATTAAAATGTATTAATAATGATCAAACGAACATACGTTAATGTTAAGTAGGGCACGTGAATCTTTTCATTTTCCAATTTTCTTGGCCGTCTGCAGCATCTTGATTTCAACGCTTTTCATTTTTCGAGGGATTCTTTTATTTTCGTTTGTTCGCCTTTGCTTCGCAGGCCTGTGTCAATTCCGCTGATTTTGCTAAGCAAATTTCTCTCGTGGGCTTCGTTCATTTTCCAACCGTGCTAGGACGAAACCGTGTTTTGGGGATGCTGTGTGTTACACGGGGAGCTACGGCTCTATAACCGCGTTGGATGAGGGCAGTGTTGTACGGGGATACCTGTACTGTAATAAAATAACACGTGGCCAAGAGCGACTGTTTACATTGTATGTACATCTTTTGTTGAAAGTATGGCGAGCCAAAAGCGGCTCCAATCGTTTTTGCGCATGACGATCGAATAACTCAATAAAAAGTTTTAATAAGATTGTGCGACCGAGTTTCTGGTCGCACGTAACATTTGACTGACGGTTGCATGCTGTTGAAACTTATAAACTTCTTAAATACGTTCGAAAATTAATGATTTCACCTAAATTGTAGCTTCTTTGGAAGATAAGGATGGCAGATTTTATATTTTGAGATAAGAAACATATTTGATCTTGCGGTATTAGGAGGTTCATTTTTTGTGAGTAAAGAGTAAACTAACAATTTTACATTTGACATTCAGCAGGATCCATTAGATGGTTATCTGTACGATAAGATAAGTTTCCCTCGATAAGATAAATATATACCTAACTTATAATGCGTTCCGTTATCAAAATTTTGCAAGATCTCGGTATGTACTTCCTATAAGGAAAGATAAATATTGTATGTGTACCTTTATGTGTGTTATAATATATGTACATTATGGTATATGTATTTAGAGTATACGAATTATCATTTCTATGCATTTGGGGATGATCTATGTGAACTACAATAACGAAATATCGGGAAATTGGGGATAATCTAGAAATGTATACATATTTATTGATAAAGCAATATGTACATTTTATTTTGAAGAATTTAGTTTAATATACGAGAAACATAATATTTCGACTGTTTTATTGTGAAATCATTATACCCTTGTTATAATAAAAAGTGTTCAATGATTTGTAGATTAATCTATATCGTATAAACTCATACGAAGCTGCGTTGTGTTTTGCAATATTTAATCGTTTTATCTATTGCTATCAATGAAAGTAATTATACCTAGTTATGATAGTCAAGCAAACATTCGTAGAAATTATATTATTAGCCATCAGAACACGATAAACACTGGATTTCTTGTTTTTAAATTAAAAGTACACACTTCGCCAATCTCTATGTAACAGCCACTCTAATTATGTTTAAGAAGGCATGTTCGTCTTACAACAACATAGCTTTTTGTTTAGAGGAAAGTGTGAATCATAGTGTTACTCATAATACAAATGACATAGAGTGTTGTTCTTTTCATCCATATACATATACTTTACCATATAGGGATCCAGGTGAGTTTATGTTTTGTTATTTTAACCATTATTTTAATACAGCAAGAGAATATAATTCTATTTTACAAATTCGAACTGATATCTTTGTTTACAACAACGATTTTCAATCGGTGTGCCGCGAGAGGTCCACAGGTGTATTTCAAATTGTTTAATACGATGATTAGAACGAAGTTCGAAATTATTATAAGCACTATTCTTTTATTACGAAGAAAACAATAATGTAGATGAATTGGGTATTTGAAAAGACTTTTTCTTAAAAGAAACGTATACTCTTGTGGGATTTACGATGAAATATTTTTTACTACATTTATGACATATGTATATAATTAATATATTTTATATCATATTTATAATATATGAAATTAAAATATATTACAATATATTTGTTGGTGTGTCGTGGAATTTTAGTAATTAGTTTAACACAATTTTATCATCCCTGTAAAAGTATACCAGAACTATTGTATGGAATATCTTTATTTTTTTTTTAATTTAGCAAAACATAAGCGAATCACTTTTTGCCTGTGAAGTGAATGACTATCAGAAACCATGAAATGCATGTACAATAGCGCTCGGTCAGTAATGTTGTAGTGATTTTACGCTACGGTAATTCTTTAGAGTAGAGCGCCAATTAATTGGCTTAATTGGGAGCAGACTGGCTGATTAAATTAAGATCTAGATAGAAATGATTAGGAACAAATTTTTCTCAACCGTTAGTAGCTCTTTCTTTATCGTCAATCGAATAATTTTGTAACGATCTGGATAAATGGTAATCAAATTAATCCTTCTCAATTTAATTCTTAAATGTTATTTGGGTCATCAAACTCACATTCGCCATAATTACTGTTCTGATTGAGAGACGACTCGTTTTCTGTCGACGAGGGGCGATTCGTCTTCGAGCATTCGTTTATTTTGACCAAATTATTGGTAACTTAATTGCGCGGCCTTTAGTACCGATACGACCGTTCATTTATCTGCTTCCACTTATTAATTTTTTAACAGAGTGCACAAATGTTACGTTCAAACTAATACCTTGGTTAAATATAATAACGCTATACTTTGTTACGCAAAACTTATGTGCAACAATGTTTGACAATACATTTTTGAAAAGAGTATATGAAG
Source organism: Nomada ferruginata (assembly GCA_963583965.1). Classification (NCBI taxonomy): domain Eukaryota; kingdom Metazoa; phylum Arthropoda; class Insecta; order Hymenoptera; family Apidae; genus Nomada; species Nomada ferruginata. The sequence continues at coordinate 18,254,303 of OY757216.1, forward strand.
CTAAATCTAGTTCAGGTTTATTGAAAACGCCAGGCAGACGTGGTAAATAAACGTCAGATTAACAATATCGATCTACATGATATTTTAATTAAACCTTCCATTTTGCTCGGCTCAATACGACCCAGTCCTGGTTTTAGATTAGCGAAACTGTTGCGTTTAGTAGTTTTTGATTGAAATAAAACCCGAGAAGACAACATTCTCTTTGAATATTTGAAAGATCCAAGTGTTAAAAGTGTACAAATGTTCTATAAAAAACTGTTTTAATTATGCCAAACCAGGATCGTGTTATGTATATCCCAGTCCGGGATGCGATGTAAAGATTAATTGAGGATATTGCAGTTCTGTGGAATTAGCCAGATATTCGTATTTAACGCGACACTCGCATCGAAACGTTTTGTTACCTTGAACTCAATAAGCTGTACGCGAAGATTGCGACTTGAGAAACAATTATCGTCTTCACAATCATATAAATACTACGCACACATATGCCCTACTTTATCATCGCAGTAGAATACGTCGTTCAACACATTTGCAAGTATTATATAAATAATATATATCTAAAACAAAATTGGTTCGACCATGGTACCGTTTTTAAAGTCATTCAATTATTATTATACCATACGTACATTCTAGCCGGCCGAAAGTTTGAAATCATTAGAAATCGCAACGAGGATTTTTCGAAGGAATAAATAATACTTGGACAGAAATGGAATAGATCTGCCAATTTTAAATAGTATATGAAAATGAAATAAATTGTTGTTGATCCTCGCAATTTTTATTTATAATTAGTGGCAGATTAGTGGAAGGTTTAAGTTAGATTTGCAAGCGACTGTAAACATTTTTGCCGGTAGTGTATTTGTGGCGATACTTATATTGGCAATTTTTGCAGTGAGTCTATGACTTAATCTTTAAATGGTGCAGCAATGTACGCCGTATTTGTGTTCCCCTCGTTATTATCTTACAAACGCTGACTGATAAACTGTAGCAATGTAAACGTCATTTTGCTTGATCTAGTTTTTCAATTTTTCTTTCGTAGCTTCATAGTGATTGAAATTAATTTGGACACTGATATTAATCCAGATATAGAAATTAATGTGAGCAGTGGAATTGATCGCAGATTTAATCCAATTTCATGCTACTTGGCAAATGGAAGGCAAAATGTAAAGTGGTCATCAAAGAACTCGGCTTGTTAAAGCTAGTATCAATTTACACGAGTGAAATGTATACAGCGGATCCACAATTAAAAAAAGTGAAAAGATACTTTTGGTTATACCAGTTACGAAATATATATCATCTGTATAAACGTTCATGACGGCAATGCATAATTCTTGTAATTATTTAACAAAAATTGTGGTATGCGAGCATTGCCGTAATTTTGTTTGTCTCGTTCGTTACGAATTCACGTTACAGGGGGTCTTCTGTTACTATTTTTGTACGCAACACTATTTGCCAACTTCTGTAGGGGGTGTTCATGGTAACGGTGTCCACGACTTCTTTTTCATCCGTCAGAGTGACGTAATGGAAGAAAGCTATATATGCAGTTAAATAACTTGTAGCTGCTGATAAGTTATCAATTTTATCAATTTCTATTAAAAGGACTGTGATAATGTATAATGTTACCTTTATAAATAATTTAAATGTCTACTAACGTTAAACTATTATAGTTCTGCTGTTGTTGCTATTATCATTTTTATTTATTTTTTTAACACTAGATTGCCGGACAAGTTTGAACACTTATTTTTACTGACTTCCCTCCGATTAACAATAGCCAATGAAAATGCGCGTTTTCTTTAAAAAATTAATTCACTTAATTTCGAAATGTAATGTAATTAATTTAATTATATAATAATCACGGATCTTCATTAATCTTTGTATTTCAAATTCTGAAATGAGTCAAATTGACTTGCCCCGGCAATCTAGTGTTAATATTATTTTTATTATTATTACGAAATAATCAAATTTTATATTAGTAACTTACACATTGGCTAGACCTGAAAACACCTTACAATTCTTCTACACACCGGATGTGCGACAGTGATGTTTTTAGATACGTATGTGTGTATATAGGTGACCATTCGTGATACGTGTGATCTTCTGGATGGACAGTTCTTATGTCTGGACAAAGGCGTGTACAGCATGCGCAAAAGAATATCGTTCTGCACTACTAGTAATGCATATAGGGTCAATAAACTACTGCAAATACGTTCCCAGGTTGACGTAGAGTGAAAATGCTTGTAAAATCGTTCTAATGCAATTCATTCGGTTGTGCATACAGCTTTTCTTTAATATTACCCGACGTGAATCTTGAGACATATTTTTTAATAATACCAGAACTATCGACGTGTCTTTAGGTGTATAATATCATTTAGGTATACGTTGGGGATAGCAGGGATAGTATGATTGTTGCTCTGTCTTATTAAAAATCATCATAAATTCCTACGACAATACCTATATGACGTAGGCATACCTATATGAATAATTTTAAAAGAAGAAATCTGAAGACAGTCATTTTTAACAGTGAATTATCGACAGGTAGTTTATTACATTAGAAACAATTACATTACTTACGCCATAACTGTTATGGGATGACTTCATACATTCGAAAGTGGTTGCCAGCTTACCTGCTTTCAGGTGCTCTAAGACAATCTGTACAGCCATACATGTACATATATGTAGTTCAGGTGGGCACGATGATCTTGCATTAGCCCAGTGAGCTAGGACATATCGAAGTTTATAAGTATATTAAGGTCGTGGTAGACAATAGAGTCATACAATTTGTTAAGTGACTAACGGAGAAGATTGATTGCAACAGTGATTTAAAGAGTTGTCTATTTAACAATTCGCCTTACTTAGAAAATTAAATTCAGTAAGATTAATTTATAGTAGAATGTGTATACCTATGATTTTATATTCAATTGATAAGGTTTGCCTTTATATAAAATGTAATTCGATCTCACTCGAGAGAACTATTCTTTTTTTTATGAATAACATGAATGTTTTTGGAATAATGCAAAGCGTATCTTTTTCTTCCCGTTTTATAATAAGGGACTGCAAGTTAGGGTATACTTGTAATACATTTTATTTATACTTTCCAATTATGTATATTGTATATATCAATATACTTTCAACTTCTTCTGATATGATAGATGATCATACTTGTTGACGTTCTCAGGTGATTAAATTAAATGACACTTGTGCTGGCATAATTTTTTACCCCGGAAATGTAGAATGTCTATTGTGCTGAATATGAATATTTTTATATCCTTGTATTGCACAGAATTGTTTGTTATTGTTTATACACCTTGTTTATATACACGCCATATGTATCAGATTTCGTATAAACTTTAACTTACTTTTATCATATGCGTTTTGTGCTTTTACAAGTTAATCATATTCAGCACAAATTTTAATCAAATATTATGTATTCCGTACAATATAATAGTGAAATTCGCGAGGCCGCTGTGTCGTTTTTAAATGCATTTCTTTTCAAGCAATCGATATCAATTAGTGCAGTATGTAATATTTGACAAAAAATCCTATCCCATGTCGAGGGAGTTTTTTTTATTTTCCTGTTGCATGGTCGGTGACAAGGTAGTTACTTTAATATACCTGATACATTTGAAAAAGGGGAATATCTCATCGATCCCAGAGATACAAACTTTTCATAAATAGATGTACAGATAAGTGATAAGGATATGACAAGCCCAAATGAAACAGGGGAATACCTTGATAAAATCGTGTATAATATATTTCTGTTACAGATGTATCACTGGCAGAGTCAAAATGTTAAAGTTTCGGGGGTGGACGATATGGTTCTGCTCCCGAAAATTACCGAGGATGCTATTATCGAAAATCTGCGTAAACGATATATGGATGATTACATATTTGTATCCTTAAGTAACTAATACGATAATAATCAAACACTATATCAACTATTAAATCGAAGTGAAGTTATCTGGTAGATCGTATTAGAATCATATTGTTTAATAAATCATTTATATTTGCGTTTTAATATCCTCAGTTTCTGACATCGTTAATATAACTGATTTGGAGTACGCGGAATATAATTTTACATTCGGTAGTAATTATTGCTTACAGTGAGTAAATCAAAGAATTTCCTTAATAGATTTTAGACATGTATTGGTCCTGTACTAGTCTCGATTAATCCTTTTAAGCAGATGCCATATTTTGGAGAGAAGGAGGTTGAAATATACCAGGGAGCGGTGAGTGCATAATAATTCAATCTTGATTTGCAGTGTAAATTTGGATGAACACATTATATTTAAAATTAAATTCTAAGAGATTACGTCATCTTGATAAAATTGTGAACCGTTCTACTTTTTTTCCATGTATTTTGGAAAACTATTGATTTTTCATTGACAATATTGAACAACCAAAGCAAATTTATCAAGAAATTTTATTTAATTTAATTGAAGTATTATTAAACATTTCGTTCGTCCTGGAAGTATTTTTTATCGTACGATATTCGGAATATTTTTAACTTCTCAAGTTGTAAAAATGGTACTGTGTCGATGGTAAAAGTTTCCTCGTATCTTGTAAAATTTATGAGCCCGAATATACATACATTTAACGAAAATGCGTCGTAGTACTGGAAAAGAGTACTGGAATTTCGAATGACGTTTGTTCCAAAAAGTCGAACTTCGACAGAAGTAAATATAAAGTTGCGCATGTTTATTTTTGCACGCTTACCAGACCGATCGTTTTCTATATTTGTAACTGTGCACAATGCAGTGAAAAATAATTTGATCCTTAGCTTTTTCGATGTGACTTGTGGCAAACTTTACAAGACGCTTCTGAGAGATATTTGTTGTCTGAAAAAATTAAATATAATAACGAAATAGAATATGAAATATAAAAATTTAATAATAATTAGTGACACGCAGAATTAGCTGTAAGCATTTTTACAAATTAAACAAAGTATCAACATTTATTACATAATATTTACTCCTGTTTTCTCACAAATTTTAAGCCAACTTTATCACATTTTGAGTTTCAGAATGCAATGAGATAACACATGACCTCTTATTGCTTCACCTGCATTATCAGTTGCTTCCACTAGAGTAGATGAAAAAATAGTATCTTCACTTATAATTTTATATCATAAATTGTTCTTTCCTTGGCATTCAAAGCCCGATTAAACGACATAGTATTTGTGTAAATGATAATTGACGTAATTGTTCATTTAATGTCAAAAATTCTCACAGCTTACACTTACGATTAGTATTTATATTTCCAATACTGTTTGGGGATCGTAGAATAATCTCTTCGGCACTATTCTTCATATATTTGTATTATAAGTTATAAGTTTTGTTGTTCTGGTGAAGCCTGACAAGCTCCTTTCAAGAAAACCTATCGGTGAAACCATAAAACGCTCGCTTAAAAAGTTCTGATTTCGTTATCCGCGCACATTATCAGTTATCGTACGAGCCAATTGCCTTGCAATCGCTTCCGCGTATAGGGGTGCATACTTAACATTTCGAAAACTACAGAAGCTACGGTGCTTCATACGAAATTATTACTAAAATATACGTATATACGTACGTAATTGCACAATAAGTAGTTGCAAGTGAATTATACTTGTTGTTTATGATTCAGGTGCCTTATGAAAACCCCCCGCACATTTATGGATTGGCGGACAATATGTACAGAAATATGTTAATCGATAACGAAAGCCAGTGCGTTATAATTAGGTAAGGCATATACATTGTACTTTTAAATGACATAATTCTTCCAAAATATTAGTTTAAGAGATTCGAGATAATTCATTATTTATAATATGCTGAGGAAAAAGTATCCGCATTGTTTTTACCATTCGCTGTTCTATATTATCGAACAAACCGCACGAAGCATTGTATATGTACTATATTCTTATCGAAATTTGTTAAGCCTGAATTAGTAAACTTGCTTGCCTCTATCTTCATATTTATGGTGGCATTATTGTAAGTAGTACAAACGATAAAAAGTATCCATTTCTTTAAGTTGCCTGTTTCGCACTTTTTGTATTATTTTCTTCAACTGTGTACACTGTGTACCCTGTGAAAGATTTACTGTTACAATAGGCGAGGATATTCAATGAGACATGAGAGAAAAATTCATTTCTGGACCGCGACAAAGATTTTATTATTTCATTTATTCCATGCATTATCAATACGCTTCAACTATTTTGATCATCAAACTTTTGGCCAACAGTGTATATGTACATGCGCGGGATACAAAGAGATAAATCACGAAGCTTTCGGCTAACGTAGACTGTCATGCTTGCATGACTAGTGAGGTGTGACAGAATAGTAGTGTTTAAAAACAATGATGACACATGATGACGAACTAATTTCCTATAAATTATGGGTAAATGCGGCATTCAACAACTATCCTATAGTTGTTGGAAGCATTGTCACTTTTAATCAGATATTCTAATTTTATAATACATTTGCACATGCTTCACAGGGATCTACAAAAATTTAATTCGCACTTTTATAGGGTGATTTTGTTCAATGTGCACTTGAACTCGGGCAATGTTAATTAAATATTACGTATACTCTCGTTTCCTGTTGCAGTGGTGAATCTGGTGCTGGCAAAACGGTAGCAGCAAAATACATTATGTCTTATATTGCTAAAATCAGTGGCGGCGGCACGCGTGTGCAAAAAGTAAAAGACGTTATCTTGGAATCTAATCCTCTGTTGGAAGCCTTTGGCAATGCAAAAACTGTTCGAAACAATAACAGTAGCAGATTTGTATGTATGTTTTAAGAGTTTCTTGTGTCATTGGTTTAGATTATTGCTTAATGCATTTGCTTCGAGAGCTGGGATATCTCTTATTTTCATAGTAAATTCATATTTTTTCCATATTAAATTCCTATTATTTTCATATTAAATTCACATTAGATTCATATTATTTTCATATTAGATTCCTATTATTTTCAATCGAAATGAACGTAATTTTTGTAGCTTTGTATATAATATAATATACATACACACATAGCGTACATCGCTTTTTATACCTTCTGTTAGATATTTCTTGAATTACAGTAATTTCTCCAATATTTCAATTATTTTATCATTTTTGTGTGAAAACCTCTCAAAGCGAATGGTATAATAATTTAAAGATAAATAAGTAAACGAATGGATTTCTTCGGCCAAGTAGGCAAACGAGAATTTTGTAATATACATTTTTAGGGCAAATACGTAGAAATGCAATTTGGCTCCGGCGGTCAACCAAGTGGAGGAAAAATTTCAAACTTCTTGTTAGAAAAATCGAGGGTCACAGGTCACAATTCCGGGGAGAGAAGTTTTCACGTATTCTATCAACTTGTGACAGGCGCAGGACAACAAATGAAATGTAAATTATTATTTATTGTTATAATTTAAATACTTGCTATAGGAAACGTTGCGTAACACATGTTACAAAAATTCGCAAATTAATTTGAAAGATTTGTCAATTTTATTTTAATTTTCTTTCTTCAGTTCCCTATAGTAATTATCGTATCATCACTCGTATATGTTATATCATTAAAATTATAATTATTTCTAAAAGTGCATGCATCCCACGATGAAAGATTAAAAAGAATGATACTTGCTTTTGATAGAAATCTGCACGCGAATGTATCTACATTTTTAATATTACTTATAAATAAACTCTTACTTTCCAGCTGAATTTGGATTAACTAATGTTGATTACTATCAGTATCTCAGTTACGGCGGAAATCATATAGTTGAGGGTACAAACGATGCTCGTGACTTTCAGGAAACACTAAAAGGTAACCGCATTTCTATAAAAATTAATATTTGCTGATAACGTTTGTGAAAGCATACATTTCTATAAAACAATTACAACTGCTCCACAATAATATATCAGCGTATCGGATATCATAAAAATATTTCTACTTCATTTTCAATTACTTCGAGATGCCCAAACAATTGTGGAAAAGATCTTGAAAATATCTTTGCTACAATAAAATTGACAGTTTTGTTAATTCAAAGATTTCTGCTTTCCCTTGCAAGGTATTAATACCTGTGTATTTATTTGCTTTAGGACTCAGTGTAATGGGAATAAGCGATACAGAAGTGACTGATATATTTAGGCTTGTTGCCGGGATACTTCACATAGGGAATATCCGATTTGTTGAGAAGGGCAACTATTCGCAGATCGCTAACCAGCAAAGTAAATATTTGTATAATTTAATAAAATGTTACTGCAGTATAAATCCAATTATATTTACATCATGTTAAAGTTGCAAATAATTTTTGTTGTAGAAAATATTTCTGAAATATAAGGTAAAAAACAGCATAGTGACATGATAATAAACATTTGGCTGAAGCCATTTCAGTAAACAGTGTTTCTGTTTAAACAAACCGCGTAAAATTGTATTAAAAAAAATTAAGGTGTCCTTCAAATCACTCTTACCACTTCACTTGCAATAATATTATTTATTTATATTTATTTCTACTGCAAAGTGTCCCTCGTTGTATCGATACATTTTATAAGAACAATTTTTTAAATAGTTTCAACTTGTTCCGGGTTATTCCACTGTTCCCAATTAACCCAGACACACTGTATATCTATAATTAGATATATTTATATTGTTATTCTTGTTATGTACAACTGAACGGCAGTCTAATTATTTCAGAAACATTGTCTATGCGAAGCACAAATATCAAATAAGAATTTACAATGGAAGCTCGGTTACATTTCATTCATAAATTTCAGGTCTTGATTTCCCAGCTCATTTGCTTCAGATTTCAGCTGAACAATTAGCCCATAAATTGATATCACGAGAATTTGAATCGAAATGGGGAAGTCAGTCTGAAAGTGTTGATGTTACGTTAAATGTAGAGCAAGCACTTTATACCAGAGATGCATTGGCGAAGGATATTTATGCTAGACTATTCGACTATTTAGTTAAGGTGAGTCTATATACGACATATATGTATACATATACACATGTTTTAGGGAATAATGAAGATTGCCAACACATTTGCTTAAGCTCGTTTCTTTCTAACAATTTAATAACCTTTTGATTTAATATTCTTTAATTAAACAATAAATTGTTGGGCCACATACTATATTGAGAACGAATGAATGCAGAAATCGCAAATTTTCAAGTAAAAAGGACCACATTTTTAAACAATATTCCGAATGAAAAGTAAAGTTATAAAAACCTAACATCGTAAGATAAATTATTATAAACTTGTTACGTGATCTTTAGTTTGGATGTTACAGCTGTTATTCGTAAGTTTTTTCCTAATTTGAATGATATGGGTAAATTTTGTAGAAAATCAATGCTGCTATGGAGACGAATACGGATGGCGTTGAAATTGGCATTTTGGACATATATGGATTTGAAATCTTCGAGAAGAACGGTTTCGAACAGTTCTGTATAAATTTTGTGAACGAAAAGCTGCAACAAATCTTTATAGAGCTCACGTTGAAAGCCGAACAGGTAAGTGCTTTTATATTTCAAACGTAATATAATGATACAATTGTTTCACCAAAATATACATTATGGTTTTAAAATAATTTATTTTTGGAAAGTGGGGAAAGAGTCTAAGGAACTTATTGTTAGTTGAAAAACTATCGTGGGCCACATTAGCCCGTGCCGCGCAGTCTTTCACTTTAACTACTTGAAATCGTTGATTAACAATTTCAATGCCTCATTCATTGTATGTACTTATGTATGTATGTGATTCAGTCTTCCTTCCTGCCACGTACGTGCATTACATTCGATGCACAAGTACAGTCGTTGTTGAAGGAAGGTTTATTTAGAGACACGTTAAAGAAACTTATTAAACGAAGGGAAAACGTTTTAATTAACAATAAGATTAATTACTATTCTCCTTTTTCTTTAAAGCATGGTACACTTACTTGCCGGTAAAAGTGTGCAATTGCATGCCCCTGCAAACAATAAGAATTTCCGCAAACTTTGCGTTCCTGGTAAAGCATGTTTGCCCCTTTTTTTATATACGTACGTTTCAAGTTTTCGTAAGATGCGCAGCACTGCTTCCTGTGCAATTTCTTTGACCGTTTTCTTTCAATTGAAAAAATGAGCCACGCTGAAGCAACAACGATTTATCGTATACAAAAAAAGGGGGGCTGAAATGTTTGAACTGATTGTGAGCATTTTTATTTCTCTGCTGGATGTGCAACTCACGTTCGACGTCTGTGCAGTGGACGTGTTAAGAGTTTAATGTTATCACGTTATGTCTGTTAAATATCTATTATCATATTATTATTGCGGTGCTACTTGATTGGGTTCAGATTAATTGTCGGGAATTTTCTTCAGTTCATTTTCACTTTATTGCCAATCGCAGCAATGCAGGATAGAGCCGTTTTAGTCGAGACACGAGTACAATCCTCGAAGTATACTTAATAATTGACAATTATCAGAGTAATAACAAAAACAAGCTAGAACGGTACTCTGACAATGAGACTGGAACTGAGACTGGGGCTGAGTGAGCCTGAGATTATGATTCAGACTGATTGCGAGACTGAGGCTGAGGTTAAAACTGAGACAGAGATTGCAACAGCGATTGAGATTATAATTGAGACTGAGCCCGAAGCTAAAACTGAGACTGACACTAACGACTTTTCACCGTTGGCTTATTCATACTGTGCGGAACAGAAATACCGTGAGAATGTGGAAAATGATTTCAAGCGCGACTGAGAAATGTTTGGGCCAGAGCTATTGAGCAATTTCTAGGCGGGATAGTCGGAAGTGTGACAGTTGTGTGCTTGGGAGAGCACTTGAGACTTGGTTGTCGCCATGGAATGTTTGCAGTGTGTATCTAAAATGAGTGAGGCCAAATGAGGAATAGAATGGGAGAGAAAATAAGGGTGGAAGAATGCATAGAGTGGATGGTGAGTACGCGGGTCAGAGGTTCTCCAGAGTCGAGAGCAGAGAGAGTGTAGCCTTACGAGGAGACTTCTCGTGTCATTGCGGTTTCAGTTTCACGGTAGTATAATAATAGTTAGCTTTAAGACAAATAAAGTACCTCGTCTGGTACGTCTGTTTTCCTTATTTAATATTAATCCCACGACAGATGAGCGTGTACCTTACAAACGAACACGGTGCTTTGGCTCTTGATTTGTGTAAGGGAGGCCCGATGTGCAATTCCTTGATGATTGTAGGATAGTTGTGTTGTTGAGCCGGAATGCTGGAAATTCCTGACACGTAACAAACGTTCTCCCTTTCTTCGAGCTGCCGTTAAGTTTCCGGCATTTTTACAACAAACTCAAGCGTTTTCCTTGTACGATATACGAATTTAGCGATTTAGCAATCATGCACACATCAAATTCCCTGTATCCGGTTTTCTGAATAAATGAATCATCTACGCGGCACTTATGGCTTTGATAGTATCGATACATTCGCAGTCGTTGCCGTAATTGTACGACTTGTGGCCGTTGGCATAGTTTTACGTCATTTTACAATCTCTCACTGATCACTGCCGAGCGTAATTTTCTGCCATTTCGCGTCATTTCAGAATTTACAGCTATGTACATCACTTCTATTCTTGTAATTTCGCTCACTTGTGACAATAATCTGATAATACCTTGATATCAAATTCTCCGTACGAAATCGAAATAAAGTTTTTTGTTGTATTTTTGTATCAATTGCAGAATGTGCCGGCAACTATACAGTTGTAAATTTCGTTCAATTATTTGTACTATAAGCGTGCTGTTTTATTTACGTTTATGAAAATCTTTAGAGATCAATTCGCATTTACTATGAATAGTTAGAAATGTAATAGTCAGAGAATGCTTGATTTATATTGTTATAAGGCAAAATGAAAACATAGGCGAGAAAGAAGGCAAGCACCGTAAATTCCGTTCATTGATTTTTACGGGGAAGCCTTATAATATGTACCTATCGGAATACATGTCCAATGAAATCGTATGAAATTATGTCAACTGAAATGAAACGTAAATAAAAATGATTCTGCATTTAATAACAATTACACTCGCGTGTATTTAAGAATCGGAGTAATCTATAAAATCTGTGTCGTTTGGATAATTATGATTCATTTAGGCGTTATTCGTGCAAATCAGCGCTGTGTGTGTTTCAAAATTTCGCAACATTCAGAATTCACGACACCTGTATAGAGTTTCGAAAAAATCAAATGACACTTTCCGTGATATACATGTATGTATAGTTCTTTCAATACATAAGCAGTTGCCACAATTCTAGAGTTTTGCAGTGGTACACCTTTTGCTGAAGCGTACGAGAACTTGTGAGACTTCAGGCTGCCTCTAACAGTTCGATTCAGCTTTAACCCTTTGAGTACTGTCGGTGTATACACGTTGGACAGCCAGTCGTTGCTATCTCCGTGTCGCGAAAAAGGTGTTCTCAGACACGCAACACACAGCAGAATTTCAAAAAGGTTTCAATACCTCGCTGATCTAATAAATGGAAGTAGGATTGTGCTATGCAGCCTGAGAAAAAAATGTTATAAATGAAAAGTAATCAACGCTCAATCAGCAATAAAAATAGCCAGACAAATGTTGGCGGTACCAGAGAAAGCTGCATTTCTTTCTTAAATACGAAAGTTTGGGTACTTACTTTACACTTTCTCGAGTATCCCCGCGACAAGAACTGACTCACTTTTTTTCGTTTCACAGTGTATTGCACACCACCGTACGATTACACGATAAGTTTTCTCGACGCAAAGACCATTCCCCTTCATTCGCACTTGTTCGGTTCGCGCGAAGCGGACTTCACGTACGCAATGCTATTGTAGTTTGAAGTAGAAAGAGGAATAGGGGAAAAATGAATTTGCATTTAAGAAAGGATATCGAAACACGTCCAGCATCGTCCGCTTCCATTGTACGTTCTAATGGAAAAATATCATTGTTATAACATTATATCCACATGCTATTCAGATCTATTCTACTCGGTTAGATACGGTATTCATGATTTTAGAAAGCTGGGAAGAGAAGTGTGTAAATATACGGTGTAATAATACGAATAGTTGGAATAATACGAACCCTATTGTGTATTGAACACCACTCTGGTATTGGCACGTAACATTGATTTCAAAATGGTCTCATTAGTAATATTTCCGCGCACATGTAACGAATAAATTAGAAATTTAAAGAGTGGGTAGCTTGATGATTGTGCAAGACTTATTTGTTAAGCAATTATTGTGAAATTTGTATTTATTAAGTTGGCCTCGACTCTGGGCTTCTTACTTTATATCATCGTGCCCGCGTGCATTGAATGCGAAAAAACTGACAGGAAAAACTCACAGACAGTCATTCACGGCCGTTAATATGCATTGAAACAGCGACCAAATATTTTTCTTTCCTATAAAATGATCGTAAAGTAGGCAAAATTATTGGAATATCATTGAAGATTTCGAAAGTCCATGTTACTTCCACTGCTTATTCGACGTGTTTAGTTCTGAAAGCTTATTGAATTGCCAACACATTAGTTTAAAATGATCAATTTTATGGCAGAAACGAATAATAAAATAAACTGGGGAATGTCTTCGAACCAATCACGCAATAGTCAGCATGCCTGCTTTTTTTAAACGCAGGAGATTGAATTTGTTTAAACAACTGTATTAATTTTATAGTACATGTAGATACTTATGTTCAAATTTTTAATACTCTGTTCGACGTACCTTCTAATCTTTCATTCGCTTAACTTAACGTTCTTAAATAATTCTATTTACAAGTAAAAACCTCACAACTTGGCGCAAACAGAGGTACAAGTTTGTGAACGTCCAGCAAAACATTAACGGTAGTTCATAGCGTTTTGTATCCTCGATACAATACCTCTCATTGCCAATAATTTTACACAATCGTTTGGTATGGTACAAATCAGTATTGCTTGCACGTACAGCAGAACCTTCATTATTCGAACACCCGTTATGCAACCTTATTCGATCGAACACACCATTATCCGAGCAGCATAATTTCTACTAAAATAATTCCGTACTATTATTAATATTTATTTATCCCTCTTTACGAGATAAATTCTGTTCACAAAGATTCGGTATAAAATTAACATTGCTCGCGTTTACGGTGTAGCCCAATGTCTGAGACGGAAGTGCGTAATGCTGACCATTTAAAACAAGCGTGAAAGTATTGAAGTAATCAAGATTTCGAAATATTGTGTAGACTACTGAATGCTGAAAACTTGTTCTATTGAACGAGAATTCTTGTATCCAACTACTTCTGCCTGCCTATTAGTTTGTTCCTAGATAATGGAGGTTCTACTGTGCGCTGCGCATACTGTGTTCTGAAATTTCTTGGTAACGCCGCAGTGTTTCCAAGTTTCCAAACAAAAGATACTGTACAGATGGTTCGAGAACATCATTCCACATTACTAAGCCTCATCCAGACTGACAAATATTGTCGCGTGTTCGCATCGAAGAAGGAAGGGCCGCGAACTGTCAGACTCCAATTTTAATCAAACTTTGCGGGCTTGAAGAACTGTCAGAAATATCACATACGTACTATTCTGTCAGCTCCGGGAAGTCAAGTTTAAGGGGCGATATCACCCTCCAAAGTTGAACCCCTAAAGGGTTATTTACTTTGGAAATGGTTTGAGATAGACAAATTTGTTTAGTAGTTTCTTCCGAAATATTAAAAACTATGTAATTTGTATTTAACAAATTTTGTTCCATCACAAACCGTTTCTGAGATAGCACTCTAGGGGTTAAACTTTCGAGGGTAGTTTCACCCCTTAAACTTCAGAGTCACCGAAGTTTTAAAAAAATATTTATGTCATAAATGTCTGACCGTTCGCTACCTTTCCTTGTGAGTCAATGGAAAACGAAATACAAGCCAATCCTTGTATTTTGAACCGATAGTATGAACGGGCCTTAAGGCGTTGCAATCGTCGGTAACAAATTGATATAAATTACATTATTAATTAGCCATCAGGAAAGGTATACCCCGGCAATATATCAGTTCTCCTTAAAGCGTATCTTTGAACAGGCGTGGTCTGCGCCATCAGGGTTCTACTGGGAAGTTTCGATGGCGGCGCGGGTATTTGTTTGGGCAACTCGCTGGAGGTAACCATAGAATTTTCTGTGGTGGACAGATCGTCCAAACCATAAACCACGGCCAATCGACTGAGCTTCTTGGTTTCGTTCCTCGAGACACGTTTCTGATGTTCGCGGCTCGAATCGGTCCGATGATCGAATTTCTTTGGCGGGCGAATCTGCTTGCCGTGCTGAGACTTCCAATCTGTTTGCCGTTGCAAGGACGGCGTCACTCTGAGGTATTCTATGGGGTTGTTTCTGGAAGTAGTTTTGCCGGTTGTGTCCTTACGAAAAGAACCGCTGTGACCTCTTACATTTACGTGAACCTTTGGCTTGCTGTTCTTTAAATAATACAACTTTTCATCGAGGCTTTGCAATTTCGTCGGGCCTATCAAAACGTGCCTATCCTCGCTGGCCGCGATTGGATTGAAGTTTTGAGTCACACCAACGTCCCTTACACCGAAAATTGAGTGAGGTATCACTTCTGGATTTGGATAACTATCGTTTCGCACTTGTTCCGATTGCTTCATCATTGCGTGTACTATGGTTTGAAGGCTGTTCGCGTCCACTTCGTCCGGACTTTGAAGATCGATCTCTACAAGACTGAAAAATATATAATATTATTGCCATTCTTTTTTATTTAAACAATATTGTGTGTACAATGTAATAACGATAGCGTTACACCTGGAATACTACGATTGTGTGCATATAACATCTAGTTGACAGTGGACTGTCACTGTACTAAACTTATGATGAATATAAGTTTATTAATAGATATAAGATCGTCAACAACTAAGTACTGAATAGTATAAACATTTCTAGATAACGATCTGTTGGAAATTAGATCAGAAACATATATCTTTTTCAACTTTTTCAATTTACAGAAGATGGCAAGAAGAGATATTTGCCCTGATATCAGACGATGATCTACAAAGTACTTGCATAACTTCATTTCAGCATTAAATTGTAAACTTACATTACTTTTGATTAGTGTACAGCACTTATTTTTTCTTTCGTTTGTTTTAATTTTATTTTTTTCCGTTTTGCCTATTTTTTTGTTCTATTATTTTGGTTGATTAGTCTACAGTGGAACCGTTAGTTTAACAAGATTTTACTTTCTATAGTCGATGTTCTTCACAAAAACCCGTGCCGTTAAAAAAAACTATTCCGAGCAAAGATACTTTTTGTGTCAGAAGCATTGCAACAGCTTGGATATCCTTGACACAACAGAACGGAGTGTAGAATAGAGATCTCCTTTTAAAGAAAATTGTTCGCTATATGATAAACGGATACCGCGGAAAGAAATTTCTTCATCTGAAATTCTAAATCTGCGGTTGATCTTTTCCAACGGAATAAATAGAGCTAGACATAACTTTCCACTTGCAAACGCGAACGTTGCGGAAAAGATTGTGTATTATATTAATTAGTAAATTAATAACAAAATAATCAGCGTTGTGCTATATGTACATCCATTATTCGAAGTGGATTGCAATAAATAATAAAGTATTTAGCGATTTCAAAAATCTTTAAACTTAAACACTTCCGTGTCTCTTTTCTTAGGATCGCAATCGAATACGCAAGAACTTTTGAAACGACCTGTACGTTTCATAAGTGATACGCTTCTCGCAGTATTTCAGTGTATACCTAAGATTGCATTATAACGAATATTGTGCAATACAAGAAATAGTTGACAATGTACAGGCAATTGTAATCATTCTATTCCTTAACGAAATTCATCAAAAGGAGGAGGGAAGCTTTCAAACACACTATACACGAGAAAATATTACTTGCTTAGGCTGACATATAAAAATACAATTTAGAATATCACAGTAATCGTGTTCGTAAAAATACATCTTAGAATCGATCAAGTGTATAGACCGATCTGAGGTGGGTGATTTAAATAAAATGCAAACAATTGCAATAAAATAGCAATATGTTTAATGAAAATCAACAAATTCCTTCGCAGCACAACGATCTATAAAACTACCCTGGTTATTACTTCATAATTACACTTATGTTAATAGGGCTCACTCTATGAACAACCATTATTTTACGTAGTAGATTTGCAGTATAAGTGAAAGTTGTTCTACCGGCGCGAATAGCGGCATATAATTTCAATACAGGTTAATAGATCGTTGGGGAAGGAGGAAAGGAGTTCAGACTTGAGAATTCTGAGAGTATAGAAATGTACGTAAAAAAAAAGATGATTCTAAGTAAGTAAATAATACCTGTAATCGTTGATATTAGCTCTGTCCGCGTCAGAGCTTCGTAAAAAGGTCTGGAAAGACTTTTCTCCGTTGAACTTTTCATCGTCTACTCTTTCACCAAAACGTTGAACGTGATTTGACGATGAAGGTGGCCTTGGCAGAACCATCGCTGGGACTGATCGATGTACAAGTAGAAAAAGTACGGCTGCTGTGTAGCAGTTCAGTGTCATTATCATTCTGAAATAGAATTTTGGATTACAGATAGTTCGTTTGCATTGTTGAATGGAGAGAATTTCGCTTTGGGCAAGAAAATAAAATCGAGGACATGTGAAGTTACATTTTGGCGTTGCAATAAACAGGTGCTGTAGTGTAGGCCAGGTTTCAGAAATGTGTTACCACTTGCAAACTATTTTATTATTGCAATTCCATTTTAGAAATGGAAATCTTTTACATATATTAAATATATAAATAATAGATATATCATATTGACAAAATAATTAACGTACGAATTGTTATTCAATTTATTTCAGTCTTTCGCAAGTACCAAATAATTGGTCAATTATAATTTTGCAACGTAATTGGGGCTACGTTTTTACGATCTATATTTAACATATCATTCCTGACACCATATTTGTAGAACCTGTGCTCCTTTATTTTCACCTTCCTAATCACTTTTCCCCAGAAGACCAGTGAATTACGAGGCACCCTGTGTTCACCCTGTTTCCATAAGTTTTACCAAACATTTGAGACAGCCACTGGCCAAGTAATTTCATAAATTTTTATCCAACAACCGACTACCAACATTACGGGTTTCCCTCTTGTTGTACGATAACATACATTGTTCCGCGAAACGCGTTGACCCATTAAACGTTCGAATTACTATCATATCGAAGTTTTCTTTCGTAACTACGAGTATTGTGCCTTTTCACCAAAGGTACAAGGAACGAAAGGCAGGAAAACATTAACGTTTCTGGTCAGTCGCATGAGACAGCATATACGGGACACGTTATAATAAACGCGCAGTGAAAGTTTTACCTGCTCGCAAGAGCAACCTTAAGGAACAAACTGATACAATTTCTCTTGTTTCACTTACGTAAGCTATGCGTTAAACACACCGTAGTACAACAAAAATGATTCGTATCAGAGGGCTCTCGATTCTGTAATAGATTGTTCCTATATGACGAAATGAAGACGGCTGGATTATTCTTTGGAAAACAATTCTTTGTAGATTGCAATTATAATTCTGCAATTTGGAGAAATATTCGTCGGTTCGAAATATATGGTACTAGGAAGATAATGTATTTGTCGGTTGACTTAAAATTCAATGCGATTCTTGCGGGATTTATTTCTGTGAATTTTTATGATTCAGCGAATAAGTTATGATCTACGTAATATATCGATTATGTTCAACTAATATTTTATTGCATTGATTCCCCTTCGGGGGAAGGAAGTTATATGAACGAACGATTCGCTAGCATACAAACAGAGCAAATATTAACAGAAGATTAAGGCAATTTCGTGGTTCTAGGAAATACTTATTATACTTATTTAAGAAAAATAAATTTTAGAAATTCTATTAGAATGTGATCTGATCTTTTAGCTTTTGCTGCTTTATTATCCATACGGATTCGAATCAGTAGCTATATATTTTATTATTTTGTAACCCTGGACAAAGCGTGCCCAATGTGCGTTTTATTCTTTTAATTATAGGAATCGAACAGATGTGTGAAGTGTCGTATCATTTTTGCTTGCATTAGCCAATACTGAACAGCTTATTTCGTGTGTTTTCATCGTAAGTTTTAACGAAAGTAATACACTGCCTTATATTATCCATTTCCCACGTTTTTAACCCGCGTGCTAGTTTGCAAATATGAAATTACAATCTCATTTAGACAAGATGATTCGTTCCAATAAACATCGAGTTCTTGGGTTTGATCGTACAATTGCTGTATAACATAGTGCTTCTATTCTATCAAACAACCCACTTACCTCGAAATAAAGGTATAATATACAAAAGGTATTGCTAGAACCTAATGGACTTTAGATACGTATGATTCTGTGCGTGCTCGAGTTGCATTGTCACTAAAAATTCTACAATTCGTCGTACAATTGCTATAATTGAAGATAGAACTTCGTTTTGGTTTCGGTTTTGTAAATTAGAAAGCAACTTCTGAATGACTATCACGATTCGACCGCGGTTTTCTAAATTAAGTCTTTTAGTATATTTTAGTATAACTTTCGTTCGATGTAGAAGTGGCTGCCTTTTTTATTTGAAGTCACAGTTCATTGATATTGTGAGAAAAAACGGCGGCAATGTTGACTGTATTACTTGAAAGTGTGATTTATAGGAAAAGGTGTTAAATACGAATAAATAAATAAGTAAATAAAGTTTGAGATCACCATGCATTTGAAGTTAAAAGTTAATGAAAAGAAATTAATTTCGAATCGACGAATCGTTAACAAGACAGTCGATATTTGCACAAATAAAGAATTGGTAGGAAACGTTTGGCCAGCAGTGTGCATATGTACAACGATCACTTGAGAACAGTCAAATAGCCATTGTGTTACATTTTTAATAATGTTATTGAATGATGCTTAACCGTGGGTAAAATTCGCCGAGAGAAAATCTCAAAGGATGAAGGCGGTATGATAAATATGAGGCTTCAGGTAAACCGAGTTAACAATTATTGCCAATACCATTTTCACTATTCCTCGGTATGAACATCAAAATTATTCGCAGCATAGTTCTAAGTATACCAGAAATACATAGCACCAACGAACTACTTGCTTATGTAACGTACATTCTCAAAATAAAGTAAAATAAAACGTTCTAGGAAAGAACACCTCGTATCACTTTCGATTGTTAGAGCAACTGAATTTTCCACAAGTAACCCTTCGATGATATGAAATTCATTTGATTAAATTAAATTAAATCAATAAGAAGTTACGTGCAAGTAAGAAATGATGAAATTATTCCATTTTTCTCCCTATTGGTAAGAACCTGCTTCTCTCTAACAACAATTAGTTCGCAGCGACTAATAAAGTCGAAGTCTGTATTTAGCAGAGAATGCGCCACTGTAATAACATGTGCTCGGGCATAAAGTCGTCAATGACATGTGATAGAATGGGTGTTCGTAGAAGTACTTTGCAAAAATCTTCGAGAATCGTGTCTCGCTGTGTGCCTAGCAAACTAACGGAAAGGTCCTCCTTTCCAAAGAGATCTATAGTTTAAGTTCTTAGTGGGTGTGGTTCACTCTATGTAGGTTCGCGTTGCAGCGGAAACAGGTTCTCTTAAAAAGTGCAAGTGCATTCGTTGCCCTGGTGAACGTACTCGGTTATACTTGGTGAACGTAAGCGTCCACGTGGAATCGGTCTGTCAAGTGGTTTTGGTTTCTACCGACAGTTACGTTCGTATTTGTCGGATTCCCAGTTCCATTTCCTTCTACTTCCGATAAACGAACCGGTGAACTCCGCTTTTGTAATTTTTTTCTTTTATTCTCACGATCAGAATACTTGCTTGGTGCTTGACTTGTGATATTTAAAACTTTCCTTGGTAATTACGTCCGAAACGATGAAATGTTTAGCTTAGTAAATGTACTTTGATCTTTTAATCAAATTGTGACTGAACAACTGTGCAAATTGTACTGAACAAATAATGTACAATATACATTTTACTTTCTTCTTCGAAACGCTCACAACCTAATTTCAGGGAATTAAATATATGTCTGTAAATCCTCTTGAACATTTCAAATATATTAATCCGATTTCTTTAACAAAACTTCATCGACATATTATAATTCATTAAAAAATGGAACACATTCAATCAATACAGTCGATGTTATTTAATAAAAGATTTGCAATCATTAGCTCACATATTTAGTATGGAATTTTCACGAATTTATCGAACTATTTCTTTGTTTCACTTGGACACGATACGTTTTCTCCAGAGCACATTTCCCTGTGTACATGTACAGTACTTTTAAAAGGCCTGCATCCTTGGATATCTCACGTTTTTCCTTTTTTCACCTATGTGGTATTAAAGTATTCCATTTCAGTCGGTAGAAGACATCAAAAATAAAAGAAACGACAAAAATGGACTTATCATGTTTTTCTCCCGTGGCCTTGTATAGTGAACTACATATAGTGAAGTTCTGTGTGACAAGATTTCTATATATGGAATTTGAATTTCAATTGAGGGTGATGTAGTTGAAAAAATAGTAAAGGTTTAGAATTTCTATTTACAGACATAAATCAAGTACATATTACTATTTTTCAAGATTGCAGAAAAACCAGTAATTGCTATTATTATAAATAATATATACTAGGTAAATGAAACAAATTTATTTAACCTAGAATAATAATGAATATAGTGAAATAAGAAATAAGAAAGACAGTAATAATAGTTTTTATTCTTTCGATCTCTGTCGAAGATAGAAATATTTGCTATAGTGAAAATAGTTTAAAGCAGTAGATCCAGCACGATTTCAATTATTCTCCAACCGCAAATGCTACCGTGCTTGTTTTCAACTTTTACAAATACTCGGCGCAGTTTTCCATTGAGTGGCATTCAGCGAATGCAAAAAGTTCAATCGATGGTTGCACGTTTGCCGTGATATATAGAAATATAGTATTTAAACAAGTGAAACAGAACGCCATAGTATTCTCGCTTCTTTATGCCAATTGAAATTCTTTATGCGTTGAATTCAACGCGTTCTGTCCAAATGTTTCAAAAGTATCGGTGCAATAACGAAAGGGTTTGATATCTTTATCGCGAGTGAAAATCAATGTTTGCATTGAGCTAAAGTTGTTAACATTACAGAGAATAACAGAAAAAGGTGTGAAAGTATGACGACAATTATTTTTAGGAATGAATTGTTTTATTGTATGTTTATTCCGAATAATGAGCCACGAAAGTGATGAAGAAATGGTGGATTACTTATAGGGGTATCTAATAACAAAAACGGGCGGTACTTTCATCTAATTGCTTTTAACTCTCATGGCAAGATTCCACGGAACAGTCCATACAACATTGTAACTGGTTTCAATTAATAAAAGAACTATTAAAGGCACCGATAGAATTCTACTCTAAGATTTAATGGCGCATGAAAGTCTTCCATCAAACTAGTACAAATTTCCTAGTCTTGTCTAGATATGTCCTCGAACTTGGATTTCTATTGACGTAAAAAAATCATTAACGTTGCTAGGAAACCGCCAGTAATAGATATACACGTGCGCGTATTTTGTTCGGGCCTGTACGACCCGATCTTGGTTTTGCATTGTAGTAGAATTTTTCCTTTTAAAACTTTTGAGTGTCGCGAAAATTCAATAGGACTGTTATCTTGTCAGTTTTTAGTTAAATGCAATACCTTCAATGGAAAAAGTTATACTAATTTATTATAGACCCAAACAGTCAACATTTAAACGAACCGATATTATCTTTATTTTCAAATAAAGGTATTGAAGATAATTGTCCGAAATAAATTATTTCAAATACTCATTTCTTATTTCAATTTCATAGAAAAGTTGGCCTGGACTGCCAAACATAAAACGAGAGTTTCAAGCGCAAGATATCCATTTTAGTATACTTTTTCAATGCAATATAATTTGTATATTTTGCGTATGGTAAAGTTTAAAAATATAAAAGTTCTAATATTCTCGTGAGCCCTTATATATTCATGGATTGCCCTGCACATATTACAGGTAGACAAAACTTCGCTTCCCAATTTCATGAATTTTCTGTGCTCCACTTTTCGCCTTCATTGCTATGTCGCTCACATAATAACACAGCTCACACAGACACTCATGTTTACGTCCGAAATATCTGCCCGTATAAAAGAAGAAATGTTCTGCACTTTCTATCATTCGAAACACTTTTTCGTTAAGAATCCTGATCGCAGGAAATAATTTCTATAAGCATTAATTTGCTATTCAATAGCCAAATGAACAATTGCGGAAACAATTCTTTGAAATATTTTGAACAACCCATTTTATACTACCAATGTTCTTATATTATAGGTCAGTAATTGTATGATTTTGTGTATGTTTTAAAAAAGCTTGCGCTAGTTTTGCTACAAAAGCTCTAAAAATTGCTAAAAGTAAAATTAATCGATTAGACTGATTATTAATTATTAACAGCCTTCTAAACGGTTCAAATACATTATGCGATTAACGCTTATAGCGTATTCAGTTCGATATTCATTTTACATTAGTGTAACTTTCCCATCGAAAAACTTCTATTTAAATTTAAAACTATTAAATAAACTGATCATACCAATCGAAAAACCTGCACCGACAATTCCTGTTACAGCCCCCAACAATTCACACCGCGTTGAACATTAATAACGAAAAATATTTGCTATAATTTTCAATAAAATGCCTTCACTTACCTGGGCCAAAGGATCGAAATAGGTTAACGAGAATACGATCTTCCCGGATCAGTCGACAGGCGAGTCTATGCGTGGTAGTTTGCGGCTGTTCAAAACTGGCGCACGACACTCCGGTGTAATATAACCAGCGTTAACATCCAGCGTTATCTCCTTGCGAAAAATTAGAATCGTACGGATTCGACGTGAATCGATAGCCTCCTATAACAATTGAACGTCACAGGATCGCGCATCCTTTAGCATTCTGTGATCTGCCCTTGGTGATCTATCGATCATGATTCCCGCGCGAATCCCGCGCTTCGCCGATCGGTTCGCGAAACGATCGTGAAGGATTTTAATACACGTTGCACAGATGATGGCTGTGTTTGCACTGCGGCCAAGGATCGAGTGAAGGTAATGAAATAGCTAAGTGAAACGACCTCTCTCTCTCTCTCTTTCTTCTCTTGTTCTCCCTTCACCCCACCCTTCTTCCTTCTCTCTTCTCTGCCTTTCTATCCTTTACTTTCTCCTTCGCCGTTTCTTTCTTTTTATGCACGCCTCCTTTGATTTTATCCGCCGCTGTCCGTGTAAGTACCGCAATTGCTTTCGCGTGTACTACCTTCCGCGTTGCGATGTCAAATTTTCGTGACTGATATTGTTGAATTCGGTTGGACATAATTGGAGTGTCTTGTGATTATTAATCTCGCAGCGAGCACCTGTATTTATTGCCGGTGTGTATTAACGCTCGCCCGCGTATGTGTGCAAAGCTGGAGATACTAGAATTGTATGAAAATTGTATTGTGCTTTGAAAAAATCTTTGGCATAGTTGCAGTGTTGGCGTTGCATAATTATTGTATGCAATCCTTGGATTTTTTTCATATTATAGTAATGTATGATTACCGTGATTAGTGGTGCGATAGATCAAATTTCTTCCATGGCAATTTTCTTTTAATGGACCGATTTCCTTTTTACATAAATACAATAGATAGATAAAGTTTCGCGCTCATATCATATTAAGTAGTCGACTACTTTTGTGACCACTGTATATTACATTCAATATGTAATATCGTTTATATTCTCAGTCCTTTTTATTATCTAATGTTAATCAAAGTTATTAATCATTCATAATAATAATTAGTAGTAAGTGAATATATGAATATTAATAAAACTGTTATATGTATAGTAGGTTACAATAGCTTTCCTCGCTTGATTATTTACTTATTTGCGTATAACAATGCCTCTTCTCGCGGGATGATTAAAATTGGAAGATTTTGTCAGCTTTAAAACGAGGGGACTAACGGTTTCGTTATCTATGGAAATCTCTTTAGTAGTACTACACACAGTTGCACTGTAACGATTGTACGGTTTTATTTTCGACGTGGTAAAAGATGTCACAGGAAATCCTGCTATTCAGATGTACCTGAGAAAATGGGTTAAAGTGATTCATTAGGGATTCAATCTCGGGCATCCTTTCATTTCAAGCTTGTACTAAAATGAGATGTTCCACATATTTTTTTTTAACAATAAGTAACGTTCTTCTACGTATTGTCCAATATCAGCAAACGTAGTTTTATTTTATACCGCTGACTGATCTATACTGGTTTGTACCTTCTTTTTACAATAAAGTTGTTCATTTTCTGTTTAAAGCGAAATCTTAAGAATGAGCGATATTAATTATTAATAACGACGGTGTATGCACAAACGTTCTTTTGATCTTAAACAGGCTTATAAATAGATTGCTCTTGTAAATTTATATTTCATTCAGCACACCACTGTTGAACACGTTTTGCCTTCTGTGCTATAAATATAATTCTTCACTGATAATATTATTTCTATCTATTTATGTCAACAAATGTTTGTCGCAATTATTATACAGACAGAAACATTCAGTAGAACCAAAAGCGTCTTCTTTCGATTAGGAATCGCTATATTGTTTACATAAATTAACTTCTTTATCAATCAATAATACAATCTTCATTGATCTCTGATATTTTTATTCATTGCTCCACGAGATTCTTGATCTTTTGACCATTCGTGAACGATTTCTTCAATAATGTGATCGACTTCGCCATGGCTGTAGAATTCGCTTCTCGTCCAGATAATTTTCTAACGATTTGAATAAACGATAATCTGTGCATACTAAATCCGAGGAATTTCGAGAGTGTTTTACCATAATTTCCTAATTTAATTCTGCAATTTTTTCCGAGTCATAAAATTCACATGCAATCGCGTGTCGCTCCAATCCAGGGCGGCTCCTTTTCTTTAGACGAGGAACGGGCGATTTTTCTTCAGGCACTCGTTTACACGTAACAATTGTTGGCAACTTCAACGGAAACTCTCTAGTAGTGATTCGACGATTTATGTATCTGTTTCCTTTTTATTTCTTTTTTTAACCGAACGTTACGATAGCATCGCGTAGAAAGTGCAAAAATATGCCGTTCAACTCGATACGAATAAATTAAATCGGTAGCAAGTGAAAGGGCTGCGTCTCGTTTTTTAATTAAGCTTAATAAATCTGCACGCTAATTTTAATGTTAACGGTGTGGCAGTGCGTTTAAAATGCAATTGAACAGCAATTAAATTACTCGCCACAATTATAAAACAAGAATGAACTTTGTTAACGTTTGTTATTTTACAACACTTGTTCAATTGATCGAATGACGTCAATCAATCAGACATACAAGGACTCCCACGCAAAACTAGCAACCTAAATATCTGTTTTTGATGTAATGTTAAAACAAAAATTACTTTCGTCAAGATAATGAGATTCTATTTAGGTTGTTTCGCAGCCCAAATGTTTGTTTCCATCATTGAAATTAAAGAAGATATTTAGATGATCTGTTTTACGTGAAACGCCCTGTATAATACATAACTTAACTTCGATCTATCGTTACTTCCAAAATTTGCACGCAATTCTATAGAACGAATGACATGTTTCTATTTTAAATATGAGAAGCGTGTCACCTATATAAATTTAATCAAAATAATAATCCCAAATGTCTATAATTATTAATAACACAATCCGCATTTTCTGTTTAATTTAATTACATGAAAGGATAAACGCGTTGCAAAATTTGAAACATTTATAAGCATTGAGAATATTGCAATAATAAATATCTTTTGTACCATTAGAATTAAAATATTCACTTACATATTTCGATGATATTTTTTAAGTGAGGCAGCCTGTACAGTAAAACACATAAAAAGACATATTATTATCAAACATAAGTTGATAATACATATAGGAGTGGTTTATCGATCTGTAGCAAATATTCGATATAATATGTATAATGACACCATGAACATAACAATTACACCGCGGACGTTTTAAAGTATTTATTATTCAACGCTCTGACATAGAGAAAGCTCTTTCTAATTGTGTAGAATACTGAAACCTTGATTATAGTGAAAGTTTTACTGTTTTATTGGCGAGTTCTTTTTATATTCATATTTCAATCATACTTTTAATTGTATCGCCATTACTTCCTTTTCCATGTCTCTCAATGACCTCTTTTTCTTGTCAATTTAATAACACAATAATGCATTTCATTTGTAATTTATACACTTTTCTATCGTTTAATTTCCTACATACATTTACAACTTTTCTATGGTACGGTATTATAGAACTTAACATTTTATAAATATTAAATACTCCGTGTAGAGCGGTCGTAAAATTACATTTGATTATAACGATTAATTAATTGCATCTAATAATGTTATTAATTGCTATTTTTAATATATTCGCGTGCTACTGTTGAACATTTATGCGAGGGCCACAATACAGCGGCAAGCATGGCTGTTTATTGGTAAGAGAGAATGGAATTGGACTGGAATGTTTAAAAATTTGCAGGATAATTAACCTAGAACACACGATTACCTTTTGTACTGTCTAATTCTTTTAAGTTTTGTTCCGTAACAATGGAAAACTGTTTCCCATAAGCGTTGTATCTGTTGATCTAATTATGTAATTGCTTCACACGTTCCAGGGAAAGTAACGTAATAAAAAGAAAATCATAATGCGAGTACCATATAACAATAATTGAATGCTTCAGTTAATGTAATCAGTTATAAAACAGCTAATCCGTTAATTAATAAAGCAGAAGCTCATATTGCTACATTTTCTTTTATAGAATAGCAATTTGTTTAACTTCTAGCATTTCCTTTTGTTTGTATTTGCTAAATAAAATATGTGATAGAACGTCGCATACCAAATTCATTCCCTAAAGAAACTCTATTTTTACCGAAATCTTTAACTATAATATTTATGCAACTCAAAAGAATAGCAGTCGAAATTTGTAACAATTGTAATATTCAATTAAATTTGTTAACTGAAACAGCGCAATAAAACGCCGCTTAAACTAATTGTGAGAAAAACTCGTACTTCAATTTAAATTAACCCGATACAGGCTGACTGAAATAACTGGACCATCACTCGTACTGTTTGTCGCATGCAAAACTGTTTCAAACGAAAATCATGTAGCATCAAGGGTGACATAAAGTGTGTACAGTAATAAATTTGTTGTTACTTTGGTTCTTTTCAAAATATGAGAGTCACTTAGCACCAGAAAACATTTCACGCAAAGGATGTTCGACCTTATTAATTTCTCTACAGAGACACATGGAAACGACATACATATTTGTACCTACATTTATATTAAAGCAATAATTATAGACGTTCGAGTCGATGTTACAGATCTCTTGGACATTATTATTCCTATAACTACTTGCCTCAGGTATATGCGTTATTGCTTTCATATGAACGTATGTACAGACACAAGAAAACAAGCACACCAATCTCATCAAAGTATTACAATATGATAGGTGTTAAGAGATTTTATTGTGCAATAAAATCAACGCAGCTTCCAGATCTATTTATATCGAAACCTTTAATAAACACATTCGGAATGAAAAGAAATGCAAAATAATTTTTCACTTCAAAAATCGACACCTTTGAGTCGCACTTCTAAGTTTGACTCTCGTCAACTTTTTCGTATCTTCAACCTGTTTAGTAGGAAGAACGAGTTAACTCGCCACGCCCGTTGTCAATATTTCTGAACGCTTCAATTAATTTATTTCGATATTTATATTTAGAAATTTATATTCATCTTAAGAAATCCATTATCGAATTTGAATTTGCAAATGTTACAGTATAGTAACTCAGTTTTATTAACCTTTAACTCCGTTCTACCGATCGGAATTCAACCTGTTTAACAGGTTACAATCGATATGTATTTTGTATTGCTTTTTATTGCAAAAGTATCACAAAAGAGAACAGGACAGTGCATTTACGTTCTCAGTGGGCCGTATAGTCGGCAAGAAGGCAATCGTCCACACGAAATAGCATTGTTAGCTCGGCCACGGGTTAAGTCGAAGATACCTGTGCTACTCTTGTAGTTACCTTTCGATGAACGTCGCAACTAGACCGTGCGCAAAAAAAAAAGAAGAAAAAAAGCACAAGAGAATCATGAAATTACGAAATTGCTCGTCTCTCGAGAACCGTCTTTCGTAACCACGGATGGATTATCGAAACAAGATTCGGAGCAGAACGGCATGATTTTACCGATTCAGATACACTGCCACAGACGAGATATACATAGATGTACATACATGTATACATACAGAATTCACAGACCTATCACCTCGTGGACTTTTGTGTCCCACGCTCGACTGCCACACCGACCTGGATAACGAAGTCTAATTTCTGAAAATGAGATCTGTGCGTTCTCCGTTCATCACTAGTGGTTAATTGAAGAATTATCATTTAGTGAAATGGTATTGACGGGCAAGAGGGGTGCGGTTGGGTAATAAAAGAGGCGGCAGCAACATTGCAATCGCGTTGAACCGATCGAACTGACAACGAGATGTCTTCTGTGCCGTCGTATCATGTCGACAATTATTGACAGTAGAAATGGCATCTCCCACCTTCGTCCCTTTTGTATGTTCGACACACGACTAAAGGCGATGATCTTCGATCGCTTGTTTCCTTGTAATATTTCCATGTATACTTTGCTTGATGAGCAACGGTGTACACTAAAACAGGAAATATTAATTATATATAGTGGTTAATAGTTAAGATCCCAAGTGTATCCTTCGGTGTTAAATATTAAACAAATAATACGAGAGGCATAAATATCCCAGTGCATTCACTATATAATTGTTCAATATTATGTATTGCATATTCAATCTTTGTAGAATGTTATTACTTAACTACTATACAACTGTGTATAGTACAAGCTTTATACGTGCTATGAATAACAATTTAATAGAGATATATTGCCAGTGTTGGTACAATTCTACTTACTTCTGCAAGACATTTGAAATCGTTTGGCACTATGGCGGCATTAATCTACTGCGCACACCCGCCAGTCAGCGTCGCAGTAATCGATCTTCGATTATTCTCGCGGCTCTAAAGCCCCGCGAACAGGGGACAAAGTAATACGTAGCGCCATCTCGCGTTTGCGGTCCTTCGGGCAGTTTACCGCGCCTTCAAAACCAACTTTCCGGATTACATAGTTAATTTAAACATTTGCGTTTTTCTCGGCTTCCGGTGCGTCTTTTATAACGGGACCGGTCTCAAATTAAAAATGACACCCTTAGCTTCCTTTGCAGCAGGTTTTAACAACATGACATGCGAGGCTAAAAAGTTATTAACAATTTAAAAATCGGCAAAAATGCACTTCGGGCCACTGGAATTATCTCGGTTTGTGGTGATTATTTTTTAATCTACGAGGTGTCAAATGAAGGGGGAGGAAATAAGCTATTCACCTGTAACAGTCCCGTTGCTGTATCTTTATCCGGTTATATTGTTTATAACAAATGAACCTCACATGGAACAATGTTCACACCTATTGGAGATTGCAGCTTAGACTTCTAGCTTTAATTTTAATCATTGTTCTACCTTAACGGGAAGTCGAAATATGCTACAACTTTTGTCTGTATCATTTTTTCATAAATATATAATAAATACAATTATAAAAATAATTAACAAAAATAGTAATGGTAATTTTAAGATTTTTAAGCATTAAAACTGATTATGGATTTTAGGAAGAATACGTATCCGAAAACATAAAATGGACCCCAATAGAATACTTTAACAATGCGATTGTTGTGGATCTTTTGGAAGGAAAACGACTACCAGGACTATTTCTGGTTCTCGACGACGTATGCGCTACTCTTCATAGCGGCAGTACTGGAGCTGATACAGGTTTGCAAAAGGTAAAGTAATTAACGTTTCAATTACACAGCCGTTCAAAAGTGATACGAGGCATATAGTACAAATATGTATATAAATGTTACTTTAAATTAATAGTTATGGAAAGAAATCTGTAGGTATCATCCGCTTGCGGAGTGGACGCAAGTTATAAATTGAAATTTACTGATCCACGAGCTTACTAATAGTTTATTAAAATTAAACATTATACTTTCTGGCGCTGAATCAACGTATGGTTTCTTGTAGAAACTTGGAGCTGTGGCTAACAAACACGAACATTTCCAAAGCACAAGCGATGGGTTCGCTATTTTTCATTACGCCGGTGTAGTGTCTTATTCAGTTGATGGATTTTGCGATAAAAATCGCGATGTGCTTTTCCTAGATCTCGTTGAGCTAATGCAGACGAGTACAAAGTAAGTTATAACTCGTTATAATACTGGTATGCATAATACCATCGTGTACAATACAACAAAAGGCTGTTGACAGTCAACGAAATAATATTTTATTTAAATAGCTTGGCATTTCTATTTTGATCGAATTTTTTAAACTAAAATGTTGACCTACAATCGATTTATTTATATAGACAACATTTTTTGTAAATAACGACATAGAAAAATAATATTAATCATATATAAATTTATCGTTAATTTATAGTTCATTGGTTCATAAACTGTATTCACAAGATCTTCAAGCAAATAAAACGAAAACGCTCAAATCTAGACCGACCACTGCCGGTAATAAAATAAGAAGTCAAGCGAACAGATTAGTGAATCAATTGATGAAATGTACGCCACATTACATAAGATGTATTAAGCCAAATGAAACGAAAAAGCCGCGGGACTGGGATTCAGTTCGAGTAAAACATCAGGTATGATATTTTCGTAAACGTGGTAAAATCTTCGTTTCTATTTGTTCTTGTACTAATATCTTAATAGCATTGAAGTCCAAGGGAGCAATTTTTATTAAATCTTTTTATACACTTTTGCACTTTTATGCAAATAACTTTGACCACCCGAAATATCCTCGTTATTATTGGAGACATAAACTTTATACAACAGTTATATGTATTATATATGTATGTATGCAAGTGCTTCAAGTAAATGTAATTCAGTTCGATAAGATCTAATCGAACGAAGAAAAATTAATATTCTATTTAAACAATTAAGGGAGCCTTTTTACCCCCTTAACAGTCGTCTGGGAATAAATTATTGTTCACCAAATAATTCGCTCTTCTGTCCCACTTAATTAGAACAAAAAAATTAAGTCGACATCTACAATAATTCCTAAGAAAATAGCTTTCAATATTTTATTTAGCCCACTCTGTATTGTATACACATGCACATTCCGAGGAAGCTTTGTAAAATCTAATGCAATTTTCGCGAATCCATTTGACACAATTTTTATACATGCCACAAATCATTAACTTGTCTTCCGTTTATTATATATATGTATCAATTATATCATTTAGGTAGAATATCTAGGTTTGAAAGAAAATATCAGAGTTCGTCGAGCTGGTTTCGCATACCGAAGGCCATTCCAAAAATTTTTGCACAGATATGGAATTCTTACAAAGGAAACTTGGCCACGGTGGTCCGGCGATGAAAAGCAGGGCGTGGAATGGATATTAGGAACCCTTTACATAGATCGATGTCAATATCAACTTGGAAAAACAAAATTGTTCATCAAGGCTCCTGAAACGGTGAGCTGCAATGATTGAGCTTGGAAAGTTGCTGAATTGTTGTTCGATTCATGAATAATTAATATCAATTAATAGGATTACTAAGCTTTGTAATTCATTCAACAGCTTTTTATGTTGGAGGAAGCAAGGGATCGGAAGTATAACATGTATGCCAGGATAATTCAGAAAGCATTTAAAAAATATTTCGCTCGGAAAAGACAGGAGAAAGAAAAGCAAGAAGCAGCTGATCTGTTGTTTGGCCGAAAAGAACGCAGACGGGCCAGCTTGAACCGTAATTTTGTTGGCGACTATATTGGATTGGAAGGGAAGCCAAAAATATTGAACTTAATTGGAAAAAGGGAAAAAGTTTTCTTTGCTGAAATTGTGAAAAAATATGACAGACGGTTCAAGGTAATTGCACACATTTATTAAGTGTGCTAATGAGTAGTTCATAATTTCATCATGTTCGCGACTTATTGTCAACATATTGTAAACCAATTCATTCGTAAAAGTAATTATCATTTATTCAGACCTTTTCTTTATTTCTTTTCTAGAATATTAAAAATTCCAGCTTAATGAAAACATTAATTTTCCTTTGCGATTAAAGCCATCGGACCTTTTTATTATCGCGTTGATGTTTTCGAAACATTTTTCCGATGAAACGCGTTAAATTAATGCGAAGATGTTTGTCCTGTAGATATACCGAGTGATTTAAAGGATTTTAAACAATTTAAAATAGAATATCTTTATTTTACTAGTATTGCTATCTAATGATTGAAATGGTGACTACGGCAAAATTATATTATCGCGCAGAAAAGTCAATCTTCCTTTAGGACTGAAATGTTTAATTTAAAAAAGAGAAGTTAATTATTTCAATAAGATCTGTTATTAAATAATACAATTAGAAAAGTAATAATGCATTACTTATTGGTACACTTAATATACGAAAGTTGATTTAACAATAACAAATTACAGGTAAGCAGAAGGGATCTTATTCTGGCCAGCAAGCATTTATACTTGATCGGTCGTGAGCAAGTTAAGAAGGGTTTGGAGAAAGGGAAACAGGTGGAAGTTATAAAACGAAAACTTTCGTTCAATCAAATCAGTCACGTATCATTAAGCACTCTTCAAGTAAGAGAATTATATTGCTGTTGCTCTATCGATAATTATTAATATAATATATTCGCTACCACAATTGCCATAAATATCATTACCGATGCTTGCAGGATGATTTCTTGATTATACATACGAGGGACGACTACGGCAGTTTATTAGAACTAGTATTTAAGACCGAATTTTTGATTGCCCTTAGCAAACGATACGTAACTGAAACTGGGCATGTGTTAAATATCAAATTTACCAATAAGTAAGATATTAAAAGCGGGAACTTAACTGACGACTTACTAAATGGGGATTGGCAGGAAATTAACTGATTGAATATTTCTTTAGTTTAGAGTTTAAGATAAAGAAAGAAGGCTGGGGAGGTGGTGGTGCAAGGCATGTACAGTTCACACAGATTGATTATGGTGATCAAGAAATTTTGAAACCAAGTGGAAAGATCCTACATGTCTGGATTGGACCAGGATTACCATGCACAACTAGTAAGTTGTTATTAATAATACTTTTCTGTTTCGTACGTGTTTAACTGGTTAGGACGAAACTGTTAAGAGACTATGAAAAGCATCGAGTTTCATTAAAAAAAATGGGGTTGACCTTCATATGTCCTCTACGGGTTCACCTGCAAAAAACCTATTATCATAAGATTATGCTACCCTCGAAACCAACCAAATTTCGTCTGGCACATTTTTTTCTATTATCAATAGCAACCGAGTTATTCAGGTGGTCTGTTTTAAATTCCTCATCAATAATTCGTACATTTTGTATATCGTACAAAACCATTATCAGATACTGATTGCTAGATAAATGAGCTAATTTTACAACGTTTTATTACTCTTAAATGAGAACTATTATTTTATTGATTTCAATATCCTTTTATTTATTTGTATGCAATATTTCTTATTCAACTTTTCATGCTATGCAGTAAGAACGCTAAAATGATAGAGATCACAGTAAATAAAATGTTTAGAGTTGGTCCAAAAAATTTGTAGATTATTAATTGCGTCAACAGTACTGCAGCATATTTATTTGCATTTCAGAGCCAAATTTTAATAAATCAAGGAGAAGATCAATGAAACAGAGGTACAATGTTTCTAACAACGGTCATACCTTTTCACCGCCTGTTTTGCAATCAATGCCAAAAGAGCCAAGGGGACCAAATACACGATCTGCAATCACTGAACGAGATCAAGGTTTGCATAACAAAAAATATGATAAATATAGATTAATTGAATTGCAATATCTGAAACATTTAATCTACAATTAATTGCAGCCTCTTCTAGAGCCTTGGCATGTGAGCCTTCGAACACTTCGTATATAAAAACAAATGAGAAAAAGCAAGCAACAAAGGAACCGAGAAAAATAGGAAATAACTCTGTGCCTTTAATGGGCATGTTTAGTAATCCAAGGGGAACGCCACGAGGTGAGCCATTAGTAATTCATTTATCAATTACTCCTTTCTCATTTACGATACGTGAATGGCGATACGAAATGTTAATTCCTGTCTACATTAACATTTCCAATTGAACAGGTTTGCTGAAGTTTCCTCCACCGCCCACTGAACCACCGCCGCCGCACACACCATCCATGCCAGTAGGATTTGCCTTTACTTCCGACAACAAAACTGTGAAATCTAGCAAAAAAATGATGTCCGATCAAGTAGCAAACGAATTAAAAAAGAATGCAACTCGTGCTGTTCCAAAGAATAAACCACGAGTGCAGAAACCAGTGCTCCCTAGTTTACCTAAAGCTAAATCTTTGTACGACTATAATCCTCAGGATCTGGATGAATTGGAACTTAAAGAAGGCGACGTTCTTGAAATACTTAAAGAACGTAAGTCTTGCCCACTCGATTGCTATTATATTATATGCACAACAGATCAATAGATTACCGTGAATCCATATAAAATATAAGAGTAGCAAGGGCAAAGGGTATTTCTGACTTTGATAGAACACGTTTACTGCGAGATCGATGTACATATCGATATTCGCGGTAATCTATTGATCTGTTAATAATGTTGGTGTTGATATTAATTGGTACAGGAGACCTGAAACATTAATTGAATATTCATATTTATATTACTTCAGACGACGGCGGGTGGTCGCACGGAAGATTGAAAGGGAAAACGGGACTCTTCCCATCAAATTACGTTGTCAAGATTTAAGGTTTCACAGAAGCACTATACATTACAATAGTTACCTTAGACATTTAAACCATTATTTTAAAAAAAGATACCAATTTGAGCGATCAAAATTGGGCCTCTTTACTTCAGCAGAAGTCTCAAGGCACAATAATGCTAATATGTGCTCCATTACAAATGGAACGCCTGTGTAGATAAAGTAACCGCGGCTTCGTCGCAAACCATTACCTACACAATTTCGTGGGATTAAGTTCTAACAATAAGTATTAAGAAGTCTCATAAGTTATGAGTCGCAATATTATATAGTTTAATAAAATGTTGTTAACATAGGTTGCAGTAAAGTACATAAGAAATCATCTCTTTCTTGTGGACATTTACTTGGAGATAGAAATTTATATGTCTTTTTGTCTTTTGGAAATATTTTTGTAATAATGTGAAATAGAACAAAATGTTAAACACTGAAATTGTTTGGTTGCTTTGGAAAGATCGGGTCTTTCAACGTGTCACGTGTTACACATGGCCCGATATAAGTCCCAGCTCCTCCACATCAACACGTTGAGCGTGGGGCTAAATTCACACAAATCGTTAACTTTACCATTGATCCACCTTTCTGCATTTATAACATCACAAAAATATTTCATGTGGCCCAGCCATTCGATCATTTAGTGATACTTATAAACATAGCTATGAATGATCAGCTATTTCTGATACAATGAACGATAACTTAAGATCACTGTAATGATAACAAAATAAAAACATTTAGCTTGTATCATACTTGTATGATACAGACTACACATACAGACTAAACTAATATCTTTCAAGTGGTTAGTGAAAGCTCATCCTCGTATATTTCGGACCTAACAAACTAGTATCAAATATATCGTGGTTTTGTACCATCAAAATCACGTTATATTTAATATTATCGATTAAAATCAATTGGCGACGATACATGTACAGTTATTTCATATATTTATTATGCCGCGGAAGGTTTCTATAGCGTATTAGAAGAATTGGCTTGCATTTTCTTGTAGTGTTTTATTTGCATTTACTTATCAACAACTATAGTGTTTTGACACATTACACATTTGAATTTTCACATAAATTAATTTACAGTCAATTCAAGTTGTTCTTCTAGCAAAAGAAAAGGTTGCAGTTCGTTTTAACATTAAGCGTTGGCAAGAGTTTATCGTTACTTTAAAAATTTTAATATATTGTACTTGTGAGTACCGTTAATATTAAGGAACAAAAATAAATTAAAATTACTTTAGCACAATATTATATAAGGATATAAGGTATGAGAGCGACGACCTTACATTAGGTATATCCACACAAAGTATCTCGAAGGAAATAATGAAAACAGTTAACACAACCAAAGATATTTATGCATTTAATTTATAAAATATTTGAATGTTAAAACAACTTCGGAGTATTAAAACATAAACTTTCTTAACTTGTTCTCATTACTTCATTTTAAGACAAGACAAATATTACAATAAATTAATAGTTGTGTATAATATATATATATAACATATATCATGAGAACGTGTTGTTTATTCAAACTCTAATTTAAGATTGCTTAAGTAACTGTCACGAGACAGACTGCATGTTATAAATTGTATGACATATACACATACGTTTCATGATTGTTATTCTGTACATATACATACATCGTTTTACGCTCTCATATACAGATATAAATATTTGGAGGCACTAGAATGAGAAATTATTGCCAAATTCGTCATATAAATCGCACACCATCTGTCACAATATTCAATTGTAACTAGCGAGAAAATAACTATAACAAAACAAAGCACGGTTACATTTTTAATATTGCAACTTGGCATTTTAAGTTACTCTCTGTGCTTAAATACCCCTCCTATCAATTGTTGGGAATATTGAAAGATTACAATTATACTAAAATATATTGCAAAACTGTATTATTTACAATAACATTGGCCATATAAGCATTAAAATCACGTAAAAGGTAACAAAACCGATTTGATTCCTCGGCTTCCACAAATTTCTTTGCCGCTATCACTTTTACATCCTCGTTATTTTTTCTCTTTTTTCCCCTTTTTTCAGTCACATTAACATCGAAAATGAGATCAAACGATGCTTTCGAACTCAATCTGTACAATATGATGAATGTTCTACTTTTAGTACATGTATATTCGAAGAAAGTATTTGTTGTATATTTAATGATCGATTATGGCAGTTATATTCAGTATGATATGCCTGCACCAATTCCATTATATTAATTGAGTTTTATTGAATGAAATATCTTTCTATTTTTCAAGAAAAAGGTTGCTTAATGCTTGTTCGATATTATCCTAATTTTATGTATATGAAAGAATCGTAAAATAAAATGAAATTCTATCATACGCTAAATACTATTTTATCTTTACTATCTTCTTTAGATACCAAAAATTTCTTAGTGTCCACGATAAATTACTGATAGTACTGGAAAATTGAAGAAAATTTATAAAAATATGTATAATTATTTGTAACAGTTAAAACATATGAATTACTGCTTACGTACGTCGACTTATATTGAGAAGCGTACATAAATTCTGTTTCATTATATAGCATATTACTAAATAGAGTATTACATCTCGTACTGAAATATATGGAAATAAATAAAATACACTATTAAAGTCAAGCATTATGCGACGAAAAGTAAATTATCGTATCCGTCCGTAAACTGCCCTACAACTTTCCCCTAAATTAGGAAATAAATTATAGTTCTGTAGAAATTTAATTCTGAGTTATCCCATTCGACAACAATTATGTTTAATTCGTCCAAAAAATATACCGTGGTCGTAAAATCAGCCGAGCAACAAATATACGTATTTTGAGCTTCGAAATAGCTCATTTGGCACCACCGAAACAAAATTAAAAAGCTCAATCGTTACCGTACGATATTAATATTTTAAAACTCATTTATTTTAATATAAGAATTTTCAATAATAATTACAAATTTCATAGTAAAAGTATCTATACAACTGCCTAGGCAATTGCAGATTAATTAACAAGTTTGTTGTTGTATTACTTGGAACCGTAAAACTTCAAATGCGGCGATTTATGACTACGTTGTTTTTTTTTGGACGAACTAAAACTATACACAGGTTTCAGTAGAAGATATTTTATAGCAATGAAGTAATTTGGAAAATATTCTATACACTGCAATTTCATTACACATTTTATGAGAAATATGCTGCAAGTTTTTCGCCACACATTCATGAAATTGATTAGGCCTCATACATGATCAATATCAATTACTGTATCTACTATAATTTATACGACAGCCCATAAAAAAACTCACATATTACATAATGGTGTAATGGCTAAAATGGCAAATGTTTTTATATAGTAATGAATGATGTCTGTAAAAGAATCTGCAATATTCTATATGGCACAAAATAAATATAATCTATGTAGAGAGTATCATAGATCGCGAAAACCGAATATAATTCGTTTAAAATCTTTTTACCAAATTCCTCGGCGTTTATCCGAAAGCATCAATTTTTTTCAAATATAATATCGTTTTTGAAACTGTTTCATCATAACCAATTTCTTTCTCCTTTATGCGTGGTGTAAGTATTTTCATACGCATCCCTTGAAGTGGTTGATGTAATACGTAGTACCACTAAATTGCAGAAGTAATATACTATATGTAGCATAATTCCTTTTTTCTTTACACACTTCATTAATTTTAATAGAGATCCAGCACCTTGCCTAAATTAGGAAGTTTCGACATTAATATATTTTGTTTACTATTGCTTTTTTTTAATCAGATACTACTCAAGAATTAGATGCGTAGAATCAAGTATTAATCAAATTGATCTCCTTTAACGATACACGTTTTACATAGCTATCGCATCTTAAGTTTGATTCGATTTGTGTATTTCTTCGACGGAACGATTTTCATTTTGAACTATAATAGATTCACTACGAAACGTAGTATTCTGATGATTTTGCACTTAATAATGAATTTGATGTGAATATGAAACACTGATTATACAATTTGGATGCAATTTATAATACAAAATAAGTTCTAAATATTACTGTTTTACACGTATCGGAATTCTTAATTTTACCTTCGAGGAAAATTTGATAGTATGTTTTCTTTGGCAATCCCACAGCAAAATGAATCGTGCCTACAATTATTTCGTGTTTGGCGTAATTAAATTGAATCATCTGTAGTTTTTTTTTAGTTGAAATAAAGTTAAATATTCCAAACTGATTATTTTATTAGCCGTTTGAATAATAAAAATCAGTGTCATATTTAATATTATTCATTGAGTATACTCACTTGTCACTTTCATCGTGCTAACAACAATAGAATTAAGCTTTCATTGTAGCACACAATTTTTGTTCCGTTGAGCAAGCCCAGCTCTAGACAAATTACGTTCTATTTCGTCATCATCTTCAATACTGTAACAAAACAAATATTAAACGTGCGATGCAATGTAACATTCGTGAATAATAAAAGATGCCAACTCAATGGAACCACAAATGGACAAATTTTGCCAGCTATTATTTCAAAAAAATGTTTCCCAATTCATATTACGTAATGTTATTTAATAATATCATTTGAATATAAATTATTAACATTCCGAACTTACGCTCTTTCTTGGGTATCAAGATGATGAACCAATTCGTCTCTCTTGTTTACAATAGAAACTAGTTCTTCTAAAAGTAGATTTTCACGCATTTTTTGCTCCGGAGTTTTCCTCCAATCTTCCACCGCTAATATGTTTCTTAATTCGCGATTTAAAAGTTTGAATCGTCGCTCTAAATCATCTTCCTTTTCCCTAAAATATAATGTCGCAGCAAAAAAAAATCAATGAATATAAAACTTCGAACGTTGAAGAACATTACGAGGACATAGAAACGCAGTTGCTTACAGTATATTCAATTGCATTTGTCTTCTTAGTAGCGCATTTTTCTTATTAACAAGAGTAAACCAAAGAGACATCAGTCTTTCTGTTTCATCTTCATTATCACTTTCCATCGCAGCTCTGAGCTGTTTTTCAAGCTTGGCAGCTTGCACATCTATTTGTGTCTGTTCTCTTTCCAACGCCTCTAATTCATTGTGAATGTACGATGTCATATCTTTCCCCAACTATACCCAAGAAATCTAATATAGTAGACGTAATATATAAATTATATTTGTGAAGAAAATTCAATTAAATCGTACCCCTCTAAGTGTATATGATGTACCATCAGGACTAGTTTTATCTGGTGAAATTCTTTCTATTATCTTAGAAAATGAAAATAGGGGAGAACCTATTTTCTTCTCGCCATCCATCACATTTGGAGTTCCCAATGTGTTCCCATTGTATTCAGACTGAAATAACAAAATTCTATGGGTGTTTCGTAATATGGTATATAATATTAAGATTGAACAACTTAATATTCAAAAATACAATATGTATCTCTGTTTCTGTATATTTGTTCTGCATAATTTTCAATAATATATTTTCATTTATAGGCAAGGAAATTATAACTGCATAAAGACCAACCTTTGTACTAAATTTATCACCGGGAGTGGAAGGCGTGATACTTCGTCTCGGACTATTATTTTGATCGTCTAATGATCGTCTTTCACTATTATTGTCATCGCCAATTTGATTCGAAGTAACATTAACACCCATCTTTACATCAGCTATTAATCGTCTTGCCCTTTCACGCAGTTGTTGTTGCCTCTCATCGTCGTTCTGATTCTACAAATTATGCAACAAAATAATTCTCAATCGACAAATTATCGTACCCACGTACATGTAACGAAAATAAAATAAAATGCACAGAAGAAACATGAGTGTGCACACGGTTAATCTACATGAAATAATAACACTGAAAAAAAACAAAACCTCAGTAGGGCAAGCAGCAGCAGAAATAAGGCCAGTTGACTTTGTATGATTCCTAGCTTGTTCTAACAGTTGCCTGGCACGTTCTCTTAATTCATCATGCCGACTGACTAACGGCTAATACATAAAAAAAAGAAAAGAAGAAAGCCAAACGATAAATTACTCGTGTCGCTACAAACAAAACGTGGAAAACATGGGGAATGTAGTTAATTACATGTTGAAGACGATGCTCTCCTTGAGGTGACGATACGCTCTGGCATTCCATACGGCTTCCTCTTTCGCTTATATTCACCGAATCCTATAAAAGCATGTATTTACTAAATAAATTGTACAAGCAATCTGCGTTGTATTAAGCAAGTAATTAATTCATGTCGAACGAAAATATAGTGAAATACAAAAAAAATATTTTAGTATATATTAGAGTGTAATGTATGTGATAAACATGCATTTCCAACACGTGCATTTTTATTATGTACTGTTGCGAAACTCATAAGTACAGCTTTATATGTATGCATGTGTCTAGACACATAAGCATAGCATGCAGTAAATTAACAGGATATATAAAATCTGTTCATTCTGTATCGTCACTATGTGTTATTAATTAACCGGGTAGTGCACAAGTACGAATCTAATGGACCCAACAATTTCCTTGCTCCGCAACAAATTCGGCAATAAAAATTCGGCGAATAAAAGAATCATAAAAACACAGATTTGTATCTATCATAGTCAGTAAATGTAACTCCTTACAGCACCTCGCGTCGATATTTACATCTCGGAAGACCTCGTGTGCACTACCAGGTTAAAGCAATCATATCTTATGTATGCTACGATTGTCTAATACTGACAATAAGTAACCACATGAAACAATTAGCATTATATTCCACCTGTATTCTCTCAATGTCTACAGAGTATTAAAGAAACGAATGTCTGGCTTGAAGAAACATACATCGATAGTCTTTGAAATAGTATTTAAACTGTTACTCCAGTTAAAACATTATAAAGGGGCTAATTATTCGAGATTATACAAAATTGCAGTAGATTAATTAGAAATTGGTCCCTGCTGTGGTGTATGTGAAAGGCAATAAAAGATATAGATGTTTATAAAATCAATAAACGTCTACAGGCAACTGAAACATTTGGTCAACTCAAATATACTGACATGAACTGGCGTTTCTGATTTGTTATTCGAGAGTGATTGAAACCATTTCTCGTCAATTATTTGAATATTTTCCTCTTCTTCGTCAGAACCAAAAGGATCTGTTAATTGTCGACGGGTCATTAGTGCAGGACGTTGCTGTGCCTGTGATACTCTCGGTGGAGATTTACTCTGTAGTAAATTTCAATCAGTACTTCTTATTAACGATTTGAAAAACAGTGATACGGCGGGATATATCGCAGATACGTGTGGTGATAAACAGAAACTAATTTTATATAATAAATAAATAGATTTATGTACCTTTTCTCTGGATAAATACTTTTCCTTCGTCGGTGATAATACTTTCTCGAGTATACTTTTCGAACTGGCTAATATAATATCCTTAACATCCTTAACACTCGATGGTGATTTATCCTTATTACACTGTTCGTTATCTTGATTTTCCATGTTTAGACTTAAATGTAATTTGTTTTTTAACGCGTCAATGTTAACATCCTCCTTTTTGTTATCAAACGGATTTGATCTGAAGAAAAATGAATTGCGATATTCGATTCCGTTTTTCATTGACGAAAACAACTTGTATATATATTAATAGCACAATCAATGTACCGTCTGTTGTTCTCCGCTTTGTTATTTTTATATTCCATTTGATCTTTTTTGCGCAAGTTAATAATTTCTTGTCCAAACAGTTGCACACTCACATCGGAATTATTGTCTGTATTAAATCTGCCAATCATGTATGACGATTCATCCGTAGTTTTACCTATCTGATGTACCTGAAAATCAGAAATTACTTTTATACACAGTAATCGTGTTAAGAACATTGTAGATCGACCTATTTTCCTATGTGTCAAACAAAGTAATATTTAAACGCGTAAATAATCTACAAATGGATGTATGCTTCAGTCTAGAGCAAACGAGGAACACAAATTCGTTAAATAATTATACAGTATTGGTCCAGATTTATAAAATGCATATTAGAGAACATAAAAATACTAAAACCCTGTATTCCCTGCACGATAATTTATGTAAACTAAGGTGACAAAAAATATTATAACAATGAAACAAAATGAAAAGAATATTTCGGTTGGTCGAAATCATAAAAAAAGAAAGGGGCGCAAAGGTACGTAGAAGGGCTATACATGCAGAGTGTAGATTGCATTCACTTATAACGACAACTAGCAGCTAAGTAAATAAGTGTACATCTTCATAGAAATATTTTATCTTTTCATAAGAAACACTTTATACAAGTGCATTCGAAGATTATCATATACTACGCGGGTGAATTCATCGTTTTACTGGGTACAATATTAAGGCAACGATAATATGCTATTTCACTGAGAAAATGTTGTATGATCTTGAAATTTTGGACACATGACCCTGAAATTTTGTCTGCCTTATTACTGATGCCCATAAAAATACTTCCTTTCTTACGCATGTTTTTTGTAACATTACTTATAATGGAAATATTTTTAACATAGTTTTCTATAAAATTTAAGTACCTCTAATTCATGGCCAGTAAAATGTGCTCTCAACTGATACAAATATGTCATCACAGCTAATTTGTCAGGTACAGTTAATATGTCCATATCAGCAGGTTCTATTACTCTAGGTATACCAAGAACTTCTCCAGCATCAAATGCTTTCTTGCAGTTTCCTTTTACATCGTGCGATGAGAGTGATTCTATGTCTCTGTAATTTATCATTTAAATACAAGTCATAAAGCATTTATTGATGTATTAAAATTTCTATATAAGTAACCACAACAATGATTAATTGTCGTAATTAAAAACAGGCAATTACATATGCCAATAACAAATACGAAAAGAGACGTTTTTTTAAATATTAAAGGTATGTATCTGTGTTCCTTGGACGTACATAAGATCAGGTCGAAAATTATTAATGACTGCACAAAACGCCATCCCATTTCTCCAAGATGTAGTAAGATTAGTAACTTTCACACCAGGATAATCTTTAGTTACTTCCTTACACCATTCCAGTAAATCCTGACCCGGCGTAATTTCTTTTAGTCTAGGAATATTCCCATCGTTCTTGTTTAATTGTAACGGTTGCAACGGTAATCTTA
The DNA here is from genome assembly GCA_963583965.1 of Nomada ferruginata. NCBI lineage: Eukaryota > Metazoa > Arthropoda > Insecta > Hymenoptera > Apidae > Nomada > Nomada ferruginata. Next base: position 18,299,132 of record OY757216.1, read on the forward strand.
ATAACGTACTGTGCTCAATATTTCTACTGTAAAAACAATAAAATGTTTGTTAAACACTCAAATGATTTCAGAACTCTTATTTTGTGTTTTACATCGTATCTAACGCACTTGTTCTCAACAGCAATATTATCCTTGAAGGGAGATTTTTCTTTGAAAGAATCGCCAATGCCTGTTAAACTAATATCTCGGACAAAGTGATCGCTGTCATTTACAGGCGTCGCATCATCTTTGGATAAACTTGCCACTATAGAATATATAATCTGGTTACTAGATACATCTAATATTCATGCCTCACATTTAAATTGACTTAATGTACCGTACCACTTATCGGAGTGCTAGGTAATTCACTTTCAGTGAGACTGCTTGTCATTAAGTCAAGCTGAGCAGAGATATCTAAAATTTCATCAAGATTTTTTACAGATACTTCTTCGACATCCTCTGGTATATCTTCATTGTCGAAATCATCTAATGGTGCAATATCGCTATTGTTATTGACCGACATTAAACTAGCCATGCTCTGCATGTCTTCATCCCTGTATGAAAAGTGTAATAAAGGTTTAAAATTAACCACATATCAAATATATTATAAGAAACTATTTAATTTAAGCCCTTACACCGGAAAGTCGTTTTTCTGGTACTAGGAAGTGATGTCTCGAGGTAGACAAAATTTAAAAGAATAGTATTAAAGTCCATCAAAGACCAAAGTATTTCTCTACTACTCATTGCACATAGAGTAAACATCTAAAATATCAGGGGGAAACATATCTGGTGAAAGAAAAGTTACTGTCGCCTCTCTTCCACCATTCGAGTGCAAGGGCTGTTTCTGTTCAATTATAGATAAATGTTTTCTTACGTTGCTTTTCCCTCCCGCAAGAAAACACACGATAGTGTACATTCTAAAGTAGCACTAACGATCTTCTTCGACGTAGGTTTCAAATCAAATTTAAGCTGTTGTTGACTAGATTCTAATGTAGCATACTTTTTCATATTTATGTTTGAAGCAGCTACGTGACGCCTTTTGCCCGTTGAAGAAACCTGGTTACAAATGTGATATATTAATGTCAATACTTTATAATAATAACGTTTGTATCGTAAATCTTGAACTAAGTTCATTCTTACATCTTCGATTACAAATGTCCAATCTTTATCTTCTAATTCATGGGTTCTGGGGTCTTTGAATAACGTTACAGACACTGTATGATTGTCTGGAACTGGCCAACTAATGACACCTTTTAAAGGGTCGATTAAGCTGGGTTCCCAATCTATGGGGTCGGAACTAACTCTTCTGCTACGTCTTGTCCATACAATGCTTAACTTGTTTGGCTTCCTGAATAATGTTACACGATTAACTTTGAACGGTTACATATTTATATACGCATCCGAATGCTACGTATATTTGCACTGCTATATAATAATTTTGATCCTACATATGTTCACCACGCATCCTATAAATGCAACGCTTAAAATACATTATATAAATATATTAGAGAAGTGAAGAAATATTTAATAATAGTATAATAAAACATTTAATAAATATTTTATGCCGCTACCTATACAGTGCGACGAAACTGCTAATTAATTATTAATTTAGATAGGATTTATATTAATTATTATTTGAACATGAATATACATATCTCATTTTCTTTTTAACTTTTTATAACAGTGCCCTTTCATAAAGCTTTGTAATGTATCAACGAAATACTATACATTTCCCCTCTGGAGTATCTACATATATCATTTACGATATGTTAAAAAATAAGGGTGACATCACTCGTGTCAAACATTACGTTTAAATCACGTTAAAAAGGAAATTCACAGAACTCACCATTTTGTGGTCGTTTCTAAAGTAACTTCATGATACGACACAGTGAATTGAAATTTCGCAGCTCTCTTATTCACCCGTTGCAGTCTTTTCCAAACGGAACTCATCTTTTATTCAACTGTTTTTCTTTCCGACGATTGTCACAATGTTGTCGAACTGAATGGCTATTTTCGTGCGCGGTGAACGTGACGCATCGTTTCGTCGATAAATTATGGAAATTCGAAGATCGGGCCTTTATAAATTGTACAAAGAATGTACTTTCTGTTTGTTTAACGTTGCGTTGAAGCGTCGAGATTATTAAATGCACCGAATCATTCGTGCATCTGACATTTTCACTCGGAGGAACGTAACACGAACGAGAGCACGTATGCCTCTATTCGTAGAATTATATCTCTTTTTTCCCCCTCAGGTTATCACTCGCCCCGTTACCATTTTGCTTGCACTTGCATCTATGCAGCGGCACAACGCGCTTTAATATCGCACTGTGAATGGAAAAAAAAACAGAAGCACACACGATCAAGAAGTATCACGATAAACCCGATCTCATTGTGTGATGAAAACCTTTTTGACTTATTGATCTTATACTATGCGACTCCATGATAGGAAACTAGATTACATTGGTCTTAAAGCGATTATGATGTATAACAAATCGTTTTAGCGATTATATAATGTATTTAAACAATTTTTCGTTGTATCCATTCACATTTTAATGATTAATATTGCTTCGTCAAAATTCTATATTACGTGGAATTAACTTATTATTAATAAAAATGAAATTTGATTGTGGGAATTTTGAGGAATGTTTAAAGTTCATAAAAAGGGATTGTTGGCATATGTTTAATAATTATTATTTGAACTACGTATGCGTATCCTGTAAGTCGAGCATTATGGAACAATAAACTTTCCCGAAATATCATGTATAAAATTCATATTTCCATTCTAATGTTAGTTACAGCTAGACCGTGTAGGTGGAGCTGGTATGCGTCAAAATATACGTGAAATATTCAATCTGACTCTTATTTGCTTCATGACTTTCTCTGCGCGGTATCGTTTTAAATTTGAATTCGAAAATGCAGATGACTTTCTCTAATAACTTATTACTAGTTGTTATTCTATTATTAGGAATAAAATTAAACTATATTGTTAATTCAGCGAATATACATCAGTAAATAAAAAGGAATGTAATGTTTTATATTATCTTACCACTCAATTCAAACCACCTTTCTTAAACAAAATAAAATCTTAAACTGATAAAACAAAATGAAAACTATTCAAGAAAAATATCGTTAGGACAGTTCATTTGTTAAAGTCATGGATGTTGATGACTGCAAATCAATAGAAACTGTTGAGTCACTGTATTATTGCCTTCTATTGCGCGATATGTATGCAATATGGAATTTGTACAGCATTTTTTTGCAACATTTATGAGTAATTAATCGTTTTTGCATATGTTCACTATTCACTTACTGGCGTTTAGAAATGAACATAGATTTGTATGCTGAAAACGAACGATCCACATCGCAAGAAGTAATTAAATCGGGCATACTATATATATATCAATTGTGTAAATAAAGAGGCTCCGGGGAAAGAATACGTAAAAAAAGATGTGCAATTATTTTTAAAAATCCGAGTTTTCATGATGTTTCGCAAGTCGCGAAGATTTTAAACGGCGAACAGATATAATACATCGAAAAACCATTGGTGTAAATTTAATTACCCACTTTGTGCGATGTGGAGCGTTCGTTTTCAGCACACAAATCTATGTTCACTTCTAAACGTAGGCAATTGAACAGTGAAAATATGGAAAAGTTATGAATTATTTATTATAATGTAAATTACAATAACCAGGTATGGAATAAATATGACGAATTTTCGAAGACTTGATATTTGTTTTCAACTTGCGCCTCAAACAGAAGAAAGGAAGGGAACGAAATGACCAATGAAAAGACACCCGACATTATAAAGTTATTTTATTTCACAGTCTGGCATATGGAACACAATATCGTGATTGCTGAATAAAAGCGGCAGCAACTGCTAGATCCCGCTAGAACGTCTAACTCGAAGGAATCTAGTACCGATAACCCTTGATATCGTAACTATCATTAGGCAAAGCGTTCGCTAGACTAAGCAGTTCCGAGCGATGAAGACCATGCGACGATTGAAGAGCACCTGCCGCGCTCAGGACACCTCCGGCATCCTGAAGCGGTCCATTTCCGTGCAGACCAGCAATCTCGTGCAGAGAACCAGGCGCATGAAGAGCAGCGGCCTCCTGGAGCACAACGGGGCCGCGAAGGAGAGAAGTTTCGTGAAGGGCACCTGGGCCACGAAGAAGGGAAGACTCGTGAAGAGCGCCTGGGCCACGAAGAAGGGAAGACTCATGAAGAGCACCTGGGCCACGAAGAAGGGAAGACTCGTGAAGAGCACCTGGGCCACGAAGCAGGGAAGACTCGTGAAGAGCACCTGGGCCACGAAGAAGGGAGGCCTCGTGAAGAGCACCGGGACCACGAAGAACGGCACCTTCGTGGAGAGCACCGGGGGTAAGAAGAGCACTGGCCTCGTCAAGAGCACCAGGCGCCTCGATGAGTGCACCGTGACCTCTGAGAGCACCGTGTTCAGGGACCAGTTTCGGGAGCGGCACAGGGTTGACCGGCTCGTGGGTCAAAAGTGAGGATGTAGCCGCGGTGTCTGCCACGTGTGCGGCCGCGGCATTAGCGTTGTTCTGCGCCGCAGCAGCTGCAGTCGCTGCTGTTTCAGCGGAGTTCTGGGTGCTATCGTAGTCCAGTCGTGCAGCGGAGAGTTGCTCGTCCGTCGATTCGGCCCTCGCTTTAGCTTGGCCGACCATGGTGGTTTGGGCCGCCAATTCAGCTGCAGCTTCGGCGGCAGACTGTGCTGCCCGGTCCGCCGTCGCTTGGGCTGCGTTCAGAGCTGCTGTGATCACTTGCAACTGTTGCATAGCTTGTTTGGCTGTGGTCCTTGCCGCGTTTGCTGACCGTTCAGCTTGTTGCAGTTGCAAGTGTTCACCGTCCACGGCCACGTGAGCGTCTCTGGACTGTTGCTCTAGTCCCTGGACTACGATTTGCTTGCCCGCGAGGGCTGCAGCCGCTGTGGCTGCGGATTGAGCAGCAGCTTGGGCCAGAGTGTTCTTCGCGACGTAGGCTGCTTGGCCAGCAGCGGATTGCTGGTTGCTTAACTGCGTGTGGGCCTGTTCCGCTGCCCCCTTCGCGATGCTGGCTAGAGGCCCGCCGACGCTGGAACCTGGGTGAGGAAGGGCACGACCGTGGGCCGCTGGAGAGAGGGGTAAAGCGGGGACTGGCTCCAGGTAAGAAAGAGTATCGGCGAGTCCTAATGCTGGTCCAGGAGCGTAGTCGTATTCGTAAGCATCTACGGGGTGAGCTCGAGTGGTTTTTTTTGCTGGGCCACATTGCGCCAGACAAGCGAAGGCTAATAATAAAAAGAACGTTTTCATTGTTGGCTTTTAGATTAGTCTGTTTCCTTGAATCTTTGGCCTGTAACAGAGAGGTTTGATTTCCATGGGTAAATAAATGTTTGGTGTTTTTCAAAAGCGACTTATTGGGTTGTTCAATAAGTGTGTTTATTGTGAGTGTACAGGGTGAGTCACCAAACATTTTCACCTAAAATATCTGCGTTCCTTTTAATGATACCAACAAAATTTGTAAGGGAATGAAATGTTTGCTTCAGTGGGGGAATTATTGTGATAGATAAGATTTTTTCTGGGTCATATTTTCCGATGTTTCAAGGTCATTGGCGCTTTTTTTTAAATTGTTCATCATCATTAAATTGTTCATCATTCATGTCCATTTTGTAACTCCACAGATCTGTGAGTTTGTAAATTAGTCATGGCAGTGTTTTTTATAGCTGGCAATGAGAACTAGGTTGGAGAGAGAAAAAATGCTATCAATACACAATTCGCTATTACGAATACACGCAGCCCATCAAATTATACCAATACAATTCTATTTTCTTACGAAGAGTAGACTGTCATAAGTATCACACAAAATTCTATGGACAAAAGGCTCCTTTTTATTTCGTGCCAGTTGAGAGAAATGTACGCTTAAAGTTCACGTGCGTTCCTATTAATTCGGGCGAAACGCATTTGTTCAACTTTTGAGCCTTTCTTATCAACTTTAGGTATCGGCAAATACGTACGTGATGCGAAGTAACGTGGGTACACACGTAACAAGCGAAATAGAAAGGACACAGCCCCCTAAATAACTGCAAAGTGAACTAGAACAGAAGCGAACCAGTATCACTAGCGATCGTAAAAAGGCCAGTTGCAGGAGGCGGTCACAATGGTTGTCAGAAAGTAATTATTAGTAAAGCCAAAAAATAACGCAAGAAGTCTAGGGTGCCCGAAACATCGTCGAGATTGTATATCAGATTATGCAGTTGGAAAATGTTTTATAATCCGACAAGGAAATAGCAAAATTGAATAACCGATATAAATGAAGAAAAGAATAAACCACTTCTTCGTGGCCACGTGTAGTATCAGTATATACCGAGTATTAAAAGCACACGTTTCACCTAAATAATACATCTCTGAATTTAGTGAATGGCTGATGTTCTTGGTTCAATAACTAAACGCATGTGCACGCGAGTTAGTTTTTCTCGAAAGACAGAATATCGTTGCGCTATTTCTTTTGCACCAACATGCATACACCCCTGTGTGAGAAATTGAAATTTGCGCGTTCGCTTCGTGGTTAAGGTAAATATATTTCTGTGGATTTTTTCCGGACACTCCCGTTGCAAACTTGCCTTTCACATTTTAGCGTGTATTAGTCATAGAAGATTGGTCGGACGACTATAACGCAGTAGCTATTGACATAGCGCTAATACAAAGTGCAGTGTATTGAATTGGTTTCACAAAGAAATCCGCGGATGTATTGGCAGACAAATGCAGTAATACTAATAAAAAAAAGAATGATATATATTTATCAATGATAGTTCAATTGTCTATTAAAAAGAAATTCTGTTGCAAAGTAAAATTTTGATAAAATCCACTAAATGTTCTACAAGTTGCAACGATTCAAATCTATTGAAGGAGAAATTTCCTGAAGACTCCTATCATTATACTTCGCTAATATTTGCTATGGAAATTAACATCTGGCCAGTAAAAAAAATAGAATTTATCATATTCTTCGGTGAAATTTGAACTCTATGCAAATCATTGATGACGTACGTTCTACCTTTCCGGTATAAGTCTGTCGCAATTCGAAACAGTTCAAAACTAAATGTCCAGTCTCGTCGCGCTCTAGAAAGCAATGCACGTGTGTATGTAAATGCATAATGAAATCTATAGGGGAGTGGGCAGACCTTATCTGCGTATGATCACAAATACATGTGCAATGACGTCGATTCGATCAGAAAAAGTGTCCTCTATACTTTTCTCAATTATTCGCCATTTTACACTTGCTGGTCTACATAATAATAAAAGGCACGCATTATAAAATCTCCAAATGCAACAATACTTGTATGTAGAACAAGAATAAGAAATTAGGTGCGTTTCATTTTCTTTAAGTATAATTGAATTTAAATAATGTATAACGGTGGAGTTCACTGAGAGCTGCAAAGCGAAAGAAAGAATCTTGTGGGATTAGGGCGATCTTGCCAGAAATTGTAGAACCATAAAGCAATCAGTAATTGGTCATTATCAGTGTGTATATAATATAATAATATAGTTTAATTAACGATGCGATATATTCAAAATAATGTGCTAATTTCGAATTATTATAGAATTGAACGTAACAGAAACGAATATTTCTAACATTTTAAGAAATATTATCTGGCACTCAATAAAAAAAGTAATTCTTAAAAACGAATAAAGAAACAGTTATATTGTTAATTTTTAGTATATGAAATATAACATCAGTGAAATTACTCTTATTAAAAAAGAATGTATATAGAAATATTTGTTAGAAAATGACTGTTTGTCAATTGCTAGATAAACTTTATACAATCGTTCAACGTCAATAAATTTGTATAAATATACTTTACATGGCTTCTGTACTTCACATACGATTGCAAATGTATTAATCGAAGCTTAATTATTGCGTCACCAATAATGAATAGGCATGTGAAATATCTCTGCTGAGAATAATTTAAAATGATGAAAACGTGTCAAGGATTAGATTTCATCGATAAAAGTTTAAACACGAACAGGGTCGATTAATCGATTTTATTGCTTCGAAGTAAACTTTTCAAAGAATTCCCATTTCCCACTTCATTTCCCACTTCAATGTGAACTTTACTATTTTTCCGTTGATTTGATTGAAAATTCCTGTATCTTCCAAACATCTAATCAAACGTTCATACTGTTAAATAGCTCTTACGAATTAATTCATTTTCACCTGTATAGAAACGAAACTTTAAGATCCTACGACATTCACTGAATAATTTTTTATTCTATATATTCGACATTAATTACATTAATATTACTCGCAACGTAATATTACCACTAGGTTTATATGAAATTTGTAAAAATGTTTATTTTAAAATGCAGAACAACATATACTATACACTCTAATTTAGAATTTGCAAATGGCAAGAGTTACAAACGTTTCGCGAAAGTCAATTTTAACAGGCTTAAAACTATTGTCCCCCAATTTTCTCGCGAAGTACGGATCTTCCTTACAATTTTAAAAGGGGTGAGTGTAATGGAGTGACTTATGGTGAAACAAGAATTCGATACTCACGAGCTTCGAAACTGGTCAAACGTTTAAGGAATCGGTGTATAAGCTCGAGGATACAACTAAGAACTGATACCACTTACTTGATTATCCTAGCTCTTATAGGTCTGTACTCACAGCTCATGGTGGCCTGGTAACGGAAGGGGTTCAGGATATTGACAATAAGAATGCACTTCTAAGAAAAATGATATGTCCCAAGTTCATTATCAGTTTTGTAAAGCATGTACATACATATAGTTGGCCATAAAAGTGTTATAAAAGAAGAAAATAGCTCGAAATCAATTTTGGACAACTATGAAGAAGCTGTCTTATAATAATAATAATAATTTATAATATTCTTAGATATATTGATATCATGACATGAATAAATGATGACTGAACATCATTTGGATACTTTTTGAAACTACAAATTTACTAAATATGTTTAATTGTTTCTGTTCGGCTGATGATTCAGATAATGAAAAAAAGACCAAGTGATCGATATATAATATGAAGAAAACACAATTGTCTTACATGTTAACTACAAATATATTCTGAGATCGATGTGATGGTTTACTTATTGTATTTATTATCCTTTCGTTATGTTAGCACTTGAAGCTCGCAAAGATTATGCAATAAAAAAATCTGTACATTCAATTGTCCCCAGTTAATCCCATATATAATTTAATATACAATATCAGAGCATTATTATATCATCTTCATAAGATTCGAGAATACTTTAATGTCTCTTGCTTAGCACTGCAAAACTGTCTAATTGAATTATTCGTACCTTCAGCTAATACCTGTGTGCGAATATTGATTTAAATGATCATGCGAAATCGAACAACAATGCTATGGGTAATAAACTGTATTATGTATAAACACTTTCTCGATATATAAAGTTCGATACAGCCGCGTTTCATTCGTTTCTCTTGTCAATGTGCCCCCTCATACACCACTGAGTAGAAATAATTTTATATTATCGTATATGATGTTTTATATGAATATCAATCCGGAATTTACCTAAATTCGTTGCTTTCAAAATGTACATATGTTACATTCTTTACATCGGTGAGTATTGGTAGAAACGGCTGGCCTACAGTTTCTAACCAAATAAATATAATCCTTTAGTATTGCTGACGTTCGAATATTTTGACTGTGGAAGGGTTCATAGAATTCCGGTACCCCTAGTAAGTCCAGTAACACAATTTCCCATTACTCAATCACCCAATCGTTGTCTTCGATGTTTAAATCAGCCACAGAATCGTGCAATAACCTACAACTGAAAAAGAACTGAGTTCATTTCATTTCATATAACAAATAATACAGCCTGTCGGATCCTTCGGCAAATCTTCGTACAACGAGTTACGGCTACGTATTAAATACATTGCATACGCTGCTTAATAGAAGCGTGTAAAGTGCAACACAAGTGGCCACACAGTTATTAGGAACTTGGTTTGGAATTTAATTGATGATTACGTGGACCATAAATATCTGCTTGATTGTTCAGTAATTAATTGACGAGTATCTTCAGTGAAATAATAAAATGGAATGCTTCTTCTTTTTTTAATTACAGCAGTAATAAAACATAGATTTTGCTATTTAAAATCGTACTCCTTCAAACACCTTTCTTTCCTTCATTTTCCTCCCTTCCTGTGGACAACTTTTACTTTATTTTCTTGTACCGCGTGACAAAGTGCCTGCAATAGCTGTGAAAATCTCCTCATTGATTATAAATGGAACGCAACGAATAGATGTACGAATTTTTCCAACAGAATCAAAGGCAAATGCGTTACGCTGCGGGTCCAGATTGTAGTAACGGTGCAGCAAATAATCATAAGAAAGTGGCATTAGAAAAGGGCAGTAACATCGCGCAGAAAGCTGCACAGGAAGCTAAAGCTGCTTCAGAAGCGCAGAATATCGCTGGTCAGCAAGCCTCACATCAAGTACTTATTCCTTTTTTCACGTATTGCGTAGCGTGCGATTACGAAAATGCAGGTAACGCCTGTGTAACGCGAAAATTAAACCGTATATCAAAGCTTATTACTCGACTGATCGATTACTCGACACTCCGCGTTTCAAAACCTTTGTTTTAAGGATGATGTGCGAAAGTGATACATTGCATTTAGTGGAGAGTAGAAGTAAAGTTTCGCTGCAGAGAAACAGGCAAGAGAATCGTTGCAAATATCTTTAATAATTAACCCTAGAACTTTAATAGAAACCCTAGATAGATTTTGGTACCGTTTGGTACATTTTTAATTGCAAGAGTTTTTGCTAATTTTTTTGCCAACTAACCTGGGATTTGAACCTAAATCCTGATAACGTTTTACTTAAAGTAATAATGTAACTGCATTTCTTTTCTAGCAGGGACTAACTTCTTTATTTATCACTGACATGATGTCCACCAGGTGCTATAAGAAAGCATGGTACCATCAATTTTGAGTCCTGTAAAAAATATGTCACCTTACCTCACCGTTTTGCTTTGCCTCGATTTCCGAAAAGAAACGACATCAAGGGAAATTAGTTAGCACAAATGTTACTAGTACATTCTATCGCACGCAGGTAAAGGCGCAGCTTGCCGAAAAAGCGGTAGAGGCAGCAAAAGCTGCCGAAAACGTGCTGACTGGAAAGAAAGTAATAGTAGAGGAGTTACAAGAAGAGGTAAAGGAAGCTCAATCGGTCGTTCAAGAAGAGTCCTCCTCGCTGGAACGTGAACAACTCAATGCTAATGCCGCTGTGCAAGCAGCGCGTCAATCCCAGGATCAGGTGATATTTTTAAGCTTGATAAAGTTCTTGGCAAACAAATAGGAGAAAAGGTTGTAGGAATTAAATCGATGTGGACAGAAATTTATAATTAAAGTTGTGGATGTTTATGCAGATATAACATATCGGGATACGCGAAAAAAATCCAGAATGCAAAATACAAATGCGTTCATTCTAGAAAATAAAAAGAAACATATTTTTGGAATTTAGGTTCAAAATTATATTGACGAAAGCGAACATAAAGTAAAAAATATAGTTCATTTAACACTAGATTGCCGGACAAGTTTGAACACTTATTTTTACTGATTTCCCTCCGATTAACAATAGCCAATGAAAATGCGCGTTTTCTTTAAAAAATTAATTCATTTAATTTCGAAATGTAATGTAATTAATTTAATTATATAATAATCACGGATCTTCATTAATCTTTGTATTTCAAATTCTGAAATGAGTCAAATTGACTTGCCCCGGCAATCTAGTGTTAAAGATCTCCGTTTAACATCTTAATATTGAAAAGAAATTACTAATTTATTACATCCTTCCACGTATGCATCAAACCAGTGCATAAATAAAAAAGAGAATATTAGCCTTACCTCGATTTTGAATCAAACTGACCAAATTCTCCGCCCAATGGAAAATCTTATAATATATTATATTAAATTATATAAATATTAAGAACATCTTTTTAATACAGAAAGACAAGCATCGATTGTTCTTGCAACAACATGCTTTACGTAAATACCATACACACAGTTGGTTCGACCGTTCACCGAGGTAGCTCAACATCCTACATACATATATGCATGAATCATTTCTTTATTGTTACGCGGGATACACGACCTTACCTGCTTACTCTGAGGCATTTCTTAGAAACACTTTCAGCATCGTAAAAATTGGAACGCTGCTGTACCAATCGACGAAGTCAATTTACTTCACTATTCTTTTCTCTTGGCTGCAAACGCAGCTGAAGACATTGTCACACGCGATACAAACCGCCAAGGCGAATGCAGCAAATGCCCAAGCCGCTGCGAGTGGAGTACAGAAAACTTTGCAGGAGAGGGAAGAATTATTGGACGCGGCGAGAAGACGAGCCGAGGAATTGTCGGGCCAGCTGAGAGTTGCTAAACAAGAGCTCACGAACACGAATCGTGCTGCTGCAAAAGCGTCTGCGTCTGCAAATGATGCGAAAGTTAACGCGACCAGGAACAAAAGGCGTTTGGAAAGCATTCGTAGGATGAGGTTGAAGAAAAAAAGGTAATTGATAGTGTTTTCTTTTGAGCGAAGAAAACAATTTTCTGTCGATATCCGTCTATGTCTATTTGTATTCTTTACATTTGTTTAATTAATATCCATCTGCTGACCTTAGTTTCGACTTGTCAGTTCAGCGTACAAAATTCTTCATGGGGTGTCGATTTAATAAGCAGAGTTCGAATTATTATATATAAATTATTATATATATTAATTAGAGTAAAGCTTATTTGGAGTAGGAAGGATGGAAAATGAAATTCATTTTCGAAACAGATCGTTTTATACGGTGCGTGATATCACCGATTCAATTGAAATAAATTTAATAGAAATACAACCTTGTTATTTGGAATGACAATTTTATTGAAAGAAATGGCGTCGATTTTGTTTTTATAGATATTGCTATGCAAAATAGATATTCATTTCAAGGACAATGATTTCTGCAATTCAAAGAAATATCTTTCCACCCTTCCTTTACCCATATCCCAAAATTACTGCAGAACTACTATACACGTTTCTTTCTCATTTACAGATGCGTGCACGGTTTAAAAAGAAGCTAATGAAATATGGATCGCGGAGAAATTATTTGAGATATAAACATTTCATCAGTCATTTGCATGCAAATGAACTTATGATTGCAACACTACGATTGAAATGAGAAGAATAGAAACTTAATATTTTTCTAGATCGCCACCGCGAAGCCACCGGGTGGCTAAACAATAAAAATATCGAAAATACTACTTTAGAAGCTTTTATTATAATAAATCTTTCCCTATAACGATTTTGCATAATATATTGCTGATCACGGACTATCCGAAGCTTTCCCAAAACCGCTTTCTATTTTCGGCTACCTCGTAGGGGGATATTACGTCAATAATGTTTTATCATGAATGCTTTTCAGTCCCGTTCGCTGACATTTACATTGAAATCGTGACTTACCAATACAAACATATCGTCGCGCTTCAGTGAACTAGATCCTTTCTAGAATAAAGTACAATGACGCACTTGCATGGTGTCCATGCGAAACTTATTACTTATTACGATGCATAATTTTTGGAACAATCAATTAAACATTTTTTGAAAAGTATATACTATGTAATATATCGTTTGCAATATGTATTGGGGGTACCGTTTTTAATGCTTTACATTTACCATCTACATAATGTGCTGTTTCACCAGCACAATATCCCAAATTGCAGTTTTCTTTTGCGCTATCAGAGATTATAAGCGTTATGATATTGTTTCTAATAAAATTAGTAGAAAATTTCCACTCTGCAAATAGAACGTAATTAATTTACATATTTAATAATTGTTTTACCTGATTATTCCTCGGAAGGGTTGTATTTGAAATATAATATTCATTAAGTATTGATATTCTTGAACACTCTATAACAAAGGAAACGTATATTTGTAAAATTAATTGTAAATTAGCTTACAACTTAACGTAGGATAGGTTTATTTTATAATATTTAATTCACTGAGAGATCGAATCCATATAATAATAACTAATATACTGATTTACAACTCTTTGCGATATATTCCACCCTGTATATACATAAATGCATATGTATACATATGAGTTTACTAATTTTTACATCAAAAATGAAACAATAGGGATAAATTATCATTATTATATCTCTAAAATCAGATTATCCTCACTACATGCTCAAACATACGGTACTCCCATTTTAAATGTATATGTAATTGACTGTTTCCAGAAGTGTAAGATCAATTTTAATCGTTATTTTAAAACAGATGGTCCCTTGAAGCCTTAAAGTTCATATCAATTACGATTGACGTATTGCCTACGTGTTGCCTTTAAAATTAAAAATTAAAAATACATAAATGTCAGAATGCAAACATGTTTTTGTTTGAAACCGTTTCTCTTGAAAGTTAGAAACGTTGTTGGCTGCCCGGGTAAAAAACACTCGCGTATTTGTAACGAAACCTCTTTTTATCAGTACTGCTTTGGATAATAAAAACAGAATTGCCCGATCTACTACGTTCCAAAGACCAGGTGAATAGCAATTGCAGCACGTATATCTTAGACGTAGTCGCGTGCAAATTACTTGCCGTGTCTACCGAGTGTCGACTGATAGTGAGCCCTGACTTGATCTGAATCATTCTTTATTCATCATTTGAAACGTCAGTGGGGGTTCATTTCAGTTTGCATGAATATTTCACGTTTCCTGTAACAATATGAATGGCACACATTTTTATATGGTCAGGCTGCATTCATTAACCCCTTCGCACCGGCGGACGAGATATCTCGCCGCGTGATTTCGTTCATGATATGCTATGGACGAGATATCTGGCAACGCAATGTCTTTCATGCGATGCTATGTACGAAATATCTCGCGACACAAAATCGTTCATGCGACGCTGTGTACGGAATATCTCGCAAGCCTTTCTGTTACAACGCGGGATATCTCGTCCAACGATTTGGATCAAAATGAATTCGTAGGTCACTATGAATGTGGCATTCAGTTGTAAACATTGAAAAACAGGTAGGCGAGCGCGAGGTATCTCGTCCAAAGCAGCACGCGAACGGTGTTGCTTCGCGAGATATTCCGTACACAGCGTCGCATGAACGATTTTGTGTCGCGAGATATTTCGTACATAGCATCGCATGAAAGACATTGCGTTGCCAGATATCTCGTCCATAGCATATCATGAACGAAATCACGCGGCGAGATATCTCGTCCGCCGGTGCGAAGGGGTTAAGGAAGAAGAAGATATAAAGGCACGCCCTGATGTTTGCCTTAAGAATTAGCACTTCAATACTGAGAAACTAAAATCTATTTGGAATCTACGACTTTTTTGCCTTGAAATATGGCTCGAGGTGTACGATCATTGAACCTTATTTTTCGCAAAGGGAGTGAAGCTTGATGGTTGAAGGGTCGAAGATCCCCTTGATCCCCTTGAATTTGCCGGATAAAATGTATTATAATTTCTAATGTTTCATCAAGGATACCGCAAGCGTATATTTAACAACATTATTTTTTATACAACAGTAGCCATCGACGCACGCAACACATTTTTTTGTTATCTCTGGACATCAACACACTTGCATGCATACATATAATATTATGATAGAGGCATTAAACCCAATCTGTTCGAGGAGTAATGTAAAACAGGTTTCGATACGGCCTAGTGAGCTTCATTCAGTTGATTCTAATGCAAATCAACAACCCATCTATGTTTTCTGATAAATTGTCCAGTATCGTGTTGCGATAATATTTCAAGCACCATTTGCCACAGTTTCTTACAGTTTCGTACATTTTTGTCCCGCCATCTCTGCTCCTTAATGACCTATCACTTGCAACATCTGTGTTTCGCGGGATGTCTAGTTTTCAGATGAACTATTTCTGATTAAAAATCGTCAACTTGAGAAGAAATTTCGTTACGTTTATTCTATTCGATAAATATAATATTTTAAAATGATTCGTTTTCAATATATTTCACTAATTAATATAATAGTATAAATATAATGAAATGTATTGTAAATTACAATACATTTCATTATATTTATACAATTACAATTACAATTTGTAATGTTAATACGTATAAACAAAAACGTTTGAATGGAGCTCGAATGGAACTGTTTCCTTACCGCTCTGTGTATGAAAAGATAGGATAATTGGCTCTAAAACAATATTTGCTTCACTGATTAAAGTCAGTTTGATATATCTTATAGAATGTGGAACTGCAATTTTGAAATATGTCGCAATCGTTGGTATACATATAAAGTGAATCATGGTGTACGGTCCCATAAACCGTCCAACGAAATCGAAGCTGGTTGCCAGATGTGCAAGGATAAATACATGGAAAATTCCGGCGACCGCTCCAGGTATTAAAACACGTACCCATGCTGCCGGCCGCCAACTTCTCACCATCATAAAACAGCGAACGGCAAAGCCGACCATAAACCTTGGATTTCCACATTTGCTGACCATCCCTTGCTGTATTTTTCCTATTCCTCACCTTTCCTTCTAATACTTCTCCCACCCGTATTTCCTACCACTTCCTAATTCCACATTAGACAAAATGAACAGCCAATGAACCAGCTCCAACACCCACTCCCTTTCGCAAAAACCACCCCTTTCATGTCTACGACAAACATTCGAGAAGGGAAAGACGACACTTTTTACTCAACCATCGTACAGTATACATCAACATCGTCATTTCACCACTTTGTACTATTACGATAAATATACGTTAAGTTACTACGTGACATCAACTTTTCATCACCTCTCATCATCTTTAAAACTAGCCCTCACGACATTAATTTGCCGTAGAGCGCAACGGCCATCGCGTTTAGAATTAACAGTTTTTGATTCGCGAGTTGAGTGCCGTACACATGGTTTGAAAAGAGTTACCTTTCACAGCGATTTCTTGCAAGATACAATTACTCACTTTAATATTCAAACACCATTGTTCGTTTAACTTACATTTTACATCTGAATTCTTCCTATCATTTGTTGTACACGATTCATTAAATAATGTCGGAAAATCGTTGAAATAGCTTTAATTTTATGAAAATCTAGTGTTCGAAGACTACGAAAACACTGAACACGCTTAAGTTATAAATAATAACGCAAGCACATATTTAATAAATGGATCATGCAATTAAGTGCATATTGGTTTGCCAAAATTGTATTGACAAACCGGGGTGGAATTTATTATTCTATTCTGGATCGAATTCGATTTAAATACGTAAATGCACATTGTACATGGATCACGGGTCAAAGTTCGTTGATGTTAAATCTGTGCTGATCTGAAATGAGAGCATACATGGGTGAATGAACTTGATGCGTTAGAGAAAGGAAGTGAAATCTAGGAACGAGAAATCAGACTGGCTCGTCTCTCATTTGCGTAAGACTGTTATGTCCAAATACACAATCCAAATCCGTTTCTTTCATTCAAGCCCTATTAAACGAAAATGATCGCCCTTGTTCTAATACGTATCTAATTTATTGCGAGATCAGGGAAAATGTTTTGATACCGAACGCTATAATACAAAATATGATACTGCGATGTCGTCGCTGTAATTCATTATTAATTGCAACGGCTGGCAAATGTGACAATAATTATGCAAAATAAGGGTTTGATTTCTTCTTTGGTTTTGATAATATTTTTCATTATATTATAGATATAGATTACGAACATTTAATACTTCCTTGCATCATTCTCTTCTACGCAATAATTATTTGAATTATCAAAAAGAATTAATGGCAAACAATAGTGCAAAAATATATTCTACTCTATGGACAATTAAAGATATGAGTATTAGTTTGAACTTAACCATTAAATCATTTATAATCAGGCAAGTAGGAAATGACTATTCTATTATGTGGATAAATATTGTATAACACATTTAATTACAACAATCACAATATTTAATCACACACAATATAAGCGTGGCAAGAACATTAATGTAAATAATTCTGTCACATTTATATTTAAAATTCATTGAAATATCTGTTTAAAGATTATACATTCGAATATAATATGAATATTGAACGAAAATAGAAAAATGAAACAATAATTAATATCATGACCAGAGCAAAAATCATGAAACCTATTCTCATACTGTGTTAATGACGCAATCAAGAACCTGCAGTTCATTTTAGAGATACAATCACAAGGAGGTACAGATACGATAATTACACTGCAATAAGAAAAAGTCGATTATAAGCATTGTCTCACGCAAGATTATCTTACTGCTCACAATAGTTCATCTGATCGTTTTTTTTTTACTTCCTAGTTTCACCTGACGCAGGATTTCTTCCACAAATTTGGTACAATGAACACCATTTTTGTCTGTATCTGTTCAGTTGCGGAAATGATATTACAGCGTCGTACATATGCATACGTCTTGCTGTTTTCCTTCTCTCCGTATACAGAAAAATTATTCCGGTAGGTGCTTTACTTTAAGAGTATTTGAAAGAAGTGACCCATTGAAAACTAAAAATGGTAATCATTGTAACGATCTCACGCTTTTTGCCAAGCTTAGCAAAGTGGCGGAAAATTCGTGGAGATTAATCAAAGAAAGGTGAAAACTTCTTTTCTTTAGTTGCTTCTGGCGAGCTGTAATTATATGATAATAGGGACATAATAACTGGCATAATACATTGCACTGGAGTACTTTTGTTACGTTTTATATTACGCGTAAATAGTTACAGCGAATGTTGTGTACTTTGTGCACAGTTTTTTTTCGCATTTTCGAGTACAGAATACGCTGACAACGCTTGCCCGGTAAAAACCACAGCCACCCTGTATACATCCTACATACACCCTGTATACAACCGTTTGACAGAATAGCTTTGCTCACGCTTGCCACTGATTTTGCAATATAATTAGACAACACTATGGGAAAGGATAGTTCAATACTTCCAGTTAATTAGTCCAACCCATTAATTGCATGATGGATCATTGACGTAGATAAGATCGTTGCGATTGCATTTTCAGGAGGTGTACTCGTCTTGCGTAATGGGGCATTTATTTTCTCCGAAATCAGTACAGACAACAACGGCTAAACAATGGTGCCATACATGCGCAACATATAAATGAAAATTATAAAATGCAATAAGATTTCAACATGCAAAGATTGCTTTATACCATGGTTCATTTATATTGGGCCAAGTGTCTTTCAGATGCTTCTCAACACCTGATGATAAAAATCGAAATTCTTGCTGCTGTAAATAAATTTGTTAATTTTTCAATTATACAAATTACGCATATGTTTAAAACAAAAACTAAAAAACATATGCGTAATTTGCATAATTGAAAAATTAACAAAATTTACAGCAGCAAGAATTCATGCTGGATGAAAAAAACAAAAAAAAAAACGAAAACTATATTATATTATTATAGTCTCGCTTAGACGAATACAATGGCTGCTTGTTGCACCCCGAGTAGTGTTATTGTTTGACAATGTAAGTACAGGACATTAAATAAACTGTTGGAAAGCCAAAAGTTTTCGAATATTTTTACTAATTCTTACGCCGAAGCAATTGATTGGTACATTGCACGTCTTTGTACACCTTTTGTAAGACGACCAGTAAATAATGGGATACCCTGTATAGAGGCGCATATCTCTCCGGTAACTAATTGCAAGTTATAATTAGCAGTTCAGTAATAAAACATCAAACGGCAAGTTTCGAAAGTACACGGACAGATGGTAAACCTGCGGTAGCAGGGTAGTTCTTGGAAAAACAAAAATGCGGATTCTCGAGTTTCGTAACATACTACCTACGTGCTGTATTACCTTCTATCCCACGTTTAAGAGATCACGATCTGCTTACCATGCCATCACGAACTCGTGACACCTGTTAATTTTCCAGCATATTAACGACGCTATCAATAATTTCACCTGCTACCGTTGCCATGTCAAGTTCGTAAAATATGAAAATTCCATTTGTCGATTATCAATTCGCTTCTCACTTTCGGGACGAAGGTTGAGGAACAACGTGTTAACGCTACTGATACAGCAAAGTTTGCTTACATGTAGTTTTTCTTTATTCCGACTCGTTTATTTCATTTTTAACAATAAAAAGTCGTGATTATTATTTTTCTTACGGGAATATTTATGCTGATAATAGTACACTCACGTACAGCGTACGTACAGCTCTGTACCACCTTCTAGAAATTATGAAATAGAAAATTGCAGCTAAAATTGTTGCCTGAATATTTTATAATAATTATAATTTATATAATAGACCGGCAGTCTTCTCTTGAGAAACTTGGTGCAAAAATTGTTCGTACCATCATAGCATCCGAACATGAATGTAATAGTAAAATCAGATATTGCTTTGTTTAAAATTGATAACATAATGTCTTATGGATTATGTAAGTAAAGGTTGCATATTTTTTAAATACACTCTATGTAAATAATGCAATATGCGTATATACATGTAAATATATTTTTCCCCTTCGCGAATAAAGGTACCGTGGGACAAAGTAATAATTCTATAATGTCTGAATATTAAAATGCACACAAATGTGGGTAATGATGCGTCCTCCTGGAAAGGTATCAAGTTATTGACTATCAGATATTATTTAACCGACACAGATACCGATAAAATTGGCAACGACTGGGCCGACCTTACTGAATAATTACTTTCCTATTTTACGATTATGCGTTATCTATTTCCACGGATACCTTTCACGGAAAAGTCGTCACAGCGTGGGAAAATGAAAAGTAAAGGGAGAATAGCGATTCCACTGATACAAATCACTCTTCAGCATTGGAAATTTATGCATGTCCGCCCGAAGCGAAAAGATTAATATTTATAACGGTTGTTTTCACTGTCTATGAAAATTATGCATTTTACGTAAAATATAATATAATATATTTATACGTTACGTGATATATGATATAATAAAAATTTCCATTTCTGTACATCAAGATCAATATATTCTCTCCCTCATTTTACCATTATTACTATGATTACCATAATCAAACAAATTCTAAGCAGACTCCTCCGCGAATATGAACCTCTGAATGATCAAGCGTTATTAATCCACGATATCCGATCACGACATCATCATCCCCCTGATCATCCCCCTTTCGAGTTGTCCAGCCGAACGTAAAAGAGAAGCGAATTAGGAAAAATTAGATGGGAGGAGGATTAGATACAGCACGATCTTACTTGTCAGTTTAGTAGTGAAAGTACTATGAACTCGAATCACGTGCTTCACTTCCCTCAGGTATATCACCAGGTGAACTCTTAGGGACGAGTTTAGTATCATCTTC
This sequence comes from Nomada ferruginata, assembly GCA_963583965.1. Lineage (NCBI taxonomy): Eukaryota > Metazoa > Arthropoda > Insecta > Hymenoptera > Apidae > Nomada > Nomada ferruginata. The sequence continues at coordinate 18,320,403 of OY757216.1, forward strand.
ACTATCCGTCGACTTCTTGGTTCAGCTTCCACCTACAAAATCGTTGAACGTAAAATAGTTATTACAGTGTGCGCGGGAAAAAATTAATGAATTTTGGTCAGTGGTCAAGTAGCTAAATTAATCAATGGATACGTTCATTGAATTGCTTTACACAATGATATTTAGTTAATCAGGCGTTTCGATCCATTTTATTAATCGTTTCGGTGCATTGCGTTAAACTTTGCGAAGCATTTATCCGAGGTTAAATTTAAAAAGTGCGAGGTGAACTTTCCAAGAGCATACCAGAGCGTACTTCTCTCGATTGGTTCGTACCAAATTTTATGTCACGTTTAAAGAAACTTCCAACCAAGCCATATTCTCGTAGAAATGTTATGAAGTTCGTAGTCCATTTGTGCTTCCTGAAGCAGAGAAACAATTTCAATGAAATTTTGACTGAATACTTTGCTAATAATAGTAAATAAATTGTAATAATCGTGAAAAAAAAGTTACGCGATGGGGCGAAAATTCTGAAGAAATAATAACTATTTTTTTGCGGTCTCACATTCTTACATTTGAATTCATGTATTCAATACGTCCAGCCACTTCTTAATAAGTATAAGCAATCTACGTTAGTATGACAAAAATTAGTTACTCTTTAATTACGGTAACAGACGCTTTGCATTTGTGCTACAATCACAATGCAGCGCAAGAGTAGGCAGTTGTTCATAAATTACACCAACGTTCCAATTGCATAATATTATGTAATTATATGAAATCATGTAATAAGATTTGTATTCAACGTCTCCAACTATATAAATACATTTAACTTTAAATAATTAAACGATGGTCTCATAATTATCAACTGTAACTAAACGTTTATTAGCTAATGATACGTTCTTCACTTTAGAAACGATGGGAAGATGATTTTTTTTCAAAATATTACGCACGTTCCACAGTTTTCTCGTTTGAACCATTAGGAAGTAAAAGTAATTTTCTTAGCATGGCCCAGGTTTTACATAGCCAAGTGTTCCTTATGTAAAACTTTCCTCTTTGGTAATTGCTCATCCTGTAATTTTCTCCTGTCGAAGAAAGGATCAAGCTTTCTCTGGATCCTTGTTTCACTTGAACTTAATGGCAACTACGTTGAAGATTACAGTCTGTAAATAGACAACGTCTTGTTCGCAGTGTATATTTCTTCTGCTTTTTTTCAAGCAAGCGTTATGCAATTGTACTGAAAATGATAAATAATTGATATACAATAATATTAAGAGAAGTTGAACAAATCGAATTCGTGTTGATACAAAATTAGCATTGTTACTTTAAGGATCACATTTAATTATGAAAAAACGCACAACATTGTTCGAGGCATACCACAAAGTCTTTTTTAAAACAATCGGAGTATTTCATATACCTACAAGTTATAAAAATGCAGGCATTTAATTCTTTTAACATTGAAATTCCTCCGAAAGTTAAATGAAAACGTGTTAGTAAAAAGTCACGTTCTTCTTTCAATTTGTTGATTAACTTATATTCATTTATTAACAAAACGATCAATTTTCGCGATTACAATCTGGTCACATGTAAATATAATATATTTGGTTGCTTTTTAAAATTTGGGCTGCCTGTTATTAGATGTTATCAAATGATAAATATATGAATCTATGTATATACCTACCGCTGAGACGATATTGCAACAGATTCGCGTGGGGGAAGTAATTAGAACAAGGCTGTGAGACTGAAACAAGCGAATGTATGTGTGCTACTAGTGGCAAATGAATAGAAGAACGTTCTACCTAAGTAACTGATGTTGAAGCCCTTCTGTATCATTACACAGGGTACACAGGTGGCCACAAAACTATCCGGCAGTCTAAATACATAATGGTTCATAATCGCATTAAACTGGTCCTTTCATATTTGTTGTTCTAGTTCAATAATATAACACTAAAATTATAGAGAATAACATCTGTAACATATTAAAATATAATTTCACAAGAAAATGAACGGAACACAGTTCATGCTTTTTAATAAATCAAAGGATTTATATTATTAAACCATAAGTAACTAAATTAAGTGGAAACATAAGTACACTATCGCACAAAAATATTAATTAAACTACTATTTCATGGTAATTAGAAGTTTGTTTAAAAAATACCTTACGATAATACCAATACTAATTGCCGAAATGAAAAACATTTTGAAACTAACATTAATTTCCACTCAAACAGAATATAACTATTCTTTCCTCTTTTTTAAATATTGCAGCAAGATAAATGCTCGGAGAAGATGATTTTGACTACGTTTTTATAAAAAAAACAAACATATTTTTATTAGAATGAAGACAACTGGGAAAGAAAATTGGTTTCACTTAATACTAATTTTCATATACTTGATGGTGCACGTCGTTGCAGAAAAGGTAGTGTACAATGTACAATAGAACTATTCAAATTCTAACACTTATTACTAATCTACTAATGACGTAAGTACCTATCAGCAATCACACATTAATACGACTAAATAGGGCTCAAATAAACGTTATATACTTGTAGCAAAAGCGACAAATATTCAGAGAACAGGTGTTACCAGAACTGGGTGGTAAAATTCCTGAAGAAGCTTTCAGGACTGATCGTTTAGCATTAAATCGATTAAACAAGGAAGGCATCACGGTACCTGACGGCGTGATTTTAGATGCTCGACATGTGCATAAACATAATCAACATGTTCAAACCATGCCAGAAATAATAAAGGTATTTTTAATATCTCCAAGTAACTAGCCAAATTTACGCTCATACTTCATACATTATATGTACAGATATTTCCTATTATTTATACATATTTATTAGCACGAAATACTTTTATCGAGAATTTGTCAATATAATTAATTCCGACGTTCGCCGAAATAATTTGCAGAACTCGCAGCACTCAAAATATTTAATCCGTCAACTATAAATTTGCGTGCAATGCACAATTTTCATAACGGTATGATTTCTAATTTATCTCCTTTAACTTGCATTGTGTCTGACAAAAAATGGATGCGCCAAATCTTCAATGAAGAAACCGTGCAATAATATTTTCCCAGTATAACAACAGCGAACCAATATTTCCAGTAATGCATATACAAAATATTCTTTTCTAACATATCCTTGAGTACACACTGTAGTTGATCGTTTTGCTCGAGTTGTATGCGCATTGAATGCAAACCGATATTGAAGTAAGATAACGTCCAACATCGTTACTGGTTACTCAACAGTGAATGAGAAATAAACGGAGAACATTGTTTCATTTTTCAAAGGTCTACGTCACACCTGACGGCCGATATGTTCCACCGGAGGGCAGGTTTCACTACAACCATCCAAACACGATTGATACAACCTACGTTATCCGTGCACCGTATTCGCGTCACAAGCACGTAAACAATTACAGTGGCAACAAGCATCGAGACTTTTCGAAGACACAATCCTACGCGAGCTTCAAACAGTTTATACCTATAGTGCCGCCGAGTAAACCGGGGATTTACAAACCGATTGTAACTCCATTAATCATTCCTGGCAATACTGATTTATTGGACGAAACATACATACCGTCCTGGAACATTCGCTACGAGTGGGACACCGTCTATCAGCCATTCGACGAGTACATTGTCGACAACGTGGCGCTTTTCAACTCTCATCAGGTACGTTTTTAATTCACATATTTGTCTACTTTTGTACAAAGTTTGAATGGCAATTGAGGAATTGCTGTTAGTACACTATATTGCAAGGGTTATCGTTCATAATTCCATAGGGTTAAAACCCGTATACAAATAAACAAATAAATAATTGTTACTGGCGATTGCGAAAGTGGTGTAAGCAAGGGATTAAAGAAACTGAATTAATCAATTATTATGCGTTGCATCGATTTACATGTGTCACAATATTGTGGAACGATTCTTGCGAAAGAATGGAAAATTCAGCGGTTAAATTAAATTCGTAGTTGTTTCTTCAAACAGAATTCAGATCAAAGGAAAAGACTAAACGTGTATCAGTATATTCAATCACTTCCATTGAATGCTACCATTAAACCAGTGAATCCGCCAATTTGTCAGATATATTTTAAAAGCAGAACATCGATAAAAAAAATATTTAATCACAATTGTAATTATATATAATAATAAAATTAATTATTATTGTTAAATGTTTTAATCAAATTCATTCTTCATCGTTGTTATAAGTTACTTTCATTTGAAATCTACGCATAATATATCAAAATCACACAAACTATTTACCCGATAAGAGCAAGTATTATACTGAAATATTGTCTACCACAGCGACAAATATTTTTTAATTAACAGCCAAACCCAAGACTCTAAAATATCTCGGAGCAAAAAATCCAATGCATGCATTGACCGACGTTTCATAATCGCCGAAACAATTGCAAGGGCATGCACAATAAATAATCACGTGTTAAAAATAATAAACGAATGATCCCACGCGTGCCAATCGACGGATAAAAGTAAACGGTACAAATCGTGGAATTTATAATAGCTCTGCATGCGCGAGTATGCGCGTACATAAAATTGCACGTTTCTTAACTAACGTGAGTGGAAAACCGCAGGCGGAGAAAGAAAAAGGTGTATCGACACATGAGATTCTAGTTTACCTAGTTCGTTGTAGCAGACCGCGGTTTTCTAGGATTACCTGCTGCGCGAAGATAGATCATCTAATCCTCTTGGGCTCAAAACGCGAACGAAAGTGTGTATACTTGCCACTGCACGCTCGCTTGCACTCGCGGTATGCAAATTGCACACGATGCACCAATAAGACGTTATTATGCCTTTTCCTTTCTTAACAGGTCTCATCTGAGAATCTCGTGTGCATCTTTCACAGCAACGGTAGTTAAGTCATGTTACTCTCGCTCGCGTTACGTCTTTATGCTTCTAACATTCTCCGTTACGTAATTCTCTCGTGTATTAAATAAATTTTAACCGCTCGCAACTTATTTTTACGATACCAGTTCAACGTGTCAAGCACGCGTGAGAAGTGTTATAAACATTAATTATGTGAGACACGTAATCAAAGCTTGCTCGGTGTAATTTAATTGCTAGTAATTGTTCCTCGTGATTAGAGCGATAGGTGTGCTGGACGTTCGTACAGGTGAAATGCGTGGAAGCACGCAAAATATATTTGGAACGTGCGCAGGGTATTTAATAGGAAATGGAACAAGGAAATGCATTTTGTTTTGATTATTTTATTTATCGATGTTTAAGTAAGAATTTTTCAGAATACCTATGTGGATGGTTCCATTTGTTAGTTAACGTAATTTATTGATTATGTGCATACGAAATATGCAGAATGGTATTTAAAATAACAAACGTACTTTCCTAGCCTATGAAAGTAGCATTTTCAATACTACTGTGTAATGCAAACGAGTACTAGAATAAACAATTTTCCGCCCTTAGTAAAAACATAATCTCATAAATATTGTCTTTTTGTTGTGTTGTGGAAACTGAGCATTTCTACTTGAAAATAGATGTCACAATTTCTCGCCCACTTAACTAAATTGAAGATTGAACATTTAACAGTGACTGTCCTTGTACATAGGTATATTATATGAAAAATGTAGGTGTACATTTTTTCACATATTTAATGGATGAAGGATAAATTGAATACCTTGATAAAGCATTGTAAAATAAATCCGGGTTCAATCTAACTGAATTTAAAAATAAGTAGTATAGACTACGCATGCACAGACACCGGTTCTGCACGACATTAAATTGATAATTGTATTATCGTTTTAATTGTGTTTTCGTCTTTTCCAAATAATAAATGTGCAAAGATAACTTACTCTAAACAATTACACTTAATACATAAAATAGGACTATATATGACTTTATTGTTAGCAACGCGTCTGATTCATTTTTAGATCATTACCGATTATGAAGGATTCCTGACGAAATTTCACGAGCGATCGTCAAGACACGTCGGATCCCATTCGACAGACAGAAATCAGAACATTTCTCCACGAATTCAGAAACAAGAATTAAAAAATATCGGTGTTAATTCAAGAGCTACGTCGCATCAGAACATTAAACTGAATACCGATAGTGTACTGTCTCGATATACAAATCTCACAAAAATTCCGGAAACTGGTTTCACCTGTGACGATAGAAGAGGCATGTTTGCTGATGTTGAAACCAAATGCCAAGTGAGTTTTTATATCATTTATACTCATTTAACGAATGTATATACTTAGCTATTTATTACATTACCATGCGCACAAAAGTTGAGCACCACCGAAAAATCTTCGCGTCGATGAAATGAGATCAATCTCTTTTCCTTTCCTAGATGTAAACTCTTTTTGTTTATTATGACACGTGGTAGCAATGTTTAATAGATTGAGTGCCGGGAAATATGGAGTTCGTTAAACTGCAATTTTTGTTCACAACCGTTTTTTATTTCTCATTTTCAGGTTTTCCATCACTGTTCCGGGTGGTCAAAGACTTCTTCCCTTTGCCCATCAGGTACTGCATTCAGTGAACTAAAAAAACGTTGCGAATGGTGGAATACAGTACATTGCGAATGATAATTAATAAATTATTCAAGTAATTCTACAACACTCGTAAAATCAGAGTAAGCATAGACGTATGTACGTAGTATATTACTATACAGCCGTGAATGTTTAATTATTATTATTAATTTAGATAAACCTCGGTCAAAAATACCAAGAACATTTTAGTTACTTAATATAGCAATTCGTATTGTTACTTTACGTTTACCTTGTACATGTAGTAGGGTAGCCCATATCATTCGCTGTCAAAATTTTGTTGCTCTCACGTTGAAAACTTATTTTTAAGTTTGTTAATTTTATATTTTTCCTCCGTGGATAAGAATGAAGAACACGATCGATTCGAGTACTGTAATTATCTCCAAAGAAGAACTAACACCTTGGAAAACACAGGTATATATGTTGTAGCTGTAAGTGCTACTCTAATATTGTACATACAGGTACATATAAATAATGAATGGATATGAAATCTTTCTCAAATAATTTCGACAAGACTTTTATAACTCTGCAACTCTTTTAGACGTTGTATACTAACTGTTCAACTAAAAGAAGAATACTGTCTGCCATAATATGGTACAATGAATTGTTAATAACAATGCAATCTATTATAAAGTTCAATACATATCACCCCCCTTGTACCACAACGTGCAATTCAATTAATTATTATCAAAAGATCAAAGTGGTTCTATTTTGTTACAGAAGTGTTTCTGGAGAACACCATTGTCAGCTCTAGCTTTTGCCAAATATTTCATTTTGTAAAAGAAATTATTAAGTTTTAAGCAATAATGCATTGATTTATTAGATTAAGTAGGATTAGTTGGTATGCTTCAAAAACATATTTGAAATGTTCTGGGAAACTGTAATACATTTAATAAAACTAAAAACCACCTAAAATCAAATATTGATCGAATACTTCTTGCATGGGGTGTCGCACATAAAGCGTGACCGGCCAATGTGTTAGGAAATGTTAGTATTGCACAAAAATATCCGACTGTACAACGAATCCATTACAATTTTGTATGCTAAAGAAGTAATTTCATAAATTAATCAACAATTTTAATTGTTCATATTAGAGATTGGTGCGATATTATTCCAATATCACTTAATAGTTTCAAATTTTGTTGCTTTTTGCGGAAGAATTTTAAACATTCTGTTTCTTTTGCATCATGACTTTTATTTCTATATTAAAATAAAAGAAAATCATGTTGTTAAATACAACTGGCACCCATAGAAATTTATTTCGAATATAAATTATAATATTCAAATTACAACGATCCTCATCTGTTTGCGTATTATCTCCTGCTTTTCCTTTGGTATATAAGGATTTTTCAAGGGATCTAAATTTATCCTAAAACGAATAAAACATACATGGTTATTAAATAATATAAAACATCCTTAAATATTATTAATTTCATTAAATTGAGTAATTCATGATTGAGGATAAATAATATTTCCTTTGCTTCGGCGTTAAATCGACTCATTCTTCGTTACCAACAGGTGATTGTTTATTTTCTCCTAATAAAAAAAAGTACATTACTTGTGGATGAACCAAACATTTTTCAGATTATGAAGGAGCTTCTTGTGACTGAAACTTATTTCGCCATTTTAACTCATTTCAACTCACAGAATCTTACCACCGACTATGTTGGACTGATAAAATAATTGTTCTAAAAATGATATTCGTTGATCTTGCAACATTTTAATAGCCCAATGTCATACTCATTTGTTAAGATATATGGTATAAATAAATGGAAAGGATGTACCTGTATAAAGAAGGCGCATCAGCACAGTTGACATTATACCACCAATCGCAAGCGAACTCTTTTTGATTGAACAAAGTTCCATTAGTGCAGAGGAAAGATGCTCCCTGATGCCCTTCGCGGCCATCATGACAAATGTGATATGCCTAAATAATAATAAATTATAGATTTCAATGCTATGCATTGATAAATATACAAAAAAACAATAATCACGGTTCGCTGAATTTCAATAAGTTAATTAAATAAAACAGGAATGAAAGCTTTTTACATGCGCGGAAAATTTCATGCACAGAATCATACCTTGAGTAAAGAAATGTTTGATTAATTAAGAAGTCTGACTAACAAAATGTCAACATCAAAAGAAATCAAGTTTATTGTTAAAGAAAGTTTTTCTACTCTAGTGGTGGAAGATATTTAAGAACAAAGCATAATTCTTTTTCCATCACACTATAATTTCTTCGGCATATGACACGCGAGAACTAAAAAAGTAATTGTGAATTGAATTAAAATGAAACAGATTACCTGACAACCGGTTTCCACGTTCGCGTACATTCCTGGTGCGAATGGAACGTGCGCGCAGGAAAAACTTGTCGGAGGTACGACATGATACAAAGGATAGTCCACGCCAGGTATTCCGGGAATTTTGCTAAAATCTTGTTGGTTCTTCGATTTTTCAATAGGCTTCACGACGATTGGCCTCTCGAATTTGGCAGCAGGTTGGAAATATGGGTAGTCATTGTAATTATAATCGTCAACCACTATTGGATGCTGGACAGAAATATTGTAATCATTATAAAATTACTTTGTTGGACCTACTTGATAATTAACCATCTGTAGGACCAATAGAAAATTCACAGTATTAGTCTAATATAGAAAATACGATATAAATAATAACATAATAGCAAATGACAATACACGATGTAGCAATTGCATTTTTTAACTAACAATAAGTTTATTTTGACTGTCCTACACACATGGTGTTAGTCGTTCGAAACATATATTACGAAATGTTAACTCCATATAGACAAATTGTGAATGCTAGTACATATTCTTAGAAATATATGTGGGATAAGTTGCTCATATGTAAGTAGATTATTTCAGCTAAACGTAAAATATAAAATACACGCTTCAACCACCCCTTTATTCGTGTCTACTCTATTCTCCAAAAAAGCCATGTAATAATATTGCTGAGACTAATTAATTAATTCCACTTGAGGCCCTCAGCATGAAATGAATCTCTACCTTAAAAATCTTAAAATGCATTTAGCATTTACAATATTTCGAGATGATTAAAAAAATTCAAAATATAAGTACAATCTTTTTAATCAATTTATGTAACAATTTATTCGTCAATAATTATACGTTGGTCAATATATCTATTAATCGCTGAGGTAAAAAGAAACAGCTATACACGGAAATGTTTTGACTTAAAATTTGACTACCAGACTGGTTCGTGACAAAATCAAAACTGCTAAAATGACAATAACACTTACCTGTAAAGGGTTGGTGCATGCTGTCAGCATGAATATGCCCAACAATAGCCCGGCAAAGTTGCAACAGTTCCTTGACATGTCCGAACTCTACGTAATAATAAACGAAACTAGTTCAGTTTTCAGTGTGCAGTTCAGTTTCAACTCTCCGACCACTGAAAAGATTATGTCACAGCGAGAGGGAGAAAGTCTCACAGTGCATAACTCGAGCAAGGACTATTCTCATTTTGTGTGTAAGAAGTTTAATTGCTGCACAATATACCGTTTTATATAGACTCACTCGAATTCACAATGTACCACTGCTTCCCTCTTCCATCTATACATACACGATACATAAATGATGCTATTGTCAGAATAAATTCACTCAAAAATAAGGAAATACTTATTTCAGTAGACACTTCCAAGAAATTCAGTCCATTTATTAGAGAGTCAAATAACGTCCGTACGGTTTTCAATTCACCATGCATTTGTCCCAACGAGATATATTGTTCATCGAATTTTTATCGTATACTATTTAATAGCTTTTAAGTTTCCTTTCAAAAATTGCCCAGTGGCGTTTTGCATTTTCTAGTAATAGACAAAGTCGAATCTGAAAGCTGCGCAGTGCCTGGGTAACAGAAACGAGAATTTCCCACGCATTTTATCATAGTTGGCGAGTGTAATCGTGTTTTGGTCTAATTAATATAAGAAAAATTATTCCTGAGAAGCTGGAATTAGGAATAAATTAAATTAAATTAAATTTATCCGACAATGCCGAAACATTAAAATAAAAGAAGAGCTCTCAGAGTGAAAATTGTTTAATAATAAAACAGAAATCACGATATGATAGTAATGCCTTTTCGCCCGTGGAGTTGCTTAGGAGATATAAATTGTTACACTTTAATTATTATATTCTGTGATCGTTATCAGGGTCAGTAGAAAAGGCCCTTCATATTTTATATTTCATTAGTAATAGGTCAAGGTCACAGAAGGTCGATTACGCGTACTTACTTTCATTAGATGCGTCCAATGTACAAAGTATTGTGCCACAGTTCATTGTCATTTGTTACAGTTCACAGTTCATTTGTCAAATGTTATCGTAATATATAATATAATACATATAAAATGTGTGGGGTGTTTCATATAATTGGTGGAGAGAGAGATGCTAAGTGCACTGCTTTTATAATATGTACTAGTGGTAGGTCTGATCGTAAAACAATTAACAGTGAGGAATTATCGTTGTTACTTTAATAAATTCTTTCATTGTTTTTGTTGTAGCCGAACGTCGTTGACGTTCAGTAATTTTTATTCATCTTATATTATAGTAATACTATGATAAATATAATAGGATATAATATATAATTTGTGTACTAAATAGCAAATGGATATGTTTTGCATGTGACATAATTATTATTAAATACAAGCATTATTCAATAAATGTTATTACTTTTTCCTCTACCTTTCACACAGTGATGCTTAAAAATGATTTGTGTCTGAAATTTATATTCGTTCTGAGAATCAAATATGATGAGAAATAAAATATAATATAATATACACTTTCCACCGTGTATAGTATAGTAAGATAAATTCGTATGCATTTTTGTCTTCCAGAATTATTTTCACAATACATGCAATGCGTGCTGCGCCCAAGTATTGCTTAAAAAATGTAGAACATAATGTTAATATTTAACATTCTACCGCCTTCAAAAACGGTGTTCCAGTAAAGCAAAAGTAAAAGTGAAGTTTGACACATGCTTATATTTAGCTGACCGAAAGGAAAGAAAATATGTCGAACATCGGAGAGCAAAACTTTTGAATTGTTTTATTGAGTAAAAATCTAGTATATACAAATAGTAAGTATAAATTAAGAATTATTCGACTCAGCACCGTCGCATATACTACCTGCAAGTGATACCGCGTACGTAAATGATACGCTAGAAAATTGATCCGTTATCGACGTGTACGTGTATCGACACTACGAAATGCTTCGATTCAGACACATGACAGATGACAAGTATTAAGATCTACATTAAAAACAAAAATCATCGAAGTAATTCCTTACAAGTTTCCAACTATGAATGATGCATGTGTAAAAATAATATGCCTGTATTAATGAATCAACGTTTGATTCCGTTTAGCCGCAGCTCAAAGCGATACATGAATTTGAAGGGGAACATCGAAAGCGAGATAAAGATGGAAGGACACAAGAGGCAGTTTAAAATTGCATCTAGGAATTACATCATTGCTACGTTCTAAAGCTAATTAATCATTACGTTTCGCAAGAGAGACATGGGATCAACATATATTATCCTGTTCAATCCTTTGCAAACCAATCGATATTACGTATCTCCAAACAAACCAACAAATTTCATCTCTAGTTCAAGAATCTAATACAATAGCAATATCACTTTATATTATATAGGCGTGGGGAGGGTTGATTATAATCCAATATTACAATTCAATACTAGCTGACGATTGATCAGGCAACCGTTTCTTCCTCGCGTGATACCAGATGAAACAAAGAGGGGGGCGCAGATGAGAATAAAAAAGAAACAATTTCAACGCAGGTATGTTCTCTGATCGAAAATCGAATACGAAAGGTAAACCGTATGGGCCGTGTTTGAAGTACATGCCGCGTTATACCAAAATTGACAGAACGATGAAAATGGGAAGCGAAATTCGAGTGAAATTACTCTTCGTGTTTGAGCGGGGGTTGTCTGGTTCCGAAAGCGGGCTCGAGTGGCACCAGGTAGGTAATCTTCTCGCTCGCGTCGCCCTCCTTCTCGTCGTGCTTCAGAACGGGTCTGCTTTTCCTAATTAGTTTGCGCGGACGTTGAATCACTTCCTCGTAGGTGACGTACTCGGGCCTGGACACAGGAGTTTTCTGTTTCTTCGGGTAGTAACCAGCGTTGTCGGCTGCGTATATCTGCTGGACGGGCTTGACGGTCTGCGACACAGGTGTAACAGTGTAACCAGCGTTAATCAGCGCGGACAGATCCTCCTCGGTCAATGCGCGACCGTTGGCCACAGCCGTTTGAGCAACAGGGCCGTGACCAACTTGATCGGACTCGATAACTCTTTCGATGGATATCGACTTGATGGGCGCCTTTTTCAGCAGACCTGCGTCAGAAATGTAAAGCGACTGGGGAGAGGAGGGTACCTTCAATTTCTGCGCCGGACGGGGCTGCGCTATAACAGTTTGAGCGTGTGCTACTTCAACGACAGGATTCACGTCGTCAGGTTTCGGAACTGATCTAGGAACGTAAGAGGAACCGGACGCCTGATACTTTTGCAACTGATCGCTGGTGAAGTAACTGTTTAGTAAGGGTAGGGGAGTAGTGGTCGAGAGGGTGTAGTGGTACACAGGTGAGTCAGGGTCGACCTTCTTCCCCTGCACTTGACCCTTGGAGATCGCGAGAATTTCATTGTTAACCTGATTACGCGCTTGAAGCTGGGACTTGTAGAGTGCCTCGGCTTGAGCTTGGGCCAGGGCTTGGGCGCGCATCTGATTCTTCTCGAAGTTCAGAGCGTAGTTGTGAACCTGCTCCTGAACCCTTAAGTGGGCCTGCTGTTGTGCCTCGACATTGCGAATAGCGTCGGCGTGCGCCTTGAACCCGGCGGCCTGCTGCAGTTTCCTCGCCTCGGCGGTCTCCGCTGCCACCTGAGCCTTCAGCTTTGCTCTGTAAGCAATCTCCGGACTCTTGGGATGCACCTGCTCCTGCAAATGAGAGCGGCCAGCGTCACTCACTTGGGAGCCTTGTTGAATCTGTTCTAGGGCTGATTGTTGCCTGAATCGTTCGTTCGTCACTCTCATGTGCTCCAGGGCGTCCTGCCGATGCTTCTTGTAAGCCGCCTGAGCGATCTTCTGATAGGCTAACGCTTCGGCCTCCGCTTGCGCTTGGGCTTGAGCCTGGGCCTGTTCGAGGGCCTTCAAATGAGCGTCGTCGTCGATGTAATCGTACTGCGGGGACGGATTGAATGCTTTCGCGGGCTGGACGGGTTGGTATTGGACTGGCTCTTCGACCGATTGATAAGAGGCGAGTGGCTGTTGCTGCTGGTATCGCGGCGGAGATGTCTCGATGTGATATTGTTCCGGCAATTGGGAGGACGCCACGCTTTGTTTCGCATACTGAGCCGGATAATTCACCAACTGTTGCGAATAGGCAGAGGTGCTTCCTTTGGGTTGAGTTGGAAGCAACTTGAACTCCTGAGCTTGGTTAGCTGAGACTAGCTGCAGCAGTTCTTGCTCGAACGTTCCCAACTTTTGCTGACCGTAGGCGGACGTTTGATAGGCGGATGGATGGGGCGGATTCGAGCCTAGTCGAGCGGTGCGAACAGCCTCCGCACGATTTTGAGCTTCAACTTGGGCCTGAATGTCAGCGGCTGCTTCGGCTTGGGCCAAGGCCTGGGGATGAAGTTGGGCCCGTGGCCTGGGTGGTACCACGGCAGGCTTTCGGTAGTTGTAGTAGGCCTGCTGTAACGCTTGCTGCTGTCTCGCATATGCTGGCTGTACTCTGCGTTGGGGCGGTGGTGCTTGCGGTTCAGGTGCTTCCTGAGCGTACTGCTGTATTACGGATAGATACTCCGGTGGTAGCTGGAAATTTATATATTTCTTTTATGTAGTCTCTATTGAAAGGAGTGATTAGAATTTATTCTTTTATTTTTGGGTTGCCCGTTGACGGCGTTGTAATTTAATGACAGCTTCACTTGAATGTTTTTAAACAAATTTTGCATTGTTTAAACTAATTTTTGGGAAGCATAATTTTCTTATTGCAACGGGATTCCCATAGAGTTTATGTAAGTGTAGCATACGTACTCTGTATAGGTGGTACCTTAATCTAAATAAACTTTGACAATCTATTTTGCTGTTAAAAAAAGGAGGTAAGTTAATTGTATATCAGGAAGGATAGTGTAAAAATACGAGAATTAGAGAAACAAATCTCACATTCTTCGGGGAATTCGAATTTTGTTACATTAATGAAGTGAAATGATTATTAGATATAACAATGCAATTTTTTTAGAGTTCTTATTATAAATAGGAAGTATAAATACTGCACATATCATTGAATTACAGCCTGAACCTGAACTAACGCAGCGAACATAAAATTCTCATTGAAATAGACACCGCAGTATCAATTAGCAGGTTATTAAAATAACGTTCAACAGTAAATAGATATCGTGCAACAATATGTGTTAGTTAATACAACATACAATCGCAGAATTGTACATAACATATGGTGCATAAATTTGGAAAAACCGTAAAAAGAAAATTTCATATTAAAAGAATAGCAACAATGATCAGTTAAATATTTCACTAAATATACACATGCACTATTCATTTAGTCACGCAAAATTACTATTCCAGTAAGTTACCAACAATAAAATCAATAAAAGTGTAAACGAATTTGATATTACAACATTTTCAACGATAACCAGCACTTCGTTAAATTCGCACGCAAGCAGCTTTCGTGCAGGCACACGGATTGACCAAATTTAAAAGTTGAGTGCTAAGAAATCATCAATGGTTTCCGTATGAATGAATCTCTACCGTCCGTAGATGAGTCGATAACCTATTAATGTAATGCGTAAAGATCCATTTAGCGTAACTTATCATAGGAACGGCACACAAGGCCGTGCATCGTACAGAGAATGTATCTACCAAACGCGAGACTTCTAGACGGATATACTCTCGATCGTTGGGTGTGGTATTACCGGTTTTGTCTGGTCGAACCGATTAGAAGGTAAAAGTTATGCAAGAGAGCATAATCGCGTTTAGCACGACGGAACAATCATGAAGGGGTGTAGGTGTTGAGGAGATTTAAAATCCCCTCCAGCGTTGGAGCATTATGGATCAATGATTCATTCTTCTCTTTTTACTTTCTTCTTGGAATTGTATTAGAAAGGGATTTCCGTGTATCGATGATTAAAAAGCGCAGCATTAACATTCCAAATGTTAATAGTATATATGAATCATTTCTCCTCCGTTCTTTTGTCATTAACGTTTAATTAAACGTTTTCTTGGCTAACGCTGTTTGCAAAATACGCCTCGTTACCATTTAACGCAGTCCATATTGAAAGAACTGGACACAGAAAATAATAATAATAAAGAATAAAGTTCGATATTCAACAGCTTCTTCTTAACCGTTTGATAAATAACAGTCACGTCGCTCTAAGATTTCTGCTGTAACAAAATTCACTCGGACACGACGGCTACTAAAACGAAACAAAGAAATATTCTAGAAATAGAAGCGAAGCACGCCGAGGATTTTTCAAAAAATCTTCGATTTATGCATTCACATTGCACAGATGCGCGGCAGAAATGGCAACGATAGTCGCTAATGACGGAATTAATGGAATCAGACCAATTGCAATTGTTGCAACACAATATCTAGATCGTGAAGGCGGACCCCTCCGTTCTAATAGGAAAGAAAAATGTGCACTGTTCATGCCTGTACACTATGTGGCCGGTCACTACACTACGTTAGCCAGTGATTGGCGGCCAATAGTCACGGTTGACCGAGAGCACTGATGTTACTTGTTTCCAGGAACACTTACTTTTTTTTAGGATAGCATAGATAGACACATCGGTATTGTTTCACGCAGCACAGCGAAATCCTTCGCGGGCTTCGAAACTGCATTTTATCCTGTCACCGGCGTCGTACGTGATTTCATTTCCCCTCTTTGGCATTACACACCCCCGAGGTAAAAGTTTTGAAAGGAACATCATTGATATTATCCTTATGTAATGTCCGGTCTGCTTGTGCCTCGCGATTTTCGACGGGTTCATTTTTCTCTTTTCTGTTCCGCTGCGTCTGCTATAACTTTCGAGACGTGTAATTTCTACTTTTTTATCCTTTTTTTAATCCGTTTCTTTGCATAAATCTTTATAGAGTACCCCATGTATAACGATTGTTGCGTGCGGAATGAGGTCGATCCTTGTTGAGCGAAATCCGGTAATGTGCGATAAGAATCGAATATCGGACTTATTTCACCGGTGGGAAAGTGCATTACAGGATATCGTATGAGGTCATTTCGAAGGTAATACATCGGTTTTTTTTTCCTTTCAGTTCGGTAAAAAGTTAGAATATATTCCACTTCTTTGGCCTGATTACGGGGCGCAGTACTGTTGCAAATGTTACGACCTTTATTCTATTCCTTTATTCGTTAAATGCACTTCAATTTTACCGCTATGATAACTATCGTAATATCATGGAACCAGAAATAAACGATTTAATCCCGGTTTATAATTACAATAAAGTTTCGTAGATTTGAAAAGGCACCGTGTCGGTAGTTTATTGCTTCAAGAACCCTCGCACTGTACACTTTATTAATATTCTGTAATAACTAGGAGCCTACTTCTTGATTCTTTTTTCAAATAAATATATATCCATCCGAAAGTATCCAGTTGGATTTCAATTACAGCAAAATTTTATATTTACATATATCAAAATATCGAAAATGAACTATTTTTCGGCCAAATTAAATTTTTTCTCCGTTAATTATAAATGATTAAACGACGTTACGTATGAAATGAGACGGTGGGAAGGATATTAAAAATATTAGAAATATCAATCGGTGAATCGCTTGAAGAATCAATCAATTACTAATAAAAACAATCAGTTACTACCTCTTGAGTGCCATCAGCTGATTGAAGAATATATTGATTGGACGGAACACCATAATCGGCGTTGGCTGTAATCGGTGATCTCTTCACAGGTTCCTTGACATCGATTTCCAGCATAACAATGTCGCCTGCATTGTCAGCGGAGGTCTCCCCTTTTTCAGCTGCATTAGGAATCGTCTCCTCGCCAGCGGAAATCGCTAAAAAACCTGCCAACAGATAATCCATCGCAAGATTTAAGTAAAAAAATGAGTAACAAGTAGAGGGACGAATTATTATAGGATCTAGGCCACGTAGGATGAACCAAGGATTATCGTTTCGAAATATCTCTGAAACCATGTCGATGAAAGAAAGATTTTTTGAGTAAAAGTTAGTTACTACGAAGGAACCCTTAGTGTAACCTAATTTGAATCTGATTTTTATGAACCAACAATTTTTGTGCAGATGGAGCGATTTATAAAATATGAAAGTATTATTGTTACCTATATTATAATCCTATTATTATTAATCGCGAGAACTCGTTAATAATATATTTATTATCGAATCCGTTATGTTTCAAATTACTTACAAAGCGAGGCACTGTAATTTTGAATCATCCTTTTCGATATTTGAGAAAAACTTCGTCTTAATCATGAAAAATAAGGACGATCTGCCTATCTCCCGTATCAGCCGGTTAATCGAGGTCCCATTGTATCCTAGTTGCTTATGCATATATTAATTCTCGTTTCAACACCAGTTTCCGTCCTACGATACGGTGCAATTAACAGATTTCGCATATTGATATATACAACGTGTAATACAAATTAAGAAATTCAGTGACGTTGACGATAACATCGCGTTGTGAATCACAACTTGTGATACAAGCAAAAAGAGACTAATACCATCACCTAATTATGCAAAATCGTATGCAGAATACATCATTGTTCGAATTCGTCACTTCCATGGTGTACGAAAAATATCAGAGGAATTCACAATAATATTCGATGGAACCGCAGCGAAAGAAGCAAAATTATTTGACCTAGTTGCACTACAATTCAATAGAATTGCGGAAGACGAATTCGCAGGTGACTTTTATGTCGTTCTGCTTGACTGAGAGTGTATAGTCCGGAGGCGGAAAGGAGTTGGGAAAGCAGACTAACGCAGAGAAAGTTACACGCTCTTGAGAAACTTTTCCCACGAGATTCGCTTTCGATGTTTTTAATAAAACCTTTCATCGCTGAAAATTTAAACTAGCGCGACTGCGATTATTTAAATGCCTACATAATGCCCGCGTTTTTTATCTTCTTCTGTATAACTTATTGCCGCGACTTTATGGATGAATATGTTATCGTTTGTACGTAGTAATTATCAAGGATTATCAAGCGTACAAATTGATACTTTCATCGCGTGAAACAGATGTGAAAATAATTAAGCTTCTGGCGATTCTTATCAAGATGTTAAGAAAAATTGAAATTAGTAATTCATGTGGATCATGCATACTAAATGGAAAATATTGTTAATCTAATTCAATTTTTGTTTAAATCAAATTCGTTGCAAAATCTTCGATGGAAGGTATTTCTCTAACCATGCATCAGTTTTGTAAACTTTTCAACATTATCTGGTATTATGCCTAATGAATCAAAATTCTAATTAATGAGAAAGTGAGAAATGTTAAATAATCCTTGTGTTACCCTTTTAATTAATTCTTTCAATTACAACGTTTTATTAAGAAAGTATTTTCTTGCATTATTAATTGCCAATTTATTAAATATAATAGTGACAGTATCACTAATTGTAAGAATACTAAACGCCAAGCCCAATGCATGTGTCATGCACTTGCATTTATTCGCCCACTTATACACATATGCGTTAAGTGCCAGTTATATAGAGCGTGATGCGAGCCTATAATTAATTATTAATTCTAAATAAAAATCTATCGTTAAAGTGGTAGATTCTGTTCAGGAAAACATTGGTTAAATGTTTGATTAAATATGTATTTGACATTTCGTTTGATTAAACATTTGACTAAACATTGATAAAATGCAAAATGCAAATGAATGAAGTATTTAATTAAGTGTAGTCAAATGGATCTATTAAAGGAAGCACAATTAACTGAATCGATAATGGTAAAATAAAATTGCATCACGAGGCACGCGAATCTACTTGCAACTTCCGCAGCAAAGTAAATAACCATTTCAAAGATAAAGACAATCGAATATCGTGAAGATCAATTTTCGTTCAAAACATGATTCTTAGACCGACATAAACGAGCCGTGTATTTTCTCTACAATTACTCAATTCTTGTAAATTCTTCCGATGTTGGTAGCTCCACTATAATTATACGCCTTCTGAACCGTATAAAAGAATGCGAGCATTAAATATCAAAACCTATTTAAGAACGGCGAGGCGTGTTTCTACGCCTTCTCACATTGTTAATAATTAACAGGCGGAAACATTAAACCGTGGTTCATACATCAATTCCTACAAAAAATTATATCTTCGTCTTCGCTGAATAAGATTTAAACTAATAAAAAGACAAAACCGGGAACCAAATATGCACAGTCGCAAACATGACAATTCAATTGATTGCAAGTAATTAATTCTCCAAAAATGATTATAAATATTCAATACTGTAGAAGGCGCTTAAGTTAAATGTTCATTTCTAAACCTTAAAACGTGTTCCCTTTCTATATTCAATTTTATAACTAGCTTGCAATGAAAATGATCGATGATAGTAGCTGGAAACAATAATTAAAGTCACTCTGATTTATTCAGCAGCGCATAAAATATTTGTTAAACTTGAACATTCATTACGTAAAGATTCATGACCTTACTTTTAACGATCAGTGTCAAACAATCGTGAAAGTGAACCTGCAGGAAGTTTCTCTTACACTCCTTTTTTTGTACAGAAAAGTGTAATGATAATAATAATCCTGCAATAGGCGCACTTGTAAACCGGTATTCCTCTATAGATTAGGTCCTACTGACGATTAGGGACAATTATGTACATCAAATTATAGTTTATAGTAAGCTACATGTGCATGCAATTGCAAACTTGTAATTGAAGTTTATGGAAAGGAAAACGGGATGATAGAAATGACATTTATTTTTACGACATTCTGTGTTATGAACCTTTTACTTTACAGGCTGAGAGCTATGGAAAAGTTTGCTTGATTCGAAATCACGACCATCCTTCATCTGTGTACTTAAATTTTATAGTACGCAATTCTATTATTGTATGTTTCAGCATCGTCTATAGGAGACATAAAAAAATGTTATTAATATTTCCAGCGGTAATTTACATTAATATTTGCTTATGCAATACGCATTCTATCACATCTTTGTCTGAAGAGATAATATTACATATACATATTCTCACTTTCGTTTCATCCAAGACCATGATTCAAACTTATGGTTAGTCAACCGCAGACTAAGAAAAAATTTATCGATTTCTTGCAGGAAGTGTAGATCCGCAAGCGTATAACGTATTGCATATACATGACACAGGAGTTTCCGATTACTTCGCGATTTTACAGAAAGATGAAGTTATTTGCTGGATATTTTACTTACTCATTTACGTGTTTGGAATGTTTTGGATTTCACTTCGGCTTACAATGTTTCCATGACAAATAATACAAAACATCGTACACTATTAATGAAAATAATTTTTTAATGATATCTTTAATATGTACATATGTGAGATTTATGTACACGTAAAAGCCAATATGCTGTTCCCATTTGGTGCAAAAAAGTTGTACGAAAATCTGAACCAATAATACTTGCGAATCTTTTATCGAATGAAAAATTAATATTTCTTTATTTGCAAAACAATCGTTAATATGTCTAAAGATGTAACATGAATTAAAATGAAAAATGTACACAAATGTTATCTCGTGCACAAGAATAAACTGTCCTAACTAACAATGTCAGCTAATTTGTACTGCTAGTTTGTACAATGTACTGTTTTATATTTCCTTTTGTATATACACTTATTGTTAGACAGAAGAGATCCATACAATTAAAGATAGCAGCAAACTTTCCAGTTTTAAAACTGCAATCGTACATCGTCCTTGTGATTCGATATGCAGAGAAAGTTGATTGTAAAAACTGATATTACTACAAATGGATCGCCATATATTATTTCCTTGCAGTTACGTTTTAACATTTACAATTTAATAGAAAAATCACTTATTATGGGACAACGAATTTCGATACAATAAATGATATAAAAGAAAACAGATTTTAAATACTGAGCACTGATTGTTCAAGTCCGTATAAGTCCCAGCGTTTGTTAATTTCTTTTCGAACACAATTTCATTTAAGAATTGTTCACGAAATCGAACCACAGACTTCAATATTTTACATTTTTAATTGCAATTTTAATATTGTGTTGTACCGTAATATGTGCACGCATTATCATTTAACCGTGTTAAAATAAAAAATAATCAGTAAAGACAAACACCTGAATCGACACCGAAAACATACGTAGAATATGTAATTATCCCATCTGCCCATTCTAATATAATCATTCAATGCAGTATTATAGAAAGTCAAGGTTTCCTTTCAATTGCAAATTATTTTTATCATGATTGTTATGATTATTATCTCGTAACACGAAAACGAAGGAAAGAAGTTGATCTATACAGCGAATCATGTTACGTGGATGCGAAGCTGTGAACACACGCAAACATACAGAACTGTGAGCTAGTATCTAGGCTGAGAGAAGATTGCCAAACCGTTTCCACAGTTTGAGTGCACAGCTAAGATCAATCTCGAAGCGTTTCCCTCCGCTGGAAAATCTTTGTTTAAGGTAGCAAAGAAAAAGGAAACTTGAGCCCTGGTACACCTTTTCCTTTGTTAGTATGTAAGAAATTACACGGATACGAGCAATTTGCTCACGTTGAGTAACGAGACGAGCGTCTTCAACTGAAAGACAGTTAAGTAACAACCTCCGGTTAACAAATCTTATTTAATTAACGCCTTGCGTTTCCACATTGCCATGTTTGTAAAATTTCAATGACGTTGCTGATTGCTCGCGTTTAATATTTCGTTTGCAAATTTCAAAACGTTTGTCGATTACTGACCGCGAACAGCAATTATACGTAAACGAATATGGATTGTTAATTATACTTATTGCCGAAGTTCAGGAGCATTTGAAGTATTAAAGTAAATCCAACTTAGCTCCAAATTCTTTTTAAACTAATATTAGGTTCGAAATTAATTGTTTATTTAATGTACATAATGAAGTTGGGACGCATTGTCGGAAGGATAAATGGAAATTTAATGGAACATTAGCTACTTGTTTAATAAACCGAACTATTAGTTTGATTCCAGAGAAATCTGTGTTACTGTATGTTATTACTACATGTATATAGAAGTATATCAACTGAATTAAAATAAATAAAAGAATTATATTAGACATAATTTTAGATTCATTTTCAAATTGCAATTGACAATCGTTAATGTATTTTAAATATTACCTATGCTATCTGATTTAATATTTGAAAAATGTAATTTCGTGGATATCCTCCACTTGTATTTTACCAGTGAAACATATAACGTTTTCACTGATTGAAACAACCCCTTCCATCCCTAGCACTTGTCCATATGTGCTACATGGAAGTCGTAGCACATATAGAAAGTATTGAATTTTATAGTTTCTATCATTTCACTTTCTACAAATGATTGAAATATTCCGGTGTTCCCAAGTTCGAAATCATCGTATACGTACTGCAATTTATGTTCATTTCTACAGGCAACCAAAAACCTATAAAGATTACATGCCAATAAAGTAATTATATTCACATTTCATCGAGAATATCGCTGTCTATTCGGTTCTGAATAAGTTCGTGAGGTTTTGCTTCCCAAAGAGTAATGTTCCAATAGTTTTGCCAATCGGGTGTTCATTGTATAATTAACAGTTTATAGCTTTTATATTCCCCTCTAAATTTTTCAGCAATTTTTCACACGTTTTACTGATGTAACAGAAAAGCGTCAATGTAATAAGTATGGGATGTGGAATTAACAAAAACGAGTTTGAATGAAAAGGGCCATGTGGCTCGAAAAGCAGCTCAAGAATAATTTTTACATTTCAAAGGTGACAAGCTTCGATTTACTTGAAATTATTATATGAGACTACCCTATATATAATATCAAGCGTAAAGACTGATACGTTCAATGATAAAAAGTAAGAATTATGAAAAGTACAGTATTTTTGCAGGCAATTAAGAATGATAAGAATTGATCTGATTTGAAGAATTGTACAGTGTATCTCTTCATACTTATTGTCTTTGAAAAAATTGTTTATTTACTGTGCAACTGTAAAACATTTGCTCATTCCTAACATCCTGCTAGATCCTGCCGATATTATTATCGATCATGCCAGTTAGAAAGCTGATATTGTACACTATATGTGTGTACGATGTCTGTTTAAATTTAAATTCCGTAGATTGATAGACGTGAGTACGTAGATTTCACAATTTCGTGTAGCATGGAGGCACAAAACACTTGCACCATATTTGAGCATGCATACATGTATGTACGTATATACTTTGTAAAGGAAAAGCGCACGCATATAAATTATTTTATTTATGCTTGCTCGTTTACAAATAATTCATAGAAAGACAATGCTGTCCCACTTGCAAATAACTTCAAAGAAAACGCAAACATTTCAAATATTTCTGGGACACGGCCTTGCTCGAACAAAGAGGTGTTTCGAAGATTTCCCCATCACTGGGTAAATGAAAGGAACCTTTAGTTTTTTCTAAACAAGGTCTATGAATACAATCATTATTATTTAAAGAAATTCAGATCATTATATCTATTGAAAGATATTTTACTTTTCTTCTATGCTCTTCTTTTATCACGTTTATCCTAATAACACATTGAGTATTAAAAACAAGGAATATTAAATAATGAAATAAGCAAGATCTAAAGGAGACTTTGGACGGTAAATATCTATTGCAAATATTTCAGGGTTCTCAACATTGTTCTGCGTGTAAACTGCGTTCTGCATATATTGACAATATACATATATTGGGATCCAATATTTTTCTACTGTTTAGAATTAAAATAATATGGAGAATCCTTAAAACCTTAAAACCTTAAAACATTGATAATATATATTCACAGTTGTTTACATAACTTCATTAATTTCGTCCATATTTGTGAATGTCAACCAGATTGATTTGCATCAATTATGTATATTGCAAGGCAAGGGAAAATGGTGATCTTACGTAAGTGCGGCAAACCCTTTACCGGAAATCAATGCAATCGGACGATGACTTGGAAAGTCAATGAAACCAGTCGATCCAAGACGATTTGTACGTCCATCCTTACGTCTAATAATTATGATTAAATGGTTCTATCCTCATATTATTCGAGAATGTAAAAATTGGATTCCAAGTAGCAAGATACAGCTTCATAATCCCCTCCAAATCTCTTTAGATGAGAAGTCGTCGAGGACGATATTACGATTTTTCCTCGAACGAAAAGAAACGTGAAGATACATTGTAGAAATTTTCCTCGGTAGAAATTCTATCACGATTGTCCAATTGAACTATATTCATTATAACTTGAATTCCATGTGTGCGCGAAAATAGACAACAAGAATTAAAGTAGAAGAATGCACTAATTTATATAATTTTGAATAGGAATAATAAATAGAAATTTTTATATTATAAATAAGACTTTTTCGTGCTGACTAAATGCAATGTGATATTTATACATGCAAAATTAAACGTATCATGAATTTGAGCTATTTAGTTTCAATTACACAATATTTAATAAAAAAAATTCAATCAGCCATTCGTATTATCAGTGAAAAATTACTCGAAGTTGCGCGTATTTAATAGTTTCCAAAATCAACGTTATTTATTTCATTTAGCCAGCTGAAATACTATTACACGAGGTACAGTCAATTTTATCCTTACGCCTCAAGTAACTAAAAAGTGAAATGTCAATGTCTTCACTTCTTTGTCTTCACTTAGTCCTGCGTGAAATGTAATCATCGTTACACACAATCAGTTACTTCTTGTTTTCGCGCTGTGCAATCAATTTGACACACTCGGTGTACACAGTGCAGGCAGCGATGCAAAACCGAGGAAAACAAAATGAACTCTTTCGTTTCGGTCTCATTTTCAATTGCGTATACTTCGATGCATAACTTTTGTACTTATGCGAATTCATTTATGCGTGTAATCTTGTACACATTACAGTGAACCAAGTAATATAATATTTATTTTATACATGAAACGCTATCAGGATATATTATACGAAAGTCGTATAATATATTATGCTATTTTGTTATATTGTATTCGCAGCGATCGACTTCTTTCCTTGTTAAATATTTAAACTTTACACGCGTTGAAGTAGCCGCAGTAGAAAGTGCCATCATAAATAACTGTTCCAAGCGCATGGTAGTGCCCACACGAGTGAATGTGATTTAGCAGATATTACTATACGTTTTCACATGGTTATCGTCGAGTTCCAAGAGGGAAGTAAAAAACTATAGAATTTTTCTGTCAGTGTACAGCACACTTTTTCCACGCATTAAATATACCTTTCATTTTCAACTGACAATGAGTGCAGGCATCAGACAACTCTGCCTCTTTCTTATTTTCCACCCCCTTTTCGCTTTTACAAATTTGTCCAACTTAATGTCAAGTTAATAAGAAATTAATGACCACTCTGTGTAATGCACTGCCCAAAACAATTAGGGGTTCACATGTTGCACGGACGGACATGTTTTTATAAACGTAATTCAGAAAAATGCAGAAATTATGCGGGCAACGGCTGCGATAATGCTAAATCCTCTAAGTGTATTAAATAGTATGATATGGAATGTGTTATCAAAAGTTTCCCCTTTATTCATTGGTAGTGCCGCGCGTTATACAACGGTACAAAGACTTCACGAAATTAGCGTCGTACACACCTATTACGGTCCTAGAAAAGGATTTTTCACA